>OZ022312.1:2574610-3861915 GCA_963989215.1 Hedychridium roseum | reverse complement strand
GCAAAGTCCTTCTAAAGTTTGCCCCCAACGGACAGCAAGCGTTTCAGTGAACCGGTTGCCGGGCCGATCGAACTATCAAAGAACTAGCAAATTATCGCCGCTATGGCTAATCCACTGACAGCTGGTTGAGGCCACTGTCAAGGAAGTGATTAGATGAAAGCCGACTGTCACTGGCGGAGAAAAAAATGAGTTCCCCGTAACGATTTGCCTGAAGGAGTCGTCCAGTTGATTTTGCCGATATTACCGCGATAGCTATCGATCAACCAAACATTTACCGTGACTTGCAAAAAGTTTAATTATGCCTACGATGCCACGTCCATGGCTATATTTCTCTTTACACACGAGACTTATCAAGGATAGGACAAGGATTACGTTGAAAGATCCAAAATCAAACCATAAATCCTTTCACTTCAGTTTCTGAAGTTTTCGACAAGCCGTTGATAAAGTTAATTAAATCGTTCGAACGACACGACTCACGCGGAAACGTTGTTTTCTAATCGCCGGAATTCGTAATGTCACGCGAATGGTTTTTTTCTGTAGCAAATTTATCACTTCTCTGACGACTAAAAATGACGCAAGTAATGTCTGACGCGGTCCTACGAGAGAACCCGGCTATTTGTTGCACGGCGACGAAATTCCCCGCTGGTCCTATTTTTCCGTCCGCAATGATCTTGGAATCGAGCGGAGTCGGCCGCGAGAGGAAGTTGCCGAAGCGATAAATTAGTCTCGGTGCGACACCGACGATAACGAAAGCTTTCGAGCGAACCCAATGCCCCGCACATATTATTATCAAGCGGAGAACAAGACGATTAAGCAAATACGGAACTTCTCCGAGAGATCGCGAGGTCGCGGCACAGATTGCCAACGCCTGTTCTCTCATTCGTGAATCACGTATTTCAATGATTTTTCCTCCTTACGTAATCCCTTCCCTTTATCTTTCCTAACAGAGTCAAAACCGTTATTCTTTTCCCGTTTACCGTACTTGTACAGACCGAAAATCTGCAAGCAGGAAATAAATAAGGGACAATTAACGGTAACGAGAATAGTGTCCTGCGGTTGCTAAAAGGCCAACTCGAAAAGATTAAAAACGCAAAGCAGACTCATACACACGTTTGGCAGTTGAATCTTTATATAGGATTGATCATTGTATGATGCGTATTTATGTAGAATTTCTTCGAGACAGTTGAATAAAGGGAAATGGTGAAATTATTTGCTGATTATTCGTAGCCAAGCGCTTAGCACTATAATCTCTGTTTGGATTTCTTTTCCTTACTGTACGATGGAACGTGACAATTTGCACGATCAGTCGGGACAAAAATGTGTTGGCGTTTATGAACCGCAGATAAGAGTGCGCATTCAACGACATCTGCGTATTGACCTACCTCAATTGCATACGCAATAAAGCGTTCTGTTAATCATAAACCGAAGCAAGTGAATGAAGTAACAATTTTTCAGTGACTCAATCGCTCTTTTTTGCTGCAGTCTAAAATGTCTTAACGTAGTAAGTTATTTTTCGAATTTAACATGAATCACATAATTTAGATCAATTCAAAATGTACATAGTAAAAGGACTTCTCGAGAATCTTTGATGAACGTGACGCTATGCACTTTGAAATGATTAAGCTCTTTTAAAAGTCAGGCGTGACAGATACGTTCCCATAGCTACTTACGTTGTGTAAAATTCGACTTATGACGAATTTGAGCAACTCATTGACGCTGTGAACCAGTCTCATGAGCAGACAGACGCGGAGGAAAGAAATTTTTCGAGCTCGGCTTTTTCTTCTTTTGCCATGGCTCTTCTATTGACGCATTGTGCAGCACCTTTCCTTCGTTTACCTTCATTAGCCGGCAACAATGACTTCGATAATGAGTCCAGTCAACGACGTGGGACCTTGTGATATCTTCCGGCGAGCCAAGGTATCGACAATAAATGAAAAAGGTTTGAATTTCTTGCGCAAAGAGAATGGCGAACGAGCGGAAAGACGTACGCGCCGAGACGACAAGCAGAAAGGAAAAAAAAAATAAGAAGAAGCATACCGATGATTGGTGCATAGGAATTGTGTTTATTCGAGCGACGATGCCAAGGCACTGTCGGACAAATCAATCAGACTCGATAAATCGATTGTCTAACCGGACAATTATCGTGAATGACACGTGCTTACGCTTATATGGCACGTCGAAACATACAAATGGCCGACCGAACGATCGTCCGCTCAACGACATTACGTTAACGATGGTGCGTTAACGGCCGACCATTACACGGCAATTCCGAGGATTCGACAGTTCGATGGAGAGTGCCGAAAAGGATTGGAAATCCGTGGACGGTACTTCAACGGTCTCGGTCTCCTAATAACCAACTAATATGGACACGTAAAGGCCGATGGAAGATTTACGAGAGAACCGAGGAAAATAAATTCCCCCCGCGTCTGTTTTTCGCCGAAGCACTGACGTATATCCCGGGTGGTCAGCGCGGGATGACGAGGAGGATCGAGGATCCTCCGACGAGCCCAAAACGAGCAGAACGTACGGCGAAACTGTTAATAGGCCTCTCCTTAAGAGAGGCGGACAGAAAGATAGGTGGGAGAGCTCGGGGTGAGGGTGAGGGGGGCGGGTGGCGTAGGTAGAGCTGCAGGATGCATCGTGCAGCGGGGTGCAACCACGCGTACCGTCGGTGTTTCTCGGACATACTCCTCCGCGAGAGGAGACCACTTAATGCCGGCCGCTGCGCTGCTCGATCCTAAATCTCCGGGACGAGGCAGGCGAGAACGCATGGGGTCAATTGCCGGGGTCCTTAAATCCTGGAATCTCCGTACGTTGACAAATTGCCCTTATAAACGCCCTTGTTACACCGTCGGGGACCTTTAAAAGGCCCACGCGAGAAAAGTAGCCGCGCGGCTCGGTAACGACGTTCCACCGAGCCCACGGAGCTAATAGGCGGACATGATTACACGCGAAAAAGGAGCGTAGGGAAATTTACTGCGTCTGCTATACGAGGGAGATACCGTCCACGGGGATACGAATGAAAATACCGAGGATTAGTAATCAACCTTAGCACAGGATTAATATTTCTTAGGATAATTGTTACGAGGATCAGCAGTTTTAATGTTTGACTTTGCTTTATTTTTATGTAAATTTCTGAAAAAGGCATTTAAGAGTAAAATGCATTTAACAATGAGATGTATTCGACGAAGAGTACTTTGTTTATCCGAAAACTACGCCATGTTTTATCCCTATACGTCGCGCAAACTGCGAAAAATAGACATGACGTAATTATTCATAGACGCAACTGCTGACCCGTAGAAACGATCCCCCTCCAAGGATTATGGTTGACAGGCTTGCGCAGAATCCTTTGTACGATAGTTTGCATCGTTGCCGATTTGATTTGTTTGACAGCGGGGCGGTAGTAACCGCGCTGCGGAGTTCCATTTATTCCGTACTTTACTGTCTGGCAAACAAATCGACTTCTATTGAAGCGGCCACAAAGTAGGTTCTGCTGCTCGGCAATCGGGCTACTCGCTGCGCTGATTTAACACGACTTCCGAACTCCGTAATGAACTGTACGAGCGGTACACGTTCAATGTAACGACAATATATTGCCCCAAATGAGCCGTGAACGGGCTATCGTTGGCTCGGTCGATGTTATCTACGAACTCGCGTCCCAGCGTACATTTTGCCGATTTTTTCTCTTGCTAATGGAACAAACTCAATCCCAGGACGCAGCTGGTATGCGAGAATACGATATACCAGAAGCGCCGTGCATTCCGTCGAATATGGCTTATCAGTTCAGCGAACTTTGTTAGCGACTCGGTTTTCGTGCGAGCTTTCCAATGCTGTAACGTCGGCACGTGGCATCTAATCGACATTTAACTGATAACAGGCAGTTTCGGTCGCGTTACACGCCATACAGGTTGAGCCCAACTGTGCCGTAGCTGTCATTTTCTCCGCACATACATAGTTCTGCAGGTAGGCGTATAATATCCGATAAGAGGACTACACAACACTAAGGGACTCTTCGTTGTTTTTCGTTCTCCAAGGTCGAGGGAGAAAGAGGAAGATTGCTTATTACCTTTTTCCAAACATGTATTCCTAATAAAACGTTTCGCAAAGCTATCAAGATATTTCCAAAGAACACAAAAGAGTTGTGTCAGCGCATTTGTAAAAAAATTGTGCAAACCTAATTCTATGTAAATGTTTCAAGAGAATAAATTGTTTAATCACACTGGCCTAAGTATGTACGAGACATTCATTTTCATCAAGATTCTCGAAAGTTCGATCGATTCTTCTCGGCCTTCTTCAAACTCCATCTTCGATAACGTAATTGTCCGATTATCGCGGGAAACATCGATGGCTAATCTCGTCTCTTACGTCGTGCACTTACGTCGTGTTTCAGTAAAGATCAGCAACGATCGTACAAAAGAACCGACACATATTTTACTTAACATCGGGCGATAATAAAAGTTCCAAAATAAGTGTGTCAACAATAATTGTATTCATCCTGACTTATGATCGGACAATCGAAGCGTGAAAAAAATGTTATTCCTCGTAGGAACAAGTGTTCATTGATTCTCTTCGAATTTGTCGTACATGGATGAGTTTTTTACGAGAATTCTCGGGCCGTACGCAAAGCCCTGGCACCTTGGCGAGAACTCGTTCGATCGGCACGAACAGGCCCCGACGCATCGGGTTATGTCGAGAAACGGTTGTGGTTTTTTACGAAGGCACCGTTTCGGTCAGGTTCAAGTACTGGTCGTTGGACTGACTGCCGGGTCGCACTTTCTCACCGGGTCTCCGGCCCCCCCTGTCTCCCCCCTTTCGACGTTCCTCTCTCACTCTCTCTCTCTCCCGCTTCTGTTTCGCACGCTTCTTCGTTACAATCAGCATACTCGAGATATTACCCAAGTTCCACAGACGTCCTTATCTCCTGACGAAACCCACCATTTGCCTCGGTATCCACGCTTTATGCAAAACTGATTGTTATGTCTTAATCCCATTACCGAACGAAAAGTCTTGGCTTTTACGGCGGGCATGGATGTTACGCGGGTATTCGTCGAAGGTATTCCGAAAATCGTAGAAACGTAATTTCGTTGCTTAACGAAAGAGATTACGGTGAATCCCTTTGGTAATAAGCTCTTGGCACCCACGCGATCGAGCTAACACGTCGCACGCTGCGCGGCTGATTGGCCCGGCCCTTTAATTGAAATATCCCGGACGTAGGTAACTCAGATGATGTTAATGTCGAAAAAACACCGTCAGGCACTCGATAAAAGCCCACCAAGGAAAGAATTCATGACGTATGCCCTTCGGCCGGACGTCCATCGATATCAATGAAAACGTTGCGGTAAAAAATCGTAGGCCGGATCAAAATAAACAAGCGGGACCCGATTGAATGAATGGATTGCAATCGATTGAACACGGTTGCGTGGCAATGCGCCCATTCACGTCTGCCATAAAGCATAGCTGAAAGTGTATCACCGGCCGTAACGTACAAGTCCGGATTTTTCCTGTCAAATTATCGATAGAAACGTATTCATGCTCGCTCATGCGTTAGCACGTTGATAAACGTACCAGCGCCGCTAACTGATTGTAAGGCTCGACGAAGAAAGAAGGAAACTTTCGACGGTCCCGTTTACACCATTGTGAACGGTCTGGACGCGTGGTGCGCGAACACGAGATTTCCAACCGCGATACAGCCTCGGACGTACCTTAGATAGAAAGCGTCTGCGCCCCTGCTCTTTGCCAGACCAATGTACATCTGTATTATGTAAGACCGCGAAAGCCTTCGCGAAGAAATTGTCGCGTGGTTGCCGTTTCCTTTGACATACATAAATTCCCGATAAATAGAGTTTTAAGTGCCACAACGTATGACTGAGAGGTGTACCACTGTACGATGAAAAAAGATCGTAATAACAATCAGCTGAAAAAATATTCGTTTCGATTAAGTCGAAGCGCGAGCAAGTTCAATCAAAATCATTCCCCCTTGAATTATGTTAATTTTATGAAGTTCGTACGAAGTATTGTGTAGGAAGATTAGGTAGGACCAATCAACAGAAGATTCCGATGGTAATGTAATAAGAAGAAGTTATTTCCCTGCCGTGATAATCATCTCTAAACAAAATGAAACTCGTTTCCCTATTATCAAAAGGGATATGACATCGTGACATACCTCACGGTTTATTCCCCACCGACGTAAGGATAAAAATACCCCGAATATTGTTGTGATAAGGTATGCATAACTTTCTGTCACAAGTATTGGAGATAATCACAATTTTCATTTGAAAATAATTTCGTAGACCAATTGGAAATGCAAATTGGAGTGAATCGATAAACCTTCAATTATTACGAAATAATAAGCCTTTGCCCTCGTTTCTTGTTGACAAGAACTAATAAACATTTTTTTAAACTAACATGTAATAAATTGACAATAAAACTACGAATATCATAATATTCTTAGCCATGTTAAAACGTGCACGTGATTGTCGTCACATCTATTCCCCTGGGACCACTAATTCTCAAGTGGAATAGGAAATACAAAAAGATACGTTGCGACGGCTACTCGGAACTATGCACGTTAGTCATCGATGACCAACGTAATCGTGATAAATTTCGTAATCGACAGCTCGTCAGATTAAATGGATCTTCATTAATGACACAGCACAGGGGGGTCTACATCCTGACGGATCGAGCGGTGCGGGTTGGCAGTTGTTGCATAGGTATCGCGTTACATTAGCTCGCTCGTGTATCGAAGCTCATAATGCTCGGCTGGTTTGAGGGCCCTTAATGGACCTGATTGATTTTCGTCGTGTGCCTGGGAAGACCGATGCTGGGCCCGACGTATTAGTTTGAGTCGCGCGATATGCAGCTGACACGTATTAGTCGTTTATCTCGTATTTACAGTTTGCGGGCGATTCGACGCGCCTCATTCGTCAAAGGCTCCCCCGATTTTCGCCTCCCCCTTCCCCACCACCCCTGGACCGTCTCAGGTGAGAGGCACAGGACCGCCGGTCATTTATATCCCTTGACGGATTTCATCAAATATCCAATTAATCAGACTCTTCGCCTCGGCTACGTGGGTGCTCGTAACGCGCAAACACGGAGCTTTCGAGAACCGTGACCAATCATCCCTGAAATCCAGCCCGAGGTGGTCAGTTAGCATGGCGATATCGGTAGTCATCCAATACCCACAATCGTCCTTCGATGAATGATGATCGTAGATTCCGATAAGAGAATTCATTTGCATGATGAATCATTGCGATCAATAATAGAATCGGCCTTTCGCTCCGTTCGGATCGCTCGGGAGAATTTGTTCTCCTTTAATTTGCCGCGATGTTACTCGCGCGCAAACGTCGCGGCAAATTTATTGAAGGAACGTGTGACAAAGTATCGCGACGACTGTAAACTCCGCACGGTCGCCGGCTGGTTCTTTCGCGCAACACTCGCTGCCAACGGAAATGCCTAGCGGTTGGCACACGTTACCCGGCCAGTTTTCCTTCTTGCAATGACGGCCACGCAGAGTCGATGCTGCGGCGAGAATGAACCGGAAGCTGAGCTTCCCGACTTCTCGTACCGAAAGTGCATTCATGAGATTCGCTCATATATCGGGCCTGTCAGCTGTAAAGCAGTCGGCGTAACGACACTGCTCGGTTTAACCAAGATACCGCATCTTAGTATTACGATCACGACCGCTACACGTGTGCGTTCGCATAATCGCCGGTACTACAGCCGTATTTTACCGGCTGAATCTCACGCCTCCTCTCTTTGCCCCTCTCCTTCGCCACTCTTGCCCCTTCCCCTCGATAGAGCTTTCCGTTTCCCTCGGTTCCTTTCATCCCTCCTTTGCCCGCCTTATCTGCTCATTCGCTCTTTCTCCAAGGCCTTTTTCTCTCCGATCCATATCCCCCCGCGCTCTCTATCCCTTCCTGCTGCCCAATAATAATATATTCATGTTAATGTCTAAGCGATACTCAACACCATTTCTTACAGGACGTTAACAGTATTTAGGAGTGTCAAAGATCTTAGATACGAGCTCACTTAACATATCTATGGTTAAATTCCGCCATTTCAGCGGCTTGTTTTTTCGTTGTTTATCTTCCTTCATGCCCGAACAGGCGGATTCGTTTTGTTCGGTTTGTAAATCCTAGGGAACTATTAATGTGCCGTCGTTATAAATGGTTCTTCTTCTCGTCTCGTCATCATTTTCTTTTCCTTTCTCTATTTTTTCTGCCCTGCGTCTCTTTCTATCGCGGTCTCCTACGCTTCTCTGTTTCCTCCTTGTTTCTCCTCCCCCTTTTTCTTCCCTCTTATTCGCCCTTTCTTAAGAGTCTCTAGTCCGGGGGTTTCTTCGTCTTCTTCTTTTTCTTCGGTTGTCGATGCACATATGAAATATCTAAGCTGAGCTTATCGTAAGTGAAATAAATCACGGGACGTCTGCCGCCCGCCCGACGGTTTCACGTGAGCCCAGATCTCACTATCACGGTATTGGTATGGCCGAAATTTATGATTAAAGAATCCCATTGTTTCTTGGCCCGTTCGTACCAACCAGCTCAGATTTACGATCAAACCTCAGCCTCGCCTGTGTTTCTCATACATTTACCTTCATTTATGCTGGATACTAATTACTTACAATTACACTCAGACAGTATTTAAAAACAATTAATCATAATTTGAATTCATGACGACTAAAGCAACAAACAGATTACCTACCTAAGTTTCTTGCTCTCTCAATTCTCAATACGTTTTGCCGTTAAGGTTTCGCCTACATTGTTGCAAATGCAACAGACGAGTAAATTGAGAAGGCTAATGAAGCGTCGACGGCGTTAATTAGCCATGAAGCCATTAGAATTGGATTCGGCCTGACCGACTGGCAAGTGTGCGAAACGGCGACAGGTACATGCGTGTACCGGCGTGTTCGACCGAACAAGAGTGGCCGTCGTATGATAATTATTGGCTGAAAAATGAATGGAACGGCGCGGAAAAGCGGGAGCAAGTGTACGTAGCCGCACGTAATTTGCATACGCAGCACGTTGCCTCGGAAGGCGTCAGTGTCGCAGACGTGCACTCGTCCGGAACCGGCTTCGCCGAGAATTAATCCGGCCCATGGCCTGTTTTTATAATGAGAAAAAATGTGCCTTGATAATGACGCGAAGGTGCCCCTATCATCTATTTGTATCACTAACGAGGAAACGAGATGCACGCCGCCGCTTTCCGGGGTCGACTTTTCACCGAGAGTACAGTCCCCGCACACCGATCCTAAGATAAAACACGAATTTCGTAACGGTTCGAGACCTAAGAGCAGTTCACGGGACGTTCTAACGGAGAAAATTGAAGGTTCCCCTGCTCTGATGGTTCGCGAGTTTCACGAAAAGCGAAAGGTTTCGGAGAAATCAAGGGGTCTACAGGGGTTTTAAGAGTGAAAAAGGGGGATTTTTGCGAGAGAAATTCACTGTAGGGATACGAATGCTATTTGCATATCGAGGGTAGTGACCGCAGAAAACACGGGAAATTGTCCACCGTCTTTAAAGATGGCCAGCCAGAAGCTTTCCTTGGCATAGGTCCATCCATGGGCGGTCAAAGCAGTCGAAAAACGTCATCGAGCCACTCTCTCATCGTTTATTTGCGTTCAGAGTATTGTGTATCAGCTCCTGTGCAAAGCGAAATCAATCCGACGGGTTGTACATCTGGACCGGCCTGCGGACACTCGCGACAAGGAAGCCAACTGACGAAACGTCTTTTTTCTTGCATACCTGTTTCCCTGTAAACTTTCTTACCACCTGACAGTAAACTACAGGCGTGTACTGAAACGCCGGCCGGTTTTACGTACATATTTAATAACGTCATTAATCTATGTTACTCTGACATAATTCGCAAGAAAAATCATAAGAAAAATGATTCGCAGCTGTTTAAAAACGTCTACACAGGAATCTGACGAAAAATAAGAAATTAATACGAATTAAAATGTTGAAACCAGATGAATTTACTACGTCGTTCTGAAGGTACAGTTGGAATATACTTTACAATAATCAGTGGAGACCTGTGTAATTGTAAATTTACTTTGGTTTAGGTACGTACGAATTGTACAGCAAATATTGACACTCATTTTCCGGTAGCAAATTCACAAAAACGTTTTAACCACGTAACTTTGCTTCTCGCGAAACTCACGTGAGTGCACGGAATAGCCCGTTGGCCTTGACGTAAATTCGTCTTAAGTCGTTGGTCCCATGTGTCGTGGCATTTTTCACGGGTCGTCGAAGAAGTCCGCTTAGTTTAAACCGAGAGTAATCGCGCGAACCGCTTACCAACGATTAGACACGCCACGGCAAACACTACCACCGTGTGTCGCCTTTACGCACTGTCAGCTTTTACTGGCCCACCGTGCATTTTATGCGCTCAAATACCGAATTTTATGACCCCCTTTACGACTGCCTTCTGCACTAAAGAGTTTGCTCACAATAGAAAATAAAATCTCATCTACCCCTTTCAACGTGAAATGGCTAGGGGAAAACTAAAATGTTTACACGATGTCAACTCTGTTGTACTGCGAATTACGGATATGTACTACTAGCAATGACACCTAATCATTCCCTATGTTCTGATAAACATTCTTTGCGTAGCTTGAAGCAACTTACACGTGGAAAACAATGTCTCCGGCTAATCGAATGAATGTTTCGAAGAATGTTGTTTCTTGAAAGACATGTTTTGAGAAGTTTTGTGATTCCCCGTGACGATGAACTGTTTTTTCAATATGGGCCGCGGGTGTGAACCTTTTAATCGCCGCTTGGAAGCACCGTCCGATTTTAAAGTACATAATCCGATTGCGCTGAAACGACGAACGTCGATCAGTATAATTATGCGTAAGATTCAGCATTGGCCGAAGCTTCTCGAATTTCTCCGTATTTTTTCCATCCTGTCAACGCACCCGATGTTTTTATTTTTATTTAAATAACGTAGCCGACACGAGAAGTAGCTTAACCGCCGGCGCTTACTTCCTGCAGCTTGTATTGACTCCCTTTCTTATGTGCCTTCCGTTCCGTGCGTGTTTGTCGCTAGAGCCGTTAGTTCGAATGTTGTGTCGTCTTTGGCCTTTTACATGCTCGAGAGATTTTCCCAGGAGACAGGCATAGTACGATTATGTTCCTCCGCAACGGAAGGCCAACAGAAGAAGCTGATAGGTTCGAAGAAAGGAAGGAATAAGGAAGAAAGAAACATACGCCAATAAAAGTAAACGCAAGCCGGAGAAAGAAGAAACAAGAGGAAACATACGCAGGTCTGAGAAAAAGAAGAGGAAGGGTGAAAAACAAGTTGTCTTTGCGCTAGGTTTCAGACTTCATGTAGCCGCTGGCGATGCTACAATTTTCCGCTACTTCGAAGAATGTTAATTACAAAACTACTTCGACTTCCTAAAGAACGTCAGTTTCCTCCGCACATAACAATTTCCCTGAAATTCGCCGTACACAAGTTTCGTATTAATCCCAAGTCATTGGAAATGTCCATTAGCGATACGCGTTCATCCATGAAATTCTTCAGCGCGTATTGAGATATTTTAATTAGCCAACGTTTCCGAGTTTATCGAGATTCGTATTACAAGTGCAGATCTCAACGAGCACGGTGATGCACCGTACGATAACGCGATACCCTGACCATTATTTATTGTATGCCGTATAACGTGCGCATCAGCTAAAGACGGTTTAGAAACTTAATAACAGACTCTCACAAAGCACGTGGAATTGTATTGAGATTACCGCGTAGTTTCGCAGGCCTTATGCGCTGGATAACCGTATGCATTCGTGCAAATATGAAAGGCATTTTCGTATGATTATACAGCCCGGCACAAACACAATTAAAGCTATAGGAAATATTTCACGCGCTGCGAGTGCCGCGGAGCACTTATTACCGGCAAGCTGTAATTTCTTGGCGCGCCCTTTGACAGGTACCTTCCTTCCTCATCCTCGCTCGGTACGATTAAGACACGCGCGAAATGGTAATTAGCCGGGCAATTCGCAAGGTCGGCACGGTCCAATGACAATCGTCGGAATTCCCGTCTCGGTAGCCGCTTTTCCATGGTACCCTGTCACGATTACGGGCACAATTAATGGTGCGCGAGCGCGTTAATTATACTGTCGAGCACAATTGGATATATACGATGAAATTAAGCGAATAGCTGATTGACAGTAATTGATTAAATGCAGTCATGCCAGTGGATTAACTGCCGCTGTACTCGTTCCTGCCGTTAAACGCTATATCCTCCACTCGTTAAGCTAATACTCTGTCAATTACGTCTGTTCGACGTCATACAAGAGAGAGGCACCTACCTGCAACTCCTTCGGCCCATTTCTCTCATCTTTATTCATTTTGCCGAGCGTAAAATATGTTTCTTTAGCCGCGCTACTCTGCGTGCCGCTAACTGCTCTACGTACCCTATCCTTCCCCCCGTCCACCACCTCGCCGCCTTTCACATGTTGCTACATATTATTTTTTCCCCCTTACCGTCGTTTTACCCTTCGCGCGTTCCGACTTCTCGCTCTTCGCTTTTCCGTCGCTACTTCTTACACTAAAATCTCGTCCTCGTCGTTGCTCCATCACGGCAGGAAGAAATTAATGGTTAATCCAGCGACAACGTTAATTATTACCAAATGTAATTTACCACTGATAATAATGACCAGTTCTTAAAACCACTTGCCAGTTAGCCGCGTTAAAAATATTCCTTACCATTACCATAAGCGTAGTCCGCGAACGTCCTACGCATAAATCGTACGGGAAAATCTTCGTGAAAAATGCCTACTCAAAGTTTCATTGAGCAGAGCAATTCTTGCCCTTTGCTCTCTCGCTTCCCCCTTTTCTTCGCCAATTTCTTTCGTCGTGCGCTGACACCGTAAGCTTCTTCCGTGCGCGCGGACAGTGTGCTGCTGCTTTTTATTTTAAGCCCACCGAAAAGCCGGCACGTATTCCAAGGGGGCAAAGGAGGGGGGTAGCCGTTTATCACGCATCCTCCGAACTGTCGTCGAGGGGTACGCAATGCTCGCGCGGGGGAAGAAACGCGGGCGCACGCGCGATCACGTCCCTGGGCGACCATTTTTCAATATTAAGACGATAGATCATCCGGCAATAAAGGGATAATGGCATCGAGATACCGCCAATGAGCCCTCCGGCTCTGATTAGGACACCGGGGGTTTCTCCGTGCGTGCGGGGGGTGGGGGTTGGCTGACTTAAAAGCATGATACATGCCGCCGCTACCTTCCTCGGACCTCGTTTGCTCAAAGGTGCCGCCCACATCGATCTCTCTTTCCTGTCTCATTGATTCCATCGATAGCATCGCTCTCCTTCCCTCGCACCAAAACCGCCCCACACGCACCCATCGAAATCATTTACGCCTACGGGACCAGTGACATTTGTTTATGACGATCCATCCATTTTTTATCCTACGCAAGAAAGGACGAGCCGCCGGTGAAAAAATACTTTTTCATTCTTTTACGTCGACGTAGAAAAACTGCCGGCTCGTTAGGAGCAAATGACATTTATTTATAACCTTCTAATGCAGAAATAAAAAATCTCTATAGACATTCATTGTGCATAAATAAGATGTGTTAGGTTTATACGGACGACGTTTTGGCCATTACGTTTTGTGTTTTGAGATAATCTCGTGAAACGTTTCTTCCGACTGCTATCAAAATTCTTTCCTTGTGATGCCTTCTTTTTCTACATAACAAGATTACGCGGCTTACGTAAGTTAATCGTTGGACCGATTCGTTGGAGACTATTGAAACACTTGGACGTTTCTTCGGTATTATTTGAAAATCTTGCTCCTAAAAAGAACTGACGAAATAGTTTTCGACGACTTTCGACTTCCCTTCATTCGAACGTGACGACATTCTCATGCGCGTAACAGCTTTATTTCGGACTCGCAAAGACAAGAATGTCTTCACACTTAAAAAGATTATCCGGTGAAAATGTAAAATGGGCGGCCCATGTTCGGTTCCCAATAGACTCAATCCTGCGCGTGAGCGGTTTTCGGATTAATTCCACGGATATCTCGATTAACATTTCCACACCGCACAGTTCAGCTGCGGCTTTCACAATAGCGATGATTTTTTTTTTGAAGCACCATAATCCTGCTTTCACATTCCGTGGTTAAATGACTTCCCAGTAATCGTTTCCCAAATGCTTGGCTGCGGGGCAACGTCTCGGCGACTTCTTCACGACGGCGCAGTAAACGTAAAAAGAAGGACAACGTTAAGACCAAAGAATTCGCCTCATGTCGCAAGACGCTACGGTTCTAGTTGTCGGAGTTAATTAGCTTTACAGTTCGAAGTATGTCGTGTAGTCGCGTCGGACGATATTAAAACGTTGCGTGGAATGAAGGAAGACGAGGGAAACAATAAACTTGCGTCGTTAGCGACCACTGATAGCGACACGTGACTGCCTGCCTAAGGACAAGGATACGTTGCACTCCGGGAATTGAATTGTTTTCTATAAATTTTAAATTTCCTGCGCTTCTTCCGCTTCCGCGACGAACGTAAACACTTTTTGCTCACATGCAAAGGCAATTTTTCCTAAAGGAAGTACATACAACATGAAAAATAGATCTCTTTGTGGCAGATTCAAGGAACAATGAAAAAATGTTTAATTAAATGGTTTCCTCGCCAGCTCAATTGCTATTTATCTGAATGTTACAGGTCTAAATTACTTAAGTGCATTTGTCATAAATTATTCATACATTATGCTCAGAAGAATATACTTGTTAGTGTTTACCGAAGCAATTACGAATGAATTAATGGGCAGTGGACCCTTCAGGTCCTGTTAACGTGGCGAAACCTACGTTAAAGCCCGTTCAGTTGAGACGAACGGTCGTGTTTGTTGGTTCGGTTCGGTCAAAGTACGAGTTCGCTCGTAAATCGACAGTGCCAAGGCGCGGTCGATTAGCAGTGTTCCGCCTTGTGTTACCTACTCGCTCGAATTACCTACCGCCGCATGCGAGGTTTCTTTAAGCTCGCGGCAACGGCGACAAGCTCGCACGAATCTTCCGCAGCGGCGACGATTAAACGCGGAACGAGCACCGCGCCGACCTCAGGACAACAAGAAGCATCCATTTGCCCCGTCGTCTCCGTACGTGCCGCGGCACTTTACGGACCGATTATCCGCCACAGGTGCGTCCAACTCACGCCTCGTTAATTCACGTCCCGCCGATAAACCTTAAACCCGCGCGGCAGGAATTAAAGTTATGGCAATGTAATTATCAATCGGAGCTTTCGGAGGGTCCTTCAATCGTTTTGCACAAATCTTCAGGTAAAATTTCTATAGAGGTCGCGGTACCAAAGTGACCGTTTACTTAAATTTTATTGTGGGCGTGTGTCGATAGTTAATTATGGATAAACTTTGAACCCTTGAAGGACGAATAAGATGACGCGGATGGGATTGGTAATTCGAGGTTCCCGATGGTAGTACTGAAATGAATGTGTAACCAAATATATGTCAATAATGATAGGTAACGTTAACGGTGATAAATAAATTAAGAACTACTAGGAAGAATAACAGAGATGTTTGATCAAGGCTCAAAAGTCTGAAATAATTTGTATAAAAATTATTTCATAAACCCCGGATGCTGTCAATTCACGAAGTATTGAGGTAACACAATAATGTGAAACAACATCCACAAACAGATACTTTTGTGCACGTCAAAAGTAGATTTAACTCCGAGTTCAGGATCCCGTTTCTCGCTGTCATCCTTCATCCTTCATCTGAATAATCGAGTACCGGATTCCACGCTGTCTTCTCTTATCATTTCCGCAAGACGCGAGGTCCTTTTCCTTCTATGCCGGGCACCGCGAAGTCGCCAGTCAATACCTATCACGACAGCACGATAGGAATCAACTTACTGTTATCGGGATGATCGCCGAAGCCAGACGCGACTCAGTTACGTCACGGACACATCGCATAGATCCACACGCGATATTGCGTGTTACGTACTAATCATTGGAAACGGTGCAAGGCGAGCGCAAGCCTCGCGGATTCCTTCGTGTATTATTTTATTCCCTTTCACTCATCCGAATGCCAATTATCACCGGCCGATGTCATAAATCAGAACGTATGCATAGTTGGAAGTTTTGTCCGGCATTTGCACAGCTAGGCTTATCCACGAAATCTTTATTTCCAACGGGTTTTTGTGCTTTCTTTTACTTATTCGAGCGTGAAGTACATGTTTAATTGGCATAGCAGATAGCGCGACGTTTGACTAATTGCCACGTCTCGTGTAAATTAAAGCTGCCCAGCTTTTGACATGCCCGTGAGCTGATTGCTCTGTTTGTACAGGAAGGATTTTCCTATCTCCGTGTACACATATTCTGAGGAACGGTGGATGTCTTAACGTAAATTTTGATCGCGAGCTCGTGTGAAGCTGTTAATGAATTTTCCACTGGGTGGCACGAAGAAATCTAATATCGCTAATTGATCAGTTAAAATTTCTACCGATCGCAAGGTGGAATAGCACAGGTGCTCCGCGTACTTGTCAGGCCGGTTCATATTTCCAGTAATTGCCACACAGGATGGTAAAGATTGTTCCGATATCGCTGACGTCACGAGTTCTGACTTGGAAAAGCATTCTCGTCTGAACCCTCGCTGGGCAAGTGCAAGGACGGTCAGTCGAATCGGCATTATCGGCATTCCCCTATAAATTACGGGACACAAGTGATACGTCAACGATAAGCAATGCTGCAGTACGATTTTTAATCATCTTTCTACCGGCTCGAATGGATAGTTGAAATATCACCGACCGATCGGTAGAAGTTCCTAGCGATATTCCGGCAGGGTGGCATCGGTAGTTTTAATATCGCTGACGTCACGGGTATACTCATAATGGAAGGGCTTCTCCGGTCGTTCCTTCGTTAGTTTCTCGATTACATAAGGGACGAACGATACGCCGGCGATAACCGGACTTGCGCGCTGTTGGAGGCCCCTCAACTTCTCTCCTCCTCTCGTCTCTCGCCAGTTAAACGTCCTGCGACACGTCGCGATGTCACGATCATCCTCGTACGATCTGACCACCCTTCACGAGAACACAGAGCAGTTAGAGGGCCTTGAAAACACAAGGGGTCGCAGGTCGCCAACACGCTGATCGATCGTGACTCCGGATAATTGTAAGACCTGTCGATCCTCGTGTCATTCGTACGCTGCACTGTGAATGCAAGCACCGACGCCACGTTCCAGGAATGAAACGCAAGATATCGGATCAACTGGCCAGCGTAATCCAACCGTCAACACTAACGTTTTCTAACCCTAACGAGTTTTCTAACCCTTAATCGTAATCTTATGAAAGAGAACCAACTTAATAACAGACTTGAAGGCAAGAATATTAAATCATTTGCTTTGGGTATTTTAAAGATTTGTTTCAAAAATGTTTGATATGGGATTAAGTAAATATGTAAAAAAGAATGTTTAATAAGCTCCTGTGCATGGAAAAAGAGAGAGAGAGAGTCAAAAGTAAGAGAAACCTTTTCCAATTTTTCTTAATGTTTTTTTCTTAATAATGAGGTAATCGGTTTACGAAATATGAAATGCTTTCCTAACGATGATTACGGAAACGGGAATGGCAATGGTGCATGGAAGGAGTTGTAATAATGCCAAAACCAGGGACAATACGAAACTGCCGAGGCCACCGAACCCAAGTGAAACCATTTGGCAATGAAAGAGAAGTCTCATTGACTTTCAATTTCGTTATTACCGTTCAGTTCGTCTTTCATTCATGTCAGGCTCGAGCATCGGTGAAAAAGGGTTTCCGCTAAAAAACTGCCTCCATATTTATATCCTCTCTCTTCAATTCCTCTTTCTAAGCAATATATTTTTACAGACACACGTCTGTTTCTAAATATTATACTACACTTTTTTGATAATCATTCACCATCAGTCCTTACGATAACCACCAATACACTCGTACGTATACGCATACTTAACTTTTTGGATAATTTATCATTTTCCGCCGTACCAGTAGTTAATCCATCTTCATCAAATGTTAGAAGACCGATGAAATTTTCAGAATGCGGTAGATATTTTAATATAGTTATGTTGAGAATGGCGATTGTAAGGTTTCCTTGTCAGAGCGTAAACGTACCGCAAAGGGTCTTGTCGCGGCAAAGATACAGCGGCCGAGTGAACCGACAAAGTCGTCGGTGTAAAGCCGAAGAGGAACGCAACGACGGCAGCACTGGCCACTCAGTTTCTATTCTAAGTTGACCTATAGAGCGGCTTCTTCCCGCGTCCGAAACTCGGCCTCGGAGCGTCGCGCGAGCACCGGCTCGTTTTCTGGGTGGTCGAAATACGCGTGCAGTAATAAATTCGAATAAAGGTATACTTGAACGGCCAACAACAGGTATATCCGTGTTTCTGTCGTCAGTAGATTAATTGGAAAGCCATTTAAGGAACAGGGTTAAACAGGGGTCGACGGTATTTAAAGAATCCAAGCTACCATTGAGGATTAATTGCTTGGAGGAATCCATAAGATCAATGATACGATTATGGTAAAATTCTGCAGAATGTACCCAGTGTGTATGATTGTAAAAAATGATTGGAAAGTGGTTAATAAATACGTCACTAAAGACGTAAGAAATCCTAAGTAAGATGAATTAACATTCTTTGTATGAAAAATCCGATCTCATGAAAAAACAGTCAGCTGTCGCAGTAAATTTGATGCGACAGAAGTCGACATATTTTTCATCATTAATGATCAACATAAATGTACGACTCCACATTGTTTATGCTTGTTAATCGTTTACAAATACCAGACGATAATAAATTAGATTGAGACAGAAGAAACAGCAAAAAGCCTTGGACCATTTGCAACTATAAAAGAGCGAGTTAAGTTCTCGAGATACTCCGATAAAAGTCGGTTGTCGGACGGAATAAGGGAGAAGAGGAATTCTCGTGGACAATTAACTGGTTCTATTCGAGCATTATTAGGTCTGCAAGTGTGGAGCCGGGTGCCTCTAACAAATGTCACGTCACACGATCGAACGTTCAGCTCTGCTCCATAGAAGGAAGCTCTCCGCGCTCTTCGGGCATCCGATAATTCATGGCGCCATGAATAATGTATGTCCGCGCCGCATGAATTCATGAACCGCGGTTGTCTCGGCTTCGGCTACCCCAGCCCGACGACTTATGTACCCCGGCGACTTCTGCTTAGCTCCAAACAATAGAGAAACTAAGAATCGCCGTGCGTTTAGAGCCGCGGTTTCGCTTTCCCCGAGGACTTACAAACCGTAATTAGGTTAAAGGGGACGTTCTATTTATACCGCATCCTGTTTGTCCATTTTTCAAATTGTTTCGATGTGTATTCTGAATATTGAAACGTGGTAGCGAATAAAAGGAAGGTACGTATGGCAAGTGTGAATACTTTGCACGTATTTTTGGAAATATTTTTAGAATATTACACGAAATCTGCGTTTTGATACTGTAGATGAGTTTACACATTGGCTGAAAAAGTTAACGTTTTAATAGATTAACCGGTAATTTTACATACATCTTATTTAACAGAATATGCAAAGTGCGTAAGGCAAAGGGTTTAAATGAATGGCGTTTACGGAGCCCGGTATGACGCGTGACAAGGGCCATAAATAATGCGACATAACGAAAAGTACTGTGCCAGCCCGGGCTTTTTTGTCTCGTAATTTATAACGTGTAAGTTGTAATTCGGTGCTTTTGTGAAAGGACCGCCGGAACGTAGGTGCAAAAATTCGAATCACGAATTCCTCGAGCAACAGGGCCGACGGAACAATGTACCCTTATCCAGGGGGGGAAAAAAGAGAGTCATCGCCCGTGCATAAATTACAGCACCGCTGTAAAGTCATGGCGGGTTGGTGCGCGTTGCACGCACGTCGCGTATGCGTGGGTTGTGTGGCGAACAAACGTAAGGAACAGGGCAGAACATATCGGTGCTTCATTAACACTTCGTTATTGCGCCGCCTTATTCAAATCAGCCTGCTGCCGATACACCGACCGTTTAAAGCAGGGACGATAATAACTGGGCCAAGCGGAAGGGCCTCGGGATCGATAATGATCAGCGTTATGACTTCGGTTGAAGCTACGAAACCGAAGGTTCGACAAACCCGATGAAAGAACATTTTCAACGGAAATAGAGGCCAGTGCATTCGCGGATGGGGGTTATAGAACCCAGAGAAAGCAGGTGCAATTGATTAGCCTTCGTAACCCAAGTGCTTTCGATCGATTTCAAGTTTCATGTAGTTCGGTGTTATTGCTCTATCGATTTCAGCCAGACAATTTTAGCCGAAGGTTCGACGAACTCAATTAAAGAGCGTTTTCGATGGAAACACTGGCTGATAAAATTCTCGAGAACTGAGCGAAACTGTTTCCTTCGATCTGTGACTATTGTTATATTTTTAATATGCTCAAAAACTATTGTTAATTAGGGTTTTTGAAGATCTATACTTCATAATTTTTACTCTACTGTTTGTAGGTGTGACGATGCATTTCATGTTTTGTGCTGTGTGGCCCTTAGATATTCTGACAGAAAAGTAATGTAGCGAGAAATATTTTATGCAGACTTATACTGCTCTATATCTCGTTAATCGCGAAAATATATTCCGCTGTTCGTCGTCATTAACTTGGAAAGTTTCAGTCGGCGCAGTGTAAGCAAATAGTTGTCAGTTGCAATTGAAATCGCAGATTATTTGCAAGTGAAATAAAGAAACAGCACGATAATTCTAATACGAAATGAAATTTACGCCAATAGACAGCCTGGAGAACTGGTTTCTCAGTTTGTTTCGTTTCAGACTGTTTTACCGATACACCGCAGAATAAATTTATGCAAATTATTTAAATCACAGGCTTATAGCCCACCAGACTAGCACTGACGCACATGGTTAGTTCGAGGCACGTGGACTTTATTTAAGACTATTCGAAACTAATTAATTTACCAGAAACTCTCGCCGCACAGCAGAAAAATGACATTTAATGCGAATAAATCGACTTCCTCAATAAACATGCGACACTTATCTCTCGATGAATGAAATACGAACTTTACCAATCATTTTTTCATTTCTCTAGCATCGTTTCCGCCTGATCTTCCACCGTAGGAACTGAATAGAATTTTTACTCGCGTTTAATCGGATTCGTCGAGCCGCAGGAATCGCATAATCTCTCGCTGTGTCTATAACAAATGCCTGGTCAAATAGTAATGGGCCTAGGGGGGGTGGTCGAAAATAGATAGGGACTAAATATACGCGGTGCACCGGCGGTGCCGGGGCAAAAGACAAATGAGCGGACCGACTGTTTCTGAACGTGCAAACCGCGAGCTTCGCAAAAGTTCGTTGCTTCCCGCCAGCGGATTCCAGGTCGAGCGGATTGTCGTACAGGAATACCCGTGCAAATTCAACCGACACGACGACCACCCCCCACTTCCCGGAAGTTCGGAGGGTCACAACCTTACCGTACGACCTTGCCATGTCACCGAAAGCTTTATCACAAGTGTCTCCTTCTTTCAAGAACTCATTTACCCAGCAGAAAATACAGAAAAACCTTTCATCGAATTAACGTTGTATGATAATACGCGTATTTCATCGTAGAAAAAACCGCGGGTTTATTAACGATTTATTCGTAAGACGTATAATACATAGACAGTGGAACGTGTGCGGATGTGAATAGATAGGTGTCATGGGAAACTTGTACGTATTTTTTCATTGGCTTGGAACGGAAAAATAACGCGATCGCCTAAACGGGCTTAAATGCTCGCACGTCGTCGTTAAGCTTGGGTATGCGACTTATTTGTTAGTTCAATTAAGTCGTTACTTCCGTCTGGCAATGTCGCGCGGTCACCTACTTAATTATTTCATTAAATCGTTATCCTGAGCTGCCGCGCGTAACAGAGCCATTCGCCATCAACCGCCCTTTTAATTGTCTATAAATTCGGTCCTGCCCGTGAGAATGGCTCGGCTAGAAGATCTACAGAGCATGCGCACCGACTGCCGACGAGCCTTTCACGATCTTACATGGCGCAAACGGACTCACCACTTCCGCACGGACGGATAGTAAAACTCGTATAACTATCCCCTGCAAAAGGACGAAAGAACTCCGGCGGACGGACCGAATCTACAGCGCCGATAAAATAACCGAGCGCGGTGAATACATTAAACTGGTTTCACTTTCTTTCGATTCAGCCCGCTTAAAGGGTTAGATCGGATCAATCTGTATGCCGGAATTATCGCATTGGCATATCTCTCCTATCGAAAATACATACCCCCTCTGCAAAAATCTAATTTAATGTCAATGCAAGACTGAGATGGTCCACTGTAAATTAGCTTTAATATGATGAGTCTCGTGATTTTGTTGCACGTATCTACGTTACTCAAAACGATAGCCTGACAATGTATTCTCACCGCAGATTTTAATCGAAAATCCAAATATCACTGCGCTTGAGTTTCTTCGACAAAATTTGCTGAGTCAGTAAGTTCCGTCACTCGTAAAGTCTATGACCGTATCAGCATTTTCAAAATCAGTCGATAACATCTACAGTCAAAAACAGGATAAAACAGATTACGCAGTGTTCCGTTGTTTCATCGATACGTTCAGAAGTGACAAGAAGGATCGATATTGTCCAACTTTCTGCCGATAGCCAAACGATTGGCCTACCATATTTCTTCCCGTCATTCTGGCGATACGTTAGGCGCAATGGGAAAGCGGGGACAGGTGATAATGTCGACCTTTTTGCCCAGACGAATGAGCTACATGCGCCGGTACCGGCGCGAAAGCTGATACCGCGGAAAAAGTCGAGGAAAAAAATCCGTCAGACATTGCATCGAATTCGCATGCTCGATAAAGGAGACGAGACAGCGGGCAATGTCGACTGGTTCCGTTTTCTTTCGACCATGTCGAACCATGCACTACGATGATATCGTTCGGTGTAAATACCTGTTTATCGGATGGGCGTATCTCTTTTATCGAAGGCGAATCCGCCTTGTCCGCATTTCCGTATCTCCGGTTCGCTATGTATCGTACATCGCGGCCCACGAGAATTGGTGGTCGAAATCTTGCAGACAGATCACAGTGATCAAGCTTGCGGCAAAGGACCAGCTGGCCTGCACGAAACGTACCCGCTTGATATCGATCGAGATATCAACTGCCATTTTCTAGGTTTCAACCAACATTTACTAGACTTCAGTCTATTTTGTAATATCCAATACAAGTAAAATAATAGACTTGCTAAGCGCAGTTTTTTAATAAAAAATTTTAATATCTCCTATTATCGCGTAGTAAATTATGTTATTAATAGCTTTAGTCGTATTTATTCTACTTTGCTAGGTGTAGTAATGGTTTAACGAAATTTAAAGGGCAACTAATTTCCACTTTCTTTTCAATGTTGGACGCCGGTTTGATATCAACCGCCGCATTGGATAAACACACATCGGTAACAGAAGGAAGGATCCACGACGAATGAAAGGATAATGCATCGTCACGGGCCGATCTGACGAGCTATTAGGACGGGTTTTAATAAAGCAGTTCTTAACGGTCGTGGGGGGGGGATCCCCTGGATACCGTAGCATTAAAAACAAATAATAAAGTATGCCCCACTAATCACCAGTGGTATAAGCTATTCATTATAGAGATTAAGCCGTTCCCTAGCCCCCTGTGTGGCTAAACAAACGACTCTAATACCTACGCTGATTTTCAATTTACATACTTCTGATAAGTTATTCCGGGCTCTTCGATAAACCAGACTTCTACACTCTGTCATCATCCCAATTACTTTCTTCTCAATAAAAAACAAAGTACGACAGCTGACGAAACGCTATTAATTTTAATCGATGTTACATGTACGAACGTTAATGCGTAATTAAAAACTGAGACGTATTCGGCTGACTGGCACGATATTATTTTCTGTAAGACAAAATAAAGGACTGTCGAACGTTCATTGACTTCCAGGCTTATCTAGACGAGCGGTTTCGGTGATAACGACGCGGTTACATCACGATACAAACGGAAGAGTTTTGTCACACTGTCGCGATATCTAGGAAAATGAAATAATTCATTAAAATCGTCGCAACAACGAACCGCACCATTCTTCATCTTTATTACAATTTATTATTTTTTGTTATCTTTTTCAAACGATAAGAACTTAGTCGGCACGAAATTGAATTGATTTTAAGGAGCTGTCCAATAAAACAAAACAGTTTATTCACACTAAATCATGAAGCCAGTAAAAGGATAAAAAATGAGGACGAAGTTAATTACTGTACATTGCTCGTTTTTACCATTTCGTAAAGCAGAAAACCGAGCACACTGTGTGTACAGTAGAACCTTTGAAAGTAACGCGAAAAATTCCCCATATTAACGGAATGTCACTAAAGAGATTTGCTTGGTGAAAATTCGAACTCGTTTGCCTCGTAAAAATCGCTGTGAGTGTTGTATCGAATAATTCTGCTTCCTCTTCCTCGTCTCCTACGCAAATCGCTCTCGACGCGACGGAGGAATATAGCCGTACAGACGGCGAAGTGTTACAGGGCATATGCACCGGGCAACGTTCGTACGTATATACACGTGCGAATGAACAGGCGCGTGGTGGACGGGCAGCGTAAGAATAACCTGTTGCTCTCGAGCGAGAGCCGACCAGACGATTCTCTTCTTACGGCGAAAGCAAAGCCGTTAACGAAACACCTTACGTGGAATCATCGTGGTATTCTTCCTGCGTCCCCTCACTCCGGCAGCAGCTTCCAAGCCACGGCGATACGAAGAAAAACCGAGCAGAAAGGCTTTTTACGGGAGGAAACAACGACAACCCGATGTTTGATAAAATACGTGTACCGAGCTAACGAATCCATTGTCGCGCGACACCGGACGGCAGTAAGTCACCGGGGATTCGTCAACTTGTTTTCTTCCCAGCGACATTCCAGCCTTGCAAAGTTTTTCCTCGACTGGAAGTTTTTGTGGCAACTCCTGTCGCCGTTGTTGTACGGTAGGATAGAGTAAACCATGTGCAGTGTACTTGTATTATGGATCGTGTATTTTTTAGAAACCTAAACGATTAAAATGTCATTTCATTGGCACTGGCAAATGGTATGTAATGTATTATTCTGCGATATTAATCTTCCTTGTTGGTCACAACATCCTGTTCCATAATTTTCTAAGATATCACAGTTTCTTACTGTTTAGATGGATTTATTTATCTTCCAACAAACACACCAAGGATTATCTGCTGTACGAGTTTCGCAAGCTTTCGCCTCTTTGGCAAAGCTTTTATTGGCCTTTATGCTTGCATTTCGTGGCACATTATCGAATTTATCATACGTTAGCCTGCAGGTAAATTTCTCAAAAGGCGTTTCAAGTGGCCGGGAGAGCATCTGAAACTGGTCCGAAGTGTATCGATCCGGTTAATACAGGGAGTCGGAGTTTGATTTTTTCGCGGCTCTTCGCAGGTGGAGGCAGACTGCCGGACTCTCGAGCGGCAAATAAGTCGACGTCAGGTGACGGGTATAAATGGCGCGTTTATCACTATCATTTGAGCGTATCGGGTGTTCCTGCGTCGCTCGCGGCCATTTATAAATTATAACCGAAGAAAGGCCTCTTTGTCGATCACGGTCCGATGCGCGTTTTTATCTCGCCGAACAACGAGCAAACCCTGACGCGTCTATCATCGCCAATCCCAGTCTTTATTGACTGGCCACCAACTTCCGTGAAAATGCCTTTAAAAGGCAAAAAGACGCAACGTGCGCCAAGCGCGATGTTAAATCAAGCCCCGAGATCCTTGTCAAGTTTTTCTTCGACAGAAATTGTACAATTCCGTCAAGTGCACTTCTCGCATGCACGGCAGGATTTATGTCTGACGGACTGTGGTCGGTCAGGAAACGACGAGTAGGTCTTTAACAGAGACTATCCAACGGTACTGTAAGTCTATTGACACTGACGAAAGTAGCAGAAAGTGATACCCTTCACAAACAGACAACCAATAACATATCGGAAAGAATAATAAGAACACTGTCAAATTTTCTCCGATTGGGCCGAACGTGTATATTCTCAACATTGTTTTCGCAGTTTGGCACACAGAGTTTATGCGAAGGTTCCAACGATTGCATAAACATAAAACGGTGCGAAAAGAATAAGAATTTCAATTGAATCAGCTTTATATCAGTAAGAAATTTCAAGCTGTAAAAAGACAAACTTTCATAAAAGGCACCTTGGCTAATTCGTTTGCAACCAACATTTATTGACCGGAATAATTGCAACCAAATGATAGGCTGTTACACACTTACGAATAGCCTTTTAATATTCAACATCGCCAACGTGGTAATAACAATGTAAATGGCATCACATTAATCGAATAAGAAAGTAAATGATAAATCGCGTATGATTGCCGGCGTTTTTAGCGATTTTTAACACGTGATACTATCAGCACGTTAAAGTTGGCCACTCTAGGGGTAATTTATGGGAAAGCTTGCTGTCTAGCAAACGCTGCTTTCGAGGCTCGAACGACGACAATTCCTGATCGATGGACACACGCCTCTTATTTATTATCGGCAGTGTAACGTCCAACGATACCTTCCTGGCACCGTCTTCGATGGGGAGAACGGGGTTTTCGCTGGTTCATTTTATTGGGAAAACCTGCTCGATCGTTGCCGTATAAATCATAAATCCAGCAGCTTTTCTCCGGTTGCGGCGTCGAGAACGAACTAATAACGACTTTCTAAGCCGACGGTTCGATTCAATTAGTTATCCGCTGACGCGCACTACTTTAATTAATAAATTCGTAAAAAGTGATCGCGCGCAAATGGTGATTAAAGTGGCACTCGTTATTGGAATTATCGCGCATCGCGCGCTGCCGAGGCCTAAATAGTCGTTAAGGAGCTTAATTGGTAGGACAGGAATAAATCGATGCCATCCGCGGCTTGATTGCACCTGACTGATTTATCATGCGAATATGTAGCACGAATGCTCATTTAAATGGTTCCTCGGCTCGATGGAACTGCGCAAAAGTCCAGATTGAAAACGATTTATCATTTACGCTCTTTGTCAGCGATTAGATATCCGAGGGATGGCCTTATTTATAACCGATCGCGTAAATATCCGTCGGCAGATTACCGGGGGATGATGTTCGGCTGAATTAAATGAGAAGTAAGACTCGGTTGGTCCGAAGATACGGTCACTCGCACCGGCCCCAAACGTCGCATGATATTTGCCCATATTCCCCTTTCGAAGCTGTTATTTCTATTCGCCGGCTCGTTACGGGTATTCACAATTAAAGACATCCGCCACTCTAGCGGCGACTCGTTTCCCCGCGGTTTTACGACGCACTTTAACGCATTTGCCTCTATGATCTTTCGCGAAAATCGCTAACATTAAACAGGAGAGACTCAGTCTATTATTTCAACCGGAAAGTACATATAAACGCGTTCCCTGTGAGTGGCAATTGGCCGTTATCGAAAAATCCCTAACTCCTAGGCATTTCAACGAATAGCCACGTTCGCTTGCTTCTCTCTGGGGAGAATACAGGATCGAAGGAGCTCACGAAAGCGACAGTAACGGTTGGCATACGGAGCTGACGCAAGTAAGATGTCACCGCGCGGACTCGGCTTGTAAGGTGCGGTGCACTTTCTTCGTCGCATTTTTCCGCGAGAAAGCAATACGTACTTGTCCCGAGCTCTAACGTCGGCCGGTAAATCGTCGGTACGTTAGATCGTACTTTACGGAGCAAGAAAACAACGACGGTACCGTAGAACGGCGGTATCGATAAATATCCGTGCAGCTTGCTTAAGGGCAGTTCCAAGTGTAAGTATCGGGCGGTGCCAGCACGTACACAGGGCCGATCTCGTCGGCAATCTTTGGCCGGGCAACAGGCTTGATAAACCGATCTAAACCTTTCGAAAATAACGAGCCCCCCTCGTTGCCCCGCAGGATCATGGAGAGAAACTCCTGTCGAATGATCGGCGATCCTTGCTCCGCGGAAAAGTCGTTAGAGTTTTTCAGCGGTTCAGGAAAATGTCCCGGTGCTTGAGCTACGAGACGTTCCCCCATTGCCAGGGGAAAAACTTCGAAACCTCGACACTCTAGTCCCGCGGAAGAGAATCGTTAGGCAGCCGTAAAAATTGCCTTTCTGACAAGCCTGGCTGAGTATAAATATCGCCGATAGTTGCCTTAGCGCCGTCACCCGGTCCGTCCCCGCGGCAACGAGGTAATTCATCCCCACCAACTCGTCTCATTATGCTAATAGATCGTGGCACCGAGGTGGACCGTTATTAAAGTAAATGTTGGGCCCTTCCGCTTTTCTTGCCGGCAATCGAAACTTTAATGATACATTCGTGCTCGCAATCGGCCGGGGACACTTCAAAGACCTGGTATTTATCGCACTCGGCAAGACTATAGCCCTCCGTAACACGCGGACTTGCATCGTTTGATCTGAAATGACAAAAAATTTAATGTCCCCTCAATGTCCTACAATGCTGAGCGGACCAATTTTTCCTCAAGTTCCGCTCAGAACCAGTCAATAATGCGACACTATCCATTGTCGACGTACCACTTATAACTGCGAAGCCTGTACGAAAGATGTTGACGAACAGTAATAACATTTATCAAATAAAAGAAGTAAACAGGTAAATGAACTGTTCTGAATGAATTTATTGAATCGTATCACTGAAAAACTAGTATACTAATAACATCATTACCATTATAAGACCACACACATGCTTTCAAATGTTATTTTACCACGCACGGAATTGTGTTTTTCTAGTTACACACTCACGCGCGGACGTTGCAAAACCACTGTCCTACTTTACCGAAACGAGTCCTTTGAAATATAAATATTATGACATTTCAAATGAAATCTCGCGATCACACGTCGGTGGTTAACTGCCGATCGTTTCGTGGGGAAATCGATAAACTTCTTTCTGTCACTCGCACGTGCCCCCAAGTGCATTTCAAATCGCATTGGCTTTATCGCAATTCTGCATCGATATGTAACGATCATGTAAATGGAAAATAGCGGCCAGGTGGCAGCTCACGTTTGTGTAACGTTCGCCGAGAATTTTTTTTCACACCAAACGACCACAGCCCACGCACCTTATTAAACGCACGTGGAATTAGCCGACTAATTTCACGACGGGGAATTATAAAAGGAGTATGGTTAATACGACTAATTAAAGCGACGCTTATTGCGTTCTTATCTGTAATAACCATTGGCACGTATTTGAAAATTTATGAAATTTCTAATCTATGCTGATCGTCGGAATAATTCATAGCGTAATGAAATGCGTAATTACGTTTTTTATTGCAATTCATGATACGATAATCGTATTTTGATTCGTGTAAACTTCGGAGAAAATGCAATGTCAATTAGAATTAAGCCTACGGGCTTAATTCTGAATTGCGGAAATGGGAAATAAATTAGTATTCGTGGAAGAGAGTAGTAGTCTCGAAATGTTTTGTTTTACAAGCTATCAAACAATTCCCCCTTTTGCGCCTGTCATGCAAATCATCTCTGCAAACTCAGGGATGCACATAAACATGAAGTTATCTGTAATTATAAGCAGCGCGGCAAATGGCGATTATCTACCGTTTAAATAACGTCATAATGTAAATTGACGCAATAACCAAAGGAATGCGAAAATTTGAAATCTGCTGAATCTGTCGGGTAATTATCGGCGAATCGAACGAGAATTGTCGAGGCACTCGTCGCTTCATCATCGGCCAAGTGACTAGTCCATCGATCAACGATTTCATCGAGCAGCTTTCCCTCCACCGTTAATTAGCAAATGCATAGCAGTTCCCATCAATTGCTCGTCTTCGGTCTCATCGGCTCGTTTTACGATCGGCACCGTTCACTCTCCTGCGACATACCCGTCTGTCGTTCTTTTACCCTGCGTCAGTTAGTATTTTTCCATCCTCCGCAACACATGTATCTATCCGTTTTATCGTGCCATCTTTCACCTCTCCGTGCTTTTTTCTGCCGTCCACGCGTTTCCGCGCGTTCCGGCTTTCTAACTTTCCGGGTTTCTAGTCCTTAAATTTCTCGCGCCACTTCGAATCTTCGCGACAAGAATGCGAAAACTTATGCGCAGGACGCCATAAGGACAATGTTACAAAAATCAATGAGTTTTGAAAAATATTCTTACTGGGATTAATAAATGTGTATGCAAGCGAATGTAGTATGTACACACGTAAAATCCAATATCTCTACTCGCTTGCCCACGATAACGACCTTGGCCCTTACGTGATATTTTCTGGAGAAATCATCGGACAGGAGATTCCTCTACGGTGTTTCTTTCTTATTCTTGCTCGTCCTTTTCTCTGTCTATTTCTCCGTGGCATGGACTTCTTGGCCCTTGTCTTCCGACGTTTTTCATCGTATCTCGCCGGACATACCGTCTCCTTTTTCTCTTTCCGAGCGTATCGGTCGAACAAGACCGCCTGCTACGATTCGGGGCCGTACGTTCACGTTTTCGGGAATGGAAGTAAGATGTCTGGAATTTTTATAGTTTACCCACGCGGGCCAGCCCTCCGACACGCGCTGTGACAGCTTATGCGCCGGGGTTACGAGGACCACCGGTGGGGGTGGTAAGGTCCCAGCTGACCTCTGAGCCCGGATCGTCGAATTTACATTCGCTCTCGGCCCACAACGGACCCGTCGCTCGTCCTTCTCCCCGTAATTCCCCGTCCTTCTCCCCCGCAGGGCATTTAGCCCCACGCGGGAACCTAACTGGGCCGCAGAATATAATCGACTACCTGTCATGTGCCCCCACATAGCCCGCAAACGGCTTTGTAAATCTTAATAAGGGGTGCCGGTTCAACTCATTTTTAACCCGTGCCTTCCGTTTGATGTTATGCAAATTTCCCCTCCACGATTTTCTCGTATTAGCAGGCAAGATATTTCCGATGGTACTGCCGACTTATTGCGACGTGCATTAAGAAGAACCTCGCGCGGTCTTCCTTTTATCGACCCGTTGGTCCGGTAAAAATCGTATATTCCGGATGGTAAAAACTGGGCAGACCACTTCCAAATTAGGACACGGGCTTCATTCGTACCATAAAGAAAATACAGGACAGCGATGATGATATTGTCGGTGCGACAAGCACTTTAAGAGTTCATTAACGATAATGCCAGCACGCAAGCAAAATTCGCAAGATTCAAATTCCCTACGATTATATTCAATATTCATATTCAGAAGTATTCTATCTATATTTTTATAAATCAAGTAGTACACGTCTAGAGAATATTCTTGTCATTTTTGTATTAACAGGCGCAAAATTGTAGAATCATTGAATCGTTTGGTTGGACGTAATATGCTGAAAATTGGCAGTTTCGTCTAATATTTAATGGCGATGACAGACCATATTCACGCATCTTAAAGGAGAACATGATGTACAAGATCGTTTCACGCGTCGTTGTATCCAGAATTGCCGAGCGATGAGCCATTCACTGGAGAGGACTGAATCGAAATATGTACGTTGGTTCGTGTGCGCGGAAGCAAGAGAGAAGCCATTTAGCGACACAAATTACTCAGCCAAAGAGACTACTAATGACGATTTATCACCCGACAAGCACAGCTCGTGTTTCGCATCCATTCAGCCACCAACTTACAAGCCATTTTATTCTCTTCGGTCTCTAATCACGAGACACAGCCCTGTACTTGCGAGATTGCATTAAAAAAAAAGGGGGACAAGAAACAGAAGGTACTCGTCTTCATCGAGTATGAAACACCGTGAAACGTTCAGTGTATTAAAAATCACACACACGCGTGGTCGTGAAGTGGGTTTTTATTAACGACTCTGTTGTACAAGGGTTATAGATATAAATGATCCTAAGCGGAGTTGATTCGATGAACCGCGACGAATGTGGATATTAGAAAGTTCATTGACTCATTGCTCTTGGGAACATTAAAGCACTTGGCAGTGCGGAAAACTTAAGCAGATCAATCAATCGCAAGTCGATTTGCTCGCGCTCTTAAACTTGTCTGCACTATCCCCTGGGTCAATGAAAGGGGCTTAATGTAACCGTTTGGTATACTACGTTGGCAAAATCGCCGACGAGAAAGTTCCGAGAGTCGATGTATAAAATGCGAAACGATAATGTAGCGCGGTCTTTTTGCGATTCGTGCATTTCTTCGCTGTCGACGTAAAATCGCGGGGATCGCGTTATGTCTGTTTCCTTTCAAGTTGCTCGGATTCTTCGAATAACACAGGTCGAAATTGCAATTAGTTCTGCTGAGCTTGGCTGGCGTCGATCCAACAGCGCTTTTACAAACCGCAGTCGGAATACCGTCCCACGAGTTTCATATTAAAGCCAAGTATCGGATCAGTCTCGAGGTTTATTACGACCCCACTCGGTAGCCACTTAGCAGAGCCCGAAAATAGTACATACATATTATATTTTGGCGAATTTTTTCAACGAGCATGACCTTGAAATCCCAACAGCAACTTTATATTCGTCGGAAGGTGCAGCTTCGCATCGAGAAATTTCTTTGAATGAACCGGCAAAATATGACGGGACACGAGAAACAGGAATACCATCGTCTAATGCACTTTCAGAGTTCCACTTCCACGAAACGGCCGTACCTTCGTACATATTTTAGCGGCACGTTCGTTTGGATTTGTCGATTATTTGACGCGTTTTACGAGTAGGAAAGTTCAGCGCGAAAGGTTCACGCGTTTGTATTTTATCGTCGTAATTAGCCGCGCGGAAGTTTTACGTAACGATTTGCGCCAAGAAATCTAGGCAAGATTAAGGTTGAAAGGCTCGTAAATTACGCAACGGGGGACAGAGCTTGTGTGCGTGGCTCCGCGCGCGCATAAGTGTACCGAGGTCAGGTAGGGCCCGAACAGCGCTGTAAAGGGTTAAACGAATATGCATAAGTAAGAAGCAGGGATTTATTGTGCCGGGGTGGTCGAAAGCGTCAACGGGGTTCTATTTCGGTCCGCGCCACGAGGACGCGCAGAGACGAGCCGACCAGTCGTCGCTCTTCTTCTTCTTCTTCTTCTTCTCCTCCTCGTCGCGTGACATAACCCACGGGTTACTGGCCTCTTCCTCGAGTTGCGCTCGTAACTCGCTCCGCGGCTCAATTGCCCTACCGTTCGATTAATCCCGCGATTCCAGCAAAACCAACACGTGCCGACCCTTCGCCACTTCCGCGACATTTCCCAGAATTTCACCGGCCACTCGTGTCGGCATAACCGATCTTCGAGGAAACCACGAAAATCGCAGAAACGTCCCGAGGAGAACGACGAGGTAAAACCATAGGGAAAATTACGCGTGGCGGAAACGGATGTTTATGTTGGGCCTTTCCCATTTCGTTGACCGACCATCGGGAAACTGGATGTCGCTGTTACGAAATTTTCTACGTCAGTTAATTATAAGGGGATTTATACAGTGGAGAAGTGTGAGAGTTGTTTTCATTAAGGTGGATCTGATGTTAGTAGGCGGAGAAGAATTTTTAGCAAATGCTAAAAATTTCCGATATAGCAACATCTACGCAAGTACTATTCACACAAACTTACGGGGGATTGGTGGTTGAAGTGAGTGTAAAGCCTCAAATTAAACGGACTTGAACGATGCGATAATATTTAGAATTCCTCGATGCATTCCATCAATAAACCCTGGGCCACTGAAAAATAAACTCGTTCGTTCCAAGTGTAAGAACACGTTCTGTACTTCCATAACTCTGCCTCGGAAGGAAAGTTGTAAGGGAAAATCGTGGGATGTAAATTACCGCCCCTGCTGATAATAACAGACTACTTTGTTGCAGCACACGCAATTCTCCCAGTATTCTAGCAATTCTCGCTGCGATCGCGACTAAAACCAGCGGGGGATCACAATTTCCATTTCTATTCTCACCTTTGAATCGTAATTCCGTCGTCCGATTTCCCCAGAGCCATAAACTTCGATGATAATCAAGACTTCGCCACGTCATCATGATTTATGGTTGAATCTAATGCGATGAACCTTCCAGTTATTTGTCCTCGTTAAACTGGGTAGTTCCCACACGTCTGAAAGCGAGACCAGCGCTAATTTCCCGACGCATCATGGGGCTTTCACGATTTAAACGCGCGCCTTTGGAATTTAACCGGATGACGTTAAATTTGATTTCGGGAAAGCTGACAGCATTCGCCGGTGTACCATCGATGCGTCCGAACGAACGAAAAATCACGAGGATTATTAACCGTAAACCTCGCGAAACTGTAACAGTAAATGCCGGGTGTGAAAAGTGTGCGCCGGCGCGTCTGGTCTTGCGTGGGCGTGCAAATGCAAATACAAATCGGCAAATGGAGTAACAAGTATTAATTGACGGTTTGATACAACTGGAACGCGGTAGAGTTCTTCGTTTGCACGAGATAATTGGCTGACTCGTGCGGCTCCTACCGTGACAGATTATACGCTGACGTCGTTTCTTACACGGGTTTTTTGTCAACGGGTAATGACGCTTAATTCAACCGCGAGCAGGGCGCCTCAGCTCGCCCAGCGATAACGTTAATTACGGAATAACCGAGTGATAATTCCCCGGGTAGGCGGCCGACTGCGAATCTGCATAGAAATTTCACGTTCGAGAACTGCCCCCCCTCGACCTTCGCCCAATTAAACATTCTTCATCGTTCTCTCGCCATAAAATCGCAATGCACTCTCGGTCATGCAATTCTAATTGCCCTGACAGCGGGTAACGCTTCTTGAACGTCACCTTTTTTTCTCCGTCGACGATCGCCGTACGGCGATTAAGCTCACGGTTAATTACGTACAATCTTGAACAGGGGTTTGTCCCAGCCGGCGAGATTTGCCGACGGATGTATATAGATATATTACGTGACAATCTACACATACTGCGACGACCTTGCTCGGGCTCTGGGTCGGTCGGTGAACGGGTCGCCGGGCGTTCGTAGAATTGTGAATGAAGGACGAGCCAGACGCCACTGGCATGACGTGTTCGCGATTATCATGCTCGAAATATACGCCCCGTGGCCGCCGTCATTGCCGGTGATTCGCGCCGTTTGCGTACGTGCCGATTCGCACGAATTTCGATTCATAAAGTAAAAGTGGCCCCGGGGCTGTTAAGATGCACAATCGATTCGACCGGCGCGAATCGTCGACGACGAGACTCGTTCTGACGCAATTTCGTTTCACTTTGGCCCGCTCGATTAAACGCTTCGCACGCACCGACGTGAATCCATTTTTTTTCAAATGGAATACATTACCACTGAATTTATGGTGTATGTTTATCCTCTGTTTGTTCTAATCATTTTTAATCACAGTTTGGATGTAAATGAATAGATTAATCCTCGTGTTCAAGTTGCTCGTTTAAGAGTATCGAGAAGAATTATTTGTTTTTATTCACTTTTCTATTGTGCTCTGATGGTACAAAGAGTTCGTTATTTTTTAGCTAAAATTAATTAACCAGTTGAACTAGTACCATTACGCTTCGTTTCATTAGTTATTCTGCTACGAACTACTCCTGTTATTAGAAATACATACTTACGAATTAGCATTACATGGCAGTATAATGTACCCTATACGATGTTACAAAGAGCTGGCAAAGTGTATCGATCAAAGTACGTAAAGAAAGCTTATAATTACAAAGATATCGGTTTAATTGGACCTGATTTCACGCCGCTGAGGTTTATCAGCAGAATACAATATTCAGTGATTTGGTTCGGGGGTGAATGTGCAAAAAGTATCGTTGGAAATTAGTCGATAGGGCGTTAGGCCGGTTTACAGGTGGTGTAGGACAGGGCGTAGCAGGAGTACAGGAGCGTACGATAAGACGTAGCAAAGATAAACGGGGAGTAACGAGGTTCTCGAAAAAGAAGCATCGCTGCTATATCGATCGGTTCCACGTCCATCGATACCGTTATAACTCGTCGCATGAGTTAGTATTGGTAATTTACCGATAAGCCATCGAAGGCGTATGCCCCCGCCTTCCCCCACCAGGCTCCTTTCATTAGTAATTACGAACGGCGCTGCTACGAATAATCGCGTTAATGAATATTGCATGAGAGAAATTTACTAAAATTTTGTCGTCTCGGGTTAAACCAACGGGTATGTCCATCTTTCTTCCTCTTTTACCCGCCATCTTCCTCCATCTCGTTCCCTCTTTTGACGTGCAACGTATCGGCCGAGTACCTATATGCATATCAATACCTTAATTACTTATTTACATACCAAGTACGCTTGTTCGTCGATGCCGCGAGTATGGACGATATTTCAGCGTACGTCGAACCGCGGAGAAACGTAAATAACTTTACGCACAGACGGGAAAGTAAAATCCGGTGTCTTATGCCCCGCAACTCGACGGCGACATCGGAGATCGAATCTACCGATTGTGCGAAATAACACGACTCGATCGATAACTCGTTCGAATGTAATGGGATAATTATTAGTTAGATAGTAAATAAGTAAACTCAGTACTCATGAGAACTAACGAACCGTAGTGCAAAATGACGTGTTACTAAAAATTGTTATTTAAATGGACACCTTCGTTAACTATCAAGGAATATTACAAGCATGCTCTGCATGAAATTTATCGCTATATGCTGCATCTATACGTGATGTGTCATTAACGTTGAAAATCATACAGTGCGTTTCGAAAAAACAAAATGTCGCGCAGCATTTAACATTATTTCAATGTACAGAATACATGACGTCGAGAAGTCGAATAATTATTGTCAGTCTAGCGGAGACAGAAAATCTCTGCGAAACTTCATCGTAGATTTGCGCGGAATGTTAATCAAGTTTACCATCGTGCGACCGTAGAATCGGTAGAAATAGGCGTTACTAATTTATATCGACATTCATAGAACGAATAATTTATTCGTCCAATTAAAATCATTTTCTAAAACTGTCCGCGGCGATATAAATTACTTGCGATAAGAAAAAGTGGTGCACAAGAGCCGATGTACTAATTAATGCATTCACCGGAAATATGAAATACAGAAGCGCGACGCCGTGTGTGAGTCGTGTGTGGCAGGAGAGATGATGCATATGAATGGGAACGAGGGGCGTTGCGTCGGTGCAAATGCATACCGGGATAATACAAAGTGCGCGTGAAACGTCCAGGAACTCAATTAGAACGCTGACATTTGTTAACGGGGAAGATCGTTAACTGTTCCACGTCGAATCTGCAGCAACGATTGAAGTAAAGTCGGCGAAAGCAATTTCCAACTTGAATGCTAACAGATCTACATGTGTGCTCATTCAAAGCGGTTGTAAAAAATCGGAAAACAGAGAAACATCGTGTAGTTCCTTAACTAGGATTCGGGACAATAACTGGACTGTAACTGTTAGTCGTGGAGTAGTTTTTTACGTACACTTTTACGCTGATCTCTAATTTTTATTCAATGAAAAGTATTGCAGCGTGGGGTTAAATTCCTGTAAATCATTTATCTTAAAGAAAAGAAAATTTTAACTCGACAATCTGTGCGTGAAAATGTTACGTTACTCCAATCGACATCTCGCAATGAAGGCAATGAAAAAAGGAAGGTACGTACGGAAATGGTTATCTGCGTTTGAAAATCAGAAAATACCATGTGAGTGTTCAAATTTGAAGGTGTGGCCAGTATTTGCTAGACGTTACACGGAATCTATGCAAAGCGGCACGTACGCATTTCGTTTCGAGGAACACAACCGACCACTTGGCACGGGGATTTAAATATTGAACGATTCGCGCTACCGCTCAATGGGTTAATCCCCATTATTCACAGACGGCTTTATAAGCTTGGGAACGATGTCACTCGCGCTAAACTTCCTGGAAGTGACCACTGACTGTACGCTAGTTGAATCTTTTCTCTCGTACACTCAGCGACTTAGCTTCTAGATAGAGAAACTTGTCGTTGAATATTGCAACGTCCTTATTTTTCTGCGGTCGATCGCGAACAGATAATCGTCTGTGCCGGAACTGCGTCCGTGCTGATTCCCCGAATTCAATTTTTAATACTGCCCGCTCGGCGAACTTAACCCTATAGCCCAGAATTAATGTATCTCTTGTTTAACAGATGCACGGAATAGCCTCAATAATACAGAGGAAATCATGTTATTGATCATTTAGTTTAAGGCCAACGAGACAGTCGCGTATTAAGTCTGTCCTCGATGGGAACGTTTCAAATTAATTATGGCTATCTGAAGAACGTCTGTCGATGCTTGTTTGTGAATGTCGATGCAATGTGGGCTGCGCATGACAGTAAAACAAATCGTGGCATCAATTAGGCAGTTCCAAAGCGCAGTCGTCTATCACAGAAGTTAGAAGCACCTAGTCTGTTGCTTCGAGGTGCATGAAATTGATTCACTTCCGCCTTCAACTCTGCCTCTGCAATTGCTTTTATCAATCTTATTATATCACCTTTCCACGTGATTCTACATCAACGAGCACCAATTCTTTTTCAATAATTTGTGGTAAAGGTAAATCGTTTCAGGAAAACTACAATATGTAAACGTCGTACTTGACATTTTAGCCCACATGAAGTGCATATTACAGATAACAGAACTGTTTCGCTTTTACTACAATTTTAGAATGAAAAAAAAAAATCAGTATTAAGTAAAAGTTGCTGTTAATTACGATCTACAAAGTTTACCATTAGTACGTATATTTCGTAACTTTGTTTTCACGATGCCAAATCTCCACAATGAAGAGAAGCCGTAATTAACATGACTTGTAAATAAGTGTCCCATTAAACAGTCGGAGACGTATATTCACGTAGTACGATTGCACGGATTATTACGCGCGCATAATTGATTTGCACGGAGTAAACGTGGCATGACTTTCCGTCGTACCTATATCGATGTTCGCCGCTGGGATTGCCATCGATGTTAAAAACCGTGTCGGGCTTTTCCTTCATAATCGGCATTATAAATTACTGAAACGTGCGGCGCTCGGGCGATTCCAGCGCACCGGCTGCATTTCCTGAACGTGAATTAATACCTTCTTGACGGGAAACAGGTGCGACTTTTCGCGTTTGTATCTTCGCTAGCCGGCTGTGGCGTGTTCCTCGTCGTATCCCGAGCAAGCAGATCGCATGCCTGTAATAATACCTCCGAGCGAGATGCTATCATCATCGATTTCCCAAGGTGGCGAACATTACCTCGGATCTTCGCCTCCTCCGGCCCGAGAGTCCTTTCTACCGCGAGCACAATTCTCTAATACACTCCTCCACTAGTCGCGCGAAAGCCCCCGGCAAAAACAAACAACGTTTCGGAACTTCGAGACTCGGTAACACGATTCCTATGCGTTCGAACCTGTTTTGTCGTCGCGGACAAAGCAGCAAAGTTAAATGACTTGGAAAAAGTTGATCGTGGTAGGTAATGTCGGTAAAATAACAGGTGTGAAGGGAATAAGAATTATTGCAGTTCTTCGGCCCAGTCTTGGAAGATGAATTATACGTTAATACTGCAGAGCAAAGTAATTTTCGCATACTTATGATCGAACTGTAATGATTACTATCAACGTTCAAGCGTCGTTTTCATTCTACGCCAAGAGCTTCTGTTTTTTTGTTTATTTCCGTGTACTTGTGATCCGTACAAATTGAAACGGTATCGTATCCAATAGTAACACGTACTTTAACCAAGTAGGTATTCTGAGATTGATAGCACGAGTTACCGAGAACTCCAGAGGCTTAATGGTTGTCGGAACGAGTGAGTCGCGCCTTACGATTTCTTCCAATCATCAATCACACAACTACACGCGCAAATTGCATTCGATAGCACCGGGCGATTTTCCTTTTTCACGCAATTCCCAAGAACGCGAGCGAGGTATTTCCAATCTTAGGCCTCAACTGGTAATATGAATCTCCCGTACGGTAAGAAGATAATGCTCACAAACGTCTCGCGAATGTGCATTACAAGTCGAGAGTTAAGACGCATAGAATTTTAATTCGGACATAAGACTCCCGTGGGTATTAGCTCTTCGAGATTTGAAATAAACCCCGGTATTATCGTTCCTCTGAAGAGTCGTTATCCGTAGAAATATGCGATCAGGCCGATTGCTCGCCTACGGGACAAATTGGTGGAACGTTCCGCTAGCAACTACATTTGCGTCCTTCACTGCGTCACGCTGCGTTTTAGTAGCAATGTATCTATCTAATCGTTGCCGGCAGCGCCCGCTGAGAATAAATGGGGCATTAAGCCTGAAATGTCTCGGCCGCGGGGAGTAACGAGTCCATTAACAAAAATCTCCAATAGGATTTCAATGTACTCACTTAGGCCACCGCGTGCAAGGACTATCCAGTGTTCAGGATTAGCAGTCATGCTGCGACACGCGACAGATTCCTGTGAAGCTGCAATCGTGCCTTCACACTGCAGTTTATTCTGACCCCGGCAGCACGCTACGCGCGCCAACGAGCCTCAAAATCATATGTATGCGGCACAGTTAACACACCCTGCTCTCCACAGTTATATTATATTTCTTAACCGCTAAATCACATAATCTCAGTGATCTCGCTGTACTCGCCTTCTAACCACAAGCAGCGAAGACGTAAATCGAAGAAATTTCCAGAGAGAGAGAGAGAGAGAGAGAGGGATGATTACCTCACACGGACGCTAAGATTGCTCGTTAAATCTCGGCAGAACGTACTCAGGACATTATACTGAAATTAGTCCCGACACTTTTAACACCAAATTTATGTACGTACGCAAAAGGTATTCTTGAATAAAACATCCACAAGTATCATCGTCACGAAGAATTATTCCCCGGTTCAACTTTTCGTAAATAATTCATTAATGTAAATTGCGCTAGTAATACAGATCATAAGATACCGTTGTACATCATTTTTATCAATGACAGGCGGATAGGTATTTCGTTAAAACGAAATTTCCTCGGAGCTCTCTCGATGGAGGACTGTTAAAAGTGTTTCCTTAAAGTATAACGGCCCAGACCTTGTAGGAGATAACTAGTGGTATGAACGGCTGGATTGAACGTACAAGTCACATACTGCGGATGGTAACGCATCCCGCGGGACATTTCATTCCGCGCGAATGGAGAAAAAGCGGATTCCCTTCTATGAGCCGTGGCCGCGGCAATCCCCTTTCTTACTCGGCGCTCTGCGCGAATCCGAATTTAATACGAGCGCTGCAGGGCGCTTTAAGCCCTGAGTTATCGTCCCTCGTAATTCGCATTTGCCCGGCACTGAGCATTCTCCCATTCTTGTTTTGCAGCGATCTTCCAAAGGACGTCGGTGTCGAGAGGTCAGCTGAGGATCCAGGGTGTCGCAACCTGCCTTTACCTTTGCATGGATTCCTGCGGTCTGCTTTATGGCTCGGTAAGTTAAGTCTTCCGCTGAAAAAGTTGTTCTCCTGTCTTTCCTACCCACTCCCCCCCCCCGCTAAATCGCCCTGCCGGCCTGGCGAGAGGCTCGACTGGCATTCCGCGTAAGAGAGAAAATAGAGCGGAAGAGTGCCACGCGACCGTTCTTCTCCGTTTCCTTTTATTTCAAATCTTCCAGAGGCATCCCCTGCGGCATAGCGCGTATCCCCCCTCCCCCGTCCACCTAACGCAAACTCTCGCAGCTTCCGATAACGATGACGGTGATCAATCTACGAAAGAATCCGTTTTAACCGAGAGGGAACTGTAATCTTTTGAGGAAAAAGCAGAAACGCTGTGCCGGTATAAAATGCTCGTTAAGATCATTTCTAAAATACACATCTGTAGATTTAGCTAAAGAAGCCGCTGTAATCCGCGACAAAACGAACCTTATTAAATCAGAATGTACTGCCGGATGATAAAAGATTTTGTCCTGTGATTTCTTTACCTGACCAACTCGTGAAAAATACTTATCAACGTCTCGTAGAGAGAGTGAGTTTAAATCATTTAACACGTGAAAAAAGTTAAACAGGTTGTCGCATATAGCGCTTTATGTAAGACAAGAAAACGTGTTAATACTGAAGCAAGGCTTCGATTCGTCAATTCTTCTTCATTAATTACGTGACTGGGAAGCAATTCAAATGAGCTCTATGTGATTTTCACACGGTCGACAAAGAGAGAGAACCACTGGACGAGCCATAAGGCGAAATCCCGGTTTACATTTATCTAAAGGGAACATAGAACATCCTGTCCCTTGCTAAGGATCAGCGCCCATCTGCATGCCGTCGATCTTCGTCCTTTTCATGCATTGACGACGTTCCACTGACCATTTCCTTTACGAGGCTCCGACGAAACCGGAGACTTTTTCCTCAAGACTGCTCCATTATTCATACAATTAAATACTCACCGCGAACGCCGTAATTCTGCCTACTCGGCAGGCCAACGCGGAGAAATTTTAATCACCTCGCTAGTAAAACAGCAAATCTCCCGACGACGTTTGCGGAAACGGATTGAAGGGGAAAGAAGAACTGATCTTATCGTAGGTATAAACGTTTTACACTTTACTTGGAAAACGTTTATACGATCCAATGGAAAGGACATAAAAGGCTCTGGGCTTTAAACAGTGAACAAATATTAGAACTTACAACAGCTTTTTTTTAAATTGTAACTGAAGTTAATTCCCCTGATGAAAAATTTAATTTTATGACTCATCCTTTCATTACATTTCTCACATCGTTAAATCTTTCTCCTTACATCGCGTATGAAGGATGGCGCATTAATTACGACCCTATCGCTTGTAGTTCCACGTTAATAAGTGCTTCAAACGAGTTTTGTCGTTGATTTTCAATTCGAGTTTCGAAGCTAGTCGACCGTGAATTTCCAACCCAATTATGCCAGACGCTACTGTTATTGAAGACTCGCTAATGTCTTTATGCATTCGAACATTTCAAATGTCTCGTTGAAATCATCATAATCATTAACAAAAGATATTACCTTTCATTGTGAAGAAAATTGCCGATCAGTTTCGTGCGATCGGTAATTATTATTGTCGCAAGAATAGTGTAATTCACATAAAACATCGCAGAATCGGACGAAAAGACGATTATTCTCCTACTTAAGTTTGGTTTTAACTTCTCTTGTAAAAACTAATGTAAAATCATTTTATCTGTGCGCGAGGCTATCGCAAATATTTTACGATAATATCGCGGATTAAACGATTGGTTGAGAGTGCTTTTTATCTGAACATCAGTTAAACTGATTTGTCAGCGGTGCTTGGATACTATACGCGAGTCGTCCGTGCAGTAGGTTCCTTCCGCGTTATGTGTAGAGCGGTAATATAAAGGATATCCGCGAGCACTCGGAGTCAAGTGGGGTCCTCAAGAGCCGTTGCAGATGCTGGTAGAACTTGCGTAACTTTGCGATAAGCTACTCTTAACGGCCATCCAAGTCGGCAAACACATAACAGCAAGGAATAGGACACGATCGCGTGCCTACTTCCGTTTAATGACACCACTGATGAAAACGTGACGGCCTGTACCTAATTAGCTCTTTAACTGCAACCGGATTATCAGGCTTCATCAGCAACGTATATTCTATTAACCTGTCCGCATTCCCACTGGCACGAGGAAGCAGAAAAATCGGCTTGGAATACGCGTATTTAGAAACCCTGCTAATGAAGTAGGAAAGCCCTTTAAACAACCTCGGCTTGCTGATCTGGTTCCCTAAAAGCATTCTGCCGACAACTTCCCTACACTTGGCGAACCGAAGCATCGATTTCTGCCCGATTAAAACTACCCAACCAGTTACGGGGGATTGGCCGAACCTCGTGAGATAATTCAGAAAAGATCAGCCGGGGTTAAGGGCAATTTGGCAAGGATTCGCGGTCCGTTTAATCGCACCTCAAGAATAGCTGCTTTCGCGAATGATGAACGAAGGAAGAAAGCTGTTCCGCAGTGCTTAACGATGCGCGCCGATGAAAAGCGTGAAGGCTGAGCAACAACGCCGCAGAAATCCTCAGCGAATCGCGTCTGATTATCGGTAGTAAAGGGGTATAGTCGTAAAAGGAGCGTAGCGAGATAGCCGAGCGGAAGTCCCGGAGCAGGTATTACGTTAGGTCGAGAATAGAGCCGAAGGTCGTTTGAATGCCGGAGCTCCTTTCGCTCGACGTTTCTTTGTCGATCGATCGACGGATCGATCGATCTTGACCCTTCGCCGTCGGTAGCTACAACCCCCCCTCCATTCCCCCTCCCCCGGCCTGCTTGTCGCGTGCTCCCGTCAAGCTCGGCTGGTTTGCTCCGCTCAAACCAGCCCCACCGAGTGCTCAAATGAGACTCTAGTTACGGTATCCTGAATGCCGTAGAGGCATTCGTCGCTCGTACTCATCCGCTCCTATGAGACATTTATGCTATTTACAATCAGAGCAACAGGAGAATAATCGAGGAAAATTATGAGTGCTAACAAACAAGCGGTACACATCAGCGTATTTAATATCTGATCGAAAGGATTTCAGAGCAATCTGAAGCCTCTTGGAATAAATGATAACGACTCAGCGAAATTTATTTATTAAGCTTTATCAAGATTAGGTAAACTGGAGTAGTCGTACGCTGTGTTACATAACGTTTCACGTTCTGTTATATTTGCTATTATGTACTTGTATTAGGTTCCGGGAGTTTCAGAGTCACACGGTCATAAAATTAAATTTCATCCCTCATTCAGTAGGTACGTTTTGGTTGTTAGGCGCATTATAAAATGTGTCAAATTACCAGGAAGACACAAACTTTTCTCTATGGTTTGATCTCCTCGACGGATGTCAATTAGATACAGCGAGAAATGTTGACCGTGTCGTTTTCAACGGCAGGCTACTTTTGCGGCTTAAATCAGGATCATTTAAAAGTAAAATGAAGTTGCACATCGCACAGGAAACCAACTCCGAAACTCCCTGATTTAGAAGAGCGTAGCTGCCGGCACCTTTGACGATACCGAAAAAAGACAAACAGGGACAAAACGATTTGGAATTCTATTTAAATGTCTGCTCGTTACACAGGGGCCACCGAATTCCTTGGAAATCTTACACGATAGAGGCAGATTAACAAAATACCGTCACTTTCGATTTACCGACTTGTCCTTTCCCTCGGCTTCCTCTCGCACGGTGGCCAAGATTCCCGCAATAGGAAATCATGTAAAGTAATTTATACCAAACGTTATCCCTATATCCTGTCGACCGTCCGTTCAGCGATCATTCGCATTTAACGATTCCACACAGAGATCCAGCTGGTAACCGATATCGTAAAAACAACCGGTTATTTTTCCATAAAAACGAATTCGATGTTTACGACGTACGCGTAATAACGGCGGGCCTTGATTTACGGCGCGCTGCGGGACTGGCGAAATTTCGAAAGATACTTACCACGCCGAAGATACAGCTTTCCTCGATGACGTGGCCGATTTTCGAATTCGAGTACGAGACCTATCGACAACTTTATTTACCCGTCTCCCTGGAACGCCCACTTTTCTACGCGGCACACACGCGAGTTCGTCATTACGGGTCGACTCGAAAGGCATCCTGCCGGTTTCCGTAGGATCATCGACACTCGATATAGACCGACGATGCTAGGTATTCCAACTATCCGCCGGTATCCGGAGCGAGTGAGCTGTTTTCTGCGCCTAGTGTCATCAGCCTGTGGCTATGGTTTGTTGAACCAGCTAATTTCAAAGTACCGATCACGTCAGTTGAGTAACGACTACGCCCCAACAACTGCAGCTCATAATCAGCGCTCTGAATCGTGCTTGAGATGCCTTCTGCTCGTTGTTCGATTATCACGGACCAAAGCGTCCTACCTAATTCGCCGTTGCCGAGGATAAACATAGGAGGAACGTATTTAGACACAAGTATTTTCATCTGGAGGTTCAGGGATTTCGGCGGAAAAGAGGTCGATCGGGAGTTAATGGGTGCGTTTGGCGCGTTAGCGTTTAGCGAAGAATAAGAGCAAAAACGGGTAATGGGAAATGGTTAAAGAGGTCGTTGTATGTGGCCGACTGAAACTGTCTGCTGTCTTGAACATGCCAGGAATGGGCTTTAAGTGGTTTACGTTACTGCGCTGGTCTACTAACTGTAGTACCTACCACTTTGTATCTACTTCTTCTTGTAAAGTCATGCCGGAAAATAGGGACTTCCAGTGGGTACGCGAGCGGTGTACGAAGTCAGTGCGACGTATCATTATGGAAAAGAGGTACTCGTCCCTTCATGGGTCTTTAAAGACTTGAAAAAATATTGGCAAGCTCGCAATTATACCAGATCGTCTAGCTACCACTTATCTGTCAGGGGATTCCAGTTTCTAGATACACAGGTGACATTGTTTCCATTTTTCAGCGCACTAATTTACGTAAATATCTTATAAATCCCGTATTTTTCTAAGTATTGGCAGTTGCCGGGTAAGTAAATGAAGTTACCATACAAAGTACGGACGAGTATGTAAAGATGTGAGGTTTGAAATATCCCTAATTGCCCCGGCTCCGGGGACTCGACACTCGTCACAGTGCGACATCTTAATAACAGAAGGTCGGCAACAAGAAACTAAAAGTAAACCTACGTACCCGACAGCGGCCACTTTCTCAAATACCTCTATGTCTTTTTTAGTCTGTTAATACAACCGCGTTTCATTAGCGATCCGTTGATGACGTCGCCATTACGTCGTCTCATAAGATGTTTTTATCTTTGCCGAGCAATCAAGTAACACCTGTTTTGATCCCAACGTGTTTCCACCATATTAGATTAAGAAAAACTGAATGATTTTGCGGTGGAAAAAGCAAACAGATCAACAACGTTGCGTGAGACGCGTTCAAAGTTTGCACGCGGAATTTCTGCGGTTAGAGAAATAAACTTTAATTTTATTGCGTGCTAAAAATGAGTAACACGAATGGTATTTTGAGGGGAGCCTTAAGGTAAAAGTTGTGTTACCTTTGGCTTTTAATGTCTTCCAGGTAATGTGGGCGAAAGTAAAATTTATGAATGCGTTAATTCGGTGCTTCATTTTGTCGCGTCGTTGTTTAGATAAGGAGGATGCAATGTAACGGTGCCGTATCTCCCCGTAAATCACGCGGTGAGAGGATTTCGGGAGGAAGTAAAATCGGTCGAAACGGCCATCGGTGTGCAAGATAAGATCTAACAGTGGACTCGCCGCGGGAAACGAAGCGGGGAAAAAACCATCTAATTATCTTAAATACTTAATTTGTATCCGGTGAAAACTAAAATTTTCCTCCTCCGTTTCCATGCTACAAAGGCCCGTGGCACGCGGAAACGGAAGGATAAAAAATAAACACTCGGATAATCCCGTAAAAATAGAATTGCGTACCGAACAGAACTGGAAGATTATATTAGAGAACACTGCCCTTAACTGTAATCATAGTCGTGAATTAGAGTGGGTCAAAATTCTCGTGACCCTAACTTTTATTTCGTTTTTCTGATCTATCCAAATTCTTGTCCTCTACCCTTTTCGCCAACTATTGGATTTCCGACCTGTACTGTTCAGGTAATTCAACATAAAAATTCGATTTGTAAATTACACAAGAAAGTACCACTGTAACCAGAGTCTTCTGGGAAAGAGTATACAAGAATTTTGAAGACAAAAATAGATGAGATTCGATTGTCCCGTGTATATTGGGCTACAATCTTCGTACCACTCCTACATCTAGCTGGTTTTTCCCACGACTGGACAATGCCTATCTGCCCGTTACGTTTGAATTACCGGCGTTGCATGGCCGTGGTCGATCGTTCGGTGCGATCCATTATTCGTCCTCGTAAAGTGACCTTCCGAGGCGAGCCAATCCCCGTGGAGAAAAATCCAAAACAAGGGAAATCACGGTGGAACAGGCGAGCATCGCGAGGTAAGGCGGCCCACGCAAATTGATAAGCACCGACCCTTGATGAGCCGCACTTATCGCGCGAGGAAGCAGCCGGGTATAAATTAACACGTGCCAGCCGTGAACCCGTACAAGGGAGCGGGGGTGAGACTCAGGGACAGAAGGATAGAGCGAGAAGGAAGATTCGTGGGTATCTGGAGCCAGGTCTCGCAGTTACGGCGCCCCTGGGAAATATCTCGGCGACTCCCAGTTGATTCGTCCGATTCCCCGGGACGATTGGCTCTTCTTCTTCGACAGTAAAAGCAAATGCGTTGAATAAACAAGCCGGGCGACGGGATAAACCAGCACCACCTACTCCTCAACCGGTACCGAATCGTCGATTGCCAGAGTCATGCTCTCAATGCCTTCATTGCTTGTCAGCGTTTCCTGTATTCTCAGCTGGAATTTATCGGTCTCTTCCCAAGCGACGATTTCAACGTAAATCGTTTGTAAACAATAACCAAACTGCGTGTCTTACGAGCAGATCACCTTTTACTTAAAATAAATACTTCCTTGGGTTGTAAATGTAAGTAATAAATTTCATAGGCGATCGTGTGCCCTTCTTCGAAATATTCGAAAGCCTTAAGTAACTTCTTTTCAATTCTATAAAAGAATACATTATTTTTGCTGAATTTAGCTATGGTAATATTAAGCCTCGTTAATAATTTTCTCCGTTTGAATCCTTATTTCACTAGCCTGGCCCAAGGAATTTCCTTGCGGAGACCACTGGTTTAACGTGTTTGCGTCATATAAATCTCGTCTGCCCGTGTTACAGGAAACCGTATTCACGATGCAAGTGGAGCACGATGTTAGCAAATATGTCGCACCATGTGGAGAAAATTTAACAAGGACATTCGGTAGTTCTTCTCTCTACCGATTTCGCACTTTTCCAGCAAAACTCTCTTGCGTTCGATGTCAAGTTCAAGACTGCCGTGGTAATACATTACCGACTACTACGGTAGGCGCAATGGCGCGTTACCAAGTTTCCATCAAGATCTCAATTAACTGTTCAGTCTTTTCGTGTTTCGCCTGTTCATCCCTGATACGCCAGCTCGCACGGCTGTAATTTATCGTTCCGACATTCTTTGGCACGACATACGCAGCACGCCACGAAACAGCAGTTTCCCAGGTGCGACGATTCAATTGTTCGTACGGTTCTTCCTTCATCTGATGAAAAATTCCGTTCCTTATCGAGTACTCGTATAAATTGTCATTTACACGTCTACCCACTGTACCAGATACAATTAAGACATTTTTCTACACCCGCTAGATGCCTAACCGAGATTGCAAAACGTGTATTCCAATTGCGGGAGACCATTAATAACGCAATTATGACGTAAATTGTCTCTCGGTGTATATTAATCCTTATCCCCCGACACTTATCCACTGTCCATTCGATAAATTGCCGCAACCGTCAGTTATTTAATCGTCAGTGAGGCTGACGGCGGTCATGGTTAATGACCGACGATACTAATGATTCGAAATATCCTTCACGACTGACAATTAAGACGCGATTACGGGGTGAGTTATTTCTCACGATGCATTATGCATCGTATCGATGCGAAAGCCCGCGATCGTCCGTGCCGCACGGGCACGCGTCGTAGTAATTAAACGACTTCACGGGCCACGGGAGTAAATTACACGCGGCAGATAATCTGCCAGCAGAGACAAATGGTCTAACCGCGCACGAGAATCGCCACCCGCGTCGCGTTACTCTAGACGTTGCGGCCCGTGGATGCATACGTTGCAAGCAACGAAAAAGGATCGTCACAACTGCGGATCGTAATGCGATACGACAGGGAAAGGATGCACTTCAGAGCCTCGTCCATTAACTTGCAAATTACGAAATGCAATCACCGCGTTTACCTAAGTCGCCCAGAGTAACGTCTTCAGTCCACCGAAATACTACGACACAATTGTTTCAAAGATTTACCTTCTACGAAAATAATTGACTTGAAATGCACTTGACGAAAGTGAAATTCACATTTAGTTTCATACTCATGGTACGCAAGGCTGAATAACACGTGGTACATAAAATCTAATGAAAGACATTTTTGCGATACTTCAATTACACGTTCACGTAGCTTCTAATGATAATTACTTTGTTTATCGATCGAGTATTCTTCTTTTCCTGCTGTAACGTGTGTAAGATACCACGTGTCACTGTTTCGCGACTCCTCGCCGACAGGTCGGGACAGACGCTTGTCCGAGGGATTCCCACAGGATGAAAATGTGAGAACCCGGCATAGGGTCAAAGTTACGGCGCCTTGGCCCACCTCCGGGATTATTTAGGGGCATTCCTTGAACGCCCACCAGTCATCCACGAGCCACGAGCCGCCGCATTAGGCCCAGCCACCACGTGAATACAGAGAAAGAACGAGAGAAGGAGAGGATCGAGGAGGGGGGGGGGATTGACTGCGTGTCAAGTTCGTCCTTTGTACGAATCGGTGGGCGAGAGAAGGACCTGCCGTACACGCGCACTACGATTGAGACGGAGCAGAACCCCTTTCTTGCCCGTTGTCTTTCACCCTCCGCCCTTCTTCCCCACTCTATCTACCTCTCTTTCTCTCTGGCGAGGGGCTATGCTTAGATCTTGTCCGGCGTATAAACAACCGTCTATCATAATATTTGTGTTCGCGTCGGCGAGTTGAATTATGTTGTAACCCGCGGCCCGCTGACGAGGAGCCGGGGGAGAATGAAACAAAGTGGAAATGAGAGAAGAAAGTCGTGGAATGGAGGACACACCGCCGGGCTGATGTATGACAGGCGCCGTGTCTGATTTAACGAGAATCTACCCGAGATCCGACCCGGATAAACCTCGAGGACGACAGAACGTGTAATTTGTAATTTATATTCTGATCACGCGGAACGGCCGATCATCGACTTCCATGCTTGCTTTGCGATATACCTCGGATAAAGGGCCGATTTTTCTAATTGCACGCTTTACATAATTTTCATTAATCGCCCTACTTCGGCCACGCACTTACGGATTGTACTTCTCAGCGTACTTCGCGATACGTGGTTTTATGTTTCCTATATTACCGCATTGGTAATTGAAGATGCGCCGTAAAGATGGCCAGTGAAAAAACTGTAATCGAAGATCAGCGGCGATATAAATTCTATAAAACCATCGATTGCTCCTCTAAGGCTGAGCTTGAGATATATCGGGAGCATTAGCCGGCGATACAAAAACTGTGTTCAATTTAATGAGAGTTCACTCAGATCGAGTCTCCGATAAAGATGTCCAGATGAGCACTGATTGCCGACAATAGGCAATTAATAAAATTTAACGACCTAACGGAATAGCACTAGCAAGCACAGTTTCGTTTCCCCGTCGAGATAAGTGAGAAGGACATATATCAATTAAACAGGGAAGCCGCTAATTGTATAATTGTTTTCTGACAAATGTGTTCAGTGACAAAAGATTCTTAATTTAAATGCCACGAATAATTTCAAAATAAGGGTAGAAATAATTGAAATAGCATATTTTTCTATGAACAATAACGCCGTCAGAATAAGCAATTTTTTTGTTCAATAAATATGCAAACGTGGTACATAAACTTATGCATATCCAAGCACGCATAAATTACCGGAGCTAAGTGGATAATTTGAGAATAAGGTAGGAATTTTATCAGTGATTCATACGGTACTATTACCAGCTACTATTCCGACAAAGCTGTTCTCAAGGAGGTAAAACTATAAAATTCACTCTGCGTGAACAGCGTTGAGCCAATACGTCAATGCTACAAAGAACTCCCGTGGCTAATTGAGAAACAAAGATATACCTGGAGCTGGAGAATGATTCATGTACCCAGATGCATCTCGCTACAAGTACGTATTTCATACACAAGAATTCAACGCGGAGGTAGATGCATTCCTAAAAACGCTCATACCCTGCACCAAAGATTAAGAACTTAAATAGAAGAAGAAAGTCCCAACGATTTAACCGATGACTAACTGTAAAAAAAAATTAAAAGAATCCCAAGGATTCGTCGATGTTTTAGATTTAATTAGATTTTTTAATACTACAGAATTGTTTCATTACGTGTCAGTAGATATGTGGAAGACATTTTGCAGGAAAAGGGAAACTCAAATGACTGCTATATATTATTATCGTTTTACTTATGAGACTTTAAAGCAAAGCCATTTTTAAACCTTGAAAGGAACATGGAAAGTATCTGGGATACCGAATTCCCGGAACGCGCGGCGAGTCTTCAAAGCATCGTCCTCGAGAATCATAGATTTCCATCGACTGTCCCACAGGACTGTCGCACGTGTGCTTTATAGGATGCCGAAATCTTTCTGCGCTTGGAAACAGAAGAAACTCCGGACTGGCACGTCCGAAGATCTACTAGTGGGAGGAAGATATATTTATGTGACACCTCGAAAGATAACCTCAGCAGCCAATTAAACTAGGATCCTCGCAGGGCTGCGGGAAAACAACCCCCCGCTGCTGTATGCGGCTACTTCTACAACATTCTCGTATATCAGAATTCTGTAAAACACTGACATTTTCCTCCGCCAGGCGGCATATTTATTTGATTAAAACGTTGAAAGAGATTCAGGAAAACGCGAATGTAAACGTGGTTACGTCGTTATTGGAATATAAGACCCTGCTACTGGAAATGAAAAACATCGAAAAACATGTAATGATCAACGTTAAATTACAATGTACGAGTCGTCATGATGGGACTACATAAAGTATAAGATAAGATAACATCTTTCAATGCCTGGGATATGTCCTCCCGACGAAGTAAACGTATTTTTTCATATCGTGAATGAAGCCAGTTCAAGTTGTAATACGATGGTTTTACTGAAAAACTAATGAAGACTTCAACGGTTTTACGATGCACGTAGAACAGATAACGTCCAGTGGTTTTCAAACTACGCCTCACCCGTATGAAGTACGGTTTTCGTAAGCTTTAATTGGGTAAAACGTATTTTTCCCAGTATAGCCTGCTTATTTATACTTTACCAAGTAAATTAATGTACCCTAAATAATCTTTAATTTATCACAGTCTCCGGTTCTACAGTTGATTAACATTGGATACTGTACTACTGTAAGACTAATTTGACATCAATAACAGTTCAATGAAACAAAGTAATATTCTACACAAATTCTAAGCCCAATACTTTTAAGGCTATCAGTAAAAATGAATAATAAACCTACAATTTATCCAAAATTGTTGAAGAAAATTTAAAAAAATTATGTATAATCTTAGTTTAGCTTGAGATTAAACAAGAATCTGTGGAGATTGAAAACCACTGGACTTAGGATACTTTATATACGTATATTCGAAAACATGATACTGACGTGGCGGCTTGATCGTTTAGCCCCGGCAGTTACCTTATTTCTCTGTGCTGTTACCGCCGAAACCGACGGCAAGGTCGTCGGCAGGTGCAAAGACGAGGTAATTTCTTTTTGAAGTCTACTGCTCACGGTTTAATAAACGCGAAGACGAGCCGACCGGAGGAGTGTATAAAAGAATAGCAAGCGGTTAACCACGCCGAAAGGTACTACATTTCACGCTTTTTATTTTCGTTTTGTCTCCCGCAGTCGAGGTACGATAGCCACAAAGTAGGTAAAAAATCATCAGTAAATAAGGCCAGTCCTGTCGGAGGAAAGTCTACCGCTATTGGGCGTTCATCCCCCGGTAATGTCTATTCTTCCGCTTGGACAATCACAGCGGCATGTCTGCTCATTTTTCAACATCTTAATTCGAGGCTTCACCACGCTCCTACTTTAGTCCGCTAAGTAGGCGTCTATTTGGACGAACCGTAACACGCCCACTGAAACCTACGCAAGGTATGCCGGATTATACACCAGCCGACAAACCTCAGAATCCAAATGGAATGGCCCCAGGATCTATGCGACGTAATTTAACACCAACATAGGCCAAGATCTATGCTCCACCGACAAAATAGCAGGACAAAAGTTTCGCAAGATATCGTTTTATTCGTGTCTCGTTTATCTTCGTTTCCCCGAAATTCGCGGAAACGTCGCCGAGGAAGTGAGGAATTATGCGTTAAAATGACTAGTTAATTAGTCATTGAGCTCATTCGACGTGTATAAATGTATCTAATTCCGTAGTTTATCGGCGATACGTGGGCATTTATGAAATGGAACTTAAAATCCGAAGCGATGATTTATGGTTATTGGAGAGGCGCGTGTTGCGAGGCCCGAGTAGGGACTTGTATTCCGGGCTTCTAATAACGCAATTAATCCGCTAATTCGATTAGATGCTCATAGGCATTCAGCGTGTATTACAAATTACCGCGCCACGGTTAAGGCGCCATAAATCTCGTAGACTTGAGAGTTTCGTTAATACGGACTACGGCGTATCCCCTTCGATTCATTCCACGCGAAACTCGCGTGCTTTTAGCGCGGCTATATAAATTTCATTCAATCCTACATTCCACCGTCAAGTATAACACGTGTAAATCGCGCACCAAGAATAATATCGTCCGAACGCTTGAATCAATATTTGCAGGCATGAAAAATGTGTTTTACGTGCAGTATTTTATTATAAAATATATAGGTATTCTTAAAGCAAAACTTTATTTTCTCGCCAGAGAGCTCTCCAACGCGAAAAATTGGCAAAGAATTGAAAAAGGTTTTTTTCGAAATGAGAATCGTAAATATGAGCCAGCTAAAAAAGTAACTGTGGCCGCGGGAGTGTACGCCTAAGTGCCCATTAGAACGAATAATCCAAACAAAAGGCTAATTCTAGTCGGTATCCCCTATGATCTATCGTGAAAATCTCGGACGAATTTATACCCAACAATGATAGCTTCAGACCAAGAAATGTCAACGACAAAATATAATAATGTGTGAAAATCCGATTTTAGCAATTTCCGTGCGCATTTATATTTACGTTTATGGTTTCTACCCCTCTAATGTTGCAAAGATAGGATAATACCGTCTTTAATTATTAACTGTAGAGGTTCGTACGGTATGGAACGCAGACAACGACGTCCACAGGGACGAGAATAGAACCGTGGACTCTGTGAAATATTCGGTCACGCATCCGCAGTGGTTTATAAATCGCTGCAAGGTACACGGTAACTTAATTTAACGCTACATACAAAGACGACATTGTACAAAGTTGCTAATGACACGTTGACTCTCAAGAGACGGGCAAAGTAAGATTTAAATGATCCTCCTTGAATTGAACGTAATAAGCAGAATGGGCAGTACTTATTCAGGGTGAGTCGCAGAATATTAGCAACTTAAGTATATTCATCATTTTTACCCCATGGGAAAACCTTCCAGGGAAGATAATCAGAGTAGATTTTGCCAAATCGTTAACAAAGATTTTAAAATGTTATTACAATCTCCAATGGTAAGAGATATTTTATTTTCCTTTTGGATTTTTCTGAAAATTCGTAAAACTATAAAGGGTGTTTCTGCGTATAAAGAGTTAGCCTGCTTAGGCAGACACTGAACACGGGGTCATGTTTATGCCCGACACTTTGCTCGAGTCCACGTGGACTACTCGCGTCTCACCCACGCGCCGATAATAATAACTACACGACTAATCGCAAAAGAAGTTGGGCGAGCGTCTGGCCGTCGAACTGAAGGGGAAGTTCCAACGAGTTACAGTAACGATAAATTTTGCCGCACGCGCGTAAAGGAGCCGGTACTGTTGAGTCGTAAACCCTTTTACCCCGCGGTACTCTACCCCTCGACTTCCCCTCCGCCTCACCCAAGTCATTGTGCTCTTTCTCTCTCTCCTCGCACGAGAATACCGCTACGAAATTGCCATCCCCATTAAGCATTTTCTTTCTAACGAGGCCGTTATTTATGAACACAGCCGTGTGCCGTCTTAAGGCGGTAATTGAATGAACCGAAGGCTCCTTACGTATTCAATACCTAGCGCCTTAGGAGGGTCGTGCGTTGCTCCTTTTTCGCATGGAACAAACCCCCGCAATGCTGCACGGCCCGATATCTCCCTGCGAAACGTTGAACCGTGACTGATGACGACGCCGTCCTCGCTGATCGCGCAAATTATTTCGGCCGTCAGAGCCGACAGCGGGAACACATCAGCCTCTTAGCTCTATTGAAAAAATGCCGCTTGTTAGACGGCCGCAAATGATTTCGTAACGTTTTCGGCAATCAACGATTTATCTGGCCACGATTTGACTTGCGCGTGACGGTATTTGAACACAAATCTATTGCTAGCGCTCAGCTCGAGATTTATGGTACGAGTAAAATGATTTGTTTTCTCTGCTGAGAATTTAGCTTCAATACAAGCAAATCATAACAAACTAAAACCCTAAACTACTATGCGGCAAATTGTATTACACGGCTAACAATGCAAAAAATTATTTAAATTTTTCCAGATATTTTAAAGACATATTTCACACCGAACAATGTGCATAATTTTATTCTGCATTAACGTTACTCATAAAGGCTATCGAGATCCGAAGCATCGTCAATAATATCTCTACATCGCGTTAACAAAAACTCGCCCAGCGGCATTTACCTTAAACGGTTATTACAGTTAGCGCAGTAGGATTGCAATTTCCAACGAGGATCGCGGCACGCATAATAACGAAGGGAGATAATGACGTCAGTGGCGGTTGAAACATGAAAAATGTAACAGGAAGTAATGCAATATCCGCGAAGTATGCGCTGCACGCTGAATATGGGGTAGGTGTCGGCTGACTTTGACCCCGCGTGAACCGGTCGACCGAAAGAATGCGTTATACGTCGACGGGTGGGTCGCCTATGTGTGCGTGAGCTCTCGTCTCACACGCACACGTCTCGGCCGACCCAGCTGCTCGTGTGACAGAGGAAGAACCTCGTTAGGAAGTTACGTCGTCGGCGCTTTAACCTCGTAAGGGTGCACGTACGCACCCAACGTAACCGCATGCTTGCACTGGCGTTAAGTCACTTGAAGAATCGTTTGCCAGGGGCTTGACCGCTCCGTGTACGGACGTTTCTCCAGATACAATTGCGAGACAAGTCCAGATGGACCGATCGTCGAAATGCCAGTCGGTTCGCAATACCACGAATTCGTAGACGAATTCTACCGTGTAGACTGGCACTGCCGATCGACGCATCGATGAAGATATTTGTCCACTGTCTAACAATAAGACTTTCGATGAGTCTCAGGCCGGTTTAAAACTCACGAGTGTTTCTTAACCGTTTACTATTCTCAGCGACGGAACCGAGAGACAGTTTTGTCAAACTCTTAGGACACAGATCTTTGAGGTAAAGTTCCTAGGTACACGTATGATTGTGTATCAGATAATTTTTTTCGACGATATTTAGACAAAAGCAGTGAATCGTTCATCGCAAGAGCCACTCGCTGTTTATATTGCCGGCGCGTTTTCCGTGTATACAGGAAGACTAACCACCCCGGCAAAGTTTTATTTCCACGGACTCATAAACTCTCGTGAAAAAGCATAAAAGTTTGTTTTGATTTCTCGTAGCATTTTGCTTTATACACGACCGATCGTGCCACGCGCGGCCCGATCTCGGGGTTAACGTCGGGGTTTCACGCAATTCTGCTGGGTTTATCGGCGATACTCCTTGCCGCAAGTACAAATTCTTCCGAGCCATCGATCGAATTGAAAAACCGAAAAAATTGAAACTGCAAAACTTCCCCGAAGACGGTAAGAATTTCAAGATTGCACGCGGCAAGACACAGTTAATTATAGAACTTATTTATAGTCTGTAAGAGAACGGAGCATTGAACCGAAAAGTTCTTGTCCAGACAAAGAGCACCTTAAGGGGCGAGAAGCTTAGTTATATGTTCACTTATAGCGTGTACAAATCTCATGAGTGTATGTGGCAAACGTGTGTCGCATGACGAGCAGAAGTATGTAAATTGAAGTGATGTTCCTGATTGATGTGTTGCAGCGCGAGTACACGGAGGATTGTGTGTTCAACGAGACCCTCGAGCAGCACAACTACAACACTTACAGTTCGGTAAGATGGTCGACGACGAAGAAGACGTTATACCTGGGTCTTAACCGGCGAGGTCAACCGCGTCGGGTTCAAGCGAAAGGTCACAACCTGGGCCGATTATCGGCGTACGCGCGGGTACTGACGCAGATGGCACCACCGGATCGGGTGGAAGCTCTCCAGAGACGGATGTTGGGTGCCGAGCACAATGTTCGTCACCGACACAGCGGACCGGCTCATCATCATCATCGAGCAGAGTCAGGAGCCCCGCAGACGGTATGCCCAAATCTGCCGGCTCAGGAGAGGGACGGAAGGGACAGGTTTAGGTGTAGAAAACGGAAGAAGAGGAAGAAAAGAAAACGACGATGCAGAGCTGGCGAGGAACCGGGACCGCAGTGCGAAGTCCCCGAGAGAACCGGAGGGTCCCTAAGTTCCGGGACAAATGGGCCGGCGGGGGCAAAAGGGAACGACGGTAATGGTACGTCGCTGGAGTCAAAGAGGTCGTGCGAAAGTGCAGCCAGCGAGGAAGCGTGCAGGAGGGAAGCCCTATCCGCGTCTTCGAAGAAACGGAAGTCGCGGATAGAGGAGCAAAGGCAGGATGTCACGGGAGTCCTAGCGAAGCCGGAGGACCAGGGCAATTTGGCCGGGCCGAACGGGACGAGGAACTCGACGGAAATTGCCGTGTCGAATGGCAGGCGAGGGGGGCAAACGGGGCCGATGAAGAAGCAGAAGCTGCGCGCGGACGGTCAGAGGAATCAGCAGCCGTCGACCGGCCAGTCGGGGAGCAGGACGAAGCCGAGGACCGAAGCAACGGTGGCAGTCTTGCAGAGCGGGAATGCCGGGAACGTGGAGGACGCGGAGGAGGAGTCGAGCAACGGTAAGAACAAAGCACACGAAGCACGGTCGTCGGCGAAAAAGCCGAAGATCGCGGTCGCCGGGAACAATAGTCAAAGTAAAAAGCCTGATTTGACGGACGGGAAGAAGAGGAAGAGGAAGGGCACGGCGCCGAGGGGGGGCGGGCCAACGTCCTCACAGAGGCAGAAGCTGTCGGTGACCCGGAAGCGGTTCGCTGTTGGCGGGACGAAGGAGCGGAAGGACGACGAATCAGCAGCCACGGGTACCACCGTGCGGCCGTCGACGGCTTCGTCCTCCTCCTGGCCTCGGGCTGGTGCCTCGAACAGTCAATCGGCCCCTCGTGGGAAACTCGCTTCCCATAGAAGAAAAACCAAGACACCGTCGTCCCCGAGGAACGACCTCGTGACCTCCTCGTCCACTTCCGACAGGACGATCGGCCCGACGCTGTTCCTCGGTTCGCGGAAAACCGAGACTCCCCCACTGGAGACGACCTCGACGAGGAACCGTCCGAGCGAGTCGACCTTCGTCGCGGTTTCCACCACGCCGGCTCCACATCGCCGATCGATCGTTCAAGTTCCTGCGACCCTTCCTGACCGTCCCTCTCCCGACGCGTCGTCATCCTCGTCGACGGCGATAAGCGTCCTCGAAACCGAGAGCAATCCCTACGACGGTGTGGTCGAACCTTCCGCCTCGTCGGTGGAGGAGGACGAGGACGAGGACGAGGATCGGTTGAGCTTCTTGTTCAACGACTACACGACCGCCAATGACTCCTCTGTCCTCGACTCGAGCGAGGATATTGCCGGATCGTCGACGGTCGGCTCCGTTGGCCTCGATGGTACGTCGGCCGAGAGTCTCGAGGATGAGGATGACGATACTCCCCCCTTTGATCCATCCAAAGCTATCCTGCAGGCTAGCACCGCGAAAACCCATCTCGAGAGGCTGGCCATGTGAATTCTTCATTCGTCCTCCGCTTACGGACAAGAACGGCCAAACGATATTCTTGTACGCGTAAGTCTCCGCGTATGTACGTATGCATCGTATTGTAAGCCTACGTGTACATAGTTACTGATATCGCATTATCTTCACATTCATCATTTCGGCAATCACCTTGTGCATAACGTGTATCGTGCACGGACGGTAATAAATACGTATGTTCTTCGCAGGGCAAGTATGACGGTGTATGGCAAGGAGGGAATTTTACTCGGAGGAAGTTTAAGAAATCCTTCATTTCACTTTTACATAGAAATAATATGCAGTAATGGAATTTTTACTCGTTGTTTCATAGAAATGAAGTTTATTAAAAATTCGCATCTCCATTGATTTCTACCAAAGTGTAACATATCATTGGCAACCAAGAAAAGAAAGCTTTAGGAAACAAACTATACAGACCGTTATCTTGTAATATACAAAATAATTTTGAAACTACTCTAGATTTGTATCAAAAATTAATATACATATTAGCTCTTACTGAATAATAAAAAAATAAGATTGCAGTATTCACTCATATGTTTTCTTTCGATTTGTCATAATATCCCTTTGATCCAAAAAGAATTTTGTTCTAATGCCAATAAGAAATTATGTGGCAACGATTTGGACAGTAAGCAAAGTAATGTGTTTTTCTGAAATTGAAGGACGATAAACTTGTAACGGATGAAATGTAATAATTTGTGGTTTCGTTCTTTCTTGGTTATAGACGTTAAAAGTTAACGTAAGATGATCACTCTTGGCCGTACATCGAATCAATATGCAATACCCTGTATTTGCGAGTCTTGTCGTATTGGCGTATTGGCGAGTCTTGTCCTAATTACCGGTTTAGGCTATAAAGCGTAAGAAAGAAATAAAAATAGTATTTTAGCGAAAGGGGAGAATGGGAAATGAGACAATAAGTGACGCCAAAAGGGGCAGTAGGCAATGCGAAGATTTTAACAAATTATCTAGGTGAGAAGAGCAATAAATAATTGTAAAAACAGTAATGATAGCGCTTGTCAAAAACACGATTTGTATCATATCAACTCCTTAACAATACGTTGTGTATTGCCTCAGCTTTGAAAATCGTCGTAACTGTACGTGATTTCAAAGTCGAGGTAACAATGTGAATTTCCTCCTTCGAGTAGTTTCGATTCTTTGGAAAACGTCCTTTACAGAAGTAACGCGAATCACGAGGACGTTAATTGTAAAAGTACGACGACGATACTGATAGACGTGAATCTCGAAGAATATCATTTTCAAGGAATTATGTGATACGATTTGCGACAGAACAAAGTATCTACAGCCACGAATCATGGACCCTTTCGGTGATTTTCCCGTGGGAACAGCCTACATTTCTCTGCAGATGATTATAGAAAGGACCCTAATCTAGTAGTCTATTTATTAAAGACTTATTTATTGTAATGCTGACTCTGTGTATATAAGTCTACGACGATGATTCATCGATCAAGCACATCAATCATGCGTTCTTCGTACGTTAATGTCTATCTTTTGAAAACGAGAAAATGTCGAAGAAATTTCATGACGGCTTTAATGTCTTCATTAAATCTGGTCTGAAATAGTATTAATTAATATCATATGGAAAATTGTCAAATCGTGCATTAGGTATAATTTAACTTGCTAAAATAAAATCATAAGATACGAATATGGATAGCTTCCACATGTTCTGAAACTTTTCGTCCAGAAACGTATTGACGTCGATCATTTTGACGAGTTTTAATGTATTATTGTAAATCAAAGTATGCGTGCTGTACCGAATGACAAAAAAAAACAAACGGTTTCCTGGGACTGTTTAGGATTAAAAGACAATTCTTAAGATAGTGCGCATAGACTGTTAAGCGTCTAATGATAATAAAATAGCAAAGGCTTTATCGCGCAGTAAAAAATGTGCAGGGCGAGGCGTTTCTGTGCGTATCTTTTGTCAACGAAACTTGGATTTCTGAAATAACCGTAAAATGTAATTTACTCTCCTTATTGTACTTCAAATTGATTTTCCCAGACGTTGACTTAAACGTCACTTGGTGCGATAAATTGTAAAATTTATACCTTAAATTAATTTGCGTCTGAAAAATCGCAATACCGATAATTACGTATCTTTGTTTCAGAAATCTTGAATTGTATTATGTAATGAAAGACATCGTCGATTGGTATTCCGCATAATCGTCGAGAGTCAATCTCGTTCCTGAAGAATACATACGGAAAATTGAGCTGTCTAATATTAAATGACGATTTATCATGCGCCGAATTGCAGTATCAAACGCGGAAATATAGGTGCCTTGAAATGAATTTTTTTAATGTTCTTAAAAAGCAATGACATCACTGCCACGCAATAAAACATATCTTTTTGAAATACAACTGTATTATCACTGGACGTATACTTAATAAATAATGTAGTTTTATTCCCTTGAACTCAGGCGGGTGGATTACGGTCTGACTCGATATACACAGTAATACGTGTGTACACGGGCGATAGGCAACAGTCGAGGCTAATTATGTCAACTGTGGAAAATCGGCTGCTGTCATTCATCGACAATAATAACATTATTGTTAAATCGATGCGTACGGTTAACGAGATCTGTAGGTACGTTAGAGATCAGTATTAGTAAGATGTTCTCCGAAAGAGAGTCTTGTTTCCAACGTTACAGCCTAAGAAATTCTATAGGACGCCGATCTGTAAGAGAGTTCCATTATTTGAACACGATGACGGAATAGGCACAGAGACGATCACTCGTTTGGATCGTGTTGCGACTTGGAAGATCAATGTAAGAACCAGTCTAGCACTGCCACTTTTTACACTGTATTGAATTCTCATAGACTGAAGATATTAAGTTTAGACGACTATTTAATTGTATGAATGCTAACGACGACGTGCGATGAGTCGTCCCTGGCCGAGACTGACGTTATAAAGCTATGCCTGCACGCCGTTCTGTTCGTTCTTTTCGTCAATGAGTGAAGGCCGTCGCGTGATTCGACATCTCTTTTCCCTCCTACCCCTACTGGAAAAACTGCATTTTCCACGGGCCCCGAGAACACGTTTTGCCGCGAAGGAACGGAGAAAAAAGACGCAAGGCGATAAAGGGAAAGAGAGAAAAGAGGGTGGAAGAGCCTGTCTGCTATGTGCCGTTAAAAAGAAAAAATTGGAAATCGACGTGAATTACGTGGTCAGGCAAAAAGAGCGAATCTCCGTAGCTTTTCGAAATTACAAGTTACCTTCCATACTTCCTCAATCCATTACCGTCTTCCTTTACGTCTGTTCTCGCTCCTTCGAAGCAGAAACCCACCATATCGTCGCCATATAATTTTTAGGAAATAATAAACGAGATGTTATTGAATATAATCCGATGTCCTTTATTTACGAGTCCTTTGCCGAACGCCGTTGACGCAGTTGATAAACCAAAATCGATCGTAACCAGCCGAACAATCACACCTTCAGCATAGATCATTTAAGGGACTTTCATTCGCTCGCTAAAGCTTTTAGGTGGAAACGCGGGTGCACAATGAACGTCATAAGTCGAAGATCAAAGACTGGGGTCACGGTCCGATTTATGGCGACGATTACGAGTGCACTGATATTGCATGTAAGTGGCTCAATTCAAGGGCCTCGACATCCTTTACAGAGGAAAATGTCTGTTCAACTCCGGAATCTGTCGACACAAGCTGCTCACACGCGTGACCTTCAAGTTTACTTTAAAATGCCGATGGACGGACGCAACTGTATGCATATTCGTCGAGTGCGTGCATTCCAGTGCATCCCGTGCGAAGGGCGTGTGTCCTGACGTACACTTGTCATCGTAGAAGCTCATGTGTAACCTTAATTATAATAATTAAAGCGTAATAACACAGCGAGACGAGCGCAAGGCTAAAGAAACTATGACCTTCCATTTTCAGCGCGCAGATTATGCTATCAGAGAACCGGTTGGATCTTACAAGAAAAACCTGAGATTATCCCGAGATCTTCCCCAATAGGATATTTTCCTTCACTGCGAACCTTTTCTAAAGTACACAATGTTGAAAATATACGTTCTATTTCTACTTGAGCGGAGAATAAGCCAAAGAAATTGCATAAAGTATTTCGATAGAGCAATTACCAATATTACAGTTCTTTCGTCGATTGAAATTACTTAAAAACATTTTAAATCTTACTTTTGCTCAGAAGGATAATATCGGATTGGTTCGACGGAGTTTATCGTTTTTATTTAACCCCTTCCTGCTGGCTTCATTACGCGTAACAAAAGCCCGTAATTGGTTGTGCCGCAGAGCTGGAGGGGAGGGAACTACTTATACCGTCATGGCTATCCTCCACGCTAACAAAATTGCCAGCATCTTGGAGCAATCGCGATCTCCGAAACGCTAAGTTCCCTCTCCTGTGCACAATCGGTTCTAAATTACTATGCATTAAGTCGTCAGCATAACATTTTATCTATTTCACTTTCCGGTCGCCGATTCTACCGGCATTCGTGCGCTCGACTTCTCCTTCCCAGCCGTCGGCCCTTATCTCTAGGAAGGTGCGCTCGTGTTACGAGTTAGGCGAGCCGTTAACTGCCAGCTGAGATCGATGTTGGTGGTCGGCCGCAATGATCGTCTTCCACATTTCTGCTAATACTCCGTCTAATTGCCCCAAGGGCACACGTGCGCACGAAATCCCCGTAATTGCCGGTTAATTACTGCCGGAATCTGCCCATCGCGGTACATGTTCCCGCAGAAAGGAGATTCGTGTTTACCGTACTTTACTATACACGGCCAACTCCTTTCATAATGAATTTACATTTCCTCGTTCCGACGTATCATTCCCCTCGTGAAAGGCAAACCACAAAGAATTGCTTATGTGCGAGTGTGTACTAAATTCAACACAGCATCTCGATATATCCTTCCGCCGTTATCTAATTTGTGAATGAACAACGGATCCACTGTTGACTAACTTTCGCCGTATTTTATTGCGACGATATCGACGGTAATATTGCCAAGCAGTTCCGCATATCGCGCAAATTTAATCACTAAGGGCCTTTCCGCCTTTCCATACCATCTGTTTAGGGACTCATTTCTACGTTATTAAAAGTCACGCGTGTAATTTGAACGTGTAAGAAATGTGCAACACCTTATAATTCTTGTGATCTTTCTCGGAAGAAAATAGCAGGTGGACTCAGAAGGATAGTGATTGAAATAATGACCGACTGACCATTACAGGTTTCATTGACAGTAATAATTGTTATGTTTAGAATAGATTAAGATCAGAAGAAAACAAGGAATTGTATAAAAACGCAGGTAAGATATTCACAAGTAAGATATTCCTTTAAATCGTTACAACACGACATTTGTAGTACTTTAAAATGGTGTATCGTGAATTCTCAGTTATCGTACAAATAATAAAAGTGGGAATTATTTATCTAACAAACGATCAGTATACTCGTCATTTATTACATGTTCTAACCACTTAATGCAATGTTCATCCTGTCGCCAGCTAATTATGAAACCCGTATAGATACTCGGCCATTCCTATTACGATAAAATCATAATTACTATCAATTTAGCAAGGCTAAGATCGTCGTTTTTCGGCTACTCGACGTCGAAAGCTCAGCGCTAAAACAACATCCGTCGATTCATCGTTTCCATAACACTGATCCTCGATCGATATCCTTCCGGATAAGATCCAATGTACCTGAATAATTCGTCTGATCAGCGCGCTTATGCCGTCATGAAAACACTCGGTTGGATGGTAAAAGACCGACGCCGTTGGTGGTGTGTCTAGCGATTACTGTCAATACCGCTTTAGCGCATTTTATCGGTAATTATTATCGGCACCATAACTATTATCACACGAGCCGGGCATTACACGGTCGGCCGACGGACGAGTGGACAAAGATCCTTACGCGGGCCTTGCACGGAGCGTGTGGAAACTTTATCACATGGTGTTGTGGTCGTGATACGCGCGAGCGGCCAGCCGGTCGTGCCGGAATCGGCTTCAATTATTCAAATAAGCGCAGATGAGGGAGCTTCGATAGTCGCGCAGAGAAGAAAAAGACCGGCAGACTGCAGGGACGATCGGCCGGCATATACTCGCGATATTCGAGAAGCCTTGCACCGCCAGTGCAGCCCGTAATAATCTTCGACATCTTCGCCAGCAACCAGCCGCCGGCTGTCTAACGCACGACTACCTCATATGTCGCAGACTGCTGCCACGCTCCTCTCCCTGTCTCTCTCTCCCTCTTCCACTCCCTCTTTCTCTCGTCTCCGCTTCAACCCTATTTTCTTCCTTTCCTCCTATACCTTCTCCCGTCCCCGTGCCGATCCTTCTCCCTATTTTCCCCTCACCGACTGCTCGCTCTTTCCCTCTTCGATGTTGCTGTCACTCTCTCCCTCGTCTTACAGCCGTACTCGCATTATTCATTGGCTTTGCCCTCCTGCCGCATCAGGTTTTCATGTGCTTCGTCCTTTAATATCGCTCATTTTCACTCTTCTGCGCTTCATTTCCACACTAACGTTTCTTGGGGTTCGCTCATTAGACGCTTGTTATTCCCTTTTTATCTGCTTACCTTATCTTGAGGACGCTCTTCTTATTATTTTATTCGCTATCTTCGGATTGATCTTTTCGATCCTTATACTTCTATCTTTACGTTAAACTTTCTCCGTCCTTTTCCCTTCATCGCTGACTCGCTCTAACCCACTTTCATCCCGTTGCTTTTTGTGTACCGACTTCCCTTACTTTTTCGCTTTAACCGATGTTACCTGTCTTCACTTCTTGCTGCGCCCTACACAACCTGTTACTATTTACTCAATCCACTTTCGAATCATTCCTTGTCCAGCCCTTCATCTTGCTGTTTTTCTTCTGACACCAACGTCTCTCGCTCTTACTCCACTTATCCCGATCCTGTTCTCCGGCTCGCTCGCTCCGGAGGGCCAAGAAACGGCAGCTGCGGTATGTCGATAAAACGAAGTCAAATGAATTTTTTGCACGAGAACGGATAAGCCAACCGACCGAGCATTTCCTTAATGACGGCAGGTTCCTACGAAGGATCAAGCATATGGGGCCGGCACGGCTCGTCAGTAGCTCCGGGACGAACGCTCAGCCACCGCAGGATACAGATGGGAGTGTGCAGAAGAGAGGAATGAAAAAGATAAAGGGGAAGTTATTATAGGGAGGAAGAGTAACGAAAAAAATGCATAAAATAGCAGGAAGAGTTAAAAGGAGCCATATGACCGAGGCAAGAGAAATTATGTGCAGAAATAATACATGTGTATCGAAAAGCACTATAGCTGGATCATGTGTTTCGCTCCTCAAGAACTATCGATTATTCTGCCATTTAAACCGCACCGAAGTAATCCAGTAGACGCAGACACTACGTAGCATCGTCTCAATGTTTTTAATTAACAAATAGTAAGACACATTCTCACTGTGCTTAAACTTACCATAGTCTTAATTAATGGTTTATTAAGAGCACTTTACGTTATCCCTTTGAAGGGCAGAACAACACAATCAATGAAATATAATGCTCTCATGTTGAATGAGACAATAGGCAGGATGACGTGAAAAGTGTTAGTGTTATAAGAAAAGAATGTCATTGGCGGTTTGAAATAACGTAAAATAAAGATCGGCTTTCAACAATGCGGCTGACGGGAAGAATTTCACGGTAGAAGCCGGAGGTAGAAACAACGATACGCAAAAAGTCGGAGGAACGAGAGAATAATTGCATCATTGCGTACCGGCGAATTAACGAGGTAATTCTTCTTTGCACATCCTCGCCGGCTTCACGGCAACCCTCGACCGTAGCTCAGGCCATTCTGGTAAACGTTTAGCACGGTTACGGCCTCATACGCTCGCTTCAACAGTGTATTTAATAGCCTTTTCTTTCGGATCGACGAGAATGCGCCGTAAGCTCGTAAAAACGCAGAATCCACCGTGAAATTTCAGCTACTCTGTAAATGTACGATACTGCGATCCACTTGCCTCGTTTAAAGCACACGTCTATTAGATACGCCGTAACGTTCCGTGGTAAATGCTTCCGATCTAGGATAAACATTCCGCAGCTATGCCTATCCTGCGCCGAAACACACTCGCTTCATACGAATTTTCGACACTGATTAAAATAACTCACGAAACGCGTGCATTGCCGATGACTATTCGCAGGAAATAACCAATTAAATTGCGCGACTGTATTGTTAGAAAGTCCTGCTAAAAAAACTATTGACCCAGCGCAACCCACAATATCGAATTCTAAACGTTCCTGAAATCAACCTGGCTTACAATTTCGTGCTTTCAATGGAGCACCTGATGACGTTATCAGTAATTTCCTTTATTGTCGAAAAACCTAAACGATATGACACACCGAGTGAAATGAACTCATGCTCGCGAAGTATTCCGTTTGATTCGCGGTAAGTAGAATCTCGCTACGAGGAAGCCCCGATTTGCAGGCGAAAAACGAGACGGTTCGTTGTTTTGTTTCAAAGACCCACGAGCCTAGCTTAATGAGCGGTAACTAGTGGCACCGGATAGAACGGAGTACCTCCCAACAATAAGAGCGGAAAGCCGGCGCATATAGCCCGCGTAATTTTAGCAGTGGCCACTTTAGCGGAACTCTCGTCGCGTTGCGTCACGCCACGTCGTGTCATGTAACTTCGGGAACGTGGGTGAAAAAAGTCTCGCACTGTTACGCAACGCTCGAAGAACCCCTCCCGAGGGTTTCAACGGCAAACGTTTCGTACGAACAATACAAGAAATACCACGTGGACACGACTCTTGACTGAAATATTTTATTGTATCTTCATCCGTCACAAAGAAAATCTACGGGAAATCTGTTTATCGCATCTTCCGCAAATAATTCCAAGCATTGTGGTAATATCGGTTCTATTAAATCCTGTTTAGAATTCACAGAGTAATATCATTTTTTTAAACGAACGACGCAGGTACGTTCGTAGGGCGATTCCACTGAATTATAAATTTTGTTTGTTTTGTTTTTCGGAACTTCTGCTCTTCATTGCTATCGCGTTGCGTACCATTTCCTATTCACAGACGGCATAACTTGCGACGGAATAACCGGTATACGGAATCGGATGAAACGTCTATAGAATTTATTCGATATTGTATTCAGATGAGACTTGGTCTGCGGCGATATGTTGTTATTGATAAAGAAAAAGTTTCTCGAATAAGAGAAATTTCATTGTGGCAAAGAACGGTTTGCAATGGTATAACGGGCAAGACTTGTCAAGTAATCAGCGTATCAAATATCGTTTGTACGAAGATTAAATTCGGATAATAAAAAATGCTCATGCAATTGGAAGGGTGTAAATCTGTTTACTTTAGAAACGTTCTCGTAAGCTTTTTTGCACACGGCATTTTTAATAAGATGTTTCCAACACATATAATTCGACTTTCTCGAATCCCCATCTTCTCCGCAGATGATTTAATGCCTGGCAAAACATAATTTATGCGGCCGTATAAGACTTGAAATTACGACGAAAGACAAAAATTTATCGTCTTAAAACTGTGCAGCAGTTCTGACGACCTCCCGCGTTCTACCTAACTTTAAGGAGTAATATATCACCATTGCGTGACCAAAATGATACTTTATTACTGCTATTGGGATCCGTCTGGCCTTGTAAATATAAACATACGCGATACGCAGGGTGAAAATATGAAAAATGTAAAATCATCGACGATGCTAATAAAGCGCTGATGGGGCAGCAAAACTAACTGAACATAGATCGATTGGCCGCGAATGATATGCGAATTAATCGTTAATCGCTTAGAAGCTATGCAGGGCCGATAAGCAACGCACCTATGGTACGAGAGAACCGATAAGCAGAGCAAAACGATAAATATGCAAAGTTGGTAAAACAGGAAGCATATAGTAAATGGTCCGTGATAAGGAGAAGAATATTTCTTCTCTGTCTGCACTTTAGACACACGTGTTAACGGGTTATCTTGCCCTTCGTCGTGTATGCCGGGATAAGGATAAAGCGGGGTAATCGATCATTACGCACTTGACCGCTTGCGTCAGGAACGTCCCTTTACCTACGCCAGCGCATTAACTTACACCATAAAATCTGCATCGTTCAGCAGTTGCTCGGCAAACGGAACACTTTTAAGAAAATTAAAAAAGACCTTGGCATTTCGCTTCGTTAAGCACGTTAATAAGAATCTTAAATTATGGCCCATCAAGGTTGCGACTGTCATGTTACAATTTCTTTTCAATCCATTCTATACGAGGCGCAATTTACGACCTGTTGACAGGTTTAGGTTGCACCAATTGACATTGTTTTTCGTTGTTGAGCTCGATAATAATGCTGCACGGTATCGATACTTTCTGATCTTGCAAAACCGAATTTCCTGACGACGTTAATTTTCGAGAAAACGAATTCTTTAAAAAATAATTCCATCGTAAGGAGAGTGAATTTTATTCTTTATATGTCAATAGGATTCTAAGTCCTTTGTAACTGAACATCTAAGCGTAAGCGGTCTCTGAATTCCTGTAAAAGTAATCCCTGACTAGATATCTTTTCATCCTACCCGCCAGTGAATCTTCCGAAGGCAACACGTAGAGAGCACGGCTATCGCAGCTGCAACATCTATCGCTGTATCATCATTGGTTCAAAGTTAGCGGCAAGTTCAACGACGTTAAAGACACAGCTTCCTGTCCGAAGCTTCCAAAGATCATCGCAGTTTATTTTCGAGCATTGCGATGAAGCCTGGCGACCTTTGCTAGGAAGAAATACTCTTGTTTCATTGGTAAAGAGAACTCCGATTCCTTTTCCTGTTTTCTCGCGCATGCGTAAACCAACAGCAGTTGTACGTGCAGGGAACCTCGAAGATTGTCAATATGGCGACAATGACGAGTGCGGCAAGACGATCGTTCCACGAGTTCTCGCGTTATTTTCGTTACTTCGCGCGCAATTGCGGCCTGTGGATTCGCAAGAATGACCTGAGAAAAATGAGGACCGGCGCGGAGTTCCTCCTCCTTGGGTCCGTCGCCTTACTTGCCGCAAGGAAATACTCTCAACAGGGGATTGTACAGGCCTCAAAGTCTCGGAAGGTAAGTGCAACCTTTTATATTGATATAAATAGAACGTTAGGTAAATGTCAAAAATTCGTTCCACTTCGCGCGTTATCTCCGCAAGGATGTGAAATATTTGAAACGCTCCGTAGAAAGAATTAACAGTCCGTGATCCAGTCATTAAATGTCACTCGAATTACATTAAGATCCTGTTTGCGTCGACTGTTGACATACAACTTTTGAATGCGACGACTTCCGTTTAAAAATAGCTGCTTAATGTTAACATTTAAAATGCAGGAAACAAGTGCAGATATGAGATTCAAATTATATACCGAAATTCGAAAATGTATCTTGACAATCAAACCTTTAAAGGAATTTAAACATTTTAAAACCCATTTCCCTGCCGAACTAAATTTATATTGGAGCTCAAGATCTTGCCAACCTCATGATTGCAGTGTACGTGACTCTCTTGGAATTATTAAACTAAAATCATGACGAGGACAAGCACGTAGAACGGTAAAGTGGTAAATCAGGGTCGAGGACACGTGGACACCAAGAAAATAACGATAGACTCGTGTTCCATGACCTTGGAGACACGTTCCTTGCTGAAAAACGAGGTCAATGTTTCAAAGAAAAAGTTTTGCACGGACTTTACTCCGTAATCATGAAAATCTTTCTGCACTCTTCGACTGTCCTATTTCACTTCCTTCAGACTGTACCGTTGTAAAACGTTTACTAAACTCGTTGTCTCATCGAGCAGACAATTCTGTTTACGTACGATGGAATGTGCGCGTAAGAATACTTATTAACTAATATATTGCTCCATTGAATAGCCCTGCCGGGTCAAATAAGCGTTGAGGATCCAATCGAATCCTACGTACGTATGGTTATTGCACGATTTATCAGTTGTTCGTAGGAGCTTAGTTCTACTATACATATCTTCTACGAACTCGTCAACGTAAACCGTAAGTCTTTGCTTTCAAGTGGTCTTTTTATGATCGTATCGTCTAGTCTCTTCTCCAGTGTACTCTCGGCCATGTCCTTACTTATCGCAAGTCGAAGCTCCGTTGTGCGAGTTGACATCAACCCTGTATTAGTGCTATGCACTCCATATCTATCTAGGAATAGGCGTTATCAATAACCAGCCAGTAAAGCACACGCAACTCTAACGTGGACCACCCACAAGCCAAACGCACTAGATAAACAACATCCTCTTTCTTGCGCGTCTTTTAAAGTATAAATATTAGAGCAAACGATTACGGCCAACTTGGCGTATCGCAGCGCGGAATAAATGGAGACTCCTTGTGCTGTGACAAATCGCGAAGAGAATTTAACATTTTGTTCTACCAATATTCTGTTTATCTGATGAACATATTTGTTCGGGAAAGTCTTCCCCTCATGAACCACCTCAACGTGTAAATGCCTTACTGCTTACATGCATACGATTGTGCTCAGGTTTGGTAAGCCTTAAACGAGATATGTGTGTCGAAATTTTTCTGTTTGGTGCATGCGCCAAGGCAGACAGGAATTCTCTTTTCCCGACTCCCGGGGGTCAGCTGTTAATCTCTTTACAGGGGTTTCAAAATTTCACGCTGGTTAAGTCGACAAGAAATTTGGCACATAGCATTTTCGGAACATGACTGACCTTGGGAAAATGATGGATTCTCACACGAGCGCCGCGTTGTCGATCACTTTCACGGCTATTTATCGTGTTTCGTGTCGGTTCATGAAGCGAATCGCGTGCATAACTGTCGATGCTAAGAAGATCACGAGGTAAGATGGTACGGGGAAGGAAAGAGTTGACTTGACGCGACAGGTTGAAGAAGGAAAGGTTAAGCGCATCTCTCGAAAAGGGGCGACCGATCAATCTTGGTCGATTCGACCAAACGTGTAGGTACGTTAAGGTAATAACACGGCCCCGGGACAACGACGGGACGGCTTTTGTGTCAAACCGTCTTCAAGCGTACCGCCCCCACGCCTCCGGACGATTGTATCGTACTGATATCGTACTGTTTTAATGAACTTGGGCCCTTCCAATGTCTCTATCGTTCCTTCACAGGCCTTTAACCATCCATTGGGACAGGCTATGCAACGTATATACATATATCTCCTATCTCGGGAAATTTCTGATTCCTTATAAATTCTGATCAACTTGATTTCCGTCTTCTAGTTTACAATAGTCATTTCACGCATAGGCGTATATATTGATCTGACATCATTGTGAAACCAATTTTGCGTTTGTTTTGCTTAAAGTGTGTCTGATTGGATTTCATATTGTAGAAAATGCGGATCCGCGTGTATGTAATTAGTGGTAGGATCAAAAGAGTTAGAAGACCCGTGAGGCTTTGCAGATTAGGGTTATTAATGGACTTGTACGAGGTGGAGTTATATCTAGCGTGCGTTGTTTGATAAATCAAGTGACGAGCCATCGTCGTGCACGGAGTTGGTGTCATCACCATAACTCCGTAATGCACGGCGATGTATTGGTACTTATTAGCATATCTTAATGGTCCTCCCTCATGGGCACTCGGAAAAATACATAATCCAATTAGTCGGACAATTTATTCATATTGTAATTTACTTATATGAAATAATCGCACTGAGGAACGTCATTTATAGACTTCTATCATTATTAACATAAACCACAAATTGAAAATAGCACAATAACACATGACACAGCCCGGTGGTAACCGGCATCACTCGTGTACAAAGGAAACAATACGAAGTTGCTTGGAAAGTTGAAAAACATTTAATTGTTATGATATATGATGAACAGGTATATATGTAAATTTAGTAAATCTCTCAGAAGGTAGGAATCCATCATTTAGTGTATTATGTATTATTACGGAACGCACCGTGACGTTATCACCGTACATTATGTATGCAGAGGCTTGTTTGACGAGCGGTTGCAGTAACTAATGGATCCAATCCTTCTCCGACTACCCTTCACCGAAGTGTTTCATTTGACAATGCCCGCGAGCTCTTTTGAAACTTTGCACCAGCGCTCATCATAACTTGACGCGGAGTGTATGTAAGCAAGTATAATACGTATCGTATAATGCACAGTATCTAACATTAAACCCTTCCCATCGTCAAACAAACCACCACGTGTAATATGAAATACAGTTACAGCAGACGAGGTATTATTGCCATCAGCAGCATTGCTGTTGTTATTAGGATTAATGTGATTGCCGATAATAAGAGTGGAAAGTTGTCTTCTTAAGCTTCACTTCCGACACGTAGGTAAATGCTGGACCGATCCTTCTTGTGATTCACAAAACACATCACTGAACTTCATGACAGCCAGTAAAAACACGTCACTATACAATAACACTCATTAAAAACATTTTATCATAACGGTTAAGACCGTTAGATTGTAAACGTAAATAGACGTACGGTTAAATAAATATTAACGAAATTTACAGCCCTATGTCCAGCACCATCGAATCGTTTCAATTATGTTTAATGTATAACCTTTAGAATGATCAAAATAATCACTTTGCTGAATGTGACTGACAATAAATTCTCATCTTAATCACCTAATACTTTGCTACATAATTCTTGACATTTGTGTGCACGCGTGGTATTATATGTTTTGTAGAGTGTACATGTAGGTACAGAATTTGAATAGCGTTCGATCGAGAGGCTCAACGCGAGAAAATGATCGATCACACGCGTATAGGGGCTTCGGTATTATCGACAATAACCGATAAATCAGCTGCAACCCTCGAAGGTACACGATTAAGGATCCCGAGAAGTTCTCGAGCTTAATGGCGGTGTATTTTAGCGTACGTGTCGTACGTAACGAGTGGGGCCGACGTACGCGTATATACGATAACACCTCCGTCCGGCCAGTTTGTTAGATAATTCGACACAAAGACCCGTGGAGCGACTGTCGATCGAACATGGTAAACGACCGCATCGAAAGAGACTGATAATTAATGTCGGCTATAACGTTCATTTGCCAAAGGACGTGTTAGGAACATTAAAAAGCGCGTCGAATGCCAATGACAATTATGCTCGATAAATTCAATCTCACGAGGGATGTAAATTTTATAGATCGGCAACATATACCGGGACGTTTATGTATGTGATTTGATGGCCGGTGTAGCAGTAAATCGTCAAAGAACTACATGGTCCGCAAACAATACTTTACGAACGACATAAATCAACGAGACGATAATCCTATGAATAAAGTGAAAATTTCAAGCAAAAACGTCTTGTGATTTAGAAAATATGTATTTATATTCTTGACTTTAAGCGAGAAAACTGAAATATGAATATTTTAGAAACAACGATGGCAAGCGGTATCGCATGAGTAAAATCATAGAAAACATTTTCTACGGGTGAACCGCAGAATGCTCGCACAGCGGTTTTCATCCTAGGACTACCTCGGAGATTCTTCAACTTGATACGTTCACTTAAAGGTGGAATGTATTTTTATCGTCACTTTAGACATACGTACGTAAAAAGCTAGGAAACAAGACTGACAAGAGTTCCTCGTGCTGTGAATTGTAGTAGAATGATTTACATCGTGAACCGCGGAATGCGTGTTCGCAGCGGTAAAAGCACTTACCCTATCGAGCAGACCTTCCAAGATTGTCGAGCGGGTGAAATCGATTTAATGCAAGCTTACGTACAATGTACGCCTAACCTTCGTCGATGCCGCGAGACTAATCGAAGTTTTGACATGCGGGGCAACCGCCGAAATCGTGATTTATCGTACGTTATTCGTCGTTAGCGGCGATGTAAGCGCGGCCTGAGCAAAACCGAATGCGGGGGGGGGGGAGAAAAGACGTGAATCCTCGGGCGATGCTTAAATCATAATCCCCTCAAATATTCAATTATACCGGCATTGTTTGGTCGTTGATACATAGCGCGGTAACACGCGATGGGCGCACCTTTCCCCCCCTTTCCTTCTTGACGTGCATCTAAACTGCCACTCTAACTACGTGCGCAGACTTTTAATGCGTGCGAGCCTCGTGTGCACTGACCCTAAGGCCTGGCGAGCACCTAAATGACGCTCCGACCCACGTGTGAGGGAATTAATACCAACACGCGAACGGTCGTGTAAGCGATATTAGCTGTGAAATCGAGCGCTGCTAAATGTTTGATGCACCTACCCGACCCACGCACTCGCGCTAATTTCACGGTGGTTTAGGGCAGGCCGGCAATTAATTTAGACGAATCGCGCCCGCCGCCGCGATTCATTAGCATTAACTCATTTGCATGGCGTTCAGAATTGTCCGTGCCACAATGCTCGCACACATTCAAAATCCTATGTTGTTATTCGTTCGTAATCATAGAGCATACAATATTGAATTAAAGCAAGAAAACGATAAAAGAACAAAACAACTTATTTCAAGTCCATTAAACTACTGAGCGTTTAAACGGTGTAATTATCTGAAATTAAGACGAAAAATACAATCTTAATGCATTTCAGCTAAATTGCGGGCATCGTTAAATTTCTCAGAAGGAAGACTTTGTTGTTTCTACAGGCTGTAGAATGTTTACATTAATTAGTTTTCATGTACATTAATTAACTTCAACTTTGCGAAAGAAGATACAAGTACGATGCTAAGCGGAAACTCCTATGGAATGCAGCACCAATTCCTATTCTGCTGAAACGTTAATTTCTTCTCAATAAACCGGATATTTAACGATTCGAATGGCACATTAGTACGCGGTACAACGTGGCCGCCTTTGAATCCGGTGTGGTTGTCAGAGGTGATTCTCACAGTTGTGAAGACATGGCGCCACTACCGGCGTCGCTGGTTTTCGCAAGCTCGGTATTTAGCGAACCTCTTCCTTCGCGTTACGGTGTAAACACACAGTAGAGACCTAAAAACAGCTATAAAGCATAACTCGTAGGCGCGCGTGTTGGTTGACTGGCAGGTATGCGCGGTTCGTTGGAGGCAATTTTACCTGTCGATGAATTACGAAGACCGAGGCAATAAGCGATCGGTCTACGTACATACGTGCATGCACGATCGTGTGAGCGTATCATCGGCCTGACGATCGGCCGATTCTCTCGCCGTGAGATTATCTTTAGGAGGCCGAATATTAACACTTAGCGCGTCTCGTTATTCAAATTGGATTTCACAGGCTCGTACGGGCAGCGGTCGGCTGTTTCGTAGCATCGTGCTAGATACAGCAGGTGCAACGCCGAGAGCCTCGGATACCGGGCAAGCGTTAATTAACACGGGCAAACTGGATTGCGCGGAAATAACGATTAAAGCTATTACCTAATCGTCGTGCCCGTTCCTTGGCGTACTCGACAAAAAAGACGATTTTACAGTTTTCGCAAATGCCTGTCCGGAGGACATTCGCACCGTTTGTGCGGACTGCATGGAAGACAACTTTCCCAGTACTTCCTGTATTGTCCTGCGTAATTATTGTCAGTAAATAATAACTTGCAGACAAACTTCTAGCGAAGTTTTGCAAGCAACTATTTTGTGTGGATTTACATGTATTTTCGCCTGAACGAAATTAAAAAAGGAGAAATCGTCGGTAGCATCGAGATTTTAAATTCAGAGGTCTGAAGCAAATAATTCGAAACTCGAACAATGTAAATTCCATCGGTCAGGAAGACAGCTGATAAAATAGCCTCAACAACGATCTGTTAAATAGAGGCATTTTCGGAAAATACCGTGTAAATGGTATTTCACGTATTTATGCACGTTTTTACCTGAAGAAGGTAAAACTAGCTTCAATGGCGATAGCCCGAACAGGGAGCCAGGGATGAACGTCCGCACTAACGATTCAAATGATACGGGATCCAGCTACTTTGAGAAAATTGTTTTCACTGTACACGTCGCGTGCTTCTTTATTGAAAATGGCGCGCTACTCGCTAACCCATCGTAGGGCGATTGGAACAGCGTTTGCCGCGTAGTATTTACGTCCGTAGATGAAAACGGGCCTTAATCACCGTGCTACCCAGGATATGTCGGGCACAGAAGGAAAAGAGAGGAGAAAAGTGGACGGCGAGAAGTTTAGTGGACTCGATACTTAACATAATGTTCACCGCGCCTGTCATTAGCCCCGACCGCAAACATGCCAGCGTAACACCCTTACGTACCCTGCAAACATGCCACGATGTGCCAACAGATTTTAGTTAACGCGAACTGACGTATCGCGATACCAAAGTACACGTTGGGAATATTGATCGGCCGAGATTCTGGGCAAATTAGCGCATTATTTGTTAGTCTTATTTACATCTCAACGCTCGAACAAAGTACCAACGAAATTGCCGGTATAATCAAGGTCGAATGGGTAAATGTACTAACTTCAACCAAGCTGCCCTTATTATCCTCACTCGCAGCAGCTGCTGCTTGGAATAGTCGTTGCCTGAGGTAATTCGAGCTACAAAGTGTAACACGTTTTCAATTTGTGAATGACAGCTTCTCCTGACAGTTTTCATAACATCTGACAATTAATCGCTGGTTGTAATTGTACAGCGTGTAGAAGTAACTAGATAACCATGAAACGTCTTCGTAAATCTTCAGAGTAACATTAATGTTCGTAATCTTAATACAACGAGTACGGGAACGTGTTGTACGTCGATTGTACCTGCAGTTTCTTATTCTTCATTGACCGTATGCAAATGATAAGAGGTGTGAAACAACAAAAGATTTCTTCACTTGCGCGTTATATGCTGACACGGGTAAACAATCGCTGCTTACAAATAAAATCGTTACGGACTGGTTTGACGAGTAACACGATTTGTCTGTAAGGCCGGAACAGGGCTCAAGGTATCCAAGTGTATTTCCTACGGTAAAATAAATGATCCGCCGTTGTTACTCAACGTGGCAAATAACGGCCGCGGCAGTACCGTAGTCTTTTGCATTTTCTTTGTACGAGGATCGATAGATCGTTTCGGCTGGATCGGTCAACCGGCAAAGATCTTGAGTCTAGATCGTTGTAGGAAAACTCTCTACCGACTGCCGGGACTTAGCCACAAGTCGTGGCTCAACATGCGTGAATGCATACGCCCTCCCGCAATAGGAACTACGTGGGCGGCCAGATAGATCATACAGCAAGTGGGCGAGATCGCGATCGCGGTAAAATATCAAGAAACGGCTACCGCTGCGGTAGGAGCGCTTCCTTCAATCGTTGATTCATGATACGATTACCGTTTTCTCCGATCGACAGGCCACGTGAAGGAGATATCGGAGCGAATGAGAAAGAATCTTCTATTGACAAAACTTAATTATGGAAAATACAAAACATAATTGGACTAAAATGAGAACAATTGATTGAAACTGCATTTTTTAATGTATCGACACTTTATATATTTCAGCACGACGATGATCTACAGAAAGCAGTCAGACTAACAATGCGAGAGAAAAGGTTCATAAAATTTGCTTCTGTCGAGTTCGATGGTCAACTATACATGACACCCCAAGATTTTCTCGACAGCGTGGTTGAGTCTGAACCTAGACGTACGTACATTATTCCTACCATTTCTTATTTATTTCAATACGAAAATACTAACATTAAAGTAATACGCAATGGTTTGCCCCGAATATTGGTGCGTGGAAATAATTGCATAGCCCATGCCCCATTAACTAGAATACAGTATCTAAAAACACTGATTTAGATATACAGGAATACGATCTTAATTGCGCAATAAAAATGCAGTAAAACAAATTATATACGAATCAAAATACTTTTGCTCGATATAATTTCAGCTGTGACAACGAAAATGGATTGTATTCAAATACGTACCATCAAACTTTATTTAATGGCTATTTTGAATATTCTTTTAGCAAGACTTAAACGGCGAATTTTGACCGAAAAAGAATTAGATGCCATGAGAAACGCGATTCCGTCTCTTCGCCATGGAAATCCGCACATGTTTCGGAATCTTCGAGACAAAGGTACATTTTTATTTCAATATATCAGTAATGAGATCATATTTAAACTGATCTGTAACTACTTTGTACGTTCTACCCTTTGCATTTCAGGAATAATTTCTTACACGGAATACTTGTTTCTGCTGTCTATTCTTACAAGTAAGTATTTTTCACGATTACGAAATGCAATAGTACATGTTTACATATCTGTAATGTGTGGTTGTGTCTTCTCCGTACTACTCATTACTTTCGCAAAGAATTAATAAAAATCTGGAAGATTCAACAAGTCTTGAACGATGTAATTCCATTATTAATTATTAACGTGATCGGTCTGAAGGTACAGAATATTCAGAAAATTCCTTTTAGACGTTCGTTTACATTGAATAAAAATTTCTCACTCCTCGTTGAACGCTAATGAAATTAAGATTTCATTTGCCACTCCACTGTATAGTTACTACTGCCATTTTAATTACAGAACCAAAAACGGGCTTTCAAATAGCATTTAACATGTTCGACACCGACGGTAACGAGCGCGTGGACAAGACCGAATTTCTCGTGGTAAGAACCCTACTCGCATTCTACGATATCCAATAATTTCTGAAAAGCCTATAACAGTAGAAATAGAGACTGTTGTCCAATCCACAAGCTTATAGCGTGATAAGGAAACATCACGTTTGCACCAGAGAGTGTGATCCCTGCGTACACGAAGATCCAACTTCTGATTAACGCTTAACGAATAGACGTATCGGCACGGCCGTCAGGGCAGAAAAAGCCTGTGATGGGAGAACCAGAGCGGCTATCAGAAACGATCGCCCACGATACACTCGCTAACAGATAGTACGTACAGATGTGTAATTTCCACAGATTCGGCGTTTGCTCGGCGGTAGTCTCAAGGAACGTCAGCTCGACGACGCAACGAAGCGTGCCGTGAGTTTTCGATAAATTCCATCGGCCACGAGCGATGACTGGAAATGTCTTCGAGTGTCGCCTCGAAATTCCATATGTGATTACCCCCCGATCGCTTGCAGACATAACCCGTCATGACGTCCTCCACGACTGCGCCATAATATCTAACCAACTTGCTCGTTCTGCAAGTGTGCAGCGTGCGTTCACATTTTACACATAATTCGTAGCAGATCGCTCGAATCTCTTTTACCGAGATCTCATTTTACACGGCGTCAATGGATGCACATTGCCGAGATTTCCATCTGACAGAAGTATTTCTTTGTTTCAATTATGTCTTTCGTTTACGATTTGTATCATCGCCGGGACCGAGCTGCTTTTATTTATATTTATTTCGCATCGAAGTAAAACGAGATCTTACTTTTTGTCATAGTTCTGTTTTCTGACTTTCCTTTAACGTATCTAATGTATGCTTCTTTACGTTATCTTCCATCATGATGCTTGCTTTGATATGTGTACTTTTTTTTATTGTACATCTCAGTTGCTACCTTTTTTTTGCTTTAAACGTTTGAAAACCTAGGACTATGTCGTTCTGACAACAGAAAAGTTGAACATTTTGAAACATCTCAAGGAAGTCAATGTAAAAGTAAAGTTTTTATAAAAAAAATGTATAGTATCGTAGTAATTCAGTTACGATAATACAGTTTATAAGAAAAATAATACGCAATAACTGGCGGGAGTATCGTCAGAATGTTCAGCTTGTACGACGGTATTTTTCTTTTTAATATACTAACTTTTTGTTGCCCGAAAATTCATATTCTTTTTTTGTATTCAACGTCGATAGTTGCGTACCATACTTTCTCCGAGCGAAGATGCTCTGGCGAGACAGGCAAAACTTCGCGAAAGCAACGCAAACAAGAGAACGAAAGAAATCATCTCAAATTCTTACGTAAGTTTATGTAAGAGTCGTGGAAAAGGTTTGAATGATAATAATTAGATGTCTTGGATTTAACACAGTAGAAGACTTCCACTAATTCACACACAGTCAATGTATTTGATAATTAACTGCATTCAATCGATAATCGCTAATGTGTGAAATTTGATCTAACGATAAACTCAATGAAGTTCGGGGCACGAAGATGGCGAACCAGTAATGTATGTCATTCATGAATATTTTGGCAAAAATAACTCAGGCTTTACCGACGATGCAGACCGCTTAAAATTCTAAAGAGAATTACCACTAATGCACGTGTCACACATTGCTCACACCTATTTCAGATGTATCTATAAACACCGGACATCGAAAAATTGATCGCCGTAACATTGCCTTTCTGTCATGCAATTTCATCATATATGTTTCTCGTAAAGCGCTAGTTTCTGCCGATTGGGAGAACAGTGCTATAACAATCCGTCCGTTTTCGGTGCAGATGGAAAAAATCTTTAGTCACGCCTGGAGAGGTCGTCACGGAGTTGAGACGCAGGAAGAACTCGATCAGTTGACCGAAAGGCAAAAAACTCCCGAGGAGATTCAAGTACAGTACATCGATGACGACCAGGTGATTATGACCATTCACTTTTATCAACCAGAATTGCATTGATTCTGACTTCTGTCAAATTTATAAAGGGCCTGCAACGTCGTCATGCGGTGGACACAACTCTTATGGTACATTTCTTCGGAAAGGACGGAAGCAATGAACTGAAATACGAAGATTTCCGGCGATTCATGGAAAATCTACAGCACGAGGTGCTGGAACTAGAATTTCACGAGTTCAGCAAGGGTCACGACACGATCTGCGAAATGGATTTCGCGAAAATTTTACTGCGATACACGTACCTTGATACCGACGAGTAAGTTCGATTTTCAACAATTTTCAACGACAAACTTGAAAAGTAGATATTTCTTCCGAATAAAAATTTTCGTAACGCCGACATAACCAAATCAATTAGTGCACTTTGCGAACTAATTTATTTAGCTTCTTGAATGCACGTATTTGTAATCGTGTTTATTAAGTACGATAATGGATCGTATGAGCAAGTAATTATACATTAAATATTTCAGGTACGACAAATACTTGGATAGGATGTTGGACCGATCTGATCTGCATATTGGCATTACGTTCGATGAATTCCGACGATTCTATCAGTTCCTCAACAATCTTGACGACTTTTCAATAGCCATGAGAATGTACACTCTTGCCGACCATCCAATATCTAAAGGTTTATTGCCTTCTTAAATCTTCTGTCATTTCTGCGATAAATGTGACCGTTGCTAACGGTGTATTCTTTCAGACGAGTTTCAGAGAGCCGTTAGAATCTGCACAGGAACAACTCTTTCGACTCATATTATAGACACAGTTTTTGCGTTATTTGACGAAGACGGGGACGGACAGTTATCTTATAAAGAATTCATCGCGATAATGAAAGACAGATTGCACAGAGGATTTAAGGTATTAACACTAGACAATTTACATGTTGCAAGTTTTAAAACGAACATACATAATAGCGTTTTATTTTTTACAGTCTCAGCAAAGGAACGAAGGTTGGGAAGGCTTTAAATTTTGCGTAAAACAGGAAATGAAATCAATTTAAAGTTTATCGTATGTTTGACACAATCAAAATTATATTAATTGACGAACCTAAAAGCGCCTTTTAACCGACATCAAGCGTGATAAATGAATTTGCGATATCTCCCAGTTGAGAGATGAAAAATTGTTTGATAACAAGTTCGTTATAAAACTAATTTATTTTGTATTCACTTTTACCTGCTAGTTTCTCTTTACTTATATTTATATAACTTTGTTGTTGCATACAATTGAAACGATTTAAGTAATGTTTGGTGTAAAGTACGCTGCGTTCGCGCAAATGTTTCATCCAAAGAGTTAAGTAAAATATTTATTGTTATAAAATTATTTTCGAATAAAGTATTTTAAATTCTACGTTTGTAGGAAAATAAAGCATTTAAAATCTAATGTTGTTCTTTTAGCATATTTTTCAATTAAAACCTCTCTGTATTTTCAAGAACATTGAACCAGTGTTCGTGTAATAATACAATCTTGAAGTACGCTGCACCGTTCATCCCACGTTAACCGCCTAAACAGTAATTATTGTTATCGTTCATAGCATTGACTGAGCTCTAGCGTAATCGTGAAAGACACCGCACATAAAAATATTCTCGCTACATACGTATTTAGTAGCGTAAAGGAATTACTTCGTATTAACCAGAAATTCCTTGCGAAGTTTCCTAATGTTACAGAAGTAATAAATTACATAACTGCTGTTTAAGAATGTCAGCTTCAATTTTATAATGAACTAAAACTATTTTCTTGACCATTCATGAGGCTTCAGAATTGGTAAGTATTTTAGTTAGAAAGAGATAATAATATTTAGATAAGAATTATTTCAATTTTGACGTGTTTTTCGCGATCAATAAATCAATGGCCCGTGAAAAAAGCCAGGTGTGCGTTCGCGGTGTAATTAGAATGCTTTTAAAGGGTTCTAGATTAGCTGCATATTTTATTGTCCATGACATGTAAAGGAAAAATCGATACGGCACGGGTGTGGAAAAGTGTATATCGATTATCTAAATTGGACACATGCATGTGTCGGCCAAATTTTAATAAGAGCTAATAAATTAAATAAAATTGAAATTCACGCATGCACCGATTTAAATATGATTAAAATAAATTTTAGATACGAAATTTGATCAAATCAATAAAAAACGGTAACAGATGCAACATAAGTGCTTTGCAGATAAAATAAAGTAATGTTGCCATAACCTTCTACGCTCACCAATTGGACAAAAATGTGAAAAAAAAGGTATGTATTTAAATTTTCAGTAATTTCTTAATCGGTTTCTAATCGCGTACACAACATTTTGCCAAAATAAAAGGTAAAAGGCAAAGCCAATTTAGCCAACGTAATAAATACATTACGTGGTCTTAAATGTGCATTTTTGGGAAATTACGGTGCGTTTAGTGTGCACACTATTGTAATCAGTTTGCGATGATTATCGGGTATGACTGTACGGCGTGGGCTACCTACGGGGGGTAGAAAATGAGGTACGGAGGGAACCGGAAGCGTGTGAAAGGAGCGAACAGGAAAGCATGAAACGGGGTGCGGACAGGTGGGGAAGTGACCGATGGAGGTCAGATTTGGTCTAAGCGCAGTGACGGCAACGTGGGTCCAACCAGGACAGCGCGACGGAGGGTGGGGATCGTTCACCAGAGGCGGAAACATTCGAACCCATCGTCGTCGGCCGCACAGTACCGTGAAACGGCCCGCTGTTCGAATCGTTCGAACTGTCAGGAGAAACTGCCACGTTCATCCAGTCCTTACGAATCGCGAGTTTATGCCGGCAAGTCTAATCTTCGTTGTCGTCGTCGTCGTCGTCGTCGTTGCCGCTATACCGCGACTTTTCTTGACCTTTCTGTGACGCTACAGGTGACCAGCAAGCACGCGCGAACTGTCGTCCAACGCGCCACGTGCGCGATGGGCATGATGGGCATGTTCAAATGGTTAAGAAAGTGAGTACCCTACTACCATTCCCCGTTTTCGGCAATGGCGTTACGTGTGACATTAATTTCTTAATGATCCTAAGTCTCGTGAGCAGGAAATATTCGAGGTGGTTTTCATAAGAACGACCGTACATCATCGAATTCAAATGTTTTGCGATTCACCGATCGGACGAAAGTGGTAACTTTTTTGATAGCGTGACGTAAATTCTTAAGCCACTGGGACAGGCAAAATTAGCATTACAAACGCGGCGTATACTTATTACTTCGAGCTGTAGTCATTTTGTTTGCCATTCGAATAAAAATGTTAATGTATGGTAATGCTCAATGTCATGTTTTCTCCGAAAAACTGAGCTTTACGTAATAGACTCGACTTTAATTAGTACTTTAAATGTTGCTTCTATTTTAAAGTTTACAATATGACGATATGAATATGAGTTTTAGGGGGGTGATATGTTCGCCGATGAATATCTTTCCGAAAATGCAATTATTGTATTACATGAGAATTTTTGCTCTTCCGTCTTTTCTGTTTACATCCATGAAGTTTCATCATAATAACGTGTTTATTTACAAATTCACGAACGTCCTACATCGACGTTACTCCAGAATCGTCAGTTATTCGTCAGTATTTCGAACGCGATTATGTCATGAAAGTATAAAATTCAATATTAGACGTAATAATTGTAGTTATGCCGAAGAGAAAATGAAAAAGAAAATCGGTGCTGTTTCAATAAAACTTTACTAAAGATCCAGTTAATTGTCAATTTTAAGGAGCAATATGATTAAATTATTTTATTACACGTACGTTGCTTTACAAGTTGCCGAATTTTGCTGGTGTTTGCTACGGTATGTATTTGATGTAACACTAACAGAAAAAATGAAGAGAAAATCGAAATTTCTGCTTCACTACCTTGACATACACGTTCCGAACCGTGCACTGTTTTGATATTCTAGGCCGCCAATAAATAATGTAGTAGGGTGCACGCTGTTTTCCATATCAAATATAGAAATGCCATGAGAGCTAAGAATATTTCTTGCTGTTTTGTACAACTTTTGAACGTTTTTAAAAATTTAAAATATCAGAAATATTCAAATCCCTAATTTCACTTGGTTAAATAATGCTGGCACCTTTAAAACAGATGGTAATGATTGTATAAAACTGCCGTTAAGCGTAGAAGATGTAATCTGCACAAGTCTACGGTTAAGCACTCTGTAAATTTGAGTAAGATGTTGATTGATAAGGGATCGTCACATGAAACAGACGTTTCAGTAAAATGCGGCGATAATCACTTGATCATTCGATGACTTCAATTCAGAACAGAAATGAAGAATTTATTGACGCATGTAGAATGTATAAATTCGCTGATGATCTCTAGTAGATATCCGGCGTGTACGCGAAGCCTCATCTTGACACGTTTTACTTGTGTGTATGGGTGAAGGTCAGTCGCACGCGGATCACATTGTCAAGATAAGAAAGCCGAAAAATTACTCAACTGTTCACTCCACAAACAGTGTCGTTCGTGCTCTTGGCGAAGCACGTTGACAACATCTTCGGGCGTAAAAATTACAAAATAGTGATACGAGTTTGTTAGTAACATTATTTGTTTGTCGCTGAGAAAGTTCGTCCGTGGTAATGGAGTCTGTCTTTGCGCTGAACCAAACTCATTGTTCGTAACGGGTAATAGCGCCGAGCTGCGAAATATTTGCCGAGCGGAACATCCGTAAGAAGCTCGTCACAGTGTCATCGTCGCTTACTTTCGACACTGTGAAATTGTTCTGTGAAAATGTAACGAAAAGTTTCAAGCGTATCGAAGACACGGGCTAATTACTCCTCCGACCTAAAAGCATGAGATTCCCTGCGGTTTGGAACTGAGCACAGGTAGACCGTTAACTACAATTCAGCTAGTTCTACCTTCACAGTTTACGAACAATGCTTCCCATTATGTTTTGAACAGGCCAAAAATGAGTTACCGACACTACGTCTGACCGTATTGTTACCTGACTTGAACCGCCTGGCTTTAGTCATCATATTTCGAAATTTATATAAAATCTACTAATATTGAAAATAACCAAATAGATAGACTAATCGTGTACCGCGATTAAACGGAATAAAAACAGTAAAATTCTTGTACTCAATATTAACAAAATTATGAATTTCTTGTTGAGTATTATTTTCATTACTGCGTGAAATCTAATTTCACACTTGCATATAAGTAAAAGTAATAGAACTCGTTCCTATCAGAAACTATTAAGTAAACCATTCCGTAGTTTTTATAACGTATCTTAACGATAACGTATCAAAACTAGATCCTAGTCGAATAGTTCAAGTTTCTCCTGCGGAATCGTCAACAGGAATCGTTTTAAGAGACAGGCACCGAAAACTAAAGCCGAACCGGTCAACGATAGGTCGTAGTTGGTATCTTTTAAGCATACTAATGAGCCATGCTCGTACTTTCGCTGTTTCCATCCACAACATTGAATGAGGCGCGAATAAATGAATTCATGAATGAATGGCATGCAAATGATGCATCGTGTGCATCGAATTGATTGCACCGCAATTATGATGGAAACACTTCCTGGTATACTGCAGTGCATTCATCGGAAATTGCTACATTATTAAAAGCGGCTGATTTCATTAATCGCTTGCGTTTACGTCATGTATTATTAAAATATTTTACGTAGCACTAAAAACCGTTATTCTCTCCAACGAATTCACAGCATTATGACTCTGATGATAAAAGCAATTATTATACAGTTTTTAAGAAAAATCATGGAATTCTACTGAGTATGGTGTACGTTGTAAGAAAACAAAAATACACCCTCAGCGGGCTAAAATTATACACTACATAATGTTGGAATGTAGTGCGTTTGAGAAAGTTTTAGTATCGTCCCACATACACCGGCGGATGAACCGCTTATAATTAAAATGCTCAGCAAGCTTGCTGATAACAGGCTCCGGTATCTGGATCATAAGAGTAAAAGATGTAAATGGCAGTCACATCGACGTTGGTTAGCTGCATAAAACTACTAGGACTCCGAAAATTGGCTAATCCGCGGTAAAGCGTATCGAGTTCGACTAAGCGCCTCGAGTTGCATACGAAAGCGTGGTGATTTTCTCCGGTGTTCTGAATGATACCGGATTTAATCTCCTGCCCGTAAAATGAAGGATCAGATGCACCGTAATTCTCGCTGCGTACCAGTTGCAAGGCAGATCCGCGCTGTGACGAGACGGCTAAGTCAGGTACACGCGGTTAATCGTGAGATTTGTGTAGAAGGTACCGTTTCTCAAGGCATACAATTCGCGGAGCTACGGCAACTTGGTCTAATTAAAGTCGCGCGATTAGATGAAGCAGATCGTCCCCCCGTACTCAGATAAAAATCGCCAACGAGACTAAAGACAGCTTGTAATCTGCAAAATGGGATGCGCTACTCTCTAATAAGATTTCTTGCTAAAAAAACGGTCAAATGATTTCGCTCGTTTCCGCGAGAAACATGAATATTGAATAACGCTTACCGCAACGCATCCTTTTTTGCTTTCACTTGTTTACGCTGGCCCAATTGTATTTAAATGCAGGCGTCTTTGGAAGATGGTGCTCGTTAAACTGTAGAGCCACTGGAAACACTGCAAATAACGCAACGCGAATATCCCGGTAATAATGTTTCCGGGACTGCTATTCCGGGCTTTTGTTCGTTTTATAGTGGGTATTGTACAATTGGATGCCAATGGCGAGATTAGGGAGATAGTGGGTGAATAAAGAACAGTCACGTACGGGCAGCCACAAAAAGCGATTGGTTCGAAAGTTTTTGTATGAACCGTATTGTTAAGTGATGTACGGTCAAGTCCTGCTTGAATCGATCTTGATTCAAGTCCAACACATAAGACAGTTAAGATAATGGAGCATCTGTAAAGGTTTTGTCGTGCTAATTACCTTGGAAAGTTGCCTATTTAGATCATTGTAAACAGCTGTTTAAATATCTCATAAATAATGGCGCGTGAAAGATTTTTGGAAAGTCGAGTGTGTTCCAGAATCGTCTCTGTGTCGTTGAATGGTCTCTAGGAGAACTGAAAAGCATGAGCTATGTGTCGGCAACACACGAGACTAGCGTGTGAACGGCTGACGTTTTGGATGAAAGTGAAACATTCATAATGTTAAAATGGAGAAAACCATTGCAGCAATATCATCGGTTCGCTTGAGAACGGAAGTAATGTCAACTGAAATGTCGTTTCTTTGGAAAGCGAATGCTTAGAGAAAGTGCAAGTTCGCGGGCCCGATAAATTTCACGGTCGAGAACAACGAGCAACAAGTATTTCTATAGTTTGGCTTTTTTCCATTTTACGCTTATGCTAGCCGTTTTCACGAATCACGATCCTTTCGGTTGACCCAGGGGCTCCGTTGCTTAGATAATTGATTATAATGATCGCGAGATCCTTTCTCCGATGTTAGAGTTCACTGCTTCCCCATCTAATTATTTCTGCTCCAGCGATCTTGCACTTCGCTCAAGATTCAAGTACTACGACGAATAATTACAGTTCATATTCGACCGATTTTATTTTATTCTACTTTTTTTCGCGATCAAATCAGTCGGTTGCGTGGTAGGAAGGAAGGCACATAAAGGAAGAATTACGAATAAGCTCATTTACCTACGCTCGTACAATGTGTGAATAGAATAGAATGCAGGAAGTCGTCCAATTACACAAACACATATACACTGTTTCTCATTTAACCTGTCCGTAAATATCTATAAACTTTTACATTCAAATGAATTGCTGTCATTTGGATTAATGTACGTTTGCAGGGATACTGTAAATAGAGGGCGGAATTCATGGAGTACGTCGCCGAAGCAAAGTGGCTTGAATAAGTAAGTAATTGACAGTATTTTTACAGTACGCTAATATCATGTCCATTTCATGTCTAACATTTATACGGTTGCCGATAGACACTACTTAACCAATAATTATTCCGAATCTACTAATTACGAGTAACATCTTGTTTGTATCCGTTCCAACGTAGAGGGTTAAAATGTTAACGACAAAGGTATACCCAGATTATCCTCACCCCACCCCAAATCAGTAATTAAAACTGAGACACTGATACTTCGGTTATTATGAATAACTCGGAAAAGAAAAGAATGTACACAGTGTCACATACGGACGATAAAAAGCAAAGTAAAAGCAGGAAATTTGTTGGTTACTAATTATCACCATGTATGTATACATTTTGAGTTGCATAAAATACCAAGCTTTCTGTATCAAGTAAATAATAACATTACATAAAAAAACAATGAAATTTCGCAAGAGCAGGAACAACAAAATAAATTTTCATTAAATTCATCGCCTAATGAAGTGATGTCCATTAAAATGTAAACAAAATCATCCAGGTTAATCAAAGTACATTACCTTTGTGTTGGAAACACGTATTTGGACTGGCAATGATGTTCGAAATTTGTAGATCTTGATGACACTCGATTTTTCACTTAATTAACACACACGCGGAGCAAAGAAACAATGGTCTAAGGTATCAGGATTTTAATTAAGTATTACGTAATACACACTCGTCCTTAACCTGACAACCATAGGCGTACCGGTCATCACGAATAATTCTGACCAATCAGAGATCAGATCACTAATCGATATTTTTCCGATTTGCGAGAAGCGATTTCATTGACCGCGCAGGACAAATCGACTGATTGACAACAATGATCGACAAAAAATGAAAGTATAGCAATTTGTAGATTACTCCGCGGTATCTGAATTAACGTTGGTTATAAGAGAAATTGTTTTTAAAAAAAACTTGAGTTGAATCTACGGGTAGAGTTTGTTTTTCCTGATTTACCGCACGAACATCGGTCGACAATTTTCAATTGAAACGAGCCTCTTACTTGACAACAATGACGGGCAAAGCAAGAAGATATAGCGAAACACAAATTTCAAAAGGGTACGTGAATTAACGCATGTCGTTCAAAATAGTGTTAAATTTATACGAAGCGTTACCTCTGAAAATAGTATCCATTAAAACCACAACTGTAAGAAAACTTAAGAAGACAAGGCACTGCGACCCACTGATAGCATAGTGGTATACACACTAAAAAATAAAAGTATCTCTGACGAAAAAGAAGACCGACCTTAGCACCTTGCGTCGTTTGTGATCTAATTCAACCTGACAGGATCGATCGGATTGTAATTAACAGTTGCGTAATGCACTTTTGTCCTTAACCTGTCAATTGCGTACGCATACGATTACCACGGGCAATCGTTGTCCGGTACGCGCGGTCGACATTTTCCACGATTTCCGAAGCTCGTTTACTCGGGAGGATTTAGTTTACCCTGCAGACGGCATTCACGTCGCTCATTATTTCGCCGCTGCGCTGCAACGATTTTAGAATGGCCCAAACGAGCCCACGGCTACACATCATTGTCACCAGTCAGTAAACGATGATCCGCAAAGCGAGCATATGCAGTGACACGCGAATCGCGCAGAGGTATGAATTAACGCGGATTATGTGAGAATAAAATGCTCGTTGATAAGAGAGAAGACCAACCTTACCTCCGCGCGACGTTCGCGGTCTAATTCGAAATGACAAGATCGATGAGGATTTACATAATCAAAGGGGCATGACGGCGCGGTATTGCTCGTCTATCATGCTAGTCACTTATCCATTCGTCTTACAAACGGGAGAATGTCTCTGACCTGCTCTCCCGTGAAACCGAATTTGGTTAATTAGTTATAGTTCCCCGCGTGAGTTTCCTTTCTAAACTGTCCTAACACAAAAAGTAACCGCGTTTTTCGTGATTTCTTGTGTTATTGTGTCTCGAGTGGCAGTGTCTTACGTGCTTGCCAAAAAATTGTTCTTTGAAAGTTTACTGAACAGTTGAGCCAGTGTCACGAAGTTTTCAAGAGTTCCGGAATACGTCTGCACATTACCACGTGACTTTTTTGTGAGAAAAACTTATCTGATTACTATCAAAAAACATTTCATATTGTTAATAGTGATCATTTTGTATTGCACACGTTATTTTACGTGATTTCAATTTATATCTGCCAAGATTTTTATGAAGGACAAATCCTACATTATTAATTACTTTAAAATTAAAATTACTTGGTCACAAGAAGCAGAAGCTTTTCATGAGTTACTTTAATAAAGTACTCTGGTAACATTAAGTAGTAAACTGAGTAAATAATTATGTAATTTGTATATTGTAAAATGATGTTGACAGGGGGTTAATTATTTAAATGGTAGGTACTTTGCTTTATATGCATGATATACAACACGTATGTAGAACGGTATGTGTCCTACTTTAGTCCGTTTTTGTAACTATCTACGTGCATTTAAAAGGTACGCAAATGACTGTTCTGTCATTTGTCCGCTCTTATCGCGTATTACATAAACTGTTCATTCGTGTACATGAAAATACAGAATATGTTTACACTCTACCATGCAGAGAAGATAAGTTTGTCTGTGTGTATTCAAATGATTTTAAAAATAGCACACAATCATTTTTACTTTGGGAAGAAGTTTTTACTTTATTACTTACAGCTTTCGTACACTTTCTAATGGTGAATATTTATCATTTGCCATGGAGATTACTACCACTCTACTCCATTATGTTTATAGTGATGAACTAATTAAGGAAAATGGAATAAACCGTGCTGGTGTGTTGAACAGTTTCAGTTGTTTCTAATAATACTATGCACGAGTAAAGTTTAGAGAATTATACAGGAGCAAAAAATTCTTTATGTTTAATCTCATAAAACTCTCGATCATAATGTTTGAAACACGCGTTACGTATCACACGACGTCGTATTCTTTTTACCAATCTCGAACCATGTACTGGCTTTTCGAAAGTCTTTTAAACCATTGCCTTTCCATTCTCTACGTTCGAATTAACATAAACAGTCGAATGAGGAGAATTTTTAAATGAACTTTAAATCGGGTATGGGAAGTTGATGTACACTGCATTGGCAGGATGAAATTTTTTGAAAGTATTGGTCCTAAAGTTCATAAAAAAGTGTGTTTCCTTTATGGCTTCAAAGAACCATGTTGATCAAACGATAGGACAAGTACGCACGGCCCAGGGAACGAATTAACAATGCATTTGCCCATTTGATTTATTTCAGCGAGGCTTATCGTCATGCTCTTCAAGCTTTCATAGATCGACGTCGTTTCACTACGACCGACTTGACGGCCGCAGCGAGCTTGCGGCGTGGTACCGATCTTTTCGCGCGCAACAATAAAAACGAGGGCATCAACAAGGAGAATAACGAGTGGAAATCGCCGGAGCGAGGAAAAGTCGTGCCGGGCGTGCCGCACGTGCGAGCGTCGGAGATCTTCGAAATCGGTTGGGTCGCGGGCACGGAAGACCGATACCTCGAACTCATTTTTGCCGAGTGGCAAAATACAAGAGTTTCTCTCAAGAGGCACACCCATCCGCAATGTCGGGACGCGATCAAAGCCGACCTGGAAGTCCTCACGTAAGCGCATCGCACGAATACACCGCTTTCGCATACACGGCCTGGGAAAATTTTACTCGCCCCACTCTCTGAGCCCCTTAATTATCCCCTAGCCCGCACAAATATACGTGACATCTTTATCGGCATCAATATCCCGCGCTCGGTCTGCACGAAGAATTTTAATCCCTCGTTAACAGAAACTGTTGGTATTACGCGCTCATTACGAGATTGAAATCAGCACGTCCTAGTTGGTGCATAAAATCATGGCATACAGTTTATTGACATAGCCAGATTCTTTCCTTGGATATGATTCAATCAGTTTCGATAAATAAGCGATAATAGCTCGTCCGGCAATATGGCTTGATAGGCACGATATATTGCAATTTCGAAAGGTGACGACTGAAATATTCGGTGCAACTTTTCCTGTTACAACAGGGAAATCCGTCATGCCAATATATTGCTGCTGATGGCAACCACACAAACTGACGATCACGGTTTCGTCTCGATCTTCGAATCTATCGAATGTACCCTGTACAGTTACGTGCACGATCAGGGGGAGCGAATTTCCCTTCAGGGTATTGCTAAATGCAGCGGGAAGCTGGCTGATGCATTGAGGCACAGTCATATGCGTGGTTACATTCACGGGGCGATAAGTCCACATTGCGTTTACCTCGCCACTACCGGCGCCATAAAGCTCGGTGGTTGGGAATTGGCAGTGCATTCGGATAAGGTAAGTCATGGTTTACTAATAATCCTGTATGTCTATAGCCCCGTAATCAACATTTGAAGTTATCATTTCATAAAACCGGTGGAGTTCGCTAGTGTAACGTCCCTTCATATTTTACCTTCGAAATATTAAAGTAAATATGTTTGATTGTAGGCATGAAATTTCTCTTCAAATAGATCGTATTTATTATTCATCGCGTACGTCTATTTATTATTGGTACTAAGTTCCGCATTCTAGAGTAGAAAATAATAAAGACTATTTATTTTCCAAAATAGATGTCTAGTAATCTTACATTCATTACTGCTCACGAACGAAACGATAGGAATAAAAGTACGATTTAGGAAGTAGCTGTATCGTTGTGTAAATTATTATGCCAGGATAATTACATCGATTGCATATAACCGATGCACGGGAATTCCTGGTTCTACGGTAAATAAGATCGCTGAAGCGGAAATATGGCGCAATGCCTGCCCTTTGCGGTTTACAAGTCCTGTAAAATTACAGCGTTGAATCGGAGGGCGTGTCGATGTATATTGACTTTCTCACGGATCGCTGCTAATTTGGTATTTCGTCGTTTGTGTCCGACGTTTCCGCGATCAATAGACATGCCCATTTCCGGTGTGATGCGAACCATGCAACATTCCGAAATCCGACATAATTTATACGAATTACGCGAATGAAAGAAACGAAGCGGATGACCAATATAGATTTAGTTTATGTGTTTTCCCATATATATTTAGTCCTCCATCCATCCAGTTTGCCCATTTTTTATAATTTTATTTGTAGCTTCCATCTGTTACTTCATTATTCATATTAATTGATCCGCAGTTTGTCTTTTTATGAATCACTTTTCTAGTTGTAATTTTTTATTTAACGTACTTCCTTTAACTTCAGTCTGTTCTGTTACATAGCCAAAAGTCGAGCGAGAATACGAAGAGCGCCTGAGAGCTGAAATCTTCAAATGGCAAGCTCCGGAAATCTTTCATGGTCACGAGCCGTCTAAAGAAACTGATATTTACGGATTAACGTTACTTATTTGGGAAATGTGCACAAGTATGCTTTATGATTATTATATAGAACACTTGTCTAGACAGATTAATGCTATCAGACATACATTAATACAAGATGCCCCGAGAAAGTTATTACGAAAGTCAAGGAAATCTGCGTTTCAATAGTGACGAAAGCATACTTTATTAGTTACATTTGTTGTGGCAAAAATCGTTCTTATTCCAAACGACACATTTAAGATACCAATTATCGTTCTAATTAAGAAACTTGTGCGGAGCAAAGTAAAACTGCTCTCATCGCAATTCAAGCGTAGACTCTAATTTTCTGATTTGTAGTTAAATTTTCAATCTCACGATTCAAAAAATTTACATTCCTCGCACAATAGTTAATTAATGTAATTGTTACATTTACTAACAGTGCAAGCGCCTTGGCATGGATATAGTAAGACGCAAGTGGAAAAGCAATACGTCGAATTCAAGCGCGGTGTGTATACAAATTCATACGATTTTCCACCGTTACTGAACAAGATTCTCGAAGCTGGGCTCCAGATAGAACCCGCGAAGCGAACGTTCGACGTGAATAGAATGCGAAGATTCCTTCAAAGACTGGAGGTTTGTTGCATGTTTAATTATAAGTAGCATATAAATATTTATCATTGTTAATCTAAATCGCACGTATCGTAACAATTACCAGATGCAGTATGACGATCAGGAACTTACATATATTACTGAACACTCGAATAACAAGAACGAGTCTATGGAAACCTATGTAGTTCCTGCACCTACGAAACCGCCTGCAGATATTACTGTTATGACGAAAGTTAATAATGTAAGCCCGACAAAGAACCCAATATCGAAAAAACTATTTACCCCAGAAAAGGCTGCAAAATCAATTACACAACGAAACTTTATTTCCAAAAATATTGACTGTACATATGACACTAAGGAGAAACAGGATACCCAGCAAGAACAAATAGATGCAGATGACCACAGCGCAGACTGCAAGGACGATCTTACTGATCAAGCAGAAAAAAATACGTACATGCTCTCGAACTTACAAAAAAGTAACAGCGAGACTCCTTCCTTATATCCTAAATTGGCCACGTTTGATATAAACAACCAGCTGGACTCTCTTTCCTCGCCGCGGGACGCGACGTATAGGAAAACAAGGATATCGAGGAGAAACATAAATCCTGAGAACAGTATCGACTCCGTTGCATCTTCTTCCATGACAACAGATAACGTTGACGATGAGTCGTTCAAAGAAGCGCGAAACAGATTGAAACGACTTAAGGAAACTTTAGCGCAAAGAAGAGAAGACTTTTTCTCTGGAAGCGATACATCATACATGTCAGATAAAAGTAAGTATTTAAATTACCTAGGAATGGTGAAGATCAGAGGCTGCTAATTGGCAAACGAAATGTTATACTTCGACATAATTTATATATAGACTCGGAAGAAAAAGAAAAAATACTGACACGAACGAGAAGCCAAAATTACGTACCACATAAACCAGCTAGTCATAAAACGAGTTTACAACCCAAGCTGACCAAGTCTCCTGGTGAATATGATTCGTTGCTCATGAAAACGTCGTACAATAAACCACATAAGGTACGTAAATTTCTGCGGTACTTAGATGTGATGATAATTTTTGGTGTAAGTTAATCACCATGCGTTTAATGTTTTCAAAATAGAACAAAGATGCTGCCATACAAACTCAAACAAGCCCTCGTTCTAGAAGTATCTTTGAAGAATCCTTATGGAAGAAAGAAAAATTGATTTGTATATCAAAGATGTGCAAGGACAATGATTTAGTAAGAGGGATTTAATTACAATTTGTTTCAATAGAATAAGCATTTATCATAGTAAAATAACATCTATTAACTGTTATAATATCTATGATAATTATGGATTACGGAATATGAAATATCATTATTACAGACATATTCCTTTACACGTACACCCGACACCACTACCGACGATATTCAAGAGCCAAGGCAACAGCAAGGTTCGCCCAGAAATGACGTGACGTATGTTATTGGCGAAGAAATTTCAGGTTGGAAATTTATACCTCAATTTTTCGAGTGTACGTCTGCATTAATAATTTAATACGATACATTAATGTTACAGGTAACAATTACAAGAATCGCCCGGAAGACAGTACATCTCTCCACGACGATACTATGGATTCTAATCAGTCCAGCTTGCAAATCTTGAAAAATGCATTAGATCGAGCTACAGACATTATTCGTTCAAGTACACGAAATACTGATAACTATGAATCTTTTTCGACAAAAAACATCAGCACTTTCGATGCTATAATGGATGACCGAGAACAATGCGAATCCGTTTTCGAGGATATATACAAATTAAAACATGTCGACACAGAAATTCGAAGTATCGAAAAATCCTCAAATAATAATGAAACACTATTTGATATGGATACACCAGACGATCCAAGTTTTACCAAAAGTCACAATACGTTCGAAATAAATTGTTCTATGTCCGATTACTCGCTACGAAGTGCACATAATAGGAACTTCATTTGCGAATCTATCGCTGAACTATCCGGTGAATCCAGAACTTCAAATAACAATATAACATTCGAGAATGAAACAAAAACTTGTGCCACGGACGTCGAGGAAGTTAGTCAGCCTAAACATAAATGTGACAACATTCCCAAATCCGGCGTTATTCAACAAATAAACGGAAAAACAATCCACACCAATATTGAAGGAGCTTTAGATACAGGGTTTACTCTTATGGCACTTGACGACAAGTCCACAGATTGTAATTCTTGTCAACATACGACTGCTCTGGGAAGACGGCGATCTCTCCCTGCAGCCCTGGGTTACTTAAGAACATTTAATAATTCGTCATCGCTTGGACGTTTACCTATCCGTAAAGGGGTAAATGAGAAAATGTGTTATTGTGCTTTCTAAAAGAATATACAATTTTGTAAACATTTGGTTATTTTCAAATATTAAGTAAACGATTGCTGTATCAAAGCACTACTAGTATTTTAGAATTACCGTTAAAATTTCATGCCTTCTGTAAATTAGAATCACTATTCTGCAAAATTTGATATAAACGATTAATGTATGTGTTTTCTTTGCAGGCAACAGATGTTATTGACAACACTGTAGAAGATATATATATCGATGATGAATTTGGGGATAGTTTAAATGTTAATATGATTCTGTTGAACGACGAATCGGTAATGGATGAAGATTTTCCGTCTGAACTGTTTGAATTATGAAGGATTTCAAAGGGCAATTATGTATTTTTTTATACTGCTTAAATGATTAATTTCTATTTATCCGACATTTTAAATGTGACTAATGCTAACGGCAGTTAAATTTCAACATATCCAGGATAGCATCACATTAGAATATATGTAAATGTACTCAATATTGGACTCTCATATTACAAAGATTTTATAAGGAAATATGAAAAAGTGATAAGTTATCATACTGATCATTTTTATGATAACAATTTAATTTTTAGCTTTATTGTTTCATCATGTTCGGAAAAAAATGATGAAAATTATTTAATTGCAATATTACTGCAGAAATAGTATAGCTATTACACTTGCAGCCTTATAGATATATATATATATAAAGACGGTTAACACAAGTTCCTAGAAGTAGGCTAATAATATCTATGTGTTTATTGTATTAAGTACTCATTCATTTTGCAATAGAACTACTTTTAATACCTTATCAGATGTATGTCAAATAATCATACAAATAAGTTTTGATATCATACCCATCAATAAAATTTTGTACAATAATAGGTAGATATTTTATTAAAATTATTTAATATTAATTATTATAAGGAATATAAATAAATGAACAAAAAAGCATCCATTATATTTTTAGAAAAAACAGTAAAAAAGAAAAATTTGTATTATTTATTATCATTACAATTTAAATAAAGGTAGTTTTGAATTTTATCATAATACTGAAAAATATTATGTATTATCAATACCCATAATTCATAGATAATGTTTGAATGAAATTATTATATAAACGTGCATTCCGAAAATACATGTACATTTAATCTGATATATTTAGAAGAAAAATAATACATATATTAAATGAAAAAAATTGATTGGACAAAAATATAATTCTACTATCTTAAGTCTGTGTTTTGAATTTACATTTGTGTTATAAATTTAAATTGCTAAGCCAAAAACAGAGACAATGCAATACATTGTCTTATTTTCCCAGCGTACAGTACAGTTACCATCCGTTGCATTGTCCCAAAAACAGGAACTTGCTGTATGCAGACCAGCACCCTTCTTCTGCATAATAGTACATGTCACTAGAAAAATATACCTATCAATATGAATGCAGTAATATCAAATAAAATGCAAAACATATAGCTTATTTAATGATAGATAAGACAATAAAATGTATTGTTCAGTGTGCTTACCTATATACTTATACGGTTTCTGTAATTTCGTAATATTTGCCAGGCAGGATTCAACAATATTCGAAGTCCACTGAGTCACTTTATTATGTTGATATGTATTTCCACCAACTGAAACTTCAATGGCTTCCTTGATGATTTTACTTACATCATCTACCACAAATTGTGTCTGCAATTTGGAACAGGTGTTTCAATGTTATTCCTTGTCCTATAAAAACTACAATGTTTATTTTACAGTTCATCTTTCACTAACCTCTTCCTGCATGTCCTCCATCGTTGACGTTTCAGTAGTTCTCAACCATTAACCTGCACAGCAAATAGACAGATCGTAATTTCATTTATTAAAGTGCTACTGCACGTATATCATGTTCCAAAGGTAATTAGTAAAAGGTAAATAAATGTTACATCTATCAACGGTCAATAAAAATTCGGGGGAGATAATTATACAAAAAATTAGAGGTACCAAAAATGACTCTAGTACCGTTCACGTAGGTTGCCACAGGGTTACTTCAGTGTTACTACAAAAGGTATTAACTCTGCCGCACTCTGTCGGTGTCCGGCTGTCATGTAAGTTAACTCATACAGCTGATGCATATATAACTCTACATTTACCAGGATTTGAAAACGAATATAACTGTATGGTTTGTAGAACTTTTTAAATATGAAAAGAATGTGATTCCATTGGTGCAATTTTCAGATGTAGCGGGATTTACCAACGGGCAAGCTGATTTAATGTTTGTGAAATGATGGTTATGTCTGCTGATTCAAGAGTACAGACCGCCAGTCATTAAGGTTACGGAGGAAATTATAACATACAACAATACTTGCGTTACATGTCCTTTTGTACACATGATTCTTGCAAGACACGGAGTATATTGTTAGTGAAGTGAAAAATCGAAAATCATTTATAAAAATGCTTTTCAGACGAGTAGCACATGTTTTAAACAAACATGCCACTCTAGCATCAAATTTTCGAAGCAACTTTGGCTACCCGGTTTATTCACGCAAATACAGTGACGACTCTGTAATTCGCACAGACATAAAAGTGCAGGCACTTGTTTCAAGAGTAGCAAAACGAGAACAAATCTACAAAGGAAGTTTATTATCAAAAGAGGAATTAGAGAAAAGAGATTGTGAAGCAAGAAATCCATTTCAATTCTTTAACCCTGAGCCACCAAAAACAAAAAGTTCCTTTACATTGGACAATATTGGAAATTGGGTGGATATGATAAAACAGCGCAAACATATTTTTGATCAACGTTTTATACCTGACAGACATGAAATATTAGGTTGTGATTTAGCAAGTGCACATTTTGTTATATTTCGTGGTGGCAGAATTAAAGTCAAAGGCTTTCCAGATTGGATAGAAAGTGGTCTACCACGTTCGTATGATAAGAATTTTGTTCTCACTGCAATTGATTTCCGTGATTTTCAGATATGTTATGATGGTCTTGACAATTTATGCTCTTTAGAATACCTTGAATGGCTCAGTTTAAAAGGTTCTTTATTTGATGATTGGGGTTTGGACAAAATATCAGCAGAATATCCCAATCTGAAGTATTTAGATATATCAGACTGTAAAAATATTTCTGAGAGGGGACTAGAAAGTCTGTATAGAATGTATAATCTAGAAACATTGCTTGTTACTAACCATCAGAAGTCAGCAGCTTTTGAATTAACGTGTTTCATGCTGGAGGATTGTAACCCAAAATTATCATGTAATATTTGTTTACCAAAGGAGGAAGATTTGGAAAATAAAGAATAGTTAATAAAGCAAAACATATTTTATTTCGTTTCATCAAAAAATCATTTATATACAGTGTAAGAGAATATCACAAGTTTTGTACATGTATAATTAAAAAAGAAGACAGTATGCAGTGTAATGTGTAACACTTGGACTTTTGAGAGTTACCCATTTATAAATTTATTTTTTTCTCTTCGTCTTTTGATGTAGTATAACTCAGCTTTATTGGTAATTCCATAGGATTTTATGTTTTCATGATCATCACAGAGCCTGACATCTTGAAAACAAAGATGATATTTCTTCCATACATGTTTCCAACTTATTTTTTTCCTAATGTTTTCCCTTCTTAGAGATAAATTAGTTTGTCGTTGAATTGCTTTCTTCAAAGCAAGAACAGAAGTTTTGTGTGGAGGTACCTTTACAAAAAAATATTTCATTAGTTAAGAAATATCAGTAAAAGAAATAAGTAATGACTAAATCTTACCACTATTGCGAGTTTCGGCAATTGCCGACGATTCAGGTATAAAGTTATTGCTTGACCTTGTGCTACTGCGCTCTGAGCTTTAATTTCTTCGATCGTTACATCAGGTGGCAAATCAGCGAAAAGCGGATCGCTTTCAATTATCTTGTTAATAGCTTCCTTAGTCAATTTCACTAATTCATCGTGATCAAAGTTTTGACTTTCCCATTCTTCGACCACTTTTTTCGTTTCACTATCGCATACTGGCATTTCGTTTTTCACAGTATTTTCGTTGTGTACATTTACAGCATAATCCGAATTCTGCATTGTTTATTTCATGCTGGCGTACAGAAGAATGTTCATTAACTGGACAAAATTCATATGTGTGCGAGGTAACTTCATCTCGATAAACACGATGCGTATATATGACATATACACAAGCGTCAGTTTACCGTTTTGTTATGTTTCCACTTACGCAGAAGGTTAGGAAAATTGCGCATGCGCAAACTGAATATCGGATGCGAAGCACACGTACGCTGAGATTATTATACACACACTACGATAGTAGCGCTGGTGCAGTGTTGTGCTTGGTTCTGCTTTGCCAGTGCTTGCATTGCGGGGTCTTTTCGGTACGGTTTGCGAATATTACCGTTTCTCGTAGTGTGAATCTTTACAATCCAGTGAAGAACGCGTATCTGATTATTCTTGATTTTCCTAAGCCAGTCGAAGAAGCGACTGCTTGATAAAAGTGTTTTGCCAGCCATTGTGACAGTTAGCAGAGAAGCACCAACATGACTGTCATCACCAAAGCGATTACGGAGAACAAGCCATCGGATAAATTGGAGCAGCCATTAGTTGATGCAGGAAATGAAGCGGTTAGTCTGCATTTTCCTACTGTTATTCCAAAAGTGCTTCATTTTATATGAGTAGCACTGTGAATTATTGTATACAAAATTCAGACGCTTGTAAAATTAGAATTCCATTATATTTCGATTACCCTCGAATTTTCAAGATATGATTAATTGCAAAGACATAACATTTTTGTTATGTTTTAGAATTTCTATTTGGCAGCACTTAAAATTCGATATTTTGTGTATCTCAACTTTTCAATAAATAGCTTCATTCCTATCTTTTTTCCTTGTAAAGCAGGGAAAAAACGTTTATCTAGCACACGAAAGCCGCGATTGATAAATGATAAATCATAATGAATTACACGTTATAGTGTTTGAAATTAAATATAATCTTTTAATCTTCCACACATACTGCATTGAATAATTTCCTGAAATAATTCATATATATACATTTATATATTGGCTGTTTTGTTTTAAAGTGGTATAAGTCCAAATTAAAAAAAAGAATCACAGTCAGTTTCAGTTATAGACTGATGTCTTCGTTTTGTTATGTAAGTAATAAAAAAATGGATTTGAACCATTTAAGAAAATGGCTCACACATATATATATATATATACATGTTGATTTGGTGTTCCAATTTCTATAAGTCATGTTGACTTTTCATACTGATTAATTATGTCCAAGAATTAATATTTAATAACATTACATATTTCAGCGTAAGTTCTGTTAATGAAAAGAATCCTCCATGGTTATTAATTTGTGCTAAATTAATGCTAAATTTGAAAAACTTCTGAAAAATCAAACACTATATGTGCTACTGCTTATGGTCTGAGACGGTATGTTATAAATAGCAATGAAATATAAGCTTATTATTTTTTAACAGAAACAATCAACATCTGATCCTGAAGGGCAGCGTCAGAAACCTACTCGCCGTTACTATATTATTTCAAGACGGAGCATCCAGAGCATTCATATAACTGCAACATTCCTTTTGTTTCTGGTTGCATTGATGATACTCATCATCGGAGTTATTGGTGGTCTTTATGTCTATAGACAATATGCAAGAACTCAAATGCATAGGTTCCGGACTGGGTGGTATAGTATTCCATATGACAATTCAAACAAAGCACCGTATGCTAGGGATGGTATCCACCAGGGTCTCTTGGCAGATTCAGATTTATTTAAAAGTTTAACAAGTGCACAGGATCAAGAAGCTCTTGATATGGAAAAAGATTTTGATAATAATGTCAGGAACTTCTTTAAAGAACGTTTTGAAATCGATTTAGAAAATGAACATTATGAAAAGATTGATGTGCCAGATTTTCGTGGCGGGAGACGTGGCCGCTTTGTACATGACTTTAATACCGTGAGTGGCACATACTTTGTCATTTTTTATATTCATACTTGCTTGAATTCACGATATGTAGCTTAATAATAAATATTAAAATATTACAGAACAAGACCGGTATAATTGACATAGATGGTCAATGTTGCTTTGTCATGCCATTGAATCGTGAAAAAGTACTACCACCACGTAATATGTATGATCTTTTACAGAAGATGTACAGAGGTAAAATACCCATTGAGAATTCAACCTTTACTTATTCTTGTTATTTACTTTATGTTTTACAAAATCTCATTCTAAAATATAAGGATATAAGCATCTGCTTATACAGTAAGTGTTATTAATATGTTGGCAGGATATTATACTGTAGACACTCAAATTGTCCGAGAGACTATGAGGGTAGTCACACCACCAATCACTGATTTATCAAGTATTGGAACTTACATTTCGCGTGAATGCCAAGATTTACCAACTTATATGCTAGAAAAAGTTAATTCTTCCTCTGGTAAGTTGCCCGAAATTATTTTGCACTAGCACGACTTATTGATTAATATGTGAGATTTTTTTATCACGTTCGTGTTAAACTTTCAGTTGTGAAGCGTAGCATACCTGATGCTATATATGGACAATACGCCGGTACAAATATTATTGAACTCGACATAGAAAACCTAAACGACATTACACAGTCCCATCATACACCAACAAATAGTGGCAGTCCACAGAAATAAGTGGTTACAATTTATTATTATGCAGGATATAGCTGGTTGATGTATAATAGTTAATGCTGCTCTTTCAAATTTATGGATTTCTTATAGTACATAGTTTTATTGAATATTGCCTTAATTCCATTTTACTTGGATTCAACAAATATGTTTTTAAACTCCATCTGAAAGTCTCATTATGTATTTTATATATGTATGTATTTTATACGTTTATTTTGGTGTGGAAAAAATAGTAGAATTTGTGAAGTATAAAATGAATAATCGCACTGTATTTACCACATTCCTACAGTGGGTCAATTATTGACTGGTATCAATGGAACGCGATTAAAGATTTGAATGGTATGTTGTGCTGACTTCAGCAAGCAATCATGTAAACAGTAAACTTATTCTTTTTTTTGTCCCGCACTCAGTCAGTTATGCAATATTCCTTCCTTAAAATACGTTTAAGAAACGTCATTATTTGCCATAGGAAGAATATTACACAGTTCTCCTGTCAGATTGGGCTTCGCAACGACGAGATCGCATATTTTTTTCCGAATTTGCCAGTACAATTTTAGGCTTTATTCGATGGAACATGACTTTATACCAACCATACAGAATGCAGACTTTTGCAACGGTATACTATTTGGAACCTGAACAAGCATATTACATTACGCAAAACGTTGCGGAGCACTATTCTAAAACATATCTTCCTTGGAGTGCAATGATTCACGAAAAAAAGTTGGGTATTTTTCAAAACTTGATTTCATCCTTTGCATAGTTAAAACTATTTATTTATTTTATGTGCATCTCGTTCTTACAATTGAAACAAAAACAATAATTTACGAGCATGTAGAATCTGATTTCGGTAATATTTATGGGAATCGCTGTGGTAATTTCTAAAAACTTGTTATAACGGGGAATCATAATAGTTTATGGGAAGTATCCAATTTATGGTAAAGTAATGTTTCTTCGTTGAGTAACTTTAAATAGTTCCATAAAACGGTATTGTTGTGATTAAAGTTGCATGCGATCATCCAAAAATCGAATAATATAAAAGAGCTTTAAGTGTATTACAGATCTTACGATGTATGTTACTACATGTTTCACGTAAAACTTAGCAATCCGTGATTACATGGAAAAAAGTCGTAAAGTTGTAGATTTCCATTCCAGTAAGTAAGCCTATAATAACTGAAGAATTAGCCAATCGTGATTTTTATTTTGCATTTCAAATGCGTATAAAACCACCACATGCAAAATGTGTTTACGTAAACATTGTCAGTGATGAAATGTATACATATATATTTTCTACAAGTAGGGCTTTGGTGTTATTTCTTTTCCATTTTTTTTTTAATAATAGTAAGATTATCATGTCAAAAAATAACGAGTTATTCAAAAATATATTGTATGAGTATGCCCTACACTTGAAATATGGAAGAGATGTCAAATATCTTGATAATAGAACAAAAGTTAGAGACTAGAACACTGTAGGGATATAATGTTAGAGTCTTCGATAGTTGTTACAAATCTAGACATACTTGTATATTTAGATAAATACCGGAACTCCGAAGTTTTCCCGTTGCGTATCCAAACCATTAGTTTGCAAACAACATTATAATCCGTGTTAATTCAAAATGATTAAGAATAATATTGTAAAAATTAAGTGCTCTGCGTATCCATCCCCTTATTTTTAGACTATTTAGTTAGCGAGTTTCATTAAGGAGGTAACGTGATGGTATATTTAAAGGGTACAAAATTCGACCGAATATACGTATATTGTTCAAGTAGGTGAAAAGGATGGAAGTATGTAGAAACTTTTGCGCATCTCAGATAAGTCTTCTACAATAGATCTCACATTTCATTGAATCTACAAAGCAGGAAATGTCATTATTATGGGAAATATCAATAATGAATCCACTGAATTCTTAGTTCATTATATTTTCATTTTATGTTTAGTTCTTGATTTTACTGTCTACGAATTTCCATCCTGAATTATAAAGTCTATTGTCTTCTTTGAGCATAACATATTTTAAATAAAGTTTATAAATGTGTATCACAAACTAATTATAAAAATGATTAAAATAAAGAGACAAACTATAAAAGTACATGACCTTATCTTTATTGAGTGAGATATTTTATACAATCATGTGAGTTTATGATTAAGTAATACTTGAATGTGATAAGTCAGCAATTGCTTTTTGTCTGAGACTGTACAGTTTTTTAACCCACTTGTCAAACCTTATATCTTGATCCAACATAATCTGCAAAAAATTATTTTTTTGTAAACACATGTGTAAGCAACTTCCAATATTTATAATATATCTTGGATGTAAAAGTAAAGTAAAAGTAAAGGATCTTTACAGATGAATGAAAAATGCTTTCAGGGCTGTTTGATGCATTTTTAACTGGTGCAACTTGTATAGTGTCTGTACTGACATCTATAACAATATTTTTGAATTTAGTTCCTTTAGCCTGAGAAGATGATGATAAAAATTCTTTAGGTGTAAAACTATCAGCATTTATTTCTTCAAGAACACCTTCTTTAAAACGAGGTTCAATTTGAAATTCATCTGAAAGAAATGTCTTAAAATAAATTTATTTCATACATAACCATAAGCAAAAATATGTTAAGAACAAATACTTCACCTTTCTGTATAATACTTTGTTGTTTTTCAATCACAATAGGTTTTATGTTAGATTGAGAACTGCTTGAACGGCTCCTTGATGGTTCTCTTGAAATCGACCTATTTTTTTTCTTATACCGTTCAGTGGAGTGTGATTTAGATCGACGTCCTCTATATCGGTGTTTTTCTCTGTCTCTAGAGTGACTTCTTGGAGACTTGTATCGTTTTGTATTTCTATCTCTACCTCTGCTTCTAGATTGTGAACGATGTTTTCGTTTTGTCTTTGAATGTCTACTAGACTTCTTGTGATGAGAAGATGAATCGCTCGAGTCTGAGCTACTTGATCTAATACAAGGAGGTAGATATTATATTCGCAAAGGAAAATATAAATAGAATGTTTCTACTGATCCCTACAGTTACCAAAAAAAGTTGTCATTATTTATCTTGTGATCCAGTACTAACCTTGACCTTCTGTAATGTTTCTTTCGGTATCTGCTACTGTGATCTGAATCAGAATCGCTAGAATATCTTCCCATTTTGGTAACAATAACACGTAAGCTAAATAAACTGAACACGTTAATTGTACATTTTCCACGACATATAATGTTTACAATATTCTGTTCATCTGACAATTAATCTCTTCCTTTGACAGTCAGCAACTTCGACCATTGCGCTGTTGATTGGCACATCGACAACCCATGTTTGTCTAGAAAATGTTTGAATTTCATCACCAGAGGCGCTGGGAATGATCTTTTTCTGAGAGTTCTTGCTTCAAGTCTAACAAGTGTATACGCACATGGGTGCCACTTGGTGCCACTGCTAAGGCTTTACTGGGGCTGGGGTGGTAATGGGCGGTAACAGGCGGTAAGGAGAATGGTGAAAAGGAAGGGGAGCGGTTCGTCTTGGGGCTGCTTGCAGACACATCAGTAGGGCTACGCAGAAAATCCCCTGCCGTAGACGCTGGGGGTGCTAGAGGATGTTTGGAAATTGTATATATTAAAACCACAGACTTCTATTAGAAGTCTGTGATTGAAACAAGGCATCATTCGAGTACTTGTGAGAAACAGAGGTCCTCTAGCGACGGAACGGCGAACTACGGTCGTGATTTACAGCGTGTAGGAATAGACGAGTGACTGGACGTCACAGTAAATTTATTAAATTTTTCGAACATTGAGACCCTGGATCCCGGTCAGCATAGCTGACGGTATAACGTGGGTAATGAGGCGAGGAGGCGAACGGCGGTACTATGCGTTTAAACACAATAACTTTATTTTCAGAAAAGAATTGTAAAGGAATTATCAGACATAGTATTCCACCAATCTAGTTTGTACGCGTTTGTGTCCCGACCAGTCTCGACCAGAAGTGATTCACCTGCCCCTTCTTTGGATACCCGTTCAGGTTTCCCAATCCGAGCTTTCCACCACTGAACCCACCTGATTACTCATAACACGTAAACACTCTCTCATCCGTTAGAATTGAAATTCAAATCCTTCTGATCGGTTGAAGTACGCAACGCTCGCTGACGCGCCGTCAAAAATTGTTTACAATGTATCTACATTTTGGGTTATATTCAATCCTCGTGACAGTTTCGTACATTTCAATTAGTAAGTGGCACAAAACCTACGTCAATGTAACCAGTGATAATATAAAGAGTTGTAATGACTTTATAATTGTCACCTTTTAGGCCACGCCTTACAGTGTTATGTTTGTAACGAACAAGAAGGTAACAGAGAGAAATGTTTAGTTACAATTGCCACTTGCGAACAAGGTCAAGACGCTTGTTTGACAGAGATTCAATGGGGCAGTAAGTATAAATAACGATATTTTTTTATAAATATTGAAGTTAATGTTAATTTAGAGGTTACTTTATATGACTTTATATTCCCATCTTAGGTACACCGTACTGGAATACGGGCGCAAAAAAACAATTCTACATCTCCAAGAGATGTGCAGTAAAACAAGAATGTGAAAGAGCTCGAAAAAATAATATGCCTGATTGCACACATATATGGTATCAGGATTGGAAATGTACAGAATGTTGTCAAGGAGACAGATGCAATTACTTTATTATAGTAAGTTTCATTTATCAATTTCCATAATAGAAATTAAGTGATGCATAATTTTTTTTCACTAACATAATTGATATTTCTTATGTTTCAGTCTGGTGCAAAAGGAATAAAAGTAGATAATATAATAATTGCCTTGACATTTGCTATTTCATTATTAGGCTCATTACATTACTTTCAATACATCACTTAGCTCTATCACATGTAATTTTATATACATAGGTTTTATTTAACCAGTTAAGTGTGTTTGACGACTATATCCGCCATGCGTAAAATCTTGTTTCCATTTCTCCATGACGGATACAGTTGTCATGACACATAATTCTGCCATTTCTCCATGACGGATATAGTCGTCAAACACACTTAACTGGTTAATTTTAATACTAATTTTTCTACATAATTGTACATAGATTGAAAGTTATATTATTATGATACTCATTTTTATAACAAATTTATTTTATATATTGAAATGTGAATAAACATATACCGTCCAACACTTGAGATATAAGCTATGGAAAACAATATAAACACTTAGTATATCATACATTGTAATCATGTTTGTGAAATATTTCTTAAAAAGATATGGTTGCCATTTGTATTTTACATTTTTGCCATTTTATGACATCAATGACGTTCTATGTAATATTCAGTTATGAATTATTATATTTGCGTAGAAAATCAGACCACGGCGGAAATATTTTCTATCTCCAATGCTGATACTCCGCTCTGTTTGAACGGTAAATAAACACCACCGAAAATTTGTAGTCCAAATTTTATAATGTTTGCTGTGTCCAGTGGCTCTGCACCTTCTATTTCTCGACCACGATAATAAAGTTTGAAATTTCGAAGGGGTAAGGTCACTGTAGAGAATTCTTCGTTGGACATCGGTGCCTGTATCGTAATAATTTGAATTAATGGCTCATTTACGCATTTGGTGTATAAATTTCAAATCGGGACTGTTTGAATATGATATACCGTGAATATTTGTTCATATACGAGGCTGTCATTGCTTTTGTGGTGTTCATCATTTAAGATAATTTTGTACTGATTGTTGTTGCCTTGTCCACGACACGTTATTTCGATACTTGCAAAATCTGTCAGATTGAAATTGATAGGAATTTCAATGCCTGCAAATCCTGCACCATTTGGTTGCGGGTTCAGCAGAGTAAAGAAAATTGCCCTCTGAAATTCTTGAGTTTTTTGCAAAACGAAGACTGCTTTAGATTTTCCGACTGTTCTTACGGTGTCAGAAACCTCGATCCAATCATTCAGATCTGGTATCGTTTTAAAATCGAACAACGTCATCTTGTACCTATCGCAATATAATTTTTTTTAATTAACGCTTCTAATCGGCCTGAAATGAGGAGTTGTTATTGCAAAATAGTCAGTTATTAATTACTGAATAACAGCCCTTATCTGCCGTCCTCCAGAATTCGAAAGCTCCAGAAGGTCTCTGTTAATATTTTTTTCTTGTCCGTTTATAAATTGATTGGGTTTGACATTATTTTGCAGACTGTTACAAATAGAGTCTATTAACGTCGGACTTTTGTTATCATAAATTCATGCTACTAAGAACGAAACTAAATATTAAGTGTAAAGGCTCATTCGGACTACACTAGTATTTTAGTCGAGTGGCGAGTAATTTAGTAACGAAACGTCGTTCAAGTGCCCAAAAATCGTAAACGTAATCGTACTACTCGACTAAATTATTGTTGTTCAGACATATTTAGTTACTAAATTACTCGCACTCGATTAAAATACTAGCGTAGTCAGAACGACCCTTAAGGAACACACATGAGACTTAAGTATAAATTAATGGATGCATATGAAATTAAAATAAGATTAGATTTTAAAGAATAAAGAACATCTTACTGTAAGCCTCCATGGACGAAAGCAACACTTATGATAAAGTTAAATAACATACGGAAACACATCATTTTAAGAAGATCTTTAACACTTTTTATGTTGAATGCACCCGTGAAATTGTAACGTAATAAATGCACGACAAAATCAACACGATATTTGTTTGTGACCTTTTGACGAGAAATGCTCGCTCATGCCAACTGCAGCTATTTTATATTCAGTTTTGACATAACATGATGTGCTATCTAGTTTTCCTTGTTGATGATTTCTCATATCTCTTTTGGCTACGTAAGCCGCGTGCAGTGATTTGTAAACAAGGAAATAATCTGTTAATTAACGCTAAGAATAGTTGTAAGATATGATGATGATGATAAGCAAACGTCGAAATGAAATTACCTTGTGAGTGATTTGATAACTTAAAATTACAGAAGTGATGTATAAAAGTGTTTATCTTCTAAACACAGTTGAATTTGGCGCGGTGATACAGATTGAATGTTTTCATATCAGTTCATATACATGTTCAAAATTTGATTGCTCTAGTACGGAGGCGCTTATGGTGATGTTTACAATTTCATTTTGTTAGGTTATATCTGGTTATACTGAATGTTTGTACAGCGATATTAAACAATTTAACGCACAAACATTATTGACTTTTTAATGGTCTTTAGAGTCTTTAGAAATTGAAGAATTGAGGTTATAAAAGAAGAATCGGCACTATTACGTTTCAGATTAATTCAAAGCAATGAACCGCGATAATGTGACATCCTTTACTACCGCAGCAGGGTTTTGTCCAGATTGTGGATCAATTTTACCATTATTAGGCGATACCGGTGGTGTAACATGTTACGCTTGCAAAAGGAAATGGGGACCCGAAGGTTAGTATTATAAACTAAATTACACGTTTGATAATAAATACGCATGCGCCCGATATAATGCAATGTAACTAATGTTCAATTCATGATTGGCATTCAAATACTTATGTCATAAAATGTAAAAGGTAAGATTCTTTGCTATATATGTCTTCACTTGGAGTAATATCTTTAGCTTGCATAGTAAAGAATAATAATGTGTTAAATCTTTATATTTACATGTGATGATTTACAATGTTTATATTTTTATTTTTAAGTATTTGGTGATATGGCTATGTCCCACACAATTACCTTCAATGCTAAAGACACTTATGCATCTGCAAAACAGAAAGATGATGAAGAAGAAGAAGCTGAAGGACCAATTGTAGAAAGGCGTTGTCCACAATGTCAAAATGACAAAATGTCCTATGCAACTTTGCAGCTCAGATCCGCTGATGAAGGGCAGACAGTTTTTTATACATGTACAAAGTGCAAGTAAGTGATATTGATATTGTGATATTGTGATACTGTGATATTGATTGATTTCTCTACTACATTATTTTCATTTCTTCCTTTTCACATTATCTTAACATTGGTTTTATGTTAAAATTTATTTTCCAGATTCAAAGAAACAGAAAACTCATAAGGGAGACAAGTTTGGTTGCTCTATTATTAAGATAAATTGAAAATCTTAAAACAGCTTTGTGTATCATTCTTTGTACATAAAATGACAGATTAAATATAAATACCTCATTTTAATAAAACATAGAGCTTTATTTGTGATACACTCAACAAGTAATGGGTGGATTGAGTACATTTTTAGCGCTGAAATGCTACAGGGTTGTTGTTATAATTTTATTTTTGCGATATTTAGATACCGCAATGAAATTTCAATGAATGAGTCTTCTTGTATATACAGTGTGGTAGGATAAAAGTTAACGATTATCTTAATAAATTCATCTTGATCCACCCTTGAAATTGTTGCAGTGGTCCTTGGATTACAAAACCGTAATAGTTAGAAATTTTTCCCGATAGTCCTTCACTTGCGTTGTGCATTCCTTCAGTGGTACTATCGATTTGCCCGTAACCTAATAGCGGATAGTAGATATGCTATTTTATGAGAAAAAAGACATTATATAAAAGAATAAAGGAACTTTATCACACATTGTTGGGCTTTTGTTCACAAAATAAAGGTTATACGGCACGCGCTTTGAATACATGATCACATTCACCAAACTCGAACGCTTTTATTACATGCTGTCAGTGAGGATATTAAGAAATAAACGTGAATCACATGAAACTGCATAATTATCTTCATAAACTTTACGGGGAAAAAACAGGGACGACAAAGTATAACATTCTACCTCTACACAGGAAAAAAGGATTCAGTTAATAAATTCTCGCGATTGATGTGTTCAAAAAAGTTCTTCCTTATATGAACTTAATGTTTTACCAACGATTTAATTTAGTTAATTTATTACATTTCGGATAATGTGGCGTTCATTAAATTATTCCTTAATAAAGTATTTTCCTTGTTATTTAGTTACATCTCGATTCAATCGTAAATGGTCAACGAGCGATCGATAAATCCTTTTTTTCTGCATACAACTGGAATGAAATCGTTACATATAAATGGTCTCGAATCGAGATATTCCATTAAAGGTTTGCAAGTAAGTACACGCGCGTGGAAAACGCGTTCGTTAGGCCTTCGATGCACAAACGTGTACATTGGGTTCCTTAAAAAACATATGAAACGCTTCTTCTGGGCATTTGCCGCTTTTTTTGCGCACCCATTAACAATTGGCACGTGTTACATTATCTTTCAATACACTCCCATAAACCCCTGCTAATTATGTACAGTAACGCTCATATTACATATCGTACATAAACTATGTACAAGTGTCAGAGTATTTACAAATGGAGGCTTTTGTGAATCCGTTTAGATTGTCATTCGATTAACGATGCTTCCATCATGAGGATGTTTCAAAGCATTCGTCCAAAAAATTTTCCAAAGAGTGGTACAAATGTGCTCGCGACTGAGCGATTCCATGGTCTTCGTCCGTGTAGGTCTGTAAGCAAACGTAATTAACAAAATTACAATTAACACAGATAAATGAAGAAAATAAGACATTATGCTTCTCAATATTCGTTGCTTAGTATTAGAAATACTGAAATAAATATTTGTATGATATTTCTGATCGCTTAACCATTGAAAGCTAAAAGAAATTCCTATGGATAGTCATACCTGTTGCCGGAATAGAATGTCCTTCTGCTCGAGAACTTTAGCGAGCATCAGAGATTGTTGATAATGCACGTTATCGTCGAGAGTCCCGTGAATGAGATAATACATCTTCGTCCTGATATTATCGACTTTGTTCAGGAGCTGACCTTGCTCGTAACCCTGAAGATTGTCAGGCACCATGGGAAGGCCCATGAACCGCTCCGTATAAATGGAATCTGCAATTAAAGTCGGTTATTAATCAAAGGGAGTTCCCCCGGCGCGGCTGGGCGCCTGCTACCACGATAGAAGAGATTAATGTGCTTCCCGGAAACAAAAAGCAACGTGTCACCAAGCACCAAAGAGCTACGTCGAGATTGTGTTTGCCGTTACTCGAAAACTTTCCGTCCACGGCACGACACGGCAATAGTAATTAGTGTTCGCCATAGAAGAAACATTTCCTCCTACCGGCATTTATCCCCGTCGAATATTGTCTAGGTTGAACGCCCTTTTTACACAACACGAGTATAAACCCGCAAAGTTTGCAGTACTTTAGCATTTTACTTGCTGACACGATTTTGTTTACTCGCAAGAAACGTCGACGTAGGTCTAACACTTTAAGCACAATTTTAGAACCCTCGGAGAGACTGAACCTTGTAATTTCGGACAATTTACAAATGTTGTATTATCTACTCGTGATAATTTTGAATCGCTAGATATATATCGTTAGGCTTATGGTAATTTTATTCAAAATATATTTTACCATAAAGCGCCCAATCTGTAACAGGAGCCACAGACATGCCGCATTTAAACACGCCTCCGTAATCCAAAGCCAGCGACATTCCCGTCGCGTATCCGCCATAACTCCAGCCCCAGATCGCTGTTCTGGAACGATCGATGAACGGAAGTTTGTCTTGCAAGTACCTGCAATGACAAGACAACATTTTGCAGAACAAGAACGCACTTTAGTTAAGAACCTTAATGAAATTACTAAGAAAGACTCCGTGTCATTCAGAATTCCTTATTAAAACCACGCTATACGCGTGCAATGAGCTTATTTAAAAGTATATACGTATATTTTTTAATCGATTTGCCAGACTTCAGCGCATTACAACATAGATGAATGTACGTAATTATTCGTAATCCGCGTGTGTGCGTTGGCTGGAATCGGTTTACATATTGCTCGATAAAAAGTAACTGCATAAAGGTGGTAGTTTTTATGCAAGGGTTCGTCTCTTTTTCGTGCATCCTGCGAAGGAATGACCATCTTATAAGTGTGGCAAGGGGGGACGAGGAACGGCTATAGCCTTTCCTTTTAGAAAATAACGCCGACGTCGACGGTCGTAAAGGCGGTACCTTCTTTCTCCAAGAAGTATCTCGCGGAACGGCCGACTAGCGATAAAGATCGTTCCTCCCCTTCGATCCTCAAGCTCTCGACCACCTAGCCCCGTCTTCTTCTGTTCTACAATCCCCGGTCTCCACGGTATACACCGACACGGTCATGTAGGTGCGCATGATTGTCTTTCATGCCTGCCACGGAAAGTGGCTGCTGAGTTTTTACGCTTCGCAACTTGCACCGTTGTAAAGGAAATCCTTTTTATGAACTCGATATCCTCACGGCTTGGCCGGGCCACAAGATCGAAGAATTGCTCAATCGTTTCCATGCTCTTCCTATTGCTATTTGTTATAGCGTTCTTGCACAGTTGTAAAAGTTACAACATGATCACTAATTATCTAAAGCTCAGCAATATGTTCATCAGTTAACGAAACATACAAATCATTGTTTCATCTCTTTCTGTACATTACTCGCGAGTATTTTTATGTTCCGCACACAGTTTACTCGTCTACTCTCAATTTTTATCCCATTCTTTTAGAACACAATTTTCTGGCATTTCAGCGGTAATGTAATAAGTCGTTCACATTAGTTCTCTAGCTTTATCCTTTCGTTACGAAATGGCAGAGCGAGTGTCTCCGATTGTATCTCTTGTTTTCGATAATAATGGCGCCCGCGGGATTGGCCGGCCAGACAGTTAGAAATAGGTGCATCGGTTGCAACCGCTACCTGTGATAGGGGATCTACGATAGGTGTTCGAGGTACGCATATATAGCTTCTTCCTCGGATTTCCTTCTTGGAAGATCCATTTGGAATTCACGCGATCTCGTAAATCGGCTGCCAAAGGTCAGCCCTATGTCCGACGGATCCCATTTTTCCGAATGCAAAATCGAAAGCAATCCCCACTGTAACGGCTCTTAGAAGCCGAATTTAAAATACCTTTTGAACCGTACATCTGAACATTGGACAGACTTTTCTGAAAATAATTGTATGTAGCAGAGTATTTTTCGATTTTTTTACATGTCTTCAAAGTTCTTTTCCGGCTTTATTGCAAGTATGAATATCTGCTGGTAAAAATTGCGAATGCTAAGAAGACGACGAATATTCCTTCCCTTCCATGCACCCACATTTTTCTGAAGACTTGCAACAGATTTGTGTAAGTCCAGGAACTTCTCAGAAGTCTGCTTTGCCTTCGTCGAATATTTTTCTCTCCTGTTAGTAATGTTTTCCGAACCAGTTATCTCGCCTTCATTAGAAGTGTTTCTTTTCCTTTACTCGGTAAATGTTTAAAGAAGTTATTTACGCCATGATTCTTAAAAAATTGTTTGTTACCATTGGAAATTTCTAGTTCTTCCTGCCTTGTCTTTTCTTCGCCGAGACTTTCGCTAGTACCGTCATATTTTACTGACAAACTTTGTAGCAGAAAGTTATTTCCATTCCCCGTATCGTGTTAACGAAACAGCACTGCCGTATAACTGAACCCAATGAGTATCGTTATACGTGTTTTACGAGGATCCTTTTAACGCGTAGCGTCGTTGGCGATGAGGGAAGTGAATGTCATCAACTTGCAGCGCTCTTCTGTCTCGGAAGCAGAGATAAGGGGAAAGGAAGGCTAGTGTCAGTCGTTTGGGCCATTCCGCAATCGCTTGGCTGTTATCCAATTTCACGACTGGCTTTTTGCACCGAGGGGCGCGACAGAAGACAGAACGAGACGGTTCAACAAAAGACACGCAGCACCCAAAGTTAGTCAAGCTGCATTTTCTTACAACAGTCTGTCCAATGATACGTGCACTTTTTCACAGTGACGCTGATTCTGCTATTCTGTGGGCCATATTGAGTTTCTGCCAGAAACTCCTCCTATTTTCCCGATACTTCCAGATCTCTCGTCATCGGCATTAAAGAAATGGTCATTGAAGACATCAAAGACGAGTTTCGTATAATTGCATATATTCCTCATGACATTAGTTTCTTGCAATCATTCGATTCTTCCAATCGTATATTCCTGAAATCCGTGTTCCGTGTTATGTTCAAGATCAATGTTCAACATTTATGCCAGGACTGTATTTTTCCGTATTACTGCATTACTTTGCCCTCGGCTTTTCCTCCTCAGGTTACGTAAATTTACAACTGCAGGATCCGGTAGGCCATATTCGCCCCTTGACACGGACATGTCGATTCCCGATTCGAATCAATTGGCCGAAAGCTTCGTTCCCCGAAGGGAGAATCTGAGGTACGGCCAACGGGAGATATTCCCCGGCGAGATCTTGTCTCGGTAACGAAAGATGACCGAAGGAAGCAACGTTCACTCGAATCTCAAAAGGTCACCCCCGGGACCTTCGAATAAAGTTCTCCGTTTTACAGCAGATCCTCCGCAGTTGACCAACTAAACTGAACCATTCCAAGTATTCGCGTGAGCTGCATACTTCGTCATACTGTTCAAATTACAGAGAAAGATAGATAGTAATAGGACGTTGAACAAAGAGCATTGAACTTACGCAACTCTAAAAAGGGCTCTATTATCGTGCCGCCGTCGCTTATGCTTTCCTCGAACTCTGGGGGATGGGAAACGGTTAGTCAGTACGAAGAACCAATTTCAGACACGGACTTAGCTCCATTCCCGTCTCACGCAGTTTTCGAGGGAATTTACATGGGACTACCTGCTGAGCGTTATTATAGTTTTTGTATGCACGCGGGGTAACGTCAAAGTGCAGGAGAGTCAGCAAGGCCGTTGGGAAGTGGAAGCTGTCTCGTTGGTAGCCTGATGGCCTGGCGGCGAGCGAGCCCCCGCCTCTCTGCGGGATTTCCATCGGGAAATAAATTACTGGGGACAGTGCGAAGAGAAAATGCGATCGCCAGCGAGGCAAACGGTGAAGCTTGCGGAACGGGAGAAAAGAAAGATCGGAGGAAGGGGAGGGAGACAGAACACCTACGTGCCGGCCAATAAATTACAAGTTAAGAACAGTTTTCTTCTTGTTAAGACACCCTTTCACCCTTTAACCCGGATGTCCTGGCCAAGGAAGGAGAGTGCTCGATTTAACGGACACGGAACTCTGGGCACTGGGTCGCGTGGGACTGGGCGCAGGTGAGTAAAAACCTATTCGATCCGGTAAAGAAGCGGGTATGGGGGCTCCGGGAGGAATCAGATGTTAGAAGTTAGTTAGTACGGGCCGTCGGATTAACGGATTACCGCGCCGTGTCTCGATAAGTTGCCCACAGGAGGGTACACCCTTGGAAAAGCTTCCCCTGTAATTAGGTTTGTCTTGAAAGCAAAACTTCCCGCCAGCCACTACGAGGAAATGCGTCGCAGTGTTGTGCGACTAAACCGAGAAACACGCTGAGTACTCGATTCGCACGGGAAAACATAGAAAGACATGGTCTTTCGCTGCATCGCCATTCGGATTCAAGAGGCTTCGTCGACTCACATAAAAGGGTCAAAAATTAAAGTTTTAAGCACACAGGAGATTACGGCGCCAGGTTTGCTACCCCTGTAATTAGATTCGCATTGATCCATCGGCCCATTCCCGGTGAATTAAATAAAACATTTATAGACACGTTCGGAACACCAAAGTGTTACGCACTGCGCTATAACGTTTTTTAAACAACAGTGTTCCTGGGGTTAACCATAATATGATTTTCATCGGAAATATATAACATTGAATTGTGGTTGACGAAATATACAGTGCAATTGTAAAGCAGTTTGTCCTACAGATTTTAATAACTAATGACAAATTCTGTTTGAATTTTTTATAATTGCATACTACCCTTTGAAAAATATTGTCGACTTTTAGAAAAATGTATTTACAAATTACCAGTACTAATATACTACCAATTCTTTGGAATCTTGCATCTACTTTAAATGAGGAGTAGAAGAAATTGAACCTTTATAAAGTCTTAACGAAGATCTGCGAATTAAAATGCCATAACTCGATTTATATTCATTAAACTTGCTCAATGTAAACCTGTCGATGAGAATGTCTTAACTAAATTTATATTCATTGAACTTACCTTGTTACATTGATTTGATCGAATATCTCTACTGTGCCGAGATTCCTGAAGCCGGCAAAAAGCATATTGTTCCCCTTTAACCCGGATCCCCTACCATCGATGGCTGCGTAGATAATGCTTTTGTTTGTCACGAGATACGTGCCCCAGTCGACGTTGAACTTTTCCGTTACCTGATAGGTATCTGGTCCGCCATATCTAGAACGCAAAACACGTTGACTTCATGTAATTCAGTCTATAAACGATGGTATTTCGATCCTGAAAGAAACGAATACTACAGGGACAAAATCATTTTGTTAATTATTGATGGATCAGTGTTCATTGATGAGGTGCCTTTTGGGAATTTACTTTGTGAATTGTAAAACGTTTCTCCACTTGTGTTTATGCCGCGAGTAGGTGAATGAAAGAAGACGGCGGAGAATACTTGTGCAGAGTCGCGTCCTTCTTGTGCGTTCTTCTCGAACGTACAAGAAAAATTTAGCAATTTGCTAGACGTCGTTGACATTCTGGCCGAATACGTTATAAGATTTGACGGAAGAGTAAGGAATACAAGAGTGCGAGCCTGTCTCCCATTGGATTCCATTTTCACGATAATGGGATTTCTGAAATGACTATATTCACCGTCCTCGATTTACGACGGGCAACATCGATATTTCACTGGGAATATACACCGTAACGTATGGCAACCTAGGATTTCGGAAGTACAGACGTTGCATTCCGTCTCCGTTGAATGCAAAACTTACCGCAAGACAGAGGGAATTCTGCGCAACATTCTCTCATGTGTATTTAAATATTATGTCGACGGCGGGTCTGGTGTATCACGGAGTATTACAACGTGTATGATAAATCCTGTGGTTCCCGGGAATTTTTCGGCGCGTTAACGTCCCGCGATGCATATTATTCTTTCGCCAAGATCTGACAGGCCGTGAAATATTCCGTGGGCGTTGTTTCGACGTAGATTTTGTATTTCCGGCAAAAGCCGTTTTCCCAGTGCATCCTGTTTACCGCGGTAGCCCGCAGTCGTTGCCGTCTGAAGCGCATTTCTTTTGATCCGTTACATCAAAGATTTCCGAACGATTTGCGGCCACTATTCCGCGCTCTTTCCTTCCCCGGGAAAATCCCATCGGTGAGGCGGGTGATCCTTTAAAACTTTTACGTGATTCCTCGCGGCGTCGGCCATGAATAATCTTCCGCGCGATCCTACGAGATGGAAAGAGGATTACGATTTTCCCCCCGCGCTATCTCCCGTCGCGAACTGCGAGACGCAACGGACGAAAACGACGCGATATCCGGCCGTCGGCTGTCTTCGTCGTGGAAAATGCGAATGCCGCTGATTCGCATAAGATGGATAATATATATACACACACGCGCGCGTTACAGCCAGGCGCAGACATTTCAGCAGAGGGAAGGACCGCAACGTGGATTTCGCGACTCACGAATTCTTTGACGACGGCCCCCCACACAAGGAGCTTTGAAGAATTTTTAAGCACGGTTTAGATTATTATCTGCTCGAGTTTCCGGCGTGCCTGCAAAGGGCTTCCTGCGACAGCCAAAGAGAAATCGAGAATAACGTGCACGTTTCATAATTCTCAACATTTTTTTTATACCCACCCCGGGTAGGAGAAAGGGGTCATCCGTGTGTTTCTATTCGACAAATGAAACGAAAGGTAGAAAATGTCGGCAAGCGAAGAGGGAAATACGGATTATGCTTATGATTTCGACATTCACTGATAATACGTGGAAAAAGAATTCTCCGTATCTTACTATCAAAAAAAGCGCAATTTCAGTTTTAATTCCGGCGGGATCACGGAATCGGATAAAGCTCAGGTAACTCGTATTCGTAGCTATTTAATATCTCAGATAATAACGGTCTGAAACTTTCGCTTAGGGAACTTCAGAAACAAATACGGAGAGTGCGTGTATGTACTTAAATTTCTCTCCCTCTCTTTCTCCCCCCCCCTCCGTTTTTTGCAAATCCGCATGAAAGTTTTACACCCGACGAAACCCAGTGGGAATTTCAAGAGTCGCGCGTATTTCCGAGCGAGACTCTGCTGACACAACATTCAGCGAAATGCTCCGGAGAATTTTAAGATGTTACGCTCGTTCGCACATATAGAGATTTCCCCTGATTTTCGCAAGAACGGTGTAATTTCCCAACCTTGCGCTTTTCTCACAATTTCCAAGAATAATGCCATGCATCCTTATGAACTGAGTGCTCTGCAACAATGTTTTCGCCAGCAACTTCTTACAAAGTGTCTCGCCTTTAGTATGACGGTCATCAAACAAAGAAACAGCGCAGCATTTACCCGACTCCTTGGCAAAGTCTTTTTTCTACGTATTTAAAATAACTGTAAAACGCTTGGGGAGTGGCAATTTTGCGAAAATTGAGCGTGTAATTGAGTTTTCCGGCTTTTACATTCTGGTGCAGGGTCTAAGTAATGGTAAAAAAGCGGTTCGTAGATAAAAAGCTAAGAACTGCTGTAGAAGCAGGTGGCCCTCTTCAGCAAGCGATGAAATTTTCGGTCGGTGAAGTGACCTCTGAGTGAGTATGGCAAAAAATCCAATGGCTGCAGAAGCACGGGGGTGTGTACAAAAAGAATCAAAGAGAAACTGCGACGAGTCGAATGAGGGCCCGGGGGAAGGGGCAGATAGAGATGGGGCCAGAATTTATGTACTGTGAGGTAAAACAAAAAGGAGATCCCTTTAACTTCAATTGCAAAAGGCGGATAAAAAGATACCTCATTATTAACCTTTTGTACCTTATCTGCGGTCCTTGCTTCGACATGGTGCAACATATATTCAGAAAAGAAAATGGACTAAAAAGTAAAAGCATGATAGGCTTGTAAATAACGAATAATAACACTTGACACTTGTGCGACGAAACTAGCATCGATGGACCTTCAAGATTTTTTTTACCTGTATAAAGAAATTTTCCCTATACTCGGAAAAAAATCTACACAAGTCATGTCCAGTAAGCAAATTCTTTTATTCCCTTCGCGCTGTACAAAAGCATGAATGGAAACTTCCTTTATTTCCTTCAGAGTTCTATTTCATCCAACGTTTGTCATCACTTGAAATATTTATGTTGAAAAGGTTTGAAATATCTTGGCATAGTTCCTTCCTTGCTTTCACCGGTAGAGTGATAAATAATTGAAGAAATTGTGAAAATCATCAATATAGTCATAATTAGAAACGAATGGAAAAAAATAGTGGTAAAATTGCCATTTGATTCTTTCAAATCTTGAGCTTTCGCATACTATCAAAAGGAATTGAACTAAACAGGGCTTTCGCAGGATACGCAAATCGTAAGTCCAATTGGTACGTGCATAATACGAGGTAGAAGTTATGTTATGTACGTTATTAGGCATATAACGGCGCAGTCTCGTCTGGGCGATTTAGAAGCCGACACTCAGTGCATATAACGCCTATAAGCTCTTCATACTCTTAAAAGTTCGGTCGGTTGCAGCGTCGCGTGCAAATTAAGCGATATTAGGATTTACGCGAGAAGTTATATCGTCGGTAGTAACGGCGCGGTCGTCGTGCGTGCACTTCTACGCCCGCATGCATTTGCAAATCTCGTCGCCTGTGTTTGCCAGTCTGTAAATGTGTATGCATGCGTCTGTGTGTCTGTGTGTTTCTAGCGCGTAAATTTCCACGAATGCCGAAAACATGAAAACTCGCTTGCGCATTTCGCCGCGTGCATATCTAATGGTCTTCCACGCCGGAACCCCGTCACTTTTCTTCTGTCGCCTAATGCGGAGTTTGCCGCGTTTAAAGGGAAAATGTGTTTACCGTTAAGCCATCCACGGAATGTAAGGACGCATTTTAAATGCATTATTTCAGCGTTAGTAAGAACAACTAGCTGGGATTCTCCCGCGAAAATGAGTACTCCGAGTTCTTGGGGAACGTGTTAACGGGTCGTGACTGATATTCAGTTTTGCTCTCCGCGGAAATCTTTAAATCATGAACCACAGATTTCGGATATTCGATACACGCAGAAAATCAATTGTGACAAGCCAGTGTGTTATGTCTTCATGCTTAAACGTACCGAAGGCAAACAAGACATTGAAAGACCTTTGAAGTTACATATCGCGCAAGTATTATTCATTCCCCCCCCCCTTTCTCGGAATAAATTTATTAAACGCGACACGTTGACTCGAAAACATTGGCAACGTACGGAGCGCAAATACTGGGAAGGTATTCGTAGCTGAGGCTAACGCAAGACCGTGAAATACGTTTCCGGTTAAATATTATTCATCCCCCGCGGAATAAGTCAAACGCAAGCGACACGTTCATTGGATTTAGGTGCGGAGAATATTGTAACCGCGGTCGAGACGAGCAGACGGAAAAGTATTCATGGCTTCACAGAGGCAGGGTCACATTCAACGTCACGGGACGTGCTGTTCGTTCATCAATGTCGTCTAGCACTCTTCCTGCCAGCCGATATGCATTATGCGAGGCCCGATTGATGATGCGATATGACTATACACCTAGCCCCGCGTATACGTCGTATTTTCTGTGCCGGTATCCCGGCTCTGGGCGCGGATAAGAAAATATGGATGCTTTTAGTCCCGGAGAACCGCGGAGAAAGAAAGGGAGAAAGAGCGAGGCCAACAACCCCCTTTTATATGTCGGTCGTAGAAGAAGCCAATCGCACAACTCGACCAGGTTCTCTCGATTAAGTGCTGCTTCTATTGAAAACAGCTAGTCTTCGGCTTAATGGGCCGATCGTCAAACTGTGCTAAAGTTAAGGGAGACTGCCCTCATTGCGAATACAATTTTTTAATCGAAACTAACGTTAATTCGTATAACGGCGAAAACTTTGATAGATGTAAGTATTCCTTTTTTTGCTACTAAACGATTAAAGAGGTATTGCTTACTCGTGTATTACTATTCCTTTTGTTCTTTGTTGGACATGACGCAGGGACCGTGTGGGTTTGTGTAAAAGATGTGCCAGTGACAACGAAGGACCATAAAGTCGTTGCAAATATTAGTTTTTATTGGAGTAGCATTTGCAATGAAACGATTCTGGTCGATAGCGGAATATCATTAGTTACACAGTCAGATTAACAAGTTTTTGCCACACCATTAAACCGCAACACGGTTGTAAAAGTGAACATTCAATGTATCGAAGTGAACCTATAGATCGTCGCTGAAGCTTATACCGCAATTATATTACGACAAATTTTACGTTCAAATCTATCGTGATCATTGAACCGACAATCATTTATTGTTTGACCAAATCTATTGCACCTGACTTAACCTGATCGTTCAAATTTTCTACCTGTACTAAATCTAGACGCTGAAATGAGAGTTTTTTTTCAAACATTACTTTGTAAATTGGTCTTATTGACCCTTGAATATCGTAGAATTGAAAGATGAAATCCGTTAAAACTTACACGTAAACCAGCATAGGGTACTTGGTAGCGCCAGACAAGTCTGCTCTGGGTGGCAGGAGAAGCCTTACTTGAGCGTTGAATCCACCGGGTACAGGAACAGTGTACCTACGAACGTCCGGCTGGGACTTCTCGACGATTACGTCAGCTACGTTTTGGTTGCTTTCCCACTCGAAAACCTTCGTGCAATTCTGAAAGCAAGAAATTTCAAAGCTCGTACAAACTTTGAGCTGTTGCTGATCTTAGCTCTCGCGAGGTTCTCAGCCAAAATTCGATTTTCAGCCGCGAAACGTCGGAGTCCCATAATAATCTCAGACACTTAGATTGGATGAAAAATAACAGCCGCAAGTTCTTTTTCTGCACAGTGATTTTACATTGCTTTATTATTTCGTCGCTATTTGTATTTATTTATGTCCGCAACATTCTTAGTTTTCATGTTGCTACTATTCCGCGTTATTTTCGTGCTCCATTGTTCAAAATACGCGAGGGGTGTGGGGCGTAGGAAACTGGATACGACATCTGCACAAACATCCGAATTTCGTCTCATCAGTTTTTGCGCTATGCAACACCTGTTACACGAATCGCTGGGCAACCGACTATTCACTATGTAAATATCGCGAGTGTCGCCCTCGCGGTAACGAGATATCGAGCGCACGAATATTATTGCAGATTTGATACCTCGTGCCACTCGAGGAATTGCACCGCCTGCTGCGTATATTAAGACGAAATATATTGCTGGCCAGTTTTTGCGCAGTCTGCAAGGACTAGCGGGACTGCCCCAAATACACAACTACGTAAAAGGGAATTCAGCAATACTCAAAAGTATTCATGACTCTTCGAAACGTCGAAACGTATTTAAAAAATGAATAAACTCACGTAACAGGCGATCGTAAGTATGACACTTTCGTCGGTTTAAGTCTTTTCGGGGAATTCAAAGCTGATTTTCTACCAGTTTTCAGTGTGTTTCTATTAATTTCTACCACCTAATGTCTACCATCGTCTTAGGTAAAAGTTACGGGTGAATACTGGTAGAAGACTCGGTAGTTTGTCCGTGAATTTCTATACCGCGATTTATCAAATACGAAGTGGCGGTACGAGGTGAAATGAGTTTCCCGCAGACAGCCTAATTACCAGGCGGAAAGAAGGAAACTAATTACTCAACGATAATAACCTCCGCCGCCGTCGTTGACAAACCAGTCGATAAAGGTAACAATCGAATCAACGGCCTGCTCTTTCTTCCCTCCTTTTGTCTTTCTTCTTCGCGATAAAGTTCAGCGAGCCGACGGGAAGAATCGCATCTTTCTTCCATGAGAGTGTAAGATATATTTTCTCTTCACTTTTTCTATCGACCACCCGCTTCCGTTCATCTGCTTCACTGCTATAATTCAGTTTTAAGGTAGAAGGTCGTTGTTTTACGTATCTATCGCATTACCCGTTCCTCTTTTTTTCTTTACAGAAAAAGCAGGATCATTAATCACAAACCGTACCTACTATTTTGCTCTACTAAATTATACTAATTATTAATTAATAATTATTTTGTTGTATTAATCATTATCGATTGATGGAAAAGTACTAATATTTTTTCACATTCTTAAACAAATAGTGCGTGATTATTTTTGTAATTGGCGAGTCTTAGATCGAAGTAGTACGAGTTTTATATTAGGGAAACTGTAGCAGCGATCGAGCTTTATTTCAAATCCCAGTTAAGCTGCACCTTATGCATTTCAGTGTGAAATACAATGGGGCGTGGGAATTAACGGAATGATTTTCTTAGTTCCTATTCTATTCGTTGGCGTTGAGGCATTTTCAAATTATTCGCACGAAGCAATCAACGATCTTATTTCGGAACCTTGTCTCTCGCGGCATTTTCCAATTTCGCTGTTCCCCTCTTTCGTCGTTTTACCCGTGCAAATTGCAAATTGCAAATAAGGTGCTAATCGCAATGCATCTCAGCTTCTTCCACAAGAAGAAAGTGATCTACACTTTTTAGCAGTTTCAGTCGGAATCCGCTCGTTTTATCATATGCCTAATTGAATTTATAAGTAGACCACGTATACTACTCAGAAAAATCATATTTTTTCGATATTTAAGCTGAGAACATTAAGTAAAATCGGCTGTAAGAAATGCTGAACGTTACAATCAGAAGAGGCAATGATATAGAAATATGAAGAGTGATAGATAATCTTAAGATTCTTCATACAAAGGACGTGGTTAAATTCTATCTTTAGTAGGCAATATCTGTCAAATCGTGGAATCAATGGGATAAAACGAGTCTCTCGTCGACTTTTAATCTTCTCAGACTTCTCGCTTGATTTCGCGCGAACTTCGAAGACACAGTAGGACGAATCAACCACACCGTAGTCGCAATCGTCTTAAATGCGACTGTCGAGAATCGTCGCGATAAAGTAGCCAGTGTGAAGCTCGTTTGCCGGAATTCTCTTTCGGCTGATTTTCTTTCGCGAAGCACGTCGTTAGGTCGGGACTCTTATCGACCGCCCGGCTAAAAACGGCCACTGAGAAATGACTAACTGCCATTTAAAGTGACCGAAACGATCGACGTGTAATTGCCGGAAAGTGCCGCGACGATGTAACCGGGCCATTTAGAAATCCCCGCAAGACTGCATCGTCTACTCCTAATCGCTCTTCTTTTCTTACAATGCAGCGGATCCACGTTCAGTTTAAACGCTACACAAATAGTTCATTTAGAAAATACGCACAAACTTTCTTTCGCAGCATCACACCGATCGTTTGCGCCCGTAAATTAAAGTTCAACTTTTCCACCTACGTTCAAACCGTTGCAAAGGCAGATATTTGCTTTCCGCCTGTTTTCCTGGGAATTTTTCCCTCGTGCGCGAATAGAATTCTGTGACGTATCGATCCTAGGCAGACGCCCAGGAATACCCGGAAAAACTTACAGGAATATGTTTGATAGGACGTAGGATCGTAACGGTGGAGGGGAGGGTGGTAAAAACCGCGGGAATTGTGGGAATGACATACCTTGGCGTAGATGGAGATGTCAGGCACCCCTGGACCGGCGCAAGTGAGCACGTAGTAGGTATTGTCGTTGGAGAACTCCGCGGAGTTGTATAAACACCGACTACCGTCCGCCTCTCGTAAGGCGCCGCAGCTCAGGCATTTCGACTTGGGATTTCGATCCGCCAGAGACACTCGGTACAGGTGTTGCTGAGCTGGCTCGTTCTCTGGCGTGGCGAGGTAATACCTACAAAACACGAAGCGCGACTTATGAAGAACCGTCCTCTTATAATTAAGCATAATAATGTTCAACGAGAGAAGGGTAACGATGCAAAATGTTGAACGGCAACGATGAGTCTGCTGTATATCTTGTGAAATCAAGTCTAAATACAAGAGTTAACACTTTCTACGATGTTCAAAAAAAGTATGATAAAGCAAGCAATTTTAAAGTTTACAAAGTTTATAACACATGTGTGCACGCGAGGAATTTTATTTTCGCATTCTCAAGTCACTTTGGACGAATTTTGCGTCTTGCGTCCAGAGCCTTGCGAACAAGTATTACCGATTTTTAGGAAAACGAAATAAAAAGCACTGGTATATTCGCGGCATCATGTCATGTCGTAACGTCAGTTGCAGCCGGTATAAACGACAATCGTTCGTCTTTGGCATAAAGTTGAAAGTTTAAACGCCGGGGAATACCGTCCGTTATTCCAATTTTTACGGGACGATGGCGACAGGGGTCCCTCGCAATCCGCGAATGCATGTACCCCCCCGGGAGATACCGTGGTTCAGGCCTGGAAGAGGGGCGAGTGGGGCGAGAGGTGGGGGGGGGGGTTGTGTGCGGGGGTGAAGCGTAATACAACGTCGGCGAGAGCAGCGGGAATCTCTGGAGTGACAGAGAATCGGTCTTTCTCCTCGCCGGCGTATTTTGCAAAATTAATTCTGTTTGCAGTTTTTAATAAAGGTACGCTCATACCGCACGTCGCTCGTAAATCATGCGTAAATGGCGACGATGCTGCCAACCCTGGCAATGATTTTTTTTCCTTTAAGCCCGTCAAACCGTACACCGTTTTTCCCCATAACCCTTCACAATCGATTTTCAGTTACATTTTCTTCCCTATCATGCCGGTATATTCCAAGTATTCTCTATTTCTTGACATCAATTTGAAAGTCAAGTGAGTTTCCTTGATATTCACAATCGAAATGTAAATTGTTTCGAGACTCGGTAAAACGATTTTATTTATGGTTATCAGTTACTTTTTGTTGAACGACAACGGTTGGTAGGGGAGACTGGCTGAAATTCGACGAAGATATTACGGGTTTACGATACGCGTGATGTTGCCTTACGAGTATAATCTCGAGGTTTCTTAAGAGACGGTTGATACGGAACGGCTGGTTCAAGCACGAAGGACTACTATAGTGGGGTTGCTTCCAGGAAGCTCGCAATTTCTCCGCGGAATTCCTAATTAGCAGCTTCACTAACAAGAACAACGCCTATCTCGGTATCGCGTCTGGAGACTCAAGGGGATATTGGAAGCAAACAGACAGCCGGCCGTCAAAACCAGTAGGAGCTATGTTTACGATGTTTGTCCAACGACTTCGCTATGTCAGATCTATGCGCATAGAAATTGCAACGTAAACCGTACTGTTATCCTTGCGTACCGTCCCAACTATCACGAATTTTGATTAGAACAGGATTAACGCCGAAAGCTCGCGCGAATATACGTATCTGCAAAGCCGTTGTCGTTTCGCCGTGTTCCCTCCTAACGAACGGTTCAGTATTGTTAAAGTGTACGTAGGGGATAAAGCTAATTAGCCGATTGATAAGAAAACTTCGCATTACCTTGTAGGCGGCATAAATAATTTCATGCACATTTATTTGGATAACGTTAAAATGTAAAGTGCCGAAGGTCCCTGGAGATTAGGCAAAGTAAGCAGAGTATTTTTTGTAGAATAATTTGCCTAACTGTGGAAAATGGAAAGATTATCCGTACTATAGAATGTAATTGTATGAAAACAATTTACATCTAGACGATTATTTACATTCCCGAACAAGCGATTCTCGTAAACACGTAGCGCTTTACAATCTGGTTTGCTGGAAGCATACAAGACAAAGGGAGAATATTTCTCGTAAGGAAAAGCCCGTCTCGCAGGAAAATGTATCACATTTCCCTAATGATGCTGTAAATTAATTTGCACAGGTATATATGACGCACCTAATCTATCTAATTATTTGTATTTCGAACGCACGAGTTTCTTGCAAGCCAAAGGTTTAACATATGTAGGTAATTATGTCCAACTACCCTGACAATAAAGTTAAATAAAGTACAATAAAGTTAAATAAAAATACGTTCCATCTTTAAATTTTTACTCACTACCCACAGTTCTACTTTGCGGATAAAATATTGATAAGTACCTTGTGATTTTCGAATGTCAATAAGGTTCAGTTTAACGGGGCGCACTAATTTCGCTTGGACGTTAATGACATCGCCAACTATTCGCGGAAATTGCGACGCACATACTGGAGGCCGTTGTCTTCGTAGAAGTTCGCGGTAAGTTTGATGCGAAGTTAACTCATCCGATGGAAGGAAATGACGAAGTAATGGTCGGAACTCCAGCCCTATCGGCCCGTCCTATCTATTGTCTGGCTACATACGACCCTCTTATTACACGCTATCGAAATAGTTAGTTGGCAAATTTTGCGGGTCGCCATTCCGGCCGACGAGCATTGTAATTACGTCATTCTATACAGATATCGAGTTCGCTGCGCGATAAGCTCATCACTAACTTCGGGAAGAAAGGCTACTCGGAATTAATGTAACGCTTCCGGTTTTCCACGACAGAACCATGCGGATAACGCTTATTACGAATAGCGCACCGTTCCGGTTTAACACGGCAATTTAACTGTTTCTGGAAATTGCAAGGTACGTATGAGCGACGTTGTCATTGCGGAAGTTCCTAAGCTGTTTGACGGATGAGCTGTAAGCCACTGAATGAGCAGAGTAGAGAAATTACGCTCATGTCATTTCATTATCAACTTTCCCCACTTCATCCTTTTCCTTTGATGGATTGATACTTGTAAAAAATGTCTCTATTCAAAAAATAGTACGCAACAATCGTTCCAACGAAATACTGAAACGTTGCTGAATTGCACTTTTAAATGTTTCTGTTGCTGATAAGTTCGTAATATTAATAAGAAAATGACGATACCTAAAATTGCTAAAATACTTTTCGTCCTTGGATCTTCTAATTTTCGCTGAAATCCCCGTAAATCCCCTATCCTTTTGTTTCACCGTTTACAAAGTCCCGCGGAACATCTTTTTTATCGGCAGGTGGTTTTTGCAAGAGCGACAAGCAATCATCCTGCGCTTCTTGTGTACCGAGTATATATATAGAGAGGCAGGCCGAGGGTAATTCAATATCTTACGAGATAATGGGTTTGGGGTTTTCAGGGCAGAAGAGCGAAGACAAAGGTGCGCACGCAGACACAGGCGGGAATTTCGTGTACGTATGTAGACGGGCTTCTGGCGGAGTTAAAGTCGGTGCCGAAGGCCCGATCAAAGGGTCACCACGAGAGCAAAGTTTCGTCGGACGGACTGGCCGGGAAGATGGATGAGCCCCGGGGTCATTGAAAACAGATTAATACGCTCGTGCGGTGAATGCAACTCGGCGCATCGATCTCAGAGGAGCCGCGGCAGCTCACTTCCGGTGAACGTCATCTCCGAGGATCCGAGGGTTGAGCACCCCGACGAGCCTCGTTACGTCCCGCCCTCGTCCTCTTTGAAAATGAAGACCGATCGTGCCTCCGGCCGACGACAATTAGATCCCCCGAGTTTGTCTTCGCGGGGAATTCCATCGAGACTCAGCGTCCCCACGGAGAAAAAAAACCCGAGCGGGAAAAACATCGAGCCAATGGCCAAATTCCGTCGTCGTCGTCGTCGTCGTCGACGATTTGCAAGAAACTCGCGAGGATTTGAGTTTCTCGCTACGCCGCTGATCAATGGCACAGTTCGGAGACAATATGTGCCTAATGAGACGATTCCTTGTAAGTGCCGTTTTCAACCGAGACTTATACAGGTGGAAGGACACGAATATGACAAATGATTCTCTTCACAGTAAGGACGTACATCAGTTTTATGTGTGTCTTTAATACTATATACACGCTGTAGTGTTATAGATTTAACGTTGTATTATTTACCTATTATTGAGTAGAAATGAAATCCATAAAACTGAGTTTTAGGACATAAGTTAACAATTTTTATTCACTTTCTGAGTTTCAAGGGAAAACAATTTTAGTTAAAACTGAATTAATTTAGACAAATTTATTCTTCACGTAACAATATCTAAGTTCTACTTTTATGTAATACTAATTATTAAGCCAATTAAAGGAAATTAATACGTAATAAAATTCAATTTTATCGTGCGCTATTTGCCAGACGGTTCTTCGATTTTAAACCGCTTTCCATTTGGCTAGACACGTCGTATGCGATTTAACTGACCACCGGATACTGATGTAATTCGAAACAGTGAAATTCCGGAATCTGACCTGTGCACCTCGGTAATCTCGCGTGACGGAATTCGCCCGAAATACACAGCGAGGACCTGACTCTCAAAGCCCTCAATGGGAAACGTTCTACACGGATAGCGAGTGCTTTCCTCGGAATTCGAATCTAAGAAGATCAGATTCTTCCGTCCTGTCGTTCGCCCCAAGTCAGTAATTCTAAACTGTTCCGTTGCGCGTGACGGAATCATATGGAGCGACGAATCGTACAGCCGAACGAGGTTTCTCAAAATTTTCTTATGGCGATTGATGCGTGCACGTGACGTCATAGAATTGTAAAGTTCGACAAAGATTAGCTCTTAGAACGATTTACATTATGTATACGTCGCTCTATAAATTTGCAGCCGGTAACCATTGCAAATTTAAGGGGGGGAATTTAAAGTTTTATCGAACCGATCTTTCCTTCGGGTCGTTCGCACGTACGTCCATGAATGCAGAGGCAATCCCTCGAATGGTGGCCACGCCGGTCCTCGCGGGGACGATAAATGGTTTCCTCGGGATTTTTCACGGGAAAATACGTATTCTTTATTGTACCGATCATGCACACACGCAGCAATTTATGCCCACACGAGATCGAAATAAATGAGAGTGTTTGCCATTAAGGCGTTGTTACATTTTTCAACGTGTCGTTGGAATGTACAATTTAGGAGGTAACTCAATTATTTACGTAATTATATATTCACAGCCCCAATAAAAAGCAATGAAGATTTAACTTTTTACTGCTGTCTGTAACAACATAAAAATTACAAAATACTATATCAGTTTAATTCAATTTTAATCGAAAACGATTACTGTGCAATGGTTTTCATTGACGAAGATGTTGAAACCGTAACAAAACGATTAAAAATACACCATACTTTTTACATCTTTCTATTTAAAAAGAATCTTCAGAAATATAAATTACAAGTACTTTCAAAGTACCTTATTTACAACAAAATTTTGTTTGTTATTCATATATTTCTGGGCCCAAAATTGAATAGTAACACCATACACTTTGAATAAAGTATAAAATATCATCGTAATTAAAAAAAGTTGAAATGTCGTTTAATTTCAATGACCAAGCATAATCCGCCGAAACTTTTTTAATCCATTAAATTTCGGATGCGTTTAATGCCCGCGGGATAGGTATTCGTGAAAAAGTGTACGTAAAAATTAGGGTAAATTAATAAATGCTGCGTTATAAGAGGCTTTAGAGTTGGCTATTTGAGAGAGAATTTTACGCGGTCTACCGGCTGGTGCATCCATAGCTCCACGATGAAGCCCTTTCCGTGTTACGCGTCTTATGAAAGGCGATGAAAGTTTGAACGGAGTAATTTCAAGTTGGCCTACCACCCGGCGTCAAGGCTGAGCACGCTTCTACGTGAATCCGGTCCCCACCTTAGTTTTACGTAAAACAGCTACCGTTTAAACGCCCTGTAACACACGACGACGTTGCCTTCCAGACTCCATCATTAACGTCGTCGTTTTAATGGCGATATGTTTCCCGGTGACACTACTGGAACGGTAATTCCTCGTATTTCCCTTGAAATAACTGCACATGGAATTACGTCTTCCTCGGCCGCGTTATCAACTTCAACTTCTACGTCGTATTCTTTCGTAATAATTATACGTGCGTAAAAGGATTATTGAAGGTAGGTGATTGTATTTATTTAATGTTCGATGAACTTTTTTTTGGAAAGTAGTTTCTATCGATAGTCGTATGATGTTTGGAATATTTCGAAGATCATTCCTCACCGTGTGCTCGTGTTTTGAAAAAAAGGAACGCGGGTGTAGTCATAAAATTTCATTCCGATCCAATAACTCGACGTGCGTTATCAATCGATGCATAAAATCCGCGAAGATTTCAGTCGGCAGAATGACATTCGTCACGATGGAAAAATGACTGACGAGATTCCGAGCGAAACGATAAATCCACAGGTCTGTCGGGAGATGATCGAAACGAGGACGGACCGAAGGAGGAGAGAGAAACATTGATAACGCGTATTTGAAAGCGCGGAAAATTGGGTGGAACGAGGGCCGAATGGGAAAGCGAGGGAGTTGCACGAAATGAAAGTTTTGGAAAACCGTAGGTTGCCGTTCCCGCTGATCCCGAGTTGACACGGAAAGAGCAAAGGGTCGTTGCTGCCCACCGTCGCGCAAATGAACTGATTTTCCGGAAACTTCGCAAGCCGCGCGGAGCAATTAACGTCAGGTTTATGGCCGACGGTGTATCATCGCAGAATTGCTGATAACTTCTCACTCTACTGTATAATTAGCAGCTTTGACATTCGAGGATAAACCGTACTCGGCGAATCGTTTCCCAGAAAAGCCAGACTCCTGAATAGAAGCCAAGGATGAATGAGAAATGGAAGGACGGGCTAAAGGAAATTATGCCTCGCGAAAACGATCTTTCTTTGACTTCCGCTATGTTCTATACCATTTATGCCTTCTTTCTCATAATCGACCAGCCTAAGTAGTTCGCTGGCAAGCGCTAAGCATGGGACTCAATGGAGAAACGTGTTTTATTTCTGACCTTATTTCGTATAAAACTGCCTAAGATAAAATCCATTCAGAATCGACCATTCAGCGGAGGAGAATATTTAGAATTCCTAAGCGTATTCTCGACGAATAATTGAAGGTTTAATTGAGGTCATTGGTATTTATAGCAATCCTCCTGAGTTTTTAATCAACATTCGCCTTGGAAATAACCTTCTCAGATCTACTAATATTAGGAATATTTAGAATGTGTCCTAAGATCTGTGAAAGGTCAAAAAGGGGGGTTAAATAGGGGTAGGTAACTCCCTTTTAAATAGAAAACTTTTAAATACAAATGCTTGTCTAGCATTTCGTTATACTCGCGCAAAAAACTCACGGATAGCATTGTGGGGAAAAAAGCTTGCAAAAGTGCGTTTTAAAGAGAAAAAACTGATAATCGCGTTGCGACGAGAAGGGGATGTATTAGCGGGCCAGAAGTTTTTATCGCACCAGCACTGTTATCCGGTATAACAGTTTGTTCGATACTTTGGGGATGCGCGCTTGCGAATTTCAAGATTATTTTCATTCTCGCGCGGCCGGTGTGAAACCGAGTCGGGCAACCGTCGAAACTCCGAATTCCGGAGAAGTTTAAAAGCATGGTTGCCCTCGGTTACGCGATTATCCAAAGCTCTCTTTAACAGGAGAATATGTTGATATTTAGCGTTGCCCGTTTGTATGCCCGCGATGCTAAACTTTGCAGTCCGGGGATTCGACGAGGCCGTAGACCGCCAGGTTTTTCGTAGCTTCGGGACGACGGCGCAGCAAACTTCACGACCTCATTGAGCGTGTAAACGTTTCGGCACAAATCCATCTCCACGGTAAATTGAGTTTCCCGTACTTCATAAAGTTTATGAAGGAGTGCTTTGAATAACTAGAACGTAAAGCCGTGTCACTCTTTTTGGTTATTTAGCGAGTTTCCTTTTTCCCCGCACTCACCTGTGCTCCAATGTTTTGCCACTTAATCGTTTTAAATACCACACACTGTAACTTTTGAATCATGATATAAAACTGTTTTAAAAATTCTCAGGCTATTTAGCTATCACGTTTCGAAGAATAAAGTGACATAAATCGCCGTCAGCCAAATACCTTACAAGCTTTCCTTCGTAATTTACTAAAGCTTTAATCAACTCTGTCTTATGTAACGGAAAAATGTAAAAACGAAGAAACCGCGGCGACCCTTTGCCACGGATCAACGAGGGGAAATACGATTTTTAATGGCTCTTAAGCGAAGATTATAGCGAAACGATAAGACGGGGAGATAAATGTGCACGTTCTTAGATAAGAGGAGAAATATGACGGTAAGTGGGGGTATTGGTTGCGTTCGGCTTATGAAGGCGTAATTAAGTATCCGACTTAAGACTTCTTGCCGGGGCAAAATCTATCCTTGCAGGGTTGTACTCGCTGGTTGGCGGAGTTGGGAAACGCGCTTCGGTCGTTCCACCCAGCTTTTCCACCGGTCCGAGGGTTTCTCCTCTCACTTCGCAAATTACTTCCGGGCCATTTCGCGCGTTCACTATCTTTTGGAATATCTTCGGCCGGGGGTAAGTCCTCGACTCGTCGAGTAGCTACCGTTCTTCTGTTCGTTTCTCTCTACTCGTCGCGGTCCTTGGTATTGCCCGTTCAGCCACGAGGACAAATCACAGAAATTCATTCCTTTACGTGCACCCTGAGACTTCTGACATGGCTTTCAAACATCACTCTCGTTTGGCCGTCTCCGCGAGCTCTCTTCTCATTCGCCGCTTGATATTCAGCCACGTATAACTCAGCTCGCTGATGAATATATGCCGGAGAAAGAGGAAAATGATGTCCATGCATGTTCAACGATTTTTGCGTATTAGCTTTAAACGATGGTCCATAATAAGCCAATTGGCCTAATGTATAGTTCCTTGTCTTTTGTTGCAGAAAACACATTTTTCATAATTTAACAGTTTGTCCGTATGGTATATGTTTCTTTGGATAAGACAGAGTAAAAAATATTATTGACTGCATTTGTTAGTTTAAAACCGATGGTAGTTTTGATGGTAGACGTTGGATTTAAAGTGTAATTTATTTATGCTCTCAATTGTTTAGTAAGTACGCCAACGTGGAAACTAACAGTTTTGAAACCTCATCTTTGCTGGTCTTTAACCGGTCGATTTATTCTCAGGGATGAACCAGAAGGTTTCCGGCGAACCGCAGGAAAGTCTAGATACTTCGGAACAGTTTCTAAGTCGATGTTTTATCGATGGAACTTGGCGGCTTCGTTTTCACTCGTCGGTTAGACCGAGAGTCTAATTTATTGAAAACAGAAGGCGGCCAAAAGTGAACTTTTTCCAGGTTCTAGTAAATTGTTTTACTTCACATATGGATTCGTTTCTTGTGTTGCAAAACTCGGGAGAAACTTACCAATGATCAATATGGTCACGGGAGATAATTCTAAAGAGGCGAAATAAATTTAATGAAAAATGTGCGGAAATCAAATACCGTAAAATGTCGCGTTAGGGAGGTTAATATTTTTTAATTGCATTAATTCTTAGATATGACCGGTATTTCATTCCTGTGACCTGAATTTCTGGTAATACGTATTCCGAAGGTCCCAGTCAGTGAGATTCAAGTGATCTCCGGATTGTAATTGTCGAAAACTCGATTCGCCAAGGGGAGAAGTTCAGTTCTCTTTCGTAATTGACTATATCAATTCAGGCATATTCGGAACTGATTAGTAGATCCTTTCAAAAGCTCAAAAGCTTCATTAATTACGCGGTCGACGGATTGTGCAAATTTTCAAGAATCACATTACACTTGACGAGGATGAACTTTAAGTTTTGGAACCTTAATAATCGATGAAACCGGAATAAATAGAAGAAAAAGATACCATATAATTCTCTACTATGGCCTTAGCTATAGAAAACTGTTATTAATCACAGGTAGAGGATAAATTGATGTTTGTTTGTGAAACGAATTAAGCATATTAGTTAACGTTTCATTTGATTAAACGATTGCCAGAACAACCATATTTCACAATAATCAATACCACCAATTTCGGCAATTTGAAATTACTATTTGTTTCCTTGAACAGTAAACTGCAAGCGCTTATTTCGATTCGCTATTCCTCTGATTATTTAGAAAGGCATGCAAATGACAAGTAAACGACCAGTAAAAGGTAGTAGACTCTTGTGCATACTTACACGTAGTTGTTCTCCTTATCCCAGGAAACTATTTCAATTACAACGAAGTAACCGGAAGTTAAGGGAGTGAAGGTCGGTGTTTTCGTAGTCGTATTAACGAGGACCAAGTGTCTCCAATCAGTGCCGTCCTTTTGCGTCTGGGGTAATATTAGTAGGAAGACTTTGCCTTCTTCCGCGAAGATCGGCGCCTTGAATTGTTCCACCCACCCGTTCCGCTCGAAATACGAAAGAGCCTGTAACGGAAGTTTCTTCCTCAAAGCCTGTCCATTACTTGTTTACCTTGCCTTCTGATTAGTGAACTTGCCGTTAGGAAAAACTCAAGGTTCGCGACGCTACGCTATTAAAGACCGCCAAGACAAAGCTTCCTGAATGGCAGTAAGCGGATTTTAAGTGAACTCCTTTTTAAGGTAAACAATTTAAGAGTTCGTTCCGGTTCATTTGGTGTTATCTAAACAAATTTAAGAAATCACGTAACGCTGGTTGACAGAAAGAAGCAATTTATCGATCGAAGAGTATGTCAAATGATGCGTTAGGCTTTTTCAGCCGGCCGGATATTTCTTTACGAGGAATTGTGCGGCAGTGCTTGAGAAAGCCAAAGTGGTTCGAGGGTCGGGGAGAAGAATCGCGGCAGTTGGGAAACATTCCGGCGTCGTTTCTGGCGAGCCGGAGGAAACCCGTCGCTTTTGGATCCTCGTAATCTCCCGGACGAGGACTCGCGTCGGTGTCGGCGTCGGAATCGGCGGCGAGATGGGAAATTACATCCGGCACGGAAGAGGAAGTACCTACTGTCGTGCAATTTGGTGGTAGGTCGCCGACGTTGCAGAGACGAAAGTACGTCCTGTTCTGCACTCTGTTCATCCAGTTGGCGTAGACGACGTCGTCGAATGGAAAATCCACCGCCGCGAGGATCCTTTCCATCGAGGACAACTCCGGCGGATGTTCGATCTCAATTAAGGTCAGGTTACCCTGCAGGACTTTCTCCAGGTCGACGTAGAACAGCTTCACTGTCGGATTCGTCGTGCCGCTCTGCAATTACCACGACAAGATATTTCGTTACGATACCTTACAACGTCACTGAGTTTATCGTCATTTACGAGGGCGTCCCTTGATTTTCCGGCCAGCGGACTAATCGAATTCTGCCCTGCAGGCAATCACAATTAACGGTAATCGCTTCGACGAAAATCCACCTGATCCACTCGCTCTCGAGAAAATATGCTACGGCAAAATAATAGCTTACCCGCGATTTACTTCGCGTGATTCGAGGAAAGATTATTCGCGCGGAATTGCACGATTACAGAAAGGTCACGGTTCTGTTAGCCGCGCGTAGATTGACTTCTTGAGAACATGTGGAACTTGGAAACGATCAGATTTGTCGGAAATGGGTTTTATTTAAAATTCAAACACACATCACGTTCCAGTAATGATCGTACAAACACGCAACGTGACACGCGCAGGATTTTTCGTTTAGGCGAATCGAAACAATTTCTCAGGACCTTGCCGATTGCGGATAGGTCGTAAATTTCCTAGTCGCTCGGTGCTTTTATGGTAAAACCTCGAAGGGCAAAAAATGGGGTTCTGCTTGACGAACCCTTGACACCGCACGTACGTGGCGAAAAGGATCTAATGTATGTGCCCTTTTAGAAGAGAGTGCTCAAAGGAAAAACTGATGGCGCAGAGACCAGAATTTTTGTGGAAAAAAAGGAAATTTCCTGAAAAATAGTGTACCTCTGTCGGAATTTTGGTAAATGTTCGAAAACATAAACGACGTGTATTAAAATGGCGCAAATCGGTATTGACTTTTCATCGCGCCTGTTCACGGTACAATTCTAATGTGAAATGTCAGAGTTTATTAGCCCGGACTATGGGGTTTTATTAGTATGTTTATTTCGAATTGATTATCAATGGCTTAACGGCACCCCCGTCGACGGTCACGCGGTTCAATACCTCCTCGTTAGGTTTTAATAAATTGCCTGCCATATTATCAATCCTACTGCAGATTTAAAATGAAATTTCCTCGCGATGTTCGTTCGGTAGAATATTGCCGCGACGATTCGGCAATAAAATTGTGCACATTTCAGTGAATCACGAAACTTCATAAAGATTTATTTTCTCAAACTGCGTATACACTTACACGGAACACGTTTATTGCCGTACTTAAATGTTTGACGGGGTTCAAAGGAAACGATGTTCACGTTTGCGATTAGTTGAAAGTTTTTTTTTTTGTAAAATATGATTTCCTTCTTTGAGGTGCTCGCTGACCGAGGTTTGCTGAAGCAACATTAAAGATCGCAAAGGCAAGTGTCTCTTTGGCTTTTCGTCTCTCATACTCGGCTATAAAACGGGACAGTTGGAAAGCTTTTAATTTCTAAGCGGTCGGCGCCGAGCGAAACGATATCCGAAACGCCCCATTTAGGGATCAAAATTTCAAAGAGATAGGGGCACAACTCCTCCCATCAAGCATCCCATTCATCATACTCGATGTTTTGTATTTCCAAGTAGGTGCGATAAAAAACTAAACATGTGCTGCGATATTCATTCATCGCATATTCCATTGCCCTTTCATACCTTTTTCCCTTAAAAACCCGTTCATTAGAATGTTCAGTTACTGGCGTAAGGTCATGGCAAACAGAGAGGTATTACACATGTGGTGTTAAATACAATCACATAAAATATCTCGTAAATTAAAAAATATGGTAAAAATTTAATCACGCCAATGTATTTAAAGTTAAAAAATTGTGCTTGTTTTTTTAATAATTAGCAGCATTTTTTGGAAAAAGCAATATTATAAAAATAATGGTCGTTTTGGGCGGTGAAAAACTAATTCCTCCAAGTCCCCAGTCATATATTTCCGAAATGAAGCTATTCCATTTCATGGCGAAACTTGGGGGATTAGCACGAAGAAATTATAACCCACATAACCGGATGGAAGGCTAAGATGGGAAGATATAAATATTTTATCGCTCACCTTCGGGTAGTGAATCGGAATTGCCGAGGTATACTGGAAACTCAAACTTCCGGGATATCCATAAAACGGTATGGTCATGATTGGCGTACTCGAGTCGTCAAAATAGCCAAAGGCCAGGCGGGTACCACTTGGCGAAAACCACAGTGCCTTGTTCGATCCGAATACTTCCTCTGTAACGAACAAGAATACGTAAAGTTTAACAATGAATAGCAATAACAGTATTGGAGGCAATTACATCATTAGTAAAATTGTGTTGTCCTATATAGCTCACTAATAATTATACCATTAAGTAATTTGGATTATCATGTTTGCAATCCACGTTTAGGAGTGGACAGATTACAGTCAATTATTATAATGTTACCACACTGAGCCGTTGGAGAATTAGTATACCGTTTACTGTTTCTCCGCGAATCCAGTAATGTTTAAAGTTTTACACGGTGAACAACCGGCTAGAATGACACAATTAGGTAAATTTGCGGGAAGTCCCGTTACAGTTTCCAACTGGGCTTACGGAAACGTTCTGTATCGTGAGACATTATTAAAATCCTCTTACGCTATTCTTGTCTGAAACGTTAACAGTACGACGCTTAATTTAAAGTACAGCTAACTGTTTTATTTCGTTATCGTGGCTTTCGGCGCTTGTCTCGTTGGATTTACAAAGCGCAAACTAACTGGAAACACAACGTACTCGATGAAATTATCCGGTGGGACTTAATTGAAAGAAAATTCTCGGGTGACGGTGCACACGCGTTATTAACAGGTCGGTACATTTATTGAGTGGAAGCCACTCTAACTCACTCCGTCGAAACACTTCTCTTTGTACATGCAAAAATGATATCAAAGCATCAGCCTGTTCAAGAGGATCCTCGATATAATAAGCGTGAAGCTGATGATGACAGTTCCATTTTTTTTATCCCTTGTACGTCTTTGTGAAGGAAAGATAGTAGCTCGTAAGGAGAAATTCTACATAATTAAAAACCTGACGCGGAATATACATTTCATTACTTTTAATTTGCACTTGGATAAAGAGTATTGCACAACCTGATACACATATTCGACTTTATTTCCTGGATTTATAGGTGAAAATATCAGCGTAATAAAGAAAGGTCCGACACGAGTGAAACACAGGCATTGGTAAAGAAATGAATGCCAAGGAAATTTGTTTCTCAATCATTCTCCATTAATACTATCCTGGGCACATTAAATTTTGTAAAATAACTAATTAAGCGAAACATCAATTTTCGCTACATCATTCAGCGTGAACTGAGACTTTTTACGGAACATAACTTGTTATACTCCTGTCAGATATTTCAATCGAAATTCCTGTCGAAAGAATACTGGGCTTACCCCAGAGGTGTGCTACCTGAGGGATAAGAAAAATGATGGGCAAAATAAAGAACGGACGGTTGGCGTGAGATTCTCGTAGTCGCGGACACCCATTTTTCTGATACCAAGAAAGCACGTTTCGGATAATAAGAATAGCAGGCAAGACTAAAGCCCGACGACGACGGGGAGAGCAGGGGGTGAGGGGGAGGAAGTTAGCATAGTTCGCAAATGCCGTGAGTCGGTAACTCTTTGAGACGGGGGGATTTCAGTGTCGCTTAGACGGCTCGGGTAAGCGCCCGCGAGGTGGACGATAGTAGACAAGATAAAGGAAGAATGGACGCTCGGAAAAAAGACAGTAGGACGGCACGGCAAACACGGCGAAAGGGAGAAGTTGAGAAACAAGTCCGCCGGAGCGGCGAACAAAGACGCGATGCGACGTTGCGTTGCGCAACTAGCCGGACGTAACGAGGAAGAGAAATATCCCGAGGGCGAACTGTCGTTCTCCGCGACAAGACTGACCAGCCCTGGCGACACCGGCCTCGCCGATGTACAGGGAAAATTGAATAGCCACGTTTGCCCCGTTTTTCATACCCTCTGCATACGTGGCACGTTTCCTTTTTTCGACAGTGCGCCGCGCCCGGGAAAATACGTCCGGACGACGCGACATTTCTCAGAAGCAATTACGCCGTACGGGGGAAATACAATATTGAAATTCGTGCCTTTCGAGCGTGCCAGTGCAGACATCGGGAAAGAGAGAAAATTCCGGTGCAAAAGTTAGTGCGAAAGATAAGAAAAAAGAAGGCTCAAAGTATGATAGTTTATCATTTCTTTTTTTTGTAAATTAAGTCGTACTCATTTGAACCTTTAGTTTCCTTTTTTTTGTTGACAAGACGAGAGTACGCGGTTGTGGCCGATGAATTAGTGTAAAGTTTGTAATATGAATTGCTCGGACGAAGCGTGACGGGGATACGGAGACGGGAGGAGATTTAAGGGTGAGAGAAATTTCCATGGCACATGAGGAAAAAGGTTCTTGACGATAATCGTGTTGAACCGACGATAAATTCGCCACTGGTCTAGCCAATTATTTACGTTGACGGGGGGTCGCGTTGCTATCCCGACAAATTGTCTGTAGTTTTCGATCCTTCCACGCATGTATGAGTGTGTGTCTGTGTATGTACAAGCTAAAAGCGTAAGACTAATCCGCAGAAAAAAGTGCTACAAACAACACAAATGAATTTTTCATTACATTATCACGTCTTTAAGTCGCTAAAAAATATAAGGAGTTACGGTAAACAAGTTAAAAGAAAGTATTCCCTTTTACAAACGTTATCTTAAAGGATAATGCATTTTTAGGTACTTGAATATGTGAAACAATTTTTAACATTACGGCGTGTAGACAACTAAAAACAGACATTTGGTCTAATTATTTCATCGGAGAACTGTTATTATACCTTCGCATGAAACTTGCCGGAGCAATATTTCAACGAATTACATTCTCCATACAGTAACTGCACTGCGAGCTCAGATTGCTTATTTTCGTCCTGTAGTTGCTTTTGAATTTTACTCGACATATAATTGGATGGATATGTGGCGCAAAGGTAGTTACTTTACGTATTAAGAGGATGTAAATTGCATCGTCGAAAATCGAGTTTCGTTTATGCAGACGTAAATATCTGTATACCGTATGATGATAAGTTGTTTAACAGGCTGCTCATTTGTTTGATCAGCTACGCTATTCCTACAGAATTTTACTGCCTTTGCGCTGTACAAAGGGCAATGTCACTTTATCTGATTTCCGCAAACATGAGCCATTGAAGCAGCAAGAATAGGCTTGCAATGCAGTTATCGCGTTGTAGAAATGATTAAACGCTGATACTGAATAATAGTGCACACTGCACGCACATACAACACATTTGCCAAATTTCCGAGGTAATTTTACGTCGCTTTAAAACGAAATACTTTCGATTGTTAATTTTCCAAATATTAAGGAAAGTTCTCCCTTTGTCAAGGTCGATTTATCTAAAAATATTTAACAAAATGAAATGAATATTTATCACGCCATAAAGAGAACTTTCTTTTTTAATTTATAACTATTACATGTTATTCTTTTCAACCAAAGTTGACACTCACTTATATTCCTAAATATTCTCCTCAATTCTTCGCGGCGTTATAACGTGGTTCCATTTTGTTGTTATTAGATGATATTCGGCGAGGTATAACTGGCACGACCGCACCACTGTATCGCACACGTAAACAGGTATAATTGACTTACGGTGGTTTGCAGTTGCTAATTAAGATGGTCGTAACGGTAGATCGTTATCTCCGCGAGGAATTTGCCGCGCCAAAGGGCAGACGCGTCTGACCAGACGTAGCGTTGCATTACTTACACCTTGGAGATGGCTGAACACGATTGCCTTGCAAACGCGCGGCACTTTGTGAAGACGATGTCCGTTGAAATTAGTTCACTCGTTTCCATTCTCGTGTTAACCCAGCCCTCCTCCGCCCGCTTCCTCCCTGCGTTTCTCCATCGCAACGGAGGAATGCAACCCGGCAGATCTGGTTACGTGTGAAGGGTTTAGCTTATACGGGCTTGACTGCGTGCATTAGTACGTTATGTTTCGTCGAGTGATTCACAAACAGCAGCGGTATTCGAGGAAACTGTAATAACGCATCCAACTCCAAGCGTAACTTACCAACAACTGCTTGTGCATGTGTATGTGTATGTGTACGTTCGTGCCTGCTTCCTGCGATCTTATTTCATTAACGTCCTTTTGATGTGGCTGCATAGCAAGAATTAAGATCTTCAAGCTCGTCAAGTGAGTAATTACCTCGATGTGTACTTCTTGTTTTCTTCCATTAGGTTAATTGCGTTTTAGCGTTACTGTTTTTCTATTTAAACGACGGAACAATAACACCTATCTCTTGTATCATTCATTTCTACTGCCGCCATTTTCGTCTGCAAAGAATGCTCATTTCCGTTCTATACTTCCGGAGGAGAAGAATGAGTCTCTTTAAACACTATTACCAGAACATTGAACTAACACGTACAAAGTTTTACGTAGAATAATTGCAATAAGGATTTGCGCAAAGTCGTGAGGAAGCTTTAAAATGAGTGTCTTTCATTAACCTACGTAAATAGGGGAATAGGTGGGGATGGAAGAAAGCTGAACATGCAGGGGTAGGGTAGAAATTCTTGGAAAGAGTGCAAACTTCGATTAGGCGATCGACGAGACGGTGGAGCATTATTCATGACCCAGGGGATCGGGGATTCCTAAGGAAGAAGGTTCCATTAGTAAGAGAATAATCCCATAGCGGATTTTTCTAAATCTCTTCCTTGCTATTAGTACCACGTCCACCATCGCTCGAGAAACATGACAGCATGGATTTTCGTCGTTTGTTATATCTCGTACCAGAGTTCCACGAATGTTTATCTCGACGATTATGTTATTTTCACTAAAGCTAAGTGCTTTTATTAAGCTATTCCTGGTACATCGTACTGACGCAGTTTGCAGGCGACAGATAGTTCATTCTCAGAAAAAGCATTAATTAGAATAATTGCCGAATGTGAATGATAGGTATTATACAGTATGCTTTAGTAATCTGTTAATATTGTGGATCATAAAAATTGTAATGCGTACTGTTAATTCATATAAAATTTTTACCTCGGTTTAATGTCAGTATTTTAACACACTAGGTAATGATTTATGTTAGTGTTCCCAGAATTTAATATTTACTTATAATTATAAGTCAAAGAGCTAAGGACTAAAAATTGCTTTTCACTCCAAAGTTTTCCATTTTTGTTGTAAGCGAGTGACATTGATGTTCCGCATTATCACGCGATTTTTTATCTGCAATCTGTTTGCAATATTTCGATCCAACATTTTGGCCGTGTATGTTATTTTTACGTATTATATCCTTGCTAGCATGACAGTGTATGCACCGTCAACAGTGACTGGATAAAAAATATAGGTGGAAACTGCAGCAACTTTGAAAGGAATTCAGTCTCATGAGATATTCTACGTCAGATAGGCATTTATACGTGTAACTGCGGGCGGTTTACTTGCAAATTTATGTAAATACCATACAATATATATTGTGCGAGGGTCTATTGTCGCAGCATATATCTGCACTTCGCCTCAAGCGAGTTATCGTGAGCGTCGAGTCCGAGTTCGAAACTGACTAAATAACGAGCTTTAAATGATCTCCATGGATTCCAAATTAATCTGATTACGGGGAAATTTTGTCCGGATTCTGCGCGGGCGAGCACACTGCGTTCGCTGACGTACATTTCGCGGAATCCAGTTGCTGCGTAATTTGTTATCTAGTTTCATACGTAATGGCCAGCGTTACACGCATTAATTATTTATTGCCTATAAACTACATGCAAAATAGTTGGACCCTAATGACCTACTGCGAATCGAGTGGGTCCCGTTGCGTGCAAATTTTCGGCTCATTTTCTGCCGCGCAGTGTACGCCCCAGCGACGGGGAATATGAAATTTCCCCGGGATCATGCGCTTTAATATAAACGCCATGAAATATTAAGAGAAGGATATAAAGAAAGCATGTAAAATATTGCGTGTCTGCCGTACACTAATATCAGGGCTGAATGAGATTGCAGTTATTGCCGAGTTATTAAATGTGACGCGAATAAATAGCTTTAAAGCGTCATATCGGAAGACATGACGGCGACGTTCTGCCCGAGGGGGGAATAATATAATCCCATTCGCCTTTTCAATTCCAGGTGAAGGCAGCTGTCAAGGCCGTGCCAGTGACCCTTTGAAGTTTATTGAGGCGTAAAGAAACTCCCACACCTGACTTTGAACGACAGCCTGTATTACGTCACCTTTTGACGGCCAACGTCGTGACTAAAATTTATAACGATAAATAAACACAGCCACCCCGTACTATCTCCCCACGGAAGTTGCCGGTAGCGTTGTCGAGTTTTAGACGTTGGAAATTTCCGAATGGAACTTTTGGGGATAGAAGGAAATTGTTGTAAAGTATGACGCCAGCCAGGGAAAGGATCTTAAGTTCATCCGAACGGAATGCGGGTTATGGAAAACTCGTTGGCATGTCTTCGTCTTCGTTTTGAGACTTCATATTCCCAAGAATCCTACACGTAAGAAGCTCTCTACATTGTGAGCGTTTTGTAAAATGATACGAAGTACGGCAGCGCAACAGATGCGTTACGTTATTATCTGTCCTCAGTATTAAAGTCTGCTTTTATTCCGTACTTTGAAGTAACAACTCTTTTCGTCTGTAGTTTGTTTCTTTGAAATTCCTTTGCGTTGTGTATTAATTGAATAGACTTAGAAAGTGTATTGCGACACGGTTAAAGTATAATTTATTAGCCCAACGATATTACGCCGTAATATTGTTTATCGGCTGTTTACCCATGGGAAAGTTCTTCGGAACTGCTGACAGAACACATTGTAGAGGCGCATAATGGGAAGTACGGGTAAACTTGGAGGGTACTGTGCCGTGTCATCCGGCTGAAAATTAGGATACGTGCACGCCGACGGGAATGCCATCCGAATGGAGATTTTAAGGCGAGGGTACAATTTGCAGAGAGAGAGACGAGCGTCCGCATAATCGCGATAACCGATCGTAGGAGCTTTTCCATTTGCTCGGTCTCTCCACTTGGGCGAAACTGGCGCAGTCCGGATAACAAAGTGACCGAGTTTTTCGCTCCTACGGTCTCCCCCCCCCTCACCCTCTGCCGTGAATGCAGGCCGCACAAGGCACGCGGAGGGGAGGGCCAGGAAAAGTTTTCAGTTTCTCCGCGCGTTTCGTTTTATCGTTATGCTCGACCCGTTGAACGGCTCGGACATTTCTCATCGCGTAAAGTGCCTACCCGTATTGCATCCAGAACCGAAAACACGTACCCCCGGCAGCAAGGAGGCTGCGGGGGAGGGGACGGGGGTGGCTTGGGCTGGAACACCGAAGAAAAGGAAACCAGCCGAGTAGATCGTGATCCCGCTTAAAGAACTTTAAACCGAGCCGGCCCTCCCCACTCCCTCACTCCACCCACCGCACGTTCTATTGCCCTCTTTGTTGGTACGTCGCTGATCGACGGCGGTACGCCAAAACGTCCTCAACTTTCACGACAAAATAACAAGAGCGCGCGGAACAGCTTTCCGTTGTTTCCAGAAGGCGCATGTACAGCCTGTTGTGAAACTACCGCGTCATTAACATTACGTGCATTTGTCCTTTGCGAGACATTAAGTCGACAGGTTCCAAAAATGCAGACACAGATACGATCCATTTCCACTGCACACTCCATTTACTAAATTTCATCGGAATAATATTAAATGTTCAGAAATATTGAAAATGGAATCGTTACAGTATTTCTCAAATCGATATTGACAGTGTTACCATTCTGCTATATTTCATTGAATGGTTTATTAATAAATTCCGTGATTCTCTGTTAGCAGATAATTATCTGGGAGAAAAAGAACCTTCTCCACGTATTTAGGGCTTTTCGCAATCGTGCGTTGAAAATTCCTGAAATTCCAGTCGATTGGGTAGACAGCTCTTGCGTCGTGTTTTATCATCGATTTTTCTTTTAGGCAATTCTCTCTCTCCGATCAGTTTTTTTTTAGCCGATAGTCCCATAGCTCCGTTCTGTCCTGGACATTTCCCACCGTTTTTCCATGCAGAATCACCGCGAAACGGACTGATAACGATTAATGTGCTCATGAACGGTACAATTTTCTACGTACGCTTTCAACCGCTATAAAACTAATGTGGTACGCTCGTAACTGTTAAATCCTTCATGCGGAAAGAAAGTTTTTGCCGTATTACGTCCGATTTATTCGTTTAGTCGGCATAATAAACGGTAACCAGCGAGCACTAATGTTTTGACGTTCATCTGCATGATTCGGAGAATCCTATTTAAGTTCCAACGAGTTATCGCAGGACTCTTTCACGAGGCAAGGAGCTGAAGGACCGAAAAGTCGTGGAAAAAGTCAATAGCCTCTCCCATCGTTAGATTGCTTGATATTTGCGTATATCATTTTCCACGACTGAATTGACACTGGCGGTGACTTTTCGACGCTTCGAATGTCAAGCGAAAATTGAAGCGGATGGTAATGGTCCAGAGGAGTATTTGAATTAGCAATTCAATCGCGCTTTAGCCACTGCTGCTCGTGCGTAAGATATTTAATAAAGGCAACTTAGTTCGGAGTCGCATTGAAACCAGGGAGCACCGCACGGCGATGAGAAAATACCGGACTGTGGAGGGGAAGGGGCAGGGGGAGAGGGAGATGGAGTTGTCGACGGTTGCCTCATCGACCCCGAGGACTTACGTCCGCGATGAATTTTTATGGTTCATCCCTTCGTCCCGAGGAGATTTGAACCGAAGGGAAGGAACGGGTAATGGGGCCGAGAAGGTGAAAAGCAGAGGCCGGAAAAAGAGCATAGCTGATGAAGGCCCGGCGAAATATGCAAACGCGTAGGAAAAGTTGCCCGGAGCGCATGGGCTGTGTGAATTGCGGATGTGCACCTCTTCGCGGCACATATTATTGTTTTGGCCCAGGCAAAAACGCACTGGCACACAAAAGCCACCGCGTCCTTCCCCTCCCGGGCGTTCGGTCTCCCTCGCGCGTGGAACATTATCCAAGATGCGACGGCAAAGAGCTTAACGAGAACGAAAATATCAAATCATGCGCCCGATTATGCAGATCCGCGAATGGCGAATACGACACGTACATATACCTACAGCTGAGCGTGGAATAATGGCTTCCCTTTCATCGGCCACAGTAATGTTCGGTCGTTTCAAAATGTAAAACATTGCTAAACTTCGTTGCTTCGTGTGGAAAACTCACCTCGATGCACATGTTTCACATGTCACGGTGTGTTGTCCAATTATCAGTGTTAAGAATTATTGATATATTTGCTTCAGAGGTACTTAGTTCCTAACTACGATGGTGCAAATGATGTAATCTAAGCGAACGCTTACCTTCGTACACCCAGTCTGGCACACCGTAATATATCGTGCCGAATATACCGTTGTACGTAATCTGATAGTCAACGGGCACTTCCGCTTCCGGCCGGTAGAAAATGTTATTCTGGTAAACGTAGACCAGGGCATTGCCACGCGGTGCCCAGGTCGCCAGCTGAAGGGACACCGAGACGTTCGTTGCCAGTGCCGTTTCCACTCTGGAATAATTATTTCAAGGTATCTTAATATGCATTCGACGTAGACATTGAGTAAGGAAATTTCAGTTTTTTCTTGCTTGGATGTGTTCGATAAAATATCCGTTAATATTATTTTGCAGAACATAGATCGTCTTTCATCCGTCATAATACACAATGAATTGTGTGAAAATTGTAATGATTCCAAAGCAATTTTGACCTTGAAGAGTAATACAATTTGCATTACCGTTACTATGTGATTTACAAAGTTTCGTATAACGGATACCTGTCATTCTGTACTTGATTTACCAACAAAACTACGGTATACGAAATGTTGGAGAAGATAATTGTACGTTTTCTCTTACAGTACTGGATCATCATTTATGAGCGCAATGGGAGGTAAAAAGTTCAAGCAGGTAGGAGGAGCTGTAATAGGAACGAATAAGCGACCAGTGTATTACGAATGTTTAATATTTCATTTCTAAAAACGCCTGTGCGAATGCACGAGTCGCTGACGTGCGGCAGAGTAATACCGTGCGTACGTGAACGTCTGTGTTCACGCATATACATATAGAAATCTTTTGCCCATCGGGCAGCGATCCTCTGAGTATGACCGTAGGACCACTCAGGACGGGTCAGAAACGCGGAGACAGAAAGAGCTGGACACGTATGTGCTCTCAGAAAATATTCCCACCGGTTATCAGGGATGCATACGGTCGATGCCAGCTTGGCAGCGGTAGAAGGCTCGGGGAATCGGGGGAGGGGGGGTCTCTTATTTCAGCAGCAGCAGTAAAAGAAGCCTCGCCCTGTCTTCAGCGCTATACGGCAGAGCGGTATAAAGCAAAGCGCAGAATGTTGCATCGAACATTGGCACCGGGACGACGGGGTTGGTCGATGGAATAAAAAGAAAAACGCGGGAGAGGCAATCGAGAAGTGATCCCGAGAGAAGCAGCTACCAACGGCTGATCGGGACGTAAAACGTGGCCGGAAAAGGTGAGGACGGCCGGAAGGAAACGAAGGATGGACCTCCCAGTAAAGAAGGGAAACGTGATCGGATAAAAAAGGAGGACCCACACCGTTGGACGGGGAACGTAGGAGAAGAAGGTACGGTTGAGGGGGTGGGCGATTTTGTAAAATTTATAAAACACCCGGACGGTGTTCAGGTAGCGGTAAGAAATCGATGGCAAGTTCCCGGGCCAGTATTTCCCGCATTGAGTAGATACTCTCGGCTGACAGCCGTGTCGCCGGCGAAGCCCGACGTTGCTGCTCGGCTAGTGATGTCAGCACCGGTGCGTCTCTACCGGCTCAAAGGGAATTTCTTGCCGAAAACCCATAAATAAGGGCGCCGGTATTCATGCGGCGTAGGAACGAGGTTTATGGCGAGACTACTACACCAATCTCCCAGTCCCTTTTCGTCTCTGTTTCTCTCACGCAACGTCTCACCCTATGTTCCGCCTTCGACAAACTCTCCCCCCTCGCCTAGCGTCTTTACCCCTGTCGCGCTGTTTGTCCTTCTTTTTCCGCGACCCCCTTTGACCGGCTCCGTTTCTCTCTCTCTGGTCCTGCCACAAAACGTACGGAGGTTTCTCCGCGCAGTTCGCGTCTTCTTCGCCACTCGTCTGCATGCGTACGACGAGGCGAGACGAGCGGTGCGCCGGTTCAACGTCGTTCCGCTGATGCAAGGAAATCGAGGACCATAGTTTCTAACTAGACGCATCCCTCTGTGCCGTCCTGTACGTGTATGCGTTTACCTGTGACCGTGGCTTCCCGCCACTACGTCTACGTGTAACGTATGGAAATCGGATCGAACGCGGATCCCGCTTGAAAATTCTCGTGAGTTAAGTTACGGAGGGGCGGAGAGGGAGGGGAGGGACCGAAATGTCTGCGTATAGGTCTCCCCGAGAACTCCCGCACGGTCCCAGCTGGATTCCCAAGGAAACCAATAGGAATGTGTGTCTCTCGCAGGTCGTAAATTCAGCCGGATGCTCGCGGCTCGCACTTCTTTCTTACTCTATCTCGGCATAGTATTAACAAGGGAACTTTATTCCGCGACCTTATCTCGCTACACACGGATTTCTCGTTTGCCGCGAATTATTAGGGCGGTCAGGGCAATTGCTTCTGCCGCGCGAAACTGGTATTCTGCGAAGACCGAAAGTTACGACATTTCACTTGGTATTATTGCACAGTTTCTTACGAATTACTGAGCTATTGTTTTACGTTTTAACGTGCTTTCGAGGGAACCTACGGTTTTTAACAACGAGACGAAACGAGTATTGAGCTTTTACTGATCAAGAATCCTTTATAAGTGATTTCATTACAGTGTTAAATCCTCCGGGGCGTCATACTCTTAAAGTAGCCGACGTATTCATCAAAGGGTAATTTCAAAAGTTCCGAGGTCCGTATGAAATGTAATGTAGTCTACCGGTAGGACGGTTGGGCTGGGACTTGACCGAAAAGTTTTGTAATGGAAGGAATGAGTTTACGTGCGGGATATTAAAGTTTACACGGACCTCGAGAATCCCCGGGAAACTGGCTCTTAGTACTAAAAACATAATGTAAATAATGCGATTTTAAAAGTTGTGAATTACGTTCCTGCCGCGCCAGTCGTTCCCACTTGGCACGCTGTGGGGTCAACGTGGGGGAGAAGAATAGGGTCGTTCTTACTTTTGTGCTGACGAAAACTGCCGGCATGCTATTACTCGGAACGAGTTGTTGTGCACGTGTATATACCCGCTGTAATTGCATACACGCTGCGGACAGCTTGATAATGATATACATACGTACGGAGCAAAGGGCGGCCCATATTTAGGTCTTTCAAATAAAAATCGACAACCCCAACGAAGTATTCCCCTTGTGAAACTTAGAGCCAATTAACGTTCATTTGGCAAATGAAAATTCCGCGGAAATAGGCTACTTGTCACAATAAAAAAAATATATTAAACGAATTTTCTACGCATACATTTGCAGGTTTCTTGAACTACCCGTTTCGTACATTTCACAAGATCACCATCTTCTTTTATACCTGCGTTATATATATGATTTCTTTTCTTTTACGCACCTTGTATATTAAAGGGTTATTCCCGTTAAATAAAATAAAATAAAATAAAATAAAATTTCGAATAACGATCTACCCCGTAACGGCGTACACCGAGCCCCTTCATTCGTGATAAATGTCGCAAGAGAATTATTCGGCTATAACGTATTCTTATTTTTTACCCCGGCAGGCAGTCACTGCGAGGAAGGAAGAGGGGGAGGGGATCAGAGAGACGAAGCGCGATAAGGGTCCGCCCTGATCGTTGCATAAGCACCCCTCGAGAGCAGGGTTAACGTCGTGATCTGCCGTGGAAAGTTGGTCGTCTTCAAAGTCCCGGAAAGGGGGAGAGGGGGAAGGAGGGGGAAGGGTTTGCGGCGTAGTCGAAGATTGCGACGTCTCGGTTGTCACGGGTGGAAATGAATGCCGCGGTATTGGTGTCGACGACGGCAAGACGGCAACGGCGGGGGGGGGGGGGGGTAGGATTAAATTCGCGCGCAGTTTGTAATTTGCGCGCGGCGGGGTTTTCCGGGCGACGAGAAAATTAAAATGCAAATCCAAACTCGTGGGGACGGTGGGGACGGGGGTTGTGCGAGAATAAGTCTGAGATATGATTATCGTGAGGGGCCCTCCGGGCACTGCTCGTTTACTTACAGGGTCTCCAGGTTCACGATCTTGTATTCCGCCAAGTAGGTGTGCCGATAGAGCTGCAACAGAAACAGAAACACACGTCACTCGAGTGGCAATGTACTGATAATTACTGTGAGACGCGGCAGGAACTACTTGGAAGTCGGCCGAATTGCCCCCCCCCCTCCCTTACACTGGAACGCTATTGGCCAAACTCTCCAGAACATCCCGCTCGCTGTACGATAATTAATTAACTGCTGGTCAGCAATTAACTGATTATCATGTTCGAGTGGGACTCTTCTCCGTACATTGGCTCGGTAATGACTCGTAATGGATTAATTTAACGACTTCTTAAAACGTTGTCATTAATAACTTTGTGTAACGTATCTGTGTTCATGAAAACCGATGGTAATGGTAAGTGCAACGTTTCAGCACTTTGCGCAGTAATATGGAAAAGTGGAACACAGATTATGTGCGAGATCCATTTTCGTCCGTTAAGACCCATGTATAATATTTCGTAACGTCGTGCATGCAGGGACATGGTTTTAAATGACGTGCAAACCGAGAAGTAATGTGGAATTGTTTGTACAGGTTTAAATCTCATTTAAATACCGTCGAAAAGCAATTTAGCGGGACTTGTCTGCCTCCGATCTGTCCTCGGAAACTTCGTATCTATTTCATCCGTTTAAGATTCAGCACGTACTGCTACAGCTTTAAACTTTTAACTCCTTTTCCAATGGGGAGATTTATAGGTAATATTTTACGCAGCGCGGAGGAGGAAAGAATAGGAGAGATGAGGTGTACTAAAAGCCTAGCAGTTAGCTCGTGTTTTTACCCGCTCGATAGGTCGCAATAAATTTCCCGGGTTTCGTCGATCGCGTTAATGATTAACAGGTAGTTCTGCGCGATAAATTATGGCAGAGCGGTAGTACGAGATAGGGTTTACCAGCGGACACACCATTGATAATGTGCTCACCCGCTCTCCTCGCGTTGCTCTCTTTTTCCTGTCCCTTTTCCTCCCCCACCTGCCCCCGCTCCCTGTCCTCACTGTCTCTCGATACTGGTTTCCTCCCCCTCGCCCCCACCTTCATCCTCGCTCGCCGACTCTTTGGCGTTCGCGCTATTTTGCCTCCATTAACTCTTTCGCTCGCGGGCCGCCGTAAATCAATTCCCAGTGAGATAAGATCGGAATAACGGCATTTTCACGTGTTGCGGCCGGATCGGCAGTTCGCCAGACGCGGAGGGTTCATTTCCATCCCATAATTTTCGCCTTCGCACCTTCGACGTGCAAATCGACCGCGTCGATCCCCGCGACGTCCCATAAAAATTCGCCCGTCGAGTTATGTATTTTCTAAAACCCACGGCGGAAAATGACGTTTCCGGCCGGCACACACACGTACGACCGGGTCGCACACGTACGCGGATAACGTATTCCCTATAAATAATTCGGGAAATACGCGGATGAAAAATTTCATCGAGGGTTTTACGACTCCCTCGCGTTCGATATTTCCCTCCCTGAGTATGCGGTCCGATGCGGCCGGTTTAGACCCTTCAATTTAATTCCAAGGAACGGACGTAAACCAACACAGCCGGCGAGTAATGTAAATTAAGAATGCGAAAACTCGACAATTCAGCGGTAAGTCCCGTCTTTCAGTCGCGATGCACCATGCGCCGTTGCGCATTATTTTTTTATGTTATCCGGAATAAGAAAACGCTGCATTAAATGTACAATTGCAGCGCAAATTGTACATACAAAAACATTTTATATCGTAGCGTCATTCATCCTTTCCCTTTATTTCATTGTTCCAGCATACCGCATAGTTATTCCGTCGCGGATACAAGAGTAATAACAATAATAACTCTCATTTGCACGGGTAGAAATTGTTACACGCAGCTCATAACGTTTAGTACTTCACCGAGAGTCACATTGTAACTACAAGTCAGATTTATGGTTTGTTTTATGCGTTTAATTAAGAAAACCATTTCCAGTGCAGCTTTTTATTATACATTCCGCTTAAGTAATTAAATTCCCCCTTTTCATATTATACGCAAGACTGTTACCTAAATTGCTAGCCGGCGAAATCTTGCATCAACCAACTCCAATGGGTAAACGTTGATTCATCGAATTGACAGGGGAATCCTTACGTTTGAATATTCCGCGGGCTTTTAAGGACAATTACGTACGAGAGGAACTTTGTCACCGGAACAGGGCACATAGAGTAATTTGAGAAATTTCGCGACGGTTTTACAGTTCCTGCCCGGCGTATCTCCATTGCCATTTTCGAGCTCGTCGAATCGCGTACGAGCGCTCGTATCAGTAACCTTTAACGAGGCGTTGCAGTTATCTGGACCATGTCGAATTAATCCACGAGGGAACGAGGGAGGATTTTCCTGGCGATCGAAAATCCCGGCAAAAGTAGGAACTTTTAATGCTCGCTGCTCAACTTCTACTTGTACCGCATTCCGATTTCGATTCTAGTGCCAATTTAAGTGATTACAATCTTCTCTTATCATACGCATCGAACAGAGAATATAAATTAAACTGTTGTTGCTGGTTAACTTGATGAGTATCTTCTTAAATCTGAACTGTAAATTGTATAATATTTCCTGCGAAAGAGACAAAGCTGTTGAATGGTTTAATTAAGGTATAAAGTACGCTTACATGTTTTTTTATTTGTCTAAAATAAATGAAGTGTATTATAAAATATGATGTTAAGCCGTTAAGAAAATATATCTTTTTACGATGGCGATTTCATAAGATACCCTCTTATTCCTAAAAGAAACATCTGAAGGGCTGAAAGCAGATGCGATGCGTATATTAATTTCGATCCGTAAGATTCAGGATTAAAGTTTTTACCCCTTACCATTAAAATAGCCAAATTTTATGTGTGTATAAAATAGAATACGTAAAAAAAATACGTGCTTTCTAATGCAAATGTGGTGAATCTTAATCTTTAGTTTTATGTATTCATCGGGCAATTGTTTTTCGAAATAACCTACGATATTTTTACCGGATGTTGCGTGCCCGAAGGTAAATGCTACATTTCCATTTTTTACAGTCAAGCTGGAAGGCGAGCTTAAAAATTCAAACCGCCATTATTTCCCTGCCGTGTGATCAACAGCACCGACGGCGATAACATTACGTCCGACCCCACACGGCGCAAACTGTTATGGTACAGGGTAATATAAAGTATAGAAAAACGGGCTATATGAGGGCAAGGATATCAGGATTGATGGAAAGTACGAGTAGTAGAAATTTTTAGTATGACACAACAAAAACTGTAGCTCCCACTAAACTATCTTATTAAATTGCACCAAACATGAAAAAAATGCAAGGTTATTACAATCTTTCATATAAGAAAGGAAATTTCAAAAGTAATTGACCTCATTCCTTGCATCACGTGATCAATTGTTTTCAACAGTTAGTAAAAATCTAGTAAATTGTTGTACTCCTTCGTTCTTCATACAGACAAGAATATTTGAAAATTATCCTTTTATCTATTCTTTGGTGTGTGAGGGGTGTGGTTTCTTACAAGCACTTTGAAATACCGACTCAGCAGGATTTGCACGTTTAAAAAGGAATTTGAGGTGCAAAGCCGGGCGGTGGTTTTCCGTAAAATTCAGCGGGTGAAAGTAATATCGAAGGAGAATTAATTTTTAGGCCGTGGCCAAGTTGTGCCGTTTTCAAAACTGCCGCTCAGAAGTTTTCGGCTCGAACGTACATGTATTGTTCGCAGAAAACTCGGAATACAGTGGTTCCGGGTAAAGACTGCCGCGGAATACGTTGAAAGTGGGAAAAACACAGTTCAGTATGGCACGATCGAACGAAAACAGGTCTTACGGAAGCAGCGTGGATGAATAAACAAAGTAATCGATTTTTATTTCATCGCGTTAGTCGTTTTCGACGTACCGTATCATTCACCAGAGGGAAATGCGACGAAGGTAGGCGTACGCAAAATGCGATGGACATCAGTAATAATTGTCAGCAATAAAAAGCGAGCGCAGTGCGAAAATACGCGAATTCGATATGCACGATTATTGCCGTGCCCCGCAACAAATGGTACAGTCAGCTGGTCTTCTTTATGCAGCCCAGCTTTTACTTTAAATTGGAAATTCCGCAGTCCAATAGAAAAAACAAAACTGGAACCTTCCATACATATATATATATATATCTTTTCTATCGACTGACGGGAATCAAGGGATACCCTTCCCGACGAATCTTTAAAAGCGTATCTTCTCGATAATGTTTGTCCCTCTTTTAAATCTGCACCTCTAGATCGATGAGAATTAGCCAAGTTTCAATATCTCCCTACTTCCGTAACTGCCAAACTTGTCCATTTGTCCCTTAGGAGTTAGAAGGCACTGACTTCAAATGTTTTTGCGTCTCTCCTGGTAATCGCGTAACGTCGAGTAAAACCAAGAAGTTTAGCGACAGGTAGTATGAGCTTTTTCATTTCGGCCAAGTTTCGTGCCAGTCGAGAAACAAGAACGGCACTTGCACGTCTACAACTTCTGTAATGCATCTTGCAGTACGTGTTTCTCACGCGTCTTGCTATACACTCAATTTCGCCAAAGTGGAATCCTGGCTTTACGCGTAATTTCATCAGTATGATTAGCTTTTGAAAAAACCAGCCGTATCCTTCGTACCATTAATTTTATACACAGATTTTCCGCGTGCAGCGATTCGACACTTCGGGTTCGTTAAGTCTTATATTATCGGGAATTTTCACGCTTTCCTCTACGTACTATTTCCAATAACGTACTGTTTGCTGTAACATCATTTTGGTACAACATTATTTGAAATGTTAGTGAATTGTATTCAGAATTGATTTCACTGAAATAAATGCCCTCATTTCATTATTTTAGCTTTAGCATAACAACAATTATTACAGGTTTACAATAAAACCTTTTCTCAACACTCAACTCACGTTTCTACGACATTTTTGAATAATTGCCGTTTATTGTGCCTTTATTTACAAAGGTTTGACGATTCATTTATGCAGCTTGTATGAAAAAGTTATGAAATGATTATATACGTTTCAAAATATCCCCTTTCAATGATAATAAGAAAAATCGGCTAGTAAACCCCGACGCTCTATTTTGCTCCCTATAAGATAGTTCAACGGTAACAGCTTATGGCTTTGATCCCGAAGCAGTGCATTTGCGCTAATAAAAGTTGCGAGATATGGCGTGTATCCAGCGATACGCGAAATTCCCTTTGACGTTTCATCGGCCGAAGGGAAAACCCGTAAAGACGGTGCGCAATGGCATAACGGGAGATTTCGTCTGTACACAGCAGAAGATGCAGCCGATACAAATAACAGCAAAATAACACGGTGCTTCCGGGTTCGTCTGATCGACCGCTTCGGATCTGCGGGCTCCAATATGTTTTCTAACAACGGATAAAATGCCGGCTGAAATTTTCTGTAAAACTGGCCAAGTTCAATCAATCCAGCTTCGATCGCTAGGGTTAAATCAAGCGAATACTGAGGTAAACACGTCTGTATATGTATATGTATACCACACTACGCGTGAGCCCTTTCCTCGACAAATCGAATGCGCATCGTAATCTGGACGCACCTTTGCAGACTAATGATTGACGGGAAAAATCTGCGACGTCGACATTTTGACGGACAATGACGAATATCGTAATCAAGGAGCTTGAATATCGACACTATTCAAATATGTTGCGTTCGTTTTGCAATTGCGCGTTTATTCGTTGACGATGATCCTTGAAATATGGTATCCCGGGGCCACTAAATTCTGTTCATCGTAGATAAATTAATTCCATGGCGTTTCTCTCTTTGTGCAAAAATGTATTCAATTATTACCATAATTTGTCGATTAAAACCGAATTTTTTGCTGTACAAACGCGAAGCATGTCTTTGTTACATTACTTTCCTGATTAGAAAAAGTTTTCGAAATTTGTTAACACTCTAGCCCCTGAATAACGGACTGAATTTTTCTCTTGTAAAGGAAAATGGCCGAATTGTAACTTGGCTATTACGGCCGATTAACGTTCGACTATGTAAATGGCTATTAATCTCCTTTTGTTTTTCATTCAAAAGCGCAATTATCACTCCGTAGCCGTTAATTTCTAATTAATTCGGCAGTAATAAATTCCTGCCGCTGCAGGATTCAGTAGATTGTGGTCCTCCGAGGAGATACAGTTATTTCCCCGATTAGCAGCAGTCGAATGTTGTCGATGTAAACGAGCAGCGATCACGGTCACGTTACTAATGGCTTAAATTGTCGTTGTCCGACAGTTTGGTAAACGTATGTCGGTCGTATGAACTGTCTATCGATCCTACCGTTGACTCTATGTTGGATTCTTCGCGGGTAGAAACGCACAGGATCGTAAATTAGTTCCCTACGGTGATGGGGTAACACGAGATCGTATTGTCTGCAAACATCTGTTCTGGATCTGTCCTGCGCTTTAGGTTCTGCATAATGGACCCTAGACCCTACGCGCATAATGCAAATCGGAGGACGCATAGTTCGTACGGCTCTATGCTTTCCATGAATAAGTGTCGTTTTCTTTTTTCATTCATAGCGATAAACAAGTACAGTTCAGTTTGTCAATTTTATAACGTTACATAGAACCACAGATTTTACCAGCATTGCACCATGTCCGTTGATTTAATTTAAATTTGCACTTTTCATTTACAACCAGCTACCATTCCTTCGCAGTAGTATTTCATCATTCTTTTAGGCGTCCAGCAAATTTTTCTACCTCACGATTATTCTTCGGTAATTGCAACATATTTCGCTCGAAATATGTACTGTAAGAATATACTAAACCAACAGCCCTTAATGCATATGTTAAAAGAACTCGATGTTTCGATTTCTTTGAGTAATTAACGTTGTAAGTGCGTATTATCGGATTGAAAATTGTGTGATATGTGAACGGAATCGCAGTGGGGAGGTCGCATGCGGGTAATTCAGTTATAATCCAGGATGATTTGCAGGCAGGGTCGGGATTGGCCGTAGTGAGGTATAAATCAGGAAGTGGTATAGTCCGGCCGGTTCTTCGAGCGGTCCCGACCTTCCGTCAGCAAGCAGTGCCAAGCACAGGGTCAGAAGCCCTCCGCGCCCTTTCTGGTCAGCGTAATACAAGCTCCGCTCGTCTTATCGGCCAGCATACGGCAGCCAGAATCGCCGCTTATCCCCACTATCTGTTATATGAAATTTCGCTGCAGGCTTTGAATTATTCCGCAGCGTCAGCACGGTCCGCTTGCAGTCGTCGATTCTCCCCTCCCCCCTCAGCCTCGATTCTGTCCTTTACTTCAACGGAAATTCGTTAAGAAGATATTCGGCAAGATAATACGTTAAGCCAAGGCATCCGGAAGTTCAGATGTCGAAAATGCCGTGGACCGAATCTAATAAATATTCGCAATTACTGTCCTCGGAAAGGTTTCTGATTCTTGCACTTGTGTAATAGTGATTTTGACGCGCTGTTCGAATTGTTGAATTATTGCATTTAACTTAGTTCTTAAACAGTTTAAACGCGGGATGTTTGCATCGCTAAATGCAAGGCTAATATGAATCAGTGGATTTCTCAGTGATCTTAAAAACGAGAAACGTCGACTTGCGGCACGTAGCAGGCATCAGACCTTACGGCCACTGGACCACGGATCAGGGTTTCGATGGAATGGAAATGACGAGAACGTTTGAGGCCGTATGGGAAATGCCTGGCCACGTACGGCCGGACGATGGTATAATTGTCGGGTACCCTCGGATCAACCGTGTCTCGGCGGTTTTGCCAAAGTACCGATCTATCCACTGTCTCAGATCTTTGCACTTTGCAGGACGGTAGGGGCAATTCATTACCATAATCAGCCCCCGGATTCGGGCACGGTAACGGCGCTTATTATGCGCCAGCCCATAGACCCCGTCTCTCTAATGTGCATTCCACGGAACGAACTTGAAATTCGTATTACCCGGACCGCCGTGGCGCAATAACTGTACTTCGGGGAAGACATTAAGTCGCGATGCCAGTGAATGGCTGCGGATATGCCAGGGTTATATACTCGCACACACGGCGGGCCCCGGTTCCCAGTCAAATGGACCAGTCGCTAGAATGACTTTCGTATAATCGTAACCGAGCGGTAAATCGACGCGGTAGATGCTCTGCTTTCTACCTAATGTAATTTCTTGGTCATGTGATACTCTTCGCCGTTACGTTTAATCGTCCTTCGATCGGTTTCCAAATTCTCCAGGACCGCAGGTCCTTGAACGAGCGGAAAATTGTGTTTGTGCTAGGAAAATCGTTGCTTTTTTTCACACTGTGGAGCGCTTGAAATTCGTTACGGGATAATGTAATTTATCGCGTGCGATCGACCTGCCACGTGCAACGCACGGGTCCATAGACATCGCAGCCCCCTGACGCGGGTTAAGCTCCGAATTAATTCTTCGCATCAGTCGTTCAATTTTAACAGCAAATGACAGGCGATTTTTCGAATCTTCGGTGCACCTGGCGATGCCAACGCTCGTGTCCAATATTTTTCGGCCGACATGGAAATCATGGCTGAATTTATGGCGCGACATCGAGCGTAATACAACATTATGCTTGCGCGAAAAGTTTCCTCGTAGTAGACAATCCTTAATGCACTTCGCAAAGTGCTCATTTATTCTGACGATTAAAGCAGTCGCTGAACAGACTCCTATCCCTAATAACATTGTTCACGCGATTAATTAAACGAAACGGTTAACTATTTAAACCGTGTTTCGGCTCAAACTCAAATATCATTTACTTTTCGCCAATTTTCAAACAACCGACGAGTGATTATTTCAAATATTGCACTTCCGTTGGTTTTTTTCCGCTGAAATACGCAAGATAAAGCATAAAAACAGTTGATAATTATTCGCTGCTTGAAGTTCGTTTAATTCTCGTCGTACAACGTGCATGAAATTATCATCCCGATGGAAATTTCTTATTAAATAAACTAGCGGGGGAAAAGTTTGTTGCGGGGCGTTAGTCTCTAAGGGGCGGCTGGCCATTTTGATGACTCACTTTAAAACCCTAAGTCGGCTGAAAGCACGAGGGTAGGGGGGGTTGAGTTTTGTACTCTCGCGTAAAGGGATCTCCGCCGGAAATCCGGAGTTCGCGTGTGAACGTCCAAAGTCAGTCCGGCTGCAACTGCTTTTTCGCCGTACACATTTGCCCACTGAGACGATTTGCAAAGATTCCTCGGATATAACAAAACTCTCCGTACATTGCTGACACGATAAGGAATTCAGCAAAGCTTAGGTACAAACTTTAATAAGTTTTCTCGTCTTGCGAATCCCTTTGGAAACTCGAGAAAACCATTCGAGATTCTACTGTCTTGTCATCTAAAATACATCGGGCAATACTTTCCAAATGGCATAATGTTACAGCGTGGCAATTAATTATTATTATGCAACAAGCGAAAACTGATTTGCCAAACGCAAGAATCACTTTAAATGTTTCTAAGAACAGTGGGAGAAACGTTCGGGAAATATTCTTTCGCTTCATATTTCCAATGACCTTTAAAGACATGATTGCAAATAAGGTTTGCGTGTTTCAAGATCGTCGTTTTAGAATCACAGTTTAGCATAGTATAAGGTTCTTTTTTATTCACTTGCAGCTGCGGCGAAGCTGGAAGCCATTTAGAGGGATTTCCCGTCCAACTTTCCATGTACGTGAACCACACACACACACGACGATTCTGACTTTTCTCGATTTGCGTTTACCACGACAAGCGGGGGAACTTGAGAGAGGAACGATCGATTCGCATGTTTCCAGCAGATATGCGGAAGCATACGCACCGACACACACGTATTCGCCATTCTCCGATGGTATTACACTTTGCTTTTCCAGTCTTTCCGTGCGCGCGTGTGAATACCAATAAAGCGATGCAGTTGGGCTCAGCTCGTTCTCCGGAATACAAATCCGTTAATGACGTTATTTCTCAAATACCGCTGACCCGGTAGTTACGCATTAATCAGCTATCAGGGATTTCAATAACCCGGCCAATGGGTAATAAATATTTTTATTGATCATCATAACCACCGGCGCTGATGACTCTGCGTCGGAGGTTGGCTAGGACGAACTTATGCAAATATTTTCACGCGCGAAACATTATTCGAATTTATTTAATTGCTCGGAAGTGAAATGCAGTTTACACAAATTGCTGCATTCTTAATGACCCAACACTGCGGTCGTAAATTTCATTGTCCGAGGATATATGTTCAAATTAATTTAGTATTTTGCGATCGATGCGAATTATTGAAAGCTTATTGAAAGAATTTTCAGATTCAAAGGAATCAACACAGCTACCGTTTTTTACGTGTTATCTATATAGCCGAAGAAAAACTATTTTCTTGTCAGGATTTGAATTGAAACTGCGAACTGCGCATGGCTAAAAGTTTACCGGAAAGTAACTATCATTCTGTACTATTACTACGATCTTTGTAGAGAAATTTCGTTACAAGGTTGGCCTGATTACCGTTTATTCCGTCGATTCTGAATTCCGTGCAGTGGGTACACGTCTGTTCCGTTTGGCCATACACTTTTCTATCGGGCACGTATGCACATGCAAATTTCCCTCGTTTTCCGAAATATCGATACGTTAATGACATCGTACGTGAACTTGACTTGAATAATCCGCCGGGCCGTAAATGCGATCGTTTCCGTGAATGCTCGCCTTCTGCCAGGTAGTTTCGACAAAATTGCGCCGTTTAATTAATTAAAACCGTGGGAACATGACGTGTCACCTTTTTCATCGGCATTTTCCAGCGGACGGAGGGTGTGATATCGCTTTAAAACTGTTTCCCATGGCAGTTTAATAATTTCCTATTCATGGGGACTAAATTATTCCACTTTTTGTTTGCGCTTTCACGGTCGTTCGTTACGACGTGGCCCATGGAGGTTGCGTGTCGACAGAAGTTGTCAGCTTGCAACACGAGTCTGATATATTAACTTTTCATAAACACCGCTGAATGGCTTCCGTGCGTTTCTTGCAGAAGTCGCAATTCATATCTTAATTAAATCTTCTGCACGCGCATCTGGGAGCGTCCTTCTTCCTACGGGCACATTGAAACATTGCGAATTTATGCGCGTTACTCGTTTAAATAGACTCCGTGGAAATGCCACGAATATTTTCATCGAAACGAAAGGGCTGGGTTAACCGAAAAATTTAACCAAACGAAACGAAAGCTACCAACCAGACATTTTTGAGCTTTGAAAAATTGCTTTTACGAGTGAAAATGTGTCTGTTAGAAAGTGTTAGGAACGATGTCTGCAAATAAATACACTAATCATTTTTGCCACAATGCTACTTTATGGTTATACGTGACTTTTTGTAAAGCTGCAAATTTTTCCATTGTCCGGGGATTGAATTTCGAAGTTCTCATGAATTCCACTCACGAATTCCCAGAGTTTTATTGGTTATTTGTAAAAGCGTTCGGGAATGGGTCGATGAAATTTGACAGAATTCTATTTTGCAAACTTCCAATAGAGTCCGTTACTAGATACTCGGCAAAACGTATTCCACGTTATTCGTGTTGCCAAGGGCTAACGATTACTGTCTAGCAGGGCTTAATTTTTGCTGGGGATTTCGTTTTACTTTGTCGGCAAAAAGTAAGCTTAGCCAGGAAATGTCCGGAACGGTTTGTGGAGGGACGGAATCTTCCGAAAATGCGCGAATGTAATCTCACCGGCGCACAATGTTAAACAAAATCAAAAGAAGAGTAGCGGGCGGGGTGGGGAGGGGGGAAGTTCTTTGGCAATGGAGCTTACGATGGCCATTTGAGACGTAGCTTCGGATCAGCGGCTGCACACTTATTGCTCGCGTTAAGCGAACGGCCCGTGCATTCAAATAGGTACGTGAAATCGATACCGCCCTTGCAATTGCACAACCGAATCTCGTTGACGTTTTAATGGGTATTTCAACCATGTTCGAATTTCATGGCGAGAAATTGGGCAATTAAGGAACGCGGGTACGGCATATGTGGCGAATCTTGCTGATAAACCAAATTCAATGCTACGGCGTACAATCGAATCTCCATTATCCTTCAGAGTCTTCAAATTTCCTTACTCTCCTTTCTTTATTTCTCACTACTTGCACCTGATTATTGTAAAAGGGTAGCAACAAGAAAGGACATTACACAGCATTATTAGAAGCTCTGCTTACCTGAGAAACTTTACGAAATTATTACAATGCCTTCAAAAATATTTTTCTAATTTTCCCGAATTATTACAGAGTCTTAAAAAAGTGTCTTACTCGGATCCAAAGACTTTAGGAAGCGTGTATACACTGCACGCATCTCATTTAATATGCCATCCCATCAATCTCAGCTGACACGAATGTTGAGGCGTAAAAGGCAATTTTTTCGAAGCGCTTCAACGTTATGATTGCAAGTCATAGGACCTAGCCGTATAGTCTATCGCCGTGTTTCCACGTAGAGGATGGCAAGTGTTGCGTTGGAATCGTTAGGGGAGTTTGTCGAGAGACGGTCATAGCTCAACCGCGCTGCAACACGTTCACGGCCGATCCTCGATTAATGTTACGACTTTGCGGAACACGTGCAAGTAACTACCGACATGCGAGTCTTCCCCTCCAAGGACGGAGATAGCGCGAGACTTGCCGCCTCGGTGTTTACGTGTGCAGCGAGGAAATAGAGAGGAACAGCGAGACATGCCCAAGTGGAATTTTATGTATACGAGAAGAGTCATCAACTTCCGGTATGCTTCTCAGTGCCGACAAAACCTTCATGGTGTCTTCAAACCTTCATGGATATTCATGGAATCCTTGCGGAACGCGAATAGCACTACAAAAGAAATGGCATACACTGCACCAAGATTATGTGTGTCAATACATTTCAACATTTGCATTATAAGCTATCGATAAGTTTATGCCTATAATCATCGAGTTCAGCATTACCTGCTAGGGGTTATTACCGGTACGTTCTTATCTTAATGGATAATTCTTATCTTAATTGCATGGACTTTTTACGGTGAGAACAGCAGTGAAGAGATTCGCAGTGTGCCGTTAAAAATACGATGAATTGTACGGTGTTGAAAAGTGTGTAAGTTTTAAATGAAAGAAAAATAAAGAAGATGGGTTCATAAAGGAACGGACATTGAAGCAGGGTTGTGAGTTTCAAATGAATTTGAAGTAGAGATCTACAACGTTCAAGTGCTTGAGTCGACTTTCTAATTAATGTGTAATTCGTTTTAGTTTCGTGTGGGAATGTAAAGTACCGAAATTAACGCACGATTGTTGATTTCACCACCGGGGCAATGCTTATTCGAAGGAAATCCTTTATGCAGAATTATCTATGTTAATACATAGATGATAATACATAGATTAATACATAGATAATTGTGCATAAAGGATTTCCTTCAGACGTGAGTTGCAGGTAAGGGAAGGGAAATTCATGTGCACATTTCGGGGTATCGCGATTACTAGAATTCGTGGAGGCTGAGCATCTTTATGGCACGCGGATGTCTTTAAGTGAACGTAAAAGATATTAAGTACCGAGTAACGACTGGGCCCAAGTGATAACTGTACGGTCCACGCCACTATTATCAGGAGAAGACATGCCATAAATAAAAGTCGATAACGTGCCGTTGATAAACGTTAAAGATATAATAATGGCACACTTAATAAAGATAGCAGTTGAGTGACAATCGTAAAACGCCAAAATGTTAACATATCTTAAAGCCTCAATGACATAATTTCAAGCACACTGACATAATTTAAAATAATTTATCCCATGATAAGGTGTTTTCTACCTGCAGCGCTATCTGCTTTAAGCGTAGATTCAAAGAAACATAGCGGGTACAAGACTACGTAGCTGTGAAGGTAAAGTTCTACAAGGTTTCACTCCAAAAGGAAATCGTTGGAGTAATCAGATCGTTCTGCCTAAGCCCTGGCAGCATAAATTTCGGATTAGAGCGAATAGTCGAGCGGCAGGGAGGGGGGGCTCACGGGGGAGCTTTCGCTGCTTCGTTAAAGCGAGCGGGAGTTAGCCAAAGAAAAATTCTATTCGATGGGATTCCGGAGGATGAACGTATGAGTGCCCCGGCATTTCTTGGTAGTTCGCCAAGAAGGCGATTCGAATAATTCATAATTCCATTCGAGAGGCTGGCGTCTTATGCGACATATTGTCATCCTTCGCCAAGGATATGGGCCGCGATATTATCATTGGACAATTTACTCTCCTCACCCGATAGATCCGAGGTATAACAAAAATTATCCGGTACGTGGTAATCGTCGCAGCTGGGAATTCTTTTTTTTTTTAACATTGTAGCCAGGCGTATTACAATTTAAATGTATTGGGAACGTTCAACCGAAATTTCGTTCAACAATGCGTGTAATTACGGTCCGTTTTACGGGCATCAATTTTTTCCGTGTACCTTATACCGGCATGTGCTTCGAATGAAAACGTCCAATTGGACGTATTACGTAGTTATTAAAATCGATCAGCCTGTATTTCTGCTGCGTTGCTTTTCGGAAATGAATTTCTGCGCTACATACGATGGATTCTTTCTAAATGGGAAGGCAAAATAATCTGAAAATTGCAAAACGATCGCGCCACATTATTCTATCAACAAGAATCGATAGAGTCAAGAAATAAGTATCCTTCACTTGACTTTTCGGAATGTTGCACACGTAGCACATATTTTCGCTTGCATTATTTTGTTATTCAATTACTCCTGAATTTTGTAGCCACTCAAAGCTTCCGCTAATAAACTTACATTATTTAATTAACATTTATCCGATTTATCAAACATACGCTGCATCAATTTATTCCATAAATTATCATTAATGAGTCAACTGTCAACTATCAACGATTTGCGTCAATTAATGGAATTTTAGTAAAGGGGAGATAGTATGTCGCGTATAGTATTACCTTGGCGGGCATCGTTTGCTGAAAATTGTATCACGGATCTCTGGAAATACGTTGATTACTAGGGAGGGTGACATAATTCAAAATTTGACAACGGCGACGTTTAATTAACGGGTACCGCCTGCCAAAAGGATCAAGCTAGGATTATCATCGGATGTCGTCATTGGCGGCCAAATTTTCCTCGAAATTGAGAGCTACAGCTTAAACGCTTTTATCCCCTCGCTATATTGACGAATACGGCTTTGCATGTAAACTTTTAATGCAAACATTTTTTCATCCCTTTAATATATTACACATCTTTGTTCCTTTGTTTACTTTGCATCGTACGCGTTTTTCACGCCGCGGTTGATGCCATCGTGTGAAGGTAGACAGAAATTGGGTCGGTCGCTATGTTGCAACTAAAAATTTAGTCGAAAATTGCCGGACAAACGAGATTGTCGAATTGCCGCAATTTGCTATAACGCGTAACATATGGTAATGCCAATTCGTTAAAAAGGAAATTAGCTCTCTCTCATAACTCTGATATTTCAACGACGAGGAATGAAGTAATTTGCTAAAAATGGATTCATACGCGATCGCCGTAGAATTCAGGAGAATAAACTTTCCATATTGCCGACATATTCCATCCCCTTTTTTGGTCATATTTATACCGGATGAAGCTGAACAATTTTATTCACTTCGTTATAACTGTATCGGTAATCGAAAATTTATTAAGAGACTGTTTTTGCCCCGGTATTTTTACTTTGATACAGATTATTTCATTTCTGTGCAAAACGTTTGTAAAAACTTACTGAACCGCTTCAAAAGTATAAATCCTAAAAAACATAAAACGTAGAATTTACGAAAATAGTATATTTCGGTGTTAATGTCTGCTGGGCTACGAGTTTCGTGTTTCTACGTGAGTACTGGTGGCGTAAGAAACGTTGAAAGAGCTTCTGTCCACTCTTTGCACGTGCGAATCGTGCGCATACGTACTTACAAGCAGAAAATGAGTTCTACGCTGTCGGCTTTATTAAGAAGCATGCCTCGTAATTTTCGAAACCCCAGTAAAGAAGGAGAATGCACTCTCGGAAGTTTCCACATGCGATTAGTATAAATGTTACTGAATAAATCTGCATTCTCAGACGTGTTTTCGCACGAACAACCATTCCTAATACGAATGTGTTTACCAACCGGCTTACATTCCTTCGTAATAGGGAAACATCATTAAAGAGTATGGATTGCTTCATTTTCACCCAGACACACGAATATTTCTTCTTTAAAATCCCGACAGCACGATAGCCAGGTGGACCATAAATAAGGATTTCACTTGCACTGGCACAAAATGGAGGACGCTGAGTGTACCGACTTCAGCAACGACAAACAAAAAGGAGTTGCATGCTTTGCAGAATACCATTTTCCTTTCAGGCCCTCCTTACGCTTGGCCAAGTTTAAGATATACCAGCACACCGCGCTTATTTGCTTAAACTTTTACCTGAGAGTCCGCAGATTGCGTTCCCGAGGAACGCTGTTCAAGTTGGACTCCTCACAGCCCATAAACTGGCACATTCTTAAGATATACGCGCAATGAGGACAACGAAGGACCGTGAAAAACAAAGGAATGTACCGGCGGTGGTCAGTATTGTACGGCGAAGAAAGTGATAAAAACTCCATGAGCGGGACAAGTGAGAAAGAAGAGGCATCGATAGACGAAACAGTTAAAGGGGTGGAAGGTGGGAACATAGAAGATAGAGAGATTGAAGCAGTGGTAATATGTGCAATTGAGCCGGGTGCAGCGGCCATGCAGTCGGTCGTCGGTCGAGTAGAATCGGTGCGGTGGGAGGTGTAGGAGGGGCGGTGGGGGGGGGGCAGGGGAATAGGGTGGTGGAGAGTGCTCACAGTCGTAGAATATCCTCTGGACGCGGCTAGGTCGCATGTCGGGCATTATATGGTGTTTAGTTTGGCCTCCATACCCGCCCGTACGCGGTTTAACTTCCTGCGAGCTCCCGCGATTACATCGAATTAACTTGCCGACCGAATATCGCTAGATAGTGCCGGCTATGGAAACATTCCCGAGCCTTATCCGTCCACCCTCCATGTCCAGGGAATTCAGACCGTTTGTATTCCTACTGACCCGTAGGAAACGTATGTCTCTCTCGACCAATTTCCAAGATTCTCACGATGCTATCGACGAATACGTCAGTATCAAATATTTCGCGACGAGGCGAAGGACAGCAAAATTAAATTAAATTTAAAAAAAATATATGTATACACGCAGAATTGGCAGAATTATACGATAAAAGATCGATAAATAGGGTCAGTTGTGTGTGTCTCTTCAGACCAGTTTTAACGATTCTCAGGATGGTATTATTAAGTACAGTTAAATAGAGTTCAGTAAAGTTGCATTGAAGTCAGAAAAATGTATTTGCCGAATTGGATAATCGAATATCGCTAAACGGGACCAGCTTTGGAAACGTTGTCAAGGATAATCTGCCAAACCTACATAGTGGTAGGAATAATCCTCCGCGTTTACAGTCGTCCTGATCCACAGGAAACGTACGTCTCGTGGTTTCAGTTTGGATAATCGGGTCGGCGTTATCGGCGAACACAACACAGTCGACATTTCGACAAAACTGGATTAATAGGAAGGATACTGCAGAAACGAATTTACTACGGCACTTTGCGTCATAATTAAGAATCGTAAAATTCATCATGTAAATTTGTTTTTCTATATTGATAAACGATTATTTAAAAATGACGTGATCCTACAAAAAGGTTTTGTCCAATAATTTGAACTAGCAAAATATTTTTGTACGAATTCTGTAGAAAAGTGTTTCGTATAAATTGTGGAATAATTTTCTTTCGCTGTTGACATGCTTCATTAATGATTAAAGGCTTATCTTATACACTACACCTTGAAGATAAAAAGAACACTTTCCTAGATAAGTTTACGCACTTTCGAGAGCATATTTAATACAACTGCGTGAAGCTTTAACCTTCATTAAGATCCCGTAAGCTCGCTTAATCTCGTACATCGCGAGATAAAATTCGTGCATCGGCAGGTATGAAATTCGAACTTCTAAAGACTTTCTTAACTAAATTCATTTCGTTAACTCGCTCCCCAAGAGTTTTCCCACGGAGAATTCTGCCTACGGCCAGAACAGTGCTTATAATTCCCCATTCATAAGTAACGTATTGCTCGCGATATTCCTGGGAAAATCTCCTGCGATTCAGAAGAAAGTTTCTTACGTTTCACGGGCATACCCGCCTTCAATTAAGTTAACATACTAGATAAGGCAGGAAACGTGTATAACACCGTGGCCTCCATCAATTCAATTTCCTTATTTCGGACTGAAAAATTTTATTATCAAAGTTGCTGCACTAAAGTATGACGGATCATAATTCTGAATAGTAAATACAATTAAAGACTCGGTTTTGTGCAATGGAAAATTTTACGAATATTTGCTCGGCTGAAATGTAGGAAATTTATCTTCTTCTCTTATGACGGTTTTAAATGTTTTGCAATACTTAATATTTTGATCTTCTAGTTCGTCGATGACAAAAATTTAGAATAAAAACCATTTCCACTGACGTTAAACATGGACTCCACATTCCTTGTTTGCATTTTTAGCCCTAACATCCTTTCCTTTTCTTTGCTGTTTCACAAGATTCTCCATTTTTATTGAATATATCAACCCTACAGCAATATTGGCAAGACAAGGTTATCAAATCCACGCCTCCACACCGCCTGCTGTTCCGGTATCGATAATAACGAGGACGGTAAAGCCGGCGTTCGATGACTTTAGTGGGCCGCGCGCAATTAAGCGATGTCGATTACACGCCTGATTCCGTGAATTTCGGCGCTTCCCGAAAACCGCATTAGGCCGCCCTGGCCAACCGATGATCTAATATTAGGACATCAATCGCGAAAGCAAAGAAGAAGAAAATCCTTCCCACGTGGATCACCAATAATGGAATATCCACAGCGAGTCGAATATACAGTACCTGAAGACTTATTTTCAAATTTCTACATAGTAGACAGTTTTCCTGTATCCATGAAATGTCTCATTTTTTTACCACCATCACAAAAAAGTATTTACCAAATCAACCGAATCGTTGTTGCTATAATATTTTTTAATAACGCCATTACTCGAGATTCATTATAACCGTGATTACGTGGTTTCAATTATCCACGGAAACAACGAAATTCGTTTTGAAAAGTTTAGCAGCGCACAGGGTCTAAGTACGTTTCTTTATTACAGTCTGGAGCATATCGTTTCCTAAAGTTCGGGGAGCGTCTAATCCTTTACTAGGGCCGCGATGATAAGGCTATCAAATATTCCTTGCTACGTAAGCAGGCGTTTGGTGGTTTTAGCGCTATTAACCGGTGTTGCTTACGTCCCTGATCCGTTGGGTTTCGGATTCTCCAAGGAGATCATAATGCCGGGCTATCTAATATCCGCTCGGTTCCGAGGGGAAGGCCAGCTAGGTTTTTATGAAAATATTCTTGAAGCCGTTAACGTTGCAACGGCGACACAGAGTCGGTGGCGAAGGCGAAGGGGCCCTGGCAGAACTGTTGTCACTTCACTGACAGGGCAAATTCAGAAATTGCCCGCTTCAATGCAATCACAGACCATTGTGTTTTGCGCCTACGATCCTCATTCGTATGCAAATGCGATGGCCGGTAACGCGGCCTGTGTACACGTCGCCTGCGGGGGGGAGGAGGTTGTCGAGGCATTACGTGACGATTCCCTCCCTGACAATGAAAGCCAGAAAGCTCCGATGTTTCTATTTGCTTTCGTCGCGGCGCAGCTTTATACGCGCCGCGGTAATATTAAATGTCAAAGTTCCTTTGTGAAAGAGGCCAGGTCGCTTCGGAAGCCTACGTGCTTGTTTTTTCCTGATGTTAAGAAACCCCCGGCATTGCCTCTGCACGGGTTTTCATTTCCCCCAATTTTTCCCCCGGCCCAACGGGACTGAGAACAAATGAAGAGCTTCATAGGAATATTGTAACGGTATAGCATACCTTTTGGTAGTTCGTTGCGGCTAATAAATACTTCCTGTCTGCCGAGAGTTGGTAATCAAAACTGGACGACAGGGCCTATAACATAAAAACAGTTAATTATGAATAACGCTAATGGATATGTTATAATAAAATTATGTGAAAATTATAATACTGTAATTTTGATACAAGCGGAAATTAATCGATGTCAATTCACTTCATTGTGGATCGCTGTCTTGTTCATAATTACTTCATACCGTAAATCACATTCACAAGTTACGAACATATACATTAATTACAACAGCTTGGAAGCATTAGGACCTCTATGTTCGTAAATTTATGATAAATCTCTCGGAAAACACTGACATTTTCCTGGCTTTCAAGCCCTAATTGTCAGGCTGCAAATCTTTTACGCGCGCCTGATTAATTACACGCCATTAATTCCGGCAAATCATTGTGTCGCGTTAGTAATTCACTTATGAATTGTCCGAGCGGCGTTACGCTCCGCGCGGTACAATGCACCGGGCATACAATTAATCTCGACGTCACGACATTTTTCGTTACCGGGATTTAAATATTCGAACGAGTCGTTCTAATAGATATCGACCGCACTTCAATAGGCGTCGGCGGGGAATGAGGGCGGCCAGGAGAGGGGGGGGGGGTACAGGGCAGAATGTCGCGGGTACTGTGCCAGGGAATAAGCCGCGATGGGGTTTTAATGGAATGACCGGCGTTGGCCGGCCTCGAGTTGGAAACAACGAGACAGAGTCGTTCCAGGTCGTTAGGGCGTGCGCCCGAGGAGGACCTTGATCGTTCGAGTTGAAGTTAACTAAACCGTCGCGGGCCATGATACGCCGAATGCGGCCGCGGTTAACAACTGCCATTATTATTTTAACGCGGCAAGTTTATCCGGCACGACGGCCATCGGCAATAGTTTCTCCGTCGTTACGGCGACTCGCCTCGTTGTCCCTTCGTTCCTCATCCCCCCTCCCACCTCCACCCACCCCCACCCACCACCGTACCCGGCCTCCACTTCTTTTTGCACAAACCCCCTGCTGCTCCCCCGGGGCTTTTTACTGCCAAACCGCAGTTATTTCCTGCGAGAAAAATAAATAAGCAAACCGCTGCTGTCCGGGACATTTTTTCCCTTATTTTCGAGGAAGCTGTTAACGGGTCGCCCGGCGGAAACTGTAAGCCGCGGAGAATTCTCTTTAGTCCCAGCGCGGACAGACTGCTTTTATATGCAAAGCGAACGAAAAACACGCTCCAGATAAAAGCCGGCACGCCATCTTATTTCTCCGGGAAAAGGATTGACTGTTTATGGATGTAAAATTGTCCGAGGCGACGGCCTGCAATTAGGAATATTTTTGCATGGCAAAAACAATTTCATTAGAGGAGATCATTCAGGGCTCGGTTCATTCTTTCATACGTAAATCTCAGTTTTCTACTATCTATGCGGAATAAGTTTCTGTGACAATATATTTGAAAATTATGTGACACGGCACGAAATAAGTTTTGACTAAAAAGGAAAAAGTCTGTCAAGAAGAATATCTGTATACGAAGAATAGTCATGTCGCCGAGATAATATAAATTAAATAAACTGTTATTCATTTTTTATAATGACGAAATTCGTGCTGGTCGCTATGAATACATTTCTTTGCAAATTGATTTGATTGAGCGAAATATCTCGTTGCATTTAATTTGTATTAATTGTATAAATATTCATCGCGTCACCTGTTACAGGCCGTACGTTTTTCCACACTCTAAAGTACTGTGCATTTCATAAAACGGCGTGAATTTATATTTATATAATAATGCGGAACGTGAAAGTATTGCCGTTACGAGGAAGATAGATGGAACAATTTTACAAACGGGGGGCATCATCGATCATTTCATAATAGTTGCTGTTGTAAGCTATAAAGCACGTCAGGGATCGATTCTACGCGGTCAGAGTAGAAAAATATAACCAGCAATTACCTCCAGTTTTCCCATCCCGTTGCGTCTACCTTCAAAAGCAGTACGGTATTGGAATAATTACGAAAAGTTACTATGGAGCAGAAGCACGGTTGCAATTTGCGTTCAGTTTTCAATATTCATTTTCTGTTTTTCATCTACTTTGTTTCCAATCAACCGTTCTAAGCTGCGGAATTTCACAGTTTTACGTTGCTTCCTTTCTGTATATTTTTATTACAGTTTTAAATAGTTAACTTCTTCAACTCACGATTGCATTGTTCAATCGATATTAGTTGCTTACACAGAGACTATGAAACGTATATCACAATTATTCAGATTACTAAATTGTATAAATTATCTTTCTAGTCTTGGAAATGTTTAATCTGCTTAACTCGATTTTATGACAAACTTAGGTATGATTAATAATACTTACAGCGTTAGTTGCATTTAGGATAATCTTGGAGGTATCTGTGTTGGTATTGTAAATAACTAAATTCCCAGTTTCATCTCTGTAGAGAACTTCGTCCCCTGAAACAACAAAAACATAGATCTTAATAGAGTTTGAAATATGCCACTTTGCTGAATCGTGTTCCGTTTATTAAAAGAATTTGTACTTTATGCTGCGTGTAATTTTAGTTCGGTTGATCGTCCTCTTTATAACGTAGAAAGTTTATTTTATTTACCCCTTTTTAGATAAGAAAGTGCAAACACACGTAAAATCTAAAAATAAAACACAAGCAAAAGCGCGTTGCAAATTTTTATCATCGTTCAGAGACGTTAGAAACGAGATTACCTTTAGCAATTAGCAGAGCAACGCAAGTGGAAAACACGGAGCAGTTTTCAAATTTTTAATTAAAATCCATACTCTTCATCGCGCTGTAAAATTTTTTTATTAGTTTACAGCAGTTTTGATCAGCACTCGTCTGACGGCAAAGCGCAATTCCTGTCCTTGTGGTTAAAGGCAAACTAACTTTGATAATGAACAAAAAATAGCCATGAATAGTAGAGAAATTGGGTCATTCCCGAAATTGTTCAGGACTTCCCTGGATAACGAAGACAATTTTTCGAACTGATGACCCTCGTTGATAAGTTTTATGAGATTACGGGGCTGTTCTAACCAATTCGAATTCTCACGCTATTGTGAGAGAAAAGCAAAGTGTTGACAGCCACAGTTTAAATCTCTCAAAGCTGCAGATACGGCAGAACCGTTCGTTCGGAAACTTTCATTAAACTTCGCTGTGGAGTTCTTTTTTCCCGATTTTCAGAACGTTATATCCTGTCTGGCATTTCCTTAATGGGGAAAAATTGGAGAGGGGCGCGCGCAGATGTAGGCTTTACATTCGACGAAAATTTGCCCAGCGCTTAGGCCCGTTTACGCGTCGATCGCGAAGATCAGCCGTGAAATCTGAAGCAACCGTGCGAAAGCGGATTTCCCATGGAAATGGGGAAACGCAGGTAGCAGAGCGGACGGATGGGCAAGACAGGAGCGAACGTCGTTCTGCCGTGTGCGAAATCCGGCGTGGCCTGCAGCCCGGATATTAAAGGCCGCTCCACGTAATTCACCGGCATTGGGGATTACGCCGCGATAATAGAATTACATGAGTGCGGTTCGGGCCATTTTCGGTAATCGGTCATCAGTCCGGCTCGTCGGGAGCTTCCTACCAACTACGCCACGCGCCTATTCCATCTGTATCGTCCTATCTCCCGGCATTGCAACGGAACCACGTCAATTCCGACCAACACTGTTACGCAGGAACTCAAGCGAAGCAACTTTTAATTCCCCTTTTCACGGGAAGTCCAAGTGCGATTCATCGGTCGACGTTTTATTAGTTTCAAGCAACGAGCAGTTCGAATGATCGTGCGTTAAGTCGAATGTTTCCAATTCTATCGGCAACGTAGAATCTGACAAATCGAATAGGATACTCCAGAAATCGGGACTGATGAACAAATCTTTACAACGGCAGAGTTATGTTTTAGTTTCTCAATGGATTCTATCCTTGTATGATAATCGGTCAGGATTCTAAAAGTACTGAAAATTGTTAAAAATTCCCTGATTACACCTAACCCACTCTGCTCTAAATATACTTATGTTAAATATATTCACTCCATATCTCTTAACCCAATACAACGTGCTTTATAGCCCGTTATCGTTTCCTTCCATTACATCCCTGATCATTTTCTGCAATAATGATGAGGTTGTCGCCACATTCCTCGATCATTTCTCTAACTACTCGCGCATTCAGCAATTAGGACGGACGTACGTCACGTGCGGGCGATATATATCAGCCGGTTCTGCATTTCCTTGTCGGATAATTCCCCGGTTGAACATGTATGTACTTCCAAGAGCCAGTCCCCTCGGCGAACGTGTACTTCCAAGTGCCAGTACTTGCCAGCCGAACGAGTAATTCTAACACGATAATTACTGGATGACGATTGTCATAATCATAAACTAACTGGAATTTACTACCCTCTAACGAACTCTGAGCCAACCTATCCTGCTCTACCATAAATCACCACGTGTGTAAGTGTAGCGTTAACGCAAATCTGGTTTATTACATATTTCTATTTTATCATTTTATTTCATTGAACTCCGTTTTTTATTGGTCCTCGTATTTGAATCTAATTAGTAGTTTGCCCTGTTCAAGTTTTTCTACTTCAATTTCCGTAAAGTAATTGCTAATGTTGTAATGAAAGCCCTGACTGTTAGACGTTTAAAGTTATTTCAACTTATTACTCTTTGATTATGCACCTATTCTACGCTACTCTGACTCGCTCGTTACACGGTCTGTTACTTTTCATTTCCTGCGACAATGTCGAGTTTCTCGCACACGACCGTTTCTTTAATGATTCGCCATTAAAACGTAATTAGCGGTAGTACATGTAAACATGTAACTCGTCTTCGGGTTACAAGATTTGATCTTTTGGCAATGAATTTTCAAGATGTAATTACTTACATTGTCCATTCTCGAAATCCTAATATTACTAAAATTTCTTACTTTTTAATCAACACATATTCTCTTCCATTCTGATTCATTTGTTATGCTTCATTGTGGCTCTTAATCAAAGCAAATTCGTTCTTCTTCTCCGAAGATCGTACGTTACTTATCATTTTTCGGAAAACGATACTTCGGTCGACCGAGCATAATTACTTCAGTGACTGCGATTTATCAGCGTTTAATCAACTGCAATTTATTCTCTATCTGTTTGAGCGTCTCGTCACTTATCGTTTTCTGAGACAACGATGGCGTTGTCTCCGGCGATCGTTTCTCGAACAACTCGCGCATCAGCAATTAGGGCGGATGTACGTCACGCGCTGGCGGTGTACATCACGCGTTTGCTGGCTAGCCGGCAGATGTGCATATGACGGGCCCATTGTTCTCCATTGTCGGCCGCTGTCAAAACCGCGAGGAAGGCACGATGTATTTCCTAATTATTTCGAGGCATGACGCATTGATCAGCCGAGCGTTTCTTATTATTTTAGCCGATATTTCAATCACGGCTCCAAGACTAGCAAAATCGAACACCGATGCAATTTGCAATGTCATAAATACCGCACAGTACATTTAGGTATTTTTCTCAACTTTACGATAACCTCTTTGTTTAATAAACAATGCACAATGCTTGTGAGGCGTAAATGATTTTCTCCTCCTACAAGTTCATGAAGACTTTTATACATATTGATTCTTTCAATTCGACTATCAACTGGAATTGGTAAAAACATACATACGTTGCTTTTGCGTATCAACAAGTTTATGCACAAGCAGTTTAAAAAGCAATACTCATGTTCTCAGCTGAATTCAGAGTACACGGTTGTACGTGATGAGGATACGTTTAAAAGAAACTTGTTATTCCGCGGGTATATGCTGCACGAGTGAGCGGATTCAAAACGCAGTAGGAAGACTGTCGTAGAAAGAGACGAAAGAAAAATATGTTTCGGGGTATACTTTCCCTCTGTCTATTTTTCATTTTCTCATATTCTTCTTCCCTTAACACTCACTCTCGTTCTTTCATATCTCATAATATATATATTATATTGTACATTCATGCTGCGTCGTATATACATAAATACATATTCATAAATGTACCTTCTTCGTGTCTCTTTTTTCCCTACACCTTTCTACCTTTTCCTCTCATACATAACTCATTATAAATACATTTATATCGAGGTACATAAGCGCGTATTTATGTGACCCCTGTGTATGTGTAAATGTGTAGAGGTACATATGCCAATTGGACGTTATTGGAGTGGGGGGGGGGCGGTGCTCAATGGAAGCTGTTATCGGAAGATATAACAATGATATTTGAGTCCGCAGTGGCTGTCGTTCGAATCGTTTCGGATAATTCGAGCAACGTACCGTTCGTCGGCCAGGGCCCTACGTTTTACCTACAGCGACGACTATCTGGATGAATCGCACATCCGCACGGGGGCCAATCGACTCCCGTGGGCGTACTACGACCACCATATTTATTCCCATGGGCATCGTGCTGCGTCCAGAATTATGGATAAATTCCATTCTCCTCCCTCCGGTATACGGTCGCCGTACTCGTTAGTTTGTCGCACACGGACGACACACGACAATCGTACGGGCCCAGGACAAGGATTATCGTCGATAAAACCCGGCGTATTGACTTTTTAAAAATGCACCGCGCCCGGGGAAATGCCAAACGTTTTCAAGAAATGACGTTCGACGCACTGCCCGTTTATCGTATGTGTTTTCCACGTGATAAGCTTCCGGACAAACAATTGCCATTAAATAAAGAATCCTTTGCACAAAAAGAATGACTCGAATCAATGATAGACAGTTGACACAATTTTACAGAGTATAAGAAAACTGAGGAATAAATTACTTTTTCAAATTGTTTAAGTTTTTGCGAATGTGACGTCTAAGGGCTTTAGAAAGTCATTGGTAACAAGAATATAGAGTTTTACTTGTTAAGGGCATGAGCAGTATTTTCCGAGACTATAACTTCCTGGGTCTGACACATTTGATTTGATAGACACTCAGCAGGGTCTCGTTAAGACTTTTTTCAAGGGTAAAAATGGCAACCTTCCAAAAGCCAGGATTTTGTGTACCGCTTTCGGTCTGCGGGAAAGTTTTCCCCTTTCGAGGACCTCGCACGTGAAACAACGGTGGATACCGGATGTGAGAGAATATTTGTGGATGGTATAAGCAGAGGTAAAATAAAAATGTGGTACGTGTAATCGCGCCGAGCCTGAATATTCTCGATAAAATTATATTGATCTATGAACATTATAAGGATCACGGGCGCACATTGCGTTTCCAGAAGATGCCTGATTTCCCAGTTACAGGGCTCGGCGAAACAAAAGGAAAATCATTCGCAACAGAGACGAAAGATGTGGACGAAACTATTCTTTCTTCCTTAGCTGTATATTTCGCACAGGACACCCCGTGGGAATTCCCTTTTTGTGCCACTGACACTTGGGGCGAAAAACGAATCGAACGTGGGACGTACGATCGGCGGACGTTTAATACCGCGCACGGTCCGTGCGGGGCAAGCAAAAGGTTCCCTAAATAAAAAGACACGAATTACGGGAAGCGGCAAATAGAGGTAGAACGGCAAGAGCGGAAGCCAAAAGCTGCGACTGAAGAGGCAGGAGATAAAACGTACAGAGGAGAAAAAGAGAAAGCCAGCGGGAGAAAGGAGGACAACCGAACGACTCGAAGCTACGTGAAGGAGAGGGAGAGGGCGACGGGGGGGGGGGGGGGTGAAAAAAGGAACCGGCTGCACGCTATTTTAATCCCAGAGTTTTGTCTCCGGCAGAAACGGATTTAATCAGCGGCCATTATGCGCGCTCTCGCCGTGCTTTGCGTCGAACGATACAGCCGAGCGGCTTGCCGGGAAGTTTCTTCGGGACTTACCGCACCGGCGAGTCTTACCGTCGCGGGGAAGGACGAACGAGGAAGACCTCACTGTCCCCCTAGCCCCTCTACCACCTTTCCGCCCCGCGCGCCAGCCCCTTCTCTTCGGGTTACCAATTACCGGCGAGGAAACTCGCTTTGCGCGTCCTTGTTCCGTTCTCCTTGCTATCGCGTCTTAATTAACGACACTTTTTCGGCGAGACTCTCACTTGGCAGCTCCCGCTTCCGTTTCGTTTCCAAACAGCCAACCTAGCACCGCCAGTGACGGCACACACCGCCAGCGCAAACTCATCCCGGTAAACATTTATATTTGCCTATCTCAAACTTACCCACGATCTACCTCGCTGCTGTGTAACCCCTAGACAAGCGAAAACACATATCTCTTCAGGGTGTTGCTACAAGCAGTAATTTTCTTCTCGGAGGGGGTGCCTTAGCGAGAAAAGAAATGCCGATGTTTTGCGAATTACTTCGTCGCGGTACACTCCCGATTTTGCGAAACAAGTACCATTTTTGGTACATCGAAGGGAAGTATTGGTAAAAGTACTAAAAGTCTTACAAAGTGTAACTACGAGGATTTGAGCATGAACTGATCACATAATCGAGAACGCAAACTAAAGACATAATCGGCAAAACGATCGCTGAGAAGTTTCTTCATAACTTAAGACATTATGTGATGCAGGGGGGGGGGGGGGTGCACGAGGTGTAAGGGGAAGAAATGTATTTGCAACGCTGGCGGTTACCAATCACCGGCAAGAAACTTGTTCCCATGTTTCTTTCGCGGCCCTATTTTCGTACAGCGTCTTAATTAACGACAGTTTTTAGGAAGCTCTTTATTTAACTGGCAACCGCCAGTGCCCGCAATTACGTTTTAAACGACCGCAGCTCCGTTCTGCGAGAGAAAGCGGAACAGGCAAAAACCAACACTCTTACTGCTGCTTATGTTAATGCAAACAATTACTCAAGATTCGGCCCCGCTGTTCCAAGCAGTTTCGCTGTTAGTTTCAGTCAGTGTTGGAATGCAAGTTTCTGAAAAACTAATGCCCAGGTTTTCGCGAATGAAAATTGGTAGGCGCTCGTCAGTGTAGAAATATTTCTAAAGTAATGTACACTGTATTCTCCAATATACGCCGCGAAACTTATAAAAGAAACCTTTTCCTCAGGAAATTTATACATCTCAATCTATTTTACGGATTTTTACTTTACAATCTTACGTACAGGGACCCATGTTAATTTCCCGAAAGTTATAATATTTTCTTAAACTTAAAACACCGAAGGAAAACATTTCTTCGTTAACAATTAGAACCTGTTTTTCAGCGATAAATCAATAGAACATTAAATAAGTAAAAGCACACGTAAAGCAGTCCCGTGTTTAACGGAATCTACCGGCATTATCCAAGGTACTAAATGATCTACAAGTATTATCTGATTTACGGCAGTATCGTGCGTCACGTGTGTAAGTGGCGGTTGACTGTCCCCACGACTTCCCATTGGACAGGGATTTAACGTCGGCAATAATAGCTGGGGTGCAGGTGAGATATGCATCGCGGTGTGCGGGCTCGGAGAAGGGGTGGGGGGAAGGATCGTCTCGCGAGGCGAGTGAGATATCTGGGCTATTGTCGCAAATTGGGATACTCGTGATACAGGCGGTGCCTATTCCATAGGCGCGTGTCCTTTGCCAACTGGACAGTATGACGTTAATTTCCCCGTGCATCGTGTGCGCCCGCGTACGCGGCGGCCATCGATTTTACCCCGGCGACGCGAGACCGGTAAACATCGCTTTAAACAATTATCGCGTGATAATCTAATAATCGCTCGCTGCACACGCGCCCACGACTGCTTCTGTTGGTTTTCCGCACGGCGCATATTTAACGACCCGGCAATGCACGGAAAAACGCGACGCATATGTGTCGCATGTTCGACCGACGGGACGTCGATACAAGATTTACAACCTCATGGCCGACCGCGAGGAATTTCGCCTGTTATTTATTTCGCGGACCGTTTGGGCGTAAAGGATGTAAAAGAAAATTTTTTAAAATCAATGTCAACAGTTGAGAGTGAAAAATATGAAATTGGAATACTATTAATTGTTCGCTCCGAATACTGTTAAACGGTCGTTAGAAGATACGAATATCTGTTTGAAATCGAATTTCGATGTAAATAGCTTTATGCGAAGTGTAGGTACTATTCATAAAAATAAGCTTCTTATAAACTGTTTTGATTTTACCATCGTTTCTCCGTCTCATACATTTATACACATACACATAATCAACGATTCGAGGCAGATTTGTGTCCAGCCGTGTACAAATATTCTGTAACATGGGGTTTTATTTATCTACACAAGACGAATAAATTGGTTTTCTTCAAAATATGATGTTATTGTGTACAACTGTATTTGTTGATGGTCTAATGAATTGAATTATTTTATTGCGATGTTTTGTTTGTTAATTTTTCTTGCTGTTTACACACTTAATATAAAGTTAGCCAAACTTGATATCGTAAAACGATTATTGGCAGACAATAGGAAGTTTCAGTATAATACTTGGTCAATAAGCTCAAAAGCTTCACTTACCGAAGAATTTATTTGTCAGCTTGAACGGTGTTGCGAAATACCACAATTTATATATGAACCATACAATTATTTGTTTTCACAGTTTACTCAGAGTGACAAAAGACCTATAAACGCAGTTCTGCCTTTATTCAAGTCAACTGACAATATTTCTAACTGTCTACTCGAGCTATGTCCAATTACTATTGCAAGTTAGACAAACGTTCAACTCTGGATACCTGTCTCGATTGAATTTTCATTTTAATTTCGTTCTTTTGCCCTCTCTCGCGTTTCGACTTGCGATCATAATAGCCGCAATTCAAATGTCATTTGTGACGTGGAGCATGGACGAGGTCGGTTCTCCGGGCACTGCGTCCAGTGATAAATGCACCCTGTGCCGCGGGGAGCTCAGAGAAAGAGGGGGGGGGGAGAGCTGGGGGTTACATGGTTTATCGGTGAACGCATATGGAACCAACCGCGTACCGAGTTACCTCGATTTCCCGTCTAACTTCTGTCAACCGTCCTAATTACCTCACGACAGAGCCGGACAACTCCCTTCCCTTTAATTGTCAAAAAATATATAGAACACATGCAACTGATTTCATCGGAAAACAGATGACGTCGTTAGCGCTAATGCATCGCACAGGCGCCGAATGGCCGGCGAAAAATATGAGACGTAATAAATAAATGAGACTGGCCGAACAAACGTACCGAATGGAACAATTGTTACCTCGAAATTCCATCTCGTAAGATCACCAGGTGTACAAACTATTCTCAACTGTCAATAAAAGTGATAAATAATAAATGAATGTTGCATAACAAACGAACATCTACCAAAAGAAAGTAAATGAGTTAATTACGGACGTGATGATTACTCTTTCGCTAAATAATACCTCTGATAACAACGGTCCGTATAAATCATCTTATTACTTAACAACGTGGGAAGCGCATTTTTCGGCAGTGGCCAAAAATGGCATGATTAAAAGCTGGACTGACAATCGACCGTTCAGAACGGGAACAAAAGGACGAGGGCGTGGAGCGCGCGCGTAGGAAGAATCGAAAAATGCTCTCGTCACGCGTGCAAACGAAAGATCGGCCTGGCCAGTTGGCCGGCGATAAATGCATGGTTTATCGGCAAACGCACGTGGAACTAACCGCGCACTGAGTTACCTCAATTTCGTGTGGCCTAGATGGTCGCTGTGGTTCGGCCTACCGTGAAACTCTCATCAACCACCATAATTGCCGCCATAGAGCACACCTTTCTCGGGCTTTTCCATTCGCGGGCCGGTTCCCAGCGCGCTGCTCGCACCGGAAACCTACGTCTCTGGCCTTCCTGTGTTTATTTCTTACACCACCGCTTCTTTCCCCCCTGCCCTCGGCCCTGTCCATCGTCACAATCGCGTTCCGCGGCTTTCTTTCGCGCTCAGGTGTCTATTTGTCTTGTCGTCTCTTCCCCGTGCTTCTCTACTGTCTGGCTTTTCTTTTTCTATCATTCCCCGTTCTTTCGTTACCTGTCGCGCTCTATCTTTCTTCCGCGAGTCTTCGCACATAGACGCGGATTCGGCCGGGTTATTCAGGACTCTATTTATATCCATCCGTCGTGTACTTGTCGCAGGAAGTTGGGGTCCGTTTTGGGATAGCTCGAGACGGGTTCGGCTAACCGGCCGGCGAGCACCACTGGCTCCTTCGCTTTAATTTTTAAGAGCCGTCCCACCGAGAGAAACGAGAGACCTACTCCGCTGGTTCCTTCCTACGAGTGCCCACCGTCTCCCCGCTACTTAATCAGGGTTGCAAATTTCCCTTCGCGCCAACAAATGCACGTCCGTCCTTGGGGTTACAGCTCGATCCATTTAAAACTAGCTACATCCACGGCAATTCTGTTTAAGTTCTCCCGACTTTTATTTCAATCGTTTAAAGCTGCCAAGGTGATCGTACGTCCGATGTTTCGAAACTTTCGAACAAATGTATCTTTTTACAAAAAGACACGACTTACGATCTCATGTAAAAAACGAGGAAGAAAGCATTTGCCTGTACTTTAATCAAACTTGTTCGTATTACATTGGGGATAATGATTGGAAATATTGTCTTTAGTTCCAACAAATGACACAATAGAAGCGAGTTATTATACAGATTCGACATTATTAATTGTTGTATATCCTGAAGTCAAGCTCAGTAAGCTTGGAAAGAGAAAAGGATCAAACTGAGAGGCATATTTTCTTGGAACAAAAGGTGGCCAAAGGAGGCGGAGAGAGAGAGAGATAGGGTGAGTGTGTGGAAAGACTTACCGCTGATCCACGTGCCGTTGAAGCTCTTGGGGGATAATGAGCCGGTGAGCCATTCTTCGAGGGAAATGCCAGGTGCTCCGGTGGTTCCCGACGCGGAGGAATCTGGACTGCTGGTAAGAAGAATCGCCGCCGTGGCGACCAATGCCAACACGACAATGGCCACTAGACCGCCGGCCAACAAACGACGCCAATTTCTTTGCTTGCTCTTCGTCATCAGGTCCTGCAACAATGAAACACGTTAAGATGACAAAACCGTTGCCACCGCACGATATAACGTCGGCACGTCCCCGCGAAGACGTCGGGAATTCCCAGGCTTTCAATGCTCTCGAAAAATCGAGGTAAAACGCTTAGACCACGACGTCATGTGTTTTTATACGACGGCAGAATCGATACCGGCCACCATTATGTACTGTCGTACGTCAATGCTACTGAATGACGTCTTAAAATGGACGTCCAATGGTGAATAATGATCCATACGATTACATCTTAAAGCACATGCTTTCAGCTAACGTGGCCATTTCGATGGATCATTATTAAAAAAGTCATTGTGTCAACTTAATCAAGTTTATAGACTTAACAGCTGACCGAATACAACGATTATATCTTTTTGGATACGAATGACGGATAATTATAACGCTTGAATCAACAAAGTGTTCTCTTTTAATAAAATTGCCTTTTTGTATCGTAAATGACGCCGTTATACACGTCATTTTAAAACTGCATGTGCTCGGAAATATTATGAATCACTGTCTGGCATCGTAGAGAATGCATTTTTTCTCGTTTATCGGGGAAACGTTTTCCTGGGAAAATGTGTGTATATGTGTGTGAGTGTGTGTATGCGTGTGTTTTAAATGAAGCTGCATTTGCCTGGCTGGCGCGATTTGAGCTGCTCGTCTTTGTTGCGAAATCATCGGTGCTCGGTTTCGTCCGTGGCGGCACATTTTGCGAGGCCCGGCGGAGCGCGATCGCGATAAAAGAAATATACGAGAAACGTAGGTTAGCGGTTCTTATCGGGAATTGGATTTCGTATTTCCGGGGAAAATAAGAGGGCTCGGGTGCGTCCGCGCAGCGCCGTTCGCCGACGGCACCGCCGATTGGCAATTTCGCATTTATAAATCATCTTTATCGGAATTAAATTTGATCGGGCCAGGCGGTCGAGTGTATCGGCAAGGCGACGACGGTAGCTGCGGTAATATGATTTTTCCAAACCACCGGAAGCCAAACGCCTTTCGGGAAAATCAATCAGACTGCCGCCCGGCCACTGTGTCTGCGTGTATGTGCGTTTATGTGTGTGTGTTCGTCCCTGTTATTTCGACGTTGTGCACTAGTTTCCCCCTTTATGCGTCCGACATATTTTCCGAGCAAGTGCATTCCGATTTACCCTCCCCGCGCGCACTTTTTTCCGATTGCCCTCATCCCTCGGTTTTACTCCCTTTTTCGGGTTTCACGGGAAACGCACTTTTTTTGCCACTGCCCGTCGCGCCCGGTAAAAAGTTTACTGTTTTTACCGGTTCTCGAGGGCGCGCGGATACCACGATGGATATTACAAGTTTGTCGCGAGGATCTCTTCGGGCCAGATAAATCGACGTGAATAACTTGGGCCCGCTGACGTCGGGGGGAAAAAAGCCAAAGTTTATAGAGGAAAGCCGGCAATGATGGACGCACCGATGTAATCTGATTTTTCCAAACCGATGGAACCCGGCCATCTTTCACGAAAATCAATGAACACAGTCGGCCTATGAGTATTTATACGAGATATTTCATTCAGCGGCAGCTTCGTCATTCTTCCTCGAGTAACTAACGATAATACCCCGCGATTCTATGCCAAGGCCCTTCTCCCTCATTCCCGCCGTTCAGAGCTGAAATAACAAACTGCCCTCCCCTCGCCGAAGTCAGATTCTCACAATACCCTTTATGAAAGACATCTTTCAACGGTTTTAATTATACGACGACGGATCGGATCGCACAATATCATGATAGGATGACGTCTAATGATCTGATAATTAAGCCGGAATAACGCGCTCCCTACCAATCGGTTCATGTCGCTGAAATTCCTCTTTCACGGAATCAATCGACGCTTACTGCACGAGACATCGCCGTTCTATCACGATATCGTTCGCCATTCATTTTGATTTAGGTAACTACGGGGCGTGATTAACAGCCTTTTCCTACGATATCGTGCCCGTTTCCCGCTTTAGGTGAGTCCAACTATTTCAACGCGCTGCTTTCTTCTGATAGATGCCCCTGTCATAATAGTCCTGTCCTATCCACGTACTTATCATTCTCTTCCTCGTGGCAATGTGCTTTATACGGTAGTATATATCTATAAATATGTCCAAGTCTTATCTACTCGTCCGCTTTAACACATTATGAAATCATTGGGTTTTTGGAAAAGTTCGCAGCGTAGGATTGGCATTAACGCTGCGGGATTAGGGGATTATTTATTATAAACTTCTGGCAAACAATGGAACGCTTATTTCAGACAAATAGTGCTCAAAATTGAATCAACCAAATCGGGCAGTTGAGGACAGACATTATTGAATAAAATACTAATTCTGTGCAAACATATTGCCTTGAAATTTGCCTCAAATTTCGCTATGAACTTTCCGAAATACCCAACGTGAAAATTCATTAACACGATAGAAAACTCGTTAAACGTTTTAATTGTGTATTCATGCTCGATATGTTTACTACAATGGTGCTGTCATTTCACACTTTTACTTGACTTTTTTCGCTTCAACGTACTACCGGATTTACTAAATATTCATAAACAGTGACGAGTTTTATTTAACTTCATTATTAACCACCACAAAAGATTATAATACTAAACTACACTTGTTGAATCTTCCTAATTCTCCAAATTTGTATCTTTTTATTTCTTACACGTAAAGGATAATCGTGAAGCGACGTATAGATGGATGTAACTATTTTCGTTTCATATTTCCATGACAATTTAACTTCTGAAATGATAAGTGCCGTTGCAATCAGGCGACGCACATTCCATTATTTATTATTGTTTTTGAAGACGATGTCAAGCACGTAATACGTGCCCGACCTGCCATTTGAAATTTCCCGAGCGTGTATAACCATTGAATGTCCAATAATAGGTCCCGATAAATATTGCACTAGATCGCGATATTGCATGGCTATAGCTAACCATAAAATATCTAATATATCTCCGTGGGACGATCGGTTTTTCCGATACGAATTGTTATTGCTCGAATGCAAGCAGCTGCAGTTACTTACGGCGATCGGCGATGAACTCGGCTAGAAAAATTTCTCCTGAGTCTCTCTATAATATTATCATTCTACACGATCTACAAGATCATAGAATTTTCACCCTAATTTTAACTAAATGATTCCCCACGACGGCACTCTAGAATACCTTGCACAATATTCCGAATGTGAAAAACTAAATTAGAAAACCTGTTCACCATTTGACGTAATAACTTCAAAGCAAAACCAAGACGATTATTAAATTTATACTAAACTATGAAATGATTAAGAGCAGTTTTGAAATTGTGCTACATCTTCGTAATAATGGTAATACATAGAATCCGGTAATGCATAAAAGTTGTTTTGCTATTCATCTCTTTCGTTTATGTACGTATTTGTTTACCGTTATGAAACGCATGTTAAAAATACTCTAGTGACGCAGTGCTTCGCGGAGGGTCATCGATCTCTCCGTTATTTACCTACTATCGGGAAAACGATTCTAGGGTTTCATGTCGTCTTTATGACGTATACGTGAGACAGAAGCATTCTAAGATGTACGATCGATTGTACTACGTGAGCAGCATGGGATGTAAAAGATTTACGGCCATTTTTACCTACGTTTGATATCATTTCAGGAATTACATCGTGAAACGAACCTAATTCAGAGCTGTGGCAAATGTCCCTTTTCATGAACTCGCAGAATTTCAATTACAGCGACGAAATGTGAACCTTTCTTTAAAAAACTCTCCGCCCATAAACGTCCCGTTGTAATTATATTTACAGGGGTAAATTCGAATACAATATTGCAATTGTAATAAAGAAAAATGACCATAAAGTGTCTGCGGCAATTAGTGCCCATGGAGTAATTATTGCGAACGTGATACGATTATTATACTGTCGTAAATTTGATTGGTCTAAAATGGCGCGTAAAATGGGCCGTAATCGAATCTGTTTAATGATAGGATCATAGCTAGAATTTGATACAATTACCTTAATCCGGTTCAAAGCATTATAACGGGGAATGACGCCTTTCCTTGTGTTGATTTTTATTTTAAACACACTTCGAAAATATCATCCCGAAAATGGATCGTTAAAGGATAATTCAACACCTTGCTCACGTATGCGTATCAAATAATGCAAGAATGTATTTATGTAAATAGATTTTGTTTACGTTTCAAACAATTCAAGGTCGCACAGTGAAATTATCAATTAAAGGAGAAGCATCAGAGATGAATATATGTTCTTCGTGATCGAATTAATACGTGCGCAGTGAGTTTCTTAAAAATGATCGAGCTGACATGATTTACGGCGAGAAAGCGTGGATATTGCTATAGCATCGGGCCGCGAGATCGAGGAAAATTATGGCAGTGGAGTTTTCTCGATTGTAGGTTTCCGCGCACGGTCGGAAGACTAGAAACAATGCCGGATAATTTATCGCTTGACCAAATTCGCCGTTTCGACCGCAAGCGCGTTCACTGACGGCTCAAGTTAGATTGGCTCCAACACATTTTTGTTCTTTCCTTCGTCGCAGTTGCCGCGCGCGTTTTACCTCTTACGGTTTCCGTCCTCCGGCTCACGTCTCTCGCGAAGGTCTCGCGCCACTTCCGTCTCAACGGCCGGAGCAATTGCCGCTTTTTATTGTCCCCCAATTGCTCATTTGCCCCTCCAATGAAAAGTGAAACCGTCGTCGGTTTGACAAGCGTGTCGGGGAATGAGCAGAAGTGTTTCCGTCGAAAAACGGGCTAATCAATAACTGCACGAGCGTATTTCACCGAACAATTATTAACTTCTACATTACTGTGCTACACGAGAAAAATGAATTCCAAGTTAGCGCGCTTCGTTTCGTTTTATAACCGTACCATTTGCCTGTAGCGGCACTGCATAAAAATACAAGCAAAAAGCTTCGGAAGCACGGCAACGTTGAGATTTAACGAAGTTCGTATTATTAAAGTGGCATTTTGAAAAAATTCCGTCTTGGCACACGTCCGTCGTAAAGCTGTAATGTAGAGATAATTGTTTCCCAAAAGGACTTGCGAATGAGTTGTGCGCGAAACATTGCTATTACTTTTGACCGACGGACTGTAATAATATGCGCATAATTGGTATCTCGTTGCAGTTTCAGTGCTACAGTCAGAATGCGTAATCCGAATGAATGAAGGTAGCGGTCTAAAAAAGTATTTGGAAAATCAAAGTAAGGTAAGACGAAAAAAAAGTAAGGTATGCTCTGCTCTAAGAAAAAGAAATTACACAATTATCATTGTTTATGGCGTTTTGAGCAATGTAATTAAATTGTTACAGATGGCAGCAAAAAGTAGTTATCGCATTGCACAGTGTACATTGAAGTAATACATGGCAAATATCTATTACTTCTTAAGGTAACATCAGTGCAAGAATTTCTGCGATGTAACAGTACCTTCAAAGACAAACTGTTACAAAAATATTCCAATAACGAAAGAGAAGGCTGAAAAATGCAATATTTTCCTGCGGGAGATGTTCGATATGACAACAGAGCTCGCTTAATCATACTTCTCGAGCCGAAGGAAGTTTACGTTAACTGGAAAAATGGAATAGCAAGTTGAAAGAAATGTAAGGTAAGTAAAGAAATGATTGGTCGGAGGGAAGGTAGAGCCGCTGGACGAGCATTGTCCGGATTCTCAGACATTAAGGTGGCTTTATTTTGATAAACGTTGCACCACTGCCGACGTGGGCGCATAATCTAGGTTAATTAGACTGCTATTACTGTAAATAACCGCGCATTAGCCCGACCCGCCAGCGCCCTTCCGACGATAAGTCGCCGGGATATCGCGTACTCCGAACCTTCTCCCCTCCACCCCCTCTCTAATAATCCCTAGGGATTTCGCCGTTCCGATCGCCACGGGCGTCGGCCGAACATAAGGCTTGTTTCGTACACAAAGCCGCAAACGAGAGGCGAAGGGACGGCTTTTCCCAAACGTCTAATATGCGTGGAGGGATGATGGCGATATGCCGACATTTCCACAGAAACTACGACAGATCCCTCGGAAATTCCATTGTTTCAAATTGCAGGGTTTCACCGCCAATGTTATACAAACTCTTTCCCAAACAAACGTATAGTCGCGCAATAGTTCGAAGAAATACAATGGCTCGTGATTTTATGTCGAAAGATGTTGTACAGCTTTATCAATCGTCATCAGAGTTAAAACTTATGCAATAAAAATGAAAATCGATATCCCATAAAAACGTGCATATGTAAATTCTAATTTACGTAAATTTCTAATGGAGGAGATAAGAATTCCAGTGTTGTCTGCTGAACGAAATCTGTTCTGTTACATAAATATTACAATACGTGAGTTTTCATATTTGTTCCGAGAAAAATTGCCTGCGGGCTGTAGGTTTCTGTGATTTGGCCAGGGCAGAAGTCGAAGTAAGACTTGTGTACACGGCTAAAATGACTTGGGCGAAAGTAATTTAGTGTCCCTGACAGACGCTAAAATCTAGTAACGAAATGGAAAAGGACCGGGCAATCCCAGAAGCAGAGACGGGAATTCGCGCGACCGGCATACCTAAAAGCTACAACGCTTTCCGACCATTTCCAATCCCCTCCAGCCCTTTTCAATCCCTTCTGACCGTCTCGCGTATGTACACACACGACAGCACGTACACCGCAAGTGTCGTCGAATGTATACTTTTCGTACTGGCGATGTCTACCTAAGAAACTGATTACGATCCAAAGCTGACCGCTGCATGCAATGTTTCTTGAGAACACAAGGAATTAACTTCTATCGAGTTGATCCTCCAATTGCCCATGTACTCACGGGCTTCAATAGTCTAACGTGTCATCCCTCAGAGAATTAAAAATTCATTCCACGTAAACTTAACGGAGTTTCACGTTTGTCGATGCGATAAAAATTGGCCCAACTTTTACGGCTTCAAAGTTTCGGCCACGTATCGTTTCTACTTTAATGAAAGTAGGTTGACGCTCTTCCGTTTCGATTCTCAGGGTAACGTCTACAAGTAATTTCGCCTTCTATAAAATTTGCTGGGTCGTTGGTTCTACCGATTTCATGGAAACAAGGTCAGTGTACTCAGAGAAGTTTTGCCGAAATGAATTTTGTATTATTCTTATCCAAACAGTAAATTGATTGCGATTTGAACCGACCTGGAAATCAGATCTACGAGTTCTTTAAGAAGGCAAGTTCTACCTATACGTATTCATAGATATCTTATGACAGTAATGCGGTAAAAATCGTATGACCGCGTTTTGTTAATGAGGACCTGATCTAGGTAGAGTAAAAACTTGGAATTTTATACGTTGGCAAAAATTCCTGCACATATCATTCCCATTGCAATGAAACCGCGTTGTCGGTTTCCATTTCAGTTGGGAGTAAAATGTTTAAAAGGAATTCCGCCGGTCTAAGACTTCGATAGGGTAATAAAGTAGGTCTTTTATGCTGATCATTTCAATAAACCGAAATCAATGTCTACATAAAATTCGTCCCCGTAGTTCCATTGAGAACGTTTTTTTGGCAAAAATCGAATAATATCATATTTTCAAACCCTTTGACAAAGTTCTGAAGAATTATCGGTATATACCGATCGAATTCCTGAAAATTCTGAACCTCATCTTGGTTTCCGTAATTGGGTTGTCAATGATTTGAGGCTTTTGACGAGGGACCATTGGATCGAACAATTTATCAGCGGGAAGAACAGGATGGGCCGAAAAATAAGGACTAATCGAGGGACCGGTGAAAAAGGTAAAAAAACTGATGTGTACGGCCAGAGAAAAGCTGATCAGATCAGGGATGAACCATTGATGTATCGCTTCATGAACGTAGTCTCATTTCCGCCGTCGTGTATGGTGGAATTGGGGCAGCCATACAAAGGACCGGCGGAAAGGGACATTTTTCATCTCTCTGAGTTTCAATGCAAGTGTAATCGATCAAATATTACGCTCTCTCACTCCCGCACGGTGCCTCTTTTTCTACTTCTCCATCTACCCGTCTTCGTCTATCCTCACACTCGCGAATCTTTGTATTTCTTTTTTTCCGAGGCAACCAAGGAACGTACGTGCTGGCAAATCCCTGCAAATACTCTGATTTTTGTATTAAACGCAAACCGATGGTAACACGTTCATTTAGAATCATCATTTAGCGTAATGAAATATGTTAAAAGTATCATAAGAACATAAATATGATAATAATCCATAATTTGAATTTAAAAAGGGAAACTACCTTTTTGTGCGACTAATTGCTAAGAAAGGTGATACCGGAACATTTTTACTTCGAAAAATCCTCACTGGTTTATTAATAATGTTTTTCGTAATTTTAACGAGCAACGTTGGAGGTAACGTGAAAAATTTGTTCGCGCTAAATTGTTTAGTCGTCCGAGTAGGAATGTGCAGTTAAATGTGCATTAACGTGATTTAGTTGGGAAAAAGTTTTGCAAGTTTTACGTGCAGCTTGGTAACTTTGAAACGCTCTTCCCTCGGCCAAGTAGTAACGGATTCAGGATATGGGAAGACGGACGGGTCAGAACGAAGGGCAGGGGGCATACAGCAAGTGGAAGGCTAAAAGACGACGTCTACCATTGCGGGAAAGGAGTATAGATAAAGAAATCTTGGGTTGTTTTCAACGTTCATTCAACGCAGTAGTTAGTTGTGCGATATGCCCGAGGCTGTGAAAGACCATGCAAGTTTACCTTTTCACAACTGTATTAAGTTATGAAATTAAATTACACTGACGCGTATCACAAATACGAACAAATGCTACATCACTTTTATAGGTAGCCCAGAGAAAATAGGACAAATAATCCCGAAACGAATTAAGTAAGTAATTCGCATTCAACAGTTTTCGTTTAGCAAATCTTAAAAGTCAACGCATTTAATTTTAGACTAGTGTATTTGTAAAATATTGCAAAATGAGACTCACGATATCTCGGCTGCAAATCAAGTGTAACATTTATCAAATATAATCACAAATTAGTAGCAACACGACTGTTAATCATATAAAACCGGCATGACACGAGTGTATTCTAATATTTATATAACAATTTCTGCAATCTATATGACACATCATAACTTTCCTTCCCAGCGCCATTGTTCCGTAACTTATGGATGATCGTAAAGATTACTTATCTTGCGTTACCATTTGCCGGGGTCCCATAAAGACCTGGACAATTTCCACCGATTCCTGGCACGGCGTTTTCTGGCGAGGGGCGTGAATTACCTGGCGGCATTGTTAAGTGACAAATGTGGTTGAGCGATGGCGACTTTAGGAACGGCAGGTACGAGAGAGCATTAAGGCCGTACGGCTGAGTAGCGAGCGAGGGCAAATATAGATGCCTCGAAATGGTACTTGGATCTGGGACCGACCACTTGTTTCCCGGTAAATAGCGCATGGCATTCGGTCTTTAGCTCGTGCCTACTGGTGGATACGTCGCGCGCACAAATCCTTATTAGCCGGACACTCGGCTAATTGCGGAGGTGCGCGGAGGAACGTTATACATGACGCAAAGTACAGAGAGGAAACCGCGCTATCGAGGACTGGATAGCTACTACCGGACTAACGGATGGCCCCGGGCCCTGTTTGCCTCGAATGAGGATTCATGGTCTCTCACACACACAAACCTACGGCACCGCGCCACTCGGAGCACGTGCAATTTTAATTCCTCCTTCCGTTCGCCAGAACCCAACTCTCATTCGAACGCGTTACATTCTTCTTCGTTTACCAATCGAGAAGCGTTTATCTACTTTCCCGCCAACGGACCGTCTGTTCATCGTCCATGCATAAAGGTCATTACTAACATGAAGTCACTAGTAATAAAATTGATCTTTAATAAGAAACGTACATTTGCACAACCTTCACAGCCGTGTGTAAATATTTGAACAGGCTGGTTCCCTGCGGAAGATTAATTGTCATTTCCCTTTGTTGTCGGTTAAAAACTTTTGAATAAATATTTTAATATACACGACGAAATACATCGCTTATACATTCGGGAGTTGGGACATGAAGTTTTTAGGTCGAACTGTCACATGGAGAAAGGATTTCAACTTGACAAAGAAAATCTTTACTAAAAAGGTCAAAATTGTATTGTAAAAATGTTTACAACGAGAAGAATTCCAGGCGAATTTAATACGAGCCCTTATAATGCAACGTCTCAATAGAATTCCGATCCGCGTTGGGCAACAGAAGGTTGATTTACGGGTGCGGACGTTTTCCCCCATAAAAGTGCTTATAACAGGGTCTGCGGCGAAAAATACGGGGATGATCTTTTCAAACTGAAATATATGTACAACGACTCGCCACGGTGTCAGCCCCTCGCAGAGGAGATTAGATTAAACACATCAACATCGAGTATTTTCTCATTAGTCCTTTCATCCGCCACTGGCAACTTTTTTAAACTCGTTATAAAGACTTTCAGACATTCTCGCTTTCACGCGCTACAAACGGGGAATTATAAAACTTGACATTAAGCGTGAAAAGGGTCCTGGCAACGAGACTAAATAACGAACACAGCGAACCGTACACACTTTGGAAATTCGTTTCCCAGTGAGAACGTAATTTCATTATGAAACGGAGGATAATTAAAAATTGCTATTTGTGCTTGCGGTAAAGGCGAACTGAAACATTGACCTGCAACTAAATATTATTTCATAAGTATGTCTGTTTTCGTCTGTTCGGAGTGTTTTGTGCTATGGTTATTCCTTTATCCTTATTCCTGTCAGTCTTGTGTTCAATATTACATTATGTTTTGGATTTGCAAGATCTTACCTTATAACGAGCTGGCAGAGCTTACATGGAAGTCTCGTCACGAACAACCATCACATGGAGATTTATTACGACTCAATCAATGCATAACTGTAGTTTTTAATTTAGAGGAGTTTTGATACATAAAGTTAAGAAAATTTAGTGTAAAGAGTTTGTGTAGAATATATTACAATATTAAAGATTATTGCTTTTAATTTAAAACGAGAACTTTAGATATTGCTGAGACGACAGATCAGCGATAAAAGTGGAATAAAAAAAAGTGGCGTTAAAAACAAGAATTGCTGGATTTACTACAAGAAAAACGAAGGACGTACAGCAACGTTCTATCGTTCTGGAGTTTCGTCAAGCAGGGCATTCGCTGATTAAGACTTTTGTACGTAAATTCGAACGAATGAGCTGCGCGCAGCTAATAGTTTCCATTCGATTCCCGGAGCATTCGATTAAGCTAAAGTCCACTCTATTCGGCGTCGATTTTGCCAACTCGACGTAACATCGGGGTGATTCGATTTTAATGAAGTCAGATTTCGAAATTGCCTGTCCAAACATCGTTTCAGGCGATCCCTTTTTCACAGAGACTTATAAGAAGGGCCATTTTATCGAATTATACTTGAAATACGAGACTTTTCCTCCTTCTTCGTAGCGTTAACGCCGACTTGGAACTTGGAAATAGTATTTGAGTACTATTAATTATATTTCAAGAAATATGTTTATTTCACGATTGTAATAAATTACGCAGTATTATGTGAAATTCGACCTTCCGCATGGTGAGGTCTGATATTATCAATAATTTTCATTAAAAGTACTTGTGTATTATGCCATACGCCACTTGGGTAATATATAGTAACAAACTTAGCGTAATGTGCAGTCCGAGTTTCGAAGGAAAAGTTGCCGTAATTCTAGGACGGTATGAGACGGAAGTTCCTTCCGAAGGGGCACAAATACCTCGATCACTTACCTAAATCAATTAGAGTCGGCTCACGTCTCGCCAGCGTAATTACCCATTGGATCGTTCGTTAATTGAAATCTTATTTGTCGACGCACTGATTAGCTGAACCCGAGGGAAAGCTATTTTTCCTGATTTACACGGGCGACTATCGAAAATTCTTCAATCGCCGGCGTGTGTAAATCAAAGTCATTCGCGTACCAGCGACATCAAAGTAAATCAGTAATAATAACCAATTAGCGAGACCGGTTGTGTGTGCTCACCAAAGAAGACGTAATATACCTTCAACTGAAAATGACCGATCAATAAGAGTAAATAGGTCGTTTGTACATAAAATATGTTGGCATTTGCGTGTCATTTTAACAAAAACTAATACGAAACTACGTGGGTCGTTCGAGAACACTTTTTACGAGGTTTGTTATAAAAATCTTTCGACGGTACAGAAAGCATGTGAATTCTGGCTTCGCAAGTAAGAAGTTTTAACGCCATGAATACAACTCGGCCAAACATTCTCGGTTAATCGAGTTTTACAGTTCTCCACAGAGATGCCAGTGACAGGTGAAATGAGAATGAGAAGGACGCAGTATATTCCAGTTTATTTATTTGGTGGCATAAATCGCTTTGTATCACGTCACAGTTGTGTTTTCTTGTGTTTTCATATTTTTGTAGCTAACATTGCTGGTTCTATTGAGTTAATAATTCCGGGGTGGAGATTTGCGACAAATCTCACAAACACCAAAGTTAAGTAACATAAATTGTGTTTTAAGAACCACATCGCTTATCAGTTTCTTTTTAAGTGGTAACAATTTTCAAGAAAATAGTACGCTTCGTTAAATTGGTTCTTTTATGAATCTTGGGAACTCCGGCGTAATGTAAACTGTTTACTCGCTTCAACTCAGTCTTTTTCTTTTCATCGGAAACTAGCGGTTTCAGAATAGGAAGAAAAAATACCAGTAGCGGAATTTTCGGAAAGAAAGGAACTTCATGAAGATTAATATCGCAATATTACCAAACCATACCGAATGGATCATATTTTTAAATTAATTTTTAATATGTCGTACAAATTTTGAAATATGTGCAAGTAATATAGTACTCCGATGTATTCCTATTCGATGCATCGAACAAAATCAGGTTTTAATCAAAAAGTAAAGCTTTTCCAAACTTTCAATCTTCTACCGTAAACAATGTGCACATGTTAGTATAATGATTATTTAAATATGTAAACGTCGAGTAAGTTGCGAAAAATTTTGTTTGAGTTTAGAGTGGGTTGAAGATAATCCGAAAATTCCATTTAATATAAGCAAGGCTAATTCCCTGGCAAAACCACCACTGTGATCGAACAGTTTCCTGTTTAATTCTCTTAACTCTCCACTGCGGCTTAACATAGAAACTATTCGCTATAAAACTAAATCTGCCAGAAGTTAAACACAGAGCGAACTCGTCCGATGGACATTCTGAGAAACAAAAGGAAAACAACAACATAACCGACCACTGCTAGCATTTAAATAAACCAACGTAAAAGAACTCTTAAGATCCTATTTATTTTTCCATCGTAATTTGCAAATTTCTTTCTATCGGTGAAATTTTTCCTTTGTCTCCTTCCACCATCTTCTTTTTCTTACTATTAGTACTTTTTTGGTTAGTAAATTTTCTTGGAAATTGACGTCGGTGTACGATCTTTCCCCTCGGTTTGTTGCTTCAATGACCACGGAGAAAACGCGTGCAGGCTCTGATCCTGCAATTTCCTCGCTCGTCCTTCGTTCCTCGTGGAAGCGGTCCTTAAATCCTCGACAAATTATACGGTCCGACGCTCGTCCGCAGTGCGCTTCGTCTTCCCTCGTCTCCTGCGGCCTGATCGACGCGGAAGTTAAACGCGTGGGCGTAACGCAATTCCCCCAAGGGCACCGCCCCCCTCCCCCCTCTCGCCATCGCGGTTCGCAAGTTTTTCCTCCTACACGCCGAGGTAAATTGCGATACCAGAGTCATTCGGCCGTGACAATAAGGACAATCGGTCGGCCGGCAATTTATGCGCTCGATCCCGAAATGGGGATGCACGTGCGTCTCTCCAGCTCTACGCATACGGTTCCGTTAACGCCCGCCGTGAATAGAATCTCTAAGCCTCGGTTAACTAGCTTACGCAGATATGGAAAGCTACCGAAATAGCTGAAGGTAAATCCATTCCTATGTTATACTAGCCTTCTTCTTCTCGAAATAGTTAATAGACAGCTACGACCAAGTTATAAAAATTTTTTGTCGAATTTACGCCTGTACATCTTTTCAAGAAATTTTTCACAATGCAGAAGGATGACTTTAGTTATGTATAGTGTTTAACAAAGCGCATTCCATGAAAATTATCGAAATATTTTTCAAGCAAGATCGATCAAACTTTTCTTAGGACAGTGAATGCAACTGTTTCCGCCTCCAAATGCGTCCAAGGTATTTTTCACGTTTTCTTTGTGCGAGTTCCTTCATAAGCTGCCGGAACAATTGTGTTTCAAGTGTAATTCGGTTTTATCGGCATTCGGTTTATACGGAAAATCGGTCACACAGACGTCCTTACGGCCAAGCAGATGGGATTGCACGGCCGTTTCCGCAGTTCTGTGCATGCAAATCTGCAATGGCCAGGAGGGATAGGACCAACATATACGCGCAAAGTAGCTTACAGCGGAACGTAGAACGAGTCAATATACCTTTCTGATCCGTAAAGGAAACTAGCTTTTCAGAAAACGGATAGATGCCGGACATATTCTTTCGGAGTTTTCTACTTAAAGGTAATAGACGTTACATCGACGGAGGAAAATATTAAGTTCGTCTGCAATGCGTTCCATTTGACGTTTAACGTTTTATAGTTACTTATAAGTCAAGGCACACGACGATTTTCTTGACGTGAGATTTTATTCTCGATGGAAAAATATGGTATCGTTCAGCGTAGAGAAATTTATTGCGCACTGAGTTTACAAGGGCAGATATGCATGGCTGAACTTTGTCAGCGTGAAGAAACACGAGGCCAGGTTATTCAAGGACAAAAGGGTTCGGCAAAAAGGTGGGTGGAGAGGAAGGTCGACGGAGCTAGAAAATGAAGAAGAAATCAAAAAAGCTTGTGTGAAAAGTTCTTACACAACATTTGAAAAATTACGAAAAGCCGGTAATTTTTGTTTTGCGGGCCATTGAAATCGCACGATGGAGTAACGATAATTTGGCACCGTCGAATTAGGCGTGAGTTTCAAAAGAGCATTAAAACCCGTCAGCGTCGGATGGATCTCCGTGCCATTTTGCAACGTTCGTAATGAGCAGGATTTTCCATACGGAAACAAAGGAAAGCGAGAAGCTGAAACGGGGTTACAAAGCGTGTGGACGAGTTTAGTTTCTCGAGGGGAAACTTATCGAAGCGAAAATAATTCTATTATCGCAGGGTAAAGTAGGTTACGGCACTTCGATGTGTTCAAAGCCGGGCAAGAACCTACGAATGCGAATGTAACCGATAAATTCAGAATCTTCCGCTCGTTAAAACGCCTTTTCGACCGTAGAACGTCGCTCCCTCCCCTTCCCATCCCCTCCTATTTCTCTCTTTTTTCCGCTTTTCCCGCCCTTTTCAGGTGTACTTTGAAAAATCATCCGACTGTAAATCGTTACTCGCGGTGTCGCGTTCCGACAGACTTTAATTGCTCATCAGAGATATTGTTTATCTCGTTTCTGCGGCTGTCCGCAAACCTCAATCATCTGAAATGAAACATTTTACGGGCTCTTCTTTCCCCGGTATTCATCAGGCTACGATCCCTTCTCCACTAATTAGCGTTCGCATCAATGTTACTCTGTTCGCAAAGTCATGCCTGAAAACGTTTTGCTTGTTAATACACCGCGAGGAAATACGGCTGATGCAAACAAACGAGCGTTCATAAATGGTAAGGTAAATGCTTTATTTTCCATACAAAAGGAATATGCGCTGCAGGGAGATTTTTTACACCATCATCCAATGATTAAGGTATTGTTAGTCTAGTAATTAGTATAAATACGAATATACCCGCGTACAATTTCTCATGAAAAAGTAATATTTTATCCGTATTTTATTCCCCATTATCCCATTTATAAGTATAACTTTGATGGATTTATTTTCGATGCTTTCGGTATGATAATAATCACTACATGCTGAAATTTTTGTATTGTCCGATTATGGCAAGCACAACATACTATTTTCCGTTAAATAACTAATGCTTGTTCAAATTCGAGAACGCTGCATTATTAATGCGTAATGTTTGATCTTCTTAAAAATGAATCACGATTTCAAAGTAGATTACGCTCAATCACCATGATGTGCTTGCTCCCCTTTATAACGTCCAGTTTAATTCTGTAATCATGAATTTCTTTATTAACATTACATACAAGTATTAAAAATTAAATAATAACCTACTGAGTGGTATTTTCAAACCATTACATTTCTTGTTATATTTCTTAAAATAATATATATATTTTGTGTACTGTTGTTTCAGAATTGATACATCAAAATGCCGTATCAAAAACTAATAATTTGCAAACAAATACGTGCCGCTGAAGTTTTTGTTGCGTAACTTCTACTTACTTTACGTCTTATTTAATGTATTTAATTACGTCGTACTATACCGTAGAACATTAATTCTTAGAGTTTAGTGGCATTTAAGTCTGTCAGGTGCGAAGAACGACAAACTCGTTAAAAGCAAAGTAGCAAAAACTCGTGTATCTATAAACAGGGTGATAAATAAGTGGAGAAGTTGGGAAAAAGTGTCGTTAGCCGACTAGCGAGGACCATTTATTAGGCTACATTATTGCCAACGTTTTATAGACTATCTGACTTTTCTGTAAATCGGAAAAAGCTCGAGCGGGCCACAGCTGTGACACCGCGAGCGAGTTTAAAGCGCGAAACATTAAAGCGATAACCGGCGTAACTGGCTTAAGCTGTATCGCTATGGGTCCGCGATGAAATTCGCCGAGAAAATGAAATGACGCGCGGGGTAGAACGTCGCGTCGTCAGGGTGGCGGGGGGGGGGGGGGGAGTAGGCAGAGGGAAGGGCGGAGAAGAGGATGGAAAAAGAGAGAAAGATCGCCGGCAGACAGGCGAAGGGCTGAAAAGTGGTTTAATTAAATCGATATTAGGCGCGGCTAGGCGGTTCTCCTTTTCCTCGCGATTCTCCGCACGGGAATTATGCAGAGCGATGCAAATCATTTTGTAATTCCCAGCCCTGTAATACACCGTTTTCGCGGTATCGAAGGTAAAGCTCCCCCGCCCTTACGACCGTACTTTTCTTCTTGAGAAAACTTCGTCGCCGTCATCGGTGAAAGGATCAGCCCTGTCAGTACTTTTGACCTTAAACCGGTAAATCGCAGAGACGTTTGCCCTAACTTCACGCAGATCTCCGGCAAATTTGTACACTGTGGAAGTTTTGATGAAATTCTCGTCATAGGATTTCAAAAAGCCATGTGCAGAGATGATGGTAATATCGGCGTAATGCCATACGTTCAATATTGTTTGATTGAACGGCCACAGTTATTCGACCGGATAAGGTTGATGTATATCTTAATGGAGCAACAGTTATGCAATGTTTAATATCGTCGGATAAGCTCAACGGCCAGCATTTCGGACAGTTGTAATGTATTTGTGCAAAGGGCAAATATTACCGTTTCCAAGATACTATTCGCTCGGAATCATGTCGTTAATTTAAGTGGATGTATTTGCCCCTTTAAAAGGAAGCGTTTGATGCATATTTGGATATCATTATATCCGGTCGTTTACTCTTTCTGAAATTCACGCTATAATTACTGTAAATTCTCAACATGAAGGTAAAAAATAAGTATCTCATTACGTTCAGAACCAAATACCCTGTTTATATGACTACTTTTTGCAGATTTGCACAAAAAATGTTATCCCGTTAATGTAAATGTGCATGCTTTACATCGGAATATTATTGGTAACTTTCGTTTCATTCCTCGACGTGAGATGATGTAAAATTTTTAGATGACCGTAATGGCGAAACGTGATATGTAAAACGATAAAGTAGGATATTCCGAGCGTGATAATACCTTTTCCGCGGATATTTCAAGCACCTCCTCGCCACGCCTTTACCTTCCCGACAGCATTAAGAATGTATGCTGCTTAGTGCTTTATCACGGTCATTAGCCGTCATTACCGCGAATCTTTGAAGTGGAGTACCAGACGTGAACGTTCTGATAAAAATTCTGCCGCTAATGAAAATCCATAACACGCGGTGAGAACGTCCATGTGATGCTAATGGACCGTCCTTAGCGGAAACTGGAATGCCGTCTATCTTAGAATTCCAAAAGAAAAAGGGTTCATCGATCATTCCTTTCGTTGGCGTATTGTTTGATACGCCAAGGCAATCCAGAGAGCAGTACGGTAACAAGGTAAATGGTTCATGGATCGATACTTTATCAGGCACTTGCCCGTGAAAATAAGGACGTTCCGAACCGCAGATACATACGCACTGATTCATAAAATTCCGTCAGAGCGACGGTAAATAACCTTCGCGCAAGGAACACACGTTTCGTGCAATTAGAAGTCTTGAAACAATGTTGATCGTACGTTTACTTTCGTGCTTGCTCGTAGGTACGAGAATCATGCGAAACACGTGAACGAGTGAAGCTTGTATCTGGCCGACAATCGTATTCGCCATTCCCTGCGATATGTCGCGGGTCGTGAAATTCCTCCTTCGTCCCCGGGCCGTTAGCGCGGGATTATGCAGAAGCATGCAAATGATTTCATAATTTCCGACGGTGTGTAATTCCTCTGCCGACTGGGGCTTCGCATCTCGCCCCGCGCCAAGCATTAAGAATGCGCGCCGGCATGTTGCTGGCTTGCCTTGACGCTTTATCACGGTCCTTGCCACCTCCGACCGCCAACGCGGAAACTGCCTGCCACATGAAAATCCTGCTGCCACCGGACCGAACCGTCGCACGAAATTTCCGCTTGCAAAGACGCGCGCCTGCTCTAACCGGACGCACCATCGAGATGCATTATGAAAACGTCAAAGTGGCCCACGTGTATGCAGAAATCTTCGAGATTTAAGGCCTCGTAGAGCAATATCGATTTCGTTCTACAGCCAAATCATAGATCTAATCTGATCTGACTTCGATGTAACACGATAATGAATAATGGATAATCATGATAATGGATTCACGATAAATTTTGTAGAAATAATTGAACGTTTAAAGGAAAGAACGAACATAAAATTGTTAGAATAAATCGTAAATATGATCAATTAACAGCTTTGTTTACTGAGAAAAAGCTGTTAATTGATCATACCTTTTTTGTGCATAATGTCAAGATTTAAAGCTAATTTTAATGTCATAGAACAATACATCAATATACAAAATCCTCATAAACAATAGTGTGAGAAGTTAAATGGGTTAATTGATGTTGGCAGAAATTGTATCAGTATTTACGAAGTGTCGTAACGAGTTTTCATTCATAATGTGGGACTTAATTGGATGATCCAATCGGTGAAAGAGTGACGAGGAAAATCATACACAACTACATCGAAATTATCAACGACAAATTGAACAATAATCCCTGTTTCTCAGATCCTCACGTTCGACAATAAGAATAAGTTCAATTAATTTCTCGAACGACGCCTATCACAATTTACGTTTCAACAAAGTCATTGTCATTCGTCCGATCGTCATGCCTGCTAATCGATAAACCTTATCGGAAATTATTTAGCATTTGTCTACCTTCCCTATTGTACGCTGTTCCTCTATTCCCTGCAGCATTTCGAGTGTGTTGTCGCGCGAATGTCGAAGCGACCTACAGGAAATGAAGATCATCCACGCATGCGTTTCGTGGATTACGCGGCTGGTAACACACGGGTTGTAACGTAAGGCTAACGTTATCCGCAGGCTGGTAGCTTTACCCGATATGTCAGCGGTAACTCGTAGTCAAGCGTGTTTACAGGACAGGTCGCGTGGAACCACCACGGCGAAACGTACTCGTGTGGCTGGATCTTGCGGCGAGGCTCGTTAGTCAGGACCAAACAATCTGTTTGAAAAGACGCGCCAAACGACCCTAGCCAGTCCTAATAACTTAGAGCGTTTCGTTTCGTTGCTGAGAAAAGTTCATCACCGAATTACGCAGATCTTGCGCCCATTTTACTTTTGTGGAAAGAAAAAAATGCATACTGTGGCTTAATCGGTGCCGCCACGACAGTTACAGTGAAAATAAGTACTGTGATATGTATGCTAAAAAATGAAGTCCCTCGCGGTGTGTTACTTTGCTGCTTCCAATGCTGTGCAAGATACGCTAATCACTTAACAGTGTTTCCCGGAACCACGAAAAAATTGCTGCCTCCGCACGGTTCTTCGGTTGGTTTAATTCGCGTAATTGGAAATGGTTGCAGACATTTCCTTGTTTAGTTATCAATAATGGATGGCAATTTCATTGTTGGAGAATGCTATTTGCGCGGAGCCTGACGAAACCAATATTGTCAATAAAATGTACAGAGCCGCTGTACATTGTAACGCGATACAATGCTCGATTATAGCGTTTCACGCGGCATATTACCATTCTTAACAAAGGACTATAGCCGGCCGTGTGTCTCGTATTAACGGCGCGTAATGATTATCAGCGAGGTGCTGCTCGCTTTGGGTGGGGGAACCGTGAATGCCGGCCTGGAAATTCAGTTCTTTAGAATCGCGTCGGCCCGGGACATTACGCCTTCCTTGGCCTTATCTGCAAGTGGATTCCCGCCTGTTAAGGGAGTCCTCGCGAAACGTACTTTGCCGGGTCTGTCGGCCGTGCAGTTACCGGTCGTCTATCTTCGCGGAAGAGGCAATAAGTACGCGAATGAGGCGATAGCGAGGCTCAAACACTCGCGCCCCGCCCGTCCGTCCGACTATAAAGCGGACTTTCTACTGGGCCCGCCGGTAATAACCAAATGCCGGGGAAAACATTCCGTGAAATGATAGCCGCGCGACAACCGACATTTCGTGAATTACGCGCGTCCTTTTGTTAACGTGGCAATATGCCACACACCTACAATTACATTGCATTGTTCGTAATGCATATGCTATGCAATTCCGTGATGCGCGTTCTGTTGTTTCTCTATGTGCAGCTCGGCTTTCACAGGATAGAGGATTGCATTTTTCCGAAATAGTGATTCAGTCCGAAATAGTTAGTAATTGGCTGGCACGGAAGAAATTCTGGAAAACTACCAATATTTTTATGGATTTTGTACGTTTTTTTGTTAAGACGGCAAAATTTATGTAATTTATTAGATGTATAACGCTTCATTGATGAATTTTACGGTTTTCCATATTCTTTTTTTAAATATGGAACGCTTAGACCGTCGGTCTGGCTCTAATGTGAAATTTCCACTTGACTCACTCATCATATTCAAACTCTAGAAACTTTTCTGTAAGAATCTTATTACTCTCAGTATTTCCTGTCCTTTCGTAAATCGAAATTTCTCACGGCGTGGAATACGAAATATGCGACTGCTTAATTCCAGTAATATTCTATGATTCTCGTTGTCTGGCTTGCGACCAGTCTGATCATTCCACGGATTTTCTACTGAACGATTCAGTAACAATTAAACAGCGAAGAAAACACTCTCAAGAATGATAACCACTTGGGACATAAAATTCTGTAGAAATGACGTTCTTCTACGAAAACTGCAAAATGCCACATTTACAATTACATCGCATTGTCCGTAACACAATCTCTGTGGAATTCCACTGGAACAAAGTGTAACGCGTCGTCAAAGGTTGTTCCGACCTGATGAAGCGCTCGTCCTCGTACTTTTCGCAATTTCCGATCTGGTAAGTCCTCGAGGAAACGGAGTAAGCGAACGATCGAAGCGCTAACGAAGCTCCGGAATGTTCGAGGTCCGTTCAGACATGAGGAAATTTCGCGTCAAACGGGAGCAGATGCAGTCTTAAACCCGAATAATCCGAATACAATAAAAGTTACTGTATACAATTTGAAGTGCAAACGTTTAAATAATTACAATCACTCCGTAAACGAGTACTTTATAGATAGATAGATAGATACATACATACAGTACTTTATAGTCAATTCCTTCGAAGTATCTTGACATTGGGGCACTCGACAAGTCTTTTTCAACGTAAATAAGACGCTGGTGCATTTTTACGTTAAATTCCGAGCGATTGGTGGCACACGTGCGCAGCGGAACACGGTTTCCGGGTAAACATCGTCCCCGTCGGGCACCGTCCCGGGCGTACGCGAATTGCGTGCGTAATTATGAGACGCGTAATGTTCCCCTATTCCTTCGAGACTGACGAGTGTACCGGCGATATTCGCTGCAGCATCGTTCCCGGTAATTGCATGATCCCGATCGGCTCGAAAATACTCGACTGGAGCAATAGCGGGAAACCAAGGAAGAGGGGGAGGCGGGGGAAGGGGGAGGGGGGCGGGGTACTCTTGCTCGCGTCTGCTAAGTCGTACGTGTCGATCGTGTGCTAGGCTCAACAGTGGCTGCACGTAATGCCTTAGCGCGCATTCGCCATGGGGAAACGTACAGCGCGACGAGCTAGCGGCTTAATCAGCTCGAAACAAGCACTGTGAATCGGGACATGATGTACATACGAATGCGGAATCAACGGGCCACGACGCAACGACGACGTTAGCGCGTTTTGCAGTGGCGTCTGCCAATCGGCAGATTTATCACGGCCGCATGTATAATCCAACGTTCGCAGAAGCTACGACTCCTTAAAAGCTGCGAGATGCTGAATCGTTCCCGAGCAAATGACTTTACCCACTCTAACCGTTTCAGCATTACGCGAATGATTTTCAAAATGTTTAACCTCCTCGGACGGTTCTTGGAAGTAATCATTCTGTATTTCATTAAGGGACATAAAGTGTTACACGCTATTTGTTTATAATTATTGCTGTCGTATATGTGTAAGGCGACTCGGCGCCTAGCCGTCGGGGTGCCTGGAGTTATGGCACTTACGGCTAGGGCCTTAACGCACATGGCGGGCCTGGCGCGACACTATGCACATGGCGGGTCCGTCGCGACACCCACTTCAGGCCCAAAGGAGTTGGCTAGCTGACGGGGTGGTCCGAAGGGACGCTATGTGCATATTGAGGGATGCGTTAGGCCTTTGTCTTTAGGATAGGCATCACTTTCGTGATGCCCTGCGAGTCAGTCCCGATCAGATCGCCGAAGAGTATAGACGTTCCGTAGTATTAAGCCACCAAAACCGGTGTATCCAAACCGCCCCAATAATCACTAGTTTATTCCAAATATTTCGTCTCCGCCTTATGTTATTTAAATCATCATAGCCCCATCCTTACAAAGTCAGAAGTGGGATTCCGTCGGTTTTGGTTCAGTTTAGTTGTGTGTGTTTCGTTGTGTGTTTCGTTGTGTGTTTCGAAATTACGGACGTCTTCGGCAACCTTTCAAAATCGTACTTATTTATGAATTTATGACTTCGGGACTCACAAGTACGTTTTTGGAACTTATGATTTTATGTGTGCGCAACTTCTACAACTTATGACCTTACGCTACGGAAGTTCGAAATTTATGTTTATGTGACTGAGAGCAAGTCATTCGCGAGGTTAAACAGTGTAACGTCGCGGAAACAGTGCGGATTGTTTTACGGTGAATCAGCACTTTTACGGACTTTACGCGAGACAGTGCAGGAAGATGGCGACAAAGTTAACCGCCTACGAGCTGAAGCAGATGCTGGAGGATAGGAATCTGCCGACGACAGGAGCGAAGGCTGAGCTGGTGAAACGGCTATTAGCGGCAGGATTGTCCTCGGAAGACCTAGGCATTGTCGTCAGCCCGCCAGGCGAGGAGCAAACGATGCTATCGGATGCACCAGCATCGGGGCCGAGCGCCGGATCCGTCGCCGAAACTGCGCGAGAGATCGAGCTTTTGCGCAGGGAAAGGGACGTAGCCGCGCGCGAAGCCGAACTATTAAGGCGAGAGGTGGAGATTCTAAGGATGTCTCCCAGCTCGGTAGGAGAAACACCGGTCCGCAGCAACACCCCGAAATGGAAAGAGCTAAAGGACATGGTCAGTGAGTTCGATGGGAACCATGCAGACTTTGAACGGTGGGAGAGACAGATCGAGTCTTTGCTCGCCTCTTACACGTTGGACGAGTACGGGTCCAAAGCGTTGGTGCGCAGCAGATTGTGTGGGAGAGCCTTAAAATGGTACCACTCAAGGATCGATTGCGTCGATCTAAGCTGCAAAGATCTTATGCGAGAACTTCGAAGAATGTACGGACAACGGGCCGACCCGCTCGTCGCACGGAACGAGCTCCAAGCGAGGGTTTGGAAAGCTGGAGAGCCGTTCGCAGATTATATGCACGAGAAGATGTTGTTGGGAAACCGGGTGCCAGTCCCTGAAGACGAGATGATCAGCTACATCATCGAGGGCATCCCCATCCCGGAGTTGCGAACGCAGGCGAGGGTGCAGCGGTACGGGTCAGTAGATGCCCTGTTGACCGCGTTTATGAACGCTCCGCCGCCGAGAGCAGCATCTCATCGGCCGCAGCCTCAGCTACGCGGAGGACCGACGGCGGCAGCGGAGGAAAACCGGCAGGATGGAGGGCAGAGTGCTTCGCGGAAGACGACTCCAACGAGGTGTTACAACTGTAACGCAACTGGGCATGTGGCCGCAAGTTGTCCAGCACCGAAGCGGGAACGCGGATCCTGCTTCAAGTGCGGAAAATTGGGACACCGAGCGGCGCAGTGCGATTCTTCGGAGGAAGATATCAATTACGTCACAGGAGAACAGCAGGAGAGCGACGATTTCCGACAGCGGATAGCCTTGCTGATGTCCGATGAGGATGGTGAGGTTAAGATGGAGTTTAACGCGCTAATTGATTCAGGCAGCCCGATTTGCTTCGTCAAAGAGAGTTACATTCCTCGGAATTATGTAAGTTATGACTCGGTTTTGGAACAGTTTCGCGGTGTAAACGGTAGCAATTTAAGAATCATAGGATCCGTCGAGGCAACTATTATGTTCGGTTATGAGAGATACGATACTAAGTTACGAGTTGTCCCCGATGGAACTATGAGAAACCCGATCATACTAGGACGAGATTTTATGAGATTAGCGAAGCTGTCGTTAATGCGGAAGCAAGAAGTCGAAGACATTATGAATATCGAAATCGACGAGGTCGACTCCCGTGTAGCTCTACGGGACTTACAGGTTAACCAAGAAGTCAACGAGATTATGAATGTTGAACCTGACGAAGTTGACGCTCGGGTAGAATTACGAGACTTACAGATTAATGAAGATCTTCCGGTCAAGATTAGGACGCGAGCGCGCGAGTTATTTGAAATAGATTATGCTAACGCGGAAAGGTCGAGTGACGAACTAATGAACACGATAGATGCCAACGGGCAGATCGCCGTGCCTCGAGACTTACCGGTTCTGCGCGAAAAGACGAGCGAGCGAACGCGGAAAGCGCAGGCCGCGAATAAGCAATTATTTGATCGCAAGCATAAGGCCGCGAGAAAGTGTAGCGTAGGCGATAAGGTCCAGGTTAAGAATTTTGATAATTCGCCCGGGGTCTCCACGAATCTAATCCCGAAGTTTAAGGGTCCCTACCAGACCGAGGGTAACATGCGACCGTGGACTCCGGGATAGTATCAAATAGATTTAGTAAATATTGTTGTTGAGATTAGCTTAAGTTTTACGATAGAACCCTATTTGTATTTTCCCTGTATGTTTTGTTATGTCAATAGTTGTGTTATCATTTTATGTTCTGATATGCCAAAATATGATTATGTTATTATGTTCGTGATTATGTCATTATGTTTGTGATTATGTCATTATGTTTGTGATCATGTCATTATGTTTGTGATTATGTGATTATGTTATTATGTTTATTCGTGGCAAGGCATGTCGTTACAATTTAAGCTAAGTTACCGTTATGTTAATTGTGTACAAATTGTCGTTTACGGTTTTATGTTATACGCCTTGCTATGTTGCGATTAATCGGGACGATTAATAGTCAGGATGGCCGAACTGTAAGGCGACTCGGCGCCTAGCCGTCGGGGTGCCTGGAGTTATGGCACTTACGGCTAGGGCCTTAACGCACATGGCGGGCCTGGCGCGACACTATGCACATGGCGGGTCCGTCGCGACACCCACTTCAGGCCCAAAGGAGTTGGCTAGCTGACGGGGTGGTCCGAAGGGACGCTATGTGCATATTGAGGGATGCGTTAGGCCTTTGTCTTTAGGATAGGCATCACTTTCGTGATGCCCTGCGAGTCAGTCCCGATCAGATCGCCGAAGAGTATAGACGTTCCGTAGTATTAAGCCACCAAAACCGGTGTATCCAAACCGCCCCAATAATCACTAGTTTATTCCAAATATTTCGTCTCCGCCTTATGTTATTTAAATCATCATAGCCCCATCCTTACATATGCTATGATGTTTACTTTTGACGAATTCCTGCGACAGTAAATTACGACGAAATATTGCTCGGCCGTTCGATCGCATGAATATACAGGGAATACAATTGACCGGTAAGTAGCATCGTTATGGAGAAGAAAACGTGACGTTACATGCGACGAGAAGGGAACCGTGAAAAATATCGTGGGATAAGGCCGAGGGGACAAAAGTGGGAATGTTGTGATGGCCAGTGCGCGTCGTTGTTATACGGGAATAAGATTTATGCGGGCCGAAGATCGAGCAAAGGAACACAGCCAATCAACGCGGATGAGATTTATTAGACGAGCAAAAGCACGAACATCCTTATGGACTGCACAAAGGACTGGACGGAAGCAGGAAACAACCGAACGCGCGGCAGACGTTGATAATAAAATACAAAGATAAAACAAGGCAGAACAGCACGAGAAAATGATAAAAAAGGGGGGGAGGGGAGCGGAAAGATCAAAGGAGTCCAACTTTCGTAGAAATCACAAAGGACGAGTTTGGACTTAGAAAAGCCGGCGAACCTGTCATCCCACCTTGCAGTCCGGAAAGAAGGGCCGGGAAGAAAGCAACGCGAAGGGAAATGGAATCGCGGCAAGCAAAGTGCAAAGAAACGCTGAATCGTTGTTACGCGACAGTCGATTCCCAGGCAAGAATCTCACCTTCCCCGTCAGGTCGCTACGTCGGGACGCAACGTTATCACGAAATACTATTTCCCAATGGCGAATATCGGCTTCGTCAATCTTTCAATACGGTGCTACGGTCGAGCGTAGAGTTCCTAAGTCTTTTGTGATTGAAATAACGTTCAAGTCGAAGAAAAAGATCGACGACATTTCCCCGAGCTACGGTTCTAGCGAAGGGTTATCATCGACGAGTTCGTCTTAACATATTCTGTGGAGATAATCTTACGAGTTATATCTCGGGAAAATTTCGTCGAGACGGAAGTGTCTTCCCCGCGGCTCGATCGTTAGCCCCGTGCCGAGAAATCTCCCTACTGAAGTTCGCCGGTCGGTAATTTATTCGCCGGGCATAATGGCTCAAAGTCCGGACTCACCGGTACAAGGCGGTCTCTGCGGGGCGAGAATTACGCGAGGACCCAGGTAGTCAGGTTCTTTCATAAACCCGCGTGACCCTGGACTTGGCGGGCATCGATCCACCCGACCCTTACCCCTTCTCGGTGGCATTGTTTCACGGAAGATCCGCGGCGAGAAACTTTGGCCGCCCGGCAGATGATTCTAAGGCCGAGATTTCTGATCCCGTGAGAAGACCGTTTCCCCGCGGCGGTCGATCGATTTTCATTTCCACACGGCGGATAAAACGTCGCAAGGTCGAGCAAGCCGATAAGCAAACTGGATATACATAGGACGGCTAGATGAAAAAGGAAATCAATGACGGGCTTTGCCCGATATTTCTGTAATCCCGTCGCATCGATACATAATCCCATCCCCGAGATTTCCAATAGGACCGATGCCGATGCCGTCGTGCGCGAGTTCTTCATCCGCAGGGGGGAGGGACAAAAAGAGCAGAACCAGCGGGAAAACGAGACGAGAGGAGGGGGGGGGGAATAACGGCGAAAGGCGAGGGAGCAAACGCGATCGGAGGGGAACACGCGTGGATGGGAAAACGTTGGGGCAGAACGAGAAGGAAGGAAGGAAAGAAGGGACGAAAGAGAATCAGTCCAGCTGGCGCATAATAAATGGTTGATTTTAGTTTGTCTCGTTTTACGCGGCTCGGCCGATACGCGAGGATCGACCGGTAGGCACTGACAAATAGCCGATCCTCATGGCTCGGCCGGTGCATGCGAAATAAGCGGCAAGCAAAACCGACCTTAGGAACGGGATAATTTATCGGGAAGCGAACTGTCGGACGGCCCTTGTTTTCCCCGTCATTTATTATCATTATATTTACACGCTCGGAAGAAAGGGGCCAAAAGAAAGAGCGTAAATCGACTGCCGGATAAATGCCGCCGATCTCGGCGAATCGTGCGGAAATTGGAAAACACTCAAAGCTAGGGGTGATAGGGAGAGGGGAAGAGGGGGCGTTCGGCTTCTCGAGATCAAGACAACTATTTCCTCGTCCTTCTCGTCCCTGCTACTCTCTCAATTCCGGAAAATATCCTACGATATACCTCGGGGTTCATTTAACGTCTTCAGTCCAACGTATAATACTTTTCAAATTGCACGTAACATTTGTACGAAGCTATTTCTTCCGCGCTAACATGCCGCTCGGTTTCTTAGAAATTCTTGCGGTCAGAGCTACGCCGAATTCCCATTCATTCTATTGTATTATTACACGCGGGATCCTGTTTCACGGAAAATTGTGTAGTCATGGTTACGCTTTGTTCGTACAAAAAGTAAATTATAGCACTAACTCCGTCGAAACTGGCTGCTGTAATTCTCAGCTTTTCCAGGAGCTAAATCAGAACGAATGAATATTCATTGAAAAACATCGCATCAGAGTGCAGGCTGCTAACAATCATTCTCATTTTATGAGCGGGGATGCAAGCCGAAAGCAAAAATATAAATCAGTATTCAGAACAGACGACCAACAGAAATTTCTACGTAATGTTCGTATTTAATAATACATACAACCCGGTAATTATGTTCCTAAAAAAATGTTGTTTTGTACGAAGGTTGTCTGTACTCACGGCGGATCATTGAAAGAAATATTTGGTGACGTGCGTCAAAGGGAATGTAATGATTAAGAATTCTCGAATAAGGAAGCGATGATGGCAGATCGCCCGAAACTGATTTCGCGAGAGACAATAGCTGCAACCCGCTGTGCCTAGGGGGTTTTAGCTTTGTACGGGACGGCATTAATATTTCAGCCAGCAGACAGAAAGCTACTTGACCGCCTCGTCCCGACGAATGCGAATGTCTTCCTCTCCGTGCGGTTCTACATGAAAAGTAGGAAGGCTGTGGAAGATAGGAAGGCTGTAGCAAGTACAAAGCGCATTAACCGAGCGCATGGTCCCCTGCTCACCAGTACTTAACAACTTAGGATAATACCATTTAAAGCATAGCAGCTTCGCGGTGCGAGGAAAAAAGACGGCCTTTATTTGCCCGTAAGAAAGATAGTTCCTCGGAATCGTGATATACATTGACACTAAACCTCAAGTGCTTCTATATTACCGCATTAGAGACGGGAGAAAAGTAACACGGACATAAGTAACAATTAATGGTACTTGGCGCAATCGTGAAATACGTGGCGCATGTCTGCAGATAAATGTGCCGAGCGTGGTTCGCTTTCCGTATGAGATATAGCGATTTACAGGGAAAATTTTCCACGCTGCGCTGTCGGTTCCGATCGATCCCCCCGCGCCGATTCTCGCACTTCGTTATATTTCTCGCCAAACCTTCCCAGCGCGGCCAGATGCATTCTTTTCGCTATTGAACGCGCACAATTGTTGACCGGCCATTGAGAGCAGGGAAAGACGTGATAGCCCGTTGATAGTCAATATTTCTTTTCCAAGAATCCAATGAAAAATTAAGACTTTGGGTACCAATAATTTGAATGTTTTTAAGTCAACTATAAAGTTGTGTGCATTGTGATCTATTTGCAACTTTGCCGACCTCAAGATGCGACGGAATAAATTTATTACATTGTAGACGGTTGCAAGGGGGCCTTACAAGAGATCCTTGTGGTCCACGGGCGATCATGATAAAAGATCTGCACTCTAGATTAACTGAGGGACTGAATAACGGCTGACCTGTTACTGAATGATGCCGCGGAGAATAACACGCAGTAACATATATTTCTGATAACAGTATACAATGGTTCTTATGGACATAAAAATAAGATAACCTAAGGACTATAATAACGATGTAATGTCACCGATAACAATAATAATGGTGTGTCGATATTTACGATCTTACCTGTAAAAATGTCTGAAAGAAGAATTTACGAACTTCGGAAGATCTTGTTTATTTTTGCAACATAAATTCCAAAGTATTTACGTAGAAGACAGTAGTGTGAATGTTAGTTGAGCTAAGTAATTGCACATATGTTAAATGAGGCAATGAAATTAAGGAATGAAAAATGCGTTAACTATGTACCACCGTAGAAATGGGCTACAAGCAAAATAGAAACGACGATTATTTGTCGCTTTGGTGAAATCATTTCTCGTTTAACCGTTGCTAGTGTTGCATGAACGATTGATACATACAATATCACGATTGCTAAATGGGTATGATCACGTGTATTCGCTTTTCATCGATTTACTTGTGCCTTCAAATGTTTTAGTTTAATACTGCATAGGGTATTAAAATATGATACTTAAATATTGAATCGGATGCATATTAAAATGAATATTAATGGTCACGCGGGGTTAACATTTCCATGATCTTCATCTACGCAAATTTATATCTACTACGGGATTAATATAGTTGTTTCAATTTGTATTACCTATTCGTTCATAGAATTGCAGTAAACCAATTTAGAAAATTATACCGTGACTGAAACGTTTCTTTTGACATGTTTGATAACATCTAAAATAATTCTTGACTTGTAACCTTGCTAAAGGCGAAACACAATGTGTAATTTCGAAAAGCTTTAGCTTTTATGCCGCCGAAAGGAAGCTCGTAATTGACGTCTTTAAAAGAAATTACGTAATGCCAGCCGACAACAATGGCGATAATAGCTAATGCTATTCTCGCAGAGAACAACGGCAGAGCGTTACTTCAATGGTGGTATTCCAACATCTACACCAAATTAAAGGTCGTTGTTACCGCTGGCTTTTCAGTCTACTATGGCAAGCGTTAGCTTGAAAAACCAACCAAAGAGCTGTACTTGTCGGACCAGTAGTTGTGAATAATACAATACTCTCCAAAAGAAACATGTGTGAGAATTCTTTTCTATCCATTTTCCAACAATCTGTTTTGTTGTTACACCGAATCTTTCGACGATTTATTTCATGACAGTCATTCTGAGGGAGGGTAGGTCTCGTTTAATCATCGAATCCATACCGCTTCTACGGGCCATGATATTTAATATTCCTCAACGAGATTTTAAAGAAGTCTAAAAAGAATCACCACTTCACAAATGATCAAATACTACGCCGAAGAATGTGTTTTTAATATTTTCCTAGGTTTAATTAAATCCCTTGGTCAGGGAAGAGATTGTCCTCGTCAGTCCTCCTCCTTCGTTCCTTGAAGGAATGCCGCAGTGAGGATTTATTTAATGAAATCTACGAGTTTCGAAGTCTTGTGGTTTCTGTATTGCGAGTGATTTAAACGTTGCCTCTTAAAAGTGGGTTACTCGAAGCGTCGGGGACGGTTTACTATACCGACAGTGACGAAGGCCCGACCTCAGTGGGGTAATTAGCGTGATTTCGGCAAGGAGTGAGGAATGTGCGTGTGGCGCATTGTCGGCTCATCGAGGGATGCGGTTAATTCAACGGGAAAGGGGGGCAAGGGGGAAGAGTGAAGTTCAGCACGAAGCTGGTCTAAGCCAGGCGACCGCGAGGGCTTTCAAGGGGTTTCCAACTAAGCCTACACTCTTCTTCCGACCGCCAGCTCAGCACTCTCGAGCCTGTGTATTACGAGAACCAGTTTAAATTTCACTTAGCCCGCTGCTAAAAGTGCGCTCTCTGCGTTAACTCCTCGCCGTGGCCTCTTTGATCCTCGTATGCGTGCTTCAATCGCCCACCTCCTCCCCTGCCCCCTTCATTTTTGTATTTCCCAGTCGCTCAAACTTCTGAGTCCGCTATCCACTGCCTCGGACGTTCTTATTGGCTTCCGCGACCGGAAATCTTCAACGTTAACGACAAACAGTGTGTCTGTCGAGCGAAAGAGAATTTTCGCTTTACGTGAAATGTACACACAGGTACGAATATATTCAATTCACGAGAGAAGATGACTGTCCTGCGTGTTATAGATCCGGATCGAGGAGTTCTAACAAGCCAGAGGTGAGTTCGAGTTAAAGAAAGAATTCAAACGAACGATTTTCACCGGTGGCAGCCAGACCGATTCGAACGAATTACAAAATTGTTTCATCAATCCGTTATGTTTCACAAAGTTTATTGTACAGTCCTTTGCCTTTTTTTACCGATTTTATTTTGTTGGTCCACGGTAAAGAATTCAAAGTGGAATGTTTTTTTTACGCGAATTGAGGAACCAATTTCATTGTTTACACGAGTTTTTATTACCTTTTTACGCGGCCTTTTTTTTAATTTTCGAACCAATTTGCCAAATGTACATAAGGGCAATGAATTTTTTGATGCGTATTTATTTTACGCTTTCATAGGCGGAAAGGGAAGGATGAGGGGAATGAGAGAAAAAGTTGAAGGCGCAGGTGAAACGGCGAAAGCGGGGGTAAAGCAAGGACGAAAACGGTAAAGGCGAGCGAAGAAAGTGGCAGGGGACACTTTGCTCTCGACTTTCAATGCAGCCGCGGGTTCGAGGGGCCGTGTATATCACCCGGAGCGAGGGAAGAATACCGATGAAGTGCAGTAATTCATTTAAACGACGCTCGAGTGCGTCTTTCCGCAAAAATCTATATCACTCGCAGCTGACTCGCGTCGTTACTCGTTCTGTCAACGTAATCCGCATAATTGACATTCATTACGACTGGATTAATAATCCCGGTGTATTAATAAAGTCTTTTACTGCACTTCAATTTGTAGAGCAAAAAAGGAAATACGTATATTATTATGTGAAATTTCCCATGTTACTTAACGTATCAACGCGATGATTGTACAGTTTGTTCGATGTATTAGCAATGAATATGCAAAGACATCAAGTGTAAAAATGAGACAGAGTCGGTGCGCCGTTGACTATTGAGGATAGTCTTTTTTGCTCTTTTCCGCGCGCCATTTCCAACCGCGGAGGCTTTTAACGGCGAAATATACCAAGTGGTTTCCGTCATTCAAAACGAGAAGGACCGTGTAAACGGCCACAAGTTTCGAGATCGATCGGTTTGGAAAAAGTCACGGCATCGCCGAAAAATCGCGTAAATCCGTAGAAACATAGAACTCCGTGTTGCGGTTTATGTGGTAAATGCACTTGGCATGATTTCTCCGATTTTACGCTTTCATGGGTGCGCCGTAGTTGCGTCGTTTTACCCGGAAATTCAAGTACGAATGGAGAAACAGGGTCTTTAAAAGCTTGCACAAGCAGCGAACGAAGACGCTTGTTACAAGTACGAGAACACGGTTCGCTTAGCGGGATTTGCCTTGGTTTTTGAAGAATATCCAATGATCGACTGGTCGGTAAAGTACCGTGAGATCGCGCACTGTATCGTCTGAAACGGATGGAGCGCTGGCAAAAACGTTGGGAAGAAAAGTACATCTCGCGGGCGCAGCATCATTTGTATCCCCAGAGAATGCACGTTCACATTTATATAAGCATAGAAACACGTTTTACCCGACTGCTGCTCACTCCCCGAATGCTGATGACCTCGTACTTTAACCCAATTTTCGTATCTGCAGTACCCTTCAACCCCTTGAACTCAGAGTGCATATTGATTGAGAATTGTATTTCCGTCGATCGTCAAAATATTTAGCTTAAGCAAGAACCCTCCGGACTGTGCGTTACTTCCGGTAATTAAACGTACAAACAAATTCATAGTTCTCGAAAAATTCTCCACGTATCCTCGAGGCTTTGTTTCGGGGAACTCAAATTGTTTGGCAGAAACCGAAGAGGGCGGAGCGAGTTTTGCTCTAGTTATCCGTGGAGAATTCTCGCACGAGTAAATCAACCGGCGGGCTAATCCATATGGAATTCCCGCGAAAGTAAACCTAGTGCCGTAACTTGTAGACGAATATCACGGAATGGATCGCTCCGTGGGTGCTGCGTCATCGTCGAGGAAAGTACGTCTGACGATCCGGCCGAGAAGCACTACCAATTTTCTCGATGATGCATCTTTGGGCCACAAGTATTTTATGAAAGACGGTAACCCGCGTAAAGTTCGCTATGGCGGAGTGTATATAGATCACATTCCCATTATCCAAATGGTATCAACCGGAGGTCACGTTCCACGGAGATCTCCTTATGACTCTTTCGACCGCGGTATCCCACGTACGAAAAGTAATACACTACACTATAATGCTACAGAGATACACATCGAATTCAAGGACAGCAACGTTAGAGCGCCTATTCTTTCTCAGAAAATAAAAGTAAGCTTTACCCACTTCAATTTTCTACGATAACCTGGCCAAGACGCAATACTGCCAATACAAGCGTTTACTCAACGTAAGAAAGGTTAAACAATGTTCTTTGTCGTAAATAAAATAAGACAAATTTACACAGACACAGAAAGTATTTGTCAATCCATTAATCCAATATTTTATTATTTCTGATTCATATTCCGATTAATCAAGTCCATATTAGTCGTATACGAAGATTGGGAGTACATTATTAGCAATAGTACCGTGTTTGCGAATGTCTTTCTAGCCAGGACACTTTATGAAACGTGCAGGAGTGAATAAAGTAATAAAGTGAGCGATGGTAGATCGTTCCCCGTGTACGCGCCGCCTTTCAGCTGATCTCACCCGCATCAAGCAAATTGTGGCAAAGGTTATAGAACGTTATGTAGCTCTTCTTTCGGAGCTTTATTATCGTCGTTTATCTTTTTGTTTCTCGAAACGTTCCATAATATCATTTTGTTTCACGACATTTTTGTTAATAGCTTTGCAATCAGAAAATATATTATCAAACACGAAAGACATAGACCTCCCTTAAAATATCATATTTATATGTTTATAATCGTTGACGAGGAATTTGAATCAATCGCATAACTGTGTGGAAAATACTTTCCTCTTATTTTATTTCTTAAGTGATATGCTGAATTTACGTCGCACTACCCTTTTGATTTATCGTAAGATTAAAAGAGGAAACTGCGACGTGCGTAATTATAGAGGAAGTAAATTGTCCAGTGAGGGTGATTTTATCGCATTCACGGAGCTTCTCTTGTTTGATAGCTTCAAATTATCTCCGATTCTCAGCCGAGATTAGACTAATGCGTCAATAAAAACGATGCTCACGGTAAATGATGCTCCACCTTCTTCTTCCCGAGATATAAGATATGCCAAGTTTATGTCGTACTACAGTTTTGATTTATAAGCAATTGAGGCGGTGAAATTGCGGCCTGCGTAATTTTGTAGAAAATAAATTCTCGAACGAGAGCGTCTCTGTCGTGTCTATCGATCTTGATGAGCGTTCGCGTTTCATAAAACTTTTTCTCCTTTTCATCTCTTCCCCTTTTCACTTACCGCGATGTGAACACCAGAGATCCATCATGAAAACTTTACCGCTACTCTCGTCCACTCACTTCGTCCCTTTCCATACAGCAATTATCCTGCAGTCAGTTAAAAATGATAGCGCACGAACCAACGTTTACCAAATATACGCTAAATACGTTCGATTTTAAAAACAACCTATACTTATCTACTAACATTCTTTCTGTAATTTAAATCTGTAATGGCAGAATATGTTCAACCCAGCATATTCTTTAATGGGATTTAAGTATGTATATGTATATCTAATTATATGTATATCTAATATATTATATGTATATGTATATCTAAGTATGTATATCTAATTACAGGTGACTCACATTCAGAAAACTTCTATAGATTTTTAAAACAGGGAATGTGCATTAAGAAGTTTTATATTTGTAGTTGTGTTAAATAAACTATTGAGGGGGGAGAACTTAAAACGGATAAAGATGTAGACGCTCATGAAAAATTTTAGAGATGGAATCTTTTGCTGCGCAATATTCCAATACAGAAATAAGCTTTAAATAAATTTCATATTAATTCTTTCCGACTTCTGCACATTGTATTCTAAAAAAGAATCAATATCTACATATCTGTTGCAAATAAATGTTGATTAAACTTCTGTAAACAGGAAATCTCTAAGAATTTCAATTATCATGAAGTTACCAAAACTCAGGTTCGAGATATCAGGGCAAAATTGAACTCACTGAGCGGAAGGAAACTCTTCGTTTCCGTATTTCATTGTAATGAGTCGGTCTTAAACTTTTATGAGAAACTTTCCTTCAAGATTCTTTCTAGCACATCTATAGTCAAGCTGAATTCAGTTGTACGCAATTTTCACTTCCGGCGTTACGCCAATAAGTACAAAAGTGTACAACAAAATCAGCAATGAAACACACACAAATTATACCTTATTAAGATCTCTTTGATGTCATCGGTTATCATTGATGGCATTATCCAATTACAAAGTGTACAACTAATTAATAAATGATCAATCTGTCAATGTTTTACGAATTACGGATTCAAATGCCATTTTCTCGTCTATGTATTTCACGAATCGAGCTCAAAAGCTTATTGAATTATTACAAGAGTCTTCCACGTTGATAAAGAATGAGATGATTATATCGACCAAAATGAAATGTGAAAAAATGTTCTCCTAAGCTGAATTTTATTATTCATTTCTTGACGTTATTGTTAACCCATTTATCAGCGCAGGGTTAATAATTACGGACAAGAGTAATTACAGCAGGTGCAGATATTAAGTTTTCGGGAAAATTCTGCCGTTTTTCATGGCTATTTATTTAGAGCTTATCTCGGCCTACATAAAAACGTATCCACGGAAGACGACGGGATGAAATATTAATCGTTAAGTTAAACGGCAGTAAACCCGGCGCAAAGTTTTCACTCGAAAACGGCGCAACTTCGCCACGCGTAAAATAATTCACGTAAAACAATTACAACGGTGGAATATGGAATTGGTCGGTAATGGCCGTACTTTTTCCCCCGGCGGTTTAGACCGCGCAACTTCCCCGGCAAAGTCCATGGCGACGGCACGTCGTCTAAAGAAGTTGCATTAATTGCAAGCGTCTCCCCCGTTATTTCTGTACGCACTGCCATCGACAAAAGAGCCTCGTGTCGCGTAAGTGGTCCGTGCTTCTTTTACCCCGAGCACTCACTTCAGACTCGAGACACGTTTCGCATTGTGTACCGGGGCCGGGGGAGGGAAGGCGCAAGGGGATAGGGAGGGGAGGCGGGCAGTTTTCATAAAGAACGGGCAACCATGCAGAATCGAGTCTTGCCCGTGCATTCTGTTGCCCGTTCAAACGTCGAGTCAAGTTATTAATTCCAAGTCAATCGCGCGGATCTCGATTACACTGCGACTGGCTGACTCTCAATGCGCCGACCTTTCAGATGCGCATCAGACTTTCTCATTACCAACGCCATTGTTTGAATTTTCCAAACAAACGCAAGGGTCACTAAACCCGTACAATCACGGTACCCGGGGTGTAAATGCAGCAAGTTTCACATTAACGTCGACGAGAAAAAGGTGCCGCGTACGTGTCGTGGGTTTCTTTTTTAATTTTTCAATGCATCGACATTACGCATTTAAAGCGCAGTTATTTGACAATAAACTTTACAATGTTCTGGACATTTCCAACATTACACCTTTAATAATACCTGCCAAACAGTTACTTGAAACCTTCCAGAGATACACGAATATTTCTCTGATTAGAAGAGCAGTCATTTTTCATTGAACAAGCCGAAAGGTTTCCGAAACGGTTAAAAAGGGGCCCGATAAAAGGAATTTCTATCCGGCAGTCATCCGGGCGCGCTACTTCCGTTACGGAAGAGCTAATTCGCTTTATCACTCCATTATTCGGTGAAAGAAATCGATTCGCTTGAATTCGCAATGCGGGATCGGCCGACGGAGGAACAGCGATCGGGCTGAAAGAAAATTCACGGGACCTTTTATTAGGCGGAAAATGGCGAACGTGGGGAAGACTCCTACGACCGGAGTTTCTACGTTGTCGGCAAAAAGCTCGCCAAAGTTTCGTCGATATCGGGGGGAGGGGAGGGGATTCGGCTGGCACGCTGAGCTTTGGAAAACCGCATGACCTAATCCCGTCGCGCCCCGCCGTCCGTGATATTACGAGCGTAAACAATCCGTGACAGTTTACCCCCGATGTCCCAACACGGCCGGCTAGAGTTGCATCGAGTTTCGCTATTATATCGCATCTACGTGTCCCAAATGAAATGGGCTTGATCGTATGTAATGCCGCACGAACAAGCAAAAGACTGTTTATCCGTCGATACCTTCTCGCCCATTGCCATCCTGCAACGATTCACAAGTTTATTCAGTAATCGCAAAGACCCATGTGTAAATCTTGCTTTCAGTATTTGCTATTTTTAAGAACTGCACAGACAAAACAAGATGGAAAAACTAAGTACCGTCGCCTTAATTATCTCGTTGTTTTTAAAAAATGTGTAATCCAAGTTCTGTACAAATTTGGGACACAGAATTTCTAAACGGACGTAATGAAGTTATTTCCTTGTCTCATAAGTGAAATTTTAAAGTTAAATGATGAGTTCCTTTCTAGTCCACGATGAATAAACTTTTCTCACCTTTTGATATGCCACACGAATTCATGGAGGAACTTGAGTAAATGTAACTACCATCTTTATTCTTTGATCATCATCATTTTAAGGAGGCACCAGCAGTTGCAACAAACAAAAACGATACGATGAGTAACGTAATTAATTGGAGATTCTCGTCGAGAAGAAAAAACCAGTGAAGAATGTTGGGGTGTATGGAAATTAAAGTCCGAGTTGTCGAAAAACTCAGGAATTTACATGAAGGGGAGAAGCCAGGAGTGGCGGGAGAAAAGGAAGAAACGCCAAAAGGGTAAAAGACCGCCGGCTGTGCGGAGGGGGGGGGGGGGGGAAGGGGCAGACAGGATAAAAAGTGTAGTCGTAAGAGTGGCATAGGGAGCAGTGGCCGATTCGCAGTAAGTCGAGCATGGGGAAAAGATAAAAAGCGAGCGGAAGGACAATCGCGGAGCAACTGGGAGGATTACTTAACCTCGGCCGGTTTAATTCGGCATAGCGGTAATGTCACTCGAAGAAAATACTTTTCCGTAGCTTTCCCACGGTCCCTCCCTTCCTCCCCGGGTTGCTCATTAATTATTGCACGCTCTATGACCCGACGAACTTTCTCTATCTCCAGAAAAGTGGCGCGCTATTAGAATTGCACGTCCGCAACTCCTGAATGGTTGGGCAGAATTTTCACACCGCCAGATGACTGCCTCCGACGGGAAAAACGTGAATTTTTCGAGTTTAACAATTCTCCACCACGGCCAGACAGAGGGAATTTATCAAGAATGTAAATTGTTACAAGCCCGCGCAGTTGAAAATAATCACGGGATATTAAATAACGTGAACCATTGTCATACAATTAAAATTAATGCGAACACAAGTTATTGAATTCTTTACTTTTGTCTGTAACGAAATTTTCTCCGAAATATGAATGGGTATATTCGTTTTGCCAAGTGAAATAGCGGCACTTCTTTCTGGGATAAAGATCTCGTTAGTATCAACAAAAGGAATTATTGGCGCAGCGAAGATTTGCCTAGGAGATCATTGTCGCGTGCAAAATAGGCAACGGACGATGAGAATCTTAGCGAGCAAATTTGTCGTTCTGCGGAAAGAAAGGCATTTAATAAGAAAAATCCTCCTGGCGCTAAGTAGAAATACGGCAAATAGATGCGACCTAATTACGTTTCCTGTCGGTTTCTTTATAAAGCGTAATTATACATACACTCGAGTCGAAGAAGAATGTAACGCAGAAATACGGCGTTGGAGTGTTCCTTGCAGCTGGGGATAAGCAAGGATGGAATGACAGGAACCTCCGCGGTTTTCATTAAATAAAATTTCCCTTCCGCTCGCGCGAGCTTTTCCTGGTGTGCCGTCGAACTGTTTTAAAACGGCAACAAAAAGATGGGAGGAGCGGGTGCGGCGAAATAAAAAGATTAGCGAGGATTCGCGACGGGGGCGATTCCGCCGGAGCGATTTTATTTTATTTCACTCCGGCAGCTACGCTTCGTCGCGTCAAAAGCGCGCGAGTTGTCAAAGGCGAATGGAAAAAAGAAAAACGGCCAGCGCATCGATCTCTTTTCGGCTCGCTTTTCTTCTTTGCAAACTTTCCTGGCCGTAGGTTCTTCGAACGTGCAATTTGTTCAAGTATTCCGAAGCTGCGGCAAAGCCAAGAATCTTTTTTTTTCACTCTCATTTGCACTCCAGGCGAATGAGTCGATGGAAAATACAGAAGTGCAAAGTAAAATTTAATAACGTTCCTCTCGGCAGTTTGCGGCATTCCATGCCAGTTTAAATATTTTACAGTCACAGGCAGCGGAATCGCGATGTAACGAACTCGCCTGGAGGAAATTCAAATGTAGATTTTACGTAGAAAGAGTAAGAAGAGGGAAATTTCTCAGCCGGCCAAGGTAATGGCACCTTACAAATTCATGCAGTTCTCTGGTTGACATTGACTTCTTACGATTAGTTGACTTTCAAAGATGAAACACTGCACAAGACTCGACGATATACAGTATTACTTTACCTTTAATCCTGTAACGAGATTTCGTTAATGAATGGCTAGACTTCTGCGAATCGCTGCATTTATTGTTCGAAAGTGGCACACGGGCAGATGAAATTTTTCGCTTATACCTACGAGTGTTTGTTTATTTCGGCACGATTAAACACGATTCATAACTGTAATGAAACCGTAAATTGTTACGTAAAAGTGCGCTGATTCGCATGGAAAAATGAAATGTACGCGATGCAGAACGTGTCAGCGGTGTAGGTGAAAATATTTGTAAATTAAAAATATCAGATATCCGGTTGAACGTGAAACCGAATGGAATCAATTTTGTCACGGTTCAACTAGTAATTGCATTTGCCGGCGATGCAACACTCTTCGATGTCGACAATCAATTGAGTACCCTCGGAGTAACGAATTTAATTACATTTGCGAAACAACGTCGTATCGTAAAATTAGAATTTCGGTCGAGTCGTTGGTGCGCCAATTTGTTACTTGTAAATGTAAACTGCGTATACGCTCAGTTTCTTTGGGGCATCAGCGGAATTGAATAAATTTCGGCGTTGCGTTTAACTCGCCTGCCGTTATTGCCGGGTAAAATCAAATCTAACGCGGCGCGAAATCAAGGCGGAAACTCGCAAATGTAACGCCGCCCGCTCGCGCCATTTCACCCACAAACCGCATCGTGGTCCAACCCCGAGTGCCGGATGCAAAAATATGCAGATTTTCCCTTTGCCCATTAATTCCAGCTCAAGGAGCAGGCCTCGTTCGGCGGCCAAAGATTTTTAAGGCTAATTTACTGCACTTTCCCCCGCGAGATCCTGATTTTCAAACTTCCGCCTCTTTGCCCCGGCAAAGCAACTTGCGGGGAATCCGCAACAACGGAATTGCAAATACCAAACATCCTGTCAGTTGAGAATTTGCTTCGGCGGATACCGGCAAATTCTGCCTCGGTCCAAATTATACAGTTGTTGCACTCGCTGAGATGTGACACGGTTATTCCGACTTTTGTTTTAATGAGCACGGAATTCCAGACATTCCTCGTGATAAGTACATAATTGTCCAATTTATCGTTACAAGTTTATCGTTTACAAAAATCACCAATGCACAGGCTGACTGTTAAAGAACCAACAAATTCCTTCCTCATCCAAGAATTTCCTCGCATTCTTTTGAATAAATTTCAAATAATTCCCACATCGCTCATGCGAGCATCTCCATATTGTACCTGTATTAAGAGCCCCTTCGCTTATTCCCTTATTTTATCGCGTGGCCATGATTAACCGAGGGGTAATATTTTTCGATGGTCTTAAAGTTTCGGGGCAAATGTAATTGACGTGGGCCAACTCACCGGTCGGATCGAGCGAGGCTCTCAATTGGAGGGAAGACGGCTCTTGCCAGGTTCATCGCGTAGACAAGCCCGCGTGAGATACCGTGCTTCGACCGCGCTGGTAGCAAGTTTTCGGCGCTTGTCAAATTACGCGGTAATTTAATCGCCCGGGGTCTCGTGAAAGTTACGCAACACGTTGGCCACGGGCGTCCTTCCATGACACGAACTACGGTCACATTTATACGTCATACCTTGATTACCCGCCGCCCAACCTTTAGCGAAATTACGCGCCGTCGAAAGACAGCCAGACGAATTTGCGAATAGCAACCCTCTCAGCAACGACATTATCACGCTGATTCTAAAGTCCCTGAGTCGTAATATCGTGTACTCAACGATCCTTTCAACACGCCTGATGCAAGGGGTATTGAAATATCAATTTTAAAATAACAGGAGTGCTTTCTTTAGGAAACGAGGGAATTAAGAAATCAAAACTTTGCCGAAATAATAATGGTAATAACGTAGTTGAGCCGTGCAAAGGTAATTTATTCGAGCAATCTTCGCGAGCAATCGCGGAACTTTCAATTGGCTGGCGGTTTCTCTACATCTCTGGTTTACTGCTGTTGTAAATTAGGTGTTTTAAAATAAAGCGACAGTTAACTGTCCCGCGAACAAAGTTCTGTTATTCGCCAGTCTGCCTGCGCATGTTCCACACAGAGGTGAGTCGGCATTAACGGAATTGTCGTTGTGTGCTAAACAAACATCGAAACGATGAGCAAAGTTGTTTACATATGAAGCACTGGTGAAATATGGTCGCCGTGCTAGCTGACTGCAATGAGTAGCTGGCTATGATATGGCGAACTCCAAACTATCGTCGCAAAAACTTTCTCGTGTGCAGAAATTTACGGTATCAAACGATCGGGTAAATTAAAGCCCAATGCAAATTACGAGCCACCCGTTCCCTGCCTTCATATTCATGTACCGCACTCATGCTGTTCTACATGAGTAAATAAACAACCGACAAATAATACTTTAACAGTAACACAAATCAAGATAATATATTAATAAGCCTAGCAATTGGTGAATATACGATTTAGATGTAATAAGTGTCGTTGAGTTTATTTGTTCACTGACATTTTATGAGGTAAAACCGCAAATTTCGAGGGAAGAATACAGCAAAGAAAAATTGTACATTCATGAATACATCGTTGAAATACGAATTTAGTAAAGAATTTTGAAAAGAAAATACGCCACTGACTCTGCATTTTTGAAAATCGCAAAAAAGTCCGCGTACACCGAATATTTATTTTTTCGTATTACTTTTTGAGCTTTAGAAATTACTGAACATGTAACGTTTCAGGTTTTCATTGAAACTTACAGTAAAAAATATGGAAACAATAGACCTCCAGCCGACTGGAAACTTGGGCAAAAGATAAAGACCATCTAATCTACAGCGGCAACAAAAATGGCGTCGTAAGCAAGATAAAGTGCAGGATAAATCTTTAAAGAGATGGTATAGGTCTCCGGCCTAAAAGAACTAAAAGGAGGAACGATTTTTCTGGCAGAATAGCTGCGCTGGATAAACTATCTCGAATCTTAAGGATTCCCATCTCTTTGCCGAGTATTTCCGGCTGTTTACTTCATTAAAAGATTCGCGCTAAAATAAGTATAAAAGACAAGAGGAACTTTATTTTACAGAAACATTGAAAAGCAAATACGTATTCCACGTTGAAATGGTAGTTTCTTGAGAGACTGTTCAAATAAGACTAATTATTTTTATTTTTCAGTGCAAAGCAGCATGTCTTCTGAAATGAATCGTTATGAAACTCGAAATGACAGCGTCGATATTGCTTTTCAAATCGCAGTTGGCTGCACCCCAATCGATTTGTAAGGCAATATCATAAAAACCGTCCTGTTAAAACTGTTCGCGAAGACTGGCTTTTGCAGGCGAAAACAGAAAATCGTTCGGAAGAATATTTCGTGGTGTTCGTTAATTTGTACAGTTTTTCCTCAATATCTTTATTGCAATAAGGGCCTCACACACACGTCACAAAAAGTAATTTTGTACACAAAAGAGAAGAAAAAATATCAACAAGAATTAACGGTGTATTGCTACAAAGTGTAACTGATTCTAGGTTTTGACATTGCTGAAAGACTTTTTATTTTAAACGTCATTGATACTCGTTGAAGCATAGAAAACAACTTCGACAAGATGACAAACTTACTAAATTATGTTTGTTGTCACTGTGTCATCAGATTTGATAGAGTCGATTAGGTGCCAGTGATTGGAATGAACTGTTTGAGGGAAATCGTTAATGACATGAAATCGATTCATCACGATGGGAACAGGGAGATCGAATTGAATCGAATCGTCTGAAAGGTTTGACATCTGTAACATCGTAGGGTCGAGTTATTAACCGTAGCATTAGTTTACGCCATGAATACATGGTTTAATTAATTGGCAGGTATTCCCTGGACGAAGTGTAACTACGGATTACCAATTAGTGAGAGAGACCGCGAAATTTCAAGAGGAAGCACGCCATCGACGTTAATCGGGTCGCTGCAAATCAAATATAACACGAATAGACGATCATCCTTGTGTTTAGCGGTTTAATCGTTCCATAATTCAACATCTAAGATTAAAGATTGTTTTCAATATTAAATACAATTCCCTAGGAAGTCATTCGTAAATCGTCGTGTTAAGATAAACAAATATTGTCACAGAATTCTTCCTGAATGAATCAATGATTGTATTACTGTATAACTTTGATTTCCTATCTCCAAAACTGTAACATGTTAAGTAAATATGAATTTTAGATGCACCATCGCGATTTATTCATTTTTAAGTTCTGCACGAAATGGTGAAACCGGTGGCAGTGATTATAAAAGATTTAGTTTATTCCAGTAAACTCTTCTTTTTACGCCTATAAATTCTCCGTTGATAATACTCTAATTAGCGCGTGTTCCTATATTGGAACAAGGTATCGCTTCGCGCGTTGCTGGATCGCTCGGCAAGGAAACATGGGCAGATTAATCAGCACGCTGATTAAAAGGGCCAGTGCTGAAACGCGCAAGAAAACGGCCAAGTATGGCTTCTTATCAAAGAGTCAATGGCTCGTTCGTCTTTACGATAATGAACGACGTTACACGAAACTCAAGGCATTTCTTTAACGACACCGACTCATCCCCGAGATAATTAAGTAACGGGGCCGGGGAAAGGATTTTTCAAAGGCGAGGAGACACGTCACTTCGGGAAATCATTTCCGAGAATCTCATTTTTCCGTCGCGACGAGAAACTGCGAAACGTCGCTGACATTTTCGAGCTTTTATTGGCCGAGAAATGTCCCAGCTTAACGGCGTAAGATGACTAATACCGCAGCTGGCTAACGGCGTCCAAAAAACGCTTTTACTCGGCTAACCGCGCTTACGGTGCTTCTCCAGTGACGAGGGTATAGGGCCAGCTATACAACTCTGTTGAAATTCTACACAGACGAAGGATTGCAGCCACGCCGCTGTCTTATGCGACTTTTCCAAAAGAACTCGGCGAATTTTCATAAGCCCGGAAAATGAAACACGATTTAAAGCCATTCGAAATTCCGTACGAATGAAAATGTAATACATTACGTTCATTTTTGCCTGCAAGTTAAAAAGAATCACAGCTCGTAGAGTTAGTCCGCAGAGTTATGAAAAGGTAGTAGCTCGTGTTTTTTCCCAAGGGCGGTGCTAATTAAAACTTCAAACAACGTCGTAAATTAACATTTAATAGGGGTAAATAAAATTGTACGTACTACCGATTGAGAGTAAAAAATTCGCCCTGTAAGATGTGCTAAGGAATTGATTATAGAGAATTATGTTACAATACTAATTACAAAAAAGATCGTACAGGGTATTACGTTCAACTAATTGAGAGAAATAAACAACTACAAACGCTTTGATGAATAATATTTAATTAACGACACCGTTCTTTCTCATTTATACAATTTCCTAATGCATTGTTACATTTATATATTGTTGCCTGTGACAAACAAATTTCGCGGACAAAACGAAATGGCGGTTACCGATAACTTCTTCCCTTAAACGGAGAATTAAATCTTCCTCGTGAAGAGGCATTTTTCACATTTTCCAATAACGTGCGGTCGCAGCCGTGATCAACCAACCGAATACCCTTTCGACTAGATTTAATCATTTATAAGAAAGAATAATCGATTTCAGATAAACCGTTACTCCATTATTGACTGCCGATCGATAGAAACATGCCTCACTTAATTAGAGCAACTACTGCATGCTGTAATTAATTACATACTTTGGTTCCCTTGAATTTTTAAACAGCGTGTTTATGTATGTTACATACAAGGTAAATATAGACATTTTCAAACGTTTAAATTAGCCTGGGTTGTTTCAATTTACAAACTATCACTGTTAAATTACAAAATTAAAAGATGCTATTCTCATTGCTTTAAAGCAATTTGCTAGTAAAGTGAAGTATGAAATTTAGTGCGGTTGATCGTCCTTATTTATTCAGGCCAGCTACGAGCAACTTTAATATTCCAAGTTAAATTTGTTTTTGCTTGTTAAGAACTTATCCGCAATCTAGCGAGATTCAGCATTTTTACACAGCTAATGATCAAAGGTTTTACAACTGTATCGTTACTATTATTCAATCTTGAACGTTGAGTTTTAGTTAGAGTTTTATACAATCAACACGGACTACTATTAAACATAATTATTAGCACCAAACAAGGGAAAAGAGTGGCAAAATCCGGAGGTGGACAATGGAGTTACAAGAAAAATAATGATGCTTACCCAATAATTTCAAAACATTTTTTACACTACTCAATGCTTGTTTAATTCTGGCAAAACGTTAAGTGAGCTATACCGAACCCCACCCGATTACCGTTAAAAGCCCGATCAAGATAGGAACGGAATAAAATTGATTACGAAAACACGTGTTAACGATTTGCGGCGCGTTAAATTGGATTTACTTACGTATTCCGCCGGGGGTAGAGAGTTGGAATTATTGTAAAAGTAGGAACAATGGCTAAGCGCTAGGACCGTCGCAGGGGCGATGTTACGAAGCCGTTGAGTGTCGAAACGGGTGGATGAACTTTGGTGGATTTTCGATCACACCGAGGGAAGAGAGAGAAGGTGGGCGGGGGGAAGGCAGCTCCGGGTCAAAAGTTGTATCAAGTTGGCTGAATGTGCGCGTCTGGCTAAGTGTAAGCCTGCGATGCGGGCAAAGCGGGTAAAACGGGCAAAGCGTGGACCTGCGGATAAAGTGTCTCGGTTTCTGCCATGTTTCAAACCGACCCTCCTTCAGTCGAGCGTGTCCACTCGACATCACGTCCGCCTTCACTCCAATTCCCACCTCCCGGCTCCTCTTTTACTCGCCATTTCCTCCTTCCGCGAGTTCGCACAAGCCACTTCGTCGTCGTCCTCGTCCTCGTCGTCGTTGTCGTCGTCGTTGTGCCGACGACTTGCCGACGACTCCGCACGGAATTACCTCGTAAAGTAGCGGCACTGCTACTCTGGATTCCCCACTTCCTCCTTTCAACGGCTGAGAAACTCTCACCGCCTAACTAAGTGCTGCGAAAACGAACCGAACACTACCCTCGCCGATTGCAACGAACCGCGGTCAATCGTTTACCTAATTCTTACCTTCCCGCGGAATATCCTCGTACAACCGAAATCAGTGTACATAAGGTGTTTTTCATTTATCGCTCAGAAACTGTTCATTTCCAGACTCAATTTTACTCATAAGTTCTTGCTTATTTTCGTACAGGTCTATATGTGTACAACGTGTAAGTTGTCGGAAACTGCTTACACTTGGAGATCGTTATTGGATTTCTTTTCATACGAGCTGCACGGCAAAAGAGCGAGATTATTGTTTCGAGAAGCCTGATTAACGTTAGCTGCACGCACGAGGATGGGCGGAAGCGAAGATGCATTGACATTATCCTCATTATAATGATTCAACGTGGAGAATCAGCGGGCGAGCGTCAAGCCCGAAGCCCTCGGCCGATTCCACGTGAGAGTGGGAAATATCCGCTGGAAGATGAGACTCGACGAGACAGCGAGAGCCCATCCATCATTCGCCTAGATGAAATTGACGGCTGCACCGGATCGTCGCCGGAGAACGGGAAACCCCGCGATCATTATCAAAAAAAGATCCTCCCTCCGTGCGTTTTAATGCAGAAAGCGCGTACACGTCATTATTAAAGTGTATACAGGCAAATCATCTTTCCAGGCTGATAGTATCTGTCTGGTAAAATTCAGTCAGGTACCATCCATTTAGGTAAATGAATGAAAATGCCGTGTTAATGTTCCTCTTCTGCTGTAACGGTTATGCAAGTTAGAGAACTAATATGTAGCCATTAGAATGGGCGGAAATACAGGGAGGCCAGATACTTTCTGTCTAGGCAACTCGGTTAACGCAGAATGATAGACAAACGCTATTGAAATCTGTTTGCGGAAACAGATGCAGTCTGACTGAATTTTCCGAAGTCCATGTGAACAGCTTGAAATAACCATTCCCAAGCAATATATATATTAGTTAAAACAATTCAATACTTTTTAAACATACGCAATCAAGATTTAAGAAAAGTAGCAAGAAATTTAGGAAAAAAGATTACGTAAAGAATTAAAATAAAATTTTTTCTCCGAGAGTGCTTTGATGTAGAGAATTTGATACATCGCTATTACTTGTAAGCTAAATTTAAGAAGGCAGTGAGTCTGGACCGTAATATAAAATTCTGGATATTTGATAAAATACGTGAAAATTAATCGCGCGGAAAATTCGAGTGTTTAATAAATGTTTTTCCAGGTAATAAACCATTATTACAGCGCGCATGACTGATTTTAAATTTACGTAGATACATGCATTCACAGGGACGTATCAACATAAACCACTAAATATCGCGTGATTGTGCAGTGAGCTTGCGTGCATTTGACGAATCGCGCCGGTACTTAACACATTACTTACAGGGCCGGTGCAGGAAAATAAAATTAATTTCAAAACGTTAGAAAAAAACCAGATTGACAGGAGAGTACATTTGATCGGGGTTATTCCTGTGTACGCCTCGTTATTGGGAACGTTATTCACACGTTATTCGACCGTTGCACATCCGGCGAACGGAAACAATTAATTCAACATATCGAAGCCACTGTCATCCTCGATGCGTTGTCCATTGTCATTTTTGCGACCCAATCTCGTTATTCCGAACGTTACAATATTTTTTAACCAAACGCAAACGTACCGAAAAACCGAAACATTGCTAACTAATGAGATTACACGAAAACGTTTAAATAACCATTGGACATGTATGCGTGTGTATGTCTGTGTGTGTGTGACAATACGCAATGCGAGAACGTGGTGTTTGAGGCGGGTTATTTGATTGGTTTACGACAGCGCGAGCGGCTTGGACGGTGCAAAGAAAATCGGTGTTTTATACATCAGCGGATCGGATCTCCCCGGGAAGATCGGGAAGCAATCACTTCCGATTGGCTGCACGGCAGGTCTCGAGGCGAGCCGACGGAACCACGTGCCAAATTGCAAATCGATATCTCAATTTGCCTCGGTGTCAGGAGCAGGTAGACAAATACTCTCCCCGGATACTTTTCCCCGAGGACTCGGCCGTCCTGGCGCAGCGGCTCTGCATCGTCGTCAAGCGCATCTTGGGTAATCCGCCACGAGTCCTTCCCCGCCCACGCCTATCCTCCCCTTTCTCATGACCGATGTAACGCGGGAAACGGGAAATAAGCGACGCCAGGCAAAGTGCTCGTCGATGGTACTTACCTGGAAACAAAAGAAAAGACATTATTTACCAGAGGGAAATTGCGCCTCGTCGATCGATCTACCGACTTTAGGCGGAGCGCAAGGGGGGGGGATTCGTAGCCCTATCGAAATAATACCGGAAAGACAGAACTCGGGCAAACAAACTTCAGGAGGAAAAAAACGGCTCTTCGTAATTGGTACTCGAGAGTACGGCAAACAGATTTAGCGGATGAGCAAACAATGTTAAGTTATTCTTTCTTTGCCACTGACTATAACACCCTTTCGAAATCCAAATGGTTCTTTACCAAAGCCTGCTCGATTAAGATTAATACAAGTTTTAGTGCTGAAAGATGTAGCTAAAGAACTAAGTACATTTCCTTGAAAGGATTTGTAAAAAAAAGAAGCAATCATTTGCTGTAAAATTCTTTTTACAGAACTGATGTTTAATTAGTTATATCTTCGTAAAATGTCATTTTCCATTAGTTAATTAACACCTGGCAGGACAAATCCATTCGAGTGCTTTAAAAATAGGTAAGAATATTCACAGATGCGGAAAACGGTAGCGGAAGAGAACCGGATTAAATTTACACAGAATTTATTCAGGATAAAGATGGTAAAGTTTCGAGCGAACTCGGGGAATATTGGAATAACACAAATCCAGTTACGAATTATAATAATAATTCACAGTACAGGAAAACTTCGACGTGCTGTCACTCAATGTTTTTCGTTACTGATTATGCAGCAGAAAATATGATAGAACTCAACAAAAGACGAGAAAAAACGAATGAATTTGCCAATCCGTCAACTGATGACAGACTCGCAGTGGTATTTTGATTTTTCTGACTTTTATCTGTGTCTCGCGCAATTATGTCCCCAAAAGTAATGATAAAACTATAGTTTTCAATATACCGGTTTCACAGTCTCTTAAATATTCTTGATTTCTAAAATAATTCTAATTGACTTGTTACGAATGTACGGTAGTAATAATGAAAATAATAAATATTGTGTCGTTATACTGGAATATGGAAACTGAATATACCAGATTTTTGTACCACGCTCTAAACATTTCCAACTTATTTTTATGCGTGCATTGTTATGGCATTGTCAGGAATTTTCTTGTTTGAAAAAACATCAGCTCCACCTAATTTGACGTATGGGTAAAAACAGCAAAGCGCGGGGAAGAGAAAATACGAGGAAACCCGATAGAATTACCGGCGAGTTGCAGCTGCCAATCTTCCTCGTTTGAAATACAGTAAATAAAATTGTGGAAACGATATGGGCCATTGCCGTATACAACGTTGTATTGTCTCAAGAAGAAGATATTGTGGGTGCAACGTTAGATATATTTTTGCGCGAGAACGTATCGAGTTTGGTAAGCAGTCCGACCAAACCTCTTCCCGACTATATTTCGGCAAACAAAATTCTGTAAACACAGCAAGTTCCCAAAGTGGTTTCTCTGTTTGAAGTCGCTGTAACTATAACTTCCTATTTACCGGAGTTCCCATCTGAGGTTAGAAAAAAGTCATGTAAAATAATTTTCGAATAACTGAACAACCACGGAAACTTCACAATTTTTAAAAATCTGTTGTTAAGTGATTGATTTACTACAAGTTTGCCGATGATTCTCACGCATGATTTTATATATATGTGATATAATATTAAAATAACTTAATTAATCATTTCTACTTTAAGGCAAATCAGACATTACGATAAAAGTAAAGTGTACTGTTTACACCAACTTTAAAATTGATATAATACTGCAATTCGTTCGTAATACATCGGGAGACCGGGACGTTCTGTTCGAAAAGACTCTAAGAATCTATAGAGGAAAAGCACGATTAAAAGATGTCAGCGTGGTGGGCACGGCGAGTAATTACGATCCAAGTTCCCTTTAATCGGGATCATCGGAATAATCAATGGTGGCTGAGTGATTGGATCCCTGATTCATGTGCAGAAGATTCTAGGATTGAATCCAACTGGGGTCAGCTAGACCGGCAGTGCCCTTTTTCTGCCCCACCGTCAACACCGAATCCACTGGCCTCAAACTACCTAAAATATTCATCCGGTTGACCCGGGGCTAAACTATCCGATTAAATAGCGTATCCAATCACGACATTCCCACGCATCAACACCCTGCCGGGAATTCCAATACTCGCGAGGACTCTTGTGAATTTTTCCGACTTCGTGTTCTTCCGCGGGGTTTACCTTCCCCACGTAAACGTCGGCTCTTCTCTGCACGTGGAGACAAGACGGGCCACGTGCGTATGGAAGGGAAACATTCGTGTACGGGCGAAACCGTTTTCTGGAATTCTATTCAACGTATTTCAGGCAGAGAGGAGTGGCAGATACACAGAGCCCGTGGTTTCTCTGCACACACACACAGACATTGGACACGTACAAGCAACTGTGTGTGTCTGTGTGTGTGTGTGTAGGTATAGGCCATTCCGTGCCAATCTCCCTAGGAGTTTCCTCTCCTCACACCGTGTGAGCCGCGAGAGCTACGTCACCGTGTCACCGTGACTACCGCCGAAGGCGTGTCTTCGCCTACACCAGAAAGGACTACCGTGGATATTTACTCACCCCCGCACAGTTTCGTCAACTCTAATCCGTAGCCCCGGCAAGAGGTGCCTTTAGTTAACACTCGAGTTTTTCAAAAATAGTGCAGTAAGAGAGATTATAACGAGCGTCAAGACTGTTTCACCCTAAAATACTGTCGCTGTTTGTAGTACAGTAGCTTTATCTTTTTAAGATGAAAGTTGCGACAGTATTCACGTTTCACAAGGAAGAGGAAGAGGGAAAAAAATGGTTTAGGTATAATTTGCATTTTTCCAAGAATTATAAAGGTTAACGCATCGATGAAGAATGTGATAGGTAAAATAATTTTACTGTTTTCAACTTAGTTTGCTTAAAAGTTATTTCCTAGTGAAAATTCACATACTTATTGTCGATTGCATTAAACAGGAGTGGACTAAATATGTCTTCTGTTATAACCATGATATAGTAATAATGCAAGGCGAGAATTATTGTTTCTCTAGTTGGAAATTGTGTCGTGATTTCTGATAAGAGGGCTTATATGATGCTTTGCATTTCTATGTCAGCCTATCTACCGTTCAACAGACAGACCTGTCTTCCCTCGCAGCAGACAGGAATACAGTAGGTGTTTATTTGTTTCTATTCGGTTTGCTGAAACCTGCATTTGTTAGTCGCAGATATTCCCCGTCGAGCAAATTAGAGACTATTTATTCACAGTGATTATTATATCTGCAGTAAGTTAATAGCGTGACTGAAAATATTGACAGATTCTATCTTTCCAAACATTTAGCGAATTAACAGTAGTTTTTGAAAACTATATCAAACTCGTAAACTTCATGAATTTCGACAACGATTGGACATTATCGATACAAATTTTATGACATTTGCGATCGACGTTAAGTCGATTTCATGATGAAAAAAATGCGCTGAAATTTTTAGCAGGAAAATTAAAATTACCTACGTATAAACGTTTCAAAGAAAGCAAAATCCTACAAAGCAAAAGCAGAAATTCGTCATACGTCAAGACTTCCGGCTGCACGTCCTACTGCATGCCTGGCAATATCGAAATTTCCGGTTTGGCGACGTATCTATGCATGGCAGTATCCGGCTCCATTGTGATAGGGTCGCGGAAATTTGGAATACTAGATCGAACGTGGCGGGAAATATTCCAATCTCGCCGCACGTATCGAACGTCCTTCGCTAAAAGAAACGGTCGGGGCAGAAAGTAACGTCTGCGTATTTCCGAATGAATTCAATATCATTGCGAGCATTCGGTGAAAACCGTGAAAGGCGAAAAGAAAACGAGAACCGTGAAAAGAGAAATAGAAATGGTCAACTAGAAAAGACATGGAATAAACAAACAGAAAAATTCAAAATCGTGATTTTCACTGTGATGTTCTTTAAATTGTTACTATCAATGTAGTTGTCATCATTTTCACTGTATTAAGTGAAAAATATTGAGAAAAATGATGAAGGCATACAGGAAAATGAATTACCGTAACAATCAAATAGCTTATTTATCGATATCAGACAGATTCTTTCCTCCGAATATTTTGTTGTTTTCTATTATAGTTGCTCAGTTTGTCGATGAACGGACAATCGAATGTTTTTCGAGATAGGCACCACGAGGTGGACATTCTTCGTATCGTTTGTCCTGGTTTTGGTACAAAGGGTCAATTCCGCCGGGCAAATACCTCCCGTTCGGTGACATTCTCCAAGGCATTCGTCCGGGGCGAATTATCTACATCGACAGAGAAATCCTGGCGTTCCGCGCAAGCGGAAACCTAATTTGCGCCCGGCAATAAACACAGGGACGGGGGGCGCGCAGCCCGTTTCCCGCGAGGATTCGGCGAACTCCGGGTATTTAAGTCTCCGGAGAAGAGCAGCGAAAGTAAAGAGAAGGGAAATAGCGCCGCTGCACGGCGGAGAAACTCACACAGAACTCGCCGGCGAGTAATTATGATCGAAGCTCCCTTTAATCGGAATAATCAACTTTCGATTACTCGACCCCGGGCAAATACGCTCTCGTTATTACGAAACTTGGGCATTTGCTTTTTGCCAGTGCCGCTAATTGCCGTGTAAGCGCTGAATCGCTCGTTATTTACGTAACTCGTAATAACAAGATCCGCAGTATCCGCGGAGCTTTCAGATATCGCGGCTCCCGAATTTAAAACTTTCCTCGTCGGACGCACCCTGCCGGGCGAAATAAATGGCTCAACTGTATTCTTAATTAACAGAGCCTCGACTCCACGTGCGAAAGTTCACCTTGCACGGGCCTCACCCTCAGCGGAGTTTCCTTTGTGACTTCTTACCCGTAGCGCGGTGCAACTTTTTCTTCGTCGCGGAAAAATCTACCATAATCGTAAACGGTTTCATGCGCCTAAGTTTCTTATAAAAGCGTCGCGTACATCCAAGGTACAGCGACAAACTTCCCGGCTGGGACTTCGCCCGCTTTTACAGACATACTTCCTCAGTTAACGTGACTAGACCGAACGCTTAGCCGCGTCGCTTACGAAAATCATCAGAGATGAAGTTTAACATTTCCCGCTTAGGATTTATTTAATCTCGGTACAAATTCAACGCTTTCAAATACTCCTCATTGACACAAATTCAAACTACTCAAGTATTTACATGCAATTTCTGATGTGAAGGATAAAAATTACGCTGCAAAGAAATGTAAGTTTGGGTACACGAAATGCTGGATTTAAAAAGATGAAAGTTTCTCACGTTAGTAGAAGCGAAAGACGTTTGTGAAGAACAGTTTGAAAGAACAATTCTTTCAGCGAGTTCACGGTGGCAAGTGATTGGTCCACCTTTTATACGGCGGGTTATGCGGTCGGACGGTATTTTCCTCGGTATGTAGTAAAGTTTAAAGGCGTCCAAAAATGTTATACGTCCTCGGGATACTGTCCTCCAACAAATAACAGCTTCAGTGCCCAAAGTCTTTCTATGTGCACGGATGTGCAGCTTTCCGTTCACCACGGCGAAAGAAGAATGTTTACCGAAAACTGTTAAAGAATATACTTCGCCGAGATCGATATGCACGGAAATCCAATGCGGAACAAGAGGTCTTCTGTGAACCGTACCAGCCGTAAAAGTAAACCATGATTTTATACAAAGGACCTTTATGCCACGCAGATTTTGATAGGCTCCACGAAATCCGCGGAAAAGTAAACCTTTTGTAACGAAAGCAGCACGGCAAAAATGTAATATTACCGTGAAAATGTACAATTTTTTCGAAACGATGGTGTCAGGTTTAAATAAAATATCATTTTTTTTCATTGGTCGTTTTATACCAATTTATTACTTCAAATTTATTTAAATTTCATAACGTCCTGAATGCCACATACCGCTATTTATCGCATTTAACTAATCTTTACTTTGAACTCTAATTTGCATATGTCTGATAGCCCCTTTCTTCGTAGCTATTACTTTTAGTAGCGAGCGAAAAAGGGGGGAAGGGATTGATGGTCATGGTAGAGAAAAAACTCCGAGTTACGAAAATCAGATACCGTGGGGTTTCGATAGCTTGGTTATCGAACTACTTGACCTTTCCTAAGTGCAATTTACCGAAAGCGAAAACATTTTGGAAAATCCTTTTTACGAGTCCCCTCATTATCACTAAATTTCTTTATCTCTGCGCATCGAAGAGAAAGTATAGGGTTTGGCTTAATTTAACAGACACGTTATTATCATGATGATGGCAAAGTTATGATAGATAATAAAATATTGGAATACGTACAACCGTAATAAAACGCAAAATAAACGAAATAAAGTACCTGTATAATGTCCAAAAATCTTCCCTACAAATACAGCGTTAAACCGAAAACGATTGACCCGATCAATCGGAGAATGAAAATGGGATAAAAACATCTCGCGGTACAAAAACAAAAAGCTTGGAAAACAATGATACAGTATTAAAACAAAAACGACCGCGTTAATAAAACGGAAACCGAGCTTTTGCGTCATAATGAAATTTCGCACCATCGATTTAATAAACATCGAATGAAATTTAAAAAATGTCAAACACTCGTTAGTCGATATTTTGAAAGCGCCAATTGCTTTATTAACCTACGCTTTGATACAAAATATTTTCGCTCCAAAGATTTTATACGTTCTACTTTCTTGTCGACCGTGCAATACTACTACTACTACTACTACTACTACTACTACTACTTTTTTCCCTTATTTCTCTGTTTAAGTTTTATAGTATCAAACCCGAGCCCTTAAAATCTTTCGACTGGCAGAGCATTATCCTACACCGATCGCGGCTGGCTTAAAAGGCAATACGTTATCAGAGATATCGAATGTTTACTTTCGCTGTAGCCGATACCCTTACTTGTTTTGTTAAATGAAGCAAAGTCAATTGGCTTGTGGCGGAGGCGGTGGGTAATATCGGTGAGGGCCAATCGCCGAGGCCGGAGAAATAAAAGAGCCTCGTATACCTAGGAAGGTGGTTGAGCCGTAGACGAGATTGCCGAGGTACTTCGATTTCTGGTCATTGCATTGCCGGATCATCGTTGCCTCATAATTCTTACGCCTTAACCCTATCGATTCTCGATTAACTATTTTTACGAGGGTTTTTACTCGCCATCGTCCACTTTGCCAGTTCATCCGTTTCTTACCTCCCACCAAGACTACAACATATATCCGCTCAAACATGTCTACCCTTCAAGTGAAACAAAAATAATTCAATAGACGCCGATAATGCATTCTTGCCGTTGCATTTTTCTACCCATTTTACGATCGTTCCATTCTTTGCCGACTGCACGTACATGTCTATATTCGTACAAGTCATGACTGTCTTTCAACAAAGAAAAAATAAAACAATAAACGTTAATAATTCATTCGTGTCGGCACGTTCTTTGCTTCCCCTAAAATCTTATTCTCTTCCTAACGAAGTTAAGACTTAGCCAGAGACCGCAAGGAAATGGATCTCCATTTTCGATTCTTCTTGTGGTTTGTTTCGTCCTTTGTGACTCTTCTTTTTCTTTGCCGGACCCTGTTTTTCCCTTTCTACTGTGACCTACGCCATTTGTTCTTTGCAAGGGAGTACCAATCCGGGATCCTTGCACCTCGGGGCCATTCCCCTTGCGTCCTTTCCCATCGTATACGAGGCGGGCTTCGTTTATCCTCTTATCTCTGGAGCGGTACCAACTTTTAACTAGCACAAAACAAAGAGGGTTTGGCACGTGCCCGCCCCCTCCGTACCCTTCCGTTCAGCGCCTTCTCATGCGTATTTCACGGCCGCTGGGAGGGGGAGGGAAGTTCGGTCGATCTCACGAGATTTCGGTGAAACCCCCCCTCGGCCCCCACATGCAGGAAATTAATGGCTGAGGCACAGAGTGCCGAGGTTTCCGGCTGGCCGCGCAAACCTCGGGAAACCCGGGGGAAAGTCCGCTATTTTGAGGGATGTTTTTACGAGGCGCGTGATATTCGCTTTTATACGCTTCTATCGGACGGCCGACGGTGAGCAACGTGAAGCCCGTTCGGCCGGGTTGACGAAACCGAAACGTCGGGTCAGCATAACGACGTGTTCGACGCTGCTCCATCGTTTTTCAATCGCATTCTCGGCGTTACAAAAGCGGAAACAGCGCCGGGCCAAACCGACCAAGGAAACCCTCTGACTATGCATTACTGCGAGCATCCAGTGGTAGCACGGTAAAAGAGAATTCAATGATAACAAGAATAAGCGTGAGTTACCACTTCTCACTCGTGTTATTCCGAGAAAATAATGTGCACAATTGTGTCTGTATAATACCAATAGTAAAAACTCTATACTGATAATGCGCAAATTAATAGAAAATTGCTGAGTTTACTGTTGAGAGCTCGAGTTTAAAAAACAAACAGTTTTGTACGGAACAGGGTTTTAATTTTGAGTTGATGTATGTTTTAAAATATCAGAAAGAATATAGGAGAGGTAGGGATATGGTATGGGCCTTACCCATTGGCGCTCGGCCAATAAAAATAAAACGGCGGCACGTAAAATTGCAATATTTTAACAAGTTAAATTTCGGCCCTTTATTTTGCACATAAGACAATAGCCCATCGGCTATTTCGTGCCTGCGGCATGAATGCTTACGATGAAAGGGGGCGGGCGACGCCGTGATAGAAGTATTGATGGCACGTTCATCGGGAGTACTTTCAACCGTCTGCATGGAAATCGATAAAAAAAAAGGAAAAAACGGGAACAGTCACCGCACGATCGAAACGTGCCATCGGCGTCAATTCCAATTGTATCGTTTTCAAAGCAGCTCTAGGCCGCAATAAACTTCCCCGTATGGATGGTGCGTCTCGAAACGTATTGTTGACCGTAATAACATTCACTGTTTTTTCTCTCTCCTAAAAATCACGCCTATCGCCCGCCAAAAAAAAGAACACCCGACGCTGTTGAAACTTTTCCAAGTTTACCGAGAATTCCGTTTCTTTCGTGCCGATAAGTGTGTATAATCGGTATGTTGGTTAACTTACCAGCAGGGATCAGAGGAAATGTGGCTGTTTTAGCTATTCCGAGAACCCCGGACGTGTTAACGACATGGCGGTGAGTATTCGACTAACAGTTGTGACGTTTGTAAACAACGAATTTTCACCGGATATGTCCGGTAGTGGTGGATTCTCAAAGAAGTAGGGAGAAGAGCGTTGATTGGACAGTTTTTCCCCCACCCCGAAGCTTTGATTTAAATGTACAATATTCGAATAATGACGTCATCGAAAAGTAGTTAAGAATCTTCGATGTAGAAGTGAAAATAAACGAATTAGAGATTGAATTTTAAACCTCTCATTTTTACTATTGATATGGCAATAAAAATTTGTCGGAAACCAAAAATTGCAGTGGGGAAAGACGACAACAGAACGATGTCATTAAATCGAAAAGCAAGCGAATGTCCTCCGATATTGGAAGCCAAAGCGATTGCCACACGAGCCATTCTGCGGACGATAAGATGCAGTAACGGCGTAAAGACTTAACGACTTTCACTCTTCCTTGAATCGTCGAACGTAACGGAATCGAAGTCCAATCTAGTCGGGCCGAAATCGAATGAAGGTCCAATTAAAGAAATTCGTCTTCAGCTGTGGCGCCTTTGCAATAAATGCTCCCGTTAAACCTGTCAAGAGCGGTCGAATTCGAGCGATAAAGACAAACCTCAAACGTTGGAGAAATGTTAATACCTTTAATATTTGTCCCCTTGCGAAAGCCACTCAGCGGGCTACGGGCCGGAGAAAATATCCTTGCCTGTAAGCACTTGAAAAGCTGTTCCAAGAACAAAGTGAGCAATGCTGCTGCCGTCCAAAGGGCTTTTCTTTCGCCAATGAAGAAAGCAGATGTCAATGCCCCACTTGAGCAAAGGAAAAAACTGAAGGGTTAATCGAAACGAAATTGGATGAGGGCTCGGTTAAAGGTTTTATTGGATATACTCGAGTCTTATCGAGATAGACGATTCAATGCCCAGGCGGTCAGGGTATTATAAACAACGTAATGCAACCTAGCAATGAATTTAATGCTCTTCGTAACTTTGATCGTTGACATTTCCGGTATTCATACGAACCGTAAAATCAAAATGACGTATCCGTCAAAGTTTCGTAGCTACAGAAAGGATTTTACTCGTTTATATCTGTAGAATTTTTTCCGTTCAGCCAGAAATAACCATCACAAAATATAGATCAAACGACAAGAAATGTATTCAAAAGACAAAACGTAATCGTATTGTATTCGCATCGTACGGTTCTTGTTAAATGCACTTAATGTCTGTTTAAAAATATGAAATTTGGTGTGTTCTTTTCATTTCATTAAAAATCGTTGAAACTGAGGAAATGGATATCGCTTTGCTATATGAAGCATATGAAACTTATCCATTATAAAAGTTTTAAAGCTATTAACGTTTACTACAATTTTATTACGTATCAACAGTCGTATTTAAATGTGAAATTATTATATTAATAACATGTTGAAATGTAATTTGCACACGTTATCGTACTTCTGCTACCGTCGAGTAAGGAGAATAGTTTTTCATAAAATTCCAGACGTAATGATATGCAAAGTGTATTTTTTATCTTATCCCGTTTCCTCGAAGGAAAATAAAAATGTATCTGCTGAATATTTCAGTGCAATACAACGGGAACTGCAATATCATCATCGTTGCCCGGGTGGGACGATGAAATATTTGACACGGAAAAAATGGGTTTCAATCACATAAACGTCGTGCGGTCACAAGTTACTCAACGAACATTTTCCTCCAGAAAATGAAGCAAAATCTACCCGTAATCTTAAACCCTTTCCTTCCAGATTTTCATTATTTATCGAGAAAAGAAAACTAACCGCGCAAGAACGAGAAACAGATGCACATGGAATATACGTATTACGAAACATTGTACACCACCGTAAACAAGTTTAATAACATCGTATTTGCTATGTTCGAAACGGATGAAATCCTTCCGTTTACGAGACCGATGTCGCCGATAATCTTGATGGGAATTATTAACAGGCAAGGTACCTCGAGAGGCTGATAATGGGGTTCGCGGCAAACGGGATACACGTATTTCACACTGCCAAGAGAAATTACCTGGGTCGTAATTAATCGAAGGATTGATTATTCCATGCACGACGTGCCGATGATTTGGTGTTAACTGGACTGTTAAAATGGCAGGTGAAGCTACGCGGCTGCAGTTTAGCCGATTGTCCCTCTGATCCGAGAGTGCTCGAGATTACTGGCCAGGGGAGGGGAAGATCGTGAGAAGAGACGCAAGGGAAGAGAGAATCCAGATGCGAAAGAGGTGATGGCGGATACGGACTAACAGACGACTGCCAGCAGACGGGCTTTCATCCACAATGCAGAAAGGAATTAGGGGAACATCGCTTAATAACTATCGGTGCAGGAATTAGGACACGTATACGCGTGTTTGTAGATATAGATATGCATTTTCATTCACGTATATTCATCCCCCGGCAGCCAGGAATTCCAGGACGAAGACAAAAGTCGGTGGTCAAGAAAGTTCGTGAAATTCCAAGAGAAAAATGCATTTTCCACTCCTCAACCTTCCCTACATCAGACGCAGGCAATCGCACGAACCGATATGAAATCTTATTGGACCACTATATTTTCTTGTGTTACACATTCTGCATGTAATTTATTTCTATTTCAGTGAAAACGACAAAGAAATTTTTCTTAAAAACGTACCAAGTACAAAACTGTAAGTATTTAATATTACACAGAAAAGAAGTTCCTTCTATCGATATAAGAATCGATTTTATTCGATTTTAGTCTGTCAGCTCTGTTGAGAAATTTACTAGTCAAAGTTTTAATCTGGTTGAAGGGGCTCGTCGCTGAGAATGTATGCAAAAACGTGTTAGGAATTGACTTGATTAGCTCGAAGGAAAAGGGGGGAGGACGCATATAGAGGAGTATGTTCGTCAAAGCTGTAACGACAACTATTAGCCATACACTTGAATGGCGATATATACGTCCCTCCAGTCTTCACTGAAGTCTCTAATCTCATCAGTCGGGCACAGGCATGCAACCCTAACAGCGGATCTTGCTCTCCTCACTACACCACTCTCGAATTCATCTCAAAGGTCAGCTCCTTGCATCGCTCCGTCACCATCCACTATTAGACACGATTAATTCTGCTCTCACCATTCCGTCACGCGAGGCTGGCTTAGTAGTACACTTCCATTACTTTAACGGAACTAACAAATTTACGAAGACGCAGCACACAAATTTCATTGACTGTAACAGTTGAAAGATTGTCCATATCGTTAAGTTTGTAAATATAAAGGTCGCAATTGAATTAATCCCGTCTGCGTACGTGTCATTCATCGGAATTTGTTTTTTAAACATTACGTACACTTAGAAAACAACTAACCACTGTTACATCTGATTTCAGGCAGATGTATAATCTGAAATTATACCTATTCATTTATATTTTTTTTACAAAGTGTAGACGTACACGAAAATTTGATATGCCAAAGTAAGTAGTTTACTTAGTTTCATAACATACATCATCCCGTTGCAGTTCAAAGAACACCCGAAATAATCCAAATAATAAAGATAAGTGAACTACCCTCTACGTAAACACGGTGTGTTGATAACGCAGATATCACGTTCGGCAGAACATTATTTTGCCCTTCAAGACGATACTCTCCCAGAAACGTATGGACCCATTTACATGGAAGCCCATGCACGCATTGTCCAGGGGAAAATATTTTTTCGGCCGCATAATCCGAGGTATCCAATTTACAAGTGGGCCATATAAATTCGGCAACTCCCTAGGACTCGCGTAAGTTATCGACTGCTGCCCGACGCTGGCAAGTAATATAGACACGTATCGGCGAGGGGGGAGGGGGATGATGGAGGGGGGAATATATGCGCACAGTTCGGCCTGGGCAAAGGGCTATCGGCGAGACACTTATATCGATGCGTCCCCCTGGTGTCTCATGGTTTTCCCTCATCCCATGAATCACGCGCAGGATTTCCGCCCCTCACACCCCTCACCCCCCGCGAAAAACTTTGTTAGCACGTCGCACGACGTCACGAGGCCGCGCACCTTCCCCTCCCATTTTCGCCGACTTTTCCTCGCGACTTGCTCCCCGTGGATTTTCGCACGACGGTTCCGTGCTCCTTAAACTCAACGTTCGCCGAATATTCCCTTCCGCACGGAGATTAATTATCCGCAGTTCTCCCGAGCTGCCTCGGTATTAATCGCCATGGACTACTAATCGCGTCATGTATTATTTTCTGTCCTTCAGAAGTAAATATCCTGCAACGTGTGCACGGTTAAACGCGAAACGATAAGATAACAAATAATTTAGGCTAACTGCAGGTTTTTATTATCGCAATTTATGCCCCGTGATAATGTGCAAAATGTCATATATGCGTCGTCTTTATCCAGAAATTTCCGAAAATTCTCGTAAACAAGGTAGAAGGTCTAAAAAATTCATCGCGACACTACGTCATTAAACAAACGATACCTTCATTCTGAAAAACTAATTTCTATTGAAGTATGTTAAAATACGACGGTACAGGTACAAATTTACGATTACCCACACTGTAAGGAAGGAAAATACGAGAACAATTGACGTACGACACGCTTTTGCTAAAATGTTTAGTCTTGAAGGGTTTCTGGCATACTTCAGTGCAAGTCGACCATAGAGGAAAATCCGTGTAGCGGTGGAACGTTCGATGGTGGAGGGGGGAGTGGAATCTAGGATCGCTTGTCCGGGGCGGAGGGGGGCAAGATACTGGCGATAAGATGTGTATCGCCGATATATGTGGGGAAACGAGGGCGAAACCATCGGATGCACTCGGATGCACCAAGCTGCGTCGACGACACGCATCTTCGCGATAAAATATCGCCGATGTACGGTATTTTCCGGCTGACACCGGCGATGCGACCGAAACCATCCCTCCCCCTCCCCCCCACATCCCTGCCCCTTCTCCGCCGTTTGCCTGCCAAAACCAAGCACCGACAGATTTATGGGCCGACAACTTTAAAGCGCGACATCTTTGGAATCCCCAACGATCGAAGAGTTCCGAGTGCATTTTCCCGAGACCGCGGGGACGCCTTCCATCCACTACAATTGTATTCCCGGGGCTTGATAAATCGCCGGGATATATACAAATCGCCTGAGGATTCTACGCAATAAAACGGCCTACAGGTAAACGGCCTTGTTTATATACCGAACAATTTATCTGGCGATGCGGTGCATCGTTTGTTATTCGGTTAATGTTCCTTTATTAAATAGAATGTATAAGTATCTTGTGAAATCAATCGACTCGGAAACAAGAGAATTGATTGACAGTTTGAATTCTCGTCCTATGTGTATGCTATGTTCAACTTATTTTTAGACATACTGAAAAGATTCACTTTTAAAGCATTTATAATAACTGTATAATATGATTTTAATTATGTGTTTATGTGTTGCATTGGAATTAAGTAAAAGGCAGAACAGGGGGAAAGAAATTTCGTTACAAACTACTTCTGTGTCATTTTATTAAAAATAGTTCCACAGAAGGATGAACAGAAACGGTATTGACAGGAAGATATACCCGTTAAAGTTCGCGCGTAATTTGAGAATCGAAGAAACGTATTATTTATATTCCGATGCACGTTGGAGGAGAATTTATTATACTGAGCCTTTTATTTGTTACAACTTATAGGAAGTGGTAACACAACGGCGGCAGGACGAAGTACGAATATTTGAAGGAAACTTATAGATAAACTTCGCGATCGATAAGCCCTTAAGCAAACTTTTACGTAAGAAGTATCCATGCCCAGGAGAGGACTGGAATTGATCAGATGAAATATCCTTTCGTAACTTTCCCAAACGAATTTTATCCGATACGAAGGACTACTTATCTCCGGGCTATATCGCGAGAAAAAGTTCGATAGTTCTGGCGCATAAAGAGCTGCGGCATTTTTCCAACCAACTTATTAAGCCAGGGTTAACGAGTTCGCGAATAAGAATCGCCGCTACGCTTATAACCGCTGGAGATTTTCGAGTGTTACGATGCGAGGTTTAGCAATTTCGTGCCAAGTGGATCGTATAATTTGAATTTTAAACGCCCCATAGTTTAAGCATTTTACAATAAAATTACAGGAACTTAATTAATAAATGACAGTGAATAATGAAGAGGCGATATCGAATGGGCGCTGTTCAATTGGTTGATTCTCGTAACTACATGTCATTCAACACAGTGAGAGTAACAATAATTTAGTAGCTGCAATATTTATAATTAAGTGAACATATTGGTTCTGTATATCAAACAAAATTCCAAATAATTATCGGTGTAACCCATGAATTCATGAAATATAAAGTTGATATAAATATCAATTACGTATACATAACATTTTAATAAAGCGAATTAAAGTTGTAATTGAGAACAGTAATATTTTTGACATTTTGATCGGTTCGTAATCGTGAATTTTTTATTTGTAACGATCAGCGATAAATAAAAAAATCTACAAGTTAAAAAGGTCTCTAGTTTAAAGGCTCAAAGCTGGCGCGAAGGAAAAGTTTTATGGGTCTGTACGCGGTTATAAGTATTCAGGATTTCAGATAAGCTCAACAAGCGGAAATTAACGATGTTTTGAAAAAGAAACCCTGCTACGAATACGTCACTACAACCTCCGGCAACCTTTCAAAGTTGATGGAATGTAAAGCTCGATATTCTTATCACATTGATAGAGTATTCAAACTTCTGAAAATGTGGGTATACGAGAAAGAACGAAGGGGAGAATCAATTTTTTATAAAAAGAAGTTGATTTGTAAATGGTTCTGAAAAACGCCTCCCAAGTTTCCCTCACATATATTTTATGATTAATGTGTAAGGATGACTATGCATAATAATTTTAGCATGAATACAAGTCTTTCGTTGTTTAAAAAACATAAATGAATAAGAATTGTACAATTAATGTCTATATACATGTAGAGTTGTAAAAGCATGAATTTAATCTAACATATCGTGAAATTTACTGCTTTTCTGGCTGGCCGCAGTATACCCATTGTTCGCGAGATAGTATTTCTCTTCCTCTAAAAAACTCTAACGTCACGTAGCACGCGAAAACCGTTATAATCCAAAGTAAAATTCGAGGTTCTCATGAATTCAAAGATGGCGACGTAAGTTATGCCATTTATGCTTCGGAGGAATTATAACACATATTTAAATAAATATTGTAATTATCTGCAACGAAGAACAATCTAACGAATGGATTGCACATTTGACAAAATGTACTTTACACTGGTATAAGATAAAAATGAACGTGCAAAGAAGAAAAGTACACATAAAACTGGAGAAAATTGATGAATTTTCTATAAAATATCGTGGAATTTATGGTATTTCCGATGACCTCACGTATGGACGTTCGATTTTGTTCGCTGGTTAGTATTTTCCTGGCTGTGAAACGGCGAAACTTCATGTAGGCCGATAAAAATGTTATAATGCGGAGTAAAATTAGTGGCTGCGAGTAACTGAAGACACGTGCGGCGCGATTCATGTCCCGGAATAACGTTTATTGCAGCGATACTTCTGTGCTTCTCGACGATGCCGTACGAGAGGGAACTACGTTTACGGCTCTGCAGTTTTATTATATCGGGGAACATACGGAAGGGTCAGTAAGCGCGGAGTTCCGATCGTCGAAATGATCTCAAGGAGCACGGCGTGACGGCGAAATCGAAGGAGTTGCCCATTGGATTTAGCAGGTGTTACGGGGCTTCGGGTAACTCGATCGCCTTTAACATGCGTATATCCGCCGTCAATGGCCACTTTGACGGCAGATATATTATACCCCCGCGGAAGCGAGCGCAAAGCTTGGGCAGGAATCCAAGAAGAGCAAGATATATTATACCCTTAAACACTTCCCCGGACGCGCATTACGAACTCACTGCTTCCACGAGGATCCTCTCTCTGTCTCTCTCTCCTATCCGGTTTAACACAAAATTAATTCCGCGCTTTCTTCGTCCGCGGGGAACGCTAAAAGGATATAAGCGACGTCTGGCAATTTTATCTAATAGGGCAAACGAAAGGGAATCCATCGCAACAAAAGTGGGATTCACAGATGAAAATGTGCCGTAAAGAATTGTACGAAAATTGTATCTGAGAAACTTTCAACGAGAGAAAAAAATTTTATACGGTTCATTGGCACGTTGAAAATTTCTCAACTACTTTCCTTCGTGAGAACTACAATTTTGCCAATGGGTAGCTAAGTTTTTTATGTGACAAACATTGGAAATTTGAAATAGTACGTCCCCGTCGTAAAGGCAATACTTTGGCGTGCTGTCGTTAATTGGTCGATCGACGGGGCCGGGAAACTAGTTGGACGACTTGGGTTGTTATTTATAGGGCTGGCCCGGGTACCGGGAAATGCGGATGGAAGAGGGTAGGTTTGGAGCGGGGGGGTAACGCGCTTCCTGGTGCGGCCCGGAAGCGATCCGGGAGCCGATGGAACGACCCGGCCGATTTAGCGAGCAGGACAGAAGCAATTATCCGCAGAACGGACAGTTTACGCCGGGAATAAAGCTGTTTATGCCCCGGTACGCCCGGGAAGGGAGTCGCGTACTTCTCCGAAGGGACCAGGGCGAAGGGTTAGGTGGAGCAGAGGGTCGGAGGATGCGAAGGGACGAGTGGAAAGACCGGGAACGAAAGGAGAGTGGCACTGGGAGCCACTGAGAGGGGCCATAGCCGTACGTCGCAGTTATCGCTGCAGATGGAAGAAATTTCGAGCGGGAGTAAAACGGCACTGGCCATTTAAACCCATTCTCTCCGGGCGTCTCGACGACCGTCCTATCGCGCTACCCCACTGCATCATCTCCTCGCCTACGAGGAGAAAGAACTGTCGCTCCTGTCCACGTCGTCCCGCAACTACGTCGCGCCGTAAACGACTAACCTTTTTCACGCTCGTCGAATATAATCGATCTCGCGTGCGCTATCTTCTCCAGCGTTCCGCGGAGAAATTACGGCGAGGCAAATGACGTCACGGCTAATGAATGCACGGGTCTTTTTTAAAAAGTCAACGGACATTGTCGATAAATGTGCACCCAGTGAGGAAGGAACCGTGGACACTTTTGATTTAGCAATTTCTCCCTTCCTCGAGCGAGCAAGCTTCCCGCGCGGAAGCTGCGCGACCACGGCGGAAAGGAAGTGAAGCCATTTTCATTCTCACGACTTCCACGAAGCTATTTCACTGATTACTTCGTTTGTCCCCCGATGATTCGCGGCGTATCTCCCTCTTTTTGCCGCGACGAATCTCGCTGTACACACCGATCCTGGCGCCAATAAAGAATCATACAATCCGGCCAAGCCACCTGGGACGCGGTTGATAGTTTTACAGGCGGTACTTTTTCCGTGGCGTCTGGCCCGGACAAAACGAATGCACAAATCTCCGGCGATGGGGGGGGGGGGGGGGGGGGGGCATAAAAATCGAAATTACAAATCGCGCCGTGGCCTGTTTCCCGTTTGTCCCCACCCCCCGCGCCCATCCCTGTGCATTAGCGAAGCGACGGATGAATCGATTGCCCAACGGGGCGGAGTGAAACTCGCGCGGGTGTTTTTTTGTTAAGCGCGGGAAAGTCTCACCGCAGCGTCGGCAACGGGACAACTCGTTGCGTGCAATAACCTTTTTGCGCCGCTACTGGCCCGGCAATATTGGCCTTCCCCTTCCGCGTCGATAACGGAAATAGGGCGAACGGCGAAACCACCCACCCACTGCCGCCCGAATAACGGGGAAGACGAAACGGTGGAGGTGCAATAATGAAAAGGTCCTCGCCAAGGACAGGCCCGTTTCACTAAACCCACTGCGCTTCGACGATCCAGCAAATTTACGTTGAAAATAAAATTCCCTCAGATTAAGCGGATAGCGAGCGTTGCGCGGAAAATGGAAATTTCGAGGAAACTGCAGTTAACACTCGACCGTGACTGCGGGGCTCTTCGTACTCGAGGAAGACAAAGTAATGTACCCGGACGAACGAGTTTCGCACCGGAATACGTAAAGTCCTTGACATTGTCGTGCTGTTATCGAGTAAAGGAAGGCAGGCAGGTATTGCGTTATACTAGTACGCGCTATGATCGGGTTGTAACAATTGTAACTGCAATTAACAGAACGGTAAACTCATAAACAGTGTCAGTTTAACGCTCGAAATTCAATATTTTTCCTCATTTGGCAATTAACGTGCACGTAATTAAAATCGCAGTTGTTATTTACAAAATGCTGAAGAACTCTCTTAATTCTTCTTTATTTTTACAACAAAAATAATATTATTTGCTGTAATATTTACTTACTCGATTTACAATTTGTACGTGCATTTATTGACATTCAAAGCGTCCCTATAATGAAGGCTCAATAAATAAACATATATAAATTACGGTGAACCGTATATAAATAAAACAAAATGTTATTAATGCGTTGGCCGTTATTACGAAAGAAATACAGGTATCGTTTTACATAATTTCCAAATAAATAAACTTCTAATGATTACGTATTGTAACAAATTATATTCCGATTCATTTAAAATGATCATAAATATATAAAAAATTCGAAGAGTTCAACAATTCTTTCCCGAGTTATATTCAGCGAAAAGAAAGTAGTACTTAACAGCTTTGTATAACCCCTTTAATTGTCAGGAGAAACGATTCTCTTGCTGGTAAAAAAACATGTGAAACGAGCAATATGTTTTTCCGTGGCGAGTTATGGTGTCAGGAAGTCTGTTGTTAATTAACACGTAATTTTGTCGAACCCGCATGTAAAATTACGGCAATGTCGGAAGGGTCTTGCGTATTCGGGATTAATTGGACTTAGCTCGTTTAGTCACGCGCTTCAGCTTCGCTACAGCTTGCTAACCCTTCTCACGGTCCTATCTAAATCGCAAGACCCGTACATTGTATAGGTATATCGTTCGTGAAATTGATCGAATTAATATGCAAACCCATTGAATTATTCATTGGCACTAATGCGCCTCGCCGCCTGTACATGTTTACGGGCATTTCGTTACGAAATAAAACGAGATTTATCGAAATGTTCCGTTCACTTTTTAAAACGGACACTGTGGCGAACGTGGGATCAAAAGGAAGACGGAACGGTGGAAGTTCACGAGCTAAAGCTCGGCCATTTTCTAAGACGATTCTTCTTTGCAGGAGTAGTCAATTATTTGTACTTCTTAGGTGCTTTTAACATAGCCTTTTTACAGATAAACATGAAAGGAATAGGAAGTCCGTATTATGTAGCTTGTGACATATTTGCGCCGATTTTTGTTAATGTTTTTTTTGCAACAGTTTCGCGATTTGTAGATATATGAGTGTTGTTAACAAAGATTTATAACAAAAATGGTGAAATATGACACATGAAATGATGAAATATGACATATTCGTCTATCTTCCCAATATTGACAATAGCTCACAATGATGTGCAAAACTGGGAAATTATACTTCAATGCTTTCAACAGACTATACATTTAATTATAATTACGTGACAACTTGACATTCTTTCTACCCACACACACACACACACATACATTCCCGTACATTTTCTGTCTGGCATTATTAATGGAAACAGATGTTAAAACATAATGGTCAGAAAACGTACACTATAAATCGTAATTCTTGAAAATCATGACAGAACTTGTAAACATTGACGGAAAACTGTTCCCTGGCAGAGTGCTTATATGTATCTTTATCTATTGTCAAAATCAGAAAATGTAGAAAAGTCATTGTTATGTTGACTGCGAGTAAAAGTAGAATGCGGATGCGAAAAATTACGCTCGAATGTTTTTTCCAAACACATCTCTTGATCTCCTGACGGCTCGTAGATGCCATGGAATACGACTGAGCCGTGTTTGTCGCATACACAACCCAGCGTTTCATTGTGATTGCGCTTCGTTACGCCAGATCCACGTTATTCGTTCGTTTTTGACAAGTTGTACCGTATTCTGTTGTGCGTAGGACAAATACGAGGCTCGCAAACTACGTATTCCGCAGCGAACACGTTGTCGTTTTAACAGACGTTAACGCGTTACCCATCCATTACAACCTAGCTAAGGGCGTGATTGATTCACGTCGATAATAAAAAAAAGCAACAGAATATTAATAAATGGTTATTAATAATAGTACTATATAACAATTATTAATTTCGCTACGTGACTCTTGAAAATCAGTTTTAAGATGTGCACGATAAACGTGAAGAAACAGTAAATCTATTTCAGTGATAATTCCAATCTGTGCGCAGTGTTTAATGGACCTGAATAAAAATCTAGTAACTGTTGTATAATTTACTGCAATTACCTGTGTTTGCTTCGGACGCAGTTAAGTGTACGATAATCGACACATAGACACGATAATAACGAGGTTAATTGCTTAGTAACAAGCATACAATTTCCTTCTGAGAGATTACGTACGTACAAACGTCACTAATAATAAAAACTGTATCGGTAGCGTGGTGGTATCACGTGGCACAGTAACCGCTACAGTAAATCATTCACTGGAATTACCACACTAAAGGCGTAATTACACGCAATAAATTTCACATGTGTAATCATTATTTGGGACAGGGTTTGAAATAATCACGATCGCCGGCATATTAATTTTCACGCACACCTAAATTTCACCGTTACTATAATCTGGCTCCGATCAATATTTCCCTGTCTTATTGGAGTGCATATCTGACACTTGAGAAACCTTGACCAAAACGATTCCTCGCATTTTTCATAGGACAATAGCTTGTAGAACCTTTTCGTCCGGGTTCAATGAGTTCGAAAAGAAATCCTGATAATTTCCATGCCGACTTTGACGGGGACGGTGGCGTTGTTAGGGGCGGACAGGCGATGCCAGGCAAAGAAAAGAAACGGAGAACGCTCGGGAGACAGGTTTCCCCCTAACCCAGATTTATTCTTCATTTTGTTGCCAGCGACTACCGTGACCACGGGCACCCACGGGACCTATCACTTTTCCGCTCCCTAAAAGCATGACAGGACAGCAAGTATCCACCGTATCTGCCGTTTCTTTTCCGCGAGCTTTATCTTCCATTCTTCGACCACTCGACTCACTTTCGTCAGGAGTGAGTGGATCTACGTGTCCGACAAGTTTAACGTCCGTTCGTCATTCGATTACCGCGCCTATGCTCGTACTTTCCTTCGCATTTGTGTCTCAACCGCGCATTCACTTTTCCTTCCTGTCGATTTCTCTTTGATATCCAATGCCACTGCGAGAATCGTGTCCTGGCGTCTTTAAAGCTCAACGAAATACCAAGGAAGGGGTACAAGAACAAAGCGATTTTCGTAACATAATGCGAAATTTATAGGACAATGAAGTTAATGTATTATTTGTCTTAGCTTATAGGACAATTGTCTCAATGCGTGTGCCATTAGCTGGGCTATTTTCTTCAAGTTCTTCGAGCGCACGACACGGTTTGTCGAACGCTTAGAAAGCAGACTTCTTTCGTGCTGACTTATCACCCTTTCGCCGAACACTCTCCGTCCCGGAGAAGACGGCACGTCGTACAACTTTAATGGTAGTTTCCGGCTTACACGGCTAAAACGTCGAGTACGTAAATACTTCTTGCTGCTTACATCGTCGCCAGCGAAAAGTGAGTCGCGGTCGATGAGCTTAGATCCTGCACGTTCGGCCTAACACCCAAAAGAAAAGTAAATAAGCGTTACTCGCAATAGACTCGAGTAACACAAGAATTTATTAGTGCACCACAATTCTTCTTCCCAAAGTCCTCAGCATTTTTTTGCATACTCATTATCAATCACAAAGACGCGATTATTCCGTTGAATTTTTCATTGAATTGCCTTAAACAAGGCCGACGAATTTCCAAGACCTCGCAAACGAATTTTTCAGAATTTTTATAAAGTACAGAAGAGCCAAGAGAAGAGATGAAAAATATTGCCGATATTTTTCGTGGCAATAACCAGAGAGCTCCAATTAAGAAAGTGTTGTAACAAAGAAGCGAAGATCGCGGAGGTTTGTTATTTAATCGGCGATCGCGAAGGCAACTCGGCCGACGAGTAGGTAGTCTATTGGCCCGTGGCAGCGGGCAAATCCGCAAACTTACTTATCTGGCTGTAAAAGCGTCTATCTACGTGGAGGCAGAGATGAGCGTGAAACCGCCGGAAACGGGGGCCGTCGTCCTCTTTAGCGTCGTCGTCGTCGACCTGGCCTTCGCCGAAAATATATGAATATGCTAACTTTAATGCACCGAGCAGACTGGCTTGTGTTAAAGTAGCTATATCCTCCCCCTCCCCTCGAAAGGTGTACTTAAACGCGACACCTCGTGGGACAGAACCGGCCGTATTAAGGTACACGATGCCCCCTCTCTCACACCCCCCCCCTCCCCATCTCCTCTGGGCATTACGAATCTTCTGTATGCAAAGTACACGCTTCGCAGGTGCACGTTCTACAAGTATAATGAGCTGGTGTACGTGTCGAACAGTTGCTCGTCCCGCGCCTACCCCAGCGTTTCTTTTCTTCCTTTCGTTCCACCTCCGGCTAGCGTCCCGACGCTAAAGGAATCTTGCGCTCATCATCCGTGCCAAGATACGCGAACCGCTAGGTGACAACCCGGGGAATGATGCAAGGATAACTTGCGCTGGAGTTACGGGATTAACATGTCAAAAAATGTGAAATCCACTTCGGACAAAAAGATTCGGTTTTAAGGGGGTTAGGGACAATTCATGGGTCGTTTGCGTTTAAAATCTCGAATAACCCGAGAACTTTGATAAAAGAATGCCGCTGTTAGAACTGAGGAAAGTGTAGTGTAGTTTTTGGAAGATTTTTTTAATATCGTCGTTACAGCAGTTGCTTTGCAACAATGATCCACGTCTGAGAAAATGAACGAATTATTTGGGAGGAGTAAACTTGTATATTTTTCCGCCGGTGGTTACAGGAGAGCTTTGGCCAATAGTTCACGTCGAAAACACACTTCCTCGATTTCGCTACGCTTCCCTCGACGTTACAGCATGAAACATAAATTTATGGCGGTCAGTGCTTTGCCGAAATTCAGAGGCTGTATTCCTTGAGGAAAGTTTCGACCGTACCTACGTCAGTACAGGGATGGGCAGAATCTTTAACAAGATAACTCCGACGTACTATTGAATATCTCAACAGTGCGTGCACAGTATTCCTGCAGCGCATTCTTCGCATAACTTATTAACAGCTACAAATAAGGAATAAATTTGTCAGATTTTGCCTAACATTAAATAATAACAAACTAACACAATTATCCCTGATATTTACAAGAGGTTATTCGTGCAAATCGGTATAATTAAAAGTCTAAATCATCATGGGAATTAATTGATATCGCGTATCAGGATAAATGAGATATTTTGTGAATTCATGGCGGCGAGTGTTGGGGGAGGGGGAGATTTGCGGACGGTATTCCAGGCAGCTAGTTGCGATCGTGTCTACATGAAGGAAGGGGGGTGGGGGAGATGGGCAACGCAGCCGGTTTTGCGGGCGACGGACGAGCCACTCGACGAAACCGCAAGAGAAGGGCGAGCCACGGCCGTTCATGACATTCCCCCAGACACGGCAGGGCTTTGGACATATCCGAGCGTTGCACGGCGGTCTACGAACTAAGAAGAAGAGATCCCAAACAAGTAGGACTGTGGGCCGGCTCGCTGCTCGGTTTAAACCACTCAAAGCTGCAGTAGCGCGTGATAAGAACCGCACTGAGCCGCACTCGGCCGACCCACCTCCTTTCTGATCCTTCTGTCAGGAACACACCAGCTTGTCTTGTTTGCAGTCTACCTACTTTTGCATTCAGGAACCTCCGCTGGCCTCAAATTGAAACCGCCACCACCACCCTCACCTTCAGTCTCGGTTAAACAGGCATTTACCGATCAGACTATTCGCCATTTTATCCTCTACAGCCGGTTGAATTTAAGAAGGAAATAAAGATTCACATGCCCACGGGCCAGTTTCGAATTGGATAAAAGTATTCGCTATATTCAGCTCAGCAGAATGAAATAATGTCACAGCAATTTCAACGCATCGGTATCATGTTGAATAATGTGAAATTGTGTTCTGTTTACAAACATATATACGGTGTTTACCTTCGATGCAATGCTTTATGGAACTAAAATGATGAAAATTCAATTCCTTCAGTATACCGAATTCCTCAAAGCGTAGAAAGCGAATAGATTTACTACTGAAAGGAATTGATTTACTACCACTGGCATTTAATTGAAAATCAAGGCTTGTTTGTATTCAATTAATCCGAACTGTGGACCGGAGACGAAACTTGAGAGAGCCCTTTTGACTTGAAATCGACCATTAAGAAAGTCCTAGGTATTATGGGAACTCTGCGGTGGCCATTGCACATGTTCCGGCACGTTTGCTTCGGAGTTGTCGATAAATTCACGCGATATCAGTCCCAACTGTCCCGAAAGTGCACAATGAGCCGGCCGTTCAACGCAATTGTAGCTCGGAAACTTTCGATTGAACCTCTATCTCGTCGAGACGAACACACTGCCACCCAGTATCTATACTATACACGGTCATGGCGTAACTGCACTCCAAAAGTAACAGGAATGTGTAAACAGGGACTTAAGCATCGGGGCGAAGAATTGAAGATAACAAACGCGCTGGGGGAACGGGACAATTATCCGGCACGTCCAAAAACCATTTGCGGCCGCGACAATACCAACCCAGTCGTACGGCAAGACGTTTACGTGTAACCGGCACGGAGACGTTGTGGTCTCGACAGAATTTTCATTGCTATCTTACAGCATAAGCATAGATATGACCATGGAAACCCTCGTCGGCGACTGTTGAAATATCTCGGAAATAGGTCACGCTGCTAGCATTCTGTTTCTCTCTCCGCTTCACCTATTTCTCTTCCTCTTCGTAACGTTTATTCGTAAAACAATGGAGGTTCGTTCCTCATTTACGTTTTTTCTCCCCGGTGTTTAGAAAATTATCCATGGCTTACAAATTAGACTTTGAATTTTGCATTTCCTTCGATTTACCCTGCTCCTGTAGCAATATTTATTCGTGCAATAACGTATGCCCGTGTTTCATTGCCATTTACGATCGACGGAAATTTTCTGTCGAATTTCGTTCGAATGGCCATTTTCTTCTTTTTCTTTCTCACATAATTTTTCTTCATTCTCATACGAAATCCATGCCTCATCTACATTCATCCCTCTGTCCTACATTTGTAAAACTGTACGTGAATGACAAACTTGGCTCTATTCTCTTGGCCTTTTTCTTGAATTCTTTCCGTCTCAAATATTTATGGGTACTGTAGCGCGTGTCTATTTTCATTTGCGTTTCCTTCCCCCCCTTCACTATTCACGAAATTATCCGTGACCCACATTTTCGACTTTTCCTATTCCTTCTCTTTTTGTGCTCTTCATTTCTTTCACACCGATGCGTTCACGAATTTACAACACTCCACGCGCGTAAACCACTTTTTCCTTTGCCCTTTTAAAAGTCACAACGTCGCGTTTCTCTTTCGGTTTACCTTTCCCTACGTACAACGAATGCTTTCACGCGCGATACCTTCGTCCTTTTTCATCGGCGAACCTTTCATCGAGGGGGAAAAAAAAGCGGTCTACGCGGTAAACGTCCTAATCTATTTCGATGCTCTTCATCCCCTGTCTGTCGGACTGTCAACAGCATCGCATGACACGGCGGCAGGGTCGATTTTCACGTTTAGTATTACGAGGTGGAATTTCGCGTACAGAGGAGGAAAGTGATGACGGCGGTGCGCCCGTCAATCGGGCCTCGATCGCGAGCACGTTCCTATCGATTCGCGCCCTCGTCTATCTCTCTACGAATGAAATTCTAACCGCTCGGATGTTTCTGGCCGGCGTCGCGTGAGCTTAGCCCGGAAATTAATGGAAACAATGGCAGTATGGCAACTCGATATGGAATCCATTTAATACAGCGCGGTGTGTATGGGCTTCCACGGCAGATTGGTTATTTGCGTAAACGCCGCATGACAGACCCGTGTCGAAACAATAGCCGGCGACCGGCGAGAAAGGATTTGGAAACCCTAAAATATCGTTATCCCGTGTCGTGTCACGCGAAACCCGCTCCACTCGGCTTACTCAAAGCACACTTTTATACCGACACGTTGGAGCGTTATTCGTGTGTACGGCTGTTGCAATTTACAGGTCTGTTAATCAGCAACTAATACCCCGCGCATTTGATACACGTTATTGATACAGTCGTGAAATTATGCGCAGGGTTATGATTCCATAGAGGCGTGAAGTGAGCCATTCTCTTTGCGTCACTAGTTAGAAACGATGGACAAGAATGAGCGCTGCAAAGGTCGTCGGGGGAGAACACAAATTGAACGTTTTGTCGTGGAAGAAAAATGACGAGTGTGGAAACGAGCGAACGGGGAAATGAATCGATCGTAAGCTCGCGATGTAAATGAACGAATCGAGATGGCAGAAGGAGGGATGGAAGTTTTACGACACTCGAGGGTACCGCCGTGAGAAGCCACTTTACCCGCGTCGAACGCCTCCCCGCACTGCGCGGAGTAAAACCGCAAATTGACCGTAAAACAGTTTAATAACGCTCGAGAAGAAGCAGTCTGACGATTCTCGCACGCCATCGTTATCTCTCGGTCAGATAATACCGTACTCGCGAGGCATTCAAACAGAACGCAATAAAAATCTGATGCCTGGCGAGTGCTAACGATGCTCGAAAGGAAGCCCTTTGGCCATGTGTATCGAGGACAATTTCTGACATAATAGTCCGAATGGTGGACATCGTTATCCCGCGTCAGACTGACAAACGATCGTCCGGCATTCTTGGGCGGGGAGAGAAAAAAATCTTTGCGCGTTACGCGTCGGCCAAGAAATTCCTCGGCGGAATTTAGGCGTCAAAAGAAAATTTGCAATAAACCGGAGGAAGCTCAAGTGCTTTCTTATACCCGTGCAAAGTGTTAAATTTTCGCCAGAGCGTTTGATAACGCTACGTGCTGCGCGGTCCTATAAATTTCAAAAGCTTCCATCGTGGCAGAGTTCCAAAAGTGAAGGAGCTCCGCACTGAAGAAAAATAAAAATAAACGACCGACAGACAAAACGTATAAAAGGATTGGTCCGAGGACCAAAGATAAATATCGGGGTACTCTTGCCAGCTGACAAATAGACAGCTGAGATATTCCTTTGGCTTGCGAAACGCCGTTAACTTCAAATTTCTTCGAGTCTCCATTAACGAAAAAACTCGGAGGAATGACAATTCGTGGCGAAACTTAATCTTTCCCTCGTTACTCCGCTAGAAAGATTCAATTCCACAGAGTTCGCTGCAAAGTTGATTGCTTTCTCGGGATATAACAAATATCAGGCTATTGCTGCGGGTTCAGATTGGATTGGCCTTCGAACTTCCTCCAGTTTCTAATTTTCTTACATTCCTTCGAACAGAGAAGCCTGGAAAATTGTCAATTCCTCCGGAAATCCAGACTCCCTTTGACATTTCGTTAACGGACTTATGTTTGGCAGAAATGCCTGAATGATTAAATTACGCATGGTAGTTCCTGCTAAATCACTGTGGTTGGCCATTCTCTTGACTGAGTGTACACGGTTGGTTGCTTTAAATTATATTCGTTGTACATACCTCCCCGCCAGAGCCACTGTCTCAGACGCCAAGTCATCCGTAAACTGAATTGGTGTACGCGTAATATACCAAGTCGACAAATTCATAGCATTCCCGGTACAACGATAAAAGATATGAGAATCTCCTTATTCCCCTGCGAGGACGAGCCATAACTCGGGAGGAATGTACCGACGGTAATTTAAATTATCTCATACACATGGTCGGAAAGTTGTTACAATTTCACAGACCTCATGTAGAATACGACAAATGGAGTTCATCCTGAGAAAGTCCTAGCAATCAGAATCAACAAACGCAATCTGTTAAATTGTGTACCTAAAGAAGAAACAAAAATATTTCTCGGTGAAAATAACGAAAGTAAAAGTATTTTATATACTGGTTAAATGTTATCACATTTTTATTTAAACAAAAATTTCAAAAACACGTCACTAATGGAGAAAGTATATTATCCTGATCGTGTAATCCGCGAAGGACCAATCAATATTTCTTCGTCCGTCACTTTCCGTGACGATAGGGTTGTAATTGCAGATGAAATATCAGGAATCGCGGTGCTTGCCGCGCGTGGAATTTTATATTTACATTTGTATTAGTCGTAACTATGCGTTCGAGGCGGACAGATCCAGTGCAGGCGGGGATCCTTTACATTATGCTAATAATCCGGCCGTACATTACGTCGCAAAGTGGCTATTATGCGCTGGTCATATAATATTCCATGATTTAATTTCACAAATTTATCGCTCGGGAGATTAAACGGGACCGAAGCTCGGCAGGCTGGATCCTCCCGCCTTTCCTTGGCCTTCCTCTTCCGCTATTACATGAGTAGAACCGTCGCTAGCGATCCTCCCTTTCTTTGCACCGTCAAGCACGCCACTCCGAGAACGGGGGACCCGAGAGTACAAATTTTTAAGCGTACCACGGCATCTGTGTCACACTTGCCAAAAAAAGACGAGACGCTCCCATTCAGATGCCATTCATACCGCGCGAATACCATGCATAATGCAGAAAAAAGAGAAGGATAACCGGGAAGGACGATGGTTCTCAAGGAAATTTCTTCTACGAAAGTCTCTTCCATCATCTTACCCCCCTCCCCCCTCCGTCGAGGGAAAATTGTGTTTGGAAAATTGGTAACACGGGTAAGACAGTCGTGGTCCTGTTAATGTATTTCACCAGCCCTACGTTTACGGGGTCGTTCATGTATCTTTTCACGAATTCCTTGCAATGTTATTTCTTATCCCCTTTATCCGTCGCGTCTGTGGAATCGCGAGACTTGTTTTGCAATTACACCCGGCTTCCATTATAATATTCATGTCCCGCTGATAGTATTCCTCGATAAGGTGTGTTACTGCCGTCTCATTAGCCGCAGATTTCCGCGGGATCTCGCATTAATCTTGGCAATTTTTGCCGAGGGACTTTCCACGGCTAGTTCCCCGCGGAGTAACGGCGTCTCGTTAGAGCTCCGGTTGAAACGTATTTCTGGCCGACAAATAACGAAAATTAGACAGGTTTACCGTGGGCAGAGGCGCGTAATAGTCGAGTGGTCGGGGGGTGGAGGGGAAGGAGTGGGGAGGAAGGGGGTTTGAACATCCCGCGTATTTTTCCGCGGCACGTCCCTCCTTCTTCCCAAGGTTCGCCTAAAATCCTTCCGTTCCCCACCTCCCCCTTCCCCAGCCGCTCGCCCCGCCGCCACTGGCCCTTGCGATACTTTTGACCTTTTTTCCTGCCGAGCCCCAAAGACGACTGCCTTTTACCGAGCTCGTCCGTCCGTTCCTTCTTTCCACGGCGTTTCGCCGTTCTCCGTGGCTCTCTTACTTCTTCCCTTTTCGAGCCTCGTTGGCCTCAGCGTCGCGGGAGACGTGAGACGAAAGGCAATTCCCCGCGGCTTTTCCCTCCGACTGCCGCATTTTCACGTACGCGCTGGCCCGCTGTTTTACCACCACCCCCTCCCCTCCCCTTCCCCGCTGCTCTACCCGCTCTCAACTCCCATCGCGTACTCCGCCTGTTTCTTTTCTACCCCCAACCCCCCTCCCACGACCCCTTCCTCCCGGGGTACTACATCGCTGACGCTAATTCTTCGCTAAGAAAAATTATCATTCTCTCACGAAACCCGTGCGTACACTGGCGCCGTCTTTCACGTGAAATGAACGAGCACTACGGAGGACCGGTTAAACCTGGTTATTAAGCAACCGTGGGCCGCTTCTCTACGTTTAATTAAATTAGCGATAAACGTGTCCCGTATACCAGCTTCGCGCACTGGGCGAATGCTCGCAACGGCTAATAACAGATTTTCCCATTTTACTCGGACGCTTGAATAAGTTCCTTTAATAACGCAGGGAAATAGAGATTATAATAACCGCGGGACGTGTGAACGAAACTCGTAAAACTGTACAAGTACTGGGTAAAATAAAAACGTGCATATCCAAATAATCATTACTGATAAGGAATTTTATTCTTCCATAACATTTCTTCATTCATTCAACAATTACGTTATTATAACTTTTAATCACTGACACGTGTCTTTCAATGAGAAATCGTAAGTCTTGTGCAAACACGAACGTTGTTACAAAATTTGTTTTCATACAAACGTCACATCGGATCGTAAGAATTGGGCGTGAAAATTGACGAAACTTTAATTGCCGTGCGCCAAAAGCGACACTCTTTCGATTTTCCGCCGATACCATTCCATTACGACCTGTGTGTACCGTGGCAATAACAGTCGGGGGGAATAATTTATGGCATATCTGCGTCGGGGAAGGCGAGGAGAGTAGGTGGGGGAGGAGGACGAATCACGGTGCCAGGACGACCGTTTATCGACGACGCTGAAGAGCGGCAAACTCGGGAATCGCGACGCGGGACCCATTGATATGGGCCGGGTTTGTCGTCGATTTATCTTTCGTCCGTCTCCCTCTCAGGAGGAAGATATTCGACGCATACGCCACTCGGCAATTTCGTTTGACGATTTTTCGACACACGGCCGATGCTTTTTCTCGCGACGCTCGACTGCCTCGAGAATGTTTCCTTTTCAGGGTTTTCCTGATTCCCCGAATCCCAGCAAACCATTCCCAAACAAATCCCACTCTCCCTATAACTCAAGGAAGCATTGGTTCCTGGAGCATTCTAATTTTGTTAAATATCGAAACACCAGTTTAAATAACAGGACAAAGCGTAGCAAATATAGAGTATTAAATGTACTCATATAGAGATTATCGTAATATTACAAACTGAATAATTAGTGACAATTAACAATATTGGAATCGATATTGCATCGATATTGTCCTTGAATAATAATGCAAGCTGGTTAGAAATAAAAAAACATGGTTAAATAGTTTTTACTTCAAGAACAGAAGGACGGAATTACAAAATACATTTTAACTTTCTCCAAAGGACCGTTGTTTGTTATTCATTATTTTCTCACCTGTGTAAATCGTAAAGAACGAAAGATCGTGTTCAGTGTACGGTTTGCCAAAAAAATTTAATTACCACGACTAGAAAATGTTGTCGACGGTCAGGAAAAAGCCCAACGTAACTGCCATAACCCAAATATTGTGCTGTTAGTGTGAGTAACGAGGTCAGCAGAGCCAACCGAAAAATACCAATATTCTATAACAAGTATGTCGTGACATGCCGTTCTCTGTGCAACGCCCACGCAAAACATAAACTCTTCACGAACACAAGCGCTTGCACCATAAGAGGATTAACTTAATCCTTCATAACCATTCGTTGGATATATCTCGCTTTCGTGCGGTATGCCCCGAACATGCTGGAATACATCTAGGCAATGTGTCGACGCGCCATGTGTGTATATTAAACCATGCACTGTGTAAGCCCTCGATTTAACCGTATTACAGGAAAGATTTTGCCAAAGAAACGTGTTGAATAAAATCGGTAACAGGATTTACTGGATCGTTAACTAATTTTTAACGGACGGCTATTGTTTGTACTTTATTCGTAGTGAAAACTTCTTGACATGATAGTCCTAGTTAGCTCTCATAATTGCTGCAAGATAATTAAATATGGAATTAAGCTTTGTTTCTTCAGAAATTGATACAAAATTAGTCTAGGGTAATACAGGTTGCGATAATAATGAAATATAAGATTATTAATTAAATGTAGTACAAAATATCGTTAAAAGGTGGTTCAAGAAATATTTTGATAAATGCAAGTACCAGTACCTTGCGAAAAAATAAATTGTAAAGAACGTATCTACAGAAGTAAGTATGTATGTGCAATGGTAGTTTTAACAACATGTATTAAGAAACTGTTATGCATATTTCCGATCAAATTTCCTTCATCAGCAGTTTCCAATTTTGTTGTTAAGCCGTGAACGTAACAGCAAAGCTTGTATACCGCAGGAACGCATAAGGCGAATCTACGGGACTGACCGCTGCGTTGGAAATTCATCACCGTGCATCGCTGCACTCTATACAAACCGGAAAGTGCAGTAGACCACTAGCTCCTCAACCCTTCGTGTACAAAGAACGTAGGACCGAGGATAAATGAACAACGCTTCGGACGTTCGTCTTCCCTGCGACACAACGCGGCTGGATACGTCCGTAAAAGATTTAGCAACAGTAAATTCTCGAAATATTAGTAAATTCTCGAGCTCGATTTTTCGAAAGAATATTCTACCAAAAGGACGAGTCGTACGAGTGAATTTAATTTACACGAATGTGCTGATAAGAAACAATGCGGAAAAAGCTTCCAGGCTTAAGTAAAGTATTAAGAACGAAAAGAAAGTACGCGTGACGGCGGTGAATTTAATAACAGCAGAGGACGTGGCTGTTTCTTGTATTACATTGTATTTTCAAGCGACCCCCCGTGGCGCTTGTTTACCGCGAAGTAGATAAACGGTATCTTTATACAGGTCGGCGAGTAATGAAGCGAATGGAGGATGGAAACGACTAGGTACGCCATGGATTGGTGTAATTATTCTTCGTCAAAGGTCGGAAATGCGTCTTTCTCGGCGGAGTAGCTCTGACGAAGCAGGCCGCACGTCTTCGTCTGATGTACTATCGATTGACCCCTCCCCCCTCCACCCGCAAGAGCGAGAGAGATTTCGCTTCCGCAGCGTCGTGCGCCTACGTACGTGGCGTGAACCATCGTCCTGCACCGCAAACACACCCTAAATACGGAACCAGAGCGCACCATACCCCGTATACCGCAACACGGTCGTTGCAATGCCGCGTTACACGCCCTTCAACCCTCCTCGCCCACTGCAGTCCCACGAGCTGAATCATTACTGCGTTAAGGAAGTCCAAAAGTCCAAACATCTCGTTAACGAGGAATTATTTTTACTCAGTTCCTGAAATATAGGATCTTACTTATCTGCATTTACCAATACAGCATTACGATAATGATAAAAATATGTTTTCTAGAACAATTTTTAAACACAACTTGGAAATTACAGTGGCAGTTGCGTAGCACAGTTTTCTGGGAGAATAATGCAGTCCCAGGGGTGAATCACTAGTGCGTTAAGAAAGGTGAGAAAGAAAATGTATTCCTTTAAGGGAGAAGTAAATTAACAGGATATAAGGTGATTTATTGATATTTTCCGATCAGTCTTGAACAGTGAATTATACAAAATGAACATGAATTATGCACATGTAACACTCTGTGACGTACCCTTCAAGACCGCCACTAAAATATATGTACCATACATGTGTGGAAAGAAACTTGTGGGTATAACGATGCGTTCATACATATGAATAGGGTGTGGAAATATAAGGGATCGTTTTTTTGTATGTCGTAGATTTGCCCACTAGGGTCCAAATGCCGCACTACGATCGTTGCAATGTCCGCGTTACACGAGGCGCAAAGCCCTTAGAATTCAGTGGCTCGCGACGAGCCGCAAAAATAAATCATTGCTGTTTTTAAGTGGCGTCGAAAAGCCGACAGGTTGGTACTCGCCATACCCTTCGGCGCTCGAAAAGAAATGGAACAATTATGTCGGCGGGTCGATTTAAATCGCGTATAAATCGATAAGCCGGCGCGCAAGAAAACGAAGGGTCGACCTTCGTAAATCGAGGACTCCCGGCGGGAGAAGAAAGAAAGGGCCACCGGATATATCGGGGAATTCCAAGTCGTAAAAGTGAAATAGCAGGCAGAGAGCGCGAAGGGGGGCATGGGGATACGGGACAGCATGAATATTAAATTTCGCGGGTTTACGCGTTGCCGCATTTTCGAGGGATCCTTGCTTTGCCGTGGGCAATTTCGCCGATTGGAAAACATAAGCGCGGCCGACCGCCGTCGTCTGTTTATACTGAAAACTTCGTGGCTCGAATGGCCCGGCGAAGACGAGAAATGGAAGCGTAAAACCGGCACGGACGCGTTCAGCCCGCGGAATCCTACGAATAATATCGAGGCCGGCGAGTATAACGTCGTCGCTGGCAAGCCGAATTTTACGAGTTTGACTTTGGAGTTTTGGTAGACCGGCCAGGGCCAACAGCGTGTGTTTCCTAGTCGCGCGGCAAGACAAACTCACCGACACTTGGCCGAGTGTACTGCAAAAGCCTCGCCGGAGAAAGCATATTACGCGGGACTGGCGTTTCCCCCCAGACTTCGACGTTGCATTCCTCGACTTGCACATGCAGCGCTGCACGGGGCAAATTTTATCACGAAAATTGCCTCGTCCTGCGACAGGACCGACGCCAGTACCTCTCTTGTTTCAGCAAACTCGCAGTCTCGGATAATGTTCCACTGACAATGTTCGTAATACAACGGTTCTCCCGGAGAACGAACGTCACGTGTAATAACGTGGTGATCAACTTTAGCCACGCGTAACGAACGTGGATCGATAACTAAGATAGAATACAGGCATTTCTATTGTGCCGCAAAAATATGGACATCTACGAATAATTTCATGGACGAAATGTTTAAGAGGTACAAACCTATCGAGGGATTAACCTACTGTTAAAATATTTTTAATGTAAAGGGCAGCAAAAGCGTTTGATCGATCGCTCATGCTTTATCTAAAAAAATCTAAAACCTACGCGAAAGTTTTTACATGTTTCAATTCACTGCCTTAATTCCAGTGCAGGATACATGTACATAAAAATTCGTTGCAACGTTTCGTGTGCACGTTCCTCTGTTATTCTAGCTCGTGGACGAAAAGCAGAGAGCACCGAAGGGCCATAATATCGGTAAGTACGGCGTAAACCATTGTGCCGCACGAAAAACCTGCTCACGCCCGGAGGGGGTATCCCTTCACCGGCGCGCGGAATAGTAATTTCTATTGTAGGATTCTCTCAATGCGGCAAAGTCGGTGGGGTTCATAGGAGCGCAACGATAGGAGTGGCTGAGAGGTCGAGGAACACGAATTGAAGTGCATCGAGATAGGAAACGAGGCAGCATAAGGGTGAAGGGGGGCAAAGGGGGAGGGGTTGGAACGGTTACTCGAGACAGCTCGGCGTCGTCGGGTTATTGCCGCCTGGAATCTATTCTATTGGAGCGGCATCATTGTTTACGGCGGCGCGATGTAAAGAAAACCTCGGCCGATCGTTTCCCATCGGGAAATCGCGACCGATGTGCTCCCCGGGAAGCCATTTTCCAACGACCGCAGCGGAATAACTCGGATCAAGGCTAGACATTTCACAAATACCCCGGACGAAGGGTTACGGCGCAATTCGTATTCAATCGTGCGTTGGAAATCCCTGATTTTTGCCCGTCATAGGTCCGTTTGAATTTCAGTAATCATTATAGAACGCAACTATGCGTGTCTATTGTATCAACATTCTTGTCTGATTTTTACATATTAACGTGGTTGGAAAAACCACGTGAGTCGATGATTCGAGTAATTGAAGATTGCTGGGGATAATATTATTTACGCTACAAGGGAATAAAGAAAATCAGCCCTGGAATTTTCACGTCGAAAAGGTCGAGGCTCCGCGAATTCCACGGACTGAAATCCGTTCGAGGGGATAGACTACTCGTTTTGATCGACAGACACAACCATAACAAACCTGTTTACTGCCAACATCACAGAGAAGATGTTTGTTTTCACCGTTGAGGGGCCAATGATACGAAATAAACTTAATGATGTATAAGATACAACAGGTATTATTGCTTAATAATAGACTGTTTTTCTTCAATTGACTAATAAAGTAAATCATGAGACCATTTGAACGAAATATAGGAAGAGAAATTGTTGTAACCCGCGATTTCTCAGGGACGAAAATTTTCAGAGACAATAAACTACTTGTTTCGATTAACGAAGTTAAAGTTAATCGCTCGGTAAATAGGGATTTGTTCTATTCATTAGAAAGTTAACTACTTTCGATAGTGTAAACTCCTAAAATCAGGGTGCAACGTGAAATGAATTGGCAAATTGGTTCGAAATAGACATTGAATGAAAACGAAAGAAAACTCAGTGGTACATTACGCGCTGTAATTCAGTGGAATTAAAAAATTCCATTGAATCATTGATAAATATAAATTAAGACCGACTGATTTAATTAGCGAAATATTCCAAATTGTTAGCGAATATAGGAAGTGTGAATGTAAATTAATGATGTTATTCGAAGACATGAAACATGGCAAATTCATAATGGCGTAAAATATTCCAATTATACAGATGATGCTTCGAATTGCTACGGAATTATAACAAAACAATTATTATATTGCCATATTCCTGTTTCGGTATGAAAACTGTGATTTTATTGTACATTCCCTGTATTCTGTACTATAGAAAACAGCTCACAGGGCATTAATGGGTTGATGTTCATTAATTACGATTTCGTGAAATTTTGAATATATAGCGTTTATGCATGACGTACTTAGGTGAACTAGTCGCGTCCATGTGTCTGGGGAGCCGACTTTTCTCGCGGGAATTGACCGTCAAAGACCCCAGTTAAAGAGAAATACCGAGATAAAGCAGCGCCGTGGTCAATCCTCGGCGAGAGAATCCGCTTTGGCCGGCGTACAAAAGGAACGTTTACCCGGTAATACCGGCGAGGAGGATCTCCGTGGCAAAACATATATAATGCACCGACCTAACCGGAAGTATCACAGTGCTGGGAGAAACTGCTGAGATAATGCTTCAAGAGGAGTTGACTACGTTTGCGTCACTATTGATAAGCAGCTGTCCGAGATTTTCAAATTTCTGCTTCTCTTTTATTCAAGTGTGATAAACCTCCGGAGAAACTGTAAATGTCAAATTCGCGCTGGAACTGGGTCGCTGAGGAGTAACATTGGTCCGTGTATGTAGTTTAACGCGAGTCCTCTATTTCCTTGTTCTCCGTACAATCCCTTGCAGTGAGGCAAGTTCGGGCAAAGCTGTCTAACGGCAGCGATAGGATATTGCTGTCGATGTAATTAGTGGCTCGTCATTATGCTAGAGGAGGAAGTTCGTCTGACACACGACAGACACGTCGATTTCTGATTTTCTGCTTGACTAAGCAAGCCTCCTACGCATCATGTTTGCTAAATTGTTCTGTGTGTGATCTGCCGTCTCATCCAGGCCAACGTGTCAGTTACATAATATAACACCGTGACATGAAAATTATTTAACATGAATAATAATACACCGCGGTAGAGGAACTAATATGAGGAAGTACGAGAAAAGTTCGAAATTATTGGTACACACATTTATCCGGGATAAATAAATTGTTGAAAGAAGGGTGAAAATAGGATGATACGATGAGCAGTAAAATGAAATCAAACCCCATTGCTACACGTGTTTTAATTGATTACTTAATTGCTCGGGTTTTCATTTTATTTGTGTACATCCAAAAATGTGTATTTAACTCACTCGGTGCAAACCGTGTACATCAAGTCATAACGAATTAAAGCAAGTTTAATAAACTCAAAAAATGTGTACAACGTGTCATGTTTCGATTGAATTATGTTAACGGCAAATTAACCCCTTTTTCGCTGTGGCAAATTTCGGCGAACAGTGAAACACGATCATGGAAACTATCGTGCGTTATAAAACACCACTGGAATTCCCGAAATTTCCACAAATTTCTAGCGGAGCTTACTACCGTGCGCGTTTCCGAAAATTCATCGAATTGTAGCAACAAGCAAAAATGGACGAGCAAACTACATTACACTGAATTCGCGAGCAATTAATATCGTTACTCGCGAGTGAAATAATACTTTCAGTTATGCAATAAAAGAAGGTCAAGTTAAATGTATTGTAGAACAAAATGTTACAATTCATTTGGCATTACCGTTGAGCCGCATAAAAGCGTAACATAAAACACAAGAAACAGTAGCAGTGACATGCGAAAAAACAGTGGCAGGCTTTTTTTACCGCTATCTATATTTCCCGGCAGTATCCATTCCTGGGGAATGCGAGCGGCAACGGCGGACGCCCGTAACTACTACTGGATGTTCAAAAATACCGTGGAAATTGCCGAAAATTTCGGTCGATTTCCCGGTGCAACTCAATGCGTCCACCGGCGCTCGGGATCGTCGAATCTTTACGGTGAACAAGAACGGACGAGGGTACGGGAGCACCGCGGACAGGATCATTTACCACGGATGAAGTAACAAAACCGTATGGGCACAATGATTCCGGCTAGGAGAGCCAGCTTTACACGATTAACGAAGGTAAAGCCCGGCCTCGGTAGGAGCCTGGAAATTCGCGCATTGTTAAAAGGTGAAACGTGAACGCGATCGGGGTAACGATGTAACGGCCGCGAAAGGGCCAGGGGGTAGGGGGGTTAAAGGCCCGTATATGCGCGAGGAATACCGCGGTGAATGGCGCAATTCGATCGACCAAATCACCGGTGGCTCGTCATCGCGTCTACGGACAACTAGACAAAGCTCCGCGTCGGCAGGATTTTCCCTCGGCCCTCGTAGCCTCCCCCCCCCCCCCGCCCCCCGATCCGTTCACGTTTCATCCGGTCTCTGGCCCTTCCTGCCGACGACGAGTCGACCGATACTTGCCCAGCAACATCGTCGACAGTACGAATCACCGACGACACGTACCGCAAAGTTCTCCTTCCTTCGTGTTTCCTCGACGAGGGTAAACCTTCGTCGAACAGCGAGTAACTAAACGCTGTTACGCCTAATTATAGGCACCCAATGAGACGTTTACTCGTTTAGCAAAATATGTAGTCGTTAACGTAGAATCGTTAATAAGTGTAGATTAGAAAAATATATGATGATTCATGGATAAGAATGAACGCTGCTAATGCGTTGGGTGATATAATGTTGTGCAATTAGGAATTTGAGGAGGGCTGTTTTTTGAGAGTACCGAAGTGAATTATACGGCTAATTGGAGGTTCACTTCGTTCAGCGGAATATTGAACGATTGACGCACAGTGATTAACAAGTGCAGGTTAGAAAAATAAACGTTTACAGCCTGCGGCTGTTTTTGTTTTCCGCCAGCGAAATTGCTACGCAGAGAAAGTTTTAACAACGAGACAAAAGAATATCGTACTGCATTCTGCGAGGCAAAGAGATAGATAACCGAAAACTACGGCAGCCCCGTTAATGTGTATCTTTTTATATTTATTCATCGGGATAGGGAGATTTATTAAAACGTGCCATCGAGCGCGGTTATTTGCAGTTAAAATTATTCCCGGAAGTCGTTAAAATAGCGTATGCATTAAGGTACACGCGCACACGTGCAAACAGATAAACAGGGATGATAAAGTGTGTGCATCTCGTGCAGAAGACTGCAGTAGAGGGAAACGGGTTTCGCCGTCAGAGGTAGAAATCAAACGATGCTGAATCAAGGGATAGAGCTCGAAGGGAAAGAGAGAAACTTTGCAGAACGTAATGACCCCTTTCTTGCCGTATACCTAGCCCGTTCGAGTCTCCCCCGTAAAGTCGGAGGGCAGGATTCGGTACGGATAAGATTTATTCTACCCATTGGTCGGCAAGAACCGCCAGAATTCCCCTGCTGATCTCCTGGAGAAATGAATGACGCGATTCGAAAGCAGCGAAAAGTAAAAACAATTAAGGGCTCGCACATAAATCCCTGACCCTCAGGAGTAATCGCCGCGCTGCTCGTTAAGTAGTCATTAAAGTAGCTACACGACTCACCGATTCACCCATTCCTGGATGTTACCGACTTTTTTATAAGATGGTACGTCATCAATTATAATCAACCATTTGTCGGAAAACTGTCATTGCTTCAAAACCCTCTTTTCTCTCGGGAAATGAAACGTCGGTTAAGCAGCCCTTAAAAATGTAGTGTTCCTTTTGTCACAGGAAATGGAAAACGAGCTAGGAAACAGGCCGATCGTCATACCGTGCATTGTTTCGCGGAATGCAAGCTTGCCGGTTAATCGCGATAGCGCAATAATTATTCCGCGGCAGTTTTAAAAGCGCCATTGTCGAGGGTGGGGGAGGGGGGTGTTATCGCAACGACGATTACCGCAGTCAGTCAGTCTATGCGGTGCACTTGGTTCCGTTATCGATACACCGCCACGATAATCGGAGGTCTGTCGGTGTTGTGCTTTCGTCGGCGCCGTTCCAGACAGGAAATCCCCCATGCAAATGCACTGAAAAACAAGCGAAATATATGCGAGCTTCCCCCGAGCCAACCGCATTAACTCGGACCAAACATATTCGCCAGGATTTCTATGTCCCGCTCGTACATCGTGCATATTTTTCCCCCCTCAACACTCGTTTGCCGCGGATTAAGAGATCGCTATAAACTAAATATCGGACACGTCTGGCCTGCCGTACGTTTGATCGTTCTATCGCCGGACCGTTCCATTCATCGCAATAATTCATGGCGCAATGCAGAATTTCGTTTTCTGCAGCGACGTATGTCGCGGTGCGCGAGCGAAACAAATCGACTAGACACTTTTTTTTCCATTCACGATAATCCAACGAGAACTGTAGCGGAGAAATTAGTCGCGTTGCGCATTATATGCAAAAATGTCACGGGTCAATCAGCATGGAAATCCGTGCAGATAGCTGTGTCACAAAAAACATTAGTCAAATGCGCGCACTGTAATTCCGAACGACGTAGAAATTTCGGGGAAAAATGTCAGTATTACGTACGAATTTATTTGTTATTATGGAAGTCATCAAGAAATGTTTCACAAAAACCACGCCGGAAAATGTGCGCGACATTTCCAATGTATGAAGCTTTCAAACGAAAATTCAATATCGGATGTCTTTTTATCGACGGTTTAATTCGGTTTGGTTGCTCTAAAGCAACCTGCCAATTTTTTTATTCAACAACAGAGTACATACTCACTCTGCGCAAGATTTTGGTAAAATTAAGTTATCGACTTTCGTTGCTGATTTGCCGGTAACGAAGGTAATTCGATTGGATTATATAAATTAATTCAAATTCACGTTCTACAAGATTTTAAGAACTGCTTTGTTAGGGCTGCATCAATTTTCCTGTGTAATAATCGCGTTGGTGCTGTCGTATTATTCCTTTGAAATGCATTTCAAAGTTGTCCAATTAAACACATCACGTTCTAGCGAATTTGTGAAACGCCGGTAAATCCCGGCGACGAGACGGGTTTACAACGCTTTGGCGAGTCTTGAAATTGTCGTTTGACGATTACAAATCCGCGTGGCAAACGTGCGGGCTATTGTGAAGTTTAGCCGAGAAAAGGCTTAATCCTCGATCGAGTCGGCTCCAGCCGATCCCCTGTCAACGTAGAACGGCAACAAAGCCGACTAAGAAGCTCGCGAAAACGGATTGTCCGTGCGCGAAATCCTACGAAACGGACATTTTATTAATCTTAATCCATCGCGTCTGGCCGCGCGCCGTTCTACGGCGAGAACCGATCGATCCTGCGGCTTCTCCTGTTTCCCATTTCAATTTAATGCCATGTCCGAGTTAGAGCCTTCGCTTTTTGTCGATGGAATCGAATCGAACTTACGGCATCGTACACCTTCACCGCTGCGGATGGATTTCATCCTTACGTAAGACATTTCCCGCAAATTTCAATCGTTCTCTTCTCATTGCTACGTAACATCGGCTATCCGAAAAATTTCCTCTTCTACCGGCAATCGACTACACAGCTGGTTCTTCTCATCTCGCGTAATTCACCTCAGCAGTCACCGCGCAGAGAGCAATTACACTGAAATTTCCAATCGCCAAATGTTTCAATGGTATTACAGGAAATTTAACGACAATTTTTTTCGGTATCGATCCTTCAGCATTTTGGATAAGAACTAAATTATTCGCACATTTTTTCGTTACACCTTCGTTTTTTTTTCCAAGCATTTTTTTCCAAGCAGTTCTCGGTGGAGATGTAAGGACAGTTTTATCACGGTGAATATAACCGGGACAAATAAGAGTGTAGGTATTCCTCGGAGCTTGGAATTCATCTGACTTCATCTTCTCAACAAAAAGCGGAGGAGCCATTGTACGTGAGATACGGTTGGAGCTTTGAAGAACAACCGACCTCTACGCGCTTCTCATTATGTTTGTTCCCTTTGCACGTTATGCCGGCAAATGCAATGTTCATACCGCGAGCGGAGGCGTAAACAATGCCAGCCGGCTATCAATTGCTCCGGTTCTCGTGCAATCGTCATTCTTAACTCGCAAGACGCTGAGTTTAAACCTCTCTCTCCCTTTCTTCCGGACAATGCCCGCACTGAATTACCGTTGCATCGGTAATGCCATTCCACGGTGAAGATTTATGAAACTGCCGTAGTCACGGAGACGCCAAATAACACTGAGCATTGTGTTATTGTATAGCCGGCCAACAAAAATGAGAAGGAATCATCGACCGCCTTCAATTATTACATGTTGCCTGACAAACAGAACGATTGTCCCGCTCCAGCAACATACTTTACTGAAAGAATCACAACGGTCAAGTCAAAATGAGATTCCTGTGCAACTTTCGTGTACCCTTCATTTTCCTCTAAGAATTTCTGAATCAGTGAGAAGTGTTTTCTAATCATTACTCATTCTACAGCAACGGTCCATATATTAATATTAACGCAATATAACAACAAGATATGACGTTAACACTGTTCAAACAAGGATAAATAACATAGTATTTCCTTATCGGTATTTTCTTCCCTCCGACTCATTTTTTTACTAAACTTAGAAATATGTACATAGCGATAAAGACGGAAATGTTTGCCGACTGGCATTGACCAAAATAAAAATACATCAAAAATAACGGGATGTTCCATCTATCCTCTTTTCCCATTACTTCCGGTATACACACGTTGCAAAAATACATAAATACAGCAACGGCGAGGGTAGCGTCCGTCCGTGTAAACCGCTCAAGCGGAAAAGAAGCAGGACTTATGTCGTTGGCCGCAGGTCCGCCGACGAGGCATTCTGTTGCGTAAATCTCGATAGTCTTTGCGAATCAAAGTTTAATGGAGCACGCAGCCACGCAACCAACGAAGCGTGTGCGTGCGGAATCACGTGCGTCACCTCCATACAACGCTCCCCGGCCACTGTTTCATTCCCGTTTCATTTGCTATTCATATGAACCCGTACGCCCAGAGCCCTTGCAAATAGAAATCTCGACGAAATCGCATCTCTCTTGCTCCTTCGGCCCCCGGTTTCCTTTCCACTCTTTTCCCCCTTTGTTCTATTTCTACATTTTCTAATCGTCTCTTCGGTTTTCGCAAAGGACAAACAGGAAAATCGTTAACTCCCTGTTTCCTAATTTCGTAAATGTTTGTCAAATTGTTTCCTTTTTCTGATTCTGTTTTATTGTTACTGATTTTTTTTACAGTTCCCTTCTTCTCAGCTTTTCTGTTCTTCTGTTCTTTGCTCCTTAGAAGTTTAAACTTTCGAAACTTGTCGGTTATTCTGAAAGTTACCTATTCGTCCGTTGTTTCGTCTATCACCCATTAATTTCGACTAAAATAAATTACGTAGGTGTTGTAAACACGATGTCCTTGGTCGTAGTTGTGCGGATTGCATGTTTGCACTTTGAGGTCCTGGTGGGTCAATCAGCGACGGTGCTTGAAACCCTCCGACCAACTCACCTAAGTCACAGCGAGGTGACTTGAGTGTCTCTGCGACGAGTACCTGGCCTTCGACGAGGTCTCTTGGAAAGTTGTGTCCGAAGCGTTACCCGTGCCATCCAATTGATTGATTACCGGTATCGACGGGACGGAAAGGCGAGGGCCATCTAATCAATTTCCCAAATCTTGGTCAACATCGGTGCCGCCAGAGTTCGCTGATCCAATCCATTTGATTCAAAACTTTCGTCAAAGGGAAAATCGCTATCTTACTTATCAGAGATTTCCTGTTGACGGCTCTCCAATACCGAATACTCCAATATTTCTGCCTGTCCCATTCAATATTTTTCGACAACGAAGAGACCGGGTACAAAGTTAACAAGGATTCGTGTATACGTCTTTCGACGTAGAATTCAATGGTACGAAAAGAGAAATCAGGTATAAGTATCGGGATATTTACGATAATTTGAGAAAACGACGAACAAAAGGAAGAAGATTGCTCGGGACTTGGTACGAGTGATTGGCTGCTCGATATAAACTGCAGCATTGTGATCTAAAGGACGGCGAAGAAGGATCGCGTGCGACGGAATTTCACGAATGCAAGTACCTCAGCATGGAATCTTCGCACGCTCTACGAGCTTATCCCCTCCGCCCACTCCTTCTTCCTATCTCCTTCGTCCAATGCCGGGAAAGTCGAATGAAGCAAAAAATAAAGCAGCCATGATTTTTCTTTAGCTGAGCCATCGCAGTGGATAAAAAAGGTCGAATCACGAATGTCAGGGCAAAACCACTAGCAAAGAACCGGCAAGTCCCTATTGGCTTATTGCGAATGATTGCACAAAACTATTGGCCAAGAATTGATAAAGAAAGAAACTAAAACAATATGTAATACGATCGTCTATTCTAACTTGAGTGTAATTATTTTTCATTAAGTCGATAATCAACAATTTAGACGTTTGTCAGAGTGAAAAGCGAGCAAAGTTGTAAAAATAAGGACTGATAAGTGGCAAAAATATGTCAGGGGACGACATCACGTAAGTTTTACATAAGTTTTTATGCAATACAAGATTATTGTGCTCGAAATGATATGAGGCTCGGAGGGGACTGTTCGTTGCAATTTTTCCGCGCTGCGACACCGCAATGCCACCGGAAGCATCGAAAAACGGTTATCACGCAGAAATCGAAAACCAGCAATAGCATATTCCTACTGGCTAGACAACACGGACAGACAAGTATCAATCAAAGCAGAACAAAAGAGTACAACGGACAGTGCAAAAAGCTCTTGGTCTGTTTTGAGTAAATACGTTTTTCCATTAAATCGATGACAACCAACGTACATGCGTGGCAGTATCAAAGGGCAATGGTACGATGGAGACGGAAATTTCTCGAAATAATTAGGTAAATACTTGTCCGAAGGTCAGTTTAAATTAAAGAGAAAATTTGGGCAAAGGTAACTTTGTGAAGCAATCCGATGCGAGATTCAGCACGATCTTTCCGGGACTTCGGAGAAACTTGAAAAGGAAATCTCTGGACGATTGTACGAGTGGAGGATAGTCTACACGGAATACTCGAATTGTAAACGAGTCATGTTAATTAAGTTGCGGACCGAGTGTATTCCGCTGTAAATTGGACTCGAGAGTAGACCCCGGAGATTCTTCGACGGTACTCGCCTTCCAAGTTTCTAAACGTTCGTATCGAAACAGAAGACACAATTCGAAAGTGCAGTAATCTCCGTTTGTAAGGATTTCAATTCATCTGGGAGGATTAACAAAGTCGAAAGTAAGTGCAGCTTATTGCCTTACGTAATTTTCCGGGAGCATTTAATGAACATTTGATTAATAATATTGATAGGTGGCAGGCGTAATAACTCGGGAAAGCGAGAGCTTAAAGCCACAGAGGGAAGTTCCACGGGGAAAGGAGGGTACAATATCGTGGCTATTACGGATACGCGGGAAATTACGGATTCGACGGACGTATTGAAACGCGCGCACAGCGTGTTTCGCGACAAACAAATCCTCAGGATTTGCGGTCGACCGGGCTTTATCGATTCTTCGCCGACGGCGTTAATTAGAAGCTCGGCGTAAGTAAAAACAAACGCAGTTATACCGCCCGTAAAGCCGCGAAATTACGGCTTACTGCATTCTCGAGAATGTACAGACCGACCCCCCCCCCTCCCCCCTGGAAACCGTCATCCACCTTTCATCGCCACAACACGCTTTAACGTCACGACAAAATAATTGGCACCGTTGTAGGATTGGAAAAAAAACTGTACGGATGAAAGTGAAGAGATCTCGAACACACAGTATTTGTGTTTGTTTTTCAGTGGACACAGGGCACGTGACGACCCGGAAATGTTGAGTGTGACGCTATGTGCCAGAGAAAGGGATGTCTAGCGTGAGTGTGTGAATGCATGTGAAATACACACGTAAACGTGCGAATGACAGTGTGCGGAAGCAAGTATAAGGAGCGAAATTGCTTACACCGGATGAACTGAAAATTAGAGCCGTAAGAAAGGAGTCTACAGAATAGCATTGTACTACAATTGAGATTAGTCCAGAATATACCATTTATATTTATTATTCTATTGTGTATAAATCATTTATGCCCCTAACATCTGATCCACGTTCAAATTTGTCCTGTCGAGTTAAAGAAGAATTCTTTTACTATCTAATGAGAACCACTATGCAAACAATGCAATGGTCATCTGCTGCGGTATGTTCGGCCCACGGCAAGGCTCAACCACGATTTTGTTCCATTTCGAGATGTCATCGGATCGTCCAGACGAGATATCAAACGGATAATTAGCGCTGTCTAACCGGCTGATGCGAAATAATTAGCGTTCTGTAATGAGAGCCCGCTGCAAATAGCCTGGCTCAAATCTGCGGTATACACTTTGCGTGCACAGTAAGTCGTTTTAATGAATTCCAATGGCGGAAGTACTTGGTAACAAGAATAAGCCGAATCTAACCGGTTCATGCGATATCGTTATAACTGCCTAACTTAAAAGTCCGCGTGAATTCTATCGGAGACGTGCTGGTGGTTTCATTCCAACTGTTATCGAATCGTTCGCACAAGTTTCCTCTTTCAACGCAACTCACACGACCTGACCGCGATTTGTACTTTCCCACGTCGACGGTTACATCAATCCAAGTTCGGCTGAAGTCGGAAAAAGTATCGCAAAAACTGTACATATTCGAAAGGACAAGCTATCAGTAACAGCGGAATGACGAGTGAAAGTAAATTGAAACGAGTTGCGAGAAATTCTTCGGTATAATTTGAAACTCCATTTTTCCCGTAGACACATACATGCGCGCATCTGCATAGAGCGCAGACTTTTGCGTAATATCGACGTTTCATTAGTAAATTCATATGGACAGGGGCAAATACTTCTGGATAACCGCGCGCTGCCAATCATCGACGGAACTTGGCTCGCGAGGAAACCGCGAACAAACGGTGAACGTCACGCGATAGACCAATTTTCACTACATTCATAATCCATTATGAATTGCGCGGAACTGTCAAACATTAATTACCCGCCGAGCGTCGGTGCGTGCCGCGTTTTACAGGGCGATCGGGGCAGTTCGATTTAGCGGGCGATCGTGCATCGACGACCGATCGACGTTGCCTCGTGTTTAATCCATTCCCCCCCCCCCCCCCCCCGATCACGCGTAGAGGGGTCACGTAATTGCACGGGCCATTGTTTGAGGAAGGAATAAGGGGGGGGGGGAGCCAACAATAGCAGCAACAAGAGCGTCGACGGTCGAGCCGACGAATATTTATTGCCGGCGATTTTTCCCTCCGAAGGAGTACAACCACTTTCCCCCTCCCGCCCCGAATCTCGTCTCGCCGGGACGAAGGACACCGGCCGGAGGGGCAGGAGGTACGAAGGAGAAGATGTGAAAGGCGCACTGGCCGGGCTTTTATAAACCGACGACGTCGAGATTACCCCCTCGCTGTCGACTGGGCTTATAACAAATCCAATCGTTCGCTTCGTTTCGCAGTTATATTCTCAACGGACGGTCTCAATCCGTTTCTTTTGTACTTCTCCTATCTCCGGGGTTTCTTATGTCCTGCTTTCTTTTCGTCCTTTGCCCCTGGCCTTGCCTCACCTATCATGCGCGGGAACGAATCAGTAATCATTTCCTCCTCCTTTATCCGTCTGGCCGCGACTTATCTGTCAAGGAACTTTTACACTTGTCCCGGAATGAATTCAATTTCCAGCTATGTCGAGCGATTAAATTTACGACGGTTCGCTACCGTCGTATTGTCTTTCGGCAATAAGAGACAGGAAAACATGACGTATGAAGAATTGTCATTGTATGTCAGAAGACTTCACTTGATTTTTGTTTTTTTCCTTCGCTCTTTATTAGAGTGCCTATTACGTCTCAGTGGACTTTTGCGCCGAAACTACTTCCATGCGTAATGCAATTCTTTGTACGTCCTCCGGGAATGCATTACAAAAGCTCAGCAGGTTTAACTGACATTCGCCGACGCGGGGCAATACTTAGCATCGTTTGAAGTCGAGACACGCGCGTAAATTGCCGGCAGACGTGCTTCTATCCAGATCCAATTGACGAACGTAATGTCCCGAGCGTGAGAAATGCCGAAATCAGGACGAACACTTCCGCCTACGCTATTTCCGCTAACTCCGTGTCCCTGCGAATAAAACAATCGATTACGATCAGTCCACCGATCGTTCGCTATTCAGCAAAATGCTCCAACTTCTTTCACCTTCCTCGCTGATAATTCTTTCCCGTCTTCCGGAGGGTGCTATGCCCCTAACTCCCCCCCCCCCCCCACTCTCTCGAACTGTCGGAAAAAATATTGCCACAAGTCGGCCCGGGAGCAGAATAAAGCCGCTGTTCTGCTGGCCATGGCCGTTTAGCACGTTTAAAGACAGAGTAACCGAGTTACCAAAGCAGAAGCGTTTTCACTGGCGCATAACCCTGTGGCGGAATAAAACCCCACTAGACGCAAATATCCAGCGAGTGCGCTGCCACCACTTGAGTCACTGCCAAGCCAATTCTTACTCGGTAAAACGTTTCGCGTTGCACAGCAAATTTTCGAGGAGTGTTTCGGAAACACCGAGGCCCGCGCACACAGAGACACTTTCACGGGAAACAATGCCTTTAATGAAGCCGGGTACAAAGTTGTCGCCGGCTGCAGTCTGTTCCGCTAGCGCAAAATGAGCCACTCACAGGGAAATTCTAACGATAACGCTCTGAGTGACGCTCGAAACAATGAACCACGTATACCACGGACAATGCACCTTCGCTCCTCATAATTTCCATTAAACGCATTTTTCCGAAACCCTCGTAACGGGGGAAACGATTTTGTAACTGTAAACCGGCACGGCCCATTCACGCTGCCCGATATGAATGATTTCCAGCTAGTCTTCCTGTTACCGAAATTCAATCGCTTGGTAATTCGGTAGGGAGATGCTAATCAACGATAATTTACGCAGAATTTCCGCTTCGTAGGCGAAGATTCTCATCGAGGGATGAGGGATGATTAAGGCTTTGGCTCGAATATCCGCAGTATTATCCCTTACGATCTCGAAAATCCATTTAAATGCGCGAGTCTATTGATGTTTCACTCGTAAAATAAGTATTGAGAGGGATCAAAAATTAAAGCAAATATAACTCGACCAGTGGAGTATAGGAAATATACGTCGGCAGTGTATTTTTCGAAGTCCCAGAAAGTTTAATCGTTTTGAATTTCGCAAACAAAGAGTGCAAATATTTTTCTACTGACAAGTTGTTTTTTCACGTTGGAAAATATCATTCAATGAATAAAAAATGGATTCATAAGCAACTGCAGAGAATTCGATGCAACCAAATTTTCACGAATGTTGAAAAACATAATTAAACGTTCAGATACAACTGTATAACAAATACAAACCAAGTTTTAAAGAGAAGATCGAACACTTGAGAAAAGTCATATTTGCATCAGCGATATTGCGACAAAGTAAATGTCATAAAATCGTGTTAATACTGTTTGTAAAAATAATTTCATGAAGAGTTTAATCCGTGAAAGCAGGAGTTGCTGCAAGGGAATTCCGTTTGGACAACTGAAAATGCGATTCAACGATGAAAAAGTGGAAAAGAAATGGTAAAACGGGAAACATACGTGGCGGTTTTGGCAGCGTTTACGCGGGCTTGCATAAAGTTCAATGCAATCTGATTTTCGCAAATGGTTAGCCGCATAACGAAGGTAAACGAGGGGAGAGGGGATGGGGTACGTACAGTCATTACGGAGCGATAGGGATTTACAACGGCTGGGAGGCAAGTTAGAACGAACACGCTGATTGGAAGGAGAGAGCGAGAGCTTTTACACGGAGTAACCATCGTTTGAGCTGCGGGAAATGCGTCATAAGTGTCGGATCGGGTCCTCGCCGAGACATTTCATGAGTATAGGATCGAGAATCCTGCGCGTCTCGGGAAATCCCGTGGTATACTCTGCTATACCGCTATACCGTACCGCGCCATATCTGGAAACTCGAGCTGCACTTTGAGTCGCTGCCAATTCAATTCTTACGCGCTACTGTTCGCCCTGGGTGTGTCGCGGACCCCGAAGTACGAGGACGCCAGGGCGGGGGAGGGGGGGGGGTTGAGTGGACGAAAAAACGAGCGACGAAGGGCGGAATGCGAAGAGACGACAAAAAAACGGGATGATCAAGCGGAAGAAGACGAGAAGTACCGAGATAGTAGCGGCGAAAGAGAGAAAATTCCCGACGAAAGGGCACGAAATCCGACGGAGAAAAGTGGATAAGAGAGGAGGACGACGCGAAACACGAGAGGCAAGGGGGGGGACAGGGGAGGATCCTAATAAAATAAGCGCGAAGAAATAGTTCCCCGGGCAAGAAGGGGGCGGATCAAAGGTGCTGGAAGGTATTACGACAGCCTGGGAAATAAGTAGATCGATGAATTCCTAAAGACTGCACTTTCTATCCGGACTCGAGGGTGATCGTCTCTTTTCTCTCATCTCTCCTTCGACTTGAGACGGTCCTTTTTTCACCTGGAACGGGACATTTCTCTCTCGACGATGCGCTTTTGTTCCGACCGTTTCTATTATCGCACGAATCGATGGGTATCGCTGTCCTGTACCCCCATTTTCATTTTCTGCACTGCAGATACGATGGCACTTATTACACGGCCACCGTTCCTTCCTTAATCTTACGATAAAAATCTGCACCGTGCCGTGAGGCGGGTCGGCAAAGAATATTCTTAGCAAACGTGCTGGGCTATAATGATAAAAGAAAAAATACTTGCCCGTAGCAATCAGGGAATATTAATAATACACAGGAAATATGTATTACTTCTAAATTTGCCCTAAAATAGGTACGATATCCTGTTCTTGTATACAGAAAGTAATAGAAAAAAAATGTACCGACACACTCTATTTTAATTAAACTTGGAAATATGTATGTAACGATAAAGGCAAAGACTTTTGCCGACTGACATTAGCCAAAAGACTGCTACAGCACAAAAATAACGGGATATTCCATGTATCCTCTTTTCCTCTTACTTCCGGTTTACGCACGTCGCAAAAATACATAAATACAGCAGCATCGAGGGTAGCGTCCGTCCGTGTAACCCGCTCAAGCGGAAAAGGAGCAGGACTTATGTCGTTGGCCGCAGGTCCGCCGACGAGGCATTTTGTTGCGTAAATCTCCGCAGCCTTGCGAATCAAAGTTTAATGGAGCCCGCAGCCACGCAACCAACGGGGCGTGTGCGTGCGGAATCACGTGCGTGACCTTTAAACAACGCCCCCCGGCCACTGTTTCATTCCCGTTTCATTTGCTATTCATATGAACCCGTGCGCCCAGAGCCCTTGCAAATAGAAATCTCGACGAAACTAGCATCTCTCTAGTTCCCTCGGTCCCCACTTTCCCGTCCACTCTTTTCCCCCTCCGTTCTATTTCTTCATTTTCTAATCGTCCTTTCGGTTTTCGCAAAGGGCAAACAGGAAAATCGTTAACTCCCTGTTTCTGAGATTGGTCTTTTTTTATTTTTCTTTGTTATTCCTTATTTTTTAAAGTTCCATTCTTCGTTCCTTTCAACTGTTCTGTTTTTCAGTCTTTAGTGGTCTTCCCTGTTCAATTGTTCCATTTCAATAATTCTGCTTTTCTCTGCTTTTTTACCTTCTTCATGCATCCGACCTCTATTTCTTCTTTCTTTTATTTCAATTCCCTCGTTTTCGGCTATCTCATTTTCCCGTTTCATCCCCTCTCTCCAATAGATGTGCAATCGACCGGTACCACAGCCAACCCGCCCAAGAGGTTCACACTAGTACGCTATCTTTTTGCTTTTAATTCGTGCTTCAGCTACACACATTCACTACCATTTTCGTTCTTTCCAGGACTAACTTAATACAAGCCAAGATCGTGCCTTGCAAACGTCATTAGAGATAAACACTAAACGAAAATGATCAAACTTACTTACTTCCTGTTTGCAAACAAAACTGATTAGCAACAAGACCATAAGAACAAATGAAAACGTGAAAAATATATGAAGCAATGACATAAAACTCCACTGTATGTATTATAATTTAGACATATTTACAAAAAGAATTTTCCAGCTTCGAAGTAACGAAGTATATTATTACAAATGTACAGGCATACTAAAAATCACACTATATAAATACAAATTAAAGAATTGCGCGTGCCAAAGTTCTGCGTATTACAGGATTATAAGTTTGTACGAACTTTAGTGGCAAAAAGCTTGTTGTTTCACGTTGATATTTTCGTAACAGTGTAAATGATTAATGTTGTACGGTCCATTAGGGAAAGTTGCACTTATAAGGCAGTATATACGTTAATTTCCATGGCCGGTAGTTTACGAGGATAGCGTAGCTCGCCAGTGGGCGCTGACAATATTATTTTAGCAGCATGCGACTCTAATAACTACAATTACGGTAATTGTCTTTGTAGAGCGCGAGCATTACGGCGCTTACCAGTGCATTTTAATGGTAATGTCTGCGCATTAATTCCCCGAGCCCTGTTCGCACAATAACCGCTTGTCAAGAAACCGCAGGTAGACGCAGCCGGATTATCCGCGCGCGCGGGGAGGAAGAACGGCATCGAATAGGCGCGTTTATGCAGTTGCCGATGACGATCGTCGAATCTCGCCTTGGTCTCTCGCCGAGGGCCAACGACGTGATAAACGAGGGGACGTCGGTGACGTCGTAACCGGTGAAAAGTGGAGATCACGCGAGACGGGCGGGACGGTCCGCGCTGAAATTTCAGCACAGACGGAATGTCGTCGCAATTTCCGCACGACCAACGTGTCTCGCCTTTGAACGGACACTAACCCCCACTCAGGGGTTACGAGTAACTCGGAAAAAAAGGGAAAACAGATTAGCGAGGAGAGAAAAGCCGGACATAGCGCGCAAAGCCGCGGGCCGTTCGTGAAACTGGACGTACTGTCGTCCTGGCCGTCTCGTTAATTACCGGCTTGTCGTTCCGACCTGACGATGAATAATTACGCTCCCAGCAAATCTACCGTGCGTTCATTGAAAAACGAGCCGGCCGACGTGAAAAATATTGTCAGCCGCCGCCGTCGGAGCCCACGCGGAAAGTTTCGGCTCAATTACGCACTTCTGTCGACGAAGGAAGAGATTGTAACGGGCAGCGGGCTTAATGAATCGACTGCCGTGGCCGACGAATAAGAATCCATCTGATGGCGAATAAAGGGGGGGGGGGCAGTGGTGGATTTGCAATGCCACGTCTTTGTCCGGGGAAAGGCATGTAATATCTCGCAAGAGACTTCACGATACGTATATATACATAGGACTCTAATCATGGCATTCGAGGATTCTGCTACTATTGACCGACCGAACCTTTGTGCTCCTCGAGGAGAGCATTTGATTCCGACGAAAGAAATCTTCCTTATGGTGCAAGCTTCTTTGATACTCCATTGGAAGCGCAGACTGATATTGACTCACTTCCCGTTCTTTTTGTCCAAAGCTATTCTATAGACGGCTTAATACATTTTGTCCCGCATTTGACAATTAATTTCACTCGAGCAAAGTTAATAAAGTACCGGGAAATGAAGTCACGCGTGCATAACGTGCTATATCATGAAAAAGATTGTATTTAAATAATGCAATAATGTGTATATTGTAAATTGTTTCCGTTTACATACAACACGTTCAGTATTCTCCGGAGATTAAGAAGTGAAGGCGTATGAAATATATCGAATATAGAACCCATCAGTTAACTTCTGTTTTCTACAGCCAGTGATCTGTATCGCAGATGTTGACGGTGCTACTGTAAAACACATTGTTAATGTGGTCAATGTATAATGCAGACGCTAATTTACCGCCAACAGGTGACCTATTATTGGGTCAAGCCGCTTAATTATTAGCTCGTGTATGTTGTCAAAATGTCCTACATCTCAATAATTCATAGGGTGGAAATTGTTCATTAAATTGCTTTCCAACGAATTCTGCATATCGGTCGAGCATTGGCCATCTGAATTGCTAATCCCAATGAAATAGTCCAGGCAATTTTGTGCAGCTGGAATGTCAGAAAAATGCGCATTATTTTTAAGTCGTTTCTCGTTTTGCTACGTAACTGTGCGGCCAACGGATAATAAGGCAGACAAATTAATTTCAATTGTTACGGTCGTGACTGGGAAAATGTTTTGTACAAAGGCAGTTGCATCACAAACAGGAAGTTCATCACTCGACCATCGTAACACAACTTTTCTTTAACAATTCACGAAACCTGAACATTTTCTAAGAAGGGATTGCACAATTTACGACTACCGTATAATGATTCAAGGAAATTGGGAAAAACAATTAGGACCCTTGACGCAATTTTCAAGTGTTCTCCAATCTTTCACCACCTGATGTACATCTATCTTCACGTCCCGAGTTTTGGTATTCGCTAAATAACCTTCTAGTTCTCGCACATTTCAATGCTGCAATGAAAACAGCAGTTCCTTCATTTCGAGGATTCTTCTACCTAGCAATCACGGCAATTGTTTCTCCGACTTTTGACGTAACACCGCTTGGTCTATGCATTAAAACACAAGGAAATGGCCGTGGATAGAGCTGCGAAAAACAGTCGTAACGCATGGATCTACTAAGAGATTAAACGGCCATAGTTCCGTCAAATTGAAGGCTTTTTCTTCGGGGGGCGAGGACTCGTTGTCGGGCGTTTGCGAAATAACCACCGAGGCATCGGTCAGCGGTATGGTTGGCCCGGTCGATCGAGAAAGTAAACCCACGAAGAAGATCGCGTGCCACTTTCTCCGTTGATTCCCGCGAGGTTAAAAACGCGCCGGCAGAAGCGACGGGCCATCGTCGCCGGAGAAAGTGCAGCGGGGGCATAAAGTTCACGGGTTCCTCGTTAACTATGGATGCCCGGCAACGAGAGGGACCAGGGGGGGAGGGGTGAGAGAAGAGAAGGGGCTACTAAGTTATCGCCGCTGAAGTTGGCCCGCTCGAGCAAGTTTCTCGGCCCGTGAGAATCACTTTGCAAGCATTTCTGCCACCCCCCCCCCTCCCCCCGGTCTCCCTGCCCCCGTGTTGGACCTTTACGTGAGGGGGCACCTCGGCAAAAAGGGGAACGAGGAAGGAGAGGCGCGCGGTGCGTCAGGCTCCTTTGGATACAGAATTTCAATTTTGACGGCGACGGCTGCTCCGCGTCGATTCCATTCGTCCGCGAACGAGATATCGAAACCGGGGAAACCGAATGGGTTCCACGTGCTTACTTGAAATCAACCCGCATCTATCTCAAGGCCCAGCTTTAAAAACAGAATGCTCCCCTCCTCCCTGCACTCACTCTCCGATATTTCGCGATCCTCACATCACAGAGAATTCTCTCTCCCTCGCGTTTTGCACTTGTCCGCAGCAAAATTAATCCCATATTCCGCAACACCGTCTGACCCTTCCTTAAATTATATCATCTATTCAAGTCGTTTATCCCGGCAGGACGTATTTTCATTGTTGCAGCGATGCGTCGTTACAAATGATAGCATTTATTAAAGTACTTTATCCTGCCGTGTCGTATTTGCATTACTGCAGTAATGCATTGTTGGAAATTATACTAGCATAGCTTATTCTGACGTATCATACTTGCAACGTTAATGCGATCCATTGTTGCACTGTTGCAGAAACTTTTCGACGCTCTTGTAAATTAAAGTTTGCTAAAATACAATACTTCATTGTCATTGCTTTTATTTTGCTTATTCCGTGCAGAGGCTTAGAGGATTCCAACGGTGTAAACGTAACGTAAAGAATGGAACGATACGGCGCAAAGCGATTTAACGAGTGTAAAATATAATAGCGGGTAATCAGCAGTGTTGGCGTAATGCAAATAGATCGGGTGCTTCTGTTCGGCAACGTCTACGTGTGTACGTTGAATGTACATAACACACGGAAGATAAATTCAGGCCATAACTTTGGAGGTACGAGCCAATTTGGCAGTGAAACATCATTGGAGAATGGGGCTATATTCGAGCCAGCTAATGAGTGTGTGCACAGAAGAATAAGCGTCAGAGGGTTACTACTTAGCGAACTTCCTATTCGAAATTATTATTCTCTGCTTCGTCGATATTTTCTAGCATCTTTTCCCACTGGCAAACTAATGATCCGTTTCCTTCTCCGCGATTCCCAACATATCGAGTGCCCTCGAGAATGAAAACTTTCCGAACCAAGTATTATATGGAAAGACAACAATGGTTCTCGGGGAAAGCTTAACTGGCTGGAATCGCCGTAAACTTTTAATATCTGATACGGAAGCTCGGAAAATCTATCCCCGGGCCAGTTGAACGCGTTTCAACCCCAATTACGAGAAGGACGCGTCCCTTGAAATCGGATCTTAATCTCGGTTAATCGGGGTCTTAGAGCATTCCACTTGGCTGAATTGCCGTATTGTTGTGCGCTTTGTCAACGTGCCATTCCAGTTTACCATGAAAATGCCATTTCGATCGGTTATACCCGGTTTTGCTCGCTCCGCGCTCCATTCGATCGGGATGAAGCGGCACTACTGGACTACTTTTATATTCACAAGCAGTCGAAAGTATCGAACCCCTTTATAGGCCAGCGGGTTTTCCCGCACACCTGCTCCTGATGTTTCCATTTGAATAGTAAACGACCGCACGGTGTTATATTGAGAAGACTTCCGTGTCAATCTGCACAGTTGCTACGACGTATGCAGTTTTTCAAGAGATATCCTTTCGAAAAAATTCTGCCGGGGAATCAGGAAAAACTTTGTTGAACCAGCGACGATTCTATCTTGCTTAGTATTACATTAAGATTCGTCAATCAGGCAGAAAGTAGTGGTTTAATCAACTATTAAACTGACGTTTTGACAAATATCATATATATACTCATGGAAATTTTTAACAGAATGCCGCGAAAAATACGGCTGTTTTTGTTTAAACATATTTTCGCGTCGGCCCATTATTTATCGAAGGATCGAAAAAGAGTAGAGCAGGGGAAACGCAGGTCAAGCGTATCGACTGAAGTGGAGTAGCAGCGTGCTCACCAATTTGCGTACATTAGAATAAATTTCGGGGAGACCCTTGTCACCGTTAAGGCATTTCTACGACTGGATTCCACGTATTGTCCGGTATCTTTCTGGAACGCCGAGCATTCGAGTAATTCGAAGATGGGAGCTATCCCCGTAAACTTCATTGCTCGTTGTGTCTGATCCGTGCACAATGAGAATGCAATGAGGCCAACGCTGTAACTTGGAAACAGCCAAGTACCGATCTAGCTTGCGCGATGGTTATTGTCAAATTTATATCCTCTTCGGTGAACAAATCGTTCGTTAGACCATTAACAACAATGCCTGTATTATCCGCTTCGTGTGAACTCGCCGATCATTACATTCTGTTTACCTGTTATTATTGAAGTCTCTCACCACAGGAGACAATGCACACCAAACTCTATTATTCTAGTATCAAATTTCGAATTTGTAATTCAATAGGAACCTAAATGTCAATATTGTGTTACACGAGACCACCTCTCCCAAGCTGGAATTAACAATTAATTACACTTTTCCAGTTTCAGCTTCACCGAGCAATAGCATCGATGAAATAGTTACTACTGAATACAATATCGTTATACTATTCCTCTAAGGACGGTTCAAAATTCTTAATAATAATGCAGTGTACCCAGGTAAATGGACGTACCGACTGCACATTGAGCCGTCTGTCATTTCATTCAATTCATGCATAAGTATTGACGAAGCTAAAACTGGCCAACAGTGTTTCCGACAGGTAACGTTGTAAAGTTGAACATTGAGCTGCAGATTTTTATTGAGAAACAGATTTAAATGTGAAATTTCAATGTTATAGATTCCATGTGCGGATATCTCCCCGCAATTTGTGAAAAATAATTTCCCTTCATTTTGTTCTTTTAATTGCAATCAGAAACAGCATTGAACATTTCTATTGCCCTGATATCGCGTGACAGGTGAAATCACAGAACCGAGGTAGGAAAATATGTTGGCCGAAGCGATTGTTAATGTGTCGGTGATTGCGGGGTTTAATAAAGAGAATAGACGCGCGAGGGACGGTATTTCCAACTGGACGAAGATGTCATGTCACGTATTATGATCTCGCCTGCTTGAAATTCAACGCAGTGATTACAACTGCGAACGACGTACCGGATTGTTCTGTCCGCGATGAAAGTAATACTTTGATCTCAGGACATACACGGATAAGAAACAAAATGACGTGTCACATTTTAAACGAATTCTCAAATGTCCTTTCATGTGCGTAATGTAAAATTAACCAAGTATTTATCAAAGCCAGTTTGTCTCACAAAATCTCTCACTCTAATTGCAAGGTATACAAGGTTTACAAATGTACAAACTATTTACGGAATTCGAGGGATAGTTGAAACTGTTGGTCTGAATATTCGTAAAACTTGTTCGCCTATGCTTGAATTCATGAAAAACCATGAACACCGTATCACTGTACAAGTACTCTTCCTATATACAAGCGGGTGGTATCATTCTCTCGCGCCTTTAATTATGTGCAGAACAGTCACGCTCTCTCGTGAATTCAAGTATAGGTCTAAATCAATTATTTATCAAAACTGACGGGTTCAGACGTCCGTGTTTATATGATGCATTCACATCGACCAGGCTAATTTCGCGCGCCGTCAATTTCGGGAAATATCATGGTAGACATTGGTACACCCCATGTTCTCGACGTTTCACAAGGCATCTGTCCCTGTGAGTTACAGCTACGCGAATGTACGAAGTATTTTGTAGCGTTTTGCGATATCTACGTAAAAGTGAAAAGGCAATCGTTAGCGTTTGACCTGTCCTGAACAGTGACAGCCACTGCCCATTAAAATGGAAAAACGTGCCGGTGAATACTCAGGAGGAATAAAATGCCTGGTTTAAATTCTATCAATGTAAACCACTCAATAAGAATCGAACACGTATCACTAAACTCGAATAATTAGATTAGAAGTAATCTTAATAATGTGGAATAATGAATAATCGTTCACATGAAATAACTGTACACAAGTATTAGTTGTATTACTGGTTAGTAATTGAAACGCCAAACTAACGTTTTAATACTACTTAATACTTTTGAAATACGTAGTTATACAAATGCATAATATAATACTTCCCGAGAGATTCGTTCAATGCGCATAACAAAATCTCTCGATGAAAATCGTTGTTTTTGAAACAAATACGGACAGAATGTGCCATTTCAAGGAACGTCATTACACGCGTATCTTCAAAAGAGTATATAAAGCGGAAACTATTAAAATGGAAGGGGGTAGAACATCGGAAGGGAAAATACTCTAGGGGTTAGATTTTCAAAGACACTTTTGGCGCAACTCGGCTATGTGCGCTTATCTCTCATGGATGAGAACACCTCGAGCGCGTGTTCCGGCGGGGACGAAGGTAAAAAAAAAAGAGGAATGCGTAACTTACGCTGACGCTGAGTCCGCCTTCCGTCATGGTCGTCAGCAACGTCCCAGCAGCGCTCTCGCCTTGCCGCAGAAAATCCTTTTCTCTCTAGCTGCGAGCAGCGTCGCTTCCCGTTCCACTTCCTCTTCCTCCTCGCGGCCCTATTTTCCCGGCGACCTGCCTCGGTTCAACGAATCGGCTCCATTAATCACCGTTCGGCGGCCCCGGACCGGCCGAAAGCTGTATTTAATTTTTCACGCGATGCCGCTTTATATTTAAATGGAAATCAGGTGTGCGAGGGAGCTTGCAGAAAACGCGCGAGCGATACACACCGGGCACCAGGTGCAGGGGGTGTCGGGAAACACGGCCAGGATGGAACGGGTGAAGAGGGGTGAGGCAAAGGGGGCGGAAAACCGTTTCGCCCCCGCCCCACCTCCGGCCGTCGTGTCACTCTTTCAAACCTCGCTTTTGACTTGACTTTGACGAAGATGTATCTCGCCTTCCAACGCACGCGTGGAAATCCACCCCCCCCCCTCTCTCTCTCCTGTACGATGCAAAGGAATTCCGAAAAAAGAAGACTTCCCTATCGCTTACGTTGTCTGCCATTTACACTATCAACTCTTTAATCTCAATTTCTGCCCTTCTGGCCATGTCGATGTAAAGTATATACATACTTTACACGCCGTGTAATTCATTCGTATTCTATTTAACGACTTCCAATTAACATTACGTATTTTTGCAATTATAATTGCAGCGACAATGAGGTAATTTACATGACAAATGAGGAACAAGACAGGTGATACTTGCGTTACTTACTTTTTTGTCGTCAACGCGTATGCATATATTGCGACAGAACCCCTCTATCGGGCTATTTTCCATCGGATAGTTTTTGTTCGTGATTTTACAGTGACGATGTATCGTGAAAGATTAACGATGGCTTTAAAAGCCGAGCACCAACATAAAATTAATTACTTTTACAAAACTGCTCTCTGCTTTAAAAAATATTTCATTCGTGACTCAGAGTCGCACAAATTTATTCATAGTTCGGGCAAGGCAAATTACTGTGTTCTAAACTTTATGGAATACCTCCAACAGTGTAATACTTTCAGCGTGTACAGTTTTGACATTCGAACAGAATCGTTCAAATTTTCTTCCCTATTCCGAAACACAACTAACTCACCGTTTCATTTTTTGTCCTAGTAACTAAAAATACAAGTCCGCAAACACTTTAACGCCAGCTTTTCCGTTTTCCCATTTACATCTTCCGGTGAAACTTGAATCCGTACCGTCATAATAATGCACTGGCAATAGAAAGTATAAATCTTGAAATTTCGTCGCACCGTTATTCCGAACGTGGCGGTCTCTTTATAATACACTCCCCCCCCCCCTCGCTCGACTTCCACCTTGAACACAGCGCGATATTTCACTCATGCTCTGCCTCGGTACTATTGTGTTTTATACAGTTTTCCATATGAACGACGTAGACTGCGCGGAAGACAGGCAAACATTTACACAATATTGTTTATCGGTGAGAGCCAAGATTCTATGTTTACGTTTCTCTGTCCGAGAACGTTGTGAAATCTCACGAGAGAATTGGTAATTGTAATAAAATGGACGTTGGCGAGGAAAGTAAATAGGAAGGATTCGTTTACTATTCTCTAAAAACGACAATTCGTAGTGAGTGTCACTTTTCCGAGGCTGAATGCTCTTCAATCGTGTATTCCGACACTTCCTAGCCTGATTCCTTCAACTTTCCTTTTTCAACTTGATGTGCAACGCTGACGGTAGTAGCTGAACTAAAGGCAGAAAATTAAAATGTTGATATATATATTCTTACACCATCAGGAACTCGGATGTTTATATACCCTTAATCTTTTATATCACATTTCCTTTGTTTACGTGTACTGTTAATTAGTAACAAGTAAGATCGTATAATTTCTCGAGAAATTTCTTCCGATCTTTCGCCTTAATTTGTGGGAATAACGAAAAAAAAAGTAACGAAGAGAATAGCGAGTACAATCCTTTTCAAGCTACATACCCAGTAGCATTTCTATTTCTCCCTTTCAGTTCTAAAATTTTCTTTCGACCGCAACTTCACCATTCGTGTACTTTGTTTATCGGAGAGTATTAAGATTATATGCTAATTTATTTTCTTGCCTAAGAATGTTTACAGTGCTTTCGATGTGATTCGCAGGGAGGATAATAATGACGATAACGAATTGCCCTTTGCGCTTCGCAAACGACGTTCCCTATTATTCGCCCCTTCCTGCACATTTACCTGCGCACCTTCCTTTTCATTTCCATCAACATTCCTTCATTCCTGTATGTTGTTTATCTACGAAAGGCGTGACTGTATGCTCCATTCTTCGGCGTAAAGAACTGATCCAACGATCGAACCCAATTTAAAATAACAGTAAAACTGGAGCAATAAAAATGGAAAGGATTTTACTCGTTTTCTGGTCCCTACAACGGACAGTCCGTATCTCTTTGACGAACATTACTATATATATACTTTGTTCAATTTGTATAAAATAGAATTGCTATTCTTCATGGACGGCATTTTCTTCTCTGCTTATTTACTTTGTACAGTATTAATGACGACACTTTTATATTCTTCAGCAAAGATCACTTTTGTTTGCTGGCGTGGTTTTACTTCAAGTACGTGGATGTCACGGTAAGGTTCACGGTAATTTATACTAATAACTACGCAAAACAACGACGGAAATAAGAGCAATTCCTTTGCTATTCTTTGGAAACGACATTCCAAAGTGCATTCCTCGTTCCCGCTCGTCTATCCTTAAAGTTTCTCTCCGTTAGGATTCCTCAGTGCCGCGGAATATTTCATTCGGTCGTTTTACCGAGCGATACGCTCTCTTTTGTGCACTCGGGGACCGCTGATCTGGACGTACATAAGTGCAAGCGACACTTCATCGGGGTATCTTATCGTTCGCTAGCACAAAGCCAATAATTCAAAAACAGGATGGATATAAGTAAACTTCCCTACAGACGACTCCCATTCTACTCGAGCTCGAAAATTTGTCCTCTAGTACATTCGATTGACCGTACATTCTTTAGGCGGGTAAAACTTTAAACAAGGTAACATCGAAGTGGATCGATATTTCGTAGGTAAATAATGCAGTCGAGAAAAGTTTGACTCTCGAGAAAGTAAGCTCGAAGCAGAATCGTAGGTTCGTTGGAAGTTGCGCAAATTTTTGTTAGACGAACATTTTAGCACGACATGAATTTTGAAACACGCCGAAACTCCGCACCATTTCCATTCATCAAAGGCTTAATCAAGCAACAAACTGTTCCATTTCGCTCCTCGTAACAACCACGTTTGACCAATAAATTAACGTTCATTCGCTCTTTTCCCTCGTTTTCCTGCGATATCCTAATTCCATGTGCATATGATGTTAAACGCATCTCTGCTGAGAATTCAGCAGTTAATTGCCAATTTCGTTTTCCGTATATCATCACGTTATCGACATTTCAGCACTAATATAAAGCACTGTAAAATGTTACGTTTTACACCGCACCAGTTAGATACTTCTAATTGTATCCTTATTATGTTTGTTTTACAAATTAACAAGGCTTAATTGCCAAAAAGATTTCTTCGAAACATGCATCATCTAAAAAAAGAATAAAAGGACTTATCCTTCAGAAGATGATCAATTAATTTACGGTGCCCGTTATTTCCTACGCAGACGATTTATCTAACTTATCCAGAAAATACTGCTGATGTAGAAAAATAGCCCGAACTCCAGGAAAAGGGAGAAGGTGTAACACAAATGTTTTCGAACAACGCACCATCTGTATTGTATTTAAGATTAATTACGATAACGCGAAACGGGTTACCCGTCAGAGTTTCTAACATGATGAATAACGGCATTAAATAAGCAATGAGTGATGATACTACAGGAAATTACATGCACACGTGCTACGGCCGTAATTAAGCACGTTCATCAATGCAGACAATAAGGTCGAGTGTCGCGAACTGCAGGTAAATTCGCTATCACGTGGACGTAATCATTAAATTTGACATACTAAAGGAAAAAATGTGCAAGCAAGAATTCACGTGGCTAGAAATGAAAATTAACGAAATTAACTTAACCGCTTTTCGACAAAAAAAATGTGCTATTTGACGGATTGTTTAAAATTCAAAGTACAATAATCCGTGCCATCGGCCAATCAAGCAATTCGTAAACGACGACAGAAGTATACACACCAAACTCGTCGCATCTTTCGCCTTGGACTTGTATCTATTTTTAGCGGTTTTCTCCTATTCTTAGAGAAAGGCACACGTCTAACTGATAAACATGGGACCGTTTATAATTAAACTAGCAATGAAGCAAAGTACTGTCGGAAACCAGGAGTATTATAATTTCTAATGATGTGGTATATAATTATCATATAATGATGTGTTTATTAATTATTCATTTCTTGCATTGTGCAGTAATTATTTCTTTTGATTATGTCGCAAACATTTTTTCCCATCCTTGAAACAACTGGTTGTAGAATAATATTTCCTCAAACGTGTCAGGGTCAACATCGTTCTTTAGGTTACTTATCGATACAATTATCCGATTATGCAGATGTGTCATTTTCATTCACGTATATACACGTGCGTTTAAAACGAATCCCTTTAAGACGAGCTGTACTGAACATTCACTAGCTAGAATATTTTTATAACGATACTTCATTACTCTTGACCCACAGTTTCCTTTTTCTCTGCTCGAGAAACAGCTTAGCTACTTTTATACCTGTTCAATTAACACGTGATTTCATTTTAATTACGAAATTAAACGAACGAGCTGTTAAGCGATGAATGGTGCTTTGGTGCTAAAAATATGACAGCGAATGGCCGAAAACGTGAGAAAGCGCGTATTTTTGCGGCTTGTGTTTCGAGTTAATTGAGCGACGGAAAGCATTCTTGCCGACTGAAAGGCAGTTTTTCCCGTCGGTTCACGTGGTGCATTGGGGCGAAACACTCGTCGGGTCGTTAACATAAGCGGCGAAAATTGCGGTAATAACGTTCGCGGTGAGTTTTCAGGATACTCGGGAAACTGCAGCGTCGAGATTCTGGACGGATATAAGTGGACCAGCGGGGCGTACGGCCGGCAGTTGGGCCTTTTCAAACTGCCGCGTTGTGCCTGGTCGTTTCTTTTCTCCCCCCTTCCACACTCCTCGGTCAAATGGTCCGGCGACGGTGTCGCTCGACCGTACGATTCTGCCCTACTTATACAAAAATCCTTTCACGAAAGTGAGATCATATCGTCGGAACCGGTCGACCTGCGCCGTTGCCTGCAGCCGAGTGTCCTCCTGAATACGGATTCGCCGTCGTATGTCCTGACCTTATCGCCAGCCGTGAGATACGACCCTGAGGAATCCAAGAGCCATCCACTACCGACCGAGAGCGATGCCGATGTATTTTCTTGTTTCAACGGAAACAAATGATAACCTTCGCCGCGACGGCGATAACTCCAGAACCCCGAGAGTTCGATGCGTTTTGTGTGCACCTGAGAAATATGTATGTGTGTCGACCGTCGACTGAATTGTTGTTCAATGTACGCAGATATACATTTGCAACCAGCTATGAATGATCGCGAAGTGAATAATTACGCGCATTCTGATCTGTGATCAAAGTAAATTTGTTCGCTTCGATCAGTAAACTGTTGACTGTTTGAAAGAAAAGATTTTTGTTGTATCACAAGGTCCGTGATTTATGCATTGATAGAAACTTAAGGTTCATTTTGCCGACCGGAATAAATGTCTGGCTTTCATCGAATTTCTGTCTCATACTGAAGACCGGAAGAAATTTTATACTTTTAACTGGCGAGCTGTGTCCTCGGTGAAACTGTCGTTGACTCTCGTAAAAAGTCTTCAAGTATATGGAAGGCCTTTGTAGGAGGACAACGGACAAAAGGTTCGGACATAAACCGACCGAACATACAATTACATTACCGGGAGAAACGAGTGCATCAGTGAAGATTGCTATTGTTCTATATACGCTCGGCAAGAGCTGCACTAAACGTATTCTTATCTCCCCTAATGATCCCTTGGAGAACGCATGTAAGAGTTTATTGCCACGCACTTGACTCAGATAATTACTTGATTAAGACCTTTCTTTAAAAAACAGCAAAACTATCGCGTGGACGAGTAATTTCCTTTGTAAAACATTGTAGCGCAAAATTTATATTAGCGAACAGTATACAATTATGCCGAACAAAGATCAATTGATCGATATAAAGAGATTGTATTATCGGGTCGTGATCAATCAAAAAGATTGTCGATTGACAAATACATGATGAACAAAGAACACGAATTTCCTACTAGCCGGAAATACAGTTTTACGAAATATTTGCTCTTCGTTTGCAGGACTGAAAGATGTATGTAGTGGATACGAATATAAACTCAGGTGCTCATTAACATATCCACCGTTATCCGCTCTTCCCATTTCTATTTCTATTCTTTCGCTGGCGACGGTGATCTCGTTGTTTGATTAAAAATACCATCGCCGGAAGTCTTAAAGCTTGGCGTATAATATATTAACATTTCACGGCAAATATGGAACATGGATGAAGTGCGATAAAACGAAAAGTGGATTTTTTTTTAAACTGGCGTTGGAAAGCGAGGTATGAATAAAAGACGATGGGCTTTCTACTCTCGAAAGAGTAAAACCAGGCGCATCTTCGTAACGAGATAATAAAATCTGACGGTCTGATAAGGATCTGAATAACCTGATAAATACGCAGCAACGTTTGCGAAAACCGGCTATTAACGTTAAAGCCCGGCGAGTTTGCCAAGAAACGCGGTACAATCGAAGACTAATAATACAGCACAGGTACACGTGAAAGTGTGACACACGGCCGATTTCTCCGTTCGTAATTTCGGGGCACGCGCGAAACGACGACATGCGTGATCTCGCGGGTAACTGCATCGTGGGGAAAAAAGAACGGTGAATCCACGACAATAACGTCGCGGGAATTAACAAAGCCGGTCAAAACAATTACACCGGCGTAGACACTTCTTAAAGGCGGTTTCTGCGAATCCGACAATGTGTCTAATTGACCCGGAGGAAATCAGTGCATACGTGCCGCGGGAAACAAGTTTTACGGTATTATCAGGAGGAACGTGACACGTTAAGCTTCTAATTACCTTCGACACGATTAACGCAGAAATGAAGCAATCGGTCGAACCGGCTTAACTAGCAGTCAGAAAAATTATGGAAAAAAGCCGGGATTTTGCATGAGCGAAGATTAAGTGACGCAAATAAGTGCCGTAGAAATCAATGTTGCTCTTTACAATATTTCACGTACATGTTAACGATTTTCCACTGGAATGTGATTTAATTAACGCGACACAAGAATATCAACGAACAATATTTGCGTCACTCTCCCCCGATCACTCGTGTTCTTCGCTTTAATCTTCTTAAGGTAATGTCACGTTTACGTAACTTGCCATTTGCACGAGGAATGATTTTCTCGGCCGTAGAGAAACTTACGGGGGATACCAGGGAATATTTCGTGTGGACCGTGGAGCCGTCGGTTCTCGTTAGGCGGACTGATAAAAATTTCATGCACGTCGGTTAATCCTTCGATTGGTGCAAGGGCGAGCGTTTCGCGGAATTGCCGGACCATGTCCGCGTGAAACACGTGGCTAGCACGACGCAACGACGACGCCGGCACCGAGGAAATCGCGATGCAGCTGCAACTCACCGGCACGTACGACGGGGGATTCAGTTTCTCCTCGTTTGGCTCGCCATCGAAACTCCTCGATCGTCGATCAAAGGGTTTCACGATGCAATTAACGACCGTCAACGAATTTCGTTCGGCTTTTTCGCGCACCCATGATAACCATGGTCGGTGAAAATAATTGGAGCAAAACCGACGGAGCGAGCTCCTTCGGGCCGATCGAAGTCGCTCATAAAATCCACCTAATTAAGCCCGGAATTAGTACCGATCAGCCTTGACGAGAGGAATTTAATTAACACAAGTGGCCCTTCCGTAGATCGGCAAATTCTTAACGCGTAGTACAGGTGTTACGAGGAATCGCGACAGAAAGCAATTTAGTCCGGTGTGTTTCGTAAATTCCGGCGCACGTTGAGTAGAAAAAGATTGTTCTACACCGGCCATTCCCAACAATGGATAACGACACAATTTGAAACTTCACTGTGGCAGCAGCGAAACGCGAGAAAAAAACAATTCTGCCTCGTTTAACGTTAGTTTCTTCGCTCCTTCGTATTTTCGTTGGCTTTTCCCTGAGTTTCCGAGTGAAAAATACTCAAGTATTCAGCAAGTCCTTCAGGCCAACGTTCGCGAGAAAAATCTACTTTCGCCCACTGGTGTAGTGCTCTCTTCATTCGTCCTTTTGTCCCGTTTTATTTGATAAGGGTGCTGAATGGCTTTTGTTTCCGGGCCGACTGTTAAGGCTGTCACGAAAAGAGACTTTCTGGAATGGACAACGTTTGCCCATGCCGCTGTCGATACCGCTGTCGGCCCTAAGGAACCCAAGAACCGTAAACATCTCAAGGATACGAAAGTCCTGTCACTGCCGACGAAAGCTCCGCATTGCACCGAACCGAAGGACCACCGTTTCTTTTTCCTGCCAGTCGAGAGAGAAAAAAAAATCGCCCCGGGCGCAGGCAGGCGCGTAGGAATTTCGTTGGACAGGAGGAAGGATCATCGTGCGGCTAAGTACGGTTATAGGACGGTGGAAAATGTTGAAAATTCAATCCCACCTAATTCTCCGACGGTGTGGTTACTTCCTTCTCACAGGACACGTAGTTCACAACGCACCGCGAGTCAATAACACCGACGAGACCGACGACGATGACGACGAAGTCCGCCAAGAGCAGTTCCGGGCAACTTCCCTCGCGCGAATCGAGGTGGACAACCGTTTACGAGGGTGGTAAACAAACACGCCGAGAGCAGAAGAAAAGAAGAGACAATCCACCTTCGATGGTCGGCGGCGTACTGCCGGCGGAAAGCGAGCCGTCGAGCCTCGGTACCATTGCTGCCTTACCGACGCAGGCGTCCTTGGCCGGAGAGCGCAGATCAGTGCCAGCCAGAACAGGCCGGGGCCAAACCCAGGGGCGGGGGGGAGGACAGAGGGGAATGCCGCGGCACAAACTCATCGGTTGTGTAGATACCTGTTGAATGCCTCACTACAAACCTTTGCACGTCGCACCGGCTAGGGTTCCTCGGCAAAAGGACAGACAGAGACGTACCAACGGCCAAGGATAAAGACTCGCTGGGCAAAGCAAGGAGAAACAACCAGGACTACGGCGGACCTAAGGAGAAACAGATTATGGCCGATCAGCGATCGGCCCCGAGAAATCCCCTAACAAACGTTCTTTCTTCCCCGAGGAAAGTGGTACCTCGCATGAGACCAGTAAATAAGAAACAGACAGGTAGGTACACCTTTTTTTCTCCGGCTCAATAGGTCTAATTCTTTGAGAAAAGGTTTCGGAGGAAATGGTTTCGCTGGAAGATGCTGGTTGAGCGTCAAAATAACACCTCTTACGTGTAAGAATAGATTATTTAAGTAAACGCAAATAAATCACTCGTTTCTCTGTGGATTGTCTTAGACATTAAAAACATTTTTCGGCACACCTAACTTATCTTCCATTTTTTAACGCCTTGCCATTGAAAGTTGTGAATTTACAAATGTGCATTTGGCTAATACATTGAAATCTCTTTGAAAACAAAAATTCGATAAATTATTAACCACGCACTTTACATTCACTTCTTTTGTATGGGAACAAATCCATGCACCGGAGATAGCGAACGATACGATCTCTTCGACGGGGCGAGAATTTCCCTGAATATCATGAAAATCGGCGCACCTTTGGCGCAAGCACCGCAAGGATAAGTGCGTCTTCACGGTCTTTAACTTCTACTGCTTGGCGTGCGAAGTGGAATGGATGCGGGCGCAGGAGAGATACGTTTAATGGGCGTGTTTGCCGGCAAGAAATTTTCTGCGGCCACGATCTCGTGTCTGCAACCATCCACACACGGGGGAAAAAGTTTTACTACGATGAGCTCACGAGACGATACCTGTTGAACGTGTATTCGTACTCTCCAGGTCGATAGATAAAATCATACCGGCACCAGGCGGCACGGGGAGGGGGGATCGCTGACCCTTTCAACTGTTCCCACTTGGTTGTTGCACACCGCTATTGCTTAGGGACGGAAGGTCGGATCTAGATAAACGTTTTTATCCTCCTGCTGTCGCTGATCTCTGGTTTGCGGCCCGTTGCCGAGGAATAAAAAACAACAGATTGTGTGAAACAACGGCGAAAGAATTAAATTTCACCGGCAGAGAAGAAGATAACTTTAAAACATCTCAAAAGGAATTTTATCTAGTCCACCAAGTCCATGAATTATGTAAATAGTCAGAGTTACGTTTGAACAAGCAGGAATGAATGTTAGTAGCATTATGTAATTGCGTAAAAATTTTTCAACTAAACAAAGTATTGTTTTATACTAAAATGAGTAAAAGGCAGTGAGGTTAATTAGTAAATTTACCATCCAGCACATTCTACGAACGTTCCTGTGCAGTCTATTTTTTATGATGCTCCCACGATACACCGTTAATTTTGCGGTGCAGAAAATTACCAAGGCCAGATACTAAACTGTTATTAAACATAATTTGCATAATAACGTTATTCGCGACTGGCACTTTCGTTTTAAGTGAAATTCCGTTGCGGTTAACGTACCACATTAACTTTCTTATAACATTATCGCAGTGAGCAATAAGAGATTCATATCATATCTATGAATTTCTGCTTGAAATTCGACAAACAACTGATTTCAATTTCATCGATTATTTCTCATGACTCGTCGTTACAGCGGACGTTTTTATTTCGACTGCACACCGTTGATGGGGATAAACCACGTGCGAGACCTTACGGAGGATCGTCGTCGCTCGTAAAATAGCGCCTAGCAATTAAGTATATTTCAAATTAATTTCAAATCAGCGCTAAATGAGAAAAGGCAACGAAGCTACTGCCGGGGGCAAGGGGTTCGGGGACGGGGGTGTAGTGCTCGTTAAGGATAAATTAAAGTGACAATTTGTAAGAACAGGCCAACGTCGTTTAATCCCGCGGAATAATTCACGGCGGTTGCGCTTGATTGCGAATAACCCGATTCGAAATCGTTTAAAGGAAAAAATAACGTTAAATGCCAGCAATAGGGATGGAACGGGGGAGCAGGGGAACGAAGGACCTTCGAAGGCCCGCGGCGATGGGGAAAGGAAAACAGCCCTGAGGAACGGTTAAGAACCTTGAAATTACCAGTGCCCGCGTGGAAGTTACGATCGCGGATTGAACTCGTGATTACGGTAAGCCTCAGCCGAGCAGATATAACGGCGAGTTCTAAAAAAAAGGATTGATGGAGAACCGTGGAATGGGGAGAGGGGGTGGGAAAGGTGTCGAATGCTCGAATCGCTGGACCAACCCCTCGCCAAACTTCTCCGCACGAATCGCCGAAGGCAATGAACCGCGTCGATCCAATCGTCCATTCGGTTAAAGAGTAATCGTTAAAATTCTCGCCAAAGTCGCCGCAAAAATCCGCTTACCATGAAATAATATTAATATATGCTTATGTCGTTAACTGCTAATTCGGTTAAAATTGATATCCTTTTCAGTAATAATTACTCACGAAATGAATTATTCACCGAAGGTGGCAAGAGTGCGGGATAGTAAAAACCGATGATTCTATACGTACGGTAGTCTATCCTGGGGATTTGCGCAATGCAATGAAACCGATTCTACTGACGCTAACCTACTGGGAATATTGGTAAAAAGATAAAACGAGACCAAAATATTCTCCTCCCATTGCGTCAACTTAATAGAAGTCCTTTTATGCCTTCAAATCCACTTAAAATACACTTTAAAATATTCTAGAATCTAACACGGTAAAATATATGTTTAAAAATGAATTGTATCAACTGGTCCCGTGTGTGTGCCAACCGATTATTGAAATCTTGATATGAAATTTTTCAAAACAATATAGAATAATTTAACTGACGTCTATTCCAGTTATTAAATTTTCCAGGTCCTCTTTATGCGATATAATAATGACACCCGAGCGAATCGACAGCGAGGAACTACTCAATAAGAGCCACTCATTTAACGACGCAAGTATATTCGCCGCATTATCTCCGAATTTCAGCGGTGCTCGTCAACTGGCTTTTAAACTCCTTTTATAGATTTCACGTAAAACGCACGGGGCCATACTGGATTGATCGAATGACGGGAACAAAGAAAAATGGAATAACGAAAAAGCACAGGCTGAAATATTAAAGAGTTAAAAATTCCAATACTGGCTGACAGTATGACCGAATGAAATCGCATTAAACAAATCCTATTGAGTCGTTTCCACACGCGCGTAATCGAACAAAGTAATGAAATCCACTTAAAACACTGAAGAAACTGAGACTGGAAACGCCGAGCAGATGTTCGGCATTTAACTGTCCAGGCAAAATTCTACTGGTTCATCATCGTCTCAAATAACTTCAATCACGATGGTATTTCACCCAGTTATTGGCAATCGTCGCGCGGCGATTTTACTTTTGCAAAATTCGATCCAGCTTGCCTAACCGGTTTGACCGGTCTATGCAGATTCATATGTGCAATCTTTCGCGTCAATTGCTTTTACGGCCGAATTTATCGGCATGGATTCACACTAGCCACAGATCGTGTCTCTAACCGCGTTTACGAATATATCTGCAGTCGTTTCACTCATCACTTTCTGAAATTTTACGGACAAATACGAATTATTGGTCAACACGAATTTCGCTGAGTAAATTCCCAATCCGAAATTATTGGAAACTGCTAACACTGATAACTGAACGATTCATTTGAATTAATATTTGATCATTGTAAGCAGCTAGAAGATGTCGCCGATGGAAGGAAATTTATTGCAATTCCGAACCACATAAGGGAAATGAAATTCGAACAAACCACAGAGGCATAAGGTATTTAACTTGCGGCACGAGGAATTTAATTAACCATGTATTAAAACCTACTGCGAAATATCTTTATACATATACAGATATGCATACCTGCAGACGCTGAGATCGAAATACGGGAAGATCAAACTGAACATCAATTTAAATTAAGAATTCGGTGCAAATTACGTATCACTGAGCTTCCTTAATCGACAAATAATGTTATGCTGACATTGTATGATTTAATGAAATGTTTTTTCATGAGACAACCGTTCTTACATAAGCTGTCACAATCGTTTCCAGTCAATCATGCAATTTATCATTCGCTCGGTGTAACCAGGCGTCTCGTCTATCAGTAATTTCATGGTTAACAAAATAGTACCTGGATTGTACTTAAGTTACGTAACAGAATGGCTATATACAAAGATATATTTATCTCGTTCTGACGGTGGCAAGCATCATCCACTTCGATGTGTCCGTCAAACAATGTTGTAAGGGCAAATAAGTAATCGTTGTAGATTAGTATTCGAATTGCGTGGCTAAATTTACATGTCAGCATAAAAATAATCGACTGACTGAAAGTTTATACCAACGAAACTTTTGATGGGACAAAAATAATTCCGGGAAAAAATGAATTCGAGTAAAAATATTATGCACATGGATGATAAGTTTTTTATGCAATACAAATTACGTGATTCTTTAATAATTTATTTCACTTTAACGTCCGATAATAACTCGTATAAACATATACATTTATATTTTGCATATTACAGCAACCGCTTGGAAATACGTACGAATTTGTTATTTAATTACGTTTTATGTGTTCTTTACTTATCCGGCCACTGAAATAAAAGTAGAAATTCTTTACTGTGTGAAATGCACACACACACACACACACATCTAAATGTAATCCCATAAGCGTATTTGAAATGGCTGCTATGAATGTTTCACGCCGGCAACAATTAAAGTGTAATTTTCCCAGCGAGTGCTGATCCTGAAAAATGGAAAAAATGGAAACGCATTCGTCTCCGGTAATCAGTTTGGCCGTAAGTTGGTTTTTATTGCACAGTAAACGCTGAAACTTACACGGATAAGCAATTTTGAACGAGAATATAACAGATGGACAATAACAATTACAAGGAACATCATTCAGTAGTGGCGGATCGTTAAAACAAACAACAAAATTTCCGTATTTCGTGTGCGTATTTGGAAAATACACTTTGGTAATCGTTCGAAAGGAAACTTTCCGGCTAGTTTTACGAGTTGCCCCCAGGGCAGGCGGGTTCTTTAGCAGGGACAAGGTGCTCGAAATGCATTAGAAAGATAAGGATGACGTGATGACGGTGACATGACGTCGTTTAAGGTGCCGTCTAAAGTCAATAAACTGTACTCGAAGAGAGTATACTCGGGGAAAAGAGCCACGAGGCATAAGCAAGGACTGCTGAAAAGGCTCTCGTCCGTAGTCAGCCGGCAAATGAGCTGTGCCGCCGGGGGCCAAAGGTCGGTGTCAAAGGAGAAACTAACAGGCGCACCGGCAACGCCAGTAACAGACCGCAGGCATCTACAATCGGCAGACTCCCACCCCAAGAAGACCGATACTACCAACGATGTCACTGGTATACAGCGACGACGCGTCTACGGACCTGCGATTTTTCGAGACGTCATAACTAACACTTTTCTAGAAGCTTCAGCCCCACCACCACCAGTTGAATTAGCGAAGTCAATGACAGGGACACACACACAGGGGCGTTATGGGTAGACCTGTTATTATTGGCTCATTATTCGTGTCAGCCAAACAGAAGTCCTTGCTCGGGAAATTCTTCACTCTACCCCCCCCCCCCTTCGACGCCATGAGGACAGTGAATTACTGTTTAGCACGCCTCCTAGATTGCCATTCGCGCCCGCTCCGACTCCGTCTTCTTCATCCCCTTACGGCACCGATAAGACCCCGGCAATGGGGATCTTCTTCTCCTGAGAGCCCACGGCCGTTTTACCCTTATTAACATCTTCCACCAGTTTAACGTTAGACCCCCCGGGAGCCGGACGCCAACGAACCGGTATTACAACATTTCGGTTCGGTGCTTACTGTACAATGCTTCACCGTCTTCTACTTCGCTTTATCCCGACGGACCGAAAGAGCAGCTCTGCTGCGTATGATATTGCATCGTAGTTCCAAACAGAAATGGAAATGAGCAAATAATACACGCGGAAATAATATGCAAATTCAACGTTATTGTGTCTATGTATACTTATTGTAAGTGTGCACACGTTTAGTATATTTTACTTTAATTTTGCAGGAATTCACGCTGAAGAATAAGTTAATTCAAAAAATTGCCATAGCTCTTTGCGTTTATTAACTTGAAAGGGAAACTAATCAAACGTACACATAATACGTCTATCCTGAATAGTCGAAATTTTTCACATTCCTCTAAAAATCACCAATTCCATTGAATTAATAACACATGAAAATCTCATTTACGTAACGTCGTTGTTTAATCCGAGTGGAAAAGAACTTTAAAGCAGGAATTCCCGTCTGTAGGAAGTTTTTTATTGCTGCATGCCATTCATAAAGTTTTAACGGCTTTTCACACACATATTTTGCGTTAGAGTGAATTCCTAGGAAATAAATTAACATATGTGAATAATAACACTAAATTTTCCATTGATCCTAGCAAGTTTTTTATAAAATACTCATAAAAAATGTCCCTCATGGGCACGTATAAGTATAGAAACAGAGCACAAATCATTATCGATGTTTTAAATTTCATTTAAACCGTTTGAATTGCTCTGACAGATTTTCCGAGCGAAAGTTGAAAGTTCTATCAAACACACGCAGAACCGTATATGCATGCGATTAATTCGTTCATCGACGATAACGAAAGAGTGCGCAATTCATGTTTCATGAATTAAAAAACAATTTTCCTGCCGGATTAATGATTAACCCGCGACAATCAATATTTTCCATGACAGACTAGCCTTTATCGTGGATTCACATGCTATGTCGTAAAGGTGAAAGCAGAATATACCGTGGAAGATGATCAGTTTTCCGCGGTACACTTCAGTCTAGCGTGATATGATAAAAACTAAAGCCGTTCTTGAGCTCGAAGAAGGTAATTGGCCGGGGAATGCGGTATGCGTAGGAATAGCCCGTCTGGCGGAGCGCAGCGAAATTGCTGGGTTAAAAAAATATGAGGAATCGTAGGATTTCATCCAGGCAAACAGCAGTAAACCGGAGGAGTCCATAAATAATGCCCCTCGGCAAAAGCCCACGGCGATGCGTGAAAAGCGGCTGTCGCTACGTTACTCCCTGCCTTTTACAAAACAGATATGCAATTTTCCGGCGGTTAACCGGCGCTGCTCCTCGCCATTGTCTTTTAATGACTGAAACACTCTCCTTGGGAATCGATGGCGCACGCAAATCGCTCGGAAAGGGCGATAAACGAATACAAGTACCGATCGACGTGGAAAATACCATGGTGAGAAGGAAAATGCCGTATTCCAGGCCGAAGAATTACTTTTTCGGGGAACAAGCATTTTTCCTCATTCTCTTCGCCGTCAGATCCGTAAAAGGATTTTATCCGGGTTTTGCGATTTTGTTTAATCAACCTGATGAAAGTACAAAAGATGTTCATTTATTTACCAATTAAACCATCAATCAGGAACTCATATTAATTACAGTTTAAAAAGGTAATCATATACAGGCTTTACATGTTTTGAAATTTGTGGAAAGTGTGGCTGAAAATCCTTGCTTTGATTCTAGCATTTTTTATTTGTAAATTTCCTGCCGTTCTTTACTTTTAACGAACTTATTTCTCATGTAGCATTATTTCAAAGTGTATTACCAAGTCTGTGTGATAATACGAAGAAAACAAGGTTGCGTACGAGAAACATATTGCTAGAATTTCATTTGAAATGATACATCGTTGAACAGAATTTTCCATGTAAAAACATAGGTGACGAAAGACGTCTGGATGACGTGAATCATTCGAAAAGCCCTCATTATTTGATCGTTTTCGAGGGAAGATTTTGGAATTTCCTGATAACGGGGGCCCAAGGCGGTTGACGAATGAGACAGAGAAATGTCGACAGGACGTCAGCGCCGAAGTCTTGCGATTTGTTGGTCCAGGGGCCCTCGAATGACGAGAATCTTCGAGAAAGCCTCGCCATAAGGTCTGCTTCCCACGTTTCCTGTGCTTTGCTATAAAATTGCGCGCAATAAGCCGCCGCTCGTGCTTGGAATATTGAAATGTAGCCAGGTGGACACGCTTTTAGGATCTTTCCCGCGCGCTTTTCAGCCTCACATATTACAAGGACAGCTCGGACACGCACAGGGTGTCGAAGTGTCAGGTATTCAATTTGACAATAAAAACCCCCGGAGAAATTGGCAATTCGTCGTACCATCCCCCCGAGGGTGTTTTATATTACAAACAGCGATGATTATTCAGAAACGGCTACGCTCTTGAATTCCTAACGGCTGAAATCGGATTATTCAACCGACAACATTAATCAATTTCGAATTTAAAATTTTATTCAGATATGATGCATACAGTTTAATATGGTAAATTGAATTGATTAAATGTAATTCCTTTTCAAAACTATTAATCAATAGAGTTATCGATGTCAAGTGTTAATCATTATTTTCAAATGATTAAGAAAGAAATAAAAGTAAGGTAATCATGAGAAAGTTGATTTTGTGTTTAGTATTTGTACGTTGTACATAGATCGGTAGGAAAGCAATACGATATTGGATTCCGCTTCAACAGAATACGGAGTATTGTTTGACGAAAGTTTGAGACACGAATGCTGCGACGGGTTTCCAGAGGAGAAGGAAACGTTTTCGATCAAAGAAAGTAGTCGTACCATCTGCGTTCGTTGCACCTTCCTTCGAATTCCCCGGCGGTCTGGAGGAAAGTTCCATCCTTGATGTATCCGCTCTGCATATAATTATGCAATGAAAAGATCTTTCGGAGAAATGAGGTGCGCTTGGCGGGGCAAGTTTCCGTTCGATCATGAGCTAACGCGAAAGTGAAAAGTTTGAGCAATTTTTATTCTCTTCCGCCTCGACCCTCTACTTTCGAGTTTTATGACCTTTAAGTACTGTAAATGCCTCCGCAAAACTTCTACATGGAACCAAACTGCACGGCGGCGATCTCCGACGATACACATCCGCGTAAAGCAAAGGACGGAAATTCGCGGGGAATTACACGGTCCGAGGGAAAAAGTATTATACATTATAAGTAAACTTCGGGGAAAATGAGAGACAGGAAGAATTCGTACATTTTACCATCAATGTGAAATGTAGCGATGCAAAGGAGTGTGTTTTAAAAAGGCCATTTCGGATGTAATAATTTATTGAAACGTAGCACTAAATTGAACTCTATCCACCAGAGTAATTCTATTCCAATGTCCCGAAGATTGGAAGCTTTTTATGAAAGAGTCAGCCATTCGTCTGGGGAAGAAGACGATTTCGGTGCGCTGAGATTTCTATGAATACTGCACTCAACATCGAAATATTTTGCTTGGCTTTATGTCTTCTTTTTTAGGCGGAAAGGGTATTGTAGACGGGCCCGTGAGCAGTTTCGCTATGAGGAAAAATCGCGCGCGATAGGGAAGGCCAAGACCCGATACCATCCAACTACTATCGAAGTTAACTGCCTGGAAAGTTATATGCGCCGTGGTCGGCTTCGTTATACATGAGGACGATATAATAGCGAATTTATTTTTGCTCCAGGTAAACCCTGACGACCGCGATATGCGATAAATATCGACGACGAAGTACAGACTTAAATGGGATTCCCTAGCGAAAATTTAAACTCAACTACCGCCTACGTGTATTCACGTAAATCTACTTTAATGTGCTTCTCCTGTTCGATTGTTGCATACTTGTGTAATAAATTAGGAAGTAAAGCAGAGGATCTGCTCGTAAAGAAGTCAAATAAAACGGTCAATTCTTACGTGAATAAACTTTACAAGAGTTTCAGATTAAAAGTCTTTGTAATAACATAGCTTGGACAATAAATAAATCGGAAAAAGCCACCTTCGATTATTCGACAGGTTTTAAAGTGCGGTTTGATAAAAGTGAAGAACCTGTCTTCGAGAATATTTACTGGAGCAAGTAAGACGAATGGAACGCATGTCAGGTTCTATTGGTAAAGGCACCGTGAAAAATGTATAAAATAGCTTTACGCGTATCTTCTTTATTCCGGCATAGCCGACGTTCTGTTCTATGAGGATCCCTCGACCGAAAGTAAGATGGTAGATTCCTATGCATTTCCATCGAGATCGGAGATTACTTGGCGAACTCGTGGAAGCGTCACCATTGCTGACCTTTCGCTCTTGCTCCCCGTTTGCCCGCGGATCAGGGCCGAAAGGATACTGCCCGAAATTCCGTGAGAAAAATCTGCGGGGCTCTTTGGTTTCCTCGAGGTACTTTCCCCTCGAATTGATATAAGGACGCGCGCCGCCTGTAAATGGCGGCTTTTACTCAGGATAGAATAAGACGCGGCCATTTCTCCCCCGGCGTATCGATGACTTCACCTTCGGCAGACTTCCCCCCTTCCCCAGAAAATACTCGGAAACATATTTGCATGCCCTTATCGCCCTCGACTGGGAACCGAATACCTCTCTTCTTTCGTCGGGCATTAACGCAGCTAGCACATACGAGCTGTACAACGACTGTTAGAACTTTGACACTTTCGTGCGACGTCAGGAATACGTGATGAAGCAAATGAAGGGTCTGGAACGCTTGGAATTATCGCGGCATTACAAAAGCAAACGTGCGATAGGGGCAAACTTTCCTCCTCTAGTACCAACCATTCCATGTTATCACAGATAATAGAAGTGTTTATTATTATTAACGTTATAATAATTATGTATGTTTATTCGACCAATCGTGTACATAAAAAGACGTTCGACTTTTGAGCTTATCGTTGAAGTTATTCAACGATGTTATTCAACGAAGTTATTCAACGATTAGTTATTAAAATAACAGTGACTTACGTAAACGTTAATGAATGTATTTATCATATTACCTTCATCTGCATTTACACAGTTATTAATATTATTATAACGACCATACATGTGTGGGTGAAGCTAACGTGATTTAACAAAATTTAACGACACACAATACACAAAAACAATTACATCACATCAGTCTCATAATTTTATAAAAATGAAAGGTGGAATTTTCGAAGCAGAAGTATTTCTTTAAAACCACATCGCGGCCCAACTGGTATGATTGCGAGTCAGAAATTTCTCCGGCAGTTTTTACCAAAAGCACCAAACTTTTGTAACCGTTAATACTAATGACTCATTTGCAAATTATTTGTCACTTTATTGTGTAGTTGTTAGTGATTTTGCTGTGTAGACCTGGCGACAGCGATGATTATGAAGACAGGGGATGACGGTTCTCATAAAAAGTTTCACTGTTGAGCAAAAACGTAAGTTGAGTATACATATATGGAAGGTAAGGATAATACCGAGGGTATATAGAACTGAAGTGCAGCTACGCATAATGTAAGTCTATGCCTCGTTAGGACTTTAACACTTCCGCGTTTCACCGTAAAAAATGCACATAATGAGGGGTCTAAGGGTCCAGAGTTTACGGAATTACAATCTCATGAAACGAGAAAATTTGTGAACTCAGAACTTCGTTATTTTACAGTGTCATTCCGCATTTCGTGCAATATTCGCTAATGTCAGTGAAAAATTTGCCCGTATCCTTAAAGTAGGCAATATTCTAGTGACAACACCCAAAGATTTGCAGATTCGATGCAACAGCTATGACAACACCAGAGTCTTGTTATACCTAACAGGAGATGTTCTGCCAATTAAAGTTTCCGAGGAAAAAATACGCTTAGTTGATACTATCGAATGCCTCGTTAAATCCGTGAGATGATTTTTTACGAGTTTTCAAGCAAAATATAATGACAAAAGTGAGCGAGGAATGTCAACGGTGCTAAGCATCGCACGAAGACAAAGGAACATTACTTACGCGCGATATGACAAAAAGCCCTACGAATACGAGATCATTAGACGTTGGAAAAACAATTGGCTGTAGAGCCGAAGTTTATCCGTGATACGAACTGCACGTACGTTTGGACTCTTTCCAAGATACCGGCGTGAGACGGTGAAGCAGGGACAGGGAGAGAGTGAGAGAGAGCGTGGTAAAGGGATGGGGAGAGTTAGCAGACTCCAACGTCGACCTCGGCCGACATTGGCATTACCATTGCCATGGACATTGAACTCGGAACCTGAGAATAATTTATCCCCTGGATTGCGGGCATGATTTGCGAGGGTATGCCGTACAATAAGCAACCCCTACAAACAGACGTAACGTGAGAACTGCCATGACGTCGAATTACGTTCGAGTAAACGAGTATCGATACACTCTGTTACCGGCATGCACAAATCTCAACTGCCGCCACGAGGCTAGGGCACAATGACAACAACAGTGTTTGCCGTTTCTGCGAACGGTTAATCATCCGTTTTAAACGACTCGTCTCCTGATAGATTAAATGAAGCTCAGATCACTTCAACGGTCACAGCAACTGATGTCACAACTACAATTTCAAAATACGTACGAACAGTTTGTAGAAATATTTCAAATGTAATGCCATAAGGCATGTGTGTAAAGTAAAAGCAATTTACGTTAAAAAAGTAGCCTGTCAGTTTGTAGGTCTTACAACGCTGAAAAGTTCAATCGACATCTGCGACGATTATTACTTCTTGAATTCCTTACAGAAACCACATTATTACACATTTACCACATTACACATTATTCATTTTTCCACATTATTACCATGTATAACGACGTTTAATTCGCCTATGCCGAAAAAGAACGCAGTTAGAATGATAAACAGGATGTGCAGGATCACAGGTTGCACTTCCGCGCGCAAACTTGATAGGCAAGAAACGGGGAGCTGTGTAAACGAAAGGACCGGACGAGCGATAAGATCGATATCGGCGGGAGTCAAGGAGAACGGGAGAGGACGGGGGAGGCTGTGATCGCCGTGGGGCACGGATTGACACGGTGTATAGGTGTGCAGGAGAGAGGAGGGGGGGACGGGTTCTGTAAACTCGTAGAGTCCGTCGTTTGGAAACCGCGGGGATCTCTTCCGCGATTTCAGGGGCTTACACGGGGTGGGGGGTTTCGTGCGGAGGATCGCACGATAATTCACCGGGCTCTCCCCCATTATTGGCGCAGTCTCATAAATTCGAATTACCCCCTACGAGGCGGAATATTAATAATAGCCCGCGTGCATAACGGGCGGATCGTTGCCGGCGGCGCCAACGTCATCGTCTCCGTGCAGGCCGTTCGGCCGAACTTGAGCACCGCTCCACTCCAACGTAGATTTTAATAATCGCAGCTGAAAATTAAACTGCCGCGCTACGTATCATTTGGCCGGCTAGCGGCCGTACTTCCGAGTCCGCCGTTTAAACCCGGCCGGAGCGATATCGTGAAACCGAGCGGCACCCTCCGCCAGTCGTAAACTGCTTTAATCCCGCACGTTTCCCCCTACCCCCGATATTGACCAAAGATAATTTCGCCGGAAGGAACTGTCCACGCGATAATTCCGGGCGACCTCGGCTATCGCACTCTTTTCGCTCGGGAAAAGTTGTATTAAATCCATCGGCCGGTCACCGAGCTTTACGGTTGTTTCAAACTTTTTCGGCGCGTCCGAAAAAGCGATGATTTCATATCTGGTTACAGTCTCGAGCCCGGGGCCCCTCATTACCGCTAAGATTATTAATTCCCTCGTGATACGCTGCACGCTCGGCCAATCAGAGGGAAAGAGGGAAAACGGGAAAAAGTCGCGACAATACGGTGACGTATCATTAGACCGGGATTTCTTGACTTTCGTGCTAAAATGACCGGACGGAATTGCGCTATTTCCCATGCATATCTGGAAACGTTATAACGTTTGCATGAGGCCACGATGGAAATGCATATGCTGCGTCTGGAGCAGACGCAGCATGGCGATATATCACCGCGGTCTAGCCGCTATCCTTAAGCCCCGTGTTAAATGGTACCAGTTGAGTTATAGGCCAGCTAATTACACGAAGAAATACATGCGCATCTGCTTGTCGCACATTTTCTTTCCAACGAGTAATCGCTGTATCTTAATCCGACGTAAAATCGACAAGTGGACGTTACGAGGTAAACAAATGCAGCGATTAAAAGACTTTCGAACAAATCGTAAGACTGACCAGACGAGAAGTTCATGAGCTTTCAGATAGTCTTAAGGAAAAGGCTCGATACTTTAAATTTCTAAATGACGAAGAATAAACTGCAGGTGAAACTTTGTACGATGGCATTAAAAAGAGCCGAAGAAGTTAAGGCTTCTTTCTCATAGAATTCTTTATAAAACATTTTTAATTAACCTTATTCCGCACTTTCGCAGTTCGTCGAGTACTTTCCAAGTAGAGCCTGAATTATTTCAAACGGCCAATCAATTTCGTAATAAGTTAGATTTCAAAGTAGTGTGCAACTTTTTTCATCGGAATTCAGTTATTAATTACGCTGCTAACGAAAATTGTGGCCTGCCGGCTTAAAAATGATTTAACGAAAACCAGGGAAAATGTAAAAAAATGAACTTACTTCATTAAATATAATACAAAAGTTACATTGTTTTTCACTAAGTATATTTCCACAGTTCGAAGTTTCGTTTTGCTTCCTCACGGAGTGTGGATATTTGATTTTTAAATATGTTCACTTAATTACATAATATCATTGTATCAAATTTTTGTATAAATTCTACACTTATGTATAGATACGTGCAGCGTTATTTACAATTGCATAAACGCGAAACACAGTGAACAAGAATTGTTGAAAATACGCTCAAACCTCGGCTCATCACGGACGATGCGGGCAACGTTCACGCATCTGAGGATTTTGCGAAAAACTGATCGACGGGCGATTGACGTAAAGGAATTCTCGTCTTTCCTTTCACGACGGATGATCCGTCGAAACGGCTAGCGCCGTGCTCGTCGTCTGGACATTCGCTTTTGTGACGTCACCGCGAGGGCTTTACGCGCCGCTCTGTCCTCGTTATCAAATGCGATCCCCGAGCGGCGGTCGGGGAGAAGAGGACAACGTCAACGGGGAGGGAGAGGGGAGATGAGGGTGGACAGACAGGGGGTATCCGATATTGGTAGCCGCGGGCGAGAGGGGTCGACCTGGCCGACCTCGTTAACCCCGCAGAGACCTAAGGGGGTACTTGAAATATCCAAGCGATGTAACGGCTGGAATTCGTGCTACTTGGAAAGCGTGCAGTTGACATGGAGTGTGCGGGCTGACGTTACCGGCGATAACGAAAAAGACGCGGCTGGAGTCGGGGGTGGTTGGGTGGTAGGGGGGTGGAGGGGGAGGGGAGGGAGTGAAACGATGATGACTCCCGTCGGCCTTGCCGGTGGGCCGCGGAAAAGCGTCGGAAACTTTTAACAAACTAAATTTTAAAGCCGCGCGAGTGCCACGGTCGATACCCTCCCTCGCAAAGAAGTCTTCGGAGCTGCAGACCCCCCCCCCCCATCTCACCACGGCTATGTGCACTACCGGGGGTGAAATGTGAGCCGTAAATTACCGCCAGGCGATCTCCGGAGTAATTAAGAGGGATCGAAAAGTACTCGTGCCACGGCCATCTCAATTAATCGTGGATAAGTGTATGGAGGGACTATTTCACTCGGGAAACTTGAATTTTCATTTTTCTACTTGCGCATTGACTTGTCACTTGGATAGTTATTGGGCTTTTTTTAATCGTACCTTTAATCGTATCTTTTTTTAATCGTAAGTACGGACGAAAAGCCAGGACATCAATATATCGACAATGTTAATAAATTTAAAACCAAATTAAAGAATGATTGGTAATAAAATCACCGTGCAAATATGTTGCTTTAATTATTTTCTTCTCACCTACAATCGAATATATTTTTGTCTTCATATCGTACGTAGAAAATAAATTCAACTGTTTTTACTGGTTTTTGGTAACGGAATACTGGGCGGAATGGTTTTAAAATCAATATTCAAAACTAATTTTTGTTTTTTATTGCAATCACGGTTACCAATTTCCACTATCGGAGGAAAGGATTTTTATTTATCTCGATTACAACTGGAACACAAAGAAAATAGCGTAACGCAAAATGTGTCCCCTCCCTCCTCCAGTAGGAAGTTGAGTACGCAGGGGCAGTATGACGGTGGTCGTATAGGCATTCGCCCCACTGATGCAAACACGCCGAGACAAATAAATTCAAACGGCCATTATTCGTTCGACATCCGCATTCGGTGATGTAGCTGCGCGAAATGCACGAAGCAAGGGAATATAAATCAGGACGCATACGTAAATGTTATTTCTGCTCGATTAATAAATGTGGGGTGCGGGCATAAAATGCCCGCTCTTCCGACTCCTATGGATTTTTCCTATTCGACCAAAGAAATTTTACCACCAATATCAAAATTTGTTTCACTGGAATATTGTCGCTCGTTTGGCCTAGCAAGAAGATCCATGAGTCACTTTCAACCTAATACAGGGAGAGTAACGTAAAGTGTATATTTAAATGCAGCGTTAAACATTTTACTGTGGCGCATTAGTAAATTTCTTACAAAAATTAACCATTCATTTGTGTAATGCGTCTAAAATAATCGGGTTTAAAGCGCATTCCCAGTGTATCGGACAGTGGAATGTCTTAAACAAATTTTTTACTTAAATGAAGTAAACAGTTAATTGCGACGAAAATCAACACGGTAATCATCTGCTGGTAATCATCTGCTGTAGCAGGTGTTCACAAATATATGCATGTGTACGTGTGCACATGGTTCGCTTACCGTGAACTAATTCAACAATTAGCGAAATTTTGTCAGCAAATATTGTAATGTTCCAATTAATTAATTAATTGTTATGAGGATTTGCACATTAATCACCTTATTACGAAGAATTCTGACGTCGACCGCAGCTGTTGCCGGCTTGCGTTTAGAATTTTTCAAGCGCCAGGGATATCGTATGTTTCTCCAATAATGGATAATATAATAATATAATAAAAATAAATATAATATAATAAATATAATAAATAAATAAATATAATAAAAATAATAATATAATACTCAGCGTGAATTTTATGTGCTAATTCTTTCTTTGCTATTCATAAATCACAGTTGAAACAAACCTTACGAATTGTAAATTATCCCAAGATGCGTGGTATCTACTTGTCTGTCAATGAGTTATTTTTTCAGTAAAAGTTTCTAAGAAAAAGGATATCCCGCGGTTATGTAGCGTACAAATGTGCGGAAATAATGACGGGGTATGAAAGTATGATACTCACATTAATTATCCGTGGCTGGATCTGAATTAATAGTCTACGTCAGAGTAGTTATCGCCACATTTTAATTAAAACGACCGCACGGCTGTGCGGATGAAGTGCCATAAATTAAAGGACAGATAGCGCGTGGAAACGCATCAGAAGAGTCTTTCAACTTCTTTCTCATTAGAAAATATGATTTGCCGGAGTACTATTAAATATGTCTCAGGCAATATTAGAATTTAAATGCAGTAATAAGTAAGTGAATAATGTAGCTGGGTGCAAGAGTATAGAACCTTTACAATACGTGTAGTAAGAAATCAATCAAGTATTTAATAAAGTGCAGCAAGCTTAGATCATATGGATTTACGTACCTTTCGTCCTTCTTTGGAAATCACCACCTGTTTCATGCGAACTCGCGCAGCGTCCCTCATCCTGGAAGTTCTATTATTACTCCTAATCAGAGGATAATGATCCTCAGTTTCGCTTTCATTGCTGCTTTGATCATCCTGACAAAATCCATCTTCATCCTTCATCCTAACCACATACTCGTCGGCATAATTTCTAATAGCCATGACTCTGAATGAAAATACGACACTTCGAATTCAAGAAAAATTTTTCATCATCATTTGTCAGTTCATAGAGGATCGGAGAAAAATTGTCATTGACATAAATAATCCGATCTACAGTTCAGTCTTCCAGTTGATTATGATTGTACTAATTTTAAGCATTAAAATAACACGATCTAGCGTTATCGGACGGTTTATCTTGGTGGACAACGGCAGAGAGATGTCTCGCTACAGCAGTCACGTGTAACCAAGTCCAATGTGTTTAACGTAACTGCGTCGGGACGGTGTTCTCAATTCAAATATGTTAAATGCACCATGCAGTGCCGGAGACACATCACTGAATTCGAATACGGCTACGCGCGCTACTGAGAACAGAGTCATCAAGACAAATACGATTGTACGAGAGGACCAATACGGCACGGGTCAACTGCATTGAACACATTCGAAGCCGTAAAGTTCCAACACCAACATAAGTATCACTTCTCACTAACACCCAGTTCCCACTTGTGCAAATCGCCCGTTCTTCAGGAAATGAACGACGCTTGTGATTACGCGCTTCGTACGAATTCAACGTATATATAAGCATACAATTTCAGCAAGGTCGCTATATGGCCAGAAATGAATTCAGCGAAATGTTTTCGAACGTTTAATACGCATATCATTAAACGCCCGAGAATGACATCAGACAGAAAGAAATGCACATTTTGGACTTGTGATAACGAAGTAAATACGAAAGTTCGTTAATATAAGCTGAACGTTCTCTTGACACGCCGATATTTTCGATAATACGGCATTTGTGGTAGTTATCGGGGAGTACGGAATTGATCACCAATATTCGTGACCATTTAGAGGACTCCGGTTTGATATAGTCGTAGGCATATTTTGCATGCATTATACGCTTGCAGCTGTGCGCATGCAACTGGCAATATTCACCCACGACAACAGCCTCATGTGGTCTACTTATAACTAACTGAGTTGCACATGTTACAGTAATAATTTAAATTAACTAGACTCGTAAGCTCGTAATATTTTTAAAGAAAATTCTCTCAAAACTACGGTTCGTGCACAATATTATTTACTTAACATTTTACGTGTTCAACGAAGATAAAAATCATCATTTCGACTAAAGACGTGCAGATACGTGATGCAGAGAGTAGACTATCGTTCAGTAATGTAGTGAAAGCCAGATCTTTCACTGCAAATCTCACAATAGTCTACACCGAGATGTACAGTCCGGGCCTTCGTATAGCTAGTTAATGTGCTACTTCACTGTTATTGTGAACATCAAGGCGATGATGTTATTTCGCAAATGTTAAAGTGTTAAGAGATCCCACTAAAAAATGCTGTATCGCGGCATTGCACAATACTCGCTTACGTATATCCTTCCCTAAGATTGAACGCGTTCGGTACGCTCCACGGGATATTCACTATTTCAAATCAACAATCACCATCTGTACACAATAGTTACCCGCCGGATAATCTTCATTTATTCACATCCTTGTTGCGTAACTTATCACAGTTTCAACAATGTTTCACTTGTTATGATACATTTATTTCATCACGAACATGCAGGACAGAGTATAGAAAACTACGATCGTTTGGCTATACACCCGAAATAAAATGCAGGACAATGATGTTTATACAACAACGTTGTTGTTTGATAGGTCGTTAGTAACGCTCTTTAGGACAGGACTGAAATGTCTCTGCCTGATCGTAATAAGTTCCGTTAACACACGGTAGAATCAGACGATTCGATTTGTTTGCAGAAAAAATTGCTCGAACGTGTGTAACTCTCGCCGCAGTTCGGAGCTCTGCTATTTTCTAACTGAGTAAGGAAGGAGAAAGGATTCGCCAAGTCTCGTGCGCACGTGGCCCTGACACGTTGTTTGACATCGGCTTATCGTCATTAGTGTTGCTAGACGTGCCATTATGACAGTTAAAGGAAAATTGAAATTCCACTGATACCTACCAGTCATGGAAAAATATCATAATACGTGTTTACATTCCGTAAACAACGACTTTGGTACTAGGGTTGAATCAGTTTCAGTTTTTCTGTTTTTTGATCATCAAAAAAATACATGGAATTGAAGTTTTCGGAAATAAGGCTTCGAATATATCGTGCAGTTGCGCAGTAGATTCGACTTTGTACCATAGTATTACTGTGACCTGCGGATATTTCATTAAAAAACATGGAACAGACTTGATTTTTAGTTTTAATTAAGACATCACTACCCTTATCATGTACTGCATAATATGAAAACACAGTATAAATAAAGTAATAAATAGTAACTGCTTACGCTTAATGAACCGTAGTAGACGAACAAATGATTTATTAGGTTGCAATTAGTGTGTCGTATAATTATCAAAACAGAGTTCATTCATAAATGCTAAAATGAAAGCACATGTATGCATCCTTGTGTGCAGCATTAGAGTTTGCGCAACTGCCCCATAGATAGTAGACTGCGCGTGGTATTCAAACGATTCCTGTATTTCACGCTAATATTGGTTTGTCTGTAAGATTTCGGTGCCTTTGCGTGTGGTATTTTTGTACGTGCTCAAACTCAGTTTCTGCCAAAGTGCTGTTAAAACATTGTTTTGCATTTCGTTGTGTCATTTTCCAATTCGTTGCATTTATCTTCTGGATTAGATAAAAGGGTGTCATAATAAACACACAGTGACGTAATACAGAAGATAAGGAAATCTTGTTTAAGACAAGAATTTGAATTTTTTCGAAGAAAAGGAACAAAAGGAATGTTTCAGTCAACAAGATATTGTCGCTTTAACTCTTTGAATGACATTAACATAACCTTATCTTGTGGCAACGGTTGTCTTTCAATAAATCCCCATTACCTAAACCAACTTAAGGGAAAATTCTTTATTGCTCTCTAGTGTTGAATCAGATTTTGTACGTTATATTAATCACCTCTTGTAAATAGGTATAGCGCCTCATTAGAGAATTTAAAGTAAAATAAAATGCAGCATCAACGATATAACCAATTTATAGGTAAGCACATTTATACAATTTCTATTCATTTTCTATAACTTTCTACTGCCTATAAATTTATTGTTGCTGTCAATGACAAATTATACAACTTTTAGAAAATGGCACCTTGCCATTATCTGTAGTCCTTGTAAAGGTAACTAATGTTGTTACACCCTACATAATGAGATTTTATGAAGTCAAAGATTACACAAGAAAATTAAATGAAATTCATAGAAAATTAACACAGATTGTAAAAAAAGGAATTCTAAATGTACAAAACAATGCTGTTAAACCACAAATTGGAAATGTAAGTATTAATGATACCATTAATATCATTAAGAAGTATAGTTTAATACATTTGGCAACTACATGTTTATAAAATAATTTTTGCAGTTCGTCATTGTCCATAGCAAACCATATATAGATATAGATCAAGATGAAAGTATGCCTATGTGGCAGTGTAGAGGAATTGTAGGTCGGTTTAATCCAAAGAATAAAAAATATAATGTTCAGTTGGTAGATTATGGTCCTGTTATTCAATTATATGAAGATGAATTTACTGTGATTTCCAAGGATACTTTACCTGATCCACAGTTAACTTCTTTTGTTGGGTTATATAACATTGTACCAAGTACTACGAAAAAGGAAGACTATTCAGAAGATTCAGAAGTCCTGTAAGTCTTATATGTAAATTCATAATTTTATATGAAATTTTATTATATTTATATTCCACCTAGTGACTGGTAATCACCATATTAATCACATGGCTTTAAAGAATATTAGATGAATGGGATGAAACAGCCATAGAGTTTACAAGGAACCTGGTAGCTGCTTCATCTGCTGTCTATTTTGATCATGTAGCTACTGACCAAATGGGAAGAAGATATGGAGAGTTTTACCTTAACATTGACAATGAAATTGTAGTATTAAGTAAATCTTTGGTAATTAATGAATATGCCACTTATCTAGAAGAAGGTTGGACTCTCCTTTCTTTACTAAACCAATAGTAAATCAAAACTAAACCAAGTTGTTGAGGAATGTTCTAGCTACTTAACATTGGTATTAAAATTTACAGATTTATTACAAGAACTTGAAAACTCAAGTTGTTACATTGAAAAAAGTGTCACAGATAACAACAATGTTATATATATAATGAATACAGAAGAAATCATATTGGACAGTTCAGAAAGTGAACTATGTCAAGTAGATAGTATACTATCAACAGGTGCTCCATTTAATTATACAAAAAGGTATAATAATAAATCAAGTGTGTTGCTGGTACAACAAATTTAATATTGATTACCCAAGATGCCCTGTTGATAAACTAATAATGCAAAGTCTATAATGCAAAGTAAGCTCTCATTTTTTCATGGAAATTTGTTTCATTTTAGCCAAAGATTGCTACAAAGATATTCAAGAAGAAAAACAGACACAAACAAACTGAACAATGATGATCTACAAAAAGTATTGATTTACAGCACCATTCAGTGTGAATCTTTAGAAGCTGTGGCAGATGCGCAGTTTCCGCCAAAAATACACAAAGTACGTAAAAAAATAAAAATAACAGGTAAGATAGAATATTAGTTTTAATGATAACAACAGAAATATATTCATCTTTACAGGCATGGGAATCTTTTACACGTTCGGCCAGACCGTTGAGAATTCAATCATATATGTGGCCAGCTATTAAAAAAGACTTGAATGTTGTTGCCATTAGTTCTGCACATTCGGGTAAAACAGTAGGATATACTGTCGCTGTCGCAGCTGCTATAGCCGCACAAGAAATTGTAATTTCTGTCTCATACTATATCCATGAATTTTCGCTTTCCGTAAAAAATGATTTACATTTCTCTAGTTGTAATTATGCTATTAATATGTGTACAGTACCCTGCGGGTCAAAAACCCCTCGCTTTGATTCTCTGCTCATCGTCGACTGAAGTCTTCATTATTCGAGCGTTGTGTGCGGAATTTTTGCAAAATTACAACATTAGAACTGTCGGATTATGCAGTGGAAAGTCAGAAAAATCTTTAATGGTAAGATACCAGCAGTACTTGCTTTGAAACATTTAAATGAAACACTGTTAATATCTGTTTAACGTGGACTTTAGAGTCAGTGATTAATAAGAAGTTAAAAACACGACCTTTTTGTTTTTTAAAATGTTAAAGCCGATGTACTAATTTCATATTCGAGTACTTTTAGGCTGATTTATATAACGGATGCCAAATATTAATATCCACACCATGCTTCCTATCTCGGTTTTTAAAGAAGAACAAAAAATCACTAAGTTTTGAAGCACTCCGTCATCTAGTTTTGGATAACGCTGATATAATATTAGATAAATACAAAGATGCGGTAAGTGTATATTAATACTATCGTTAAAACATTGTTGTGGACCATATATACAGGATGCACTAACCAGTATTCCATTACAGTTAGGAGAACTGATAAGATATGGCATTATGACAAATAGAGATCCAACATACAATAAAATGCAGGCTTTACAAATAATAACAACTTCTAGGCAATGGACAGCTGAATTAAAAGAATTTGTTCGTGTAGTAATGGGGCAATCTTACATATGCATAGGATCATTCTTAGAAGCTGCAGCATTTAAATCTGTAAAACCAACAATGTACATTGTATCTTCTGAAGACAAACACAAAAAGATTTTAGGTACAATACAATATATATAACAGATTCAAAGAGAATTAAACTGGAATGTGATCTATTTTGTTATGTTACAGATTTACTCAATAAGAAAACGATGCTGAAGATTGTAATAATATGTACTTGTATGAAAGAAGCCCTAGAATTAAATACAGCTTTGTGTGATAGTAGAAAAGCTATATTAGCTCACGAAGGCATGACGTTTCTCGAACTGGAAGGTTTAACTCAAATTTGACGGCTTAATATTCCGATCTAACTTGCTTCGTGATTTTTACTAAATGTATTAATATATCGCGCGTTATTTTAAAGGTGTCAAAGAATGTTGGAAATCATATACACCAGGTTTCTGCCCACTCTTAATATGTACTGATGAGGTATTAGCAGATATTAATGTCACAGATGCAGACTGGCTAATACATTATTCGATAGAACTAAATTGGAAATCTCAGTTTAACTACCGGTTTTCAACATTAATGGACAATTTACTGAAGGTAAAATGTGTGAAGAAAAATGTAAGATTTATTTATTACTCACTGGTTACTCACTTTTTTAGGACCAGGTTAATTGTAAAGTCAGTGTTATAGCTGATGAAAATAACAATCTACAATTTGTAAGTGTAATGAAAATAATGCAAAGATTCGGAGCAATAATTTCCCCAAAACTTTTGCAAGCTGCCAAGGTAATATTATTAAAGTCCTTTGTTAATGAACACATTTATTCAGAAATATAAATACTCGTTTTTACAGCACATCGCACTCACATTGGATCGTGGCAAAAAATCTTACGCGATATGCGACAGTGTGAAAGCTTTTGGAAATTGTCAGAAATCAAACACTTGTTATTATAGGCATTCTGTCCTTGCTGATGTTGATACACCGACTACGGATATTCAAAAGTGGATACATTTTTTAATATTATACCACTGCAATTACAAGACTTAAATACTTCTACTAAAATCACATTGCCATAAGATTGTACAGTATAATGATTTTAATGTAAAACATGTGAAAGAAGTAATGTAGATTGTATATTGTTACAGAGGAGACAAAGCGAAATTATTGATAATGTATATACACAATGCTACTCATTTCTCTGCACGAATAATAGAGTGCACAAAATCAGATACATTAGAGAAAAAGATATATTCTAGTAGTATCTATATGCAACTGTCTACAAAAATGCAACAATTCTATTCTAATCCAAAGAACAGGTTATATATTTACCTGCTTAATATTCATTGTACTTCAAACAAACGCTTCAATTCTGAGTAACTAATTTCTGTGTAGACGAACATGTAATGCGTACAATGTTGGGGATATTTACGCAATTGAAGAACCCATAGGAAGTTTCAAGCGAGTCCAGATTTTACATATCAAAACAGACAAATTAGACTGCTATGGAAAACCGAAGTATGTTGATATACGATGCATTGACAGCGGCATAACATTTCAAGGAATTAATGTAAGGATACTTTGAACCAGAAATTTCAATATTTGCGTCATATTACAATTAAATCCCCACTTTATTTTTCTGTTCTGAGCGAGACATATTAAAGAAATCGACACGCTTTAATTACAGATCTTTAGATTATGGGAACTCCCTGAAGATATTTTAAAACTTTCGAATTTTACCGTGGAGGTTTTCTTGGCCGGTATTGCACCTTATGATGATGAACCTCACTGGAATCGTTGCGCCAATGAAGCGACAAACAGATGGTTTAAACAAAATTTTTCAGAAGGCATGTACGTTCAAGCAACGGTACGTCAACTCTTAATTCCCTATGATTTTGTTCTATTTCTTAAAATACGAAGAGCTGTGGAGTCATAAAAACTGTAATGCATTTGTACGTAAATAGGTGTGTTTGCATCTGGCTAACACGATCTGGACGGACGATCTTAAAATCGGTACGAAACTTATTGGGTACAACGACATAATTACAACTTCTCTACGGTCGGAACTCATAGAAAATCATCATGCTGTTGTAAATGACAAACACATGTCAATTTTAAATAATCTTTGTAAAACCAGCGGATTGCTCTGAATTTGATAACTGTGTATAACATCTTAACACGTTGAGCTATGTGTTCAACAACATCGAATATGATGACGTTGTTTGTCATAATTTTTTAAAAAGTCGTTATTTATCAGCTTTTTATTTAAAAGTTCTAAGGGACTATCATTCTTTAGCCATAAAATAGTTATGATATAGTCGAGTAGGAGATTAAAAAGATGGAATGTACTCACGATTGATTCTATCAGCACTATGGTGTTTTTGATGCGATAAATTTTCAAACTGGCCTAGTGCATCAATCGCCATCTAATCAAAGATAGAAATAGAGACTGAATAACATAAATTTTGAACCATTTGAGACAAAGTTGTTTCGCATATAACTGTAGGTGGTTTCTCACTCATTCTTATCAAATTTCTAAGAAGACATTTAAAAGCGTTTTTACGATTGTAAACAATCTGTTTAACACCACAAAGCTTATACTTTTCTTCTTAGCATTTATACATTTTCTTCCTTTTTCATTCTAAGTAACATTTTGTTTTTAAACTATACCTTTTACAAATAGTATCTTGGATTGTTTAAGAAAGTCTGAATACAGTAAAAACTCGTTTATTCGAACATAATGCGAAAATTCCTCATAATGTAACCATATATTTCGTAGACTCTATAGGATTAAGTCATGCAATTTTCGTATTTTGATGGCAATATAAACCATTTTACTAATCCCAATTTCCCTTTCAATATATTCGTCCCAGGTAGATTTTTAAATAGACTAATACAGACGGTTTTTAACCAAATGCAAGTTAATTGTACCCGATACGGCTTTTAAACGCTTCACCTTTTCTAGATTTCTGTGTAAGGAATACAGCAAATTTAAGCAATATGCCAGACGCTAAGCGGTCATTTTTACGGCTGTCTTATTTTACAATAACCGTGTTCAAAAATTACCTAACTGTTAGAATCTTTGAAAATCTTGCCGCGGAAAACGGTGAAACTGAATAGTTTAAAGTATGAGCCAATCATGATTTAGTAGAAAGTCCGCGAAAGTGCTAAATGTATCGCAGCTTTTGAATCACTTTCAGTTACCTTATTTTTTATGTTGTTGTTAAACCAAATATGCTAAATATGCAAATATGCATTAATAAACTATTGTATACTGTTTCAACGTTTTGATATCTACAGTTTCATCGTCCATTAAACATGATAGTTGCTATTGGCAAAATATTACTATATTGATGAGATATTCAGGTCATCTAAAGCTCACACTTATAGTAAATTGCTATATGACAGTGATACCGATTTGCATAATAAATTGCCTGCAATTTGCTATGATCAGCTATGATGTATTGCTGCATTAGCCAGTGGCGATGTATATTTTTGTCATAAGAAATCAGAATTTCTAAAAATGATTGTAATAGTTTGTATTTCACGGTATCCTATCGAAAATATCCACCAATAAAAAATAATCACACTGTATTCCTTCGATAAATTATTTTGATCTAGTTTCGAGAGTGTCTCCTCTAAGAGATATGTAATCTATGGTACAAAGAATGCTGAAGTGGCACGTACAGTTTGTGATATAACCTGTACACGGCTGTCAAGTTCCAATATTTTTCTAAAAAACAATGTAAGCTATTCTTATATTCGAAAATTTTAGATATCCGTAACTTTAAGGCACACAACGTTTCACAATGAATTTAAGCAAAACCGAAAAACTTCTCGCTGCACGAAAAAAGGTAATACAAACAAGCAAATAGTATACTCCTCTAAATGTCGTTAGGTATTGTTAACATAATTGAAAAATCAGTTACCATATATTAGTAAGTCTACTGAGCAATGTATGGAAACTGTTATAAATGAATATGTCAAGTTAATCAATTTATATTCAATATTTATTTGTTTAGTTATCCTACTTTTTATTTCTATCTGCAAGTATGTTTCTTTGAGTCTTTGGCTTAGTTAAATGTTGTATTAATATTTAAACAAATATAACTTTGTTACATGATATTAGAAAGACAATGCCACAGTATTATTAGATTTTCTTTACTCCTCATTATAGCTAAAAGAGTTTCAACTTAACAAAAAGGGACAAACTCAGGATAATATAGTTAAACAACAAAATGATTTGCCAAAGGTAGGTATTTCACAAATATATGTTGATAATAGTCTACACAATAAGTTTATATGATCAATGGTATTTTAAATTTATTGTACAGCTTCAGCAAACTGACTTGCAAAAAGAAGAAAGTGAAAAACAGTGGAATGCTCCAATAAATGATTCTGAAAAAGTGGTTCATAATATAATTCCCAGTGTGGATACAAATGATCATATATATGATGGAACACAAAATTACAGTTTCAATACACCAGTAGAAACAAATAGGATGCCTGAAGAACCAACAGTTAACAGTGATCAAAGGACAAATGATCAGCTGACAATGAAAGAAGTTACACATGTTTTGGAAACAAATAGCAATGAGCAAGATAATTCATCAGTTTATTCAAGAGAAATCACAGAGTTACATCCATCTCCTGATTTAAAATTAAAAGAAAATGGTAGAATCACTTATTCCAATAATGTATCACCAAATGAAACATCTACTGTTCAAAAGGAGCATCTGCTTCAAATGGCATCAGCAGTAGCTGAAGCTCTTACAGATGGTGCAGAATATACTGAATCCACAAGTATCACTGAAGACCTTGAGTGTCGTAATCAATTCCTATCTAACTGTCTTGAAGAGCAAAAGCAAATTGTTAATCAGTTGCATATACAACTTAGTCAATATGTGAGTATATGTTTACCATTTGTAATTCTCACTCATCTTTATCATCAATTCTTTTGTGCAAACAATAATGGTATCCAAATTTTATTTTTATTGTAATAGAACACAAGACTTTCTGAATTAGAAGCTATTCTCAGTACTAAAGATGCAGAATTTGAAGCAAGATTAATCAGAGAATTAAATCCTCTAAAGGAACAACTGCAAGTTCATATGCAAACTACAGGAATTCTTATAGCAGAAAAGGCTGAATTAACTGCAGCATTATCCCAGACTCAAATGACTGCCAAGCAAAAGGCTGGTGAGCATCTCATACCAAGCATTTATTTTCCCCAATATAATTATATTGCTCTATCATTTATTATTAACACTATAAAAAATAATTGAAACAAATTTATATGTTTATTTTTAGAGGAAAATGAAGAACTGTCTGCCAATTTGAAATATTCACAGCTTCGTGTCACAGAACTTGAAAAAGAATTAGCTCTAATGAAGAATAATAATGAAGATGTGAAGAAAGTCAGTCAAAAGATGCAGTATGATTATGATGATCTGAACCAAAAATATACTGAATCTAGGTAATATTAGCTGTAAACAAAATTAAAAAAGGGCATTAGCAGAATCAGTTAGTGTTACTTACTTATTCCTATTGCAGAAAGGAGAAGGAAGATCTGGAATTAGAATTATCAGAGTTAAAACAGAAATTAAATTTAAAAAATACAGAAATGATAGGCTTGCAACAAGAATTACAGGAAAAAACCGCTTTGCTTTCTTTGAACGAACTCAGGATACAGCAGGTACTAATCAGCTAATGCCATATCGTATAAACAAAAATAATTGCTTTTGTATGAACATAATATTACTAAGTTCCATAGGAGTATAATATTTGTAATACTTTACTGTAGTTGACAAATACTTCACAAGAGCTACAAACGCTCGAAGGTCAGCATCAAAGTGTGTCTGTGCTTGAGCAGCAACTGACACAAATGAGGGAGACACTAAAATCATTAAATGATGAGAAAGAAGAAGCAAGTAAACAATATCAAAATTATGTGCGCCAGTTAGATATACAACAAGCGAAACTACAACAGGAGGTACTTTATATACACGTATTAATTTATTTGAGCTATAAAATAAATATACATAAAAATTGTTCAATTACAGTTGGAAAATGGAAGAAAGCAGATTACGGATTTAGAAACCAGAGAAAAAAGTTATATACAACGATTGTCTGAATTGGAGCAACAATTACAGAGAGAAAGAGAAAAAGTAGATGCCTTAACACCACTGCAAAATAACAAAGAATATGTAGATAATTTAACGAAAAATATTGACGAGTTAACATTAGAACAAGATAGGTTACACATTGCCTTGAGTGAGAAGGTAAGAGATATAACCATAACTCTGCTTGCATACAACAGGATTATGAATTGTATAAAACCGTCGGTTTCTCAGGATACAGATATCGAAGTACTGAAGAAAGAAATCCAAGATTTGCGAGATATGAACGAACAAAATGTGGAAGCATCGAAATTAGCAAAAGCTTTAGAAAGTGAACAACTTGGTGCATCCAGGGCTGTTTCCCAAAATCAGCAGTTGAAACAGCAATTGAACGAGATGCACGATGCATTTGTTTTACTTGTAAGTACGAAATGTATGTTGAATAAATTTGTTCAAAAGATAATGCTTATAATTGATTGGAATCAAGTGATATTCACGAGCTGGTTACAGTTTTAACCATTTTTAAGACTACGTGTTTCCTAAATTTTTGTTCGACTTTATAACGAATACCGTCGATTGTTTAGAGTAACACAAAACTGGACTTAACGGAGCAACTCCAAGCAGAGCGCACTATTGGTAGAAAATTGAACATACAGCTTAACAAAGTCGAAACTGAAGTTGAACAGCTCAAAGAACAATTGAAAGAGAAGGAAGCATCTTTGAAGGAATTAGAAAAACAGAAACTGCACGAGGCACAAATTGCAGACCAGATGCAACATTACCAAGTTCAATCTCAGCAGACACAAACACTGCAACAAGAACTGCAACGTGCGTTGGTAGGTAATTTAATGATTTTATAACAAATTTTACAGAACCTATGTTAATGAATATATTTCTAATGACAGGTTTATATCGAAACCTTGAAAAAGGAAAATCAACACCTTACAGAAAAATTGAATGCAAAGGTCGAAAATGAAACTCGTCAAACTGAAGAGTCGGTAAACGCATCCTTACAAGCCATGGCAATTGTACAACAAACGAATGATAATAAAAATATTGATGAAGAAGATAAAGGCTCACGCTCGATAGAAAAGCAAGCGGTTGCTTTACAAACGGAAGAAATTGCTTGCTCGAACTTTTCGGAGTCTTTCAAAAAATTGGAAGAAAGATTCAAAGAAACTATGGAGAAAGTAGCTGAACTAACGGATGAAAAACAAAGATTGGAACATCTTGTCCTACAGCTTCAGGGCGAAACAGAAACAATAGGGGAATATATTACTTTATATCAGAAACAACGTGCCATTTTACAAGAGAAAGCTAAAGAAAAAGAGCAAACTTTCCAACAGATAGTAGAACAACGTAACCAACAACAAGAACAACTACATAAGTTGAAAGTATTAGTAGCGGATTTGTTAAAGAAAATACCTAACAATACAGAAGAGACAGACTCAACTGTGACATTAAATCATAAAGGTATACGTTTATTCATTCATATATTATTACAGTTACCATTTCATACTGTCATTTTATCAACGGTGATGTTCAAAAGCTTTAATAAATGAAACGTAATTTACGCCATTTATAGATGGAAGTGGGGAAGTATCAGCGGTACATGAAGCGAATGAAACTAAAGCAGCAGTGAATGTAACAGACGAAACGACGTCACAGATTCTCGATCTTTTAACAGAGATCAAAGATTGTAAAGACACGTGCACCTTAGAACCGAATTTCCATCCGTGCCCATGGTGTTATGGAAAGCTTATTACGGTTTAACCATGATATAAACATATTTCATACATTTTTCTAATTATGCAATATTGTCTGTACATCTGTTACATAAAAATCATGAGTGTACATAGACATTTTGGAGCTTTTTAAGTTTCCTTTGTTATAGCAAATAATGTTAAGTGTGAACGTATAACTGTATCAAAGTTTTATTGACTCTAAAAACGTATCAATATCGTGGATAATTTAAATATCGGTTTCTAATTTTTATTAATTAAATGTTTTCATATATATACATATTATACGAGTAAACAAATTCGTTTTTATTGTTAAAGTTTCAATGTTCGGTATTATTAAATGTATGTCAACATCAACTGGGAAGACTTTTAGATGTATTGAATTATGTAGATATTGAACATTACATTGAACTAAATATATTTAATTCACGTTTTAAATTAAAGCTTTCTTTGTAGCAAATGTATTAGTTGAAATTGGATTTTATTTGTTATTAACATACATGTAAATTACTGTATGCTTTCAATTATATTAACCTTAAAGGTTCTTGGATAAATAAATTTATAATACACCAACTACTGTACAATTATATGTATATTGGCAATGATAAACTATTTATATAAATTTAAAATAAAACAAACATGGGAGTTTTATAAAAATTTTATTCTTGACCTGTGATAAGATGTTAATTAAATTTACACTTTCAGTGCATACTTCCTTTGTGGGAATGCAGAGCTCTTGCGTATTTCTTTCAAAGTTTTTCTACTGGCTTGGTGTGGTGTGAGTTGCCGGCGGATTGCTCTAGTTTTCTTTGGCCTCAGATCCAGGGGCTTGTACTTCTTGTACTTGTATAACTTTCGCAAATTCTCCTTCTGCTTCTGGTGCATAATAATGTACACACGGGCAATAGCTTTCCTCACTACACGGCTGAAAAAAGATTACATTTTTTTCACGTAATTTCCATGCAACATCTTGAATCAATGTGACATGATTGTTCTTATTTACAAATTATTAATTATATGTGCAAGTAAGTTGTAGTAAACATGCAGCATATCAATTTACATAGTGTGAAATACATACATTTTGGATAATTTTGAGGCTGCACCTCCAGTCACTTTGGCAACTCGGAGATTTGTGAGTTCCGTCTTCAATTCTTCGAGCTGCTTCAGCAGCTCCTTCTTGTCCTTCGTCCTTAACTCGGAACACTTAACTTTTCCCTGGAAAAATCCATACAGTGAATGCCAAGACAAATATACAATTGATGTTAGGAACTGCACACAGTCAACAAACACTTAAATTAATTAAAAAAACAGTGTTCATTAGACAACGAATAGCAGGAAAGTTTTAATCATGAATTTAGTCTTTAAGAATATATCTTTTTTTTATTGCAAAAGGTGGCGGTAACCAGAAAGTATACATGTAGGGTTATGAAAAATGACATATTTTTAGTGTAATATAATTCTTTAATATACGCATATTTATATAGCGTTTGAGAAACGTAAGAACTTCGCTATGCACTGAAAATTAATACACCTTTGATCTTTTAAATATTAACGGATTATTATTTCACAATAGCACTAACCATCTTGAACCGATTTTGCCTCAGCAAAGAAAGAGAAAGAGCGCGTTCACGTGTGGGAAATTGTAAAGCGCCGTAAGGTTTAAGCCCATTCCACAAGAAGCAGTCTTAAAAAGCTGTTTCATAATCACATCATGTTCTGATTGGCCCGTTGATATCGCTTGAGGAATATTTTCTGCTAATAATCGGGAAGTATTCCTATGAATCAAACAACTGATTGGCAAATTTTTAAGAGCATTTCTCGCGACCTCTGTGCCTTTACACGATTCAAATACACGTAATGAATGCATATTCAGGACTGATGAAATGCATATCGTTCACCGTACACGGTATGCGTAGAAGTAATTTGACTGTCATGTAGCTGCGTACGATAATCATGTTGACTTAATTCATTTATGAAACAACACTTTTTTTATCAAATGAATCGTCACGCCTCGAACTGAATATAAAAGACAGACTCGGCCTAGGCGTACATGGTTTCACTTGTCGTAAGTGAATATATCGATATCCTTGTTCCTTTTTTATGTAAGTATGTAATATAAAAGAAGGATTATAAGAGGTTTTTAATGTATTTTTCCTCTAGTTTAAAAGGCTGACTTAGAAGTTAAAAATGTTGGAGTGGGCATATGATGGAGTGAATAGTTCCATACCACGTAATGTGGGTCCAGAATGTTTATACTACATAAGCCCTAAAAGAAGAATAATTGAAACATCATGTGTCACTATATTTATTACGTTCTTGATCCTTTGGGGATACAAGAGAATTACCTTGCCAAAGAATGTCCCAGAGGTCAATTATGATCGGGTTGGCAGAAGAATATTATTACTTATAATGTCTATGGTACTTGGTATGGAGTTGGGTTTTAAGCTCACTAGTAGAACAGTTATATACATTTTGAATCCTTGCCACATTACCACAATGCTGCAGGTTTGTTCCTATATTATCTAGCTTCTTTCATAACTTATTATTTTTTTTTATTTATACAACTTAATATACTTTTCCAACAGCTTTATCTTTTGGTAGCAAAACCTAGTCCAATGGTAACTCTCATATTTAGAATACACTTAAATCTCATGAATGGACCAATCTTGGCATTTTTGTTTCCTGAAACAGAGTCTCGGAAAGTAAGTTTTCATGTTCATTAGAAACAGATGAACCTTGTAATGTGCAATGTCTCAATGTAATGTAATATATTGCTAAATATTAAAACTTTACAGATATTTGCAGACCAAGCTATGTATTATATTCAGCATGGGTTAATGTTAGTTATACCTTATTATTTACTAAAGGTTGGGGGTAAGTGCAGATTGTTATTCTCACTATCATGTATGTCATGGCCATTGTCTGATAATTTTTATTTTTGCATAGGTGTGTATACTACTGAACCATTATTGGACATGAGCTGGTCTGTTTTCAGTTATGGATTCAATTTAGCATATCACTTTTTGGTTCTTCAAATTGTGGCAATGGTGTGGAAATTACAATACTTCTTTCTCACAAATTATTTTTCACATCATTTAATAATGTTTTTCCTTAACTTTGCAGCCTTTCCAAGTGAATCTTAGCCATATGTTGTGTGCAGCTTTGTTAGATCCCTTTGGAGGACAGAATTATCGTTTGTGGGCAGTACTTCATGAAGGATTACTGTGTCCATTGATGAGCAAATTTATTAGCTATACGTCCAAGTACTTCATAAGGAAACACTCAATAAATGAAGAGCAACTAATATCCCTAAGTTCCATTAAAAGGGACGATTGTGACTGTGATAAAAGTACAAAGACATATGAAAGTTCCAGTAATTCACGCAATGGGCATACGCATCTTGATTAAAAAAACTGTTATTTAATTTTTATCTCATGGAGGTCTAATCAGTATAGTGAATCATGTAGTTTTCGGAAAATTTAATTAAGTCACGCATTTTTTATGTACAGATGTCTTTGTAATTATGGAAGATATAAGCTAGAGATGCAATCTATATATTGGCTAAAATTCGTTTTATTTTATACTAAACAGTTATTGCAATACAAACTGCAACTAACAAAAAGAAACCTGTGCAATAATAATCAATATGTAATTTACTGATCTCTTTTCATACGCCAGAAAGCTTTATCATACTGAAATTACAAAACTTATAAATTTACCGAAATTTAAATGAATGTTTGTACATTACATCCATAGAGACTGGTAAGTAACTAAGTAAATAATTCTTTGTACGAAATCTGACAACGAGTGATCAAAATGTACTTTTTAAGAATTGCATCATTGTCTGAGGCCTATATTCAAGTGAAAAGTGTACTCAAAGAATTTTTTGTACCTATTGAGAAAAGTAGATTTTAAGACGAAATGTTATATTGATTTAAAGTTAACAGTTGTAAGTGACGTGAATTCACAATTATTGCTGAAAAAACAAACCTTCAAGTTACCTCAACATACCAAATAATGATGGCTAGTGGATAATGTGTATGGTTTTAGTTTAAAAACATTAATTTAATTATTAACTTTATTGTTACTTTTATTGAAGTTCATCGATAGTCTTGCCGATTATATATGAATTTGTATTATTTATTGTACAGCCTAAAATGGAAATATGGTAATATTAGTTTGCCCCATAATTTCTTTTTTTGGATTACGATTTAGGAGTAATGCAGACAATGTGATGGTACATGTAATGAAAATATACTACACATAGCGTAATTTTCTGTGAATTACTATATGCGCTTAATATTTTAATATTATAGTCTTTCTATACAACATGATGAAATTAGAACCATTGTTATTCTTGTAGGGAAGTTGGAAGATGGTATTAAACAAAATGTTGCAAGGCACTTCTTATTATTTGGCATAGCTTTTATCCCAGTAGTTTAATCAAATGTAACACATAGTGTTTTCATCATTCTGTTTACAATTTCTGAAATTGGCAATTTTAAAGACAGCAGTTGTTTTTTCAGAAGAAGCAGCTGATACAATAACAGAATCCACATGTCCAAACAATTACGAAATTCATTCAATTTATCTTAATATTATCATTGAACCGCCTTAAAAGAGAAATACGGTTTCTCTCTTACTACAATTACTAATAACATTAATAAATTTTTTACAAAACAATCTTGTGTTTTTCAGCATATTATGGAAATTAATTAACAAAATTCAACTGTTTTATGTGTATGTTTGTCATTCTTCATCTTACAATTATTTATTAAATTTTAGGCAATAAATAGTTCAGGAACATATTCATAAAAATACGTAATTAAATAATTTAGACTTTATGATTCTGCTTTAAACGTTTGTACAGAACGCATAATGCTGAATTATTGTTGACTGCAAGATCGTGACATTACAAGCATTTGAAATGACATATTAATTCTTATTTTAAAACAACATTACTATATACAAAATAAATAGAGAGAAAGTTATGCTTCGACGGGCGTTAAGTGTTACTGTTGCAAAAACAAGAAAAGTTACAATTTAAAAATGGTTAATAAATAGTATGTATAAAGTTAAAATGGACATTGTGAAGCAGAAAAGCTTGTGCTCATTTTGCTCGCTGTTTCAAATTCAAATTCGATCAACGATATGTCCGTTCGTCTATTTTTAGCGTCCCTGTAACTTTTCTCTACAAAGTGCAGCAAACCCAATAAGAAGAAAAAATAAGATGCATATCAAACAAAGTTTATTTTCCAAATATTTATAATTACTATGTACATTATTCTGTACAAAAGTTTAGAAAAACTAATTCACTGAATTCTACACATGATAAATGCAATTGTCCTAGTAAGTATACGTTTCTGTACAATAAAAACGATTTGACAATGATTATAACTATGCGCGACTCATTCTGTATTAACTATAGGAAGTGTGATGTTAACATAAATGTTTTATTAAATAAAAGTCATCACATATCGACAGAAATTGAAAACCTTGTAGAAAAAGGAAACCGTTACTTATGTATAAATCTATACAATGTAAAGAATGTATATTATTTTTATATATCAATCAGACAATCTAAGTAACATATACATGATACAAATCACAACTGAAAGCGGACAAAGCTTTACTTTTTATACACCACCTGCATTGCTTTGCCCATAATACTGACGTACATATATGATGTTCAAGTAAATTGACAATTAATTATTTACATAACTGATTAAACACTTGGACATAAGTTATTTATATTCAATAAATAATATTCGGATCATTTCTTATGTTTCACGACCCTGCATGATTCAAATTGAATTAAATCGGATAGTGTAACCTGTTTCCTAGGTAATCTACTACAAATTATATTGAAGACACAACATATATATCAGGAATGTCATTCTCACTCTAAAGATACGCACTATGATGATGCAATTTAAATGCATTTCTTAATTCATTTATACATTCGTTTCAAAAAAAACTTTTCGTTCGCGGATTCTGCGATATTCTATCTAGAGTGACATAAAAATTCACACTCATGAGTATTTTTCAGTAATGAAAACAAATTGATGTATTAAAGGTGCACATTAAAATCCTACATGGCCTGCCATTAGTCTGATGCACATAATTCAAAATACATTTGTTAGAACTCCTGTTTCACTATTCCAGCAGTGTATATACAATCCAGTTTTTTTTTCAGTTAAACAGAATAGCCAGAATTATACACGTACATTAATTTTAGTTACACACACAGTAACTTAATGTTTATATCCAAAGTTTATGTATTCAAACTTTGTGAAAACCACTAAATTTGGTACGGATTAAGATGGGAATCTTTACATCAAGTTTAAAAATGGAAAATCACCCTAACTCATCCTAACTATTTACAATATTACCGATCATCTATTCGAAAAGGCAAATCGACGGTCGATGATCTACTATACATTCTCTCTTAAGAGAACCATAGGCTTTGTCATTGTAAATTTTCTACTTAAACGTAGACAATAGTATGGTGCAGCAATCTCGGAAAATTCGCAGTCTCAAATAATAACCTTCTGTGGATATGTTTTTAAAAATCATAAACTGTTAGCCATCCAAAGGTGGTCCTAAGTACACCATAGATACTTCAGTGTTACCATACACAGCAGAAACTGATGGATACAATCTCTTGTCTGGCAATCCTGCACAATTAAAATTCCATAAAGAAACAATAAACTATATTCTGTTGTAAATAATTGTCATGTAAGAGTGCTATTATTCAGTAGTAGTATTAACAGAGTTGCTGTGTGGTTCAAGTAATTGCAGTTTATAACCAACATTTTAGATGTATGATTTCATAAATGAACTATAATAGTACCTCTGAATGCTACTCCTAGGAATTCATAGTTTTTCTCAAACGACAATGTGTTATCATCGCAGTCTAGGATAACTCTGATTCTTTCACCAACCTATAGAATATAAAAATAAACTGTTATTATGGTAAGTGATACTTTGCATTCCATGAATGTCATATGTTTACCTGGTATTTTGGGGCATTATTTAACAAAGGATAAATTCCTTGTGCATCTCCATTATGCAGTAAATGATTATCTACAAGATTCCATCCCCAAGAATGTTCATCTGAGCCCAGAAGAGCTACATACCCATGGCATAATAATGCAGCTTCCTTGGTAGCTATGCCTATTACAGCTACTGTGCCTAAAGGCCCTTCCCATATTACTTCCCAAGCGTGACGACCATGACGAAAACCTATTTTACCTCGACATGCATCTGTACTTTGTGCCACTGGATTTCTAAAATCATATTTTAATAGCAATCATCATAATAAAAAACTCTTTAGTAACAATTTAATGAAAATTTAAAATGAAATGTTTCATGCATTAGAAATTTCAAAGATCTGTATTTTATTTCAATATTTAAGCAATACTATCTCTAGAGATGGTTGTGATAGCAGTACAGAATATCAAAGTATACAGATTGTTTACAAAACATTCCAATATTACATTCTGAAGATTCATAAATATACTAGTAAACACACACCTTACATTCAGACATTATATGAATATATGGATTTAAAGAGTTGATATTGTTTTCAAAATAAAGTAGGGGTAACTACTGTACTATTTACATGTTTTTATATAACACACTATCAGTTGTTATTGAAGAGGCAAGGTATGAATATGAAAAATTGTTTTCGTGACACTGACAGAAGGCATTCTTGAGAGAATTCGAATGTATTATTGACGTAGTGTATTTTTCCATACCTGTGTAAAGTAAATCCATTTGGCTTAATGTAAATATTGCGTGAACAATCGTTCGGGTTCCAGGCATGGTAAAATGCCTTTAATTTGGCCTTATACGTGGGCACTGACGATAATAAATCAGAACTAAGAGCCTCCTGAGCTAACTTTCTAAGACAGTGTGTTCTCCACACATCATTGTTTTCGTCGTTTAAAAAATCGTACCACTTTCTACACACCAGCGAACAGTTTCTTAGCGCGTGAAGATCTAGATACGAAAAAATCACCTCTAAAACGTGGTCGGGTGCTCTAAGCACTATATCGTCCATTTTGCCGGTTCTGTTTTTAGCAAAGGAACAAAAACATTGCTCGCTCAGAACGAAAGGAACTGAAGCTGTCGCTAAATGTTTCATTCTAGCACTGCCAACTCTTTGAAGCGCGACTAATCGTCCGCCACCAATCATGGCCGTCAGTTTAAAGGGTCTTCGTGTAGTGGCAGCATATAACCGGTCTACGACTCATAAAGGTATTTCTCAGAAATTACGAGTTTACATTCAAAATTTTTATTTATCATACATTCTATTAACCCTTCGGGGATAATACATTCATATATACTTTCTGCGAATGCTATCAGTGTGGCCGATAAGTTGGTTGTGTATAAATGTTAGGTTAGGTTCTACTTGATAGAGGGTATTTGAAATTCTCTTTCACTGTTTATTATTATCAGTGCCATTACTTAGTGCTAATATTAAAGCACTGTGTTTTAATTTACAAATGGAAAGAGTATAGAAATAATGTATGTCAAAACTTACTTATTTTTAAGTTTAATTGTAACAAAGTCACTGTTTCACTTAAAGATGTGAATTACTTTGAATGTTTTAGTGATTGTGAGAAATCATCTCTTTGGTACAATGTCTCAGTTGTTGGATAAAGTGCCTGATGTGGACATCGAGGCGTCTGGTCGGTTTAAATATATTTTAATTGATGTGAAAGATACTGCAGCTAAAGCAAACAAGGTTGTTGTTCGTGGATATGCGCTGAATTATCATGGTAAGTAATTCAATGGTTTGATTTTCTGCACATTGTATTTTGCTATTAAAAAAGTTGATCATGAATAATTACAACATTTATTAAGAGAATACTATAGATGACAAAGTTTAAAATAACCAAAATGTGTATCACAACGTGCTGCTAACACAATGTTTCTCTGAGTATTCTCCTTTCATCACTATATTGCTCATTTTATATCTATTTGGCCAATCACATCCATGCAGATCGATACCTTAGGTGTCGATTCCAGGACACATGAAATGACCATTGATTGTATACCCAACCAAGTTTGGGGGTGGTCAAGAAGGCCGCGTATTTGGAGAATGTACTTGCAACGTTCACGCCGAATTTTAGGATCGCATAGCAAGTCGCTTCCTCTAAATACATAGAACATACACACCCCGCGCAGAGTGGCCGCAACCGCGCGATCGTTAAATACCGGTTGACCAGATTGCACCTAGCAACTAATTCAATTCGACGTGTTTTAGTGCTTTTCACAACCGAACGAATTTTCACGTCATACAATTATTTTTAATTATCTAATTATTGTGTATTTACACATGTGGGTTTATATCAAATGGCTTTTCTTCACATTCTTCACATTCTGCAATCCTTTTTTTCATGATATTATTGTAAACTCAAGACTGAAAATCGTTTTATGTAAATATAAATAAATAAGAATCTCGTAATTAAAATGCGTATTTTTTTAGCTAAATGTATTACACTTTTATATTTTCTTACCCCAGTGGAACTAAACTCTCCTATAAAAATAAAAAGTTATCATCACTTACTGTGTATTGTTTATGATGCATGAAAGAACATGGAACATCTTTTACACATTAAGTTATTTTTATTTAGATGAGTTACAATTCTTTGTATGGAAATAAACTTACAATGTTAAATGACTAAGCAATAACTTATCCTGCTTGAAGATTAAGTTTGATGCACAGTTCCATTTTAAAGTGTCTTTTACAGTTGTCCATACTCTGCATAATTTTCTTAGAACAAAGGATGGCGGTAAAATTTACAAAATAAAAAATATAGCTTTATTAAACCGCGTAGTACAGCAAAGTGTTCTTGCTGATGTTTACCACTCATACATTATCATGTATTATTATTTACAGTACTATGAATACAATCTGTACAGATTTACATATCGTTGTAAATAAATAGGTAAATATAATACAAATTACTTACGCTATAGCTAATGATTTAGACGCATCACGAAAAGGATCATTCATTTAAGTACTATGTGCCTCGAATTTTCGTATATAAGAATTTACGGGACTAAAATTTTGAATTCAACATGGCGAAAATTATACAGTAATATTTTATATAATAATATTAATTCATAACTATTTTCTTTTCATTAGACCAATTACTTTTTTTGAATGTAATTGACGAATTTTAATTAAAATTTACGGCCAAGAATATTGACTTTATATACGATATGTTACGCGAGGCATGATATCGTTAATTTTGTGCAGCAATACAACTGACATATGTACCTCTAACAATTTTACTTTTACACAGTAATACAGGCGATATTTTTTACAAAACATTTACATGGTAAGACTATCTTCCGACACACCGTACATACGCATTTAGAGAAAATTTACGTATACGTTTCAAAATATACACTTTTAGCTTTCAATATTCTCGCGTGTTACTGACTAGAATTCCATTTAAGCAACGGATAATTTGAATGGCAGTAGATTTACAAAGTTGATTCACCTTTGAAGCACCTTCACCATTCACAGATTGACGAGAAGTTACGTTTTCATATCGTTATAGTATACGAAAATAATTACAGAAGTCTTACTTTATCACTTTCCATCTTGATAAGGAACCACTGGCGTTTAGCCAGTGTGGTTTTGTGTTAGTGCTTTCGATACCCCTTTGGTAGTGAATGCAAGTCAATTGCCAACAGTCACTACTATTGAAATACTCAAAGAAGTACCGAGTTTAGACCTTTTCATAGTTTTTCCATGCCAACTGTGGTTTGTTACATCCTTCCCCAAATAAATTCGATTTTGTTTCTGGATTTCTCTACTACGAGGCTCTTCTGAAACAGCACCAAGCTCTTTGAATACTCAATCCCAGTCTGCAGCCCTTTTGTGTGGGGGTCTTGAGGTTTTTCGTCTCGCTACTTCTTCTCGTCAACAGACGCGAGGGAATCTCTCCCGGTTGGTCCTGCCCTCAGGTACTTCCGCTATCATCGCAATGCTCTATGAGATCTACGTTAGCGATTGTCCTTTCCTTGTTCTTGTCTTTAACGTTTCTCGCTCCTCGTTGTCCACTGGCTTCTTGGTTTTCCGTCTTCTCTTTACCGTCTTCAGCAATATTTTCCGAAGACTTGGAAATTTCACGTATCGCTAATGGAAAGCCTGGTACTTCGGAATCGGTATTACTGTGCATCAGAGTGAACGGAAGTTTCAGGGAAACTGCTCCACCCATCGCAGAGATCAACAATTTCACCTGAAAAAGGGTCATTAACTTAATTCTCGTTAATTGAATCCTGCACTGCTTGTTGTTCATGCCGTTCGAAAATACTTAAAATCTTGATTTTTTTGTTGTTCAAAACAAACTTCTTACGGTCATATGATAACCTTGAGCGTCAAATTTTGGCTTTTATAAATCTATTTTTATCTTTTCGCTTGGGCAATTTTTGTTCACTCGTGTTTCACTTACCTTGACGTAATAAGATACGTATATGGCAAAGACGTTTCTATCTTCGGGTCCATTTCCCGGACATATGACGGTCGATGCTAAATTGCCCCCCGTCTTTGTGTAACTGTCCTCCAAAGCAATCCAGTTCTTCGTCGATCCTTTAATAGGCTTGAGTGTGTAATTTTTCTTTAGGGTTGACCCGGGGCCGACTGGACAACCTTCTCGGGATGACACTAACGCAACTACGTTCTTGAATTTGCCATTGCTGAACATGCAAACGTCAACGTGTTGCACTACGAAAACCTGCAACGAAATTGTATATTTGGAGTTAGGTCTCGGTTTTTGGCCCTTCTTTATCGATATTTCATTCAAATATGACTGCATTTCTGCCAAGAACATAGTTCAAATTTTTAACGATATACGAAGTGATTTCGGAAACATACTGATTATCTTTATTCTCATTTTCCTTCATACTGCTAAAATTTTCGACTCTGTTACACTATTTTCATATAGGACTGTTACAGTTTCTTCCTGTTAAAACTTCTTTTTAATGCTGTTCCTGTACTGTTTCTGTTAAAACTTCGTTTAATACGTAATTCGATAGTCTGCAACTTCTGATGGTTTAACAGACATCGTAATTTGCAGCTGTTAATTCGCCGGCTTCGATTTAATGATAATTGAAATGGGAGCACTACATTGTTCTAACTGTATTGCAAGTCGTGTAACAAGATTCTCATTAGATGAACTACAATACAAGAACTCTCGTTTGAAGATAAAATGGAGTTTCGAATGAACTACCACCGATGTTGGAGAAAACGAGCTTCGCGTGAACTCACTGGAAGATGTTAGAGCAAACCCGTTATGTGGCTTTAATTTCTAGTGTCCCTTAACAGTGATGATCTAACTTGCATAGTACTGTAAGCAATTCTTCAGTGTGCTTGCTACTAGATTGTTATGTGTGTGCTTGGGGTTAACTATCTCATACATTGCTGGGATATATCTGGTCAAATCAATGGATACTATTCTGAAAGTTTTTTTTTGCTGTACAGCATTTTAACATGCCTGGAAAAGACATGAGCTTTACATCGTATTGAATCCTTTAATTTTCACTCGTAGTATCGTTAATTGTCAAATTCGGATATGGAACGAAAAAATATATTAGAATACCATCATCTCATGTACGTTTGTGCACGTATACTTCACACATTTTCCTTGCATGTCATTTTGCGAAAAATTTCAAAAAATTTTGTGTTTCATAAACTCATATCCATGAACTGTGTCATGAGATTTTTACGTGCTCATGGTTTGGCACTCTTGTATTTCACATTTACTCGTTACACAATTTTGCTAAAACATCATAGTACATCATGTTTTAACACTATCTTACATTTTCACGTTCGATATATTCGCATCGGCGAACCGTGTCGATGGATTTCCGTTTCCATGTTCCTTGTAAATTATGCCGCGCGATTATTCTCTCGTATTTGATATTTACTTGTTGCGCGGTACTGTGCTTGTTGACGATACGTTGAATCGAACTTTTCCAATGCGTGTGCCGCTGAATGCGATTAAATATGCTCGTGCGTGAGACATACGGAACTGTGTACACGTCGGGCTTTATTTATTGCCAGCGCAGGTAGACGAAGTTAACGCGGGGCTGTAACCGCGCCCGACACTGTCGTCGACAGGTACACTCCAAGTCCGTTCCCATTTTCAAACAGCACGGGCACCGTCGTTAATGAACTGTAACAGGAAACCGATGGACGGCAACTCCGAGCTTACCGGAATACGATTGTCTCTATCTGTCGTTTCCTGTCGGGCTATCTCTTTCTTATTCACCTGCCATTTGTCTATCGTCTTGTCGACTGCCAACTTCTGCATTGCCTTTTTTCTCCTTCACCGTTCTCCCCCTTTTTTTCTGTCAAACACAAGGTGAAATTTTCATTCGCCGGCTTTCAACCGTATCTCTTCATCAGATGCACGCGGGTGCCGTGCGAAAAAACGTATCGCCCGTCAGATTAAGGAATTTCGATATAAGTGGGGCATGCAAATGCGACCACCACAAGGAATTATCCAATTTGTGCGGAATTATCTTCTTCTGGTCGTACAGTTAAAGGTGTTAATTCAAGCGGCGTATTGCGTTTTAAATATGGTGCGGTAGAACGCGTTTGGAGAGGAGTTAATTGAATTTATGAACAATTTTACACACTAAAGAAAACCTTAGCCGCTCTTAATCGTATGCGCTATTTATAAATCCTTTGCCTTCATATTCGAATGTGACAAATACATTACGACTGGGACTAAAATATTAGCTGATTATAACTAATAATGCAATTTAATTGAGAAAATTTGAAAACGATTGTGGCCGATGATACAGTCGCTTATTGACCCGTAAAAACACAATCTTCCCTTCAGTAAATTCACAACGAAGATATAATGCAAATTAATTTAAGCAACGACAGTCTAACGAGGGGATGTACGTGATAAATATGTTTAGTTCCAGGGTCCATTAACGAGCTTCCCTTTTTGTTTCATTTTGAAGACCCGAGATTTAAACACCATCGAACGACACTACCTTAGATTTTTAAAAACACGAAGCACGTTGCTTGTTTTCACCGTATATTAATATGAAATTTATATGCTCGCCTTTAAAAAGTTTAGTTCGTCATTTTGTGTTTAGTATGGTATTTAAAATTCAATTTTTTCAGAACTTTATAGCAGTCATATTATTATTACGTGAATATTTATTAATCATTATTTCACCACTGTACGGAAATTGGTTTAAATCACAGCACCCTCTGGTAAGGTAACAATATCGGTATAGGTTTGTTTATTAATCATATTTGACATGACTTTGCCGGGAGTGTAAAGTAATAATATTACAATGAAACATTTAGTTCAGCTCGATGGTTCTTCTGGTTTCGTAATTTCATTCGTAATGGAATTTATCGAAAGCGCAAACAAACGTAGTAGGTTGACCGAGAACTTACTGTTAATTTCCGAGGGACGCTAATTGACTTAAGCCAGCGTAAACTTTGTCTTTCTCCTCGTTCACCGTCCGTTTGGAAGTTTCTTTTTTTTTCTACAAGTTTACTTATCGCACGCAGTAAAATAATTTGTCCTAATCTACATTGCCTCTGCCTTGTGCCTTCTTCTCTTTTTGAAATTAAATACATCCGCTACTTTGATTTTTTGACATTCATTTCAAAAAAGGAAACATTTCCAATTCCAATAAAGCAACTACTTCCATTTCAACGACAGTTAAGTTCAATGTAAAAACTCAATTCTTCCATAATAATATCATTCCCTCAACATTTCTGCTTATGTTCATAGTTTTTTCGCCCTATTTAAGGTAGTCACAATTTTCAGACATTCCCCTTCGTTTAATGTATTTAACATATGACCACTCTAAAAAATAAAATACTCTGAAATTCCGATGAATTACGAATTACTTCGTTTTCAGTGATAATTAGATTGTCGAGTGAGTATTTTCTCAGTGACTAGTTTGTTTTGCATTGTATCGTTCCTTCCGGTGTCTAGGACGTGTTATTTAAGGAGATTGAACGTCTTGATACAATAGGAGTGTTAATTCTAACACCGGATCATAAAGTAGAACTGGAGGTCGCTTTAACCAAGGACGCTAGCTACTATCCTCTTTATACCATGCAATGTACTGTACTGCAAATTACGATGCACAACATTATATACGTAGCTCCCGAATGAGATGTTTTCCGGTTTAATATCCTACACCTGTGTGAATCCAAGGACGTCAACGAGTTAACCAGCTTTTAACGACCCCAAAGTAGCCAGATTTAGCTAATTTCGTATTACCTTCCTTCCTATATTTCCAAAACACAGTTATTCATCTTACCCGGTGTTTACGTAATTTGCTCTGATGCTTGAGTTTTTGCAAACATTGAGTGGTGCGTAGATTAATGATCAAATAATGCATGTCAGTTGGTGGACAAAAGAAAAAGTTCTGTATGGATTGATAGATTTCTTTCGGGGAAAGTTTTTCCATTGTGTTAGTCGATTCTTTGACTTTGGTTTATACACGTTTCGAACTTTTTGGAATATTTCTCAAGCTGTTAAAATTATTTTGGGATAGAGAAAAGTTCGATTTTAACGTTCGTCGGCAGGGTATGTCCATCGTTTTGCGTAACTCACCCTAAGGATGTAAATGAAACGAAGGGTGAATACATGAATATGAATATATAGCACGTCTTCGAGGAATAATGGATTGTTGACCTTTACATTATTTATACATACGAGTGTTCGGAAACTTCTGTGATGTTATGAATTACTTTCTGCCGACGAATCAAATTTTTCGTAACTTCATTACACGAATAATGAATTGTGAAAATCCTAATCCGGGAACTTTATGATAATGTTGCCGTGTTTTCTCGAGATTTTACTTGAAAAATGTGTATCCGTCGTTTGTAGAGTACGAGGTGAGCCTTTTACCATTTGACGAGATTCATCGTGACCGAGGTTCTCATGACAACGACCTTATTAAGGCCTTAATCCAGTCTCATTGAGATCAACTACAGTCGCGGGACCGTGGAAGGTTTACTGTGGTTATTAAACCAGAGACAGTTTGCACGTGTACCGACATCGAATACCAGGAGACTCAGAAATAACACGACATTAATGATTCTAAAGAGTTTTCAGAACATACGAAATTCACTTCTAGATTTGTTGATGTCCAGAAAAAAAGGAAATCACGCGATTCATCTATTCATCTATTTAAGGGGAAACCCGATAATTTACGTATATTTTTCGATTGACTCGCTATATTTTGTTATAATAAGTGTAACAAAATTTTCTATAGTGAAATGCATTGTTCATTTCTTATCTTTCAAACGAGACTGTTGAATATAACATAGGGATCATTATTCGTTTCATTTCGAATGACAAAAATACGTTGACTGTACTGTCTGGTGGGAAGAAAAAAGGGGGTGTGAGAATTACGTTATACCTTAATCCTTCTCACGGATTTGCTGCTGTTGTTGGTGACATTGACGTGTACTGTGATTGAATCCCCGTGGGCATAAATCGCGCGATCGAGTCGTGCTTCTAGACCAACGCGACCGTCGCTCAATAAAAATGGCTTCTCGACCGCCGCGTGAGGTCCTATATTTTCTGAAAAAATAACCGAGGCATTATATTTCAGCGTGCGAGGTCAAGCGGCCAGTTTTTACTGGCAGCTACACAGGGAACTATCCTTTTACTTGTTTTAATCCACTTATTCTCCCGTCTAACTCATTTGTTCGCAACATGTTGTTCCAGACGTACACCGAAATTCAATCTTTTTTTTTTATTATAACTCGGTTTTGGAAAACAAACATTATTCAAGTAGCATTCAACAGAAGAGAGCTCGTTTCTCAAATAAATATTTCGTGAAATAGCACGTAAGCAATTGAGGGTTGAAGAATACGTAAAAGAGAATCTTAATAAATACTTTTAAAAACAAAGTATTGCAGTACATTTGTCGCCTCGTTATTCAAACAATGGCGGAATATTCATATAAAATTTCCCATCTTTTTCTAACAACTTACAACTGATTAATTATCGTCAGTTGTACCCCATTTTTTACTTTACCAAACATGGTATATGTATACGTCAGAGTAAAACATGATTAAGCAAACTGGCTGTTTATCTTATTATCTGTTTCATTTATCTGAAATGTTCAGCAAAACTTACCACCGTCTTCGAGAATCTCATTTTCGGCAAACTTGACCCTCGTTTTGGAAGCTTGAATTCTCGAACGTATGGACGGCAGTGCCTGATGTGGAACACTGTAAACTGTCGTGCTGGGCAAAGGTGGCTGGGAGGTTCGCTGAATAACACGAATGATCATTCTGATAGACGTTTTCGGATGTAATTTCCCATCCGCTCGTTCAGCTAAACATACAAAATTTGACATTAAACAATTTCCCGTCGATTTACTTCACTTCGATGTTTTCTCTTGACTGCGATAGCCTCATCGTTCTAGTTATATTCCCTTCTGCACAGTGTTAGTTCTCTTTAACACTTTTACCTTGCTTCCTTCATTCTTTACCGTGAGGTGAGAATTCACGTTAAGAAGGGGAGATAATAATTTATGACGTTGACGAGGCTCTATTATCAAGGATATTTCATGTTTTTCTGGTTAATTTTGAATGCACCGCGAACGGTCAAGAATTCCCCCTGCATCATTCGTCATCCATAATATGTGGTTTTGCGTCAGGTATTTAGAAAAAAAATTTCCGCCCGCAAATGAAAGCTAACTTGATAAATGGACATGGAACTTCGACGACCTTCAAAGAATCATAGGGTTGGCTGATCATTGTAGTCTGAGAAACAGCATGGGTCATTTGGGCTACGCGTATACAATTCCAGTGATTGATCGTTAATTAAAACATAATTATGTATATCAACCTCCTTGGATCGTAAACTTTTTTCGCGAAGACTAGACCTTATTATACTTTTCCAATAAAAGAGTTCATTATTCTGTATATGTCGAAAAAGTATCCTATGGATAAAGAAAATTGTTTAAGTTCTTTAGAAACACTTGTTAGCATTTGCTAAGACTTAAGGGTCCGATAATCTTTCGTACACTATATCCATTGCTGTATATTGAGTTAAGCAGTATTGGATGTATTGAAAAATAGGTGGCCTGCTATTGGTTTTTATCTAAAAATAGTGCTTTATTTTTCTACTTACCCACGTAAACTCTGATTTCATAACTCGTGCCGATCGGTGCACCATTATATTCCTTGGCTGGTACGAGTTGTACGGATGGTGGGGCCAAGGGAGTTATTTCCATGGTGAATGCGTGTGCGTTCGGTCCCAATTTTTTTATAATAGCGTCCTAAAAAGAAAATCCCATCGGTAATATGACTGTTTAAATATTAGAAACAATATCGCGGATAATACGAAAGGTATTAATTTGAACACGTAAGGATGTTTTAATGAATGTTCCACAGTCTGATCGACTATAACTTCCTCAACTGGATTTTGGCTGATCAATATCAGACTTAACTACTAATGGTCAGATCATTAAAATCTTCCACTACTCGAGGAGTATGCATTGAGCCGAAAAAAACGCGACGAGAAGATCTGACGGAGAGATCATTTGATTTTCGGTCTTATCAGTAAATCAATATTTATTTGCGAAGAATTCGTCTCATTATTATTATGAAATAACGGAATTTTCATGGGCTTGTAAAATTATTTTCGCAAATGAGTAATCAAGAAAATCTATTCCATGCAAACCAATCTCCCTCTATTGTTATTCCATCTTCTAAAATTATTTCGTTACGAATTATTTCATTGCGTGGAATATTCTGTATACGTGAGACAGCAATATCTTTTTTGGGCTAGTAATATCATTGTAATTATAGAGAACGACAGCATTCCCTAAATATCATTGCTGAACATTTGGTTCAAATTGTATTCCGTTTCACTTGATTTTCGTTTAACTTCCACTTAAATGTAATTTATGCGCGCGTGTTATATTATTCTGGGGCAAAATATAGAATCTATTGGTTCAGACAACCTATCTTCATTTCCACAAAAAACCACAGATCAATCGCCATTGAAACACATATACAAAATTACATCTTGCGGACGGATTGTAATTAATGTAAATAGCAACATTAATTTAAACACATAGAAAAATCATTAATGAGTCTTTGGGTCAGAGAAATTTAAGACCCCCTGAACCAGCAAAGTCGCAATGAATTATTACAGCTTCTTAATGAAACGTACGTGAGTCACTATCGCTTCTGATTTCGCAAGATAATACTATTTCCACGTGACGGTGGAAGCTTGCAACGAACCGCATGACCGTCGGCGAAGTTTACGTCAATTGTATACAATACGCACACCTGTATATCCGGAATACATACTTGCTCGTAAACCGTGACGGATTTATCTGGTAGTACGGTACCGACGTATACGCTTTCGCGTGAGTGTATTATGCCTGCGATTCTATTTCGAGGACTAACTAGGCTATAGCTCTGATTTTCCGGGTAACTCATGCGGACCATCTGCACGGCACACGAAAAAATAACATGAATATGCAACAAGTTTTTTCCATTTTCCAAACATAACGCAATTTGCGACTGGCCACGCGCGTACCGTGCATACTGAGCTTATTCCCCCTTCCCCCCGTTTCCATCCATGTGTCACTCGTGTCTACTGCAATCATTCACCGTTTCAGAGGTTCCTGTTACTTCTTTTTCGTATATGTATGCGCACATTATACGAGCTATTATATTGTTCGGATAATATACCTATGTTTCACGGCAATGTGCCTTCACTCTCTAACTTAATATTCCTTATCGTTGCATCGGGAATCCAATGACATTAACTCGGAATCAATTTATTTCGATTTGACAGTTTAATCGTCCTGTGTTTATACGAATTAAACATTCTGTAACGTCAGAACAGTTGGTATTAAAATTCCACGAAAGCTGCTTGCTCTGTCGACTTTTATTTCTTCACTTTCCTTTATTCATTGCGATACCTCTCCATGTTATTATCATAGGCGTTAACTTCTTTTTCAGCGGAATCTGTTCCGGGAAATTTTTCGCGTTCGATAGATGACAGCGGCATAAATCGATCTATTTTGGACGGGAGATGAAGCATCGGTAGGCCGGTTCGGAGTAGATGGGAGAAATAAATTTGAGTCATCCTTATGGCTGGTGCGTACAATACGACGCACAGGAACAATCTTCCCGCTCGACAGGCGTAATGCAATTTATTATCGGTCACACGTGTCCCGTTTCGGCGCACGTTCAACTTCTTCTTCCTTGGGCCGCCCGTTTATTGCCATCTTTGCCCGCGTCCTCGTCTTTCTTGCCTTTATGGAGCTACACTTGTATATCGTCAGAGGAGTTTCGTTTCCCCTCTTTCCCTTTCGCACGGGCTCCTCGCTCCTCCTTATGATTAACGATCCTCCCCGCCTCCTACATATTGCATCACACGCTTCCTTCCTTTCTTGCTTTCCGCCAGAAACGCGTCTGCTTTTGAATCGTAACATTTTTACCCGGCCACCAGACCAGCTTACTCCTACCTTTCATTGCATCCATTGTCATTTCCGTTTCAATTCGCCGCCACTCGCAGTGTTTCGGAGCGTTTATTTCCTACACCTTTCCAAAAGCAACATTTTTCCGATGATCGTAGTAGAAAAAACATGTGTGGATGTTTGCATTAAGAAATGTGTACTGGAAAATACAATTTAATAACTTTGGATATTTGTATGACAACATTTCTGAATGTAGAGTGGTTTAGAGTGAGTTAGTTGGCAGACTGTTTCCCAACAAGTTTTTAGTCATTTTTGTCAGTTTGTTTTGTACCGAATTCGTCGCCACTATCGTTTGATCCTTACAAATACTTTGAAATGTTCTGGATTTGAAGAATGAATCTAAAACTATTCAGTTCTCTGAATTACAGTTGTTAATCACGATATCATATCCCGCCAGATGAAACTCGATTATATGCTCGAAACTACTTTAGTATTCTACCGAGTTATACCAGACTGTTTATTATCCCCGTACTTTGAGCAGACGATGCGTTATAAGGATGCAATCTGTTATTAACTTGGCGAATAATCTATTTATTCGGTAAACTAGCGTCAAGTTTGCCCGGTTTTCCTTCACAATCGCTGGCGCGAAGAAAAATGACTTCGGATCCGCCCTCGGTACGATGTTTTTCCAGGATTAAGCGGCAAGTAGCCATAGCCCGTGACTCCATTTGCAGATGCGTCCTTTTTTCTTTATTATCGCGATTAAAGTAGCTCTCACCCTCGCGTCGCGCACTTGGGGGAAGAAAACGAGGGAAAGGAAAGCTCAAAGTACGACATGGAGTTCGTTGAATAGCAGAAACTCGCTGAAAATATGTCGATATTTCTTTTTCATCACTTTTATGTATATAACTTTCACAAAAAGTTATCTAAATACTTTATTCTCCTTTCTGTTGATTTTAGTACTGAGGTATATTTATCATATTTCCTGCGAGTAACTTGACAAGTGCGTAATTTCACGAGAAAATACTTTCTTGTCTTTTAACATAAAGATAATTGCACTGGAGAACGAAATTAAATGTGATAAAAAGACTTTTACCGTGGTTGCCATGCATTCGAGATAGGCATAAACCCATTCCCTTTGCGAAACGGACAAATTGAATTTTGCATTTGTAAAGTCGCTGTAAGTACGTCTCTATTTGCCGTAGAAATATACTGCAGCAGGGACTTTTAATGCCTGTTACCTACTCGGCCACTGGGCAGTTAATCAACATTGCAATTCATACGTTTGGTCAGGTGGATTTACCAGCTCATGAATGTCCCTGTTCCCCGTGTTTTACTTTTCAATTATATTGTATTGTTCGTGGCCATAAGTGAAATAAATATTACGCACTCTGCAATTTCGGTGCAAATTTCGTTTAGATAGATATTGCCTTTTACATGAAATTCGCTTTAGACTCATCTTAGAAACTTTTTTAGACACTCCAAAAAGACGATGATTAATAGACGATGTATAGAGTTGCGGGGGGGGGGGGTAGTGCAGTATGTTGTCTTCCCTTCTACGATTCCGTCATGTTTTATAATAAAACTGGCATGTCAGGAACGCGGTTAGGTGGCTCGAAGAATGTGTCTGTTCTGCAGAGTTCCAACTGGGAACGATTCTCCATTTCCATGAGCGATACAATTTTTTCATGGGATGTGTACTCGCGCAGGGCGACGTGGAGGTCTAAATTTTTGCACCGAAGGTTCGATGGCTGGAATTCATATGTCAGCGTCAGGTAGCACATCGGATTTCAATAAAAGATACCCGCTGCTTAATAATCCGATTTCGCATTCGGATGGATTAAATGACGTTACCAGGCATTCAATAAAAAATTTCCCAACAATTTTCCCATTTGAATAATAAACGTAAATTTAAGAAGATTATATACCGTTTTCTTGGACGCTTGAAATTGAAGCTAAAAAATAATTCGGAATTGTATTTATACTTGTGATCAATACGAAAAAGGTTCTCAGAAACCGGGAAAAACTGGCTCTCTTTCATTCTCTGCATGTGTGCGTCTTGGAGGAAAAATATGATATATCCCAAGGTTTGAAGCAAACACTCCCCCTGGAGAAATAATAGTTAAATCGCATAAATTTCAATACTGCTACCCTTATTTGGCGGAATTTAGAAAACCAAATTGTCGGTAAAATCGATTTGTCAGAGGCAGGATTTTCCGTTTAGGAAGGAACAGTTTCCGAAGGCTTTGTATTTTTATCTTGGCCCCTGGGGACAAGGGAAAGGGGTTTACGAAGAGCAATACATTCAACTGTCACTGGCAGGCATACTTTCTGAAAATTCGCACGAGCTATAAGTAGACAAATCTGTTACACTTTGCATCTTACGTAGCTATGAAAAGCCGGATGTGCAAAACCTTTTCTTTTCCATTTTATCACCGATATGTCTTAATCTGACGTGAACCAAAAGTACGCATTAATGCACTCATTCTAAATTGGCATACAAAAATTACAATGTCAAATTGCTTTAATAGGGTTTTCTGCATTTTCATGATTGTTTCCCTGTTCTGTCGATAATTTGGACAATTAATGGACTGTCGTAAATATTATATTTTAAATTATCCTCGTGACAGAGATAGGCCTTTAAATGCACGTTTTTGCCGAGTAATACTAAATGCTTTTTTTAAATTTTTCAATAGTCTGTATACGTTTCTAAAGTTTACAGAGTAGTTTGTTTTATATATTCCATTTAATTTCATACAATTTTTACAGGTAGGTATACAAACCATTAACTGCCAATTATTTCGTTGATTTCTCTCTGCTCCGTCTCTGTCTTCCTGTTTTTCAACAGTATTCCCTACTTAACAATCCGTATACCCACTCAGAATCTTAAATATAACTTTAAAGTCGATAATAACGCTTTACTAAATTCGATTGATTTAGAGTACGAAAACTTCACGATAAACTCACGTTCTTCATCGATTTTGGTTTTGGGGAAGTTATCGCCCAGAGGGTTCATCAAATTTCATTTGGACGGGGGGGACAATGATGAATTTTTCGCATTACACGATGCTCATTGTTTCTTCGGGAAAGAAAGGTTTCACGTGGAGGAAGAAGGTTCTGTAACAAGGGCGGAACGAGCGAAATCACGAAGGGGAAGTGTTAGGAAAAATGGCGAGGGTGGCTCTGGCACAATATCTCTACAATAAATCCCGAGTTCTCGAATCGACGTAATTCTTAACTTTAACACGGATCCTCCTACTCTCCCTTTCCTTGTGTTCTCATTAGGGATTAAACGAAGCGAGACCCCTTTTCACATCATTATTTTTTCCTCATGTCCTCAAGTTTTGAAATTCAGCTTTAAATTCGGCAAAAATAGTTATTCCTGTATTCGTCGATTTTTTTCATTTCTCTAGTGCCTAATGTAGTTCACGTACAATAATGAAAAAAAGGGAAACTCAGGATTGTACGTTTTAATATTATTATTATTAAATTGCTGCAGTTGTAATAGCATCCTTTCACTGAAGGCAACTGAGTTTAAATCCACTTTTATGCGATAAAGCAAAATCCTTTTAAAAAATGTAGGTACTAACTTTTTATTAACGTTCCCTGAACTTCCTTAACTACCGTCGATGAAATTTTCAAGCTCTAATAGAAATATTGGAATGTAATAAGTAATACCGTTGGATGACCATTGATTAATATTTCATTCTGATGAAAAGCGACTGATATTTTATCGAAGTTTAGCGATTCGATTTGCGTGGTGCATTATAAGCGAACTTTCTGTTTAACGCAATGAAAGCTACATTTTCCCTAGTTTTCTGGTGATTGCGTGCTACAGCACAATGTGGAAATTGCGTGGAACAACCTTCGTTGATGCAGGAGACTTCTTTTCATGCTGTTCTCAGAGCACGTACAGTTTCATTGAATTTTATCCTAAATAAGACAAGCGGGCGGTCTGCCTGACAAGAAAGCAAATCAAATTGTTCACATAACCGTGTTGTCAGTAAATGTGTCTCTGCCATGTATCATCTGCCTGCCATACACAACACATTTTTCTTGTTGTTGTTAATTTCGAATTTATCGATTATAAGTGAGGATTGTTGGATTTTTTTGAAAAGAAACACCTTAATTCTCCGTAAAATTGGCAAGCGTAAAGACATTAAAAGCGAATTTTCTGGAAAATAATATTAAACTAGTTTTGAATACAGTTATGTACAAGTACTCTCAGTTCTGAAACCTCTGAACTTTAATTTGAAAATTTTAAGTAAAAATCGTATGGTTTCCAAGTCGAGAACAGTATTATGTACATCTTTTGTACCGTCATATTAGTGTATTATTGGATTCAGGAAATTTTCGACAAACTTCATCGACTTGGTGAAAATTTTTACGTGTTAACTGTCGCTAACAATAAAATACTTTTCTTATAGTCGTTGTCGATCGAAAGTTTCATTATTAGAGTGACTTTAAAATTATTCGCTAAACGTCGCTATCATTCTCGGCATAATTTCTTCCTTCCCGGAGGAACAGGAGCTTGTGCGTTCATTTGCCCTTTTATCCTTGGGGAGCGGACTCGGCCATTTGCCGGCATATCTTCCCATTGTTGGGAACTTTGCCTCGTTTGCATGTTACTACGTGAGAATAATTTTATGCCGGCAACGACTAAAGAGTATACACGTATTTACTTGAAGATGCGCGAAAATGCGTCCGCATATCTGCTACCATTGTAAATTCACCACAACTTTCCACGTAGCCTGTTATTTTCATTAAACATCGTATTTCCATATCTTTAGAAATACAACGTATTTCTCAATTCCCTCAACCTTATTTATTCTCTCATTCACAGGACACGTAAATTCCTTCCATTCACATTTGTTACGACTTTAAATAATCATCATACATTTCCGTCAAGAATCATTGTACTCACGCCTCTTTGTCTTCAAACACAAATACGGGCTTTACAATAAACACTTTTCGTCTTTTCTTGTATTTGCATTATAATGAAACAACAATTTAAGCTACATAGCGGTAGTTTAATGTTTTGGCTCTAATTAAAAGTTATTCCTTTACGAATTAATTAACAGGCAATCTTATTATATATAAAAATATTTCTTGAATGCGAATCGTGGATCCGAGAGAAAAGTGCAAAACGCATTGTTGCGCATGAAATCCGTTTTGATGATTTGTGTAAAATGTAGTTACGCAAGGGCAGGGATTTATCTTCTGTTATTTTTTGGTAAATGGAAAGGTAAGAGGTGTATGTTGGGGATTCGTGGGCTGAGAGAATACGGGCAGGGAGAACACGGTATTGCATGGGGATTTTATGTTGCTGCGACGAAAGGGGTATCATGCGGGTCAGGGTCAGGCTTTCCGCGAGAAGGAGCAGGATCGTCGGAATTGCGAGGTTTCCACGATCCGGAATTGAATTCCTAACCACCTTCACTCGGTGCGTACGGCGTTTCGAATGAGCTAGTCGTGAAACTGTAGCGGCTCAATGGACTATCGAGTTTTCAAACCTTCCGTTTATATGTCACGTGTAAAGTCATTTTTCAACGAAATCAAAACATTCGCTGATAAGAAGATTCTCGTAAAGAGTGCCCAACTTTTCTACTTTTTGCCATTGCCGAGAATGTAAAAATTACTTTAATTCCACGAAAATTCTATTCTATTTGAGATGAAATAGGTGACTGAGAAAATTCTGAATAAAGACATGATATGAAAGTTGATAAAACGAATACTTGAAAAAAGGACAATTCGGCACATTGAACTTAACATAGAAAAATACACGTGAAACGATGAATTGATGAATTTGCATATGACAGGTAGGTCTATTGAACGTGTATTCTTCTCCAAAGAAATCGCATTTCAGTATATGCAGCTTTACGATTGGTATTCGTCGAGAATCCTGCCCTTTGGGGCTCAAGTACCTTTCTATCTGCCTTCGTAGTTACACGGTACTGCTGATAATGGAGAACAGAACATCAAAGCGCGTCACTTCTTTGCTTCCCAGAAAAATTCTGCCTTTCAAAGGCCAGTGCAGAAAGCATACTGCGTATTGCGCGTTTGCAGTACAGGATTGATAAGGTATCAATAAAGGAATATAAGGATTGCTACTGGCCAGGGCTCTTATCTACAATAGTATGTTCATAGAAAAAATTAAAAAATTAAGAAAAGTAATATATACGAAATTAAATATTCCTGAAATCCTTCGAAACTTCTCTTACTTGTGCTTTTAGTATGTACATAAGATCTATTGATAGAAACACATAAAAAGAATAAAAAATGAACCGCAAAACGGCTAAGATTCAGCACAGAACGGCTTTGAGATCTAACCCAGAATATATTATTATAGTATACATATTGTTTAAGTATGCATTATTTACAACTGCTATGTTCTATTATTTTTTGTCTTGGGATTAAATGTATTTTACTTTGTCTTTAATCGAGTTACAGTCGGTTTTTAACTCGCAACGTTAAATAGGTCTATCGTCGTAATACAGTTTACGCGAATTTAAACCGTTACAAAATCTGTGGAAGTCTTTACGCTGTTTAAATGTCTATTAAGCGGTAGCTGGTCCTAATTACTGCTAGCACGGTATACGAGTGTATACCCTTGCGAGGAGTAGCGCTCAATATAGACGTGTCGAACTGAGCAAGCGTGGCAAATATTTTCCTCATTAACCCCTGACCTCTGGCCGGTGGATCAGGGTCAAGGATGTGGCCTGGCCCGACGCCAGTACACACACGTTGCTCAGGGCATTACCAGTCGAAAGAGGTACCGTCAGACGTTTTCAGCCACCACCCCGCGGCCATCGCGAAGGATACACCGGTGCCTACCTTCCCCGATATCGCCGCTCGTAAAGTTCAGCCGGAAAATTACCTCCAAGCTATACACGATTTACGCGCCGATCCGCCGGATTACATCCTTCTTGGATTTTACAACGACCTTCCAATTCGTTGGTTGCCTTTAGCAACTCCTTACGCCGGTCAACTACACTTTACACCAAGAAATACAATTTAATCAGACCCGCATAACTTATTTAACCTGCGAGTTTAACGGGTTTAGGCAATTACGAACGGATAAGTAATTTCGGGCCAGAATTTGAATTGGAATGAAGTAATCATAGGTGAGGGTATGTTTATATCGGAAAATAATAGATATGGCGGGCTTGGGTTGGGTGAATTACTGAGAGAGAGATGGAAGTCGATCGAGTATGAAACAGTACGTGGAACTAATCTGTAGATTCATAGTGAAGAATTCTTTCGTGACGTATTTCATTTTTTCGATGTTACGTCGTGTTATATGTACGTAAACAACATTATGTAATACCGGTATTACGTTAGTGCTTCGTTGGAAGTGTATAATTCCCTAAATTACGTACAGTTGGGTGAAATTCCGAATTAGTATGAGAGAAATGTCTATCCTCAAAGGACACGCGATTTCTGCGATTCCATCGAGGAGAGTGCCGGCTCGTTTAGCTTCTAGACAAACTTTCCCCAATTTGCTGCTACCTTGAAGGAAATGTTTCGTATACTAAAGGCGAATACTCCATCTGTTTAAAGGCCTACGATGATCACGAAAATATTTCTGAGTATTCGTTTTGGCTATTACGATGATACTGGTGCTTAAATGAAGATTGGTTTAAATATAAATGAATAGATCTAAACTAAATTTCGTAATTGTACTATTCCAACTTTTTACGACTTACATTCATTTTATGGTTGAGTACGTTTGTTGCAGCAAAAAAACGTCCTTCTTTTCCGGTAATAATTTTACAGAATTTTCTAACCCTGGATAAATTCTTCAAACATTCGACCAAGCCTTCTAAATTATTCGCATATTACTTGTAATATTCGAGAGGTGTTTTTTAAAAATGAAATAGTGTACCGGAAAGTGTGGGAGATTTGAAAATACTCTTAGCAACTTATCTCACGGATTTCCAACATTTTTACGACTCTCAGGAATTCGACGAGTGACGAGATTCACGTTTGAATCCTGATTTTTGTCACCTTGTACGAATCCTGCGTACCCGGAGGAAAAGTTATAGGTCTGAACTCAATAAGTATGGCGTGTTCTCTTTGTGAAACAGGGTCGAGGTTGAAAACATTCCACGGACGGTACTTACCCAGATTAACTCATTGATGCTCGTTTCGATTCTTTGTAAGTAGAGACAGGGGTGCAGATAAGATATTTATTTCGCTACTTTGTTCCTCCTTATTTTCGATGGGCTTTAGATCAAGAACGTGAATTTCATATTTGTTATTCGACTAAAAGTCAATATATCAGCTCTTCAAGACAAGATGTCCATTCTAATAACCTTCAAGTAAATAGAGAATCCTGGTTATTTTATTTAAATAAACAAAGTTCTTGAATTCTTTCGTTATAGATGAAGTAATTAGAAGATTTAAAGATAGTTTTTACAGGGATAAAACATAGATTACTGTTACTATTTTGACGTAAACAGCACACGATAATATTATTGGGCTCCGTGTACGATTAATTGAAAACTCGATTATCATCGTGATTGTACTGACGGGTACAGGGCGAGTTCATTGTATCTGCGGGCCATGTTGTTATCAACGCGTCGATTGTGGTATTTGGGACATGCATTGACGCATTGTATGTACACCCACGTTGTACTCAACCTTTTCTGAATTGATGATTTTAAACGTTCATGGAGCTAAATGCCACTACGATGATGTTGTTATGTTATAACTGAAATAATTGAAATCTTGTAAGCCATTTAAGTACCTTGTATTTTATTTTTAGCCATATAGCAATTTTCATTTCAGACTATTAATTTGTAAATTCGTTATTTATATCTGTACAGTTTTTTTGCATAAGACTATGTATTAATTATACAATAATGTATAGCAGTACAGTTGTACAGTTAAAATTATTTGATAATGTAAACTATGTATGCTTATTGAAGAATGATTAGTGATAATTAGAAGTGTTCTTAAATAATACTGATAGAGTGAATTAAACGAATCTTTGTGTCCTATACCGTAGTTAGATCTGTGTATGTGAGATGCATGGCTGAATGAATCGCAATATACTGATCCACGTTTCGATCTTGCCTGGTTAAACAAAAAGAAGAAAATCCTTTATATTTTGTATAATACAAGTAAAAATATAATATGAAACATTAAGTACATGTTATGACATGGAAAAAAAATCATATTAAAGGAAAAAAAAATAATCTCTCCGGCGGGGAATCGAACCCCGGTCTCCCGCGTGACAGGCGGGGATACTGACCACTATACTACCGAAGATTTGGATGTGAATCTTTTCCAAAAATCCGTAGATATCTTGTGTCTCACAAAAAACTACTATAGTAGTCACCAACCGATTTAGCAAAACCTTATTGAATATAGAAATAAATTCACCTTCGTAAATTTATATTTTTTCAAGCTAATTAGAATATGTTCTAACGAGAGTAATTAAAGAATTAGGTGATCCTATAAATAATACTAATAGATTCACGCACGATGCGAGCTGATCGAATTGGTAATATTTCGGTGGTCCACTCCTAATATCGAAATAAAGAAGCATTGGATGACATAGAAGATGTGTTGAGAAAACAGTGTATATTGTAGAGGACCACTATGTATAGAGTTACTTGGAGTTTAGTTTGGCTGCTTGAGTCTTCCGTTTAAGTTAGTGCTTGGACTGTCTTGGTGGATTGATTTGCCTGCGCCCAAACCAATAAAATATTTTTTGAAGTAAAAGTTTTGGAGTAAAAGAATAAGTGAAAGTTAGCGTATGCAGAAACAATAATATGAAAGAAAAAAAAATCTCTCCGGCGGGGAATCGAACCCCGGTCTCCCGCGTGACAGGCGGGGATACTGACCACTATACTACCGAAGATTTGGATGTGAATCTGTTTAAAAAATCCGTAGATATCTTGTGTCTCACAAAAAACTACTATAGTAGTCACCAACCGATTTAGCAAAACCTTATTGAATATAGAAATAAATTCACCTTCGTAAATTTATATTTTATAAAGCTAATTAGAATATGTTCTAACGAGAGTAATTAAAGAATTAGGTGATCCTATAAATAATACTAAATACTAATAGATTCACGCATGATGCGAGCTGATCGAATTGATAATATTTTGGTGGTCCACTCCTAATATCGAAACAAAGAAGCATTAGATGAGATAGTACATGTATTGAGAAAACAGTGTATATTGTGGAAGACAACTATGTATAGATTTACTTGGAGTTTAGTTTGGCTTCTTGAGTCTTCCGTTTAAGTTAGTGCTTGGACTTTTTTGGTGGATTGATTTGCCTGCGCCCAAACCAATAAAATATTTTTTGAAGTAAAAGTTTTGGAGTAAATGAATAAGTGAAAGTTAGCGTATGCAGAAACAATAATATGAAAGAAAAAAAATCTCTCCGGCGGGGAATCGAACCCCGGTCTCCCGCGTGACAGGCGGGGATACTGACCACTATACTACCGAAGATTTTGATGACAACTTTTTTTCAAAGTCAGTAGATAACCAGTATCTCATCATTTCAAATATTGCATTACTTTATCTTATAGTAAAATACTAAAATTACAAATTCATACATTTTTATTTCAATAGAAACTATTGGTATATTTGTATTTGGGTAGATGACTAATCATGAACATTTTGCATAATTTTCAATCCCCAATCTATCTGACCTCATAGATATAACATCTTCTAAACTTTTGCATAATAATATTTCAATGTGAAAACAATCCTGTAATAATTGAGTACTACTTAATTCAAGAATTGCATGGTAGGGACGCATGAGTGAGATAGGTAACTGCTGATTGGAGAACTAGAAGCACTTACAAGCTTGATAGGATCACGTGTCGCGATATCAACAGTTCCCTTCTCCCTCCATTAACGATTTCCCGGGCGTTCTCCTACCTGCCTGCTGTCTTTGAATCTCAAAGGGTTTTACGCGGAAGAGTAGGAGACGAACCGTTGCCACTCGCGTGTTTATCGATTTCACATTGGCCCCGATGTCAATAGATCGGCATCCTTGCCAATGGGAAGAACGTGACCGCGCGATAAGGGAAGAAATAAATTATCTTGCCGGTCGTAATTCCAAGGACGCCTTCATTCGTGTCCCGCCCGTGCTTCGACCCATAAGGATCACTTAGGACTATCGTCCTGCGCTATCTATTCACGGTGTGTTTGGCTTTCAATCAACGAAGCCTTCAGATAAAAACACCCTATCGTCCAAACCGGAGCACTAAACAGCGGTTTCAACCACTGAATCCTGACAATGTGAGTAACTTACCAATTTTATAATAGATTATGTTTAAACGTACACGGCAACTGCTGATTAAAGACGATAGTTCGAAGGACCACTCTCATTATGAGAGAAACATTAATAGACTGATGTAGGTAAAAAGCAAACAGTGTGTATTAATATGGAAGAGCTATGTACAGAGTAGTGGTGTATTGTCTGTCAGGACTGACTTGTTTAGAGTTATGTCGTAGACTGACGTGCCCGTGACGCCGAGCTTTCCCCCAGGACTCGGTGGATCTAGAAATCCTTCCTGGAGGGGATCGCTTTGATGTCACAGGGGTTTGGAAGAGATGGACACCGGCACGAAACTTTTGTTTGTGAAACGTGCGTGGCAGGCCCTTTTCTACCCACGCACTTTCACCCGAGGACTTTTTTATGACTGGCCCTGCACATGGCTCTGCATATGGCCCACAGATTCCCTTTCTAATGTCCATGCGGAATGCGAGAATTTTAAGTGTCGTTCGTTACGAGTTTCGCAGGATTTTTGAATCGACATTGTCCAGAAACCGTGGCAGTAAAAAAAACGTGCCGTAGCAGTGACGGTTCTCACGTGCAAACGGCCATGAATTGATCTATGTCCTGACAGATTATCTATTACGTTAAGTTTTGAAATTGTTACCAGACATGCCACTGTATACCTACAACTGGAATATGTATATTAAATTATGAATTGTCATCAGATAGTGCTACATTCTTGTTCTAGAAATTATAGTGTTTTCGAGTGATAATTATGTTCCTTCCTGGTGAAGTATGTACTTGTACGGAATATACAAACATATACAGGTCGTCAATTTTATTCTTCACAAGATAATCTATTTAGAAGAATGTGTTTTTATTTGCTTTTTACTTTTCAGTTTTTATTTGACTTTAATGAAAATTGTACGGATATGTTTGATAGATCATACTAAAATTTTAATTTCTGCAATATGTTGTAAAAGCGAAAATGCCAATTAGCCAACCCTTTCGAATTACTATACTGATGGGCTATAAGTTTATTTAATTTACATGAAGCACTGTTAATTGATCTAATCTACGTATACTATAATTTTTCATGTTCGAATGTAACCACTTGATGTCCATTTGGTTGCAGGCAGTATCAGTTTACTAGATTTATTTCCGACTGAACTGAGTTGCCCAATTGAACAGGACGTACATTAGCAAAGTTTGAAAACGTTTCCGGGCATAATAATAATAATAGCAAGGCTCTTGGACATAAATCATGACCCAAAGGTTGAAACTGCAACGTGTCCGATGAGCAATAATAGAGTGCCATTTGCTATTGATGTTGCGATATACGCATCTCCCAATTATTGGAGCGCAAAATCGATTGTTAAGCCTGACAGGTTATTCTATTAATTGATTGCAAGCTTAGCACTCCGAGTTTGCTTGATGTATGCTGTGGTCAGCGAGTTTGCCTTAATTAACTTCAAACGTAAACGTTAGTTCTCAATATAGTAACTGACTTTTGCCGTTCCATGCGGTTCTTGATCGTCCTCCGAATGTCACGATCATTTACGCGGACAGCTTTTTGCGGAGGGTTTAGCGGCATACATAAATAGATGGACATTTCACCGTTCATCGATATTCCTGTCCTTTCATGGCACAGAAAATCAGCACGATCGCCATTCAATGAATCCCTCGTCATTTTGGGGAATTGCGCTTAAAAATAAAATAGCTACTAGCTCTCGCGGTGTCCTCTTACCTTTGCCCGCTGTTCAAAACTTTCGTGTTTATCGCTTCGGCCCCAATGAACTGGCGATTTAATGGCGACCAAGATATTTGCATGAACGTTGATCGTTTTTCACCGTCCGCTTTATCATTTCACGTAATTTTTACGTGGGGTTGTTATCAGCCAATTTGACACGCGCTAAATGTTGCTGAGATTTTTGTGTACAACAACATCTTCAAACTGTATTATTTTATATTATACGTAACGAAAAGTTTTTACATCAATTAAAGTGGCTAATGATTAAAAGATATAATTTCTCTGTTTTTGTTTCGAATTTCGCAGAAATTCAACATGTTATCTAGTCACTTCAAGGATCGTCACGCGTTTAAATTTCTTCGTAGCTAAAAATTGTTGTAATAATTATTAACTTAAGGTTCTCTTAAGCTCGCCTTTGTAAACTTGTCGCGTATAATATTGTTTCTCAAATAGAACCGATGAAGAGGCTTTTACCCGAAACGCCATTTGTCTCACGATAGTTCCTTTAAAACGTCGATGGCGGTAATGATATTCGATCCTTTCCAATTGCCCGTTAACGCAGTATCGTAACGTCGATCAATGCAGTTACACGACTGATCGATGAAGGTGTTTTAACTTCCGCCAAGAGAGAGAGAGAGAGAGAGAGGCTGCCTCGATTTACTTGTTTTTTCACCGTCCACAGCGGCGAATGCTTCTTGGCGTTTCATGCGTCAGCCTGACGGACACGCATTGTGTCGAAGAACCAAGCGGAATTTTCCGATAAAGTTCGTTGAAATGGGATACACGCGTATTCAGGTAGGACTGTATAAAACTCGAGTTTTCCAGCAACATTCACTCTAGCTTATCTACACCGCATTGTAACGAAATCGTTAACCCAGATACCTTTTAAAAACGCTAGTTGTAATATTTTTATGTGGACGTTGACATTTTTATAACATTTCATCGCTATCAACATTCACCTGTGATAAATCGTGGCAAATAAATTTCAATTATTACGGTATCCTTAACAGGAATCATTTTAGGATGTTGAAATTATGGCTTCTGCTTGCTGTTGATTATTACGAATGTATTATGATTCTATTCGCATTGGAGAAGGTTTTAACAAAGTTTTTGGGATGTAAGGATGTACTGACCTGTTGGGGTGTCGTCGTTAGTTCTTGTCGGTCGGAACCCAAATACGGCGGGTATAATTGCGCGAGACACATAATAGCTTCGTTGCAGAACTTCAGCCCCATTACTTCTTCGTCTTCTCTTCCGTACCGAAAAGTCAGCGTTATTTGTCCGTACACCTAAGAAAATACATTTTTGCATATTGTAATCGTCCTCGTTGCACCAAACATCCTTGTACGAAAATTAAGGTATTAGAGTGTATTAGTATTTACTTTGTAGCATGACAGTAATTAAAATTAGCAATGAATACTTGATAGCACTTGTATTAATTTATCTGATAATTAGTGTACGTGTTTATTGTGTGGAACAGTTTGAGTGTCTGATTATTGAATAAGATAAATACACTGGTTCATCCATTAATTACAGTGACAAGGGTCACAGGAACTTTGAAACCATTAGCAAATTGCAGTAATTTAATTGTATTCCAGTGGTGGTTGCCGTAAGTCAGAAAATTCGATTAGGATTGTTTGGCTGATCCTTTTAACAACTCGCGAAAGTTTGTCGTATCAAAGTGCGTGTTTATAAAAATATTGAATACTTCTCTTTTTTAACATTTCACGTTTCAATGAAAAGCTACGCTGACGTGGCAGGTTAATTAACGTTTTAAACAAACTTTTACTTCCGCGGTCTGCAAATATATGTGGGAAGTATGAATTTATTATAATGGTTGGTAAAAGATGCAAAAGTTTGTCCGGTACGGTAAAATCACAACGTGTGTCTCTTAATGCGTCTCACACTCACAATGGCTCTCTAAATGCGTCTCGCAGCTCACTATACGTCTCACAGCTCACTCGCTTCTGCCGAAAAGCATTCGCTCGTCAAGATGCACACCCTCATACACACACACACACACACACACACACACACACACACACACACACACACCAATCAAACGCAAAACCTATTGTGTCTCGACACTTATCTATGCGTGGCGCACCACCGGCATTCGGGCCACCTATCGGTTCCTAGTAGAACGGCCAATGCGACAAAAAATGACACGCACACATTCAAGCTCGCCAGCTCCTTATGCATCTCACATATGCTCGTAGCAGAATTAATGTAATAATCAACAAGGAAATAAATAACGTTATTAATACGATGAGTATTAGTTTGTGGAAAGTGAAAAATGTTGGTAGGAAAGATAATACTTACTCTTTTGTCCTGCAAATAGTCAGGGTCGACTAGAAGGACACCCTGCAGTTTATCGATCTTTGATTCGCTAACGACCAGATCTCTGCTCGGTAAGTAGAGTGTGAGTTTGTTGTTTGGCGACGATTTCCTGAAGATTCTACAATGAAAATGACCACTTATCAATTCCCAGTAGGTAATTAATATTCATGGTAATTAACAGCGATAAATCACGCAGTATTTGTACGTAGGTGATGGCATTGAAGAGAAGATTGAACCGAATGAAATATCAAAATATTACTAATCATGAATTATCACGTTGAATAAATAACTACGTTTAAGTATTCAATGAATACCTGTCAGTAATTTATTCACATAGACTTTTGAATACCATTCAAATCTAGTATATCATGTTTCATAGCGTAAAAAAAAGATTTTAATGGCCACAAATATTTTTTCATCGAGCACAGAGGCCCGCTTGAAAACTGATACGATGAAATTGGCCTGAGATGTGTACGTGTTAAAAACTATTTTTTTCGAAAACGATAGCGTGACCCCCCTACGCTGCTGACGTATTTCGGAATGCTATGTCGTTCATAAGAAAGTTTCTGTAATGTTCCTGACGTTCTGATTGGGCCATGAATTGTCGTTGCTTTAGTACCGTTTCGGCAATGCTTTGTGCTTGTCCGCACGTGTGACAGCCACCTAGTGCTGTAACTCTTTAGCGAAGTCACGTGGTCGCCGTAATTTACGGTATCAAGCTGAACCTCAAGCACGTCCCTCTCGCAATGAGAAGGGAACGAAACTTTCCGTTAAAATTGAAAACATCAACGAAAACACACGAATTTACTTGCATTCTAAAACCATTCTGTACGAAATCGAGAATGCTCGAATAATTCATAGAATTTCATACGGATGTTTTCTTACGAACAAAACTGAAATGTCCTTAATCATTCTTATATTATTAATATCTTTCTTCGTTTGATGACTTATTTACCAGATCGCTGTCTTTTACGTGTAGCTTCATTAATCGAAAAGGAATTGAAATTGCATTTGTAATTAGTGTTGGATGTCGACCCTATCCTAAGCAGACTTGAAGACGTTCGCTCCATTGTCGCATTTCGGGTCTTAAGGTCCAATAACCTAATCCTTAGTTTTATGATAGGACCGCCGCTTTCTCGACCATTTCGCATTCTTGCACGAACCCTTCGATAAGGGCATTACTCATTGCAGCTGCACAAATAGCTTTCCCTTTTTTTATATTACTATTTCCGCTTCCTCCACCGTTTAGATCATGTATATAAACTACTCGGAAATGCACCAAATTGGAGAACGATTTTTGTCAATGTAAGGTTCAGACCTCCGTACCGTCCGGCACTCTGCAGAAATCAGTTGTACTATCGCGAGATTAGAACCATATCCGTGTATTATAGTTTACGTTGAATAAAACCATTTTCATCGACAAACTCCGGACTGTGTTGATTATCCCGATATTACAGCATTAGACGAAAACTTGAGAAGGATGCATTACAACGACTTTTTAGACTCGGTTGGCCATTACAACATGAACAAATCAAATGTTGTGTAAACTGTGGTGGGCCATACTGCCAAAATTAATTTGGTGTGCAATTAGTAAACCGATATGCTACACGTCCAGTGTAACTTAACCCGAACTGTTTGGGGAATTATGCTTGGTTGGACATGTAACTACGTCACAGGATATACAGGTAAAGTCGATTGTTTACGCACATCAGCCATGTCAGAGTGGGCCGTCTATTTAAAGGTCGAATTTCATTTATAGCCCACGTCGCGAAGGAAAACCTAGCTTCCGATATTTTTGAAGTGATAATTGACACCGAAATTCACCAACGAAACATTTTTAACGGTATATATGTAAACGAAGCTAATTTAAACCGGCTGTCAACGTTTTTAACCCGTCTCGTTTTGCAGCGTGTACGTGTCTATCCACGTATCTACATGTGTCAGTTAATACAGGCACAGACCGGATGTCGAATATGGCAATGCGCCAAAGTGAAGTCCTGAAAAAGCTGGCGATATCGTAGATTGTTCTAAAACAAATACACCGAGCACCGCTCTATTCTATCCAGGCAGATGTTAGTGCAGAAAACGATGTTGACGATTTTTCCTGTTTATTTGCTGCTTTAGCTTGATTGATGGAAAGTCAGCCTGTTTCCTGACGTGTCGTGTTTGACACCTGTAGAGGAAATAATCTTCCCAAAAATCATGACACATCACACGTTCGCTCATTTATACTGTAATACGTCGTTGTCAGCAGTATGTATCCGTATTTAAATAATTCACATAGTTAATAGTCCAAATATCAGTACTAAACGTTCGACTATATTGTTTTCGTTGTTATGGTTGAGAAATAAAAATTCGTAGGTATTCGAAAATCCTTTTTTATCTATTTCATAATACGGTTCTTCACATAGCACAATTTGACAAATTCATACTCATGCCTCATACTCAGATATTCCCTCCTACATTTTAAAATGTTAATGAAATTTCTGTATCTTTTTATGACGCATCTGTCTTAAAAGATGGGTAAATTTCAGTTGAAAGAAATTACATTTGAGTCTGGCGTTTTCTGTTTAATACTTTAGTACACGGTCATAATTAATAATGAATACAGTTGGTGATGGATGTAATCATACAGCTATCTTGTTCTACCTGTTCCCTTCCTCTATTTGCCCATAATGATGAAATTATTAACGCACCGTCATACTGCACGTCCATATTTCATCGGAATGGCCTAAGCACGACTTTAATATTCATTCGCGTTCAATACTTGAATAGGCACGCGCCTGGGATTTACTTCTGTGTCAATAGGAATTCTGTCATCTGTGTTGTTCGGTATTCACGTCCCCTCGAATGCGAAGATGTGATTGATCATACTAACCCCGCGTAGTATAGATATCAGATAACCGAATGTTATTCCCTGCATGACCGCTCGGATATTTCAGTAAATCGATGTGGATCCAGGAAAATCTTGAAATATTTGCTAAACTGTGTTTCAAGTTTCAATGACAAATTGAAAGTTACACTGCAGACAGAGTCATTCATTTCGCAAATTTAATGGAATTAGTGAAATTTCATAACGTGATGTGCTTGAAATTCTTTATTTATTATTAGTTTAATTATCGTTCCTGTGTTATTGTTGTTGTCGTAGTAACTATTTTTTTCAAGTGAAATACGTTGAAATTGCAATAGAAGTTTCGTTGGTCGTCTTTCGCTGGTTTAATACTAGAAGGCGTAAGTAGGTCTCGCCTTGACCATTCGTTTATTTATTTATCTCCTCTTGTTTGCTTAGTCTCGGGGAATGCGTGCTAACGAGACTTGCAGGGACCTGCTACGTTTGATGAAGAAAATTTTATCACGTGAAATGCGATATACGTTTCAGAAAGGAAGAAAGTTTAATTTCTTCGTGAAAAGTATTATTTTTATCCTTTAATAATTAAATAGTATTATTTAATAGAATTTTGAAGCATTTTATATCAATAAAATGCTATAAAAAAACAATTAGATATCTCGCTACCCTTTCAGTTAAATGCTTTTCACTCGTTGTTATTGTATAAATGAATTCCTTGAAATTCTTTACTCGTAGTTTCTGTTTGCAAATTTTCTCTGGCATATTAGGCGTTGCACGGATTTCTTATTATTTAATTTGTCGTTACGACGAAGTAGAATTACATGTAGAATTACCTTTGGCCAAGGATGGCGGAATCTGAAACGTGATCTGGACTTAACTCGAGTTTTCTGAAACATAAGACACGACACTTGCATGTAACATATGTACGTCACGATGTACAGGGGGTACTATTTACAACGATTTATGTATGAATAGTGTCATCATTACGCTAGAATTATCTACTTTGACAAACATTTAGAAAAGTCACCGTTACCATTACGTAGAATATCAAATTTCTTATTACGATTATGACCCGAGAAAAACGAGTGCTACATGTCATACGTTAAAATTGTCTGCTACCAGCGGTAAACAGTTTATGTGTGCCGCAGTTACAGAATAACGTGGTTGTAAACGTTCATCGTACGCATTAACAGCATGCTACTGTGGAGTCGGTGTATTTCGACGAAGGGAAAAAGGGGATTGATGTCGCGGTGCTGATGAAGCTAATCCCGTTCCCTTTGTTTAGGTGTCGCGAGTCAAGCCTTTGTCGCGCTGATGCACGTGTCGACACGTGGCATAGCGCTATGAACGCGTGTTTCATGCAGTTATGGAATGAATGCACGTTTGATCGCGAGTGTAATTTAGTACATATCAGCTCAAACTACCCGGAGTTGCCGAGGTTTCTTATATCTAGGACATCGGCGTTTATGGAAATATGCAAATCAAACAATACAAAGAGAAGGAGATAAGATGTCCAGATTTTGTGACTTAAATAATCATGAATCTTCCGTTTGTCCAATGATACTCTTTGGTTTCTTTTTGTATAAAAACCTTTTTGTATCGCACTTACGACGAAACATCTGAACAAATCTTTTCGTACAATACAACATCATCTATCTCGGAGTAATTGGCTGCTTGGTCGATTCCATCTTTGTGCAAAACGTTGGAGCAAGTCTTAAAAGCTTTTACAAGTGCAGACACTTATACGATGGAGCCGGGCAAAACCGTAAAGGTATCGCGAACATAATCCACGAGCAAACATCCACCTAAAATAGAATTAGCCATGGCGGCCAGACCGCGGGGGAAATTTATTCGAATCGTTTACCCGGCCCGGGAATTGGCCCAATCAGCAGAATTATCGGGGTAGTTTCGCAATTTTCACCGCGCCTATTGTGTAATCCTATCGGCAAATAATGTGTTTTCACCAACAGCGAAATATGTAAATTTTTCTGCATAACGTATACAAGAGCCGACAACACTTGTGCGCTTGAAAACTCATGGCTGCTGGTATGGTAGTAGTTGGTATTTTTCATAGTAAAATCATTTTCATCCGTGCGCATTTTAAAGCTTTTTTTTCTTCTTGGAAATCTTGGAACATTTTTAGAACGCTAAATGAATTTTGCGGATATTTTTTCTCCTTATTTTTAGCAAATCATGTAATTCTTTTTTTCGAATCGTCCAAACAAAAATTGCAATGCAATACTTCTCACAATGCCGTTCATAACTTTACCTCAATATCAACAAGTTTTGAAGGCTGTTGGATTAATATATTGCAATATAGACTGGCAGTATAGATTTCTTTGGTTGACAAAATTCCCTCTATTAAACAAGGGGACTGTGTCGATACAAAGAAGCGAATAGCTGCTTATCTCTGTTTACCTTTTTATGACGCCCTAGGAACCGCGGCTTTGTGCAGCCTATGCATTACTATACCCTTAATACTTCCTTAGTCTAAGACGCATAGAGTTCGAGAAAAGACGTGTCTCCTTAGTTCCCAAATAAAGTTTAGAAGAACAAAAGTATTTGAAGTCTTCTTTAATTTTTACCCATATTCCAATAAAGGCAAACACATGTGGGCGGTTGTACATTTTTGAAATTCCAATTACAATTCTTTTAATATAATTGTTCATTTTGAAAACTATTTTGAATTTCTCGACCCTTACGCGCGTCGTTTTTCTTTCATCTTTGCACCTAACAGGCTACTTGTTTTGCATGCGTGGGACGGACATTATTAAACTTCTGTGCACGCCAGGCTGTATATAGGAGCACTTGTATCAAAGAAAACAAGAGGATAAACAGAGCGTGCCGAAATGTCCAGGCAAATTTATGGCCTGGAAGTAAAGCGCCAGTTTCGTGCGGTAATTTTCCCCTTGCGAGATTCCTGCAAAAAGCATCTTCCTCTCCATTATATTTACACCATTAACTTGATAAACCACTGCATGTTACTCAGCAGCTTCGTGTAAAACTTCGAATCACGCATTAAAAAAGTCTTAATCTACAGCGTTTTTCCGTGAAAACATCGTTATATAAAACCTTTTACGGATATAACATAAAGTTGAAATTTGGTGAATGAAGCATTGCACGTTGCTAAAAATTAATCTTCAAATAGAAATTTATTATTAAAATTATCGCGAGTCTATTAATAAATTTCAAAATTACTAATACTTCCATTTCAGTAGGCGATTTCGGTACGTTCAATTGAGCAGAGTGATTTCCTTGCGTTAATGCTTTTTGCGAAATATCAAAAAAGTTCACTTAGCAGATGAACTTGAACTGCATTAGTTCCTTCAGAGCTACGCTTGTTGTCAAATACTGTTTGCTGTCACTATTACGTGGCGGTTGGCAACGCGTGAAGTACATAGAATTTCAACCGCACAAAGCCCAATACCTGTCGGTTTGTTAATATCGCATTTAACAGATCGAATTAGCGAATTTTCAGCAATCTTGGAGAATTAATGCGTGGGTTGAAATGCGTCCGATATAGTTGCATAGAGCATACGACTAACATCGATTCCATAATACCTTCTAAATAGTCTTACCATATTGTTCATGCGTGTACTGCATTCTATTTCAATGAAGTAGCTCATTAAGCCACGCGAAACATTACCAAGTACATCATGAGCGCATACTGCGAATGCTTTAATCCTGCAATTTCAAGGAAATAACACGGATTACGCGGTCTTTTTGACAAAAAATGACAAGTTTAGTGTATGCCAAGCTGCGAAGAACATTTGGAAGACTCTCGAAGTGTTCACGAAAAATATCTACTACGTGTTTGCCAAAGAAAATGATGTGAGAAAGTTTGGAATGGTTCGTAACTCCGAGGTGAATTCTATTACCTTAACCAGCGCGTCGTGGTTTTCGTGATGTTAAATAGTTTTCATTACGCTCTTTACACGAAGAACTTTTCTTTGCTGATGAAAAAGTTCTTTGTGAGAGTTGTCATAAGCATTACGTTGCAAAAGTAGGATATAACTTTTAAAGCAGCAACCGCCCGGTACATTACAGGTTTCTTACGACTTTTTCCTCTCTACAAGAGTATGCGATATACGATGCGTATACTAATGCATACGTGTACTAACGGAAATTATGAGGGATTCCGGGAAGCATGAAGGAAACATTTCTCTGTGAGCAGTGGCTTATTACGTAGAAGAAAAGAAAATACGCAACACTGCGATTTCATCATGCTCATTATTTGTAATCCACTGTACCAGAGAGACCGCTAATTGTAAACCGTCTACAACTTCAGTAAGAAAATAAGATGCAAGTATTACAATTCTGCACTGTTAGTTTGTTTAGTGAATACTTTGTCTTCCTAATTTCATTAAAATGTCCAATTCGTCTGACAATTTGAATACTTATCGGTATTTCATCTACCATTATCCGACATATCTATTGAATGCATGCAGTACTGCAATCAATCAACCGTACGTTGTACTCGGATTTCACAGGATCCACGAGTAAACATCGTTACTATTGTACCGTGTTTGCGAAACAACACAAATTCAATAACGTAATAAAATAAACAACATACCAAAACTCCACGATGGTTGTGTATCATAAACGGGAAACAGAAATGAGTATTGAATGAAGGAAAATAATATACGTGGAAACCATATCGGAAATGTGGTGTAGTTTTTCTCGCAGCCATAAGTTTACATACACATGTGGGTAAAACATACATTTACCCGAAAAACCCGAAGGTTCAGCCATATTTTTTGAAAATCTCTCGAATATATCGTCTTCGGCGCTTCAGTATTTCATCATAAACGTATCAAGCGACGCAATGGGCCATTATAAATGCATTATAAGTGGGGTTGTCACACGTATCCTCTCGTCACGGAACCTTTTTCCTCCTATTCTTACTCGACCACCCTCGAGCATCGTCACTCGGAATTTCTCGTCCCGGGGTTAGTGAAAATTGCTACAGGGAATTTTATTATAATGATGTAACTTATAACTAATTCATGTCCTGGACGACTTTATATTCATAACAGATATTTCACGAATACCGTACCTCCCCTTAGAATACAATTTGAACTGTCATTATACTGGTAGGTACTTATATGTAAAATTATTTCAAATAACTCTTTTGCAACAACTTTTTCTCGACTCTACTCTGCCGAACATTACATGCATTCAATGCATTCACAGACATCCCTTTTCCTCACGCACAGCATCCATGCCTACCATTCTCAAACTTCCTCGAAGCCTTCACATATTCGAAATTAAACACGTACAAATACTTTTCATCAAGTACCAATAATCTCAATGGCTTTCGTACCCACTTTTTCACATCCCACATGAGTATGCATAAAAATCCAACAAATTCTAATATTCTGTATTCATTAATGATCGCGTTGAATTTCGTAATGGTGATATATGGAATGCTTCAATTGTCATCGGGCAGAAACTTGGAAGTGGTCCGTTTTACGTCATCTATTTCTCACGAAGAAAATACTAGACGTCACGATCCTTAAGCACAATTCATGATACGAAAGGTTTGCTTCTGCTACGTAGTATATTTCATTTTCATCATCGGAGGAGATTGATTAAGTGCCTCCGACAAAAGCTGCGCTTCGTTTCTCATTTCGTTCCCCCTTTCCATTCGTCCAATCCGTATACAATTGTTCCTGCTTCTCCTTTACCAAATCTGCTTTCTGTGTCCCTGGAGTAGCTCGTCCCGAAGAGATTGTTAAACCCGAACAAAATTAATTTTAAGCCATATAACGAAACGTAAAGTATAAATAGTTGTAAATATAATTCCTTGATACGCTGTACATTATTACCACGTAATTAAAGGGACGTAAAAGGGACTTGCTAGTCGTAAACACATCTATCAGTGTAATGATTTCCTCTTGGTGTAATTTTATTACGAGCCATTAGTCTTTCTTCTGACAGTAGACGAATATTTCTTTAACGTTTGCACAGATACTTAGAAAGCATTTTAGTAATTGGCAACTGATACTAAACGCGTGACATTTTAGGGCAGGGAAAGTAGGGATATGGAACGATTGATAACGCGCTAACAACTGGCAATTTGGATAGCAGTTCATGATAAATTTCGGCAGTTAATAGGATAAGCGAGTCTTAAGTAGCAACAACCCCTGGTAAGGGTGTAGTTAAATTGCCACTGAAAGGATGGCATCTGCCCTTCCTCGCAGCTCCCCTTAATACCCGTTTTATTCAAGAGTTATATCCGAACGTACAGTTGAATCTTTTTTATTGGCATACGAACGATAACGGCATTGAAAATTTAGCTCGAAGTTGCCGAGGGTACGCGTTGAACTTGTGATAGAACGCAACGTGCGGAAATGGAAATTGTGGCTTATCTGTCGTTACGCGAAAGCAAAACGTTTCCTTACCGGATTTCAGCCTATTTCGCCCTCTGTGCTCTATATTTTCTATCCTTCCGGACTGTGCGATTATAAAAACTATTATATAATCCGGTACTTATACATTTTGGACACCAAATAGTTTTTAAGGGCCATTTTCTATCAAGAATATCGGTTTTGGAACAATTATATATGTTATTGTAATCACTTTGATATATTTGACACTGTACAGAGTTGTATACAAAATAAAGTTAGATTCAAGTCATATAACAGGTAATTTCTTAACTTCATGTAACGTAACTATATAACACTATATTATTCATTTTTACATAACTACATGTATTAAGATCTGACAATGGTCGATGTTATTGCAAAAAATTTCTGCCAATTAATTTCCTGCATCGTGTACAATTTTAGCCTTGCATAATGAAAATACTTGTGACTCCTGTTACATTGTCCTGTAAAATGTACTTAAGGTAGGTTCAATCCATTCTCATTTCGTCTACCAGCAGCGACAGGTAATATGGGACATAATTTTCATGGGAGAAGACTCCTAACTGCGCCACTATGAAATCAGTGAAAGCCATTGCACCTACGCATACGTCTTTGTCGAGATTTCCGGCAAAAGACGGGGAGTGGGTGGGGTTTGAGGGGACGGAACAGAAGGCACGCGGGAGATTTGCCGTGATTGAGCTCCGTTTCGATGATAAAAAATGGATTGGAAAGCTATCGTCCGTGAATATCCAACGTGGGCGTTAAGAAAAGCGCAGAACGACGTGCTGATCTTGGGTTCCCGTTCAGGCCTACGTGTGTGTATGTGTGTGTGCTTGTGTGTCCGTGTGAGCAGAATGGTCCTCGTAAATAGTGGCCTTCCGACTGTGGAAGTTTGGCTATCCAGATGCCCGAGGAAAAGAGGAAATAGGGGATAGGGTAGGGGAGTGTACAGAAGGTGCGAGGGGATCACCGTACCCTCGGGATTTGCGTATCTAACTTTCACTGTGCGCTTAAGAATTCCGAGGGCATATTCCACCGGTGTATACACTATTCAGGAAGGGTCCTTACGTAACGTGCCGACCTTGACACAGGATGCACGACAGAAAAATCGTCATAATCCGCTGAACGTACGCTACATTACTCGACAATTACAGGCTTCTAACAGTCTTGGCAATCACTGACCGAAATTTTCAACGTTTTATTTCCAAATGGTTATGTCTGAAGTAACGTCACAATACGTCATAATACTTGGAAAACCTATTTGTTACATACGCGATATTTCATGACCATTTATCACTATTGTAATTTTGATTTTCATCGGGCGGAAATATCCATCGTGCACTCGTTTTATACTTCTAACATTACCCTTGCGTTTTTATAGGTTTATTCGCTCGTGTCATGGCAGAAATCAGCGTTGATACGGCGATATTTATTTTCTACCATCACGCAAGCGTTTTGATCTTTAACAATATGTTCAGTCTTGCGCAACAACTACGCCTTTCAGACTGGATTCGTTTTCCAGCCGATTGAGCTTTTCGTGGACAGCGGGTTGCACTGAGCGGATCTGCCAATAAAAATATTGGATAATTTTGCAGCAAAGATGACGCGATCACCCCGATGCGTCATCATTTTCCCTATGCATTTTTTCATCAATTTTAAAGCAATTACCATTCACGGCTTTAATGCATGAATCGACGTTGACACAAACGTAGTTACATCGAACTAAGAAAGCAATTGATGATGTAAATCAGCTAATAATTGCAGATTTTTTTCTCTTCTTTGCCTCAAGTAATTGTACTATTATTATTGTTTGGCCAAACATTACTCGTTTTCTAACTGCCTTGCGACTTTAATTAATTTCTGTTTTAATTTTATTTCTGACAAACGAGTACCTACTGTCTTTATTTATACTGAACATATCTTGTTCCGTTCCCATATATTATCGAACAGGTGCTTCAATTACATTGAATGTTATGGAGTAGAACGAAAACAGTTATTGCATCGTTAACCGCGTGTAACGGCCGTTACGTTGGGCGTGAAGTCTTTTTTTTACATTATTCAGGACCCGTCGGCCATGAAATTTTCGGCGAATCGACATGACGAGAGGAGAAATTACACGATACGTTAACTCCGACAACGGCAGCGCGGTAGGTCAGATTATATTAGCGGCATTATTAACAGCCGCGGCGCTCCGTATTTCTGCCTAGAAATAAATTATGCGTTCCGCATAAATTTGCATGCATTTTGGCAATTGTTGCCGGTATGCTGCTGTTTCCCACACAGATAAGGGCCTCTAATGCGACAGACACTTAACGGCACGCGGCAATACGGTGCCACGGTTTAATATCGACTCTCCAAATTTATTACCCTTTAATTACGGGGTTCTCTCGTCAGCTTTCAGCGCCAAGGACACCGTGCACTTGCCACAATGATGTCTTTTTCACTTGGCTTACCTCGCCGGAAGACTGATAATTAATATACCTTAACCCGACAGGAAAAATTTCGCAAAGTTTTCGTACGAGCTTCTCAGTCATTGCTGAAACGAGTAAATCCAAAGGAATGGCGCATTAATTATTTTCCTTATTCATGTAATTTTTATCGTATCAAGTTTATGCGTTCATTTTTATTGTGCATGATGTGCTTATGAATTCAGAGTTAATGTCAGATTATTTTCCCAAATTCTGGACAGTGCGGAAATGGAAAACATGACAAGTGAAGAGATAATAACATACGTACACGTTTCAATGATTTGCAATTAAATTTGACTCTCTAATTGAATTGCACGATCATAAAGTTGAAAGGTCATATACAATTAAATGTTCAACTTCGGCATTTACTAGTTGTAATCGTTGTCCAATCAATGATTGCCGGTATAATTATTGAACAAACCATAACGAACTAAATTAAGTTAATTAAATTGATTTAAGTTATTTAAATAATAGCATTTCCATTTCAGGTTTAATTAAACCTTTACAGATTATTAAAACCTGGGACAATGGAGTCTGAAATATGATACACATCATTTCCCGTGGAATGTGATACATGTGATACGCATACCTGTTTTTCAATCAGTTCATTCAAACATTCAATTTTCTCTTATTACGATTGACAGAAAAAATGTAATATACAGTTATTGAATTTGTTATTACATTATACAATGATGCACTTAAAGATGAGTGTAGAGTCTGGAAATTGCTGTATATGCAAAGTTAATGAAAATAAATAAATCTGAATTCATTTCAAGTAGATTGTGCCGTCAACCGCAGATGGCAATTAAGTCATCTTCGCGTGAATCATAGCCAAATTGCTTGACGTTAGCTCGCAGGTGCAGATGGCTCTTCTCCAAAGCCCAGTTTCTAACGTGACTCAGGGCTCATTGACAAACTAAGGGTTTACTCAACGTAAATACATTATCCGTAACCTTGCACAACCCCCACTTATAAATTGACGAAGCAAAGTGTTGGTACGATAGATAATTATACAATCTTTAGTTTTTCGCCGAAAGAGTTCGAAGAAAAAAAATGTATTGTTGAAATCGAAATAAGATTTACTAAACATCCTCTTTTGTGAAAGACATAATTATTAGTTTATATATCATAATATTAGCTTAAAGTTAGAACGAATTGTAGCTACTCGCTCGCGTGGCTGGCCAAATACTTTCTCCGCCACTGAAAATGCGTTTCATTAAGAAGCGTATACACGTTAGAAAAATAATCTAACCAATGTAAATCCACGGAATTCGTAGACGATACAGTTGGTTGGGATAGACTCGTTCAATAAACACAGAATATTTTCATAGCGGTGCTCTCGAAATTCAATATCGCAGAATACGTTTGGCCCGAAGGTCGTGGGTGGACCGTGAGATCCCTCGATCACCGAGGCATTTTCCACTGTACTATTTATACTAGAAATTTCTTTGTTATATATAGGCCAAAGGAGATTCGGCTTGGATAACATCGACGTCGTCCATCACGTACGCGATACCTCCCTTCGCGATACCGAATTCCCACAGAAGCCCCGAGACGTAAGAACAGAAAGAAAGAAAGAAACATTTCTCAATCCATTAGGACTTGGAGATTTTTACCTCTCGACCGCCGAGACCCAATAGGCTAATCTTTGGGGCTCCATCTGACCTTGCTTTGCCGCGAGTTAATTAATCACGAGTTCATTAACCGTAGATTGAATTCCCCGATGGAGCGGCATGTATGTAATCGTCATGCGTGTTAAAGTTTAATCAGCACGTTCGGACTTTGCGACAATGTTTCAGCGGTATTCATTTATAAACCATAACCGCTATTTTCACTACGTTTTTCAACTAATATTTCATGGCATCATCTTTCCATTTAATAGTTGATTTTTATAGTTACTGCTGTGTCGTAATTTTTTGCTTACGCTTAAAAATGCTTATCAGTATCATCATTTCGTTATTTATTAATGCTCAAGCATCTGACAAATAGGTTTAGAGGTAACAGTAATTTGCTAAACTTCATGCTGGGTGCATTCTATTCTTGTTGCATTTGTTTATACGAATTTGTAACGAAGGAAGACTGGTTTATTAAAATTGCGCTGAACCGAGCCTCTCGCTGAGCGGGGATATATGTATTTACTTTCCGTCCCTTTCTCAGGGAAGCATGTTAATGGCGCGTAAACATAATAAACCGTAAGCCAATGTCTACGGTCTATTGGAAGGTGTATGCTTTACGATGAATTCAGAGGCTGTAGATGATAAAGAACTGATAAGGTGTCATCGTGTTTGTACTTTTGGTATCTCCGGAAATGATTTTAACGGGCGAACCGGCTTTCCATTATTCAGTGGCTGCGAGGAATACGTATTCGTTGATCCCGGTTAATTCACCGAAAGCACCGAACGGTCTGATTGAACATTTTCAGGCGTCGTAGGGCTCTCTGGCGACAGGGAATTTCCGGCGAATCGTGTCACCTGGAATTTCCCTTGGCAACCATCGAGTCTCGAGGCTCATCTAAGCAGTCTCGCGCTTGCACGGTTAGTTGCTTTTATCGGATGCAGGGCAAATCATTTAAGTAGTTCCTCCAACGAACTTGCAGCGTGATCGGCCCACGACGAAAGGTATTAAGCGTCTTTAACAAGCCGAGCTAATTAACTGGCCGAGGATGCAACTACTTGGCCGGGTACATACTCTTCCGCGACAAAGCTCAAATTATTCACGTATCACGACAAAAGCTTCCCCAAGCGAAACAGCCATTCGGGTGTGACGAACCGACAGTCAATTAGCCAGACTAATTAGTCACTCCTACATACGCCGGCAGCAAGAAGGAACCGTAGATCCCTTCTTCCACGTAATCCTTGCTATCGAAGAGCTTCGCCTGATAATTATCCGGTTATACCGTAATACGATCGTAGATAACGAAACGTTTGGTCAGCGTATATTGGTTAATCGAAAATGCATAGCAAATGGCAATGTGATTTGAGCATTAATAGTAGCAGATAATTGTGTCAAGACGATGAGAAGTGAGACGATTTTCTTAGCCACACTTTGCGTTTTGATGATTTACACATCTGGTCAATCTTTTTAAATGATATTATTTGATGTTGACAAAAGACACTTGAAACATATTTGCATGTAAGGATTTTGCATTTACCATATTTGCTAGAACTTTGCAATATTCGTATCCTCCTCTGCTCAAGGAATTTCAGTAATTTCCTTGCATAACCTGTTATTTGATTTACGGAGAAACATCCGATACATACGTACAGACCTTTCGACTTTTCCAACACTTCTAACGATCGGCCTGAGGGATGTGTAAGTTAGCAGCGGAATCGTTTTATCGATCATTTCGTTCGTCTTGTAGGGTGGACCATTTATGGGTCATCTCCATAGGAAATATCCTGGCAGCCGGCGGATTACGGATGTATCCCATCAGCAAGATGGGGTCCCGGCACTGTGCTCGGGCCTAAAGCTTCGAAAGGTCACGCGAAACTGGTGTCCCCGTTCTTCCGGCAAGATACCTAACGATATCTCAAACCGCGTTTTCCTTCCTTTACGAGCAGTCCCTCATCGCCGGAGATTTTATGAGATATCAATGTCGGCCAACGCGAAATTTCGTCTTTACCGCTTGCCGTTTCCGGTATTACAGGATTGACAGTGACAAATAGTGGCAATTCATCGATTGGCTTTATCAAGAATTCGCAGTTTCGGTGTCTCACGACTGGGGCTTTAAGAGATGTAACAAAGATTTTACAAAAATACACGAAGTATAGTTTAATTTAAGTTGTAAAATTATCTTTGCGAAATAAAAGTAGCAGATCGGGGCATAAAAAAGAAGTAAAAAATATGAACGTCTATGTTTTACCGTATCACGAGGAGCGATTTATTTTAAGTGAACTTTGGCCCAACCTAGTTGGGCGTGAGATATAATTGTGAAAATGAGTAATTTTGTACAAACACGGACATTCATAATCATGATAAGGCGGAGTAAACAAAACGTAGAATTCCTTGCAACACGAAATCTTATAAAAACGATGAAATGTTGACCTTTTTTTTAAACCTGGCCAAAAGGTCAACTGATATGTTTTACAGTCAAAAGAAACACGTACTACGTGTCACTGACAAGCAATTTACATTTGCATCATTTATTATGTTAATCAAAATACTTGATTTGTATTTTCTACGTGTATGTATGCATGTGCTAGTGGAGGAGCGAGGTGCGAGAAATTAATAGTAAAATAAACCACCGTCGTGGAAACCACCATCGTTCATTGTAATCGTCAGACGATGACAAAAAGTGGCTGACTATAGACTCGGGATTGACTACTGGCTTATTTGCTCCGTCGTATACACTCGTTTGATCGATGTTATTTGAGCTTACATTTCACCTCTCGATGACGTAAACCCTTTTTTTGCAACCCTTCGGGCTTTCTTCGTACGATAATCTAACGGGCCATAAACGCTCATTGTAAGGTCATCCAGTCCCCCCCCCCATCGAGTTTTCGCCGTAGGTGTATACGTATTATTAAACGGATGATCGATTAATTTAGTTTGGAAGCACTATAATTTTCCATTGAACTGTATACATATACATATGTATACATCTTTCCCAGGACTAAACTGACATTTTAATACGCATACACGTAGGAACGTTGCAGAATCGATTGCAGGAAGTTATAAGAATTCCTTTTGAAGTAATAGCACTGATTCTCTGTGCGACAGGGGCAATTGTCATTGTCGATATCGTCGTATCTCTTGCCATTGCCGTATACCTTTCGTAACGATTTTCAGTGGAAAAGCATCGTAAAGAGATTGCGAAGTGTACGTAACAGACCGTCCTGGCAGTCTGTCTGCTCATTGCCCAGAGGGTATAAACCACGGTGTGGTGGAAGGACGGGGAGGGGAGGGAACATATACGTCTCCGAAAAGTCGGAAGGCACGAGAGGAGACATATAATCCACTTCTCGCTGCTAGCGATTCGTGTGGCCGTTGCCGGGTATAAAGCAGGCATAAACCGGAATCTCGTAGGGAATTTTTCCGTAGAGCAGATAACGTAAGATGGAAATTGTCCGCTAATAAACCGTCCGTACTGTAACACGTTTTTCCACAAGAAAATATCTTTTCCCCCTCCCGCGCCGTTCCTTTTCTTTTACAGTACCGTTCAATTTGTTCCGTAAACATTCACGGTCGATTCGTTGGCTTGACTAATTACCCGGCCGCTTTCCGATGTGGCGATTTAATGGTGATTATTGTTTCGAGTTAATTTCCCTCGTAAGGCCGTAGACTAACGACTCGGAGCAATTCGCTCGGTTTCAGCGTCACGCTCCAGCCGTGGTTGTTTTAATTTTAACTTGTTTCTATGCCGACTTCATTACGGAATATGGCTCTGTGTTCAATAACGACACGTGCGTTGATGTAAAAAATTCAAGATGCAGAAATCATTAATCGATTTATTTTTTCGAGATCTTAATAGCTGTTTACATAGTTAACTTCCTTTTGCTTACCAAAATGACAAACTCATGTATTAAGTATGCATATCAACACATGTAACATACTTTAATTGACGTACAATTAACGAGGTATTTTAATAGTTTTAAAACCGGCCTCAGCCTATGTTTACGATATTTTAGTTGACACATTTTTATATCTCAAAGGCACATTTTCCGTTGGAGTTGCTGTATTTTGGATTTTACGTCGACCGAAATTTATCATCCAATTTATCGTGTTTACGCGGCATACCACAAAATTACGAACGGTCATAGAAATAGTATGTTTTCTCCGTGGGATGATGAATTACAATTCGGTATCGTTCGAGCGCCGATGAGCTCGTAAATCGTTGAAAATCGATCGACCTGTTGTTAGTGACGGACATGTGTGACCGATCGTCATAATACAGCTTAGTCGGCCTTCTTTTCCACGCCCTACTTCAACTTTTCAATGGGAAGCTTTTTCAAGAAACTTCGAGTCGCAGATAAAAGTAGACACGTTTATTTAAGTGATAATAAACGGATGGACTCTTTATGCGCATTGAACTATACAAGCTACCGTCAGAGTATAATCGAAAAATTTTTTCGCAGCTCTGTATTAAGTGCGGGACAGACTATCTATAAAATTTCTGACAGCCATGTAATTGAACTCTTGTCCGCTAAATCATTTTCTCGTCAAATAAAGTTTAGCCACAAGATAAATGGCAAAAACAGCCGGCCGGCTTCCCCCGAGTGATTATAAGTCCTATAAAATCATTACAAATTTTTCTAGAATATTGCGAACCGGTGTAAACCATTAAACATTAAGTTATGTCTTAGAAGTCACACAGATTTCCTGTCGAATTTTCCACAGCAGAATCGGTTCATTCCTTATTTGCATCAAACGTATGGGGCTATTATGGGGGGAATGAGTCTCTTTTCAATGATCTGATAAGATGGGCAAATTAGTAACGTGCTTACCTGTCAGTTTGCATGTCCGCTGGCTGCACTTGCGACTCGGATTGGATTTGCAATCTCTGGGCTTGGTTCTCCGCATTATCCCCCTCTCTCTTGGAATCTCCCTCCGTCTTCTTCCGATCTCCTTCGCTCGCTCCGTTATCCGTCCTCTTCTTATCCGCCTGTAGGGAAAACAATACGTTAGGGTGCGTCCACGCGCCTTCGCCTCAACATCCATCAAACTGTCATTGGTCCTCAATATGGGACTAATCCCTTTACGCCTGTGCCTCAGGCTTGGGCATTACCGAATAATGTACCGTTTCGATAATTTTTCAAACGATCTTCGTATCATTTGCCCGTAAAATATAAACTTCAAATCGTCTTTAAGCTGTCATTGAAAACGTGACGTGACATTTTTATTCGAATATGTGCAAAGCCGTCTTATATCAATTCTTTTCCAATTGTGGAGTAAACTATTCGCAATTGGGAAATAACATCGAGGGTTGAGATACAACATTTGGTTAACGCTCTGCGGTCTGCACAATTACAGCTGATAATTATTCATTGCGGTTCTGTGATTTTCCCTGTCCACTTATTTCCCGCGCAGTATACATACATTGCAGAATAACGCTTCGACAATATTAGTATCTTAAAAAACTAGTAACAAAACTGGAAGAACACGTGGATTCCAATATGCTTTGCAGAAAAAACATTGTTTTTTCGGGATTACTCAGCTTTCGTATTGGAAAAAATGCAAGTCCGGTGGCTGTTAAACACTAAAGGGCTTAGAGAATGAAAAACTCCAAAGTGCAAAAATACAAAACTAAGCTCTGACTGCAGTAATTGATTGTGGAGAATTTCGGTTTGTCGATCACGAAATTTGTTTAAGAGTATATGAACAATTTTGTCGGTTTTTAGAAAAAAATAATTCTTGCGATAAAGAGTAAGTCGTTACTGCTGTTCCTTTATTTATTTCCCGCTAATTTTGTACATCACTGACCGTTTTCCGTTGCTGCGGAGACGTCTGCTGATCTTCGCTTTCAGGTGGCATACCGCTGGTTTCCGGTTCTGCGTGATTTTCCGTCTCGGCCATTTCGCCTTCGCTTCTTCTCTTGCCGCGGCCGCAGAGGCCCAACAGACAGTACACGATCACACACACAATTTCTGCTTTTGACTCACGACCGCACTGTCACTCGAAACACTCATCGACGCTTCACAAGTTTCCTCGACGGCTCTTCTGTCCGACTTTCGGCTAACGACCGTGCCGCATTTGCCGTCCACAAGGTCTCGAACGGCTCTGAAACGAATCATACAGCTTAAAATATCGTCGATATATTCTCAGTAGGTGCATACATTGTATCTTAAATTGGACATCAATCCCAGTTTTTCATAGTTCGGATAAACCTTCTTTCGTAAAACTAATTTTATGAGATATCGTGGTCAAGTTGTGTATGGTCTTAAAGACTTTGTAAGGTGCAGTTTCTTTGGTCGATATATGCTCGATAGGTAAATACATTGTTTCTTAATTCGCACATGATTCCTGATTTTTCTTAGTTCGTACAAATATTCTTTTGTGAAACCAAGTTTGCGGAATACCGTGGGTAGATCTTATATAACATTAATGACTTTATTAGGTTTATGGGATAATAGCGTCGCATAATTCGCGTCGTCGGGTTAACGAAGTTGCCGTAGTTTGTTGCCGTGTATAAGAAGAACTTTTTCGCGCCGAACGATAATCGCTTGTTCTTTTGGAATGAAGAACCAGCTTGCCAAGAGTTGATAGTGCTTCAAGTTTCGTCTGGTCAGTGCAGTACAAAGGATCTTCAGCAAAACCAGTCTTGTTTAAAAGCAAAATCATTCTTCCTAATTTTTTGAACATCCTAAGAAAATTATGAATGAATCCACGAATTATTTAGAGTGAATTACAAGCCTGCTTTCGTTTGAATTCACGGCCAGTGAATTAATTACATGTGTACGTTAGTGTGTTTACAGGACAGTTATTAATATGTAAAGACGATTCAAGAACAAAATAGTATAGTAGTAACGAAAAACCACACTTCGTAATGAAATTAACACCCTGAGCAAATTAGGTGCGACATTGGAAAAGTGTATCAAGTAGATTCTTATATTAGCAACTTCTTGATGGAATCAACAATACAAACGTTCCGAGAACGGAATCTTCTAGTTCCCAGAAGTCTTGGTCTTAGCTTTGTTGTTTCCTGCGTGGGTAGAGTCGGGGAAGAAAAGGTGTTGAGGGAAGAGCAAAACCGACGAAGACAGTAACAAATATCAAACAGGAAGTGAGGGTAGGATCAGAAGACTTTTGAGAAATTTCACGAGTCTTCAATATCCTGTTGGTATTTTGGATATCTACTGACGGCAACGCGGAGAACTTTGGAAACCGGTTGATCCTTAAAGCAGAATCACTTTTCTTAATTAGACGAGCATCCGAAGCGAATGAAATCCACGTTGCCTTGAGATTTGCGAGAAATGTAATAACTGCGTCCTTGGAAGCCTGATGTTCCGGTAGAATCATTAATACCGGTCCTTGCTGAACATATTGCATTCGTTTCGCTTGACTTTCTGCCGGTGAGGTGGGGGAATATAATCGACTATAAAGCAGACTATAAAGCTATTGCCAGACAGGAATAAGAAACAATACGGAAAACTGGAGGAAAGGGATCGAAAGACTCTTGAGGAATTTCAAGAGTACCCAATATCTCGTAGTTACTTAAGATCCACTTCAGGTCTCCTTAGAAAAGGAGATCTGCTGGAAGAATGGGAATCCTGTACTCTGACCTCTGATGCAAGAAACGTTTCTCAGCAATCTCCCTCGAATGCTTACAGGAACATTTTTCCTATATACCTTAAGGGGATACATACTTAACGGGCCGATGATGGGTCACAGTCGAAAACTTCCTTTCTGAATACCGTTCGTAAAATTAAGAGGATATAAGTAGTTATTAAAGAAAAATAATAACTGTTACTGTCTATGACCTCAAATGGCCAATTCAGGTTGACTGTATACAATTGTCGAAAAATTCGAGTATCAAAAACGTAAGGGGACGTTTAGCCTAAAATGTCGACTACAAAAAATAAACTTATGAATCATCTACAGGTATAAAAAGAATTTCTCTTCTCGCCTTTTCGAAAATTCTAATATTAGCGACTTTTGAACAGTGTAAATAAGAGTAGGAGTAAAAACGCAACATTGGAACAAATTCTTTAAATATTGAGCTCATATATATATATATATATATATATATTTCCTCTGAAATTGCACACTGCGTAGCTCTAATATATTTTTTCGAAAAACGCTCCTACGACAACATTCTTTTCGCAAGTACCTTTTACGTTCAGTTTCCCACATTGCTCGATTCGTTTGGCAACTGTGTATTGAAAAAAAAGTGCAAAAGCTCGTTTGCAGCTGTATTTTCGCTCCGAGTCCCTAATCTTTCTCCGCGAAAGCATTTTCCTGCTTTTCTGTTAAGAAATTTCCCGGTGTCGAAGTTTTCGCGGTTCCTTTGAAGGGACGATCGTTTCTCATCTGTGTGTGTGTATTTGTATATGTGTGCGTGGTACACATCCTCATATGCCTTTGTGTAAGTACCCATACTTGTGGCTGTGACGTAGGAGCGAAACTTTGACAATACTCCGCGATCTTTTTTTTTCCATTCTTCCACTTCCGCCGTCAGGAAGTTCTTTTTTATCCTCGACTGGTCGAACGACGCGGCTCTTTTCGGCAATTGCCGAACTACCGAACGACTCCTCCTATATTCCCCGTCGTTTCCCGATATCGAACGGTCCGTAAGTCTTTCCATATAAAAAAAAGAAAAACCTTGGCACCGTTGGACAAGGACGCGATGACACGGTCCGTGTGTTTTGCGAAATTCCGAGAAAGCGTGCGGCCGTATTTTACTCGCGCAGAACGTGCTTAAGAATCGGAATGGCCGTTCCTCCGAGTAAATCCGCGTCTTTAGGAAGTTTTAGTTGTACGGCGAAAAACAAACCTGATTAAAAAGAACGGGAAGTTAACGTTCCATACTAAGTGTTTGCCAGTTTAATCGATTCGATCCGCTTTCCAACGGCAATTTTAATTGTACTAAGAAAATTTTTACTTTTACGAAAGCAATGTTTCGTTCACTTTTCACCGTTAGACAATTAAAGTGAATAAAAGAATTAATTTCATTGATGCTATTATCATATATTTCCCGTCCATTGCAGTCGGTGTACAGTCTTTCTTGAGCACATGTAGTATTGTCAATGTATTATTGTAGCATTGTTTTAATATATTTTAGTATTGTTTTAATGTATTTTTTGCTCTTTTGTGAACGTTGTCATTGTTCTACATTTCAAATACTACGAATTTTTTTGACTATTGTATTGTTTTGAAGGTACAAAGATCTAATATTTTACACTACGATTGTTACAATTTTTCTTGACAAATAGGTAAGACCCAGAGAATTCGTAAATCATCCACGGTAGTACCAAACGGGTCATCCTGCTTTTATCGTAAAAGAATTTTCGTGCCTTTTTGACATTTCTCATAAAACGTTATCGACGAGCAAATGCGGAAATAATTAGCAAAAAGGCCTGGTTCCAATTATCGAGGAAAATGATTGCGACCATCGTACGAGTATACCGGGGCATTGAAATCCATTAAATTTCGGCAGATGCTGGGGCAGTTCATCGACGGGGTGACAAAAAATTTCGGCAATCTTCCAAGATGAGCTCGGTCGTTACAAAAGACATCAATCACCTTGAAGTGGAAAGATTAGGCAGGGGAGGACATAAGGCGGCCTTGCGTTTGTCCGTGCGTTGAATTCAGCTTTATGGGGAAACCTGCTTTCCCACTGAACATTCCCGTAACGTTTGACGACGCATTGACACGGCTGCCAAAATGTGTGCTCGAAATTATAATACGAAAAAGAGGAGAATCGAAAAAAGGCAGAGGCGGTCAATCGATAAACCGTACTCATATCATTTTATTTATCAACTTTGTGCTTTGCGACATATATATCGGGATAATCACAAGTGTAGATGAAGAATTAAAAAAGGTGCAATATAATATAGTCCGAAACAATTTACTAAAGTGATCTGGTATGTCAGAAATACGTTTGTTAAAATCTTCTTCTTAATAAGTGATCGCCATTGACTCACAATTTGAACAGCAATCGTGTTCATCATATTTCGCAACTCTTCTCGCGTGTGTAACTATATCGATTTATAATGTAACGGAAATATTCCCCGTAAAAAGCAGCCTGCCAAGCCGGAAGTAAAAGTTTCGCTAAATTGGAGGAAAGACGGTAGACGAGTAGGAAGTAAGAGAAATCTTTGACCGGCAACTTTCGCTGATATATTAATCCAGAAATAGCACAGCGGAAGAGATGAGTTTGGCCGAAGTTTGCTCGCATTATCTGTCCAGACAGTTCGGACGCGGGGAAACATTTATAAGAAGTCCAACTTATTAGCCAGCTGAGAATAAGGAGAAATTGTTGGCTGGGCTTTCTCGCTGCAGTGATAATGACATATTATATTTCAGTTACATAACGGTAATCGGTAACAAGCGCTTGATAAAGCTGCTGCTACATGTGATTTACATAAGCACGCGTAACTTTATCCCGCTGGACGTGAATAGTTATTATGCGGAGGAGTATAATCAGTGGCTGATCACATTGTAAATTCCTAAACAGGATTCAGTCTCATTTACTTATGTCACGTAAAACAAAGAGAGATTTCATATTCGTTACAATAGAATTTTCCATGAAGACTTTACGTAAGTTATATCGCACTGTTTTTTGCAATCTTTTAGAATTGTTAAGAGATTATTTACGACAGCTCTAGAAATTGTATATACAGTTGTCGCTAATGCTCCACGAACAGCCTTCCTTTCTGGTGTTACGTAAAGGCCGGCAGTCTACTAATTAAAATTTCAGGGATTACACAGCCAGAGTAAGAATTCTGCGAATTGTTCTTTAGTAGAGTTCTCCCTTTTTCTCTTTGCTTCTCGTTCTATTCCAGTTTCCCTGCTTTTCTTCCTGTCCCTTCATTTTCCGGCTCCGTCATTTTCCTTTCTTCCGTCTCAATTCACCTTTTCCTCCGCCTTTCTTTTTCAGCCGCCCTACCAGTCTGGCTTGCGAGTCCAACTCGTACGTTCGGACGCACACACGAAACTGTGCCTGTTATCCTTCGTTACCCTGAGTGCGTTCCAATTATCGACCTTTGCTCGTGTTCGACAAGAGCTCATTCCAGCCGGTTTCCGGCGAACCTGCCGTCGGTGTTTTCCATCCTCCTGCCGAGATGCAGCTCTCTCGGCTCGTTTTCCGCGAAACCATCCCCCATTTTTCCCGGCCTTGAAGTGGCCGGCCGCGGTGGAAACGACCGAGCGATGCCTTAAAAGCTTCGTTTATCTCGACGTCGGAGGAATGTCGAGTTACCAGACGCGAGCTCGCTCCTTTGTAAACGACTTAGCGGCCACTCGTTATATTCTTCGCCGCGAACTGCGAATAATTTTCTCGCACCGGCCTTTGTCATTAACCCTTTGCACGCGGTTTTGCCATGGCGAACCAACAGCTCGACGAAATTATTTCGAGCAAGCGCGAAAATGTGCAAAATTCTAACGCTGCCTTCAGCCACCTGCAGGCCTTTCTTTCCCAATCATCGACTACTCCCGCACTCAATTTATCAGGATTAAGTCGTGGGTCATTATCGTGTGTGGATTTCGCCGCGAATTATCTGTCGACAAGCCGATGAGTCACGTTAACGAAGGGATAATATCTCGACCTAGATACGGATTCTAACTTTTCTCCCCGTCAAGAAATTAATTGATATTCCAGCTAGTTCAGCTGCTGTTATAAAAAATATATTCTGTCATTAGATATTTCTTTACAATCAGCTAAATAATGAGAAACATCATGTTGAAACGTCATGTTGAAACGTCATGTTGAAACGTCATGTTGAAACGTCAAATATGAAATTCTCAGGTTTATCAAGAAACTCGTCGGCAATTTTAAACTAGTTTTAAATCGTAACGGAGTAAGTGAAATGCGAACTGTTCATCGCTGTAAAAGTACACTTTGTTTTCCGCCCTTTGCAGATAAGTTTACAGCTTAATTATATTCTTCAACAAAGCACAGATAATATAATAATACCTTTGTAAGGCTCATCCTAAAGCGTTGTGATGTTTGATTAAAGTCGTCTTAATAAAACGTAAAGGTAATACTCTGAATTAAATGTTTACTTTTTTCTGGGAAGGCAAACCAACATCCAATTGTATTCAATTCTTTAAAAGTATATTCATTAAGCGGACATCGCAAACACGCGTCGCTAAATACATTAAAATCGTTTATAATTTCTGACGCAGTTTTTACGGATGTACCGTGCTTTCACGCTATAGCAAATACTACCCAGTTGCTGGTTTTCTTTGTGCGGAAAACGTTTGCAAAATGGTGAAATGGAAAAGTTTAATTTATTTAGTGGGGTTTTTGTGGTATCGGTTGGCTTTTTCCAAAGTACCCTTTCATTTTAAACGTGGAATTTTTAGAGGGATTTTTCTAACAAGTCGAGTAAAAAAATTTTACTATTATCAAATGGTTGAAATAGTTATAAAATAATTTTATTTGTAAGGTATATGCGCAACACAATTGGAAAATATGTTTCTCGGTGGTGCGATAGAAGTAAAAATATTGAATTTGGTGCAATAGATTAAACGAAGGGTCCCCCTTTAAATTCTGCGTTGTCGCCTAAGAGGCTTACGACGCTTTGCTGCTTATCGGCTTAAAACTATGATCGTCATACGATTGATCCGTAAACGTGTATACAAGAATTGTTGAACAGCCCTAATCTCGTCAGCGCTGCGTTAATATCTGGGAATTGACTGTATTTCAACCGCACATTTTTTTCAGCTTCAGATCAGTCGGCTCATGCCTTCTCAAAAATATTTCACCTAACATTTTGACCAATTTCAGACAGATGAAGATATTAGAAAAGACGAAGTTTTGGGAAATGAATGAATAAAGTTATCATAAAACGCAGATGTATTTCTGAAAATACTAAAGAGTCATCAATTGTAAACACAAACTGTTATATTTGTAGAAGGAGAGTTATATTTGTTAAAGGACAAACCATATACCGGTCTATTTGTATACTATTTGATTCGTACCACGACAATTTATTTATTATTCATTAACCGACAGTTATGGAATGATCAGAATGTTCTAAAAGGGGAAAATAATGGCACGGGAATCATCGTGGCACACGAGAAGTTCTAAAATATTCATAGATACTAGACGTAAATAGGTGCTGAATTGTTTAAAAGCGTGTTATTATTTAGGTATTCATGTATTCTAAACAGAAGGGAAGTGTTGAAAAAAGTCGCACAATTTGTCGCGGTGAGTGAGAATACATTAGTTAGCCGTACTGTTGGGGAAATTTCATAATTGGAACTCAGCGAAAGGCTTCATCTATTTTTCACGGACTTTCCTGTAAAACCGGAACAGGGGGTATTTCCTATTGCCCCGAAGAGAAATACAATTAGAAAACTGAGATTTCCAGCTTAACGGTCGAAGAAACTCCTTTCTTTTCCAACTTTATTTCTTCGATATTATGAAACGTGGCCAGCGACTATCTCTCTTTAAGGTCAGGCCGAGGACAGAAATGGAAAATGTCGAATGACGGAATGAAATCAAGATTGAGAAGCAATCCGCATGAACATTGACCTAATTACAAAGCAATTCCGCCGGATTCACTCCCAACGACGTCATAACACAGCTATATCCTTCACTTTCATTGCTATCCGCCGCAACAGATGAACCGGAAACAAAGGCGGAGAAACAAACGTAACACGAAATTTCGGCCTTAGCGAAGCTTTGAGAAACGAGCTTAGTGAATTGCACTAGCGTAATACGTTGGTAAATAACCTGTTCTCACGATGTACGACATTTAAAGAGCGCAATTTGAAGGCGGAAGAGTCGAGGAATCAACAGGCGACTTTCACATTTTCACGCATCACATATTCCCGGGGCGAATGCCGTTTTCCGTTTGAATAACATAAAAGCCGAAGAATTTTAATTACGGAATTGCTGACATTCCGAGGACTCGCCAAATCACGCTCGGTTTGTTTTACTTACGAGTGCTGCTGTGCACCGTAGCACGATGTGCCAGATCACTGACGTCCTAACATCGCGTAAACAAATGGAACAATCCGTACAGTGGATTCCAATCCCGCCGGAAACGTCAACGGCATCGATTTCTCCCCTTGATCAAATCCTAAAGCAGATGTTAGTCGCACTTGGAGAGTTCGACACTTTCTTAAACTGTCTTAAAATATCCCGACTAAAGTTCAAAATGAATACGTTCTGTTTTTCAGAATCCAATTATCATTCTTGATAACCACGCTAATCGGTACATAAGTTTTTACTAACTGCAACCGCACTGATAATACATTTATTCATGTAACCTTAATCACCATTGATTTACTCATTAATATTATACAAGTGTTATTCATATACGGCTACCTTATTTACTTAGTGCCAATAAGATTGATCAAGGATTATTAGTTTTGTTTAATTCAACGGTTCATTAATCACGGACTTTTATTATCCGGAATTGTAATTCTTTTCCGCACGGATGATTTATTTTTTTTAATTAGATATCCGTCCGGCTAGTTTATAGGCGGTATTCGTTTGGGTTTACAATCGCGGAGTGGTAAGACTCGACGTTGCGTCAGACGTCCGTCGTCCAGCACGGTTCGCCGTCTACTGAGCAAACCGACGCAGGCGTCGCGACGCGTATCCTTGGGCTTGCTGATCGTTTAGCAAAGATATCGCGCGAGCGCGCCCCCGCTGTATCTTCCTGCTGGTGTATCGTTGGAAAACCTAAATTTGCAAAGAAATGGAAAAGATAGGCCGTCGGGGAAAGATATCCGGATAAAAGCACTGTTGTCCGCCCGGTGAAAATAAAAAATAAGCAAATCCCGCTCGTGCTGGACGCTAAAGTACCTGCAAAATGCTCGTCAATAAATAAGGCAGGCGGAATACAAAAATTTCTATTTTCCCAACTCACGTGTGCCCTTTATCCTGGAACTATATTTCTGTAACAGATAAAACAATGTATGCTGTGGAAAATGGTCGTTTATTGACTTTCGACAAATATTTTATACCAAACAAAAGTATACCTTCTGAACAGTGCTTCTTTTTAAAGACAATTTAAGACAAGAAAATTAATGTAGACAACTGAAACACAGTTGTGTAATTTTTTATTTATAATCGTAACCAATGATTCGCTTAATTAATCACTGAATGCTAATTAAGACATTGGCTTGATTCGATGCGATATATTTAGACTTTGTGTGTTACCTGGCAGTAGATCAAGGAACCGCGGACGTAAATCGATTGGTCTTTGGCTGACGACGACGTAGATGTTAAGGGAATTGAGTAGGACGTGGAAAACTGGAATTCCTCGAGTTTCGAAGGAGGCAGAATTCGCGGGAAGTTCCTAGCCACACCGGAAGTTGCGTGACAAGTAACAATATTATCATGAGAAGTCGCGACTGTCCCCCCGCAAGAAACAGGAGTGTCGGCCCTTCTGGGACTTCTCTTCAGGTCCGCTTTGTATCCCTAACAATGCAGTTTCTAAGGATAATTATCGATCTCGCAAACTGTGTGCGAGGATCTTGGTATTTTCTCGACCATTGTCTCTTCGAACTGCGAAGATTGCGGAACGTGACACTAGATCTAGCAGTTCCTACTGAGATACTTTAATAAAATTCTTCAATGTTCATTGAACAATGTGCATAATGGTATAAGGCAGTATTTCAGGGAATAAAAATATTTTTAAAGGCATTTGTGGTTGCTAATCGTGTGATTGCCATATATTGATAAACAAAAATGAGGAATTAAAGTACAGAGGAATTTAATATATTTATTTATTGGCGTCTTTATTGGTCAGCACTGTGCACTTACATATAGACTGACAGAAGTAGAACAAAAATCGTGGTTAAATAATATTATAATTGGTTAAATAATATAAATAATGGTGGTTAAATAATATAAATAATATATCGTGGTTAAATAATATTCATATATTAAGATAATCGATCATTAATTTTAAGTATTATTTTTCTCAATCGTTAACTACTTTTCAATCTGTAGTGCTTTTTCTCCTTGGTATTTATAACTTAAGTTTTTATACCACATGCAATGCTGTATTACTAGCTGTATTACTTGCTATTTTTGTCATTGAGTTCAGTCGTGGAAATTGTTGTGTAAATTCAGTCATCTGTTCGTACGTAGCACTATGGCCTCATCCAATATTCTGAATGCAACTGCAACGATCTGACAAAGGCCTGCGATGCTCAAGTAGTCTGAGGTCACAGAAAGTTCGTAACGCACTTAAATTCATAGAGTCGAACAAAAAGGAGTGACACAAGGAACGGTGAAAGATCTAAACCAATTCTCAATCATTTGGCAAATCTTTACGTAAACCCAGAACGCGTAAAATGGTCGATTTTCTGAAACATTGCGCGAGTTTACCGTCGGCGAGACTTTTGATATATTTTTTTCATCAGCCGGTTAACAAGCTGGATTTCGTAATACCGGCGGACGGGATTTCTCGTGGCGATTTAGTAGCTTACGGTTAACCGTGAAGCTCTTGCGTTGACGTTGATGAACGTTATATATACGTAAACTGTTTTCAACGTACGGGGCAGTAACGATCCAAAACATGCATTAAACGACGTTACACGGTGCGCGTTATCGTCTAATTCTGCAGCGATGAACGGTTAGGGTACCATAATTAAACATTTGATTGGACCTTGCGCCGTAAATGAAAAGTGAACAGTATTTCATAGTGAGTAAGATTCTCCACTCTAACTAAAAAAAAATTCTCACCGCACGCAAAGAAATTAAATACACTTTGCTTTCAGTAATTTTTCTTATAATTTATAATGCAGTTATTTTTTGTAATTACAGCTATGGAACCACCATAAAATTATTAGCTGTTATAATTCTATAATTTAGACGCCGATAATTTATTTTGAATTCAGTATATTTTCTTTACAAAAGTGCAAAATTAATATTTTTTTGAATACCTAATTAGGTATTGTTTTATAGAATTATGAACGCCAAATGCTGTTAGAATCACCGGGACATCCGGCTGTGTCAGTTTCGCGTAGAACAAATGAAAATTAATGGAAAACGAAGGGAAAATTGGACAGCCATCTTCCATTACGGACACGATTGAATACACTCATGGGTCTCAAAGACGCTCAATTTTTATTTCTATACTCTTGGGACTTGCAAGTGATTCCGCAGAGGCTTAAGAAGGTCGATGAATCTTCCGGGTGACCATTTGAGAGAGTTTCGGGTAACTCAAATTACATTCTCTTTTAATATTGTAAAAATTAGAAGAATTTTATCGTCAAAGTTAATGTAAATTGCACACATCAATGTGGAGGAAAATTGCGGCAAGGACAAACTTTTTCTATTGCCGGGTAAATCTTCCATTACGTTGTCGACCTGTTGAATGTCGAATTCCAAACTACTTTATGAACTCCTTAAACGTGCTCACTTGTTTATTGAAACGTTTCCAATATAATTAAAAAATTTACTTATGCCTACCGTTGAATTGATGCAATGAAAATTATCGTTAATGGGCAAGGTTGTTAATAAGCAGATTAATTCCAAATTATTTAACATTCATTTTTATTCGAATTGCGTGCACGGTAAAAATATTTCACATATCGAAATTTGCGTTTCAAGATACCGATAACGAAAGTACGATCACCATAAAATGTAAAAACAACAGATTCGTACTCATTTACATTTGTATATCCCACAATTACCCTACTTCGAAAGTCCTTTCAATTCCCAATAAAACAGCGTTTATAACGTCCATCAATATTTATTTTCATGTAACTCGGTCATGCGATCTCGAATTTTTGTAGCAATAAAAACCGACGACACACCTGTGAGAACTCATCAAGTATGTTTTAACTGCTTAGTGGAACAATCGAAGCAACACGCGACCTAAACTACTCAATATAGTTTATTAAATTTCTATACTATGGCGGTGAACCGTCGGAAGGTCTTTTTTTTTACCATCGCTTTTCTAACGCTTTTTCATCGCTTTTTTAGCATTGCGGGGTCGAGAAATCTTCATAAATCTCTCTCACCTCTGCGCAAGAAACTTGATGCTGTCGGTCGTAATTCATATATTCTTCGTATTATCTAGCTTACTTGTGACTTGTGAAATTCTGAAAATTGCCCGAAAAATTGTCACCGTCCTGAGGATTTGTTAATTGCTGCCGTTGAATCCGGCGAAAGGCAAACTTTACGGAGTGCATAACTGATTAATTTACATGGAAAAAAAGCTGGTGGGGCTTATGCAATACACATTCGGCGGATTCGGTTAACAGGAAGTTTAATTAAAAGCGTTGATCACCGTTGATTAAACCGCCTCGTATGTAAGCATGATGGATGTCTGTCCATTAACTTTTTATTACTGTATTCCGTGGGTTCGCCGTGTATATCGGCAGCATCGGGTCTTTTCTTTTGCCATCGATCTCAAATAACTTTGCAACTCTCAAGCTGCTGCTGCCCTGGAGCTTTCATCGTCTCAGATAGAGATTTAACTCCCAAGTAAATCAGTTTCGCCGAAGTTTCCAGACTTTGGAAAACCAGCGGCCCGAGTTCTGCTCTTTAACACGACAATGCCATAAACGTGATCGATGATAAATATTCCTTCCCTTCCATTTACAGTGGTCGCCTCCTTTCACATTGCTGGAAATGCAACGGAGCGCTGCAACGCGAACAAACTTCTTGCGTGTTCTCGCTATAATTTCCCGCGATTCTGTTCGATCGTAAAGGAATACAGCGACACGCGAAACTTACGAGTAGTACAAGACGTGCTAAATGAGAGAAAATTGATTTGCACAAGTTTTCCGTTTGAAACTTCACGTACAATGGTCTTCCGTGGTTTTCACGATTCGATTGAAAATTTTCACCTAGTTCTGCGTATTATTAAATTGTATAAAAACAAATTGACATTCCTCGTATCATTTTCCCACATTTTTTTACTGGCATTGAATACGTATTACATTCAGTATTCGGTAGCTTATGAAACGAAAGTAGAGAATATATTCTTCACTTCGCGTAGCCGAAAAGTTATATTTCTACGTTGAAAGGACTTTGAAAAATTTCGTGGTTGAACTATTCATGGCAGCCGGTGTTCCCCGTATATTGAACATAAATTTACTTGCGCTTTACGTGCAGACGTGCGAGGTAAGAACGGAAAGGACGGCAACCTGTTGTACGGCATTAAGCCATCGATTATTTAGAAAAATATGGGCTGCCAAAGGTGGTGACTCTAGCAATCAGAGGATTATCGGCGAAACAAGAGAGGTGACAACGCAGTAAGTGTTTTGCACGGCAAGTGCGGACAAAGCAAGTGCTCTCAGGCTGGCAGATTGATAGGAAACTTCGATGTGCAGTTACGAAAGCTTCCCACGGAGAATTCCCCGAGTTTCGTGCCATATGAAATTCCATCGCGCTACTCCGGTCTTTCGTGCGGCAAGTCAAACTTTGTCAGCCAGTATTTGCTCGGTCCATTGTCTGGACGTGTCAAGAACTATTTATGAAATATCTTAAACGTCTTGCAGTCAGCGTACACTGTGCCAGTAAAGATGTACATTCGAAAAATGCTCGTAAAGAGACAAGGGGAAGATAAATAGATTCGAATTGAAAGCAGCATAGGGCATACTAAATGATTTAATCACAAAGTGTAGAAGAATAATAAAAATATAAACTCGGGTAAAGTATTTCTATTATTAATCATGTAATAAAATGTTGGATATTTTATTGCCGTCGGAAAAATGTTGAAAAATTCTTATATAAATACAGTAAAATAAAGAGCGAGGCAAGACATAATTTTGCGTTTAGGTAATGCTCCGAAGTTCCATTTATTACTTTTGCAAAAATCTTGACCAATACGATAAAAAAGGGAATTTAATAAGTTCGGCCAGGGGATGTACGTTGATTTCTCGCAAGTTCCTTCGAATGTCTCCGGTGTGAATTAAGGTTTGTTCTTTGCATCCCCCGCGAAAAGTACATGGCCTCCAATCGCGAAATCGCATTTTACTCCCCTGAGACCTCTTGTACCCTCGAATAACTGTCTGTCGCGCGGCAAATCAGGAACGATCGATGTTGCCGAAAGACGTAGACAAGCGACGTACGTCGATTCACAGGGACATAAAAACCCTGCCACTCGGATTTTCCCCGAGAAGTCTGACGCACGTCGGGTCCGAACGGCGAAATGCACGTTCACGAGGCGTAAAAAGATGTCCCGTTACAGATGTCCGGGCGAAGGCGCGTTTAAAAGCTTCGCGGCGATTACGTGACGCAAGGGAAAAGGAATAATGCAAGGGAATCTCGGCGGGTCGAAAAAAGGACGCGCAAAGACAGGACGTAACGACGCGTGGCAAAGGAGAGAGAATGTATAAATAAAATCCTCCGGTGCAACGGGACGAAACACGCAGGGCAAGGGGGTGGGTGGATGGGGGGGAGGGGGGGTAATGCGAGACGATGCAAGGCAAAGTTCTCGGTAGACGTATTCGACGCTTCTTTTATAACCCGCGCCCTGTTCTCCGGAGCGTTGCCTTTCAAAAGAGTTACGAGCAGTGCTGAACGACTGCTCGGGAAATCAAGGGAAATCAACGGTGACCCTGGGAAACGGCCTAGACCTTAGAGAATCGAGGCAACTTCGCAGAAAACAACAGCTGATCGCCGGGGAAAATGCCCACGAGTTTTCTATCCAATCGGCGAGTATCCAAAGGGTTTTATTCAATTAAGAAAGATTCCCCTTATATTGAATTTCAATGGAAGAGAGACAAAGTTCTTGAAGGAACGATAAACATGTAGATGGCTAGAACTTTGTATTTCACAGTTAATTAAAATGTCACGAATTCTCTTTCATATAAGATAAATGAGAAGCAGAAACTTGAATTGCAATGAAAGCGTCTTTAATGAAACTAAACCAATAGACTTTTATATATTTTTTGTAATTTAAATTACATACCGTATTATACATGTAATTGTGTATCAAGTTTATTCTTCTCATTGGAAGCTGTACTTTGACTTTCGATTAAGATGTTAATGAAGTAGATCAAGCTTTCAATCAATATTCGCTACGCTTGGAGCATTATCGATTTCGCCTTGGATAAGTTTGACATTCAATTCATTAATGAATCTTCGTACAGTGGAGAGAACCTTTCAAAATTCAACGCGTTTGTTCAAACTTTCGGTAAAAAAGTGAGTAGCAACTAATATTCAATAGCACTTTGAGTAAAGTAATATTGTGCGGAGAATATTCTACTCGTAATTTGCAGAAAATTAAAGAAACCTCTAATGAAACTAACATACGAAAATCATTCGTTACGCAACGTATTTGTTCAAACATTTATTGCTTTTCTGCTGTTCATGAAATGAAGATATCAATACCAACGGTTTACATATTTTTGTAGACGTGTGTTTAAGTTTAATACAATTTAATGCAAACATTCGATAAATTATTATTTCCTCAAGTGAAATGTAAAAAGTCTTATCATTTTCGTTAACATGCGCACACTGATATAAAAATATCTAAGACCTTTATTTCCAGATTTAGACAAACGATGCAATATTTCTGCGAAATCGAGGAGATGGATTTGAGTGTGCAGCGTTTAGCTTCGTAGTTTCATTATGGCAACAAACTTATAGCAACCTGATCTCCTTTCCTTTCGCATTATACGCTGAGTTTGCTTCAAGGCCCTGTCTGACTTGAAATTTTTATGCTTTATTTTACTTCGCATCGCGCATTTCTTTTGTCGCTTATCGAGATTTTTGAGACTTTTCGAAAGATAGTGGCGACGTAGAAAAGGTAAATTCTAATATACCGAATAATCGATGGTACTGATGAATTAATCGGCTTAATGAATAAAAACTTCGTTAAGTCACGACAAAATTGTATTAGCTTTGTGTTTATTTTGAGACAAATCATCTTTTTTAATGAGTTAAATTATCACGCAAAATAAATAAATAACCATTTCAGTAAATACTGAGCGCGATATTCAAATAAATAGTAAATTAAATAAACCAAAACCTCAATTTCTTTTCACGATACTTGTAAATCAGATTCACTAGGCCCAACTTTACCTTGCAAATTAGGATTTGTCACCATCATCAATAAAAATTAAATAACGCTACGTAAAGTCCGATGGTTATTTACAACAGCGTGCAACGTGCGTAGAGTAAATGTTGCGAATTGATAGGATGTATCGTTTACCCGTGACTGACGGCCATTGTTAAGTAGAACAAAGAAGGAACATGCGTTTGAGTGCTGTTGGCTTGCAGAGTGTCAACAATCATGTTGATCCCTCTGTACTGCGTTTCCATCAGCTCCAGATCGTCGAGCATGTAATTAAGTCAGAGGCTCATTACTGTAGAGCTGTTTGTGTCGAAGGACATCATGCGTATCTTGATATTACCAACATATCGGGTACAAAGTCCGGACAGTCTGATATGACATCGACAGTTACTACTTGCATGGATTGGCATACAATTAATCGAACAAAATGGACGACCATACCTGCGTACCATCAGGATTGGTTTTATCAGATTGCCTACATCGTCTTTTGTAATTAGTTATTAAGTATTTCATTGTTTGTAACGAAGATTTGTAATTGGAATTTTTATGAATTAGAAGGTATACAGTTACTCGCATGAAATAAAGTACTTTACTTACGTTTAGCAAATTTTGTTAGGTCATTTTGAAAAGTTTTACGACTTGCAATTGGTTACTTATACGGATTAGTCGACTGAAACGTTAGAAAGGTACACGTCCGATTACAAGGCGTATGTATTATTACGCGTTTCATGTTATATTAATTATAATTGTTTTAGGGATAATTTTAATGGCAATTTTTGCGAACTACGTTACTCGTATGCTCTACCGAGCATTGTCTGACATGATATTGACATTTACTACTTTCACATTTCAATCATTCAAAGAGTCAAGGGGAATTTCATGAATTGCTTTGTTTTTATGAAGAATGTTGTTAAGAAATTTGAATATCACGACATTGATATCACGTGTCATTTATTTTTATCAATAAATGACATTTAACAAAGTTTCAGAACGGAAATATATGCCTTTCTTTCGTTCCTGATTTCAATGAAAATTACGTGAATGTCAATTGAGTTAAATTTAATATTTTTCTTTGACAAAATCGATATTTCGCAACTATCACTGCCATAAGCGATAATATTTCAGCAATTTGAATCTCGGACGGTGCTTTTGTCCGTCATTCTAGCGTCCTTGAAAGGTCATCATAAATTTTCATATCGGAAGACTGATGTCGGGCTCGTCTATGCCGTCAGGCCAAGACGCAGTTTCCCTTGAATCTTTAAAGCTCGCTACTCAAGATGAAGATAGAGGGATTTATTGTGGATTTCCGAGCGCTCGGCGCAACTTCGGAAGGACGTCATCGTTGTTGGATGAATTTCCAAACACCTCCCCGAGGTCGCAGACAGCCACTGCATTTTTTCTCACTGTAATTGAACTTCCACAATTGTCTCGAAAGAAATAAACCAATTTAATCTCCCCAAAAAATGTCGCTTGAAAGGATAATCATAGTTTGTAATTATAAAAGTATAAAAAGATCATGTTATATTATTGAACAATTTTATTCCGGCATATAATCTGTGCGATTCGTTCAAGGGCTGCTTACTGCTTTCATACTGATACTCTGAATGTAAATGAAATTCCGTGGTACAATCTAATTATTATAGTACAATAATTACGACGTGAAAGATAAGCGTTAGTTAAATTTCAGCGAATCTTTCTGTGTAACAGTTTTCGGACAAGATTAACTGAATTTTTGCGGATATCACTTTTCTGTTCTATTCAATATAATTAAGCACGATCGAAATCCAATACAATATGTAATCGGATTATGGCGTGTACCCGTTATAAGCTGTCGTTAAATTCACATCCAAACCTCGTGCCAATATTTAATGCCAACCACACTGGTGTACAAAATTATTCGAAAATTTACAAGGGAACCTCAACGACACGTACCTACGAAACTGCCGCGATTCCGCCATTCCTAACTGGCTAATATTTTATTATTCAATTAATTCAGCCAGCCCGAGCTAACATTTCTTTAATGCCCGACGGTCCCGCGCCGGCTGACATTTATGCATATCTATTACGCGCGGGAAATTGAAGTGCTTTTAAATATTCAGCGCGTAAGTAAGTTAAAGGCGATCCTGAAACTTCCATTACCGTTATTATGGCCGGTCCTACGGTGTGCAGGGGAAACGGGAGAGTGCAGATCCTCGCGAAGAATCGTATTTCGCACGGCTGGCTCTGTATTCCCCGTGGAAGTTTAATCCCCCATAAGTTTCCCCCTCGGAGGCGCAGCGCACTGACACTTTTCGGGCCCCGGCGGGCGCTCGTTAAATAGTCGTCACGCATTAATTTCACGAACGGCCATTGGCGGAATTCGCCTGGCGTGACGGTAACCACTAATTACGGTTGCGCCGAGAGAGCCCCGTCCGTTTGCCCTCGTGATTAACGACCGCGGATCGGGTTCGCGACACACGCGTCCACACGCCCGAGAAAGACTATGGCCATCCATTTTTCATGAAATTATCATAGCAAACTAGGAAATCGCGAAACGATAACAAGGGGTTCGCATTTTTTGTGTGTATCACTATGAGAAAATGGACTATTGAGAACCGCTGTAGGTTCGCATCGTTTTAACATCGTTTTCGTAGCTTTTTTTCAATTTCGAAAGAGTCACTTGACTAAATTCAATAAGAAAACTTCCATGATATTAGCCCAACGTGTAGGACCTGCAAGTTTTCTTTTTTTATACACCTGTGAAGATCAAATAAATTTGCTTAATGCATCCCTTGATACAATTTTACGTATTCAAACAACGTGCTCAGCAGCATACTACACTCTTACGTAAGGCCAGAACGAATACCAGCGATTTACATTACATTCATTCGTAAGTCTAGCGTCTGTAAGGCGGCTTAAAATTAATGCAGAATGCCCACCGGTGCGCCATTGTCCTTGGGGGGACGGTTCCCAGGAAGGGCGGCGGGGTGCAGGGTAAACGTCATAGGATGTGCAGTGGTCTCTCACGGATGAATGGGGAATGGATCGACACATAGAAGATCGGCCTGCGCGCCATTACACGTCCCTTGAGTGCAAAGTTTGAACGGGAACCGGGCAATCCGGTTTGTCGGTCGGTCGCCATGCACGCCGGAAAAGTTGCATGATTCCGCTACAACCGAACTCGAATGGGGCAAATGTTATGATTCGCCGGCTAACCTTACATATCGACGTTTAACGTCCTTCGCCAGTCCAACTTATACCCTTCGTTCACTACTTCCTTGTTCATACTCTGAATATAGATGAGATTCCGTGGTAGTATCCAATTTTCATCGTTCTATAATCACGACGAGAAAGATAAACGTTGGTTTCAATTTTAACAGACTTTTCTGCGTTGCAGTTTTCGAGTAAAATTCAGCGAATCCTTGCGGCTGAAAAGTCGGAGATTGTCAGTGATTTGATGGATGTCAAGAGTGATATCGCTCTTGAGTTGTTTTTAATTTAATTTAACGCTACTGGGCAATCCGGATTGAAGAGGTCAGTCAGAAAAATTGCATTATTCCGCTACAACCGAACTCGGATGGGGCAAATGTTATGATTCACCGGCTAACGTTACATATCGACACTTGACGTGCTTCGCCAGTCCAACTTATTCCCCTTCGATCTGACCCAAGTAAAATAGGACTTGGAAGACTACCTTCCTCCGGTTTGTCCTTTTTTCCCTTTGCTTTTTTTTTCCTCGACGTGCATCCACTCCCGAACTAATTTCCTGCCGATAACATTCGCTTCGTGAAAAACTTTGGTGAATGAAAAACATTTATCCACCGTGGGCGTAACCTTTTTTCAGATCGGTTTGAAGAATTCGTTTCTTTCCGCCTAGCAGTAGTTTCATTTTCTTCAACATCCGCACTAATTTCCATATCAATGAAAACGATTCACTGAATTGTTCTGTTGAATTCCTTTAACAAACTTCATTTCGAAGCATAATCCAATGCCTATTTCAACAACCAAGTGAAGCAAGAAAATAAATATTATCGATACAATATTATTCTAAGCTTCAATAAACTGAATTCCCTACTTCAATTGCAACCTGTTTATAATCTGAAGATTATTTCCAAACTTGATCAACACAAACACTACTCCGATGCGAAATTTTCTCCATTCTACATCGAAATCATGTACGAAGCTGATTCAGCAGGATTGTCGAAGTCGGCTCAAAGTCAAACATGTGTCGCCATAACTTTTCGGCTTTCATTCATATTTCGTGCGTGACGTTCGTGTACAGACTGCAATCTTTTGTCGTCTGTCGATTTCATCGCGACCTTCGGAAGCACTCGTAAAAATGTCATTCCCCGTCAGATCGCCTAGGAGATTTAGCCCCGTACACAGGGCGAGTATTGTCACAGTATTTCTTCACCAGTCCGCCGTCTACGGATATTCCTGTGTATATCGCGTTTATCGTACGTCCCTTATTCACGTTTTTTACGTTGCCCAGATATTAGAAGTAATCTAACCCGCAGTGGTTTACCGCGGATCATATTCCCATAATGCGTTAAGCACGGCTATAAATTTCCCAAGAATATGATACGCCTGTACGTTACGTACTTGCGTAAATAGAAAACAATAGTGGGTTTCCTTTGTCTTGTACTATTTAATGACACACTATTAAACGTAACTATGACACAGTGTGACACAGTATTAAAGAAAAGCTATTGAGTTTTTATCGAGCGTTTATTAAACTTTGTAAGATGTTGTTGTTAAATATCATATTTATTCTACACTAATTTATTCAGTACATGTGTGTAGTGCATGTATCTATAATGAGAATAACTTTGTTCTTTATTAAACAAATGAGATCATGAACCGTTAAAATATGTATCTTTCCGGGTAAGTTTATTTTTCATCTTGAGAAACAACAGTTCCTCAGACAGACATGTTCGATTTCCTAGTAATAATATATGTATGAGTCATTGTTCGCGCAGTACAATTTTTGCTTTGACTTTCACTTAAACACTGCTTTATCAGTCTTGGCCTTAATTACATCCTTGAGTGTCGTATATAACTCCAATTTGGAGACTATCAGCGGCGTAAGGAAGGAAATTACAGGGAATCCGTAAGCGTTTATACCGTTAATTTTGCTTTAAGAGACTGTTTTATTAGCGAACCGCGGGCTAATCTCCCTGCCGCACATTCGGCCATATTTTCTGCCGCATCTCAGTAAATTGCGACTTTCCGCCGTTATAAGGAATTACACTTGTCCATTCGTTTTGGTTTGGCTCCACGGGAAGACAGGAACACGCGCGCCCCGTAAACCATATAACGAAAGCCATTCGGCCTTGTACAGGGGACAAGCGGGGGGGAATTGGCTCTAAAGCCGAAGCGCAGTTCGATCGGCGGGTTAGCTGCTCGAGCTGTTTAATCCGTGCTTCCTTGTACCGGAAGTTCGTTTGCGGGCCAACTCTGACACGGACCTACGGGGGTTGGACTGGATTTCGCTGGCGCCCAGCTGAGCTCACACGGACTAAGCTTTGCACTTAGTGCGTTACTCGAGCGTGCTTTTAGTGCCCACTGCGAGGCAGAGAGGCTCGCTGTCATCGATTTCTGGTAATTCATAACACGTCGAGCGCGTCTCCCCGCGGGCACTGGCCATTTCCTATTGCCGACCGTTGCTGTTCTTGCGGTCTAACCCATCGATCGTATTTCATAGGAAAAAGCATGCTACCAGCAGGACCGTTTTTCCGGCAAGCAACACTTTTCGCCATATTTCGCTGACGTTTTTTTTTTGTAACAATCCGATAGACTTTCAAATGCGCATCGTCGATGCTATTATCAATACCGCGAGGTTTCACGGAGGATATTGGTTTATTATTTCACAGTGGGTTACTGTGAATGCAGTATGCGGGGCAAAATTAAGTATGTAGTAATAAATGTACCTTACTGCAGGTATATTAAACGTAGTCTACACCTCTTCCGCGAATCTAGATTTCCAGCGGAATTTAAATTAGAGTGTTTCCTGGAAAGCCCCGGGGCCTCGGGAAGATTAATAAAACAAGAGTGGAAATCTTTTAGGATGTGGGAATGTCTAGGTAAAGGAAATGGATCTTAAATCGTTGAAAAATGTATTTACGCTTGAAATGTACATACTTACATAACGAGAGTTACGTGTTTATCCATCAGTCTAATTACAAATAATACCATTAATCAGTGAATAATTGCATTTTGGGATTTTACGATTACATGATTTGATTATTTTAATGAACAATCCGTCGATTACAATTGATACTAGAGACGGAATTTATCAAATTCGTAACTTTTTCACTTACTTTTCATTTTTCATTTATTCTACCATTTCCCGATTGCATAACTACCCAACGGGATTTGTTTTCCATAATACGCACGCTGCTCACGTGCTCTCATCATCGATCGCCTTTCGTTGAATAAACAAGTGCGCAGTGAAAACGATTTTTTGATTAACCGCAGTTATCAGTAAATTCTAATATTGAAATATGTATGTTAGTGTAACGGCACGATCTTAGTTTATATAAAATAACGTCACATGGAATATGACACTAACAACTATTGAGTGCATTTATACGTTATTTCAGTGATATGATTGCAGATTGTTGTGGATAACTGTGTGTATGATGGTTGGCTATTTCACCCGGAACTCCCAAAATAACGCATCATTAAATCTTCATAGGAACCTGTCCACTCCATTATTCTACCGTAGATTATGTTTTATTATTTATGAATGTCCAGAAATACACGTTTTGTCTTTTGCCACTTTCATTCCGGTTATTTATCTTTCTATTTGGACTTGGATTAATTGCATAATATTATGTTGGGAAATATATTATCATTATGTTAATCGTATTTCATACATATACTGTGAATAATTGGGTACTATTAACTAGATACAAGAATATCATAAACGAAGACAAGTAAAACAGTGACATACTGTTTCCATTTGAGATTCATACTGTTACCACTCAAAGTAACACGTAATACGTGCAGTTTAGTTTCGTTTGCCGTATTTACTCTTGCTACTTTGGTTGAATGTCTGCACTACTTTCATCGTACGAACAAAATTGCGGTTACAGCCAAACTACCCGAAGGTCTGTGAACCTGAAGACATAAATTCGCAATCCACAGGAACAAGTATTGGAATGCTGCGAATATTCGCATGTTGATAGCGCGAGATATGCGAATACTAAGCGTTTGCATTATATTTGGCCCTTGGAGAATTCGAGCATATGAAAATTCGTGGAATAGCCGCAGCCCCACTTCCTGCTCATTACCTTCACCCCCCATCACGCCCCGTGTGATCAGGCAACGACAAGCGATGGGCAACCAGATAAGTCGCTGATCCGCCGATAACCTAGCGCGACGAGCTACTTTTTCGTTATTTCTCTGAGGGAGAAATTGTTCCGGCCCGGGGCACCAGCTGTATCATCGTTTACGCTGATTTCCTCGCGGCTAATCTCTTTCATTTTTTTCATTATCTCCCGCGCCCGGCCGATACACATAAAGCGTCACCGCCGAGGGTGCTGAGGGAGTGCTGTATCGGAGGTGTACGGGACGGGGAGGGCGAGCGTCGAGGGTCGCACGTACGGTGGCCGTGTCGATGGCCGAGGTTCGAGAGAGCGGGAAGATAGGGTGAATTGTTAATGGGGGGCGCGCGATGCCGGGGCAGAATCGGGAGATATATGTGCCCGAGCGCCGGTCAAAGGTTCACGAACTCAAATGGCAGAGGAAGCCGAAAGAGCGACCCTTCCATGCGTCAAACGGGATCCGCACCTTCGTCACGAGTCTCCTCATACCCCGCTCTGGCCGATGGGTAACGAGGGTCCCCTCACCCTCCCTCCGTCGTTGTCGTCGTCACTTTCCTCATTCCCGGCATGCAACCGGCCGTCAACGTCTTCGCCGGGAGGTGATTTATAACGCGTCGTAAGATCACGTCCGGAAAATTGCCTCCGCCAGCCGATTATTTCGCAATATAATGTCCGGTGGTAGGCCTGCCAATCGTGTCTTCCACCCCCCCCCCCCCCTTCACCCCCCGAACGATGGATTACCGCTACGTCGACTTCCAATTCCGCCGGAAGAACGGAAATAACATAAACCCCCGGGGCAGATTCTCCCGGTTATTCACTTATTCAAGGTAGACCTATTTTCGGCCCGGCCAGATGTACACGAACTTTTCCCACCCCGAGGACACGATGAAAATAGCTCCGGAGAAACGTCATTTTTCCCCAAGATATATTACGTTTCGATCGAATTACTCGGGGAAACTCGGACACTCTTCATGAATGTCGTAGGCTTCGCGGTAAGTGTGCGAAAAAAGCACGAAAAATGATGGAGAAAAGTTGTAAAGTTTCTGCAGGAATTGTGTTTGTCAAGTCGGACGGTCGTAGGGCAATTAATTTACTAATTACCGTCTCGTCTTCGTTTGTAGACTCTTCCCGCGAAAAGATTTAACAGACAGACAGGATCTTCATCCTTCCTGGTTCTTAGCATTCAGGTGGGCGAGTACGCGGATTAGAGTGATTAATAGAGGACCTAAAGATCCTCACCTTGCGAGAAACTCTGTCCCACCGGGATTATCATCCTGCGAAGGTTCCGCACGTGTGCAAAAAAATAGTCAGTTTCTACGTCCCGAAGCGCCATTAATGGCCTTGAAAAATTGAAGAATTCGACGTTTGCGTCTCGTACTCCGGAATTTTTTCGCAAACCCTTCCCCGGCTAAAAGGTAGATTAAATCGAGAGCTCGTTTGAAGCGGAGGTCGAAATTTTTAGCAATTACACGCTCCCCGACGACTCTTTGACATCTGGACAAAAAAAAATCTTGTATACCGTTTTCACGGCACTCCACAAATACCACTTTTATGATTTCATCTTTTTGCTTGCCTCGTTTTTATGCCCTGAACCTTGATTCTAAAAAGAACAAATACTCTCGTAATGTCGTATAACGTGGCAGCATCTTCTACATTGCTTTTCAGGTACTTATTGTCGTGGAACGTTTTTTATACACCTTCGTATTTTCTTTATTACTGTTGGACGGAACTGTATTAATTTAAACCATACGCTGAAAGTGAATTAAAAGAACTATCATCTTTTTCTTCGCCACTCATTTCCTTTCCTTCTTCATTAATTTACATATTCCCCGACAACTTTTTGTGTGTACACGTTTGACTGATAAATAATTCAGCCTACTCGAGTCAGTGTTAAATCCCGTCAACTAAACGACTTACCCTCAGCCTTACTCTCAGTATTCGCGAAGTTCCCCCCCCCCTCCCCCCCGCCCGCATTTTAGCTCTTAAAACCGTATTCCAGCTCTTTCATCTCTTGCGTGTAATACGTACTTAATAATGCATCGTAGGCTGAATCTGTTGCGCTTGAAAAGGTTTTTCTGTCAGCTACAAGAATTACGTGGCTGCTAGGCTCCTTTATTTCTCACTTCTTTGTCACAATGTTTGCATTTTGAACCTGCCACTAAAGCGTGCTTCTTCAAAGCTTAACTCACACGTCTACGCTCGGTTACCCGTCAATCCACGCGTCGTCCACGCTCCTTGAGCTTTTGTTTAAGCCGGAAACATACTTCAACAACTTGATAATTAACACACATCGCGCTTTATCTGTTAATACGAGCCTTACTTTAATACACGCCGTAATGGACACTGCAAAGAAAGTATTATTTTATTTTCATATCCATCCGCACGGTAGGTGGAGCATGGAACAAAAAAATGTTACAGCTCGTGTTAAATGAAGCCTGTATACGATGCTTCATGTTTATTTTTTTTTTTCGTGAGAAAAAAAGTATTACAGAATGCTATTTCGTGTATGAAAAGCAAACGGTGTTATTGTATTTCATAAAATTTTGTATTCTTTTGAAAGACGTAGGTATAGGCGAAGTTGGACGTTAAAGCGAATAATAATAATAATTGTCGTTTTATTACGTTTAATGACATTCTTACGGATTTCAAATAGTAACAAACGGGTAACTACATTTATGAACGTATTTGCTACCACCAACGCTCAATTCAGTTGATAAACAACGTGTGAACGGGAAATTAATGCAGCTATATACTGGAACGTGATAGGAAATGACATAAACGTTGAATCCCTGTTCGCCTCCATTTTCCTTTGTCTGTTTTCTCTGACATTTTCCAAAAACGTGTCTTTTCAATACATTTCACTACATGCAAACACAGATATATGTTACAATGCTATATGTTACAATAAGTGACAATGCTCAACCGGAGTTAACAATGTCTTTTTTTTGTCAGTTATTGACAAACGACCCACTTGAATTCAAGGCTTTCGAACAAACCATTGCAATAATTCCAGTTAAGATTAACAGAAAAATCGTTTCTATAGTTTCATTATTTTTCGGCTGAAACTCGTGTCCCCGGGCGAAGTTCTCTTTTCAGCGGACCTGCCCAGATCGTAAATAATCTAATCACGTTCTTCGCTGGACGGGTAAACAAAAATTGGATTTTCCGGCGAAGGAAAAATCGACCGTCGGCGAACGAAATAATGCAAACAACTCGGAAATTCGCCCGCCGTGTGTACTATTCACCTTGCTCTGAAATAACGATGATTTTGCTGGGGTCAAGTACTTTATACTTGGCACGTTTTCCACTATGTTATATGATACATTTCCGGACAATGCGGCGCAACGTGCTGCAGTTTTGCGGTCGCCACGTGGAGGAAGATCATTTGTAAGTTTTCACGGGACGCGAGTTTTATCTCGCGAGATCCGCAACGCCACGTGTTTCGTTCGTCCTTTTGTACCCCATGTTTCGCCGCCATCCCGCTGACGTGTAGGACACATTGTTTTTATCTTCCGCGCGAAATGTCTCCGGAAATTGCACTAAACCGCTGAAAACTTTCGGGTAATCGTTCCAGCCAGTTTAATGGAAACTACCTTTTACGACACTGTCTTTTCACGTTCACATAAATTTGAGATAGTACTTAAGAATTAGTATTTAAGTATTTACGCATAGAATTTTCAATCCTTTGTCATCGCTTGTCTTTGTTGTCAGTTTTTTGTACCATTTGGAATTTGATTGACGATACTTCGGTAGGACTGATTGACAACGGTAATTGTATCAGACAATGTTTTTCATTCTTTGAGAATGTTTTAATTAGCAGGAATTGGATCTTTTTGTTGCAGCCGACATATTTGATGAAACGAACGAACGGCTGAAAGAATCTGCCCCGGGACTAAAAACGAAGTGTTTAGGCGGCGGGAGAATCGAGCATAATCCCGAGGAGAAAACCCTCAAAGTCTACGGCTACTCTCAAGTAAGTTTCCACCTTCACCGCCCGTGTTTATCAGCTGGTGTTGAAATTTAAATGCTTTGCTCTCTTGCGCTTCGGAACAACAACAATCATCCCCCAGTTTTAATAGATGTTTACGACGTAAGTTGCCGGAGAAACGCGTTTCCCTGCAACGCGCAAATTTCAAAATAGTCTTGTAACGAGGAACGAGCTTTCCGTAAAGCACCGACGATGTCTATCGATGCCCCGAAACACTCGATAAGCACTGAAATTCGCCGAAAGTAAACGCGGAGTAAACATAAATCTCGAGCGTATTTAGTATGAATAGCTACCACAGTTTTCGTCGGGCTTTAACTAACTTGGATTTTATTGTTGGGCGATTGGCTTTTACGTAAACTCGTAATGTTGATTATTTACTTTTGCAAGCCAACCGCAGAGACTGTCGTTCTGGCCAATAGTTTTCCTCGCGTTGGCAGAGGCCTTTTATAACTCGGATTAACTGGGATAAGCCGTCTGGGTTGGATTGTCGTAGGAAAACAATAAAATGTTTCCGAAATCAGAGGAATATTCCTCGGCGATCGTAATACAGTTATCCCACGTTTAACGAGCCCGCTGGGAATAAAGCTCTTTTATATCGAAGTCGTCAGCAATTATTTTTATTTCAGTTGATAGGAATTTCACGTAAGCACATAATCCTGTTATCGGGACCCCTGTACTTTTTCCTAGAATGTTATCTTTATCTCTGGAAACGAACATTTTTATGCTGACAGATATTACTGTCCGTTATTTCTTTTAAATTTGCAACGCAAAGTTTTATATTAATTGGATAATGCACATGTAAAAGAAAAAGCCCCTCGTGAAAGTTCTTCAAAAATAATGATTCCTACCCGTAGAGTATCGAATCTAACAGAAAGCTTTTAAATTGTAGAAAAATAAAGTCTACAAGGAAAATTGTAACCGACGAAATGTGAAAAATTCACTATAAATACAAGTAGGATAAAGTTAGCAAAAATGACCATGCCCCGAAATATAAAAAGACTTTTAAAACTCACTTGCTCTGTCATGATTACAAAAGCGGAATAAATAATTAAAAAAATGAATATTAGGAAAAAGAGTTAAAGTGCCGAAACAATCATTAACAAACTGGCGAAATCTGTACGAAATTGTGAACCTTATGTTGCGTAAAAAAAATAATGTAGAGTAAGAGTTTTTCTGGTAAAGACCTAATACCTGGTAGCGGGCGAATGTTGGGAAAATATTACACGACAGACAGAGGTCTAAACGATGTAATAAATGGTACAACAGAAGGTACAGAATTCTCGAGTTGTGTTACGTCGAATATTTGGATTTCACTTGGGCCGCTAACGCGTACTCTCAGCTTAATCCCAGCGGTTGAGGGATCAATGGGAATACAGCCGGTCGTCTGAAGGGCGGCCAAAACTGTCGATAATCCCCGATGTTGCGTAATAAACCGCTGCACAGGGGATATTTTTGCAAAATGACAGTCGCAGAAGAAAGATGAGTAAAAGAATTCATTGGAAGTGAAGCCGGGGAATTTAATATAACAGCTCGGTACGCGCATGAGTAAATTTCTGAAAAAAGTGCAAAGGGAAACGTCTGCGTCAGAATTACATAAGCTTTTCACGGGCAATACTGGATGAGTTTTTTTAAATTATAATTATAATATGGTAGATTTTTCTTTGTACTTCGTTTGAAGAAATTAGTAATTTTCGGGAATAAGAATTAACTAAAAAAATGATATTATAACAGGATTCAACGTACGAAAACTGAATATTGGACTTAACTGAATATTTCAAAGACTTCTTCTCTGCACAATTTATGTGGGGAAAGATAGAAAGTTCAGAGCACTAAAGAATATTCATCATTTTACGCAGAAAGGAAATACAGCAGCTGCGCCTTGCAGATCTGCCCTTCTTTGCCTGAAAAAATGAGGGACGAAGTAGGATGTTATTGAACCGCTCAATTTTCGCTTCTGTTACTTCACTTGGCGTGAATCGTGAAAAAGTCATGGCCCAGCCCAGTTGCGTGAGTGCCACGATTAGGGGGTATAAAGTTCTCGTTGCCGCGCGAATGGTCAATGTAAATATCTTCGACCAGTCCTTCGCCTGTGTTGGGAACCCTCGATTGCTCAGGCAGGGGATAGAAATGGCCCTTCTGCGATTCCGAATCTCCCGAGTGCTCGGCGAGCTGGCGAACAGTGGCCTAATTTGCCTGTTAAACACGGCACGGCGACAGGTGGTCCCTTTTGATAAGATCCTCAACGGATTTTCCCGCCCACGTTTTGCGTGCGACGGATTGCCGTCCTATAGGAAGAAGCTTGGAATTTGCTACCTCACTAATTCCCATTCAGACCTTTTTCCCCCTGGACACGCGGCAGGAGAACTTGCCAACGCGCTGTAAACCAGGAAGATACGGTGCTTTCAAATTCGAGAATTTCCCTTAATATTTTATACCACGGCACTGGCCATGTTTTCTTCGGATTTGTAGAATAATTTATATTCCTCCTACTATAGTACTGTAGTGATAATTATACAGTATTTAAGAGGAACGTAATTTAAAAAAAACAATTGTTCCAATCAATCGTACTGGATCTTAACACACATAATTGAATGGCGTTCTCAATTTTAATAAATGGGATATTGTGTAATGAAGAATATAAGTTGACCCGTAAATAAATCATACTTGTTCGTATTTGTATTGATCTGTCAATGTTAACATTTTTTATGTGTTTTTTTCCTGATGACTAATTCGTTCCATATGACAGAAGATAATTTTATTGATCCGTAGAAATGGATAAGGTAAACGTTGCAATACAACTGCACACAGATAAGCATCAAATAAAAGGTCGTTTTCTGAGCTAGTTGGTAGATATGAAATAGGTTTTTAGGAATGATAAGCCGAAAGAAAAAATGTTTAAAACCATTGTGCATACCTCGTTCATTTCTGCTCCGAAAAAGATTTAAGCTGGATGAAAAAAGAAGGGGAGGGCTTCGTAAGAAGTGGCACAGAGGAAATGCTAAGGAAATATTACAGAAATTTACCAGTCAAACACAATTCTTTCGTCAGAAGATCCATTATTCACCCGTTTCCTGTTCATCGAAAAGAAATAATGTTTTCTCATGTAGATATCATAACGATTAAAACATTTTATTCCGAATTCAGATATTTGACATTTTTATTTCGATATAAGTAGTTTATTAATTTTTACGTGACAACGTTATGCCATATGTGTTTGCTCTACATGACATTTTTTTAACGAGTACACACGTATTTCGAATTGTTTGTTACAAATATTATTTGTCCGTTTTCGGGGGCACATAACGATGAGTAATTTAAAGGAAGAACGGAAAAGGAGAGGAAAATGTTGCGACTTCGAGGAAGTTTGAGGGGAGTCCGTATTAAAAAATTGGAAATCCTTCGGGGCATTCGTGATAAGGATCTTTGGGAATCCTCAGGCGGTTTCGAAGGGGCGTTTTAAACGGAAGGGGACTACTGAAAGGCAATTTTGACATAGCCGGTGGTGTTCCATTTTCATTGAAATGACGTGTACAAACCTCCCTAGAAAATAAAAATCGATAGAAAACGTTTGAGCTACTTCACGTCCATTGCTACCTATTTTACAGTCCTTCAAAATTTATCCCTATCCAAGTAATAAAAAACTACAATTACTTTTAATTACATATTGTATAAAAATGTGATCGACTTCTTCTATTTCATTGAAATACTTTTAAAATACTGTCATTGTTTTATTATACTTTTATACCAACTATGCAAAGCACGTTCATTGTTTATAACATTGTTCGCTTTTTACGGACAAAAGGTACCGAAAACCTTTCTTTGAAAGACTGTTACTTCAATTACAAAGATAACGGCAAAAAATTATAATTAATAGTCGGCTAATTTACACTCCCTTTAAGCGGATTAATTTTCACCTTCTGAATTTTCTTCCGTGTGTCTTCTGGTAATCCTCCTTCGTAATGGCAGATTCTATTCAACATTCTCTTTATTTTGTTTGCAGGGCTTCGGAAAAGCAGATCACCAGGTAGCCACAGACTTACTGAAAAAAAAGTATGCAGATTATAATATCACCTGGTCTGACGAGGGGTACTAAGGGCATTAAACAAATTTACCGGAAGAAAATAAACAAACAGAAGAAAAATAACTTTTTTTCAACATTGATAATGTTGCTTTTGCGGAATTGGCTATAAATGTAAATCAAACATGCTTTTACGCACGAGTGATGTAAAATAAATGATTTTATCGTACTTCATGGCCTCTTTTTCTTGCCACAAATTGTCCAGCACTACTTTGTTAAATTAAATAATAAATAAAAATGTTGCGACTAATTCCATAACCAGTCCTTTTAATTATTTAAGTACAATTATATTTATCATTTTTATTTTTTTCTTCTTTGTCAAAATTTTTATCATCGTGTTTCTTTTATGTCCGCAACGGATATTTTCGTGTCGGTAAGTGGGTCCGTATGACGGTAAGTTTTCACTGTTATTTTACAATGGTACTTTAGCTTTTTGGGTTCCATCTGGAACAATCTAGTAGAGCCATCTACTTTAGACACGCTGCACTTCGATCTGCAAACTGCACCCGATAAACCATCCTTAAAAAAACATGTTTTTTTAAAAACAAATATTTTGTAGTATAAAATCTCCATGATTAACTCTATAATATTAAATGCGTTTATTAAATAAATTGATTTCGCTAGTAATTTTAGAGTTACACCTGTACTTAGCTTCCAATTAGTTTAATTTAAAAGAGAATTTCTTAATTTAAAAAATGAATCCTATCAATTTATTGTCCAAACTAGAATTATGAATAGATAAATGTGCTTTATATTTAACGCATTCTGTTTGTTTATTTGACTGTTGGTAACGTAAGTTTTCGGATAAATCGTGAAGTGTAATAGATATTTGATGTAACACGTAAAACTACGGGAAATTTCGCTGTGATAATTGCAATTTCTGAAATTAAACGGGAGCGACGTTCCGCGCTGAATGATCGAACAAATGCAATGTCGACATGCAGTCGTTCACTTATTCATCGCGGCTGTTTCACTCGGCTTCGTTTTGAAATGTCGGTCGCCCGATGACGGGTTTTAAAAAATTACAAGTAATCCATCAACAGACGTAACAATGTTTTCCCGGGCCTCGAAATCGGTCGTCAAGTCAATCGGGCAACGTAAATTCCATGCTGGACGAAACATGAAGGTACGGCAAACAAATATTTCCCCGCCTTCTCAATAAGTTTTACAAACGTCCAGGTGTAAACACACTTATTGTCTCTCGTGAATCGAAAAATATATTGCTTCCTTTTCTGGGAACTTCGGTGACGATCATACTTATTTATTTTGACTTGACCGTCTTCCGAAGATTATGGGCCTTCAACTCCTCAGGACAGGACAGATTCCTTCACCCGTCAAACAGAACGGGAAGTTCGGTAAGCTCGCGCATTATCGCACGTCAGCTGTCATGACGGAAATCTTGCCAAAACGATACAACTCCGGTCGCCAGTCCTTTAAGTACGCCGTAAGTACCTTTACCATATTTTGAAATTAAGCATTTCCAATTAAACAATACCAACGTCATTATTGTGATTATTTTTGTTAATCAAAAAAGTACCTTCAGCTGTAACTTTCTGTTAGAATATTACCACATAGATTCTAGTTTAATTCTTGTTTAAAAATATGGGCCGTGCGTCATTAAACCGTTGCTAATTCCTTCTTTCGTTTGTCGTTTGATTTCGTTGTGTCACTGGAAATGCCTTAAGTAGTCTGGATGGCAAATTAAAAAGTTAGTCGGCATCGTGCAACGACGTTAAATGTCTTGGCGGACAATACTGCGGTGTTGTTCGCCCTTATACACAAACCCTCTTTACTCCGGAGATCGAGAAAGCTTCTGACAGCGAAAACTTTTGTACTTGTCTCCGGGCGAAACTTCAGGAAAAATAGGATTGCGGCGCAGATCGCTCTGGCGACCTTTGCCCTCCGTGAAAATAAAGTGGTCCTTTCTCTGTGTAGGATCAAACCCACGGGCTTGTGCAACCTTCGAATCGCTTTGCGTCAACCAACGAAACACAGTCGTTGGCATCGAACAACACGACACTACAGGTAAAAATGATGAATTTCCCATACAATAAGAATTGTCATGCAATTTGTAGATCTTAGACAAGAAAGTTAAGTTTCTAATCAGGTTAAAAAGTTCTACGAATAATATTTTGGAAGATATTAAAAAAAAAAATCCAGCCACCATCGTGCTTAAACGACTATTATTAATTTGATATCAACATTTACGAAAACATGTACAGAAGAGGACATAACATACTACGAAGTTATAAACGAAATGAACCGCTGGATCTAAGAATTGGCGTTAAACGAGCTCGTAAAACCTATTGCGTCGGGCGAAATTAATCCCTGCACGATAGAACATAATTAAATTTCTTATCACGAAGACTCGTCTACTCGTATTGACGCTTACCTTTCGGACTGCCTGGGAATTAGCGAGTTATGAACCGAAGGAAGGGGTTTCCGTGTGGGTTGTAAATTAGTTAGCCATAGGGCGAGGTAGACGTATTCGTGTGACGTGCTGGTGGAGTGGTGGTAGTGATATGATGCACCCTGTCCGCAGGGGAAGCTGCTTGGAAAAGCGGAAATTGTGGAGGACGGCAAGGCCGACGGTGATCGCCTCGAAGATCTCCACGTGTCGCGTATCCCGGACTTTATCGCCACTCCGCCGGTGCGTGTACGCGTCAGCAATCGGAGGACTGATGCCCTCGTTAACAAGGATCATCCGCTAAGGGGCTGTTCTTGCTTACGCCGGGAACTCACCGTCATCGGAAATGACGTTATTGCCAGGCTCGCGGGAAATCCCTGCAACGTACTCCCGTGCCCAGTCATTGGCCCGCCATTGTTGATCGCGACGAAATCGAGGCTGTATTTCGCTGGACTTACCTCTCGTAACGCGGGACAATGCGCGGTTGATACGAGCAAGAGGAGAAGGGCAAATCGCGATAACTCTCGGCCAAACGGCAGGATCGTAAACCGCTGTAATGCCGTTAGCAAAAATCAGAACTCAAAGGAGTTTTCGGAAAAACCTCGTCAACGAAGGCTAAATTTTCCCACGAGACAACAAGCTATCAGCGTGGTTCTCGCTATTGGCAAAATCTTGTCCGCGCAACGAAAGAATATCTACGAAAAATTGCCTTTAAATCATTCCGTGATGGAGAAGAGTCTACTTAATTGTTTATGTTTAATGAAGTCGAACAACGCGCTGCAGAAGACGAGTTATTTTCTGCTGAAGTTAACTTCATTCTCCATTTTCTTTACGCCGCACGGTAGCGTGGATATGCCGAAGTTAATGAAACGTTTGAAAATGTTAAAAAGCCCAGCGACTTTTGGCTCAGAAATGTTGACGAAATTACGGGATATTGCTTACGAAAGTACGATTTTCTGTCAGAAATTGCGTTGCAGAGATTGCGCGATTAACATGAGACGGTCGTTGCACAGGAATTCAACGAAAATGGATCGTCAGGATTATAATAGGCCACAAAGAAAGGATCGAGATGAGAGAAAATGTTCATGGACCGATTTTACAGAGTCAGTACCGAGGAAAGTCATGTCCTTCTTGCAATCGCAACCAGCTAAATTTGTACTGAGAAAAACCCAACACACATTGCAATTCCTTTGCCAGAAGCTATCGCAGCTTCGAGCCTACTTGCACGAAAAATATAGCAAGCGATAATCCTGCTCGAAAAATATTCTTCAAGTATATTACCAAGAGCGTAATTAGTATCGTGTACTGTACGATCGTCCAGTTGGATCTTCATACGAAATGTATACGCTTCTGTCTTCAAGAAAGAAAAATTTTACGTTTCTTTCTCCGTCTTATTTCATAGACCGATTAATGAAAGAAACATATAAATCGACAGAAGACACTGAAACTGGCACGCGAGGGTCACGTGTACGCTGCAAACTGGCCAAAAAGCTAATATAGACATGGTTTTCCATTGCCGTAGGTTTCTAACGCATGAGAAAAGTGTAATTCGAGTATAGGCGAAAATAAGGTTTGACACGAGAACGGTCGTTGAAATGGTCTATCCGTCTGTCCCCAGGCGGGCGACGCGAGCGCTGGAAGAATACGAACAATCGTCCGAGTCCTTGGAGAAATGGGTCCACGGAACGGCAGATCCTTGCTCGGCGACAGGCAATGCGTCGACCGGTACGTGCGGTCGGCCAAGACGAACCTGGAACCCGATATCGTCAACAAAAACCGTGCTCTATCGAAGACAGATCGCGCAAAAACGGATCCGGGGAAAAAAAGCCCAGCCAGAAGTAAATACAGGCTATTTCGATCGACGAAGAAACCCGGAGAAAGCTCACTGGTACGTAGGAAAGCCGCGGTTTGGATAAGACCCACTCGAGTGGATAATAGTCGAGCATTAGCAGGTGATTCGAAGGATCGAACGGAAGACAAGAAATTCCCGATCGCCAAGCCTCGGAGAACCGTGAATAAGGTTCCAGCGAAAATAGAATCGCGGTATAAGAGTCTACAGGGTAAAGGTATGAATTGGATGATCCCGGCTGCTCTGTCGAACCAAAAACCGACCCTTCTGCACGATTTCCATGCCGAAGGAAATAAAGCGAAAATCAGATTCTTTTCGATGGAACGCGAGTTAAGCTGGAGGAATCGTTTTTATTTGTTGGATGGACAGACACGTGTTAAAAGAAAGAGGAACAGTCCTGGTGGTTTTCACAAAGGAAGTGGAAGCAACAGTTTCGATTTCCCGACGAATATCGAATTTGTAAAAAATTCTACTTCTTCCCTTTCTCAGTCGAAGATGGAAACAATTGACAGTGGTTCTGAATGTACGAAAAATGTCCTTGATAACGATAACAATAGTCTGCAGTGCCCTGAACAAATAGAAGATATAATTGTTGAACAGCGAGATACAATTCATAGTAAGATCATTGAGTCAGATGTCGCTATAACTCTTGTAAATGACTTAGAAATCATAGGTAAAAATGAAATCAGAGTCAATGAAGACAGCTTAAAAATTGGTGATATAATAAAACGGATGGCCTCTCAGTTTTCGTTGTCGTCCAATTTTTGTGGTAAAAAACTTGAGTCGAAGTCGATTACCAGTTTAACATCGTACCATCTTGAGATGCTTTTCGAACCTAACGAAGTAATACCAGTGATGGACATCAAAACAACCGAACTAAATCTGGATATAAAGAAGGACATTATTTTCTTTGGCAGCATTAAGGATAAAATAATAGACATTATTTGCAACAGAAGGAAGAAAGATATTTGTTCGAAGAAAGATCCATGCAAGGCTCAGACCCCGCCGTGTAAAGAATTAAGAGGATCATCAGCTAGGAAGGAGAAAAAAATGAAGAAATTTTGGAGGAAAGGCAAAGGCGAGGGAGAAGAAAGTCCTAGCGAGAAGAGGAAAGAAGTTTGCAAGGGGAAGGAATATTGCAGGCAAAAGAAAGAAGCGGTCCAGACGGAACATCCTTGTAAAAAGAAGGCAGCTTCTTGCACGAGTAGCGGCAGGCCCTGCGAGAGGAAGGATCTTACGAAAAAGGAAGACGACCTTCAGAAGAAGAGAGAAGAATATTGCAAAAATCGAGCAGGGGCCAGCATCCCTAAAAAGAAATCCGAACAGTCTACATGCGAAAAAGGGAAAAAGGAAGTCCTTGAAGAAAAAGTGTCCGACTGTACGCGTCGAAAAGTAGATAGCTCCTCTTTGAAGAAAAAACCTACTTGTCCGGAGGACCTTCCCCCTAAAAAGAAGGCCAAGAAATCTACATGCAGCAAAGATAAAAGTGAACCGGTTGAAGAAAAAGTCTCTGACTGTACACGGCCGAAAGTAGACAGTTCCTGCTTGAAGAAAAAACCTATTTGTTCGGACGAAGTTTCCTCAAAAAAGGAAACTGAGAAATCTACACGCGAGAAAGATACGAGTGAAGCAGTTGAAAGAAAGGAATCTGATTGTACAGGTTCTAAAGCAGACGGTTCGTCAGAAAATAAAAAGTCAATTTGCCCACCGGTCGTAAGAGCCCCTGAGTGTCCAAGCAAAAATGATAAAGATGGAACAGGCAAAAATTGCAATAGAAAATATTCAACATACCCTCCAACAGTGTCAGTTTTAAATAGATAAATCGAAGAGCCAAAAGCGTTTTTCGATCTTTTCGAATGTTTCACGAGAACACATCGTTTCATATCGATTTCCCTTGCAAATAAGTGAGAAACAGTTGTGACGTTCTTTTAATACTGTACAATGAAAACAACGAGACAGTAGAGTAACGTTCCTGTGTTTGTACGTCCTTTTCTCGCACATCTTGTCAAAAGTCTTTGTTCCTTGTAAGAAAACTGACTTTATGAACGTTAAAAAACCGTTGTAAATGGATGGATGTTTGGCTATCGTCGTTTAATAAAAAACTTTGGTGCACTGATTGACATAATATTTTTGTTTCCTGCTTTGTGTGCAGCTGGAGTCACAAATAGGATGGTTAAGTACAAGTCAACGAGGACCTACGGACCCCCCTGCAGTAAGTATTTAAATTTCATACCTGAATTGGTTCATCGGTGATTCAACGCAAAATGTCTATTCATATTATATTAACGAGTACGCACTGAGCTTACGTAAGAAAAGTTGGAAACTATTTGACTTTGCTTAAAGTATTGATCGATTGTTGTTATATTGTCATAGAGAATACCTTGCAGTTGAAAATAAAGATGCGTAGAGTCCCGAGTGAACCATAAAGAATTTCGTTGCTGCTGCTCCACCTCCCTTCTGCCTCTTTCTTGCCCCAACGTTAAGATAACAAAGAGTAGAAGAAGTACGTAAAGCCAATACAAATGGCCGGTAATTAACACACGGCGAAAAAGTGAATTGCGAATAGGGTGTCATCTCACAGGGAGGAGAATCAAGCGAGCCAACTACCAAGGAATCAAGTCAGTCGTCAGAGATTATGGCACTTCCATTGACCAACGAAAAAAACTCAGGAAACTCGTCGCATTCAATTTCGACGGTTGTCAGCATCGAAGAGAAATTTTCAGATACAAATTTCCCTTCGTCAAATGATGAAAATAATAATACATGGATTTCGGTAGTCCAGTTATCCGACCTCTGCCACTTCATCTCTCGTAAGAACTTACTTCAACTTAGTGATTACAGAAGAACAATGGGAAGAGAAGTAACGATGAAAAAGATTCATCAGAATTTTTTACGGAGCTCGCTATTCTCTAAAGTTGATTCTTTTAAACATAGACTGGCCATTACCTCATGGAAATCTTCATACAAATTTTACAATCCTTCGAAGAACAAAGCTCGATTTAAATGTGCCAAGTGTTTTCGTCATAGGACGTTTCTCGCGAACGATGTTTCCAGTCAAGAAGCCGTGGAGAAACTTCACACTCTCGTTCAGAAAGTGTCGGAATTTAAGCGTCGAGTATTCGGCAAGAAACCGAAGAATGAAATACAAATGGAAACTAAGGGAAAGAAATCTGGCAAGAGCGATACACTTGGATCTACGAAACCGGATTCTGAAGATAACAGAAGCTCCACGCCTGTGTCCTGAAACATTTTGCCGATCATATCTGATAATAATCATTAAACAACATATTTTTCCTACACCGTTTTTTAACGCACTACAGGAGAAGACACGGTAGAAAATTGAAAAACTGTGAAAGGAAAAATAATGATAAACTGGAATGCTTACATGTAATTAAAATATGGAACTGAAGGTGATAATAATGCAAAGGTGCTAAAGTACTAATAAAATAGAGACAGGAGGTACGTGGAGACCAGTAGACGAAAAAATCAGTACCTTGCCATTGCAAAATGGAGGCGAATAAACGAAAAAGAATGAAAGAATCTTACAACCATGTTGCTGAGTTATAGTTGCACGTGGGCTAAAATTTTACAAGACCTCAATCTGTTTCAATGAAAATCTTTGTTCCTTGGCCAGGCTGTAGATGATTTAACTCATCATCGATTAACGGAATCCAGATCCATTCAACAAAACTCGGACAACATTCTGAACTATCCCGTATCAAAGGAAGCAATTGAAAATGAATTTCGCAACGCAGTTTCTGGAGTATCTCATTTACAATACTTCCTTGGGTTCAATCACGACATAAAAATTCCAAATTCCAGAGTGAATAAACGGATGAATATAAACTTACACGTAATACTACGACAATGGCTCCAAGAACAGAAGATAAGATTGCTTTGTAAATGTATCAAATTATTAAAGTATGTACAAAGCTTGGAGAAAGGATATTCTCCGCGAGAAACTTTGGTATCTCGGTTACCAATTTCTCCAGTTGGAGAATCTTCTGTGCTGAAGAGTTATAAAGTCAACATTGCTCTTTGTATTTGGCCTTTCTCGAACGAGTCTGGATCATCGGGAATGGTGAAGAATCAGCAAATTTTTGCTCTCGGTCGACCACAGAAGCTGTACCTTTCGCGATACGTTCATTCGAGAAGATTACACACCTCGTTAACCGCATCAGCGGAGACCAAGTCTGGATCTGGATCGGATAAATCGGGAAGCGGGTCAAGTAAGACATGCACGGAAGAGTGTGCGCCGATTACAGAGATTTGTGGGCAAGGTGGTAAGAGAAAACCACGCAAGAAGCGCGACTCGAAAGAAACTTCTGCCAGGCCGAGACGGGTCTCGTTGATGTCCGCCCCAAGATTGAAAAAATCGGAACGGGATACTGAGGACCCGTGCCGAGAGTCCTGTTTACCGTTGGGCAAGTGCCAGGACCCTAAGACTGTACCCCCGCCGAAGATGGAATACAGAATCGAGGATTGCCCGGCCCCGAAATTTGTACCCCTTCAGCCGTGTCCTCCGCCACGTCCGCAGGAAGTTGACGAGGACTTTGTCGAGGTGAAAAAGGAGAAGAAGAAGAAACGAACGTGCCCCCCACCGCCGCCATTGCCGAAACCACCGCACGGACCAATCGTCCTCTGTCCTTGTCCACCGCCGGCAAAATTGCATCCTGGTCCTTGTCCGTGCTACGACGACGACGGATTGACCCTCGCCCCACCGGTACAACCGTGTCCTTCGAGAGAACAGTATCCATGTCCGGACAAGACCTTCTTCTGCCCGATCAAGAAGATCGAGTGTGAATTGAAGAAAGCTTGCAAACCGAGGAAAGAACGTGATGACGATTAGAATTATTCACATGGAAAAGAATATTTTAGATTATCGACTTTGCTCAAAGGCTCGTCTTGCAGAGTTTACTTGCCCGATCAAATTGTTCAATTACTAGCCAAATGTGAGCACTGCTTTAAAGTAACAACATATATACAGTTTGACAAAGTATTGTATACCGTGAAATCTGTGGAATTCTGAGATTGGTCTCCTGCATTGATAGCAATTAATAATTCATGGCTGGTTCATGCATCTTACGGCGATGCTTCCGTGAGGAGTTTACAATTCTTATCAGTTTTGTCTTTACCAAGGGTTATGCTTCAGTGGAGGACATTTATTTTATGGAAAGATGCAATAGAGCGAAAGATAGATGGACCAGCTGTCAATGTGCATCGTCCATCGTATGCCCAATGGAGTACGTTCGATCGAGTCAGCGTTAGTTGCTCAAAACTGATGAAAACATTACTAGTCATAAGCAAAAAAATACCAGTTTCAGGTGTGTCAAGAATTTTTTTAAATAATGGTCATCTTCGATGAGCGCTAATACTTCTTCGCTGAATAATTGTCTTACGCTCTTGTTTCATATTACCAATTATTTTATGAAACAAGAATGTATTTGTTGTTGGTCGTACGACGTGCGATGTACGTTTAATTGGTACTCTCAGTAAAGTTCAAGAGAAAATTCAAACAGATTTCACGTTTTATGCATGAAAGCTTGAATCCTTTAACTGCCCATGAAATATGTATGGAAATATAAGATCAATCGAAGATTATTTTTAAATAACAAAACAAGTTTTTTGGAAACAATATAGGTCTCGGGAAACCGCAAAATTCTTTCAATAGGTAATAAAATATTATTCTATATAAAATTTACTATACAGACACGAATTTATCTTGAAAATATTGTTGTTGTTAACATTGATACACATGTAAAAAGATATTGAAACAAATAAAGAATACTATTTATACATAAAGATGTATAGTATGAATTCTAAAATGAGGAGAGGGAAAGCTACTCATCATTCAATAATGAGAAATAAATGATTATAAATGAATTGGAACAAATTTAATCATACACTGGCTTAAAGGAGTCTCCATGCTCTCTTTTCTGTAAGTCGTTTATATTTTTCTCCTCTGCCGCTTTGCCTTTTTATTTAAAATTTACATCTTAATTTAACTTACATTTAATTTCAAACTTACATCGTCTTCATAGATTGTCAAAAAAAAATAAATTCACTGAAAACACAATACAGAGTACTTATAAGTTCATTTCAAAATTTTCGCGAAGTGAACTGCCATTTCTCTGAGCCATTATTTCTTCGGACCAAATGATCGTAAAAACGATTTACCCGTGGACGAAAAGGCGAGGTGAACTCGAGCGAAGGTTCTAACCATCACTGGCGCGCGCGAGAACGGGCCGAAACGGAAGGACAGAAAGCGGAAGTAGAAGATGGCCGTCGGCTGTAAATAGGAAATCGATCTGCACTGCCGGAGATCGGTTTGGCCGTTTCATGCGAATCCCGCGTGCCCGTCGTTTGCGCGCATTCGGCAATAATCGTACCGTCATTCGGCACTTGTGTGGGACTTTCACGTGCAACGCCGTGAACGTGTGCGTGAGCGTGTTTGCGCCATGAAACCGGCATCAGAAGTGCTTCGTTACAATAATATCGACATTTATATACGACCGTGGGAGGGGCGGAGGGGAGGGGGAAGGAAGTCGAGCCGGCAGTGCGCGGCGCTGTTAGGACGAGGCAGGACGGTGTGGGTTCTTATCATTTTATTACAGGGGTGAGCGCACCCCTACGTTCCAGGGACAACGCTTCACTTTTACCTTCCATTGTCCGTTCACGGAACCCCTTAAAGGCTTAAGGACCGTTCCAAAATGCCTCATTCGATTATCCACGTCCGTTTCTTTCATTTTTTTCCCCGTCTACGGATGACACATCGTCAGCCGACTGAACTGACAAAAGAATCCCAGGTGGCGAATACCTTTTTTTTGTTATAGCCTTAATGTTTTATACTTACTGGATGTTAAATAGAAAATGTAAATAAAGCAAGAAGACCGAATCAAGTATTCACAAGAAATAATAAATATAAAAGTTTTAAGTACACATTGTGAAACCCATTTATGAAAGCATGCCTTTCATTTTCTGGCAGAGAATTAATTTCGTTTACGAAGAAATTATATAGTGGCATTACGTCGATATATTTAAGCAAGTAATCCTGAATAAAGAGGTCGTGCCCTTAACCTTCTTGGACGTTAATAGATAAAGCGGACATCAAAAAGCAATCTACACATTCGTCATAGCCGTTTGTCTTGTGTTTTTCCCTCCACTTTCTTTCTCATCAGGGCGAAGGTTTTATCGAAGTCGCTAGCAGACGAGGGAGCTTTGTGGCATTATCAGGAAGGCCACGTCGTGATTGGTCGGATTCAAGGGTATCCTCTTTTCCTTCCTCTCGTTCGACCAATAAGTGACGTATCGCGCGGAGGAGGAACCCGCCGAGGTCGGGGAGGATCTCGGGAGAAAGAGAGAGAAGGAGAAAGTGAAAGAGGGGGATGAAAGGAGGAGGAAGGAGGTTAGAGGGTGAAGGAGGGAAATAGAGGGTGGCGAATCTCTTCGCGCGGAAGAGAACGGAGAGCAGGTCGATCTCTCCGATGGAAACGAGCGGGATGGATAAACTTGGAAGCGACTGTCCCCGAGGCTTATGCATAATTCAGGAATCGTCACCGGCGAGGATATTGCCAATTTGGCGTCGATGAAAATACGATCGGATTTGTCGGGCTACACCCCCTCGCCCCTATTTCCCCTCTTTCTCCGGAATGGCTCCCGTCCGACGTACATCCAGTGAATTTAACACCTTCACCGAACGTGTGCCGTTCGCGAAATTGCATCGCGGCCAATGCGGCCCTTCAAACCGTCTCACTTGCTGTCACGGTTAAGTTGTTTTCGCCTCCCACGGCGATCTCCTTCGCCGAGTAGAAAACCTCCGCTAAAATCCATTTCAACAAAGTCATTTTCACGTTTCGATTCGAGACGGACACGTAAATTATTTTTCCCAAAGTCATGCATGTATCGGACATATTATTACGGTTGTAAAACATTTCCGCGGTGTATTCCTGTGTATCCTGTGAAATACTGGCCCTGAGGTCCATCAGATTTGTGCGGCAACGACGACATTTTTCATCGGAACATCAAAATGGAAAACTAAATGGCCGTGCGGCGTTTGGCTGTTCTTTCGAAAAAAATTCGTTCCGCTAGATTAAGAGCGCGTTGATTCCTTTGTCGCGGGACACGTGAGTGCTTTCATGACGACGACACGTAGCCCTACAATTCTCTTTAATTCCTAAAGTACATACAAGGTTCCGCATTTCCGTGAAACGCTCGTCCCTCGTCCGTGATACTGATTGATGAAAGATTATCGGTTCTTCATGGTTTTCACCACGAAAAATTTCCGGGGATTATACGTATACGTACGCGTGCCGTATAAGGGATGATCGTCGGACGTTCAACGATTTTCCACGGACACGCGGTGATACTGGAGGTCATGAAATATTTATGGAGAAGGGCCCTGTCCGAGCGCCGATGAAAAGAATATATTCCGAATCGATTCAATTTGTCAACGTGAGGCTAATTACGTTATTATACGATTCTCCTGGGTGTTAGCGGACCGGCCGGATCATCAATAACCCATGAAAACGCCACTATCATCCTCCCTGAATCGTAAATGAAGTTATTATTCGATATTACTAACTACCCTCAAATTAGTGCCTTCAGGAATAGCCACTTCGATAATCAACCTCTGTTTCAGGTAAACCTTAAGTGATTACAGAAAATTTCTTTCAACATCGCATTCGTTACAAACGATACTTATATAGATAAATTTGCACAGTCAACTATGAATGAACAATGAATTTTTCTTAATGATAATGACACGTATACTTCGTGTTACTACAGCTTACGATTATTAACTAAAATTACAATCATACTGTTCTCCATTTTCAGAATTTCAATTTATACCCGAAACATCCATGCTTTTCTGCGATGTAGAGATTTTAATATTTTTTTATCCTATGACGTAGTATTTTTCTCGGTATTTCAATGATATGATGGAGTCAGGAGAAAGATGGACCTTGAAAAAAAGCGCAAGGAGTTTGCAAATTTATTCCATTCGGTTGGACGGAGGGTCCTGGTAGACTTGGCTATCGGGCAGAGGAGGCGGGAAGAGTCAAAGATTTATAGCGGCGGATGCGCAAATACGGTGAAACTTCCCCGTATCCGGTTTGGCGAAAACTTGCTGCACGTCGGTTATACCGTCCTTTTTTTCCCCCTCGGCAAACGTTCATAGGTTTTCCCTCACTTACAGGGTTTTATCTTAATCACTGTTCTAATAGTTGTAAACGTGTAACAAGTTTGTAGTAGACATATGCATTTTTTAACGTAAATAATATAGATTTACAATAAACAGCTACAGCGTATGATAGGTAAGAAAAGATCTTTTTATACTCCTATATTTAAGTCAGTTTTGATGAAAAAGAAATTCCTAATAAAATTCTGTTCGGACATTTTTGTCCATGAATTGTGCTACCTTTTACGAGTGCTTACTCTTTTATAATAATAATCTAATAATTTCGCCTGTATACATATATTACACCTCTCAGCAACTGTGTATGAATTTGCTGTGTGTATTTTTCTGCTTCGTTAAAATGAACCTACGGTCCATAGTATATTTTTCCACCAAAGGAAAATCAGCAGTTTCACGTGAATCTCGGCCGATCGGGGCAAACGAAGGAACTTCGCCTACTGGCGAAAATTTTTATTCCCAAGTCGGTTTACACGAGGAAAACTGTGCATGAGGAAGGAAGCGAGTTCGAAATCGGCGGGGAATCCGCTGCTTGATCGAACGGACGGTTAAATTAGATTTCGGACTTCGGGGACGTTGCAGGAATGCTAAAAGAGTAGGTAAGCGCGAGCAAATGTCTGTCGTCTGCGAGAACGTTTCGTCGATCTTCCTGTTTCTCTTTCGCTATCGTGCAAAGACTCAGCGGAGTGAAAACTGCTTGCTTGTGGGAACGTTTTACAAACTTTACCGATATTTTCGTCGGCAAAGCGTCAATTCACGACTCACGATTATTAACGTTAATTCTTCGTCCTTATTGTAATGTTGTTTCGATTGATTACATTGGCTCCTTTACGTAAGAAAAAGCGATTCTGTTCCACTTAACGGAAACTTTACTTGAACTTGAATAATGAATCTCAAATACATTTCGCTATTGGTGAAGGTAAACGCTATGAGGTAAAGGAAAAGTTGTGGTTTGTTTCCAAGCACTATTATAATATTTAAATTACTCAACGTCACTGTAAATAATTTTTCCGTAAATTCTAGACGACGAAAACTTGGACAAGCACATTACGATGAGTTGTGTGCATTAGAGGTCGTACAAATTTCGAGAGTTTGCGTTCACACAGTCGATGAACTTCCTTAATCAGTGACGTATCTGCTCCGCATGCGTTACGAGCACCCTTTGCCCATTTCTCCGTTACGCAAAGCATGCTTGATTTAACCGCGTACTTGAACCCTCCTTAACGGGAGTTACCCCCGGGTAACGCGCTCGAAGTTCCGTTCCTCGAAAGAGCATTATCGGCCGCTCACAAATGCATCAAACTGTTCGCAATTTTGTCGTGCGGGTACCGAAGGGCCTTTGCACGATTCGAAATTGTACCCCGTGAAGAAAGGGCCCTCGTAATCGCAAAACATGAGTATGAGAGCGTGGACTTGGCGTTTCGTGGGACCCACTTCTCCGCGTTGCCCTTTGCAGCCCGATCGCAGAAAGGGTGCACTGGCGAAGAAATTTCCAAGGACACGATCCCAAAGCTGAAACTCACGAGGACCAATGTCGGACCTTCAGGTCGTAAAGTGACCCAAAAATTCCATTGACAGCTTGAAAAATTCTCATGTGTTCTTACATCTCGAGACATAGGGCTAAGAAAGTAATAAAAAATGTAGCTCTGTTATTTCCAGCAAACTGTATTACTTATTATTATAATCTTGACAATAATTTTTCTTTTTTCATTCTTCGTTAACAATGTAAAAGATCCATTTTTATTTGCCACGCCTGTGTAAATGTTGAGACATGGAATTAAGTCAGACAGATTATCCGGTAATGCGAATGACGAGATTATCAGCCGTATTCGCGTCTACATTTTTTTTCTTCGGTGCATCCGTCATCTCAATTTCAACGTACGTGGAAACGGCGTTGGACAGGCGTAGATGCAAGAGGGTTGCGGAAAACCGATCGCTCGATGGTTCATTGGCTCGCTATTAACCCCTCGATATTTAACCTCGTAATTACCGCTATGTCACCCGCGCTCTTATTCCCTCGGTGACCACTCCCCCGGCGTTCCAATGCTGCGATATCCCTACGGCGTCAACAGCCGAGGTAATCAAACAAAAATATTGAACGTCGACGAACGTGGTGCACTTCATTTCGCAGCAAAACAGAAACACATTAAATTTACAACGAAAAGACTTTTTTCTACGGAAATGTTTTCCAAAGAAGTCGTTTATGATTATGAAATGGATGGATTACGAAAAATGAGAAAGAAAGAAAGAAAAATGAGAAAGAAATCCGGCGCGGTGGACGTAAAAATCGATTCAGTGCAATTCGACGACGATACGTGGAGTTATTTTGAGGTCCGTTCAAATAAATTCGATCTGTGCCCGGCTTGAAACATTTTTTTTGGCGGGCTCAATAGGAACTGTCGATGCATACGATTATGACTTGTAAGGAGGGGTGGAGGGGTATGCGCTTACGAGACGACGAATGGTCTCACAACCTACGCGATCCTCTCTCCGCTGGGGTTTCCCTGGACTGTGATTTTCTGATTAGCGGTGGGTCGACTGGTTACGGTTAACCGTTGTTAGGTTACCGCTCAATTGGTATGCATGGGCTGGGATTCGAAGCCGCGGTATCCTCAAACCACCTACCCGGCTTCCTCAGCCATTGCTTGCCGTCCAACTGGTCGTCAAGAGAGAGGAATCGGGCTTTTGCTCGTGCTTTTACAGAATTTTAAATACCCCTCCATCGAATGTTCTGTAATAATATCGTAGCATCTGACTATCCGCAAACGTTCAGATTGTTAGATCCTGTTAAAAAGGAACCGATTAACTGAGCAATAAACATAAAAAAATACAGATTTAAACACACAAAGGATCTTGTAACGCTTGAATACAGCAAATCCCAGAGTATAAGAAATTTACGGTATTTCAGGGGTAAAAATAGCAACTTTAACACTTTACTGTAACCAGGATTGACTTCTCATGACCTTCCACCTTTGATTATTTCCCCTTTTTTCGTCCTTCTGGTACGGTTTAGATTGCAGCGCCGTTCGTATCTGCATTTCTAATTCCATGAGTAATGTAAGTATTATCGCCGACCGGTGGACGTTCTGTACCTGTTCCATAGCCGTGCCGTCGCTTAGTGCTCGTTAATCGCACTTGTGCCTGCCGCGAAGGAAATTACCGCGGGCAGCGAGAGCAAAATGGAAAGGAGCGAATGTAGAGCGAGAGAGGATGTAGAATCCTTGAAAAGTCAGTGATAAGTGTCTCGATGGTAAGGAATGATCGTCCGTTCTGCCGAGCCGCGGCCATTTTTCAGCGGTTGACTTCGCTTTGACGTCGTGCCACTCGACGACCCCATCGACTTGTAACGCGCGTTACACGAACCTTAGGGGGAGGGCTTTGCTTAATGATTCCCCGCCAATCTCTTACAGGGCCCAGTGGAGAGGGATTCATATTTATATACGCGTCAGCGTGTACGTGGCTCAAGGAGAAACTATGCTCACTGTGTGTGTATGTCGCCGACGGTGAAACAGGGAGCGAGAATCGAGAATGGATCGTGTTAGAAAATGACGGACACAAGGGCATGGGGAAACGTTAGGGCAGAATGCTGAAGCGGAGCGGAGGGAGAGCGAGGGAGAGAGAAGGAACGATCGAGAACGGTCGTTCGCATGAATTTATATGAAGGAGGATTGGGGGGTTACAATTTCCCATGGATAATAGCACTTTGATTACCCCGTGACGCCGTGCGTCCTGTCAAGTGGCACGCTAAACCGTAAATGGCTTACGTGAAAAAAGAACCGAGACGGATAGACCGAGCGAGAGGGAAATAGAGTACTAGCGTGCCGTACGTACAGGGTGTGTAAGACTCGCCACGGGGCTGTTGTTATTAAAAGGGAAAAAGCACAGAAAAAGGAAAACGCCCGGTAATGACGATATCTCGCCGGTAACAGTCGGCGAATTAGCATAGCGGATTTCGCGTCTCGTTTATTAGACGCATGCGATCAGCCTGCGTCACGGTATTCCGTTACTCTCATTGGCAGCTTTATGCGAATTCAGAGAATTCTGCGATTCCGTGGGCCATGTTGGATATCGAAGTGAAAGCAGCAGCTAATAAAAATGGTATAAACGTCGCGCAGAAACAATCCTAATTAACGCGCCTGAAGTATAATTCAGGAAAAGGAAACGGTTTGCAATTAGCAGAGAATGTTAAGCAGAAGTATCAAGCGAAGTGTACCGTTGAAACGATACATAAAATTCTGAAAACTCTACAAACACCGCATCGAAACAATTTTAATTAGCGTGCTTTAAGTATAGCTCAGGAAAAAATGGTTGAGGCAGGAAAAGAAAATGATTTATAATTAGCGAAGAATATTATGTACCCATGAATCTCGAGTGAAGTACGGCACGATGAGGCAGTATATAAAATTCTATGTAAATAATGAACTACAGTCCTATATCTGTCGTAAGGATGGTTACTGTTTTTTTACCACCCGGTAGGCGAGTGGTGAACGGAGCAACCCCTTCTCGAGGTAGGTCCTGCACTCGTAAGTTAAATACACTATCGAGGGATTTTCATTGGCGAGACTGAAGCCTCCTCCTCGACTTCTCTCGAGGATCCTCAAACATGCAACTGGTAGCGAACGATTTGACGGCAGTGCACGAGTGGCTCTTTGTTAGCGGCCACCGCGAGGAATAAAGGACCTGCGAACCAGCCGTAAGAGAGGACAACAATGCCACTCCTGCAATGCCCGTACGACTGTGCATATGAAATACAGTGGTACATCGAATTCATTGCCTACGTGTGCGAATCTTGTCGGCCGAAACGGCCTAACCGACGGGCTTACTCCTCTACTTGATATTTCGTTAACGAGATAATCGAGATGAAATATTTTCAAAAGCAACGAAACATCTGTTGCAACTGTTTAAAGTGATACGACGATCTACAGGATACTTAACGGGAAAATCAGTGTTCGTTAATTGACCCCCAATTGTATCACTCACGAGGTTAATATATCGCAGAAATGCTATGCTACGTTGTAATGAAATTATACAAAAAGTAGTGTTATTAATTTTCGCCAATCTTCAGGTAATCGTTACTTTTGACAATTTCCATCCTGCATGTGTCATGCGAAGATCGACTTTACCGAAACTTTTGGCCTTGATTCCGATGAATGCACACCTGACCGTGGTTCCCTTTTGTGGAACGGCAAAAATTCGGAAATCCGCTTAACAGGGGAATCAAGCTGACCGTGCGATTTCGCTTTGGTCGCGGAGGATGATCGAACTGTCGGCGTAGGGTCGAATCCCGTGGTTTCTGCCGCGGAAAGCTACGTAAAACACGGTCGGCTATGTTACGCCGTGTAGCGCGGCGAAAGGCATGTCCCGGGGCCACGTGTCGTCACGTGTCGTTGAGTACGGTCAAACCCCGATTTACTACGACGTCACGTGTCCAAATGAGCAACACTTTGAATAATACTACGCCGCGTAGTCGTGTTGCGCTCCATGTAAATCCGTGAACCACGATTCCCCGTGGGCCAGGCTGCTTCAGCGCCTGTAATGCATAAATCAAAACCACACTCCGGCATTCCGCGATTGGGTGTAACGAGCGCGCGAGCCTCTCATTTCGATCGAAAATTAGATCCGACGAGAGGTCGAGTCGTCGGCCTGTAATGCTCAACGTACACACGAATTTACACGTGAAACGCAGCTTAATTGCTGTCGTCAAATCGCCCCTCTAATGGCCAAATCATGAGCAGTTTCGCGACGAAAAGTACGAACCAATGATACTTTAATCCCCACACGACGAACAAGAATTACCTACACTAGCGAAATAATGGGATAATGAAACACGTACATTTTTATTTAAGAGATAATAAAGAAAGGGCTTAGTCAGTTATAATTAATACAAATATTAATTAGATTTTATTTTCTCGAGCAATCTTAATTTAATAGATTAATAACACTAAACACGAGGATGAAATAATGAAAAGAATGATAAATGTGTTACCAAAATGCGAATGGGGCAAGATTCGGGGATCGTAAATGTGTAGACAAAAGATTGGTATATGGAAGGTAGTAAAATAGCAAATCGTTATAATTCGCCGGTTGATTGTCAGTTGCTATATCGCATGGTTTACGACGTGTCGGAATTCTTATGTAGCCGTATAAGTACGAGCACGTCGACGTTGATCCGATTGCAAGAACATTCGCACACGTAATCCAATGAAACTGACGGACATAGAATCGAAGGATGGTCAGGGCCGACCCTTCCGATTGCCCAGCATTAATTTTAAAAACGCCGTAAAACCGTGGCTTTCAAATCGTAGCGACGTCCGCGCAGACAGAAAATGAAAAATAACCGCCGTCGAGTCCCGTAAAACCAACGAGTTTCCCCCTCAATGAAAAAAAAGTCAGAGCGGAAAAGAAGGGAATGTTGGACTTTACGAGGAAGGAACGAGAAATCGTTCTAATGATGGCGGTGAATGAGTGAAAAGACAATTCGACTCTTGTTATCTACGATAAAGAATCTTCTCACTGGTCATATACTGCAGGAAAACGTATGTCGGAGAAAAAATATAGCGTCATATCGGGGAATATTTCAACATTTACAATTGCCTTTTTATTTACACGGTATTGCAAATATTGAAGAAATTTCTTTTGAAATCCTAAGCTAAAGGATTTATCCATTTTTTCGTCGTGGTTTAAGCAGGGTCATAATTGTATTTATGAACGACTAAAAACAGTGATTCTTGTCAGTTCCTCGAGTCATAATTGAAGCAATAACACGGTTTGTGAGTGTGGCAAAAATGAGATGGAAGTCGGCGTTTGCTGAAGATTTTCCGTAAGTTGCTTCCGAATTATTCTAGCTGCGCAACAATCCGACACGGGGGGGAAGGCGCAGCAATTATTACGGGATTCTACTATCTGGGTCGTTGGGGATTCAAGCAGCGCTCAACGAGGTGTATTTAATAGCGCTCGTTTCTCCGTAGATCGGAGTTTACGCAGGGAGAGGGGAGGAGACGGACAGTCATCGACGGAAGTCGATTTACGGGGGACTAAGGAAAACGATTCGCTGCTCGATTCGTGATTTTCGGAGGGAACTGCCACGACTCAGCACTTTCCATTGTCCCGCCGATTGTCGGGAACAATACTATAAGGAATTCAGGAGGTACTATAGACTCATACGAGCTGACTGAAAGAGCGACAGTACACGCTCACCACCCTATCGATTTCCTTGGCCCAGAACCTGCCCTTAAAGTCATTTACGTAATCGCTCACGGCGAAGGTCAAAGGTCCTGCGACTTACAACTACCTAGACTGTCCGCCAAGAGTACGGAATTGATTTTACAGCCAGTACAATCGTTCGAAATATTTTGAAAAGTACGAAATTATGCATTAGATCGGATCAAAGAAAAAATATCTGTACATGTAATGCAGCGTGCGTTTGCAAAGCAATTTCCTCTGTTCGGACAAATCGAAACGTTGCGAGTAGTAAGGATAAATTTGGCATAAGCAAGTTTCCAGAAAATATCGACCTTGGTGTTAAAAGTGGAATTTGAGCGGAAAAACGTGAAACTGTGACTGCCAAATATATTTCACGTGAGAAAGACAGATTTGCCAGGCACGTGTGTTGGCCGATCCATTTGTTTATGCGCTAACACTGGCGTGTGAGGAGTTTTGAGAATCCTCGCCAACTGCAGGAAACGAATGATTGCAGAGGGGAAAACCGATACCCGGAGTTTCCGGAAACCGACTCTCCGTGGCACACCTTACGGGAATCGTCGGTACGTGACTGGCAGAGTGGTACACGGCGATAGTTGCGTTCGGTCAGTCATGATATTCATGGCCTGAGACCACCTCGGGGGCCGGCACACCAACTGATACCCCGCGAGTTATTCGATCTGAGGGACGAGACATTTGAATATTTGAGAGGAGAAGAGATTCATGTATATTTTATTCCCGCGTCTGCTCGCCGCGCAAATCCCCGCGTTCTGCCCGAAAGTCCAAGGACGAGGCGCGAGCCTCAAAGGATCATCGACCAATAGCTTCCCAGGACGTTCCGGGACGTGTGACCCTCCCGGGAAAACGGACATCCGTTCGATGATCAAAGCTGTATCCGGTCAACGCGTGAATTTGTTTACCCCGCTCTCGGCCGTTCCATACGTGTTGCTCGCAGTAAGGCAATTTTTCACAGCCAGGGCAAACAAATGTGAAACGTTCATTATCGACGAACAAACGATATTAACTACATAGGTAGACAGGCTGGTCTGTAATTTAAAAAATCATTCAACTAATATTTTCTTGATATTGGAGTAAAAATGAAGTACTTTTTTCCATCGCGGAATGAATGAGGGTAATAGAAATGTCTTGATATTTTATTATATACCTGCGTGTGTTCGAAAGAGGACAATTTCTCGATGATATAAGTGAATTGTTCACCTAAAAATTCGGAGCATGATAGTAGTTACAATATATGACAATTACTTTACCGCTTTACGTTGCAAATTGTACAATATATTTCAAGAATTCTCTCAATGATTATTAACCTTATTCATGAAATTCACATGGAATTGACATCTGACATTGCTACTGATAGCTAAAATTACAGATTCCTTGGCTCGAAGACACGTGTTTTTCAGTTGGCAGGCGGTATCGTCGTCGTAAGCTTCGCTAATAGTATTCGAAAGGCCATTTTTGAAGTGAGCTATCATTAAGTCTATTGTCGTCGGCCAGGTCTTTCGTGCTCTTGAAAACGCGTTCATTCAATCCCGGCCGATGAACTCTCTCCTGCGTTCGGGGCCCGATCTATGCCCATATGGCGCGACCGCACCATTCGCACAGGCGTTTGTTGCATTTTTTATGGAAGCCCACGCGGGATTTCGTGATCTCGGTTAGGCAGCAGGTGCTCGATAGCGGCGAGCGCGGTTCACCACCTCTGACAGGCGCTGAAGTCCAGTGATTTTCGGCCCGTAACGTCAGATTTCCTTTTGCCCGACATTCTCCGGGCATATGCCTTAAATGCGCGCACCTCTGGCCGGTCTTCGCCAGTGGCGAACAAACGGGGGACGTTAGAAGGAAACGCGTGAGGAGGGAACGAAATCGGTCCGTCTGCCGAGACACATGACGGCCAAACCGCAGCTCGATTCCGGTTCCTTGCCGACTTTTGCTCGCCTTTTTACTCGACCCCCCCACCCCCCACCCACCTTTTTTCGGCCGATCGACAATCGGTAGCACGCGAGCACCTTTGCGAATAGGGAAAAAGAACGAGAAGTTGATGTACTATTGAATTAGCCGGCGTGTAGCTGAATAGAGCGACTCTCGGTTTTGTTACCCTTCCCCAAACACCCGAGTCTATTCTTCATTTGTCCATCCATTGTGTACATATTGCCTTCTTCGGGATCTGCTCTTCGCTGATGATTATGCCATTTACGTATGCTAATCCAGGGCTTTCATCGTCCTAAATTAACATAATTTTTCTAACAGCAACACCCCTAGGATAATAGTTCACTCTCCCGATGCCCGTGAATTTTGTTTGTTTTCTCGACATTATGTTAATTATTTGCGATATCCATTCGGTCATCCGTCTGAGAGGAAGGATTAAAAGAGAATTGAAATTCACGCGAGTTTTTAAACAACAAAAAAATAATAAGTGCCCCTCCTGTGGCACACTTTTCGGCAAAATTCTGGCGATTTACATGTAATACGCTCTGTTCTCGCCTCTATTGATTTGTGAACTCGCTAATGATTAGGGACCGGGCAAAGCCGTTGTCGTAGGCCCCGCGATACGGCACTCCTTTTATTTTGCCGCCTCGCAGGAGCTGTGGCACGCGATCTGTACCTTTCTTTCCTCTCGTCGCACTTCTATTCATCGATTGTTTGCTCTTTTGCCGCAACGATGAAAGCCCGCGTTGAACGGGGAACAATATTATTCAGCGAAAATACGGATTTAGGTTCTATGGTCACGAAGGAAGCCATGCTTCTCGCCTGCATTTGCAAATATTCACAGTCCACGAAGACTTCCCTGCAGTTCCCGGCGATTAGATGATAATAACCTGCCAAAACTTTAGGTGTAGAAAAGAATGGTTGACGTGCAATTCACGGATGCAATTGGCGTATTTTCAATTACAAAAGTTGTCATTTTTATTAATAAAAATGAATAAAATTCGGAAACATAGGTTTATGCAAGCCCCTAAGATCGAGCAACATTTTTTATTCTTTTCGGAATGAAAATTTTATAGTCTGGTAAAGGCATTAGACTGAAGAGCATTTGTATTAATTATACATTTTTTTGTTAATCATGAACAGATAAACTCTATGTTACGAGCAACTAAATATTGTCTTGTCATTAATATGATACAAACAACTTTTCACAAGTATTTACAATGATCTTGAGTTCTGTAACAAATGATAACTTTGATAAACTATAACTTGCACTGTGCATCAGTTCGCAGATGTGTATCTTCCGAATAACGGTTTTCCAGCCGAAAACTTTGCATCGACGGCAGAGCTATTTTGTTTCCACAGGGTATCTACCCTTTATCGAGGTGTGATGAATACGTGTGCGTTTGGACGAGGGTGACTTTATTTGATATTCATACGACGAAGCGTATTGCGCTGAAAGCAAGCCGATATCAACAGCCCTGGCTGCTTTAAAGGCACAGACGCGCATTCCCGACGATTGTTCCACTCCCGCGCGACTTCGAGAAACAGTCTCGATACTCAGGGCACGCTTCCAATTCGATACATCGCCATGCTTTTTGCACAATAAACGAAACGAATGAATATCTGAGGGAATAAGCACGAATAAGCATACACCTGCCTTGCATCAGAGAAAGGGACTACGTACACAGGTTCGTGTTAATACCGTCTGGTTTGAAAAATAAATTTCTTCATATGTCCTTTACTGTCCTTACGTCTACAAATAATATATCAGAAAAATCTATAATTCATCTGAACATAAGGAAAATTATTTCATCGTATTTTCCCCTTAAACAGCGATAGCTTGTACGTAATAATACACACGTATATTTATATTTTTTCTTGCGAAGAAAAATGAAATGTCGTTAAGAGAAAACGATGTTACGATAAAGGAAAACGAACTGGTAATAATCTTCAAGACACTTTTAATGATATACGGCCGAAGAAATACGTAAGGAAGATCGATGTAAACGTTGCCATTGCAAACTTTTGTATGGGGGTAATTGGTTATGTCTGTCTTTCGCGTCAGTGTCATCCGCATGTTCACACACTTGTTTTGTATTCCACTCCTTCAACAAAGACACACAGCGTGGCGGGCGGAACTGTTCTTACCGTAAGAAATTATGAAACCACAATTATATGAGTACCAATCAAAGAAATTCGCAAGGATATATTTGCTAAACATGACATTAATACTTAAAATCTGCCCATATTCATATCACTTACAGTATCAATTTCTCCTCAAAGCCCCAATTTGTTCCATTGGACTAACGATTTTTTATATCTACCTTCCACAGGACTGCGAGCGCATTATTGAAAAATGCTGGAATCCTGATCAATTATGTTCGCTTAAGCATCTATCTTTTACCATTCTTGCACCACGATTCCACTTAATTCGTGCTCAGTTCATTAAATTCCCGGCTGTAGACACGAGGATCCACAGACGCTGGGCTCTATTGTTGGTCGTCTTTATTTGCCGGTGAATAGCGATGATTAGTATCCCCGTTCGTGACGGCTAAACCACGAGCATTGATCGGCCTATCATTTCGATCGGGACGCATCGGCGCTGTCGATGCAATGCACGCCGCGTGAGGGCCCGATATCTCGCGAGAACTGCGCCGCACGAAATCCCGTGATTGCACCGATTGCACGGCAGACGAGTCGTCATTAAGCGCCCCGTTGCACCGACCGGGCGTTACTCAAGCGAGGACGATCGCCGGGCCCGCTCGCTCGGGCGTAACATTAAAATTAATAACATTTCAGACGTGCGTTATCGTCGTTATTACGGGCAGGTGGTGGCGGCGGCGGTGGCCCCGCTCTCCTCTGCCTTTTATAGTTACGGTGCTTTGATTTCGCGTGACTGCCAGATATCGGAGTCAACGTACGCATACTCCCACGTGCACCGTGTGCGTGCACCTCTCTGCCTTAACGTTTAATCGCACACTCGGCTATACTTAAATATACGCCAGTCGGATGTGCGGGTCTTTCATTAAAGACAAGACACAGCAGCTCTGGTAGAAAGCAAAAAAGAACATACGAGAAATATTCAGAAGCCAGGCCTACATAAAATATCTTCCCAACACCGAAGTATTATTACAAATGTCCCTACGAATACTTCTCTTCGTAACATTTTAACTCTAACTGTTTTAGCGTTTGTCAGAAATGTCGGGGTTTCATTTTATCGGACGAATCTTTGGTACGTATGAATGCTTGTCCGGGTACTTTGTGCAAACAGAGAAGTCGAAATTAACGTTTGCGCAAGTGTATTCGTTTGACATGCGTTAGACCGTTACGAGCGGTGTATAGCAGACACATGTAGGTACGTAATGGTGTATTTAAATAATCGGCCACCCTATCGTACGGCGGGTAACCGTTGGCCAGCGCGGTAATGCCCCTAATTATATCCTTGCTCGATTCCAGTTAGACCACGAAGCAACGGCCACGCCACTTTCGGTAACGCGATCGGCAGTCTATTTACCCCGGTCGTCGAGGTACCGCTGTTTTTTTTCTTTCTCTTTTTTTTTCATTACCCGTCGACAAAAGTACATAGCTGATTTTGCCGTATAACGAATCACGGCGATCGCTCGAAGGCTAACGACGTCGTCAGATTGTCCGCCGGTGAAAATGCTGCTTAATCGATCGTAATCTGCCTTCTCGCGCTCTCGTGTAACACGTAATTTTCATTCGATAATGACTTTTGATTACGCGTGACATGAGAAATGGCAATCAACAAACTAAGAATGTACGGAACGTTCGCCGTGTACGCGACCGACGAAAAAGCACCGAGTTTCTTCCCTCGCGATAAAAACGCGATCTAAAAATAAGAGGAATCTCGCTGCAGAGAAATGTGGTTTAAAATGTCAGGTCCGCGTATGTATGGTAGTTGAGGCACTGAGCAACGAATGAAAATTTCAATGTTCAGGCTGGAACAATGGATTGTTACGACATTCTTTGACCTTGGAAGAGATCATTAATGCGAAAAGGTTGAGAACCGCTTACTTAGACATTTTTTTATTGCCGCTGCAATTATCGTTTAATGAAAATAAGTTAGCGGTAAGTACACACTGTTGAACGTGTGTACACACTATCTTCTAGTTATTGGAAGGATAATTAGAATGACATATGAGTGTAATAAGAACAAACGTTTGAAGGCCGCGGCGGCGATACGGTGTAGAGGAATTTGTAGTTAACATTAGCAGATGAGACTGACGGTAATGAATGATAAATGATCTACATCAACAGATATCATTGTGCCACGGTGGATCGCCGAGTTGATTATCCCGGTGAATGGAGATCGGTGGGACGGGGTCTATGTAATTGGTCTGTTCACGAGAATCGTCTTCGTATCGGAGATGTTAATGATGAAATGTCCTGTCCGCAGGAAAGCCTATAGAAGCCACTGTAATTTCCTCCGGATTAATAATCAACGGAAGCAGCACTTTTTACACGATTATCATAACTGTGAAGTAACGATCGTTATTCTTCCGTTGATGGATCAAGATCCACGCGGCGATCTACTGAAAGACTCGCTCGAGATGATCCGGTAATCGTGGAATAATTCCGGATAACTCCGAGCACACTGGGTGAAAGCTGACGTGGAATAACTAGGAAATTATCTAAAACTAACTGTCTGGAAATAGCATAAGTTTCGAAATCAACATAAATATCTTTCTCGGCAATCTCCCGACCATTTTCCTCATTATAATCGCATGATTCAAAATTATGTAACTGTCGACTTTTAAATTGCCCCCGACGTATATTACCAGGATGATAATTATCAAGACGAAGTCACGAGACGTCCTACGCAATTAGGATGAAATTTTACAATTATATTATTGTCCTTGTCAGTCAGCGTGACAAACGTAGTTATCCTTTTCATTCATCGTTGCTGTGCAAGATTGCCCGACGGTCTTCCCTTTCTTAACGTTTTACGCATCATAAAGTTTGTCAATAGTTTACGATTAGAATCATCACCGAGAAGGTCCGAGAGGAAGGTGACAGAAAGACGTATCCACCGGTCTCAACAAATTCTGGAGCGATTAAAGAACCGTAAACCAAGCACGACCGGTTAACACGGATATCCTCTTAAAGGAAACCTCGACTCTACCTCGGATCTAAATAGAGCCATGATTAGGTGAGATTAGGCAGGGAAGAGCCTCGTCCCAACGAATACCCATACCCCTGTTAAGATAGCTCGAGTGCCTACACTAATCGTGTCCCTCCTTCTGAAGATAGAACGTTTTACGTCTCCAGTTTTGTTTTCTCCACAGACCGGAAAGCAAGGTACGACATCAAGGTGTGAAAGATAGCTTTCCTACTTTACTAGTCTTAATTGCTCAATAAATCACTTTTATTGATAATAATAATAATAACAATTCGATGATGACGAAACTGCTTAGCAGGAAAATATATGTTTGAAATTTCGTTTCAGTCAATTTTCTTGAGTGCACTGTTCTTGATTTTTAAATAAGGTTATACACCTTACTGATTAACACTGTATACAGATTGAAAAAAATATTTAAATAATTTAGTCCATAGGCGTATATTCATATGGTAGTATTAACTTTCGCGGGATTACCACATTCCAGGTGATTTACTTCCAGTATTTCGCCCGCAGATTTACCGAGTCCGTGTTTTATCTTCTTGTCGACTTACAGTTTCTGCCTCGTAAATTACACGTGCGCATTCCTCTTCAGAATGTCCTGTGTATCACGAAATTGCATTATCATTCGTCGGCCAACCGATTTCCTGTTTTGCACGAGCCATAATTCGACCGAGCCCTATATCAGCGGGAGTATAAACGTGCCTGAATTTAAGAATAAAAAAAGCACGGGTTAAACGTCAGTCAGTATCCTACTGTGAATATACACATTCCGATCGTGCCGTTGGAAAGCAAGTTTTAAGGCCCAGATTGTGTCAAATTAAAAGGCACTTTTCTACTGCAGATAACGCGCGAACCAAGGGGGAAGATAACTTTCTCGAAAAACCATTAAAAGTAACGAGACGACAAGAGGGAGGGGAAGGGACGGATGAGTCGTGGGAGGGAGAAAAATAATGTAACGCGTTAACGCGTACGATAAGGCCGGAGAATAAGGAGAGAAAGGAAGGTGAGCAGATAAACCGAGGAAGAACCTCAAGCGAGCGCGATTACCATTTGTCATGGCCTGTAAACGGTGCGATGGACGACTCGTTATGTTTGTGTATATATATAAACGCTTGCGCGAGATTACGAAAGTCTGTCCGGGCGATACGGCTTCGTGGTACACGAGCTCGTGCCTGTGAAAGGAGACAAAAGGAGAAGCGTTAATGGATGCAAAGAAGGAAAAGGTAAACGGTCCAATGAGAAGTTTCTCAAATTATCACTGAAACTGATGCCCCAATTTGAACGTTCATTGCAAACTGATAATCGTGGTAAATAATAAAGAGACAGGATATCTTAAAGATAGAAATAAAGAATTAAGATTCAGTTAGAGATAGTAAATGAAAGAAATTCTACTATTGAGATTCCGGTATATTTTCATGGCATAATTAGCGACAGAAATGAGAGGTTCTTATGTAGGTAATAAATAAATTTCTTTTCACATCAAATTAGTGGCTTTAATGTAAATTCCCTGTTCATTCGTTACTGTTCCCAATTTAGTTCGGTGTGAAATTGAATAATTCCTCTGATAAATTACAGTTATATTAATGTGCCTTCCCCTTCCTTTAATGAATGATAATTCCGGGGATTTCTAGGCTTGTCGATCCGTTGAAAAACATTCGAGAAATGAATAATTAAGACGTAGTTTTGACGATAAAAGAATACTTCAGAAGACCGGTCCGCGTATTCGATGAAACGTGTAAAGGCTGAGACGCGTTTTAAAGCTTCACTGACTCCAATCACTCACGTTAAGTATCGCCGGGCCATCGATATTCGAAGTTTCATGTGTATAGTCCGAGCGGCTTTCTGTGCTTCGGCATCGGGCCGGATGGAGACGTTTAACTCGTGGTTCTCCTATCGCCGTTAACTTGGCTTAATAAATTAGGTACAAGACCACGCGCTGAGATAAAGCCACGGCACCGTTTCCCCGTGTTTCCCTTTCTCTCTCCTTTCGAGAGACGAAGGAACGGAGAAAGACAGAAGGGCTCGAAGAGAGAGGCAAATGTTCAGGAAATTAAGACATAGGCGTGGGGGCCACTAGGCTAAATAGTCCTCATTTATTTCGGCCAGGAAAGACGGGATATTCCCAAGTATTCACGTATCCTCTGTGTATACATAAACGTGTATTTGCCGGCTGGCAAATTATGTGTGCGACGTTGTACCGGATGATAATCTTCAAGATGAATTTCGGTACCATTTTCTCGAGTGTTAATGTAAACTGCGAGTCTTTATTCACCCAGAATATTCTTAACAGTCACGAGTAAAGTATAGTATTATAACCTTAGTAACCAAAAACTTCCTGTCGTTCTCATTTTTTATACTCAACACATTTTTCGGAAATTAAATCTTGTATATAATCAAAACGATACGTTTGTTTCTGTGTACCTTACCGGCCGTATTTGATTGTCATGTATATAAATGAATCATAGAAAACCTTTTCCCACCGTTGACATACGATAACTGTATACACAGTATGCCGTTTCCTTCTGACATCATTGTCATTATATCGCGCGCATTGTCGGTGACGACAACATAATCGCTGTGATTACCCCCGTCCGCGTTACTGATTTTCATTTGAAGGCTTTTCCGATCAGTGACAATCGTTTCAAGGACGTAAGACGATTCGACCGTTCGAGGATACGACGGTAATAATAATCTCAAACAACAGTTACGTAGCAAGTGCATGTAAACATTCTACATTGTCCACCGTGTTCCCTCTGACAGATCGAAAATATTTCCTACGCCGTAGAAAGTCATGGACATCCGGGAGAATTTTGTGTCCTTCAGGCTTAACATTTTCCCGCAATTTTCCCTAACGAGATACTCAGATAGTTTGTGACGGCGTGATCGTGTGTTACTTAAAAAAAGATTCACATAATTGCACGGCAAATATTGTCCGAGAAGGTCAAATAGTTTTTAAAAGTGTCGATAATAACTATTTACAAAGAGCTCTAATAAAAGCAACGCACAACTGCGTCCCACAGCTAACTTTCACCGGAAAATATCTTGAAAATTGTTCGTGCGATGTATTCAACGAGAGATTGCACAGATAAATCATTCCTCTCGTGGCGGGCCTCATTAAAAATGCAACAATTGGTTGCATTACCTCGACTGGAATTTCGTCTAGAGGGAAGAGATTGACGGTACGTCCGAAAGGCCGTGGCCGTTAGATTACGCGGGGTGTTTAATAAAAATGACGATAATATGAGCATTTCGTGTCGCGGTAATGAGACTCGTGGATGGACTATCTCCGCGGGTCCGTGTTGCTGATAACCGAGTTGCATCAATCATGCCCCCACCGCTGTTCCCTACGCCCTCGCCGTCGACCACCTGGTAATAAAGACGAAACTTTACGGTATCGCCGCGCCGAGAGTCCCGTCCTATCTTCTCGCCTTTCATCCTCGCCCGGGAAGAAGTCTTCGCGAACGGACTTTGCCTCCCTGACAGATCGTGGCCCGGCCAGGGTCGATTTTTAAGAATGCAAATACGAACACGGCATCGCGGTACAAAGCCTCGCGGTAGCACACGTCATCGGCATGGAACGCTTTATTATCGCCATACTTTCTGCCGTTGACCTTCCGAACCGAACGGTAACGCTCGAATTTCAACGCCTCCGTCGGTCCTTCGTATCGCGGTTTAAGGCAATTCCTTGCGGAACGTATCCGCACGGCGGACAGTTATCTTCTCTGAATTTCACGACTGAAACGACTAAAACATCGGCGGTTTTCAGCTCTGCGAAAATAATAATATGAAAGTAAACAAGTTGAATTACATAAACGCTTGATCATAGTAATCTGCAGCGTTGTTACTACTTTTATTTGTTAATAACATTTATTCTACAACCGTAATTTGTAATAACAAAGTGTTTTGAAGATCCACAATCATGGAAGACCAAGAATCTATTGGTGATTATTAAAACAAAGATTTCATATCTAAAAATTGCGGAATTAGGAGCATATGATTTTACTAACTGATTACAAGGTTGTTTAAATTGCAGGTCGAAATCGGCAATCGTGATTAACGTCGTCTTACCAACGGGTCTCTGAGTTTACGTGTAAGCCTTCCCCCTCGAAAAAGTCGCGGATGGCTGCGTTCGCTCGCCTCGTAATAATTGACTCGGCAATGCGTATAAACCGCAGCATGGCCGACGGACGGATAATTAAGCAACAATTAGGCTTCAGGTGGACGAACGCAGCGAAGTGGCGCGAGGGGGAATGAGAAGTGTAAATGCCTGGCGTATGGCATCTCAACTCGCTTCTATTCTCATGCATATGTGCCTTACGTTTGCGTCAAGCACACGTACAGGCACAGTCTCTCGTACAATCGTATTTATGGACGAACTTTCTTGTATGAAGTTCCATAATTGTATAGTATAACCGCAGGAGTTTGTCTCTAAGGGAAGCTAAATGTCTCGTAGGAAGTAGCGAGCAGTACTCACGCTGAATACAGCGGAGTTTTTAAATTATACGGAAAAAGAAAAATCTGAACACTCAGGAAAGAAAGACGATAAAATAGACATTTGTCCTTAATTATTAAGTCGTTTATTTCTTTAAAAATAGATAAGATCCTTGATACTGGATGTGTTGTTCTTCTTATCTTCTCTCTCACATTAGAGTGCAAAAGTGTTAATAGATGTAAGAAAAATTATGAAAAACTTGCATATTATTCCTCTGCATAATCTAACAACGAGTTTTATTGATATTTCGTTTCCTTCGTTACCCTATACTTCAATGCACAATATACTCAACCAAACAACTGCGTTTTTAACCAACGAACATGCGTGGACCCATGTGCACAAGTGGATTGAAAAATGCAGGTAAAAACTGACGAATCATGCCGGATCCAGAAGTACTTTCATCGTGTCTTTTCCCTACTGCCATACGTCCCTCGTGGCTGTCTGTCAGCGCTGTCACTGCGTGTCTCGTTTCTTCCACTAGCCACTCGTGTAGCCGTTCGGCCGCGAAAACACGGCACCACACGCCGTAACCGCAACTTCCTCCGTGCTGCCTTTCCGCCGGTCTAATACCTCTCATTGGCGTTCCGCTGATGCACGATCGATATGCAGTAATGATGCTGAAAAAAGAAATAATTGCCGGCATCGTTTGCGGTATGACTGCGAAAACAATGATGATCAATGTGACGGGACTGTTACTTATGTACTGTAAGTACCTCGTTACCGTACTTATGTGGTAGTTTTAAGTAAGGTCTAAGCGAACCATGTTATATGTGATTTTTTCGATCTTAATTGTAATAAAAGCTTGATAGTTTATGCCGATGATTGTCTTTAAAAATACATTGTTACGTAGGTATTAAAATTCATTTACTCGTTCTTTGATTTAGTGTTAATGATAATTAAATGCTGCATTAAATTTATACGAAGTTTAAAAATCAACTTCAGGAAGTTCATGTAAATCGTCTTAAATCGACTAAAAGGAAAAAGTCATAGATCAATTTAAGAACAATTCGCATCATTCTTGTTATCAAAGACTGCGAGACTTTTATAGATGAATATTTGCCACTTTACGCAGAGGATCACACGAGACCAACCTATTAATTTTGCATTGCCATTTTTAAAGTCAACGTTCGATGCTGCAATCGAGTTTTACAGAGATTCATCACGCGAAAATTGTGCGTGCGAGCCCGGCGTTGCAGAATCGATAAGTCGTGTAACGCGTGGCTGAAATAACGCGGATTCACGTTGGTAACGATTTTCCAAATGATTCAATAGAGTTGTGAGCGCGCGTGCGAGCGCGCTGTAATTGGTGTTAACGAACGAGCTCTGTCATTCACGGCGGTGAAAATGACTGCGGCGCTGGCCGCGTTTCCGGTTCACCGGTGAACTTCCGCGAGAGAACAATGGGAACGCTTAACGCTCCGGCGAAAGTCGTTAGTTAGTTATACATATACTAACGTTCGCGCACTTACATGCGTATACGTATAGATGTATATAAATAGCTGTATAGCGCCAAGTGCGACGTAATTTCCTCGACGCGGAGTGACGGGAAGGCCGGGAATGAAAACACAAAGTTGCCTTATGGCATCGGGGGACAGAAGCACCATCTGCTGTTTTACCTTAATTTTCCATCTGACGAACCGTCGGCCCCGCGGCGATGGAAATCGAGTAATTTTGTAGCCCGCCGATTACGAATGCTCGTTCCACGTCTTCCAGCGTGGTCTTGCATTTTTTTTTCTCTCACTGAAACCTGAGCCGCGGGAAATGCAGGAAAAGGGAAATTGCCGGCCGGTGAAAGGCCAGCCCGAATGGTCTCTGCTTTTCTTCGAGGCTGCGAGGTGAAATTAATTACGGAAAAGCCTGGCTCAGCGGATGGATCCTGTCAGTGACAGAAAAATGCGCAATCGCCGGAATGTTACGAGCCATAGTGCCGCCTGGAAGTCGAGGGGGTAGACCGGGCCAGAGGCGGAACAATGTCCCCGGGAAGTCCGGGAAAATTGGGGAAATTCCGCGCTGTCGGACAACAGAGGAGCCCACGGCTGGCTATTCAGTAGCGCCTATTTGTAGATCGTCATCGTTCCACTCGCGGTCTTCTTTGTACGACGGACCACCGTGGTGATCCCGTGGTATTGGAAGAAACGAGTCGATCCCCGATGCCGCAAGTCAATCCTCGACAAAAGGACCCGCGGCTCGTCTGAACCTCCAAAGGAGGCGACAAAAAAAAAACAATGTCTCCGAAAATTGGACGAAATTAGTGAAAAACCTCGGGTTGATTATACATAGGAGTGAATCCGAAGGGGCCCGACACAAACGAAATTACACGTGGGTCCAGTCACACGGACTTCTACCTCCCCCCCCGCCCCACTCCCTCTCTCTCACCTTCCCTCTTATTCTCTCCCTTTCTTTTCGAGCTTTCGACGGGCCAGCACCCCGGGGCATCGGCTCTCGAAATCTCTTTTTAATGGTCCCAACGCGACCGCCTCGCTATACGTAGCCGATTTCGTGTTCCTTTCTTAAAATCTCCGACCACGTCACATCCGGCATGATTTTAGAGGAAATCAAACGAACTGCCGGCGACCCATTCACAAAATTCACGCTGTCTTATGGACGATCGCCGCAATTACGCCCATTAGCCTTTTTTTACTCTTTCTACGGCAACGGCTTACGTGATAACCTTTACGGTAATTTCGAGAAATTCAGCTCCTTCCCGCGCCATAATTCTAACTTACGTAATGTCCCTGATGATTTTACGGTACGGAACGTAAGCACAGGTTTTTTTTCCCCTATTTATTGCAATTAGTGCCCAGTGTAAATACAGACGAAACGTTGTGTGGTTTTTTCTCACCGTCAGACCATAAATCCTAATGTACTTTAACAACGAAAACTTGTTAATATTTCTTATTTGGAGAAATTGGATTTATGTAACACTAGGGAATGCCGTGTTCAAGTATTAATATTACTTTAAGAATGTTGTAACATATTGTAATGAGAATAGTTAACCAAATGAAAATGTGACATTGTAAAATCCTTCGTTCTCAAATACTGCCCCAATTATCAGGACGAATAATCACTGTCCCCGTTTGTTAATTTCTAGGAACACTTTGACAGTCGTGAATAATGATACTGTTTCATTCCCATTTGGTGTCAATTTAAATGCAGCTATTTACAATTTCAAGAAGCTAGTCGGTTTAAGACACACGTTTAACCGTTGGTTAAAAGGGTCGGTCGTTGGCTAACGAAGAATTACGAAGAAAGTTGGAGTTGTCGGTGGAGGGAAGTGGAAAAATTTCGGTGGCGAAACGTTGCATTTAAAAGGCGATTTGCGGCGCTGAAGCCTGTGATTTCGGCCGATAAATTAACGGTCTGCAGTTGGGTTGGACCGCGTTCCAATTACCGCGGATTTCCGCGCGCGAGCGAGCTGTACTTTACCAATTTCCTCGATTACCGGCATGAAAAGCCCTTAAGTGGCCCGCCTATAGGGTAGCCCGGCTTTTTCCCCGTACAGGGGAATTATCCCGCGCAGTTTCTCAGCTTTGCCCACTCGGCCGCAAACGACTTTCCTAATCCCGTCAACCTTCGGTCAGCGGCGGACCCGGAAACAGCAGTAATTTCAGTGACGAAACGAAAATACCTGCTCACCGAACCGACCATCTCGCCGCCTATCAATCGCGGGGAACAGGTGCACAAGGTACGGAAAATTTATGATGCTCCGAAGAACTATCCCGGAAAGAAGGTTCTTCCTTTCACGTTATTTCGATCTCGTTCACTAACCAGTCTCCGGGGAGTAGTTTCGGTAAATACTTGAAAAAATATTCGTGACATTTGAAACTAAAATGTTGATCAAATTATGAAAATAAATCTACTTTAAACAATTTAAGTTACTCCTCACATTACATTTTTAAATAAAAATAAAAAAACACTCGGTGCGTCTAAATTAACGTATTAAGTAAAATGTGAATTTCGAAGAAACTTAAAGAAAGTCTCTCCCACGTTTATCTCTATTATCCTCGGAGAAAGTATTGTGACAACTGTCAAGACTGTCCGTGGACGCTTCTCGTATCTTCTTTTTTACGAGAATACGGCTTAATCCAGAGGATTTCCCTCTTTGGCAACTTCTCTTTACATTTCCAACCCATAGGAAGAACCCGCGACCGTTGTACGTGGAAATAAATAATTAAAAGCAGCTGAGAGAAGTGAAAACACTGTATTGCGGCAAATCGAATTAACCGAGCGCAATTACGGTAACAAATCCGTGCGGGCCGGGTGTTAATGAGCGTCGCCGGAAGTGTTGTCCGACGGCGGGAAGGGGACTGTCGGTAGGCCAAGGAGGGTGGGAGGGGGGTGTAGGAGGGAAACAGCAGGAGGAGGGGCGGAGGAGGGGGAGGGGGCCGGTCGCCTCGACCGTGCCGCAGCTTCCGGTTTGCTTGGGGGCACACGGCGCGAAGGGGACACAGAATGCACCGGTGGTACGCCGCGATAAAATCACTTAATTGTTTCGCTAAGCGTATGTGAATGTCCAACACGCTTGTACGTCCAGCACGCCGGTCGTTTCGTGCGCGACGCGCACGTAAGTCGTCGATTCTCAACGACAAAAATTCTCATCCTGTCGCCCCACCGTGCCGATTCCGGCAACCGCCACTTTGTACGAATTATGAATATTCATTGCGCTCAAGAGTTGTTCAAGTCGAGGGTTTTAACGGCGAACAACGCACAGCTTCATGGATGAACAGTGGTACCTCGTGAACTGAAGTCTTGTTTGTCAAATGTTCGAAGAAATTGGGAAATTAAATGTACAATAATTGATATCTTATCATTAATATTTTCGATAGTCACATGTTAGCTATTCAATTTCTTTAGTAAATAATCCCAGTAGTACAAACAAGCAAAAACAATGATATTATGTACAACAATATTCGTTGTTAAATGAAACTGATTTTCGTGATATTTGTCAACGTTTATTGCTTTGAATAGATTGCTTTAATCATGTTATCCAATGTTGATGATTACAAATAAATATATAGATACGTATAACAAGAGTGTTAGATAAATCGAGTAGAGCTTGATTTTGACAGAGCAAATCGAAAGAAAATGTCTCGAGGGCGCCTGTAAAACGAGACAGAAGGGCCCAAGCATAATTAGACGTTGTACCACCTTCGTGATGACGATAAGCCACAGTCATTATTTCCGTGTTTAGATAACCGTCTCCGGACGGTCGGGCCCCGTGGGACCAGCGCAACGCTCAGGAAACCAGAAATACACCCACTGCAACGCCATACCAGCTGGGCCCTAAACACAGCCTTTTCGACAAATTATATAGCATAAATATATATCCTACATTGTGTTACTGCAGCTGGATAGCTACGTTTTCAATATTCTACCGAGAAATTTAGGTGAAAACAGTCATTTTCCGTATCGATATCAATTAGAAGAAAGGATAGAATTAATGACAAATGTTAGGGAGGAAAAATATTTCATGTTGCTTCTGGAATAATGTTGTTTTCAATCAAATCGTTCAAAGTCACTTTTTGTACATGGAACAACTTTTGCTTGGTTTTCATGGCTTAAATTTTCTGGTAGATTTTCTAATACATAAAAGCGAAGGTACTGTATTATTTCGAAGTGATTATGTTGGTATAATTAGACAAGAAGCAGTTACTGTCTAGCCAATCACATTAATTGATGTTTCGAATTTGTATGTTTCAAAGCATCGGTGGTATGCACGTATTAAAAAACAAGGAAAAGAAAGTCAAAAGAGTTACAGATTATACTCGTCGCGATCGTTGGGTATTTTTCTTATTGCGGTCCGACCATCTCCTCTTCTTATTGTCGACGATCTGCGGTTCTTTCCATTTTATTTTTCATCGTCCGGGGAGTCATCTAGCATCGATCGTTTCACCGTCCAGCAAATTCTCATCGGTCCCGAAGAGAGAGAAGGAACGTTCGAACAGCGGCGATGGACTATTATAAAAATTAAACGAACGTTCATACGATTGATTATCGAAATTACATGTAATTCCGAGTCGAGCTCGCCGAGTTTCTACGATTTGCCCGGCGACCGAGAATGGCTGGGGGAACGGTGCAAGGGTCGGAAGGGGGGGGGATCAGTGGGATCGTAATTGCTCGTGCAAATATACGCGCGTCCTAACAGTCGCGCGATAATCATTCCCCCGCATCGAAGGGCCCGTAATAAGTCGTTTTCGAGAGATAATCCGCGGCAGCGGCTGTGTCATTTCATTTCTTATAATTTCGTCCTGGACGCGCCGGAATCCTCGACGTATAAGCGAAAGGAGAGAAAGACCCCTCCCACTCCCCCCCTCAGGTCCTTATCCCTATTACCCGTTTTGATTCTACGTTTCCTCGTTCGTTTCTCCAACTGATTCCTCCTTTTTCTCGAATCTGACACACACATACACACACACAGACGTGCGAGAAAGAAAGACGCGTACATTGGCAGGTTCCCGCGTATCGCCCGGGGGCTCAAGATTACACTCATTCAGAGATTTTGCCCGGTCCTTTCAGTGGTTTCTCGCTGGCTCGTTCTTTTCTCGTCTCTTCATTGAGAGGTCCGAGGCAAGGACTACCGTCTCTCCCTCTCTCTCTCTCTCTCTCATTCACTCTCTATCTCCGTCATCGACTCACGAGGACCGTGTTGAGACTTTGCCCTCGGGGAGAGCATTCGCCGTTCATTCAGTCCTACGAAGAAGTGGCTGGAAATGCCCATCGTTTTAGAAAGCGACACACGAACGCCGTTCGGAGGGAAGAGGACAGATAAGACCGACGGGAAAAGGAGAATTGGGGAAACGTAAAGGATGCGTCGCCATCGTAGGATCTCAGAATTGGCTTTATCCTTACCTGCTCCAGATTCCACAACTGCCCTGCTGTCCCCTCAATGCCCCGGGACCGAGGGATACCTTTACCTGGCGCCAAAACACTTCGTTTTGCTCCATTGGAAATCGACTTTCCATTTACCCACGTTTCGTGCAAGATATGTCGAATGTTAGTAAAAAGGGTTCACGCGGGAACCACTGATTTTCAGGACTCTATCGCAACATTTTATGTATCGGGCTAGTGGGGGGAGTTTTTTAGTTCTCTGATATTAAAACAAAACAATCACTTTTACATACTAACAATTGATTTAACCAATAATCTAATTACCTCCGTTATTTATGACACCCTTCCGTGTATTTATTTGTCAACTTATTAATACAACTGTTCATGATACAAGTTTGAAAAATTCGTTAACGAACATTGGATTTAAATGCTCTTCGTTTAACATATCTTCTTTTATCGAGTTGTTAGTAGAGTTAAATTTAGAACTTCATTGCATGCCCAAACAAATAAGACTTCGGTTGGATAATCGCCTATAATGCTGAATTTTTTATGTAAATTAATGAGAATGCGTTTGAATGCGGAGAAACAGGATATCTACATCGTTTCAGTGTACCTGTTCCCCGATATCCTTTACACGAGACAACCGGGCTCTTACGGTCTTATGCCGATCTATACCTGGCGCCTAACCAGCCACGAATTAGGAGCGAGTTAACAAATTGGCCCTCCGCGCTGCCACGTAAACGTAAAATTCACACCCACGCATCTGTTAAGATAAGAACGGAAAAGAGCGGTTACAAGGGCTTTTAGAACAGTAAAGGGACACTTACTGGATTTCTCCCCATTTCGTAAAATATTTCCTTTACAATAAACCAAGACAAATTATCTACTCTTACGGTACAGCAAATAAATGAATAACAATCACTCTTACATTACTGTTAAAATATTTCCGCGTTAAAAGATTTTTCCTACATTTATTGCACTAATATTTACTCCAACTGATATATAAATGTTACTCAAATGACATTTTATTTAGATCCTTAATGGAACAACCATGTAATGTTCGCTTATACTTTTTGGACGTCATTCCCTTTCGGGACTGCAGGTACAATGAAGCAATACAAAACGACGAACACACCGTGGACGATTTTCTCAAACTGAACCGGTGAGTCGATCATCGTTTCCGAGCGAGATAATACGAAGGTGTTGCGTGTAGCTGGAATCGAAGACAAAAAGAGGAAAGAAATCCGACGAAAACGACGCGCGGTCCGGCCGACGAAGGTACAGGGAACGACCGCAACAAGAAACTCGGGTGGGAGTAGGACGACGGGAGGCGGAGGGGGAAGGGAGGGAGGACGATTCGAATTAAATGCCGCGTCGGGAAGGAAAAAATGATCGCGTAATGACAGCACACTCGGGGTCCACGGTGGCGGGCATATATGTATATCTCCGGCGATGTGGAAGAGGGGAACCGTGTGATTATCCATCGACCAATAGCCGTGCTCAGAGCGGCCATCATGGTCCAGCAGGAGACGTGCAATCACGAGCTTCGAGCACCTCCACCGGGGAGACTCAAACGTCTTTCCCTCCCCCTTCCTCTCCTGCTCCTCTCTCGACGGCTCGGTATCTATCGGTCAAGATTCTAATATCCTCACTGCATTGGCCCGCACTCCAAACCGGCACTGGATCATACCGATGAAATCAGGTAGATCATCGAGTGTCTAATTGTCGACGAACCGAAGCTCGGTATCTGTCACTTTAGAAATTTGTCGAATTATTGTATCAATTACATTTTGTTTCTTGGCGTAAAAGGAAAGGAATGAAATAATGATGAAATCTTATGGAATTAAAGACTAATAACTTTCTAGTGTGTAACAAAAATGAATTATAAAATCACGAGGAGTCAAAACTTATTAGTAATAACGAAATATTTTTTATGTATGAAACTTTAGAATGCATTAGGGGTATTCATAATGTGATTTATGAATGTAATGTATATTCAGTAACACATGCGTTTTTTGCTGTTGATTATACCTGTCATCGTAAGTACTTTCACGTCGTAAGGACTGTGTGGTAGAAGGAAAGACTTAAAGATGCCGGAAATAATGACTACCGTTTACTCGTGAAACCACGAACGCCCGGAGAAATGTCGGTATTTTGGCAAAGGTGTAACGCTGTTGTTCAGAGAAGAAGCAGATAATGGCCGCTTTCACGAACCGTAGCTCCGCATATGCAGTGCTTCACCGAACGTATGTAATAAAACGCGCTTACCCTTGTTTAAGTCATCGTCGGTGAGCAGCGAACTTCATAATGCTAATTACAAGGCTCCGCGGTTCTCAATCGATATACTGTTTACATATCCTGCAGAAAGAAATTATGCGATAGAAAGCGTGCTATTAAATTGGATTATTCACAGCCCAGTCTATTAATTTTTACGCTAAAAAGGTTTTCTATTCACGGTCTATCGAAGAAAGCAATTGGCAAAGAAAAATTCTAATCAGTAAATTCGATAAGCAGAGTGGACAAATTAAAAATGTCTAACAATTGAGAAAAGTAGGACTAATTTAAAACTGACTTTCATCCTGTTCCACATTTGGTATTAAAACTTTTTTTAACATAATCTTTTCTCCGATAAATACAATGAGCCGACAAACAAGTGAGGATCCATAGATGGTACACAGAATTGAATATAGTTGAAAAATAGCAAGATAAATTGTTTCGTTATTTTTCCCCCTTTGGCACTGAGTTAAATGCTGATAGACAGATAAGAAGATCGAGATACATTAAAAGTCCATCGGTGTTACGGTTTATTTTTGCCGACGGTCGAGGTATTTCAACGGCGTTAATTGCCTTACAAAGTGGATCGGTGCGCTCGCTTTAAATGACAGAAAAAGAAAATGTTGTTCCCGCGTGGATTATCGGCAAAGCGCCGCGCGCAGGTTCACTGAGAGCCGCAATTTATAGAGTCAGTAGATTTTTGCCTTAACGATAACACTTAAGCCCCGTGTGTAATTGCATCCTGTCTTTAAGTTCCGTCCGCGGAGGGAGGAAGAGCGAGCGAGAGAGATAGGTAGAGTGGGTTAGAGTGAGAGGGGGGAAGCGCAGAGAAAGACGCGGACGGTTCTCGCAGGATCTCACGCAGGCTTGCTCACGGGGGAGCATCCACGTACTTACACGCACGAAAGCTTATCCATCTGCAGGACGCTTACACGGCAGTCGGCGATCGTGTGGGCTCACGGGTTTTCCTATCTCCCGCGCACATCGCCGGAGATTTCACTCGGCGCTCGTGTGAAACGCGGATAATGACGCGAGCGTCGAAGAGGATAGCCGGCGCTTAATAACTCGTTAATTATCGTTTTAGGAAATCCGCGCGCGGGCACACAGGCAGTCCGAGGGGGAGCGAATACGGCCGCGTCCAATTACCTTACGTAACTCCTGCGCGCCTTCATTTCTCCGGCGGTCGCGGTAATTGGTTTAATTGCGTTTCTCGCCGGGGAACGGCCGCGAAGACGTCGATGGAGGAGGGACGCACGAGGCGAAAGACGCCGATGAAAAATCCTTCCGAGCGCTGGGAACGCGACAGGAACTTTCCACGGCGACACAGGTTCCTCTTCGAGGAACTCTCCTTGTCGGGAATGCCGCGGCGATGACACGGCTCCCTTGTGTTTACCGGTAATTAAGCACCCGAGCCGCGGACGTCACGCGATTTCCACCGGGTGGATGAATTTTGTCGTTTTCTTCTCTCAGGATTTCCTGCGAGATCGCTATCGCGGCTTTATTAAGTTTATCGCCGTGGATATCCTTGGATGGGAGTGTCATCAAATAACACACCGAGCAATCACGACACTCGTAATATCTCCATCCGCGTATCGCCATTCTATTGTTTCTACGCTTTGCCTCAGTCTATCAGAGCTTCGAGTTTAGTCGCCATGAAAATGTCCATAGTACAACAGTTTATATGGCATTTGTATTGCAATTACTGTTGCGTTTTATGTACATTTTGCCTGTTTCCATTTTTAAAGATGACCCGAGTTTACGAAGATTTCGAATTTCCTTTCACTGCGAATATTAATAGTGGAAAAAGATGTAATATGTATCATGAATATGAGGAAAGAGGAACATAAATTATAAACAATGCAGACCGGAAGTAGTTACTGTAATATCTATAACGTACGATAAACATCTACCGCAATGTATAGTATTAAATCGTCGACAATAACGCATACAATACCATGAGCAAACACAATGGAAATTAGACTGCTGTGATTTTTCTTCCGCGCCGGAAAGCTTTCTTTTTAATTGTGCACTGAATTACCGAATAACGAGCGTGCTAAAAATACGGAGCACGGCGAAGGAACGAAATTTCGCGAGTAAAAGGTGTCGTAATCAACTGTTTGTGTATTTTTTGCCAACGTAATCTATGTTGCACATCGGTCGATCTAGTTTCCGTTCAGTGGGTTATTATTCGTGGTGGCTTTGGTGATTCAACGCGGCTGCGAAATTATAACGACCACTTGCGCTTGGCGTTCGCACGATTGTACGATTTGCGGAATTTATATAGCGCCCATTAACTGGCTCAGGACAGTTCACCGGTGGACAGTGAAACGGTATAACCGTTTGGCCTCGTATATCAACTTTGATAAAAAAAAATCCAAGCAATGCTTGATTATCGGGCACCTGCCATTAACACTGCTTGTCCGCTTGTGTTTTACATAATCATATCCATATGGATCGATGCAAAACACGGAAGAACAACGATGTGCAACAACACATCGATGAATATACATCGATGAATGTACTTAACACGTCTGCCTGCTCACTGATAGCAACTAAAGAGTAATACCGGTAGCTAGGCATATATATCATATAGATAAAAAAATAAAAGTCATCATACAATAATATCTTTTACTGACCGAGGGAATTGTTAAATGTACTGAAGTTTCTTAAATATTTCAAATTTTGTTCGCATAAATACTTGCATGAAAAACATGTCAATGTAAAAATTCGAAACATCTAATGTTATGACTAAAAAAAGTCTCTGTTTTTCACAATAATCACTACTTCTGCACAAAGTTTATAGGCTAGCACGCTGTCGAATATTTTTCTGCCCTGCGATACTGAAGTATTTTGAGATAATGTTGTTAGTTTTAAGAAATCGCTTTGGCCGTGTAAACGAAGCCTGTCAGTTGGGCTTCCCCGAAGGAAGGGGAATTTTTATTTGTTTCCCTTGGCATGTCCGTCATCGAGAACGTAGAACGTTTTCGAACGACCACCGTCGAAGATTTCGTCGAGCCGCGTCGATTAACTCTCGAGAGGCAATAAATCACGGACACGGTTTTTCCGTCCGCTATTTTCGGCACACCCACGAGCCGTGCATGCGTGTGCGTCGCTACCGTGCGGCATTAAGCCGGGTTTTAACGGCACATAACGCTCCTAACAAGAAGATTGCGTGTCGGGACATATCCCAGGGTCGTTGACGAAGGCGGACACACACTTATATTTATACATCGCTGATCCAGTATCAAAAAGGCATAACCGCGCCGCACACGTCCATCGCGTACGACGTTCCGTCGTAGAAAAACGTGCAATCTATGTGCCTAAGTGTCATCCGTGGGGTTTACGTGTGCATGAAGTGTAAAATCCCACAAGTCACTATACCGAAGTATTTCAGTCCCCTTCTACGACGTTTTATCCTCACGCATGAATGTTGCTGATCTCACGTCAAAGAGAAGAAACGAAGATACTCAAGTTTCATGCATTTAATTGTCCTTCGACCAGATCTTAATCCAGACTTGTGTATCAATGTAGTCATGCAAGGTGCTATTTCTTCGTTTAGCTTTTCTGACATCGCGGTTGATTCAACTTTTTAACATCCGTGCATCGACTATTTATCAGTACTTCTACTACCTTGTTGTTGTCCTACAGCAGCAATCAAATTATTGTAACATTCGGGGGGATATCTTCCTTACGAAAGTTCGTTCCCCGCAAGGAATGGGTGCAAGGACTGGAGGATCAGCGGCGACCGGAAATACGGTGACGTTTTGCTGAGCGGAGACAAAGCGGTGGGTGGGGAGGGAGGGAAGGGCAGAGGAAGTACTTCGCGAGGGACTTGGACTGCTCAGACTTCGGTGTTGCCGGTATTCCGACGAGGGAGAGCATTGTCTTGACAACTTAGCGGTTATTTTACACGCTGTTAACTCGGTAAGCTAGCCACGAGTTTACCGCTGTTTCTATGCTAATGAGTCGCTGCAAGACGGACAAGGAAGACAGAGGGAGATGGCCCAGGGGAAGAAGGGAAACCGAGACGGCGATGAATGAAGATTGTTACGAGGAGCGATGAAAGAGGAGCCGGTTCCCTCGTTACAAACAGCAAGTTAATACAGAAACTTGCCTCTACTTATCTGAAGTAACTCCTCGCAAAACACCAACTACCGTAACTCATATTCCCTTATTCCGCTGCTTTATGTCCGCGAATGCGCAGCGTTTCTACGACTCGTCACGTTCACGGCGAATCGTTGAACCTTGTCAAATGTGCACTCCATGTGACTCATTTTAGTTAGTCAATCAGCGATAATGATCTCTCTCGAGCAACAAGAAATTAACGCGCAAACAAGTCCACGCTTAGAAAAAGTAGGATTCTTATAGTATTGATTACCCAAAGAAAACGGAAGCATGAAAATCTACTGAAGAAACCACGTACACCGAAAAACGTGGCAACAGAATTCATTGAACTGTGCGTAAAGGTTCAAAATTGGTTGTGCAAGAAGTAAGAGATAGAAATAACTTGTTTTTCACTAAATACCGTAAACGTTGGAGGAAAAGAAACGTTGTCACTTTCTTAGTCCATTCTTTATTCAGGAAAGTTTACCATATTCGTAATACATTACATTCCGTGTGTTTAAGGAATATAGTTGACATATTTTGCCCTGAAATCTCCTAGCAGGCTGTCATTTCTCCGGATTTGTTTCTTTGCTTTGCTAACCAGAATAGGCACTTACCCAGGGCACCGACAAATACAACCGGTTTGCGGATGTGCCGAGAGTTTCGCGGAGATGCAGATCCGTCAGTATCGTGGCATTGACTCGCACGACCCCGGAGGATCGGAAGAAAATGGTGGTAACTGCCTTAACAGTAACCCGGGCGCCATAGGCCGGCATGGTACGCAGATTGCCGGTTTTCAGTGGAGGAGGAAATTCTAGGATACGCGAAGAGTTGATCGTTCCCTGCATTCTGTATAATGGCGATCACGAAAAACACGGGGATCTGGAGTTACGCCGGTTGCTCGTGAAACCGTAGGAAATTGTGCACTCGTGCGACGGGAAGCGATCGTCCGACTCATAGACTTCACAGTTTCCTCGGCCTCTAACGAACCGCGGAGTTTCTAGAGCAAGAAATAATCTTTCTTAACTCTCTGTAACGCCATGTAATATTGAAGACATATACACATAGATCTAAATTTCTTCAGTCATATTTTGCTTGTTTTACAATAATTTAACATCACCTTGGCACCATTTCTTACATAGTGTGAGAAATTTGCCGAATTCATTAATACGTTACGTTAATTTTGCTCAAATTTTTCAAATACTGTGCAAACAAAAGCACTTATTTTATGTAAAAACTGTTTATTCATTAATTAAATTCTGAATTATACCTGATTATTTGTACATTTTTGTGCGTCTTTCACAAAGGCCATCTGCCAATGTCAATTTCTGTGATGCCCCAAAGTACATAAGATTAATTTCAATTTTCCCCGTTGTTTTCGAGCTTCGTAACGTCTCATAAATTATTTCAGGAGTATCGTGTTTGGAAAGGAACGCTTTACACAAAGAGTGTCGCAGGACTCGATTGCCCGGACGAATGTGCGTGCGTCCCCCTGTACACTAGGATCAATGGATTCGCGAACAACGAACAAAGGAATGACAGAGGAAGAAGGAGAGGAGAGCCGAAAAACGAGAGTAGATATGTCGTGGCGATAACGAGCCGGCGATGGTGGCCGGGGACCCATGAAAAATAACGAAAATTTAGCCGAGGGCCGGGCGCAAAGCGATTAAGTCCATTATACAGTTTTATCAGCATGAGAAAGATCTAATAGCGGCACCCTACACCCCCCTTTCTCCGTCTCTCTCTCTCCCCCACGCCGCTCACGCCACCTTTCAGGGTTAATTCTCGCCCCTTACCCTTCTTTACTTCCCCCGTCCGAGTACCCGTAAAAAACCCACACTTCCGTATTACTTTGATGCCTAGCCTACGTCAGTCGCATGAATTTCTTTTTAGTTTAAATCACAGGTATTCGTTACATTAGTAAATGAATAAGCGAAGATAGTCAACCATGCATAATGAGTCTGAGAAGGTTCAAATAATGTTAGAAAAAATGCAACTTACATTTGGACAATTAAGTAGTTTCATTAAAAGGAAATTTTTTTAAGAAATCAGGGGTTTAAGAAATCGAGGTGGGGGAAGAACAGAATACCTTTTCAATGTAATACAGTTCACAGGTACAAGTGGTTCTCGATTTATGTAAAATTATAATGATCATAATAAAGTAGAAAGGGATATCGAATTAACAATTACTTTTGTAAAGATCAAACAATTCAGTAGAGTACAACACCAACAAAACAAAGTCAATTATTTGCCCATATTTTATTACATTTTAAACAATATAAACATCATGAAATATTGATATCATATTGCAAGAATAATATACAACTAGATATGACATACATATCATTCCCTGTACAGTAACTCTTCTGATTGTACAACAGAAACATTTATCGAACAAAAAGTGAAGGCATACAGAAGGATTGAAAAGGCAGTAGAAGGGGGGGGTGAAAATGCTTGCATATACAGAGCACACGCATTGCAGTTAACGAGACCTCGACCCGGCACCCCCAGCGGCAAAACACCTGCAGGAAATCACAACCCCCGAATGCAAATATTATCTTAATTGCTATAGAAAAGCAGCGGCGTTACTGGGAAACACTTTTTTCCTTGGGCCACCGGTACGTTGGAGTTTCCGTACACGCGGCAGGTACTAACGAGCGCATTATTACGGCCGAGATTGAGGAAGGGGGTTGGAAAGCCACCCTCCATCGGAGAGGCCCTTGCGTACACAATGGCCGACGGTTACTTCCAAAGAATGACGTGTGACTCGTAAGATAATGATTAACCCGCAACCCTCTTTCCCTCGAAAGCTTCACTCACGGTCGGGGGCGGTCTTTTTTTTATCAATTATCGACGGCATGACTGAGCCGTTCAATCTCGGGGCAAATAAACGTACGTTATTCGAGTCGTAATCATGATGTTATCACTGTAAGGAGCCCAACACGTTTCTGGCCTTGCGTCAAATTTATTTTTCTCCACTTGTCGACGCTGCTACTGTTAAGAAACGAAAAGTCGGCAGAGGGGTAGATCGCCTTTTATTCGCGTAATGCAAGCCGTAAGAGTGTAAAGTGGCCTTTAGCTCGGTTTTAAGGCGCTTGCTCGCTATCAATGCAAATTGCTGGTAATGGAGGCTCTTAGGCGAAACCCGATCTCATCTGGAATAGATAACTCCTGAGTACCAAACCCCCGTCCAAGACTTCCTGCAAATGTTTCAACGAATACCGAGCGATCGATTCGATCTACTCTTGCGACTTTAAGAGACTTAAGAATTTCACCGAGATAAATTACGCGTAATGATTTATTAAACTCCAGCTCATAAGCTTTTTAATGACCAACAACAAAATCACGGTTCAATCACGGCTTTATTGGTTTTTGAGAACTCCATACACAGAATGACAATGTTAAGGTGCAATGTTTAAGCAATGTTAAGATGTAGTAATTGTAAAGATGACGATAATAAATGTTTAATAAATGGTATAAATATTTTCGATAAGAAGGAGAAATAATCTGCGATAACAGAACGTTCCATTAACTATTTTAAATTACATAGCAAATTATTGAATTTTTAAACATAATATATTATTAGCTAAGAGCGTTGAGCAATATTTGTTACATATGAAAATCGTTTAACATTGAAACACGATTGATGAGAATGTCTTATCAATTATCTACGCAGAAATCGAAGTAAAATTTAACATAAGAACTTATGTTTTATGTATCCAAGTGGCGGAAGAAGGGAATTATCATGCCGCATAGCTGTTGTAACTAGGCATCTGTTGCACTTAACAAGCGAATTATTTCGACATCGGCAATGACGAGCCTTCGTTGATTTAGTAATCCCCTTTGGGCAACTTCCGTTTTTTTTCCATCGCGTAACGTCGCATCAGCTTTAGATACAACGAGACTTAATTAATTTCTCATAACTCCGCGTGAAAAACACCGAGGGATCTCGCGTGAATCTACGGCATAATGCAGTTGACGCAAAAAGATATTAACAAATCATATGCGATGGTTATTTGACTGTGCGCGCGCGCTCGCTTTCCCCTTGCGCACTTTGTTAGAGGCAGAATTAAGATTCAACATGCGTTGCGCAACGATCATACCAGACAGATTAATCGTGAAAGCGGATATGAATTTGTTCCTACTACTGAAAAATGTATCTTATAATATAATGTAACAATCTCCAGGCCTCGGAAATGTTTTTATTTGCAATGTAAAGCACGACACGTTGCACGTGAACTCAAAGCTCAAACTAATTAATAGTGCTCGTATTAATTAATTAGCACGGCGCACGAAGAGCCAATGTTTCTTTTCCACGCAGGGAAAGCTCAATTCGAGTTAGAACTGTAATTAAAATAAGTGCGACGGGAAGATTAAGGTGTTTTCGTAGAATCGATGATAGGAATAGCGCGATAGAGACAGGCCGATAGGATCTATAAGGAAACGAGAAACCTCTGGAAAACTGGCCGACGGGGAAAAGGAAGCGGGAATGGAAAAGTTTCACGCACTTTTGGCCCCCGTTCTCACGCATCGGCAATCATTCTACAGTTTCTCTCTCGTGCTCTCCTCCCCGTCGCGCCAAATTTCCGTCGAGCGCCGTTCGTGAGCGCGCACGACGATCTTAATGAGCACTTAGCATAACAAACGTAAGATCAGATCGGGTTGCTAAGCGGAGCCTTACACGCATTTACGAAGCTCAAGCGCGCACACACGCGTGCCTCTGCGTATCCGGGCAAGAAGGGAGCAAGGACTACACAGCCGATGGAAAGGGACAAGAAAAGTTAAACGGAATACAAGCCGGAGAAGGTCCCCATGAAAATGGAGGAAAATATACGCAGAGAAGTAACTATAGTACAAGAAAGCAAAAGGAAAGGAAATTATGAAAAGAAAGCGAGAGGTTTGGACGAAGTAAGTGTGCAGAAAAACGGTTTAATTGAGAAAACGGCGCAGCACACAGAAAGGAAACGACGACGTTGGTTTACAAGTAAATAGGGAAAAATGTTTGACGCGGAGGACTGGTAAAAGTAATGCTTTTTTGAGTATTTGGCCGCGCGCGATGGCCGTGCCAGTGCAGCTCTCCCGACTTATGGAGTTCAGCCGTTAACTTAACCGGCGTTTACTTTAATCTAAGATCAGCGGAGGGCTGCCCGCGCGGTAATGTACGGCCGTATGAATATGCATCGGACACGGTGTACGAGGGCCTCGCGCCCGTCTGTGCGAGTGAGAGCCCAGCTCTCACAGAGACAGAACGAGGCGCGACGAGAGGGGTGGGCAGGGAGGGTGGGATAGTGCGAAAGACGGGGTCTACACTCACGTTGATTCGCCTGGATCTACTGGCTCGTCCGGCTGTTTGTCGCCGCAAAACCCCTTTGCCCGATATAACCAGCAGCAATACGTCTGTGATAACGCGCTTCAGACCGTTCCGTGCACCGTTCCTACGCACCAAATTGCACTGGCGAAATTTCAAACGGCATTTACCACGTTAGAACTGACTAACAGAAATAATTTGACGCACAATTGTCTTTACTGTTGGCTTAATGGGACAATGCGTGAAAATTACCCCTTTTTCACCGATAATCTGTGATTCATTAATAACGTATCATAGAGATTTAGAAGGTATTTGTTATTTTATGATAATACGGTTTGTGAAACGTAGGTCCCTGAAATATGATCAACAACATTTTTTCACGGTTTCTATTGTCAGTTGTTGAATTTGTTTGTGCAAACAGACAGTTGTTCGTGAATTTTATACTAGTTTCATTGTAATTTGTAATTTCAATCCTTTCCAGAACCTTAAATTGGATGTTAATAATACGTATTAACATTTATATTCCTGTAAAATCAAAGAAGTCCACTTACAACTACTTTTTTTATAATGACCTAAATGTTTTATATTACGTCTACTGATTATATTATGCACTGTGCCCCATACTGGATTATGTGGGTTATCAGTTCACTTTGGCGTTCATTCACGCACCTTAACCCAGTACTCTACATATGCCATGTCGACAGATACACGTTAGAAGCGTCAAGTGAAAGTCGCACGCGAATTCACATACATCTGAATCGCAATTATACTTATCTAAGTAGATGGCGATGAGGTCTTGTCAACGTAATTCCATAGGTCCGCTTACATACGCAGTGAATTCACACGGTACAATTGTAAGAAGGACAAAACAAACTGAGAAAAATCTAAATGTACAGTGCTCAACCAGTGTGCACAACGAGCAACTTTCCTTTCGAGGCAGTTATTTACCATACGCATATTGTCCGTTTTAGAAAAGAAGTTTTTATTATAAGACAGGCTCGTATATTTGCCGTCGGCGGAGGAAGAACAAAGGAATAGAAAGAAACGGCATGTTATCTGATGACTTTATCGATGTTTTAAGAGATCGTTAGTTTCAGCTGGCTACAAAACGTGTCCTTTTTCGGGGAACAGCTGCGTTTTCCACGTTAAAGAGAAAAATTCTCGAAAATATATAATGCGGGCTATATCAAAATACATGACTAGACACTTCGAGACAAGATTATGATTATTTTTTCGTCTACGCTGTTAGGCTGAATTATGCAAAAGCATCGCGCTGTGGTGCCGTAGAAAAATCAGAATTAATGTTTGGCTCACCCTAACGCAGCTGTTACCCGATGCCGACACTTTACTGCGTTAAGGTTGACCGATTCGACGTCAGCGAACACGACACCTGCACCCGTCCCAATTTAAGGAAGCCCCGTAAACTAAAGGGAAATTGGAACAATGCGAAAACCACGCGACTCAAAGAATCTCCGATTACTATCATTCTCCCGTTTTGGCAACTTGAAACTTTTTCCTCAGTTCTTCCTTTCACCCGTCAAAATGTTCGTGTACAAAAACACGTCAACTACGTCACACATGAATTTCACATTTTAATTGAACAGAAGCACACTTTTAAATATTCGTGGATGATCATCATGTATTTTAATATAAAACAATAATCTGAAATTGTAATCTAATCGTAAGTACCAGTATAATTTGTACCACTTCGATTTTCTTTTATAAGTCCTTTTTAAGGTCATCAAGGCACCAATACGAAATTTCGAATTTCATGAATGTCATACAAAGAATCGCGTGAAACTTAGAATCGATATCATTTCCGTGAACGTTTTTCCACGTACCGATTCCAAGCGATTCTCTTTGAAACTCAGTAAAAGGTATACTACGTAATTACATTTGCCGAATACTCGTTCAGTAATCTCCGAATGAATACATTTGTTGGCTGAGGGGCATAGAGGCGTGACGTTAATAATCTTAGCAGGCTCTCGTCTCGGCTGACTGGCCGCTCATCGGGTCACGAGTCTCTCTCTCTCTCTCTCTCTCTCTCTGTCCCGAGGCACTTCACATGTATATTTAACGAACCCCTACGCAAAGGAACACCCTTGTCTGGGTATTAGCGTGACGCATCCATATTAATACGTCTGGAGGACGTTTTGTCGAATCCAGGGCGTTAAGAGAGCAAGACACTTGGCGGCGGAGAAGTGGCCGTTCGAGTGCCATCCCGTGGGATTCCGTCGTGGGTTAATTGGCGAGCGATAAGTGCGCTCTTTAGCACCCTTAACTTTTCATCTCGTCGCCTCCGTGTCAGCAGGCTCAACGGCTACCACTCATGTTTCTTTAATGAGCTTTCTACACGCCTCCAACCTACGGATGTATCTTCTCTCGCGCTACGTCAACATCACGCGATACCTTCCTCTTCACTCGCGTAATACCCCTATCAGCGTGATCACGTCTCTCTGTATCTTTGATTATCCACGCGCCCACAAACACGGGATTGTACTTTCTCGCCAAGCGGTGCGAATTAACAAATAAGACCTGTCGTCGTGCTCCGATAATCGTATTATAGGCCCCGCTAGACAGTTCTTCCGTTCTAAGTCTTTATCATGTTTTCACCGATCGTATACTCGACGAGAATGAAATGAAAGAGAGAATGAACTTATAATATGATGTCTTGTTACAGTTAATTAGTACATGCAGTGAGCAATATTCACTTATAGAAAGCTAATAATTAACTAAACAGATAGTTATTATTGTTGTTGATTCGTGTTACCTGTTCTTGTGTAATTACATAGATAATTCATTTAGTAACATTGTCCCGTTTTTTTAAAATACGTTTAAAAGACGGAGGAAAATGGGAAATTTATAAAATTAAAGGTGATAAAATACTCTAAAATTCGTTGTAAGTATATACGTATGTATTTTATCCTTATGTAATAATAATGAGCCTAAATTTTAGTTTATATTAATGCCACTAAGTTTTTCTCCCAATTCTTGACATCCTTATTGTTAAATTCTGTTTAGTCGGCTAAGCACTGTCAGAAAATTCTTTCTGCACCATGTGTGCTTTGCGTGGATATACGTGTATCAACCAATTCACGAAGCCCTAATTAAATGATGTCACTGCCCGTAATTTCTGTAATTCTTCCATTCCTGCCAACTCCGCCGTGGCTAATATGATTTCGACTTGGTGGGTGCAGTAATGCCGGAATAATTATTATTCGAGTGAACGCGCTCGCACGTCGCGGTTGAGCTGTGCGCATGAGTTCCCTGGCTTTTGCACGAATTCACTGATTTCTGTACCTACGTTCATCATTGTTTTCGTACTACGCGACATTGCCAAAGTTTTACTTTCGAAAGAGCTCGTTATTTACGGGAGAATGATTTGCAATTTCCAAAAAGGGGGGAACGATCGCTAAAAGGGGGCCCATTACTCAGATGGCTATTTACTGCGGATCGTTGATTTGACATGCGACGACTAATCAGCGAACTGTAACGACCATAAAGAAGGGGACAATTTGGATATGTCCGTGGAATATGATTTAAGAAAAATTCGGAAAAATAGCATTCGTTAGAATATTATTTTTCTGCCTATTCTTGATAAATTTTCTTTATGTATGTATGATTTAAAAGTTACTTTACCAAAAACACTAGCAAATTATTGACCTTGACTTCACTCATGTTTCCTGAATTAAAATGACTTCTTGAAGCAGGCACTACAGCTGGACTTTGAGAATCGATAAGAAGTAACTGGCTGTTACATTAATCTTTCGGTAAACCTTCGATAAGTTCCGTCGAGTCGTGATTGTTATTCGATAACGTTACTGCGAGGGACGAAAGTTCGTTAAATTGTCGAGACTTCCGTTCGGGCGTGTTGTCCGCACGTTAGGATAGATTTGGTTGAGTCGTCTCAGGATTGATCCTCTCCCGATATGAACTAGTCGAATTCAGCCCCTCCGTTCGGTAGTTCAACCCCTTCCGCTGCGGGGCCGACGGTTTGTCCTGCTCTTTTCGTCGTCAATTCGCGCCGCAGCCCATCTCGACGCTCGAAGAAAGGGTGGAGGAATGGTCGGCGACTAGGGGGAGAAAGGCCGAAAGAGAAGCAGAGAGAAACAGAGAGAGAGAGAGAGAGAGAGAATAAACCGGTGAGATCGTATCCCCACCCGTCGTCATCGTCAAGATCTACTCCCTCCCACCCATTCCTCGGAGGGGAGAAGACAAGTTGGCGGAGGGGGGCTCCCTGCCCCAACTATAATGAAAGATATTAACTACAATTTTATATCGAATTACCGCTGAAACACATTTCAAATTACTTGGGCGTAGCCGCGCCACGTAGCGGAGGCGCCGAGGTTGCCGGATCGCCCATTGGCCGACTACTTAGGCGCCGGGCGAGCCGATTGGCCGCACGAGAATCGCGGTGGGGAGAGGAATGGGCGTGTCCGAGTGGCGATATGGCCGTCCCGAGGGAGAGAGAGAACGGCGGCGCCGACGGGCCGTCGTGATCACTGGAGGCAGACCAGTCGAGCTAAACTCGATGCACGCATACGTTGTGCCAGCCTCGAGTTTCACAGCGGTCCACGTCTTGGCCACATCTTCTCTCGCGCTTCCAAGCAATCTTCGAGACACACTCGAACCCACTCGAATCACCGGGGTTGATCCATTCAGCGAACTGTGCGAAACATTTCCGACCTTACACATTTGATTCTCCACTAAAGTGGTAACATCAACAACCGGATAACGTGTGACCGCTCGGAGACGTCACTGTGCAAGGTTTAGTCCACGGTACTTTGCAGTCGATCGAGGAAACTTAGAGAAAACTTTGGCTGATGAGACATTGCAAACAAACAACGGCCGAAGACCTGGCCCATCTCGTGAACAGTGTACAGACAGTGGGATTGTTCTTGACAAGTGACTGGTAAAATTGATAAAAAGACTGCAACTTGATCCGAAAAGACGAACAGTTGCTCCGGAATACTTGGATTACGTGACCACTTAATCGGCAATCGGTTACAACGTAACAGAAGTGATCGTGCTTGCGTGTTCTCTTATTCCGGACAGTTTGATTAAGCGAGAGGACTTACTTCGCGAGTGTCTTTCATTGGTTACACGATATCGTCGTGACGTGTGACTTCTTCGCTGGAGCGGAACGAGGTCGAAAACGTTAATAGACTTCTACCTATATTTTCGTTCGCCTCACGTGTATGTCCTCGAGGCAGCGATTTATAATTCATCCAAGTGTTGACAATTTATCCCACGCGAAACCTTGATAGATTTTCTCGTGCACGCATGTCACGAACAACTCGAACAGGATTCTTCAATAGATACAGCGGCGAGGAAGCGGTTTGAAAGGATCTTTCAAGAATAATTAAATTGTTTGTGCCGTCACTGTCCAATCGGATACCATTTGGTGGAACCCTAGAAGATATTGCCGACAGAGGTGATTATCAGGGAGTTAGTGAAAATAGTTTATCGACGACCATTCGAAAGAGTTCATTCACCGAGTCAAAATCCACGTAAATCTCTTTAGGAGTGCGTGCGCGCGTAATCGCGGAAAAGTGAGAGGACGAAACGAAGCGCTCTGGCCTCTTATATAAAATAATTAATAATAGAAGGTGAGCAGGAAAAAGGAGAAAAAGGAAAGCGGAAATGGCCGGTGGGCTGGCTTCTGCCGGCATTGCTGCTCCGCAATTATGTTAAGTGGCCAATTAGCAATTAACCAAGGAGCTGAGCCGAGCGGCCGCTTAATTGCGCCGAGTGGGAGAGACAGAGGTGCCGACCAGCGGTGCGGGGGAGGGGCAGGACCAGTCGTACGGAACCCACTTGGAGGAAGTGCAAGGTGCATACGATTCGTTCAACACGTAGCTTCGTAGCTCCAATATTAAACCTGTCACTGTTGATTTGAATACGTGACGATCCCAATAAAAAATAAATCCTTACATACGTCTCTCTGAACTACTCGAAGGGATCTTACGTTGCACTGATGCAAGTGACATTGAAAGGACCGTCAAGTGTAGCGCTCTTTCGTTAAACAATACCCGTGAATATTTCTTAACTCGTAAGAAGACGGTAGATACTGTTGGTCGCGAGATTTCTGCATGTCCCCAAAAACAGAGTTCGCTTTGGAATGAATTTGACGGAATCGGCGGGGAGGCAATCCTTGGGTACCGTGAAAGAAGAATCGTAATCGGAGAAGCCGAAATCTGGATGCGGTGAGGACAGTGGAAAGTGTAGTAAGTGAGGGACAGCAGAACGGGGTCGAGTTTTCTTAGGGTGCTTAGGGTAGACCGTCACCGTCGGCAAGATTCTGTCTCCCAGGAACCGGTCGAGTCCTGGGGTGGCGACAGAGGCGCCAGCAGGTGCCCGTAGCCCGGCGGAATCGGCACCATCGACGTCTATGATGACGGTCCATCATCAGCAGTATCAGAATATGGTGACCGGGTTCGTTGGGGCCAGCAACAAATCTGGCCTCAACCTCAGCAAGCTGTCATTCGGCCTGGACCCGACCGGCCATCGCTCGGAGAAAGTCGTCGAGAGGAACGGAGTAAGCGTCGAGCGACTTTCCAACGGCCTCGACGCCCGGAGCAGCGTTTCCAGCCCCGCGGGGAACAACGGACTCGAGAGGGGCGACGCCTCGACGACGATGCCGCACAGGTCCGGCTTCATGATCACCGATATCCTAGCCGACACTTGCGACAAGATACAAGCCTTGCTCGAATCACCCGGCAGCCCGGCCTCCATACCCAGGGACCTCAGCAAGCATCCCCCCAGGTCGTCCTTGAACAATATCAACCTCGACGAGAACAGCAATACCAGCCAACACGATGGCGCTTCCGGTAAGTCAGATATTCGCTCCTGCCTGGCGATTCAGCAACTTAAATCTCGTACGATAGAAAGAAAAGCCTACGAAAAATTGTCTATTCACGTAGCCTAATTATGGATCGATGGAAGTACAAAATCTAATGACGATTAAAATTTACAAGACACTCTAAATACGCATGAAAGCTAATAGTGCTTATGATACAATTACGTACATCTGATTTTCGATCATTCGATCATTATTAAATGGTCGTATATTATCGTGGCTATTTATATTTTTATGAAAATTTTACTAAATACGAGGAATTCATCAGCGAATGTACGAGGAATAGCGTGTATTTATTAAACAATACGACGATTGCGTTGCTACGACGCGTTAGCAGTGGTCGCATTTACGAAGTGGACTTTCACGAAGGTGTCAAGGACACCTACAGGCCTGTCGGGGTCCGGACCGGATGTTCCGTCGGTCGTACGACGTACCCACGGATCACGAGGAATCAGATATTTCTCCGGAGATAAAGGTCCGGTTCTTCGGTCCGTGTCCAACGCAGCGTTTAGGGATTCTAATGGTCCCAAATTGGAGCTCGGCGTTCGGGCGCTTTAATTATGTTACCCTCATTTGTTTCATTCATTCCGATCCTACCTGGCCGTCTCTTGAACCGGCCGACTGACAAGTGCCAAACGAACTTATACTTCTTCTTCGACTGCCACACGAAATTCTCGATATTTTACACCGGTGAATCGGACCTGCTCGCTGACCAGTGCTTTTTCAGCAGTCGCGCGGTGTAACGTCAAGCTTTCATATTGGATTTCACCTAAAAAAAACGACAGAACGTGAGTGTCATCGTAACGGTTTATCAGTAAGATCTCTTTAAAACCTGATCCGCTGAAAACTCGACGAACGCACGATGTCCATCTGACGAATCCTTTCTTCTTCCTTTTTTCCCGACATGGTCGTTCATTCATTTCGTTTCTACCCACGCGGGGCCCTCGTGTTTTTATGCTCCTATATTACGTGCTGATTGAGTCTTCTTAGGTTATTAAACTGTGAATCTCGGTCTCCTTGTTTAGCTTTTTATACTTGAGTAAGAATATCACGCGAACCTATCGAAAAGCCATTTTCTCTTCGTCGGTCTATTGGATATTGGTGTTAGTTAATGTAAGCTGTTAGATGGCCGTGTATTTGATGCGGTAGAATTCGCGTGATTAAAGGCAAAAAGGTTTCTTAAGGCTAATAGTGGCCCGAGGGTCGGCGGAACAACTATTAGGTGAATAATGTCTATCATTTTCACTCGAACCTCAATGATTCGTTGTTTCTTCTATTTGTAATTTATTTCATTAATCTTAATCAACGACCTCAACAGCACCGTTTCGTTACGTCGTAAAAAATCTTGCCAAATCAAACAAGTACGTATAAGTGGGTATCGCGAGTAAGACATCATACTGTGAAAAATATTTATTAAACATAAGCAAAACTTAGCTAAAACGGTCACGGTCATTTATTGATTCATAAATATTTAACATAAAAAAGCAATAATACCGAAAATTTGAACGAAGGACATGGGTTTCCCGTGAGCCGCAATTGTGTAATGTTATTTGACTGTCTGTTTTAGCAAGCTTTGGATCTTGCTGACCGAAAAGTCCTACGTGCCGTGTTTTGTAGAACAAGAAATGACGATCAGTGATGTTTGTGAGTGGAGTGAGGATAGGTACGATAATGAAATCCGATATCGATAACGGACCTTCGTGTTAAGGAGCACATGGAAACGTAGAAACCTATTAACCGTGGGACTTTTCCACGCTGTGTGCGCTGACTCTTCGCACGTCGCTTCGCATATTTACGTGTCCGTAAAACCGACGTTCGAGAGCGTACCTGTCGACGTGACGGAGAACGAGATCAACGACCACGTCAGTCTTTGCTAATCCAGAGAGTCACGTTACGGTAATCAATAATCGACGTCCTTGTTCCGTTGGCGAAGCGACCAACGGCGAAAGCCATTTTCGCCCGATAAGACAACGCGAAGAGAGCTTCGTTCGCTCATCGAACCGAGTTGCGCAACGAAACACCGCCGTTACACGCGTTTAAAAGCTTCGATTCTCCGGCGGAAAAGAGGCGCAAGTCGCCATGCAATAGCGACAATAAATCACGCGCCTGCAGCCTGTCCATTTTGACCAACAAGCTGCAGGCTTTACGTTTGGCGCTTAGAGCAACGCCAACGAAATCGTTTGCCCGTGCGTACGTGCGCGTAAACTTCTTTCGTCGCGTTGCGGAATGAGAAACTCGTCAAGGGTAATTAGAAAGAATCGAACCGAAAGAAACTAGTTAACACCGGGATACGTGGAAAATTCAACATATACGTTTCTGTGCAGGAACATTCTTTCGCACGATAATTGATTCCAAATAAGTCATTCCAAATAATACAGAGAACTAAAGTTTAAAGAATATCTGATCCAAAGAAATATCATTGCCAAAAAAATATTGATTTTGATTGTTCCTTTTTTGGCCAGATCCTACGATTTTTTCGTGATCTTTTTCTGCAGGTCCGTTGACAGGCGTCGTTCGAGTCCTGTTGAGCGGCCGTCAGTATAATTCGAAATTGAACAGCTCTAAGGCAATCCGTCGGCGAGGAAAAGCGTGAAAACGACAATCCGCGTGCAACTATTGCCCTTTTGGGGCGCGTGTACGAGTCGTTTTGTAATCCGCTTAGGAAGCCAACAGTCGGCCGGTATTTTGGCCGAGGACTTTGCCAGCCCTTCGTCAGCGGCGAAGGATCCTACCGGAGGCAGTTTCACGCCCCGTTCAAGGAACCCGCGGTTTCCTTCGCTTTCTCCCTCCCGTTCGTGGCGCGCGACTAATCCGAGAACCGGAAATGATTGGCAACCGTTTAGATGTCGAGCGCGGATTAAGGGATTCTGCGCGTACGTAGCTGACCCGGCCGAGACGAAACGATCCCACCCGACCCCCGTCCTTGCCCTTTGAATGCGCAAAGGCAGTGACGGCCGGGGGTACCTGACAAACGAGAACCGGCTGTCAGGGCCTTTGACGATACAATCGCGAGCAGGGATTAATTCTCAATCTGGATCGGACAGGACGGCAGAAAGCCCTTAAGGTGCTAGTAGGCCTCAAAGGGTGTCGTGAAACCGATCGAGTCCTTCTGCAAATATCCGAACACACAAATCCGTGGTAGCAGTTTCAACTTTAAACGGAAATCCGCTCTAACGATTTCGGCAAAAGGGCTTAAGCTAAAAAACTTACAAACACCTCACCTCTAAAGATATGAAAAATTAGCATGGTTAATTCATCTATTTATTTTTCGTATTGTCTCATAAAAGAAAATGGAATTAACATTATTTACATGAGTTTACGTCTCAAACAAATGAAATCGTAATGATTGACCAATGTGAAGTCTTAAAAAAATCGACAACGCTTTGCCTGACTTTTTTGCAAGTTTTTTTGTTACATGCCAAGGACAATGGATCTGAGTTAATGGTGAAAAGACTCAGGCAAATCTCTTTTCACCCACGTGTATTCTTAATGACAAACACACTGGCGTCCTTAGGGATTCGCGCGGTTGGCTTTCATCGCCTGCCTAACAAGATTCTCGGCATTAATCCTCTTAAGTAACTCGTCCGACGTTGGCAATGCTGACCTCGCTTTACGGGGCTCTTTAAAAGGCAGCGGGTTAGAGCCGTACTTAAAACCTTGCTGCCGGATTAAACTGATCAGACTGTTTATAGTCGAAGTCAAATAAATGCGCGTCCCCAAGAATGTTCCCTTATTGGACATCCGATACGACGAAAAAACAGTATAAACCAGAACTGAAACCTTTTCGTTCGTTCCAGTCGCTTGGACGAGGGAAACTGGCAAAAATTTCCCAGTCCATGAACTTTTTTGTAACGCAGCGATACACGAACTAATTACCCAGGAATATTAATTATCATATAGCAATGACATTGCCTTTGGTAATCGTGGTAAAATAATCCGCGCATTATCGTTAATTACAGAATATTTGTATTGTTTACAACGTTTAACACCGCCTGGAGGAATAATTAATCACCTTGGCGCAATCGCAAAGATCATCCGCTCCGTAAACAGCGCAAAAACCCTCGCTTACTTGTTAGTACGTTAAACCACGGTTACATGTGATCTACGATGCAGCGCGTTACGATCTAGATCGTCGCCGCAATTTGCTCGTGTTTGCAAATAGTTGCGGAAAATCGCGTATCCGTGGGACGCATACAAAGTGTGACGTATCGGAAAATGTAGTAACGAATTTTCAGTACGGGCTGTGCCGTCCATTTGAGTGCGAAACGGAAGTGGGTTTTACGCGATCAATGGTATAATATACTCCGACCTTTTGGAGTAGATTATTGTCTTCCTTTTACGTATTACTACGGTTTATCCACTGCCTCGTAAACGATACATATGTGTACAACAACGGTTAAGCTGTACATATATCAAGGACACGTTATGTGAACTTCAATTACTTCCAACCACAGCAACAGTACTTCAGTCGACGTTATATCACAATTATAAAAATATTATAACATGGTTTATAAGAACCGTTTATCCTTCCTTGAATACGAGTGCATTTTCGTCCAAAGACTAATGTAACTCTACTCTCTGCCGAATCGTAGACATTCTCAGCTGCGAACTAAAGTGGTTCCAGCTCGATCGATTCAAAGAGTCGTACACGTAGTGTTCCCCGTTGAAGTTAACCGGTCGGTCATTTGCCAAAATTCCGTTTTCCCCCGGTTTCACGACGTATTACCGCTGACGTGTATATGCTCGGACTCGTGCACGCGCAATTAACACGCGAAGGCGTACGCGGTCACGAAGAGACGATCGTACGTACGTAGAAACGCACCGAAGTGTGCGGCAAGAACGAGAGAGGATTGGATAAAGAGGGGGGAGGGTGGAAGACGAGGGGGCGGGGGAGGATGAGGGCATGAGTCCCGCCGTAGGAAAGCAGATACCGCTGTCGGGACACGTGTACACGAAAGCCCCTGGAGCAACGTTGGGCTCCGCTCGTAGGCCACTTGGCCAGTCGCTAACACGGCTTTCGCGTGACCAAAGCCCCGGCCTTGGCCACACCGGTGTAAAGACCCGGGTTTCGGTGTCGTCGTCGTCGTCGTCGTCGCCGTCGCCATCGCCGTCGCCGTCGGCACGACACCCGTGGCCGCTGGAAACCTTGAGCCCCGTGGACGATGAGGCTCGATACCGGTGGTGAAACGGACTTCCCTTCGAGGAACATCGATCGAAACAAGCCGAGAGATACGGCCGGATTGTTTACGAGCGAGTTACCGTCGTTCGCGTTGGCTCGATTAACTGCCTATTATGTCTGATTGGTGGGGTGATTATGCCATATAATTAGAGAAAACACGTACCGTGGAATAACAGTTAATAACGAGAGTTCATTCCGTGTTCCATAAGTTGGACATTTATAGCCGTGCACAGAAGAAGAAGACCGGCTGACGTTAATACACCTGTAATTGAATACGGCGAAACAATTATTACCGTTTACGATTCGTCGCTAATCATGTTGCACGATTATCGACAGAAAAAGATACAAACGGTCGGGGAAGAGAGTTCCATATAAACGGATTCAATTTAACCATGTTTTTACACAGAAATGACGTTCGTGAAATGATTATTTTGCAGTGACTCTTTAGCATCGCATGCGTCGTCGTATGACGAGGTTAATTTTTTTCCAAGTGGAATTGTTAGATTCATTTCAAGGACACCTTGTATCGAAGTTTCAGAAATATTAGCTTGTAACATCTTTATTTCGCCACTCTGTATACGAAGCCCGTTGTGGACCATGTAGATCCTTTTTCCAAAACGAACAACGATATTCTTCCCCACGAGGTATTCACAATTAGGGTTGACTAGTGGCTATTGTTCTTGACTTCTTTCCCCTGTGCACCTCCGACCTGTCTTCATGGAACCCTCCTTCTTTCCTGTCACGGTTCCTTCACTGTCACTCGACGGTTCGTCCACGAAGGGATTGTTTTTTCTCACAACAGCATTACGCCCCTCCCCGGGCAAGAAATTACCTCCGCGCGCTGTTTCCTGCTTTACGGGAGTTTTCACGCGACGGTCCGTGCGTTTGCGTAATGTCGGCTGATTTTTTTTTCTTCCCCTCCCGCGAGTATCAGAGCTTTCCGAGCAGGACGGCGTTATTACGGAATCCGTTACCGGCGATCGTGCATTTACTATTCGCCGTGGTACGGCGCGGAATGCACCCGTGAAATTCGAGAATGGCGAGCGCAGACGTTATGTGCACTCCGCGAAACCTTAGGCTCGCATAATTCGATCTGACAGTAACGCTCGATTGTATTTTTCCTATAAAGTTTCCCGACGGTGCAACGGATCCGTGTAACAGAAAGATACGTGACACTTGTCGCCCGTCGGCGTTTCCCTGCGATACCTTTGAAAGTGTCAATCCAAGTGTTAGTCTTATTAGCACCGTCCCTGTAAATCCCCGCTATCTATATAGCCGCACCAGAAACCCTGTCCTCGGATGAGTAAGAGCGTCGCTTTCAGCTACTTATGCTTTGCATAGTATTCCAACGTTATAAATGTTCGAAGTTAATAACACACGGCATACGCAAAATGCAGCAGTTACTTGAGACACGAAACTGATCTTACGATTACCCTGTCGACTCAGGCCGAGAGAAAATGACGAAAAGTATTGAAGTCTAAGAAAATTGTCGAGTATTTGCAGAACCTCAGGCGAGCTGGACGATCTAATGACACGAATTTCGCGGAAAAGAGACAGATTACGGTAGACATGGAACCCATAATTCCCAATGCAGCAAGAAACTGGGATAAACGGCGTGTGGGACTGCTAATTTACCGGTCCCCGTAGTTTGTTTTTGGAATTCTTGACGGCAATTCGTCCCCCCGGCGGAGTGCCTGCAAATAGAGTGGGCAGACAATAAAACCTTGGCCCCCATGACATTATCCCCGCTGTTTTCTCCCTCGAAAGGTGGCGACGGGGTAATACAATACACAGAAGTGGGGTCAGATTCTGTTCCGTCAGGGGGTACCCACCCTTGCTACGCGATGTACGCATAGAAAGGGTGGCAAAAGAGCCGCACCGATGTCACACAGGGCCAAGTGCCAGACTGTGACGTGAATTGTCGAGCGAGATTCCGCGACACATTCAATCCTGGACATTCAAACAGACATTTTCACATTAAAACAAGAATCACGTACACCCCGTCAGGCCGTGCCCAGTAATCTCATCAAAGTATCACACCCTTATTGAACGAATTTTAAAATAATTACTTGTCTTATTGACCGAATCGAAAGGAATTAATCAAATGAACAAGACGATCATCATTTCTTATCCCCAGAATAAAAACACTGTTATCACATATAATTGTGACGTAGATAAATTTTATGACGAAGAACGAGAAAAACGTACAAACGAAAACGTTTGACTGATTAATAAAGTATTTAATAGATTTTCTGGCTGTACTTAAAAATAACGTAGAACCGTCCGCCGTTCTTAAGAAAAGCGATCGTTCGTGTCTCGTAGAAACTCTTAATTTTCATTGTACTCTACGATAAAATTCAATGACCTTGCACCGCTCGCTAAAATTGCCACACGCTACAAAACGAGGTATACTGTATACGAATTTTCGGAATACAATCTGAAGAATTGCAAGCACAAGTCGATAACCGAAGGAACCGCTTGTGAATGGAATGTGCACGCACGGAGATTATTGCCAGTGCGGCAGAGTGTCGTTTGACAATGGCCAGAAACGAACGTCAACGACAAATGACAACAACTACAGCAAAGACGACACGGCCATGCCGGCGGTAATTGCTTCGCTGCATAATTGCTCGATAAACATCCTGTTAATCACGCTTTTATACGCCATACGTTGTTCCGTGAGCTGCACGTTAGCACGCGAGCACCTTGTTTCACAATTCTCTCTTTCTCTTTCTCCCTCTCACGGCAGGGTGACCATTTTTACAGACACACATAAACGTTCGCAGGCACACGCACAAGCAGTCGGAGTACATCCGTTCCGGCGCCGAGTTCGCTGGCAGCTGTCGCAAAGCTCGAGTGATGCGCGATGATTTTTGAAACGATATTGTCGCATTGTTCTTTCACCGTACTTAATTTCAAGCGGTTTCCGTTATGGCGCATGATTTTAAAAGCACAGGTCAGCAGTAATGAAAAGAGTAACGAATACACACTGGCTTCATTTTTTATCAAATATCATGATTGACAAATATAGGAAATGTATCTTGATTATGAGTTGTAACAATTCTTGGAACAATATTAAATAGTATTACGATAACGAACATGTCTGTGATAGATTGATAGAGATAAATGGATATTTATACATTATTATTGGAGGTCATAGTGTTATGATTATTATTTATACTCGGTGAGTAAATTTTGTGAAATTTTTTTTATGGTCACAGAGACACGAAATAAAGATTGACTCGTGCATGTACACGCAATTTTAGGTATTACCTAAAGTCTTTTAAACAATATTTCCTACAAGACGAAACAAATTAGGAATAATGCTTAATTGTGTTACAATTAGAGACGGAAAACATTGTGTATTCTTCATTTGTGAGTTGGTAAACAGCTGTAGGATTTCACAGAAAATATTTTCGAATCATCGTAAACACGAGGCACATTGCGATTGAAGGTATTTGATGATGGGTCAGCAATATCCGTGTCGGTGTTAATGTTCGCGATTTCGAAGACGATAGCGGAGACAAGCGCGGCGTTAAACTCGGCGGAGAATGCGCTGATGGTGGTGCATTCTCGAGTTACTCGAAAGCCGGTGGAAAAGTTCCGGCTAACGTCTGGGAAGTGTCTCAAAAAGAAAACTCGTGCTGTTGGAGCGCCGCTGGCTCGGGCTGTCGTTCCTCTAAGTGTATCACATAGTAAATTTAGTTTGCCGACCTCCTCTTTCCTACTATCCCTCCCCCCACCCCCCGTTCCGCCCGTCCCCACCCCCTCTTGAACTCCGTGAAACCACCCCGGAGAATCTCGAGGCTTCCTCACGGTTTCCAGAAGGCTCTTGAGACACGACCTCGACTTCTCGTCGGGCATGTTCCGCTCAAATTTCCCGAGAATTCCGAAGGGGTGGCTCGGTTGGTCGGCCATGTTCCAACATGGCGCTTGGATATCTCGACCGTTGGAGCGAATCTGCCCGATCAAACGAGGACTAAGAGCCTCGCTTTCGTAAAGCTTAACTCAATCACCGGGTTCTTTGCTGGACCAACCGTCCACTTTTACTCACTCATCCCCTTCTACCTAACATGCTGAGCATTCGTTCCTTAAATCTCTGTCAACAACAATCCGTAACTTTGTTGCTGCTTTCACTCATAGCTACGGTTTATCTCGCTGTTAAATCATTCTCGTGAGACATATCCTCCAGGTGATTGTCGAAATTTCCAGTAATATTAGAATACTCGATTATGCAAGAAGTATCAATTTCGACGGTGAACTTCGAATTAGGGGGACTTGTAGAACTTTGAGAAAGTTGTACATTTAAAGTTCAGTCCTGTTTCCTCGAAACGGATAATTTCGTCGGCCATGTTTTACTATCGCTGTAGAGCGGTTCGTGGTTGGACTGGCCCCGATTCATCGTTGAACGTTGGTTCATTTAAAATGCAAAATTGTAGTGCACGTTCGATGATGGCGATCGGTGCTGAGGCACTCGAGCGAATCTGGCCGATGAAACGGGGGCTAAGAGCTGCGCTTTCGCCCGGGTTAACTCAATCCCAGAGCTTTCTACAAGCCCGCCGGTCCGAGCCACCCTCGAGGGCGGTGTGGATACACTATCCCCTCCAGAACCCTGACACACGACCACCCACGACCGTTCCAATCGATGAACTCGCGACAACGGGCCTTTAGATACTTTTAGATACCCGCAGCCAATCCCCGCGGGATATCCTCTTGATCGTCTCCGATCGAGATCACATCTACCGCTCTTCCCAATGTCCCAGCACGTCTCTATTCCCGTGTTTCACCGGAACGAGACACCCTACTCGACTTTACTACTCCCTTCCGCCCTTCCGCCCTTACAAGGGTTGTCTTACGCCACCCCCGTCCACCTATCTTGCGTAGTTCGACAACCCTAGGATTTCGAAGTAACACGTCGTATTGTTTTATTCTGCTTGACTCTCAGAACATTCGTAAAGGGCGTTAAATCGTTACACCTTTAAAAATATTCTACTCACGAGTAAGGTTAAATGTTATTATCGCGTTTTACAGATAATGCAGTAACGGCCGGCGAAATGAAGTATCTGTTCGGTTAACGAGGCCGATTTACACGGAGGAATGTACTGCGTTTGTAAATTATTTGTCGTAAATGAAATTGTAATGTACTAACCGAATTATCGGTTATTCGTATTATCGCAGTCATGTGAATGTACGTACGTGAATCGCGTGGTGTTTAATTAATATTCATGACGTCAAAGCTTGCGATCTGAATCACGAAAGACCGAAACGTGTTCCATAAATGGCTGATAAGCAAAACAAGGTCTTTCGCACTTACACAGAAAATTTCTCTAGCACTATGGCGATAGGAAAATAGCTAAACGAGTGTTGACTTTCCCTTGTACGCTTGTATCTAGATTCTGCGAAAACTGTAACAGACAAACGAATTCTTATACCGCCGAATGGAAGAGTCGTCCGTATTAATAGTAATATTTCTTAAAATGTCATATCTGTTTATGGCCATACCTTAATGGGCAATAAAGGTCATAAAAATTCCGTTTCTCGCGATGGCCCGTGAACGGCCCGAAGAAATATCGCGGATAGAAAGGGCCAGCGATAACGAGATTCGGAGTGAACGAAAAATGGCCGCGCGCTTCAGATGTACGGGTATACCAGGGGAGGGGGAGAGGGGGAGGAGAAGGATAGGGCGAAAAAAGGGCAAAGAGAATACAGCGGCGGTATACGTCGGAGGAGAGCGCAAGTTGCGACGGTGTATTGGGTGTAATCGGTTTTCTCGGGGAATCCCACCCCTTGCGCTATCTCCATCCCCCTCGGCCTTCCTCCTCCTTCTCTCCCCCCCCTTCCGCCCTTTCCCCACCCCCCGTACCACGAGGCCGGCAATCTCGGCACAGACGGGGGGATAATTTGCGGCGTCTCGACGCGGCTGCGTGGTCCAATCGGCCCCCGCACTACCAGCCAATCGCGTCTGGTCTGCGCGCGGAAAGACCGACCGGGAACAAACGGATCTTGCCCGAGAGTGGAGCGAGGGAACGGTCCGATCGCCATCAAGGGGCCAACAACAAACGGCCCCGGGCTCGGCATTGATTCCCTTACGCCGAAACAAAAGCCGGCCTTCCCCCCCCCCCTCCTTCCGCTGTTCATCCCCCTCCCCGCAATGACTTCTTCCAGGGCACTTCGCGACTTTTACTGCGAATTTATCGGTTTTACTTAACTCCGGCCGATGAGAAATTATCGTGCCATTGAGCGGATCTCGTAAACTTTGTTAAACCGACATTTATAGGTACTTGAAAGGCGCATGTTTTTGTGCCGTCGGTTGTTAAGTTGCTACTGGTACGCGACATTGTAGATACGAGAGTCGTGGATACGCGCGATGCAGATGAAAGTCGGAGGAACTTCATTGGCCACGTGTGCAGATAGTGCAAAGAATTTCGGTTAACGTCGCGATATTTTTGCGAGATTTTTACGTATGGCTCTAGACTTTTCTGGTAGAGGACATGTTTGGTGTAAAGTCGCTTTATGGTAAAGTCCGAACGTGGGAAATTCAAGAGTTTTTCTTTGCATTTGCAGATGTTAAGGAAGATCACCCGAAAGACTCGCCGTCGAGTAATGCCAAACCCGTGCAGAAGAAAGCACGGAAAGCTCGCACGGCCTTCTCGGACGTTCAGCTCCAAACCTTGGAGAAAAGTTTCGAAAACCAGAAATACCTTAGCGTGCAGGATAGAATGGACTTGGCCGCCAAGCTGAAGCTAACCGACACGCAGGTCAAGACGTGGTATCAAAACAGAAGGTAAGATAAGATCAGAATCACAAAACGCACTTCGTGTTTCCAAAGTTTCGTACAAATGCGCACGATCACATCGGAACGATTTAACCGGAAAAAGTGGGCACTTGATGAAAATATGAAAAACGTATGTTTATTCAAAAACGCAAAAAAGCAACAACGCGTTATCATAAAAAACTGTTATCAAATTTTAAGGGTCTCGAAAACTTGAAAGATATTTGAGCCAACATTATAGCGGAACACCTTGAAAAGCCCAGGGTTCAGCCGCCACGGGCTCTAATGTCAATAAAATTAATAAAAATCCACAAAAGCGTCGGTCGGTGACTTTGGCGTTCCGCCGGTTTTGTTCTTTTTTCATGATGTCAAAAGGAACAAAGGCGTCAAAGCGAACGCTACAAAGCGGGATTGTTACACCTGTTCGACGGTGATTAAGGCTCCCGCGGGTGAGGCCTGTAGATGAAGATCCGTAAATGATGGTCGAACGGGGAAAGAGGGCACGGCGTCGAAGACAAAAGCCGCTTACACCCAGACGAAAAGTCGAGTTTACGCAGGAAGGGGAAGTCTGTGTGTGTGAAAGCGTGATATTGCAGTGGCGATCGAGTAGGACGGTCCGCGCCGGCGTGATCTTCGACTCTCGACGCATGACGGCGAGCTCTTTTCTGACGACGGCCGTGTCGAATCCGTAAATGGAAATCGCGGCAGCCAACAAAGCCCTTGTTTACGTGCTTAAACGCGGGGATCCACCGGCCGAGGAATTTCATAACGCATAACTCGGAAGTCATGCACCCCGTGGCCGTAGACGTTGCGGTAAATGTAATCTGACACACTGAATTGACGTAAAAATAATGCGGCAAACACTTCGTAGGCTAAGTCGGAGGTATTTTTCTAAATTACTAACTGTTTGTTAAAAAAAGAAGGTACGCACATAAGATGAAAGTCACGGTATTCGATGTCCAGCCAAGCAAGTTTACCTATAACTTACTTGTTTCCACAAATTCAGTCTAAGGCGTTGAATTAATGTCAAAACATTTCACCAAACGTTTCGTTGTTTTTATCGAAGAGTTGAAAAGTATTTGTCCAAATTAGTAATTGTCCACCGCAGCAAAAACTATGCGTACATAAAATTAAAATCATTGAATTTCATGTCCTATTCAGTGGATTTACCCTGAAAGTGTTTTTATACGAAAACAGCTAGAGTAAGCTGTGTCTGTGTGAATTTATTGAGATAAAAGTCTGGAAAAATGTACATCGACGAAATGACGTTGTCGCGTTATACGATATTTCCCGCGCAGCATTTGCCACTGAGGGAGAGAGACTTAGAAAAATATTCTCGCGCGAACGTTTACGTCGGAATCGCGTGGTAAAACACCGAAACAAGCGTTTTCGAGCAGTGTCAGTTTCAAGACTCTCGCAGCGGCGTCCTTTCGACACACAGAGAATTCTACGCCGTCATTGAGTGGCGCCTCCCGTTTCGTTCTACCGGTTCTTTCGGTTTCCCTTTACCTCGTCACGATCATCACGCTCGTTAGCTGGCCGAAAGTGGATTCGGGAGGGCTTGAAAATCCCGGACGAAGCGGGAATCGCACGCTTCGCATTGTTTTAGTGGGCGGTTTCGTTATGCCCGATTATTCTTAAACGAGCCTGAAGGCCCGTAGGAAAAAGTCGGCGGCCAAGATTTTTCTCCTCTGATGCTTGGTTATACCTCACTTTCTGCTTTAAGCGATTCATTTTAAATGCATTTTAAATTCCTCATCGACCCATGATCAGCAAGGACTTTGAAAACCATCAAAGACTAACTTCTTACGTGTGATTTAAAGGAAAGCCTAGACACAAGTATTCCATAGAAACATATTTGAAAACTATTTCTTTTAACTGTGATCCGTCAAACGAACCGAATTGGGAAATCCATTGACGATTTTTTTCGTAACAGTGTAAATAGTGTCTGAAAACAGATTCATTGGCCTAGTGGGACACGGGAATCTTACGGTTTATTTGATCTTGCTGATGCTTTTTTGTTCTTTCCGATGTCTTTCACGGTCCACCTCGGCCGGTCGCGGTGAACGGATGATTAGCGTTCCACCCACGAGGGCCTCTCGTGACTCGCGAGTTCCACGCAGCCGTTTAGCTTAGACAAGCGGCGATCGCGCTCAAAGAAAGCGAATCGTTAATGAGGGTACCGGCTGGGATCCTGATGTACGGCGTATACGACGAGGACGAGACAACGCAAGTCGCTAGACTGTGTCATTAGACTGTCAATTACTAGTGGAGCGAATGGCGTAATGACAGACGTCGGGCGCTGCCAACCGTTGCAAGCCAGCCAACGAGAGAGAAGCTACCTGCATTTCGGTGGCCGGTCAATTTTTCGAAAATCGTTAACAACTCCGTAGAGGTGAATTTTTCAGGACACACGATTTTTCGTCCAAAGTACCGCCTTTCCCATTGTTGTCGCAGTGGCCCCTGGTAATTAGAAATCATTCTTTACAGTCAACCTTTTCTCCTTGAGGTAGGATATAAATTGTTTGTCATTGAGGAAAAAATCTTACCCGGTAGTTGCGTACACATTTATCAGTTGGTCGAAATTAAAGTGAAAGCAGTACGGAATTAGCTATTAACTTATGTCCAATCATTGTGAACTTCATCGATAAGCAGAAAAATTTTCCTCATTTGTCCCCTTTTCGGATTAAATCTGTTCGGTCCACGGAGATTAACAGTATGAAATTATTTTCCTGTTGTATGCACCGGTATGGAGATTTGATCGATAAGGAATAGGCGTTGGAATCGAGCTTAACGATGAAAAAAGCCGGGGGAAAGTCGGTCTTTGCGGCAAGTCGGTTCCGCGCAAAACCCGTAAGAAAAATTAATGACGCTTCTTTAGCAACGGCGGCTTCTCTTAAGTGGCCGCTTAAAGTTTTGTTGTTCCTCCGAAGACGGTCAAGTGACTCGGCGCCTTTTCGCGTAGGCGCCGGCCACACCTTCCGGGCGCCACGACGACTGATTGTGTACTACTCGTTTCCACGAGGAAACGTTTCCTAATCCGCCATGAGAGATTAGAGGCGTACGTAGATAAATAATACCGCCAAACCATGGCCGCTTTCCCATCGTTCCGTGTCCGTCAAGATTTACGGCCAAACTCACACGAAAAAACGCAGCAGAAGCCCTTACTTACGTGTTATTTCGTTCAAACTGAGTTTCATAAGCTTAACATGCTTTCACGGGGAAGTTAGAAGAAGTAACTTTGTATCCTCATGGCGAAAAGACGTTACAATGTAATGGAAAAGAAGGAACAGCAATAACATCTGTCTCATTACCAGTTCGTCATCATGAACCGTAAAAATTGACCATCGTGACACGTTATTATTGCACCTACGCTACACTGTATTGACGGTATACATTTATATTAGCAATTCGATAATTACTCCGGCTGAACATTGGACATTTGCCTCAAAGTCGAAAATGAGAAATACTAGATCGTCATTTTGACGCTAAAACCGCATTTACGTATTCATGGAAGTTACACGGCCATCGACTTTTCGACGATTAAACAGTTTTTCGAGCGTTCTTCCTGTGTCGCTGGCATTGCCGTATTATCCAGCGATAAATGATATGCCTATACGTGACTCTTGTTGTCGGGGCGCTCGTCTAGCCTCGTCTACACAGTCGTTTAGTTATTTAGAAGTCATTAGGACTCGTTACGTTACTCACGGCAAATCGTCTATACTTATCGGCTAATTACGTACGTGCTCATAATCGAGGCACGTAAGGAGCCTACACGGAGTGTGCCTTCTCCACACTGACCACGTTTTCCATTCTATCTTCCCCGCGACGTGCTTCAAAGTAAGAAGGTACATTGTTAATGGTACACGCTATGCCATCGACGATGACCAAGTATGCCATTATTTATGTAATTCTATACTTTTCGGCTGCGATACGGCTGGACGAACAGGTTTGACGAACCGGATTTGCGCAGAAGGTCTAATAAAGATTTTCCGCTAAACTGAGTATACGTAATTTTCCGGAAATGTCCTGACCGTTATCGCATAAAAATAGATTCGAATCGAAATCGATCTTAAGAAGAGCGTATCGAATTAACATTATTACATGTCGAATTTTTATTATATTAGGTAGTGTATTATCGCAACGACAAAATGTATTACTCATTGTTGTCAACAAAACGATATTTTAATTACAATCGCGCAACAACGTTCTTTGTCTTTACTTATTGGTAAAATTATGAAGGTAGCAGTTTTTTAAAAATATGCCAAATTTATAATGTACGTAGCAAAAATTTGAGCCTAACACTTGAAACAACGGAATGAAGACGAGCAATTAAACGTTTTCCATTCATTATGGACCAGTGTTAAATGCACGTAATTTTGATTGTACAACGGTGACAAGCTGACGTGCACGGTTCCTTGTCATTTCGTGATCCTCAGTGCGAGCGTGAGAATGTGTCGTTGTTTCTTAAGGCCTCTTTACACCGCCCGGAAGAAGAAGAAGACTTTTCTATACGGCAGGTTCCCACGGAGCTACAATAAAACCGCTTCATAATAGCTTTGACTTGATTCTTCCAATTTTCGTGTCTAACTATACTTGAATTTCTTTCAAAACGGTATCACGTCTTACGTTTATTGAAAAATGTAATGTTGCACGTGCATGACTTTAACGCACGGAATTTGTCGATAATTCTACGCGAATACATGCTTTGAACTTTCCCTGTTATTCAGAATATTGATTAATCCAGAATGTTTAATGCAAAACACAAGGTGATTTGCGGCGATACAATTGTAGGTTTTACATTTTAGCTGAATAATTATCAAGTGTACCTTTCTCGCGGTTTACAAAATCGGTATAACGTGAATGTCTTTCACTAAACAGGCACACAAACGTCTTCTCAACGGAACAGATTTATTCGTTACTCGAATTTCTTTTCGCGGTAGAACAAATTTCCTTCTCATTATACACCGAGGAACCAGTCGTCACGAAAGCCCACGAGCGATCACGTAAGCGTTTACCCGCGAGGTCGCTGGGATTTCGCGAAATCGTCGGAAAAACGAGGCTAATCGGAATTAGGCGCACGAATATAACGAACTTCATGCACAACAATCGTAACGAGGTACTTGCATGTGCATTCACGGCGCTGTTGCCATTGCACGTGCACAGAACGATGTGATTCCCGACGCACACGGACGAAATTACGTCGACACATTCGCACGACACGCGAATGTCCGGCGTTTATCTGAAAAACTTGCACAGCGGATCAATGATCGTGAGAATGCAAACCGTCCCTTGTCTATCCCCAATCTCTTTTGCACCATTCGCAATGTTTCTCAGATCTTATCGTTCTGTTGCGATGAACTTATTACTCGTTATTACAGTTCCTACGGTTTTCATACACACCGCTATGCGAATTAAACGTGTCCCCGATTGTGTGCCCGATAACGTTTTCTGAATATGCCTTCGTCTCGGTTCTCTCAGCGGAGGATAGTGGAACGGGCGGATTCATTCACTTCTGTTAAGCCGCATATAAAAACGTTATACACATAAAAAGAGTATTTAAACATCCCGGCAATAACGACTGTTTCACCTTTCTTTTAATACTTAAATGTCCCATAACAGTACATTTTTTTCTAATAGAGATTCACCGTTAACGACTCAACACTGGAAAGCAACAATTCACGTAATCACTCACCGAACGATTAATTGTGTGCAATGTTTCGGTTATTCGTTTAATTTTTACATGATTTATTTGAACGAAAAGGGATGTCTAACTGCGCAGAATGCGTTGAAATTAGTTTGCGTCATTGGCAACAGGACAAATGATGGCTTGAAGGTTGTTTCCAGTGTACGTAATTACATCTGGAAAGAAGAGCAAACGAGGGGGGAGGAGGGATATGCATTTAACCGCATGCATAAGCAGATAGACCTATTTGCACCCCTTTTTTCGTCTGTGTGTAAGGACACACGTGGGACAAATAGATGCAGGCCTGTCAGCTACCGACGGAACGCTCGTAATGTTCCACGGGAACATGTGCCTTGCAGCCACTGAAGCAAATAATAATTTGAAAATATGTCGCCCTTCTCCGCATCGCCATTATTACTACAAACCGACCCGTCGGAGCCTCGTGAGCATTAATGTCGCACGGCCATGTAACCGCAGAACCAGAAGACCAGACCCACTCTACCATTATAAATGCATTAACCCCCCCCCCCTACTCAACTCCCCCTCGAACGTCCGTTGCACGTTCCGTTATATTTTTTGTTTCCCGCCGGTTATAGAAACGGACACTTTCGATAAGACTTTCCAAGGACTCGTTTGTCACCTGCAAAACGGTCCTCAGCATCGCTTTCTAGGAAATTCGAACGTACATTACAGCCAATAAAAATGTCGAAACAGAATACAGGAAGCAATGGAAAAGCTGGTAATTCTTCTATACACGTGGGACAGGGATAAATGTTTAGTACTTCGATATTAGTGAAGTATGAATTTTCGAGTGTCGTATTTATAATATTTTTGTCCCGAAGGGACACGTCTGTTGAGAAGATACTTTTCGGTTTTTCTTGCCTGTGAAAGGAGGGGATTGGTAAATTTCTCACAAGATCGATCGTAACGAATTCCCGCGTTTTTTCATGCCGCGGGAATCCATAGGAAAATATTCCTTTTTCCTGCCGGAGCGAAAAGTCGAGCGACGATCATTAAGACCGGCGGAAACGATCGTTACACATTTCTTCTTTCCGTCGATCCCCTCCGCCCCTGTTTTATTCCTGCTGCAACGAGCAGCCCCCCAGGAACGCGACGTCTCGGGCGATAAATCAATGACTCCCCGTCTTCTGTTTGCCCGTCGTCCTCTCGAGCTTTCGCCTGGCTCTTTTCCCCTGCCCCAGCGGCAACACTAGCGGAGAGTCATACAGCCGATGGAGAGGCACAAAGGGCGAGCACGGCAATTAAGGGTGTTTTAGAGTGGTTGCACTCGAAATGACCGACCCCTTCTCGCAAGGTGGGGATATTAAAAAACATTACTCATCATATAATCGCGCGAGCGGTTTTCATTGAACGGTAGTTGTTTTCCCCCTCTCTCTCTCTCTTTTTCTCTCTCTTTCTCGCTGACAACACGTCCTTCCTTTCGCGCCGTGCGCCCCGTGTGTCGGCAGAAAAATGAAAAATGATCGTGCCTCGATTCAGAAGTCCCTGTTTAAAATTCATGAACGATTTTAGTCCTGACTCCCTTCTATCGCGCTTGTCGCTGAGGGGCCAACAGGCCATATCCCTGAGAGTGGCCCATATTTCCCTGCAATTTTGCGCCTACCTGCGTTCCAAGTTCACGGAAGGAAAAAACTAAGGAGCAGCGCCTGTGTACTTGCGAAAGGAGGTGACTGGAAGGCACAGGAGGAAATGATGAGCGAGGTGCGAAAAGACCGAGGGAAAATAGACGGACAAGAAGAGGGGCGGGGGGGGGGATGAGGAGATTTCTCTGCCCCATGAAATATATTAATTGCCGAATTTTCCGCGCGAGCTGCATATACGTTAGAGTCGCTTTGTCCATTGCCACTCGCGAATCTCCTGATTATTAATTGCCCCGGCAATGAAATAGTCCCCCCCCCCTTCCTCCTCGCCGACTATCCTCCCCCCTGCTCTTATTTTTATCCATTGAAATTCGCGACTTCGAACCCACGTTTTTTCCATTTTTCGTCGGGCGCTCCACGATAAAAAATAATGAATGCCCTCACGGGGGCGCGAACGTTAATTATCGTTGAATTTTTGTCGAGTCGAATTTATCGCCATGCGGAGCCGCGGTGCATCGTTTTTTCTCCGTTGCGTCGCTGCGATTTATCGGCAATTTTATTCGTCGCTTTTCTTTTATAGGGAGCCCAGATAAAATCCCGTGAATTATTCAGGAACCTGCAGTTCACGATCGTACGATCAAGATAGACAAAACAGCAGAGTCGTACTCAAAATAATTACTTGTCCATTAACCTGCGATTGCTTTGTTAAATCATTTATTACGCAAATGCACCGTCTTTATTTGTACATCGTTACGCACCTGGTTCATTGTGCCAAGAAACATCAACAAAAACAGCCCCGAGTAATTGCTTCGCGCTAACGCAATTGTTTCATTAGCAAAGCACGCCCGTTAATGAACAACAGTAATTTCCTACACGCGAGATACAGTGCGTTTGCGGAAACAGAATGCACATTTCAAAAAGTTTACCAAAACACAAGTGTAGCGCGATTTTTATTGCGAAGGGTTAAAAAAAGGCGTTATACCACAATCGATTATTGATAAATAAGCTAAGAGCCAAGTTATTGCAAAGCTGCACTGCAATTTTCATTTGCAATGCATGTCTTTTTTATGTCTCCTCACTCTCATCTGATTCTTTCTGCCCCTTTCTATTTTATAACGAAAAATATCATCTTATACCGACAGACTCGATCCATAACAGTTGTATTTATGTAATAAAGTTCGCCCATTGCTAACTATCCGTTGATTTTGTTATAATACGCCGAGAAAGTAACTCTTCATCCTGTGGATACTGACGAAAGCTCGTCTTATACCTTCGACATTTTCTGCACAGTTCGCGGTATACTTTCATACACTGAACTATCCTTCCGTCCTTTTCTTCCAATTCATTTCATTACTTTTTTGTCCATTACGTTACAATCCATGGGCCATTCTGCACTTTACATTGCTTTCTCGCGTTTCCTTTTCACACGCGTCCCGGCATCTCCGTCTTTTCCTCTGACGATCCTTTACCGATCGGATTCTTACTTCCCCACCGTTTATCCCGGTCTCGATACGCAGTGTACGAGGGTCACGGGGCGGTCTGATGTGGCTTTCAAACGACCACGAGACGTTTCTACGTTCGTAGATACTGGCCAGTCTACACTTTGGCGGGTGGGTGTGTAGCTGGCATGATACGCGATGATTAGGCAGCCAACTCCACGGGCTATTTGTTAGTATAATAAGCCCCGCAGTGTGGCGAACGTATAACCACTTGGCGGCACGCCACCCCCCCTCACCACCCTCTTCACCCGGCGTTTTAGCGTAATTGCCCCACATCGGGGATTTACATAGGGTCGTGAGAGAAGGGGGGACGCGAGGAGGGTGCATTCGAGGCTCCGGGCAAATTGCAGAGAGATCGCGATAGATCCCGATGGCCGCTGACGATTCTCGCGAAGGAACAACTCCCGGCACGTGCATCGATCCGACGAGGGCTCCGGGGAGATCCATATCGGGCAACTCGAATTTCCAAAACTACCAGTGGAACGCGAGCCGGCTCGCCTGAGTTTCCGGCGATCAAACTCTAATTGCGATTTCAAAGCTCTTTCGTAGCAGCGGCATATCGACGCCAAGGTCCGCAATAATGGTCCCTGCCGCACATGCGGTCAATCGTCACCGATATCTCGAGCCACGTCTCAAGAGGGAATTGCCAGTTTACTACGCGGAAAATACCTTCGCATAGACTTGCAGGAACTTTAACAATTGAATAGAGAGAGCTTGCTCGTGAAATTTCTCTGGTCGAGAGCTTTTACTGATCCGAGATTGAAGATGGAATATTTAAGACGTAGGTTAGCAGCTAATGCTTCGCGTGATAGTCGCAAGGATATTTCATATTGGCAACGATGTGGTATTACACGCTTGAATTCTGTTGAAGTAATTTATATGCGTTTGCAGGAAAGGAACTAGTAAACACAGTTTCCTTGACAATGAAGACATTAAACTTACGAGTGCTCTACAGGAGAACTGTTTTCTCATTGCAGAACGAAATGGAAGCGGCAGACGCTCGTGGGTTTCGAGATCATGGCGGAGAACAATTACGCAGTGGCGGCCTTTCAGCAAATTTACGGAACGACGCCGTTGCCGGCACATCCGACGGCTGGCCGATACTGGCCGTACCCGAACACCCCGGTTTTGCCGACGAACGGGCTGATTTACCCGCCCGGGGCGGTGACCCTGCAGAAACCTCTGCCCTCGTACAGGTTCTATCAGCCGACGATGATCGTGGCGGGATCGAGCACACCCATCAGTTCGCTCGCGGCAAGTTCCACGCTTAGCACGCTCAACAACTACTACAACGTGCGCGACAGCCCGGAAGCCAGCGCGCTCGACATCCGGGCCGGCAGGAACATCGAGCGGAAAATCATGCAACGCGACAGAAGCCGAAGCCGAGACAGATCGCCGATTCGCAGGGAAGACACGCCGCAGAGCATCAGGGCCGACAGCGACGAGGAAAGCATACACGATATTTAGGACATGCAGCGTGCGGACGACTCGACGGGAGACCGCCTACTCCTGGAACAGCGGAAACCGCCGACCGATGGACCACCGGAAACTACGGAGGAAACTGCGAAAAATCCGCCGGAGAACGTCGACACGATCATCGGTAAATGTGGCCTCACGGTAAACGACGAAGGTTCGCAATGCTCGGTAGATTCCAGTGTCGAGGAGAATATCAAGGACTGTGAGTAGTAATTCGAATATGATTTCGAAGAGGAACGAGTTTAGGGTACTTTGGCCAACTGGAAATAGTGCACGCAATGAGACGGTCGATCAGGGCTTAAAATCGACGACAGTAATTAACGTTAGAGATTTTCTCGAGCGAGCAGCTACAAAGACGGCTAACGCGGAGTATAGGCGATTATTGAATTTAAGGAAACATCCTCTTGTGTTCTGTGGCAAACTATGAAGGTCTGTCGAAATTCGGCGACATGTCTTAATGAGATAAGAAAGAAAATAGGAATAATCGTACTTTAGCATTATGCGCTTCAAGTGGGACTTACATGGTGAAGCGCATCCTGATAAAATGCCGGAATAATTGTAAACGTCGCGGGGAAATCACGCGGAAGAAGAATCTTCGAGGGATTGATATTTCGCGTTTTGCCAAGGGGAAAATAACTGAGGCGAGCGACGAATTCAGTGAATGTTATGAGCAGCACATGTCTTGCGGTCGATATTACATTAAACAGGAAAAAATACGTATTACGTGGATAGAAGGCAGCACGCGATGTGAAACCACGAAATTTCGAAGAATCACGATGATGCCTGCGCTGCCGGAGTTACGTATTGCCGCCTGGGTCAACGGATTTTGTCGGCCGGAACAGGAAGTGACATTGCGCCGAACGTCCGGGATTTTCTAGACGACGATGCCAGTGCACAGGAAGCGCATTGCGGTTGACCGAAGTTCGTGACTCGAAAATTCGCCGCTCCCGTAAGACAATTCGATCTCGATATTTAAAGCTTTCGAGTGAACGGAAAGTGAAACTAACTTTTGTCGGGGCACTTCCTCCCCAGATACTATTATCCCCCCTTCTCCGACTGCCTCGCGCAAGTGACAATGGAAAGGGGGAGTCGACAATGACGGGGAAGGAAGTAATCTTGATGGACAATTGCGGGAAACGCGAGGCATATGTTATGTCGATGAAGCTATGTAAATAAATAAATGACGAATAAACGGACTATGAAAGTGACGCTATCGCGCTCGTAATCCTAATCTCTGCGGTCGCAGAAACTTACGTGTAAAACGGTCAATGACTTCTACAGTCGCGGAACTGGCATCCAAAATGTGTTATTTCCGTTTCCAGATATATTAAACACGGTAGAACTTCGATTAAAACTAATGCTTTTATGCAAAGCGTTGCTTTTCGTGCATTTGCATTATCTTTTTTTTAAAATACATGAAGCTTCACGCGTGAAAAATTGCCGTTCTATTATTCGGTTACTTTTGTCTCCTTGTTAATTCCGATAATCGAGGTTCTACTGCACATTAAAAATGATCGGAAAAACGTCAAATAAAAGTTGTAGCACTCGATATTTATTTTGGTTTGAAAAAAACATACTATAAGATTCACTACCGACCTACTGTAAAAGTATTTGCAGACGGAATAAAAAGTGAGGATAGTTAGCATTGAAAATAATACTTGAACAACTACTTCACCCCTTTTAACGTCAACTCGATAAATTCCCAATTTTCTTAGTTCCCGAAGATACAAAAAATCGCAACGACTCACTAGCGCGACGTAAAGATTTAACGATTCTCTACGATTCCTGTGAAAGGAACAGAGAAACGGGCTCGTCGTTTTTCAACTTCATCGAGAAAGCAAGATCGTCCGCTGCGGGGAAATAAACCGATTGCGGGACCGTACGGGAATCTGCAATTAATATGACATTAGGGGAAGTTCTGCCGGCGGGGACGAAATCTGAAATGACACGAAATTACACGCGGTCGCCGAGCAAAAAAAGAGAAGGACGGCTCCGGAGCCGGAGTATTCAAATAACCGGCCGTATTTCTCTCCGTCTCGACGCGAAACCGGCACTTTCCGACCCGTCCGTACGGATCGAGACTTCCGAGGACCGAAGAAATTGCCGGGTAATTAATATCGTGTCCCGAAATGCAACGCATTTCGGCCATCCGAAAAATCACTGCGAATCATATACGACGTTTCACCGGGCTTATACCCCCGGAAATAATGTCGACAGTTTTCCCGCCTAATGAAAAGCTTTCAAATTGTAACGTTCGGGCTACCGGTAAAGATAACGACTTGCATTAGCGATAATAGAAGGAACAATTTCAATCTTCGCCCGGTAAGTGAAATCGTCAAGGAAATTCGACGTTTTGATTTACGGTTTCGCGGGGACTTTGAGACAAACGTTTATTCCGCGAAACAATTGCAAGCTGGTGTAATAATATACGATTGTTATATACACCGTGCCAATTATTTATTCGTAGTACTCGCAACAATGCGCAATTGCTTCGCGAAGTAACTAATGCGGATTGTCAGTCGAATTTATCCATAATGTTTTTCTCTCTACCGACGGACGATATATCATCCAAGTGCAACTTCGTTTCATTGTCTCGCGGCTGTCGTACTTAATTCGACGGTATTCACCTTATTCATTGCGTTACATTGCATTGTAAATATTGTCGGAAAGTCCAGGGGAATCGCCATGCGACCGTTGGAGTCCGATACGTTAATTGTAAATAGTCCGACGATGGATCGTCCGTGAATGTCGTTACAGAACGCATACATACAAATAACGGTGAAATCGTAATCTTCTTAGGATGTAAGTCGAAGCCAACCAAGATACAAAGTGTTTCAAAGTATTTTTCAGATTCCAATATACGTAGAAGAACGCCCTACGCATTTCCGTGCATTCGAACATCGACACGAGCATTCGAGTTATTCCTTCAGATCTAATTATCTTGAAAAAGAATTACTCAGCAATAGTTTTAGACAAAATCGTGGTGATAAAAATTATAATACCTCAAAAAGTTTTTACACTTTTCATCAACTCCCACACGTGTCGAGAATTTTTTCAATAAATAAATGGAACGAGTATTAGCTTAAAATTTTCATGAGACAATAGTGTTATTACGTCGGACTTGTGATTTAATACTCGTGAAGCTGTTCGACCGTCCAGGAAACGTTGGCAAAGCGTTCGAATAAAGAAATACCAGTATTATGAATGTATAAAAGTAAGTGGTACGATGAAAACGTTATACGAGGCAAGGTGCGCGTAGAAAATGGCGTAATCGGTGACATTGTCGTGGAATAATCTATGTCCACGGTGCCGTTAGCGCTTAAAGGTTAAACACTTGCAGCAAATAAGAAACGTATAGTATATGAATAATGCTTTGTAAAATAATGTCTGTATAGCGAGAATTATTACATGGAAAATATATTATACTAAATTTACGAAATGACTTATTAATGAAGGTTTCAATGTTTACCCGCAACTACCAGTCCTCTCTGTCCCGCCTACAGTTTGAATTAAACAATTGAATAATATGAAATTAATGTCGTTTTATTCCGTCATCATTTATTCCAGAGTTCTTTAATTTAATGGTCAATAGAGCAGTAGGATTTGCCCTCGAAACGGACAATTTCCTACGTTTACCTATTGATCCAAAATCTTTTAAATAATTCACTAGTATTTATGTCTACAAGCGCCTTAGAGTGTAGGGACTTACACATTAACTATTTTAACACAATATGTTCAATCCTTTAGATTAGTTCCACTTTCTACGATTAAATTGTTGACTTTTCCAATACGTTCATATTCTTTCATTACAATTTTCGGTACTAGATTATTGCCAGTAAATTCAACTTATTTCAGTTATTTACTCATTTGATTATTTATTGTTTTAATCTAGTAGTCACTTGAATTATTATTGTACGAGGATTAGAAAGAGTTTTCGTGAGATTACATGCAGAGTTAGCCTGGGTCCCTTGCTTGGTTCTAAGGTAGACTGGAAAGCGTGACAGGGACTTAATCGCGTTCGTTTATTTCCGCTGTGAGCAGTCGACGTAGCAATTATATGAACAAGCGTGTATTCATGCACACATATACTGGGAAAACATGTACACGAGCTCTGTCTCCGTCACTTGGCATGCTTCTCTCTTTCCCTAATTTACTCGCAAGATATCCTTCCCTCTCTGATTCCAGCGAACGGGCTTATTTTATTCCTATTAGGGTAAAACGGGTAGTCCCCACTGCACACTCTCGTAACACCAATTATGTGAAATTAATTTGGGGCCCCATTAGCGGTTAGCCGCCGCCACCGGCCACTAACGATTTTCCCCCCAGTGCCGCACACGGCAAACTAGGAAGCCCCGCGTTTACTTTCAAATTGTCCCCTTTGCCTGCCCCCCTTGCCCTTTAAGACACTCGCGATGCTTGGCGATAGCGAGAATTGTCATACCATTAGTATTCACATAAATTAATTAGTACCCGCGCCCGTAACGCAATACCCACTCTCCATATGTGTGTGTGTGTGTGTCTCCTGGCGAAAGACAACTCCAACGTGTTTCGATCGATATTTTTCTGATACGTTTTTTTCCCCTCCTTTTGTAATGTCATTTTCTTGCGTCAACGATTTGAAAGTCGTTACGCGTTTTGGGACACTTCGGAGCTCGGTAAATGGAATTGTCAGAATTGGAAATGTGGCCTGCCGCGAAGGATCTACAATTATAATGAGTATTCTGAATGTAATAAGTATTCTGAGCGATTAAATAGGACTATATCGATTAAGTTCTTACAGTTTGGTACAGTTTTCTGTAATGCCCTGACGTAAAGATTCTCGAAATAAAGAAATGCCATTGCCTTGGGAATTTTGCCGAAGGACGCAAACGAATGCCCGGAGAATTCAACCCCGACTGTCGACATTTTGCATAATCCTTGGTTATTACCTCGCAGAGGTGGAAGACGCATTTAGTCGTCGGACTGCGAGGAAATCTCGGTTTCGGTTTGCGTGTAATATCCGCCGAGGTTTGCCGGAGCGTTCGCCACGCCCGAAGGTTTTGGCCGATGGAGACTGAGCGCCGAAGAAAGGAAAGAAGAGGGATCGCTGGAGGATGTGGTTAACCCACCGGTCAAATCGAGCTTTTGCCGGGCTTCTGCATCCTGAAACTGGCGACAAAAGAGAGAGTCCGAGCCGGAACAAAAGTACGTGCTATGCTACCCCCGCATCCTGTTCTTCTATTCGGTACCGGTTCCCTGGCTTTCCAGCGTCGATCGCTGTAATGCTGTAAATCACCGTTCACAAAGTACAGTCAATGTTCCTCCGTGCACTCCATCAATCATTTAATTAAAAGTATTTCCGTTAATGTTTCCGCCGAAGTTACGGACCTTTTCGCGTCTTATCTGAAACATTTGATACATATTTATATAGAATCCAAGGCATTAAAACTGTGTCCGGATTGTCCCCTTAAATTGAATTCTTAATGTTAGTCCCTCGGATTCAATGAACCAACGGTACAGGGCTTTTTGTGCGCGTACAAGAGCGCCTGACGTTTAAAATATGTGTATCCCATTAACGTCGGTATTACACGGCCGATAATACGACGATAATCGGTATCGGGCATCGACGTCGCCGAATGAAGTTATTGGCTAAGAGGACGGTGTAGAGATGGGAGCGCGAAACGTGCGACGCGACAAAGAACCTGCAAAAAGCAGGCTGGACGTGAGGGAAGGGGAGGAGTGTACGGAACGTTGGAAAAAAAGGAGCGAGGTGAGTAAGAGCGTATAATGTGTCCAAAAGGCACCTGCCTCCTTCGAGACGGCTATCTGCCCATCGAGAGTGGTCGCAAGAAAGGAGCTAGACCCGAGTGAGTCGATGTTATCTCTTTCCGAGACCAGCGAACCACTTATATCGTTAATTGCTCCCACTTCCGGCCTTGCCTCTCCTCCCCAGCGGTTCTCCTTGCCGCCATCCGTCTCTCTCGCCGACTCTAACCCCCCTTCTCTCCTTGCCCCGCCGCTTATCGATGGCCGTGTGCGTGCGAGAGCACGCATTATGCCCCCATTAAACTTCGGGAAACCATGTGCGCGGATGCTTATAACCATTTAAGTTCTTTCTCGCAAACGCGCGCACCGGCGGCAAAGACGTCGTAACGGCAAACACTTGCGCGGCAAGTTTCAAATAATTTAGCCTAATTTGCAGCAGGAAACGGACGGACTCGATCGCGGTAAAAACGAAAGGCAACGAGCATTTCCACGGCGGCATTTTAACATTGAAATTAACGGGAGAAAGTTCGATCAAAGAGCAAGATAATACTTAGATAATACACTGTATTCTACAGGATTTTCCAGTAAGAACATTGTTAGTCTAACGTTTATCGTAGACCGTTTCGGCCAAGCACTTTCGAATAAGAATAATAATTCAAGACAAGCGAAATTCATGAAATGTAACGGTTTTCTAACGTAACCGTACCGACAATGCATCATCTACTTAACAACATTTTTAATTAGCTATCAATAATCAATATTTAAATTTTTTAACAGACCTATAACACTTTTCCGGTCTACGTTGATAAAAATCTTTCTACGAAGGCAACTGAATTTCGAAATATAACTTTTCTCCCTAAAATGCTCCAATGTACTTCAAAACAGGGACGGCAAAGTATGAAAATTCCCTGGCAAACAATTCTGGATGAAGATGTTACTCAGCATGACAGTCCCCGAAATATTTGGCGTTAAGTTATTCGCTCATGGGAAGGCGTGCGAGTTAACGTGGCTAAAGATTCGTGAACGATCGTACCGTGAGACAAAAATGAGCATGCTCGGCCCTTCTCGTGGCGTGAGAGATCTGTCGAAGGAGATTAAGAGACGTCCCGGTGCAGTTGGCCGGCTCGCGGGCCAGGAAAGTGAACGTGAAAAGAGGAAAAAAGCGGAAGACCGGCTCGGCATGTAATCACACAGTGCGCGCAAGGAGGCGCACTTGCGTAAGTGCAGTGGTGCGTGTGTCCCTCGATAGCCGAGATTCTTTAGCGCTCTTTACCGGCGGTTGCCCGTGAAAACGGCCAACGCAACATCGACGAGCCATTAATCATTGACTCCGCGGAATTCCACGGAAATTGCACATTTCGCGTACCCGACGCTTTGGCCGCGCGCGATTTTGCACTCATTGGCTTTCCCCGGATGAACGGGAAACCTGGGTGAAGATGAAAAAACAAACGCAAGAGAGAAATCGCTGAGAAATCGACCTTCTCCGGCTGCTTTAATCGGAGATATTTCATTATTCAGGTCAAAATCGCCTGTTTGACAGATCTATATTTAGGAATAATGACGTTATAATCATTGTATCTGTAAATTCTTTTAAAATGACAGATTTTACCTACGGTGAATCATAGTCATGTCCTCGATGAGTCGTGAGTATCAGCAAAAACAGTACCTTGACACATAAATTTTTAATTAGAGATGCATTTTCAAATGATATAAATGAAGATGTAAATACATTCAAAACATTTCCTTTTCGTAGGAGAAGACTTCGCTACGCGTAATTGAATCTTTTTTAAAGTAATCCCGTAAACCCGTATCAGAAGGGCCAACGTGTGCAAAGTTTAAGGTACCAAAATATCAATTCCAGTACTACATTTACAACCTAACAAATACGTAATTGTAATACGCGAGCGCGAGGTGATTATACTGCTGTTCCGTCTATTTACAATGGTCGCAATACTAACCTTTATCCGTTTATCGGCCGACCGTATCTACGCTTTATTGACGTAGATATATCTCGCATGCAGAAGTGCAGACACGTACAAACGAAGCCGATATAATCGATGGCGGTTCGCCATCTATTACGACTGTCGTATTATCGGCGCTCGTCAATGTGCCGCACGAGTGGGATTTGTCGCTCGCAACGTCGGTCACGCAATGACAAATCGTCATCGAAGTACCGCGGTGACACATATAAACGGTTTTAGAAACCTCTAATGGAGATATGAATTCCAGAAGACTCTCATTTATTATATAAATCGTCATTATCTTTCAACATGCAGGAAGACCATTAAATTTCATCAGGTGCACGTACATGCTCATTATAGAGTTATCAATTTTTTGTATTCACAAGGAGACAGTACATCCATTTATAGAAAACGAATGCTGTTTTTAAATTTTTAAATAAGGTTCATTCAAATTTCTTGGCATAATTCCCTGCCTGGCATGTTCTCAAGTTATCTAAACACAGAAGAACTATAAGAAGTATCGTTTTTCGATATGATAGATAATTCTTTCCTAATTCTCCTATATTCCGTTATCCCTTGTTTGACTATTTAGGGTAATCAATTTGTCTAAACTTTCTTCGCGTGCGATCAGCTATGGAAAAGAAACAAAACTTGTCCGGACGACGTCGCGTGCGAGCAGTTATCATCATCGGCACATTGGCCGTCGGTGTATTTAGACGGAATGGCTAATTTGCCCTGAAGACCATGCATGGTGGACACTTAACAGAGCCCTCCACCATTCATATCTGATACGTTCGGGCCTAAGTAACGAATTATCGTTGTTGATCGCGATAACCGTCGAATATTTAGCCAACAGACTCGAGCAGCTCGTTCTCGGTCCCTCGTAATTTCGTGCTCGCTCAGTGCACACGCATCCCCGTGGCCAAGTAACGCTTTCATGGTCGAAAACGGAAGACCAGGGGAGTGAAAACGTGAGAGGGCTACACGCCTAGCTAACCATTGCCACAGGCACAGGGAGATAACACTTGAAACGATCAGGTTTTTACCTAAATGCAGATGTCGTTACGATATGATGCTGTTAAAAGCATTAAACAAATTATCTCGGATCGTGTACATTGCCGCAATTAATAGATCGTCTTGTGATTATGTCAGACCGATATCGTCTCAAGAAGGTAAACTTTCAAACTTCCATGGGGAACTACTAAAGTTGTTCCGCGTGACACAAGTTAAACAAGATTTTCACGTTAATCGAAGGAAACATAATTAAGTTACTGGCAAATGTAAATATTGTATAATATTAGTCCTGTCATAGTGTCGATGCTTTCTTTAAAAATTATACCCAGTAATTCCTAATATTACTACGACTCAATATTTTAGTGTTTGATAAACTGGTATAAAATTACTTCGAAAACATGTGTAATAATAGCTTAGGCATTTGAATATTGTAGTTCTGTAAAGAGTAAGCATTGTAGAATATTTCTGATGGTTATCTGTTCTTGCTGAACGCTTGTATCGCCAAACGGGAGATAACATCATTCCCCGCGTCAGAGGAGAAGACGGACGAAGGCAAATACTAATGAGAACGCTAGTGAATGTATAATTAGGAAGCCCGTGGAAAGGTGAAAGAGGTAGTTCGCGGTTCAACGAATCGGCCGAGCACGCGCGCATCGCGACAATTTGAATATTATAATTAGCCGTGGCGATATCCTATCGAGTCGTTGCCATCGGAACGAGTTTCCTTCGCTTAGCGTTTCGTTGAGCTTTTCGAGCTAACATACGGCCGAACAATTACCGCGTCTCGTTGAAAAACCGAGGGACAGCAGTGACCCTCCCCTTATCTTCACTCTCGATCCTTTACTATACACCATACACCAATACACCGTTGATTTTCGTGCCTGCCTCGCCACTTGCGAGAGACACAATCACCGTGCTGGCAAAAGAATACATCGTGTTCGCTCTTCGTTTCCTCGTAACGTACTTTTTCGACACAAGCTGCACGAAAGACATGCACGAATGCCCGCAAGAAAGTCTTCCGTAAAGTCTCGTACGCGGGACAAAGTGTTACCGGGGGGACCATTAGTCTTGCAGTTTTCAGGTAATCTGAAGGATAAACTTCGTCACTGTGCTCTAAATGTACGTGCAGGGCAGGAGAATTTGAAATTCTCACAACATGTACAGGGTGAATAATTAACGGTGTTATAAGTGGTTATGTGAAACATGAAATTTAAGAGAGCCAATGCCTTGTCTTGTACTTCGCTGAAATCTAAAATTGCTACACTTAAATTACTTACCATTTAATTTCTATCGAAATTGATTACAGGAATTAAAGAAGTATATTTAAGAACAAAGAGCTATACTCAGTTATTACTATTTTTGTACTCAACCAAGAAAATTATTTAAAAATGTGATACAGGCTTTACATGCTTTACAGGCTTTAAATTTGCTGAAATGACTACTGGAGTCATATAAAAATCCCTGTGACAAGTGTGAATAATTATGGGAAAGTAATGGCCACACCCTTGCATTGATATCAGGTTGTAAATAGCAAAATCGTCGTTTCACCGGTTTCACCGTGAATTTCTAATCTAGTAGGTGTCCACTGGAAGCGTTGTGGACCGTCTTACCACAGTTATTTAGTGTTACAGACACGTGGATAGCGTGTATGTGCACATGTAAGCTCGCGCGAGTCAGGCACGCGTCCATTTTACGTGCTCGCCGAGGCTCCTCGACGGTGGGAAATTGATAAAGTGGGTGACAACTCGTTAAATCACAAGCAGGTACGGTCATCGAGATGCGATTGCATGTGCAGTAGCGTTCTCGCGTGTGGCCGGTACTGCTAAATGCGTAAGAAAGAGATGTAACGAACGTCGAAGGTACACGGCGCTCGATAAGGATAGAATACCGGAAGGGAGAAAGACGGGAAGAAGCAAAGAGGAATGTTGAAGAAGACAGATGCAAGAGAAGAGGTAAGAATAGATGACGCAAGATAGAAGAAAGACGTAAATTTGATAAGGATAAATGGAGAAATCATACACCTGTCTGATTATAGTTAACAATTCTGTAGAAGATATTGTGAGAATGGACGAATAAGAACCACTGACAATGCGGATTATTTACCCGATCCCCTCTTCCCCCGAATGTTGCGATTGGCGTTAGTCTAAATTACCGGCCATTTTCCAACCGCGAACAATGAGTCAAAGATTCGATTTCATTCCATTCCTATCTTCCCTATTTTCTACCCCGTCTCTTGCCCTTTAAAACCTCTGCGAGTTTTCCTCTATCTCCATCTTCCCTTTTTTATTCCTTGATTTCTACTCTCCTTGATTTCGACCATTACTTCTCTGTCTTTCGTGCGATTTCCCTGGCGTTTCCCCTCTCTGGCGCGGAGTTCCAGGGAATTTAGATTGCGATCTCGGGCGCTAAACGCGCGATCGTACGTGAAAAGAAACGGAAGCGCCGGTATGGCGGAGCCGTTCGGCCGAGGCCGCACTTGGAGCGGATCGTTAAAAACTCGCACACGCGAGGAGCGAAGGGGAAAAAATTGCAAAACAGCGGGGCAAATACCGGCGGTAAACTTCGCTTTGATTTCGTAAAGATCATACGTCGTAGCTACCCAGAGCCCACTCGCGTGGCTTACCCGTATTCCAGCATTTTCACGGTGCTTGTAATACTAGCGTATAAAAATATGACTGTAAAACCAATCGTTGGCATTTAACGAAGACGTATGTTAGACATTGGATGTTATCTTCAGTTCTGCGCAAGTCAATCTCCCAAACACAATGTTTGGGACAAATTTTTCCCCAAATCTAGTACAATCAGGTATTAATTTTCCCCTTGGAATGATATCCTCGAAAAAATTGCACGTGTTAGACTATAATACTTTGGATTTCATGACTGCGAATTCTTATACCAGTTAATAAAAAAAGGAATAATTTCTTTCAATAGATTAAAAACATGCAATGCTAGGAGCCGATGTTACAATGAGATTCAAGAAAATGGATATTCTTCACGGTACAGTAAGTCGAAATCTTTCGCAATCTTCCAGTTCCTGGAAATTCCTCTTTGAGGTATCAAGACTAAGAGGTACCGTAAGGAAGGAATCTATTTCTATCGGTATTTTTTAAGCGGACAGTTAATCGCCTAAGATTTTCTGGTATTCTGCGGGATAATCGGGTTGGAGGTGTTCGAAGAGGTCCCATCCGGTATTGGAAAGAGTTTCTCGGAAATGGAGAACCGGAGGTAAGGGAGAGCCGGACGCGCGATGATGGATGGAGAATCATTTAAGGCAGAGAGAAGTATAGTATGGGCTCTCGCGGCAAGGACTATTAATTACGACAAAAGGGACCGCAGAGTCCGTTCGGCATCGGCAGCGCGTATAGGCGGCGAGGCTGAAAAGGGCCAACGATTAGTTACTTTAACCAAATTATCTCGTGGACAATGGGCGACCGGGGCCCGGCCAACAAGTCAGGGAGAAGTCTTCCTTTGACTTTCGCGTTTACGTAGCCCTCGAGGATCATTGCCCTCCCTGCAGTAATATAGCCAGCAAAAGAGAGTCGATGAGTTTGAGATAGAGCGTTACATCCTCATCCCATTGATCGACCACTACAAATTTCCAATAGACGATTCTCTTGTGCTTCCCTCACCGAAAATCAAGGAAAATGGCTATATCTCCGAGAAAATGACGACGTTTCTCAGGGAATTTTAGTGTCCGATGAAACACCGGCGTGACGTAAAAGTGTGGGAAAATGAAAAAGAATAAAATATTTCTCGGATATCGTTATACAATAAAAATTCATATTTTACATATGTCCTCGATATTCCTAAGGACAAGGATAATTTGTAAAGTGCAATAAATGAACGTAGTCCAAACGGCAAAACTGTGAACCCTGCGTGAGAATCGTTGTCGGGCAAATAACTGGGACGGTCTCGGTATGATGGGTAATGAGGAATTCTCTCGTTATACATCGGCTTACTCCTGGCGGGCCTGCTGAATCTTACCGGGACGTGTAACACTATAAATCAATGACGGAGATAGGCCGATTCCGCGGCGTTGCATTCAGGAGCAACAATGGCCCACGATACGCAATTACGGCAAAGTCGGTAGCCAAATTGGACGAGTGCCCGGCCGAGCAGTTGGTTATCCAATATCGCGAACGGGCCTGTTCTTGTGTGCGAGGACGTGAGATGCGACGCTGATGGGCCGCGTATCAGGACGTCGTGCAGGGGCATTGTGCGTCATGAGTGGACAAGATGATCGGTGCTCATTTGTTTCACGGCCGGCCGGACGGACGGCCCCGGCTCTGGGGCCAGAAAGCCCCGTAGAAACGAGCGCAACGCGGGCAGAAACTGTGCGGGCGCGAGCGCTCACAGCTTGTCTGTAATTTCGTACGTCAGCGCCGAATATTAATTCGAATTCCTCCTGGGCCGAACCGGCACGATCACAGCCGCCGACCGTCCGTAGGGAGGGGACCTTCTTCATGGACAGAAACGGCCAAACCCAAAGGAAGATCAAATGAACGGCACGGAAAAGCCAGGGGAAAGGGCACTCTCATCGAAATCACAAAAATTGCGGGAAATGGAGAAACGAAATTCTTGCAAAATGTAGGACACATCGTAGAATAGAAAGAAATTGATCAAAGTAAAACGGTGTGTATTATCTTCGAGACTCATTTCGAAATAGATGATTAAAAACTAGCTGCAAACCCGCGGTCTTGGTACACAAGATCATCATTATTAACTCCTTCCGAAAGCTTTCCCGACAGATAGATCAAACTACTTTAATCGTCAGGATGGGTGTTCACGGGCCCCACAAAAAGTATCAGGAATGAGAGAATTCCGATGGCGGGGGGGGTAAGCAAATGAAAGTAAGAAATCGGAACAGACATAAGGAAGAGAAGGGCAAAAAGGGCGGGGAAAGGAAGAAAAGGATTAACCGGGAACGAAGGTATGTAATAGGTTCTTTTTTTTACAGATGAGGGAGAGAGGGAGGGGGATAGAAATAGATCGAGAAGGAAAGAGAAGGATAGGCACTAGGGCCAGGAGTGGCGGCTGTGTCCGGGCGGGGAGGGGGAGGGGGCACTTTTTGTCCGGTAAATGAAATATCTTCGGTAGCCCGACGTCCCGCGGCGATCGCGTTCGCCTCCGTCGGCTTTTGTCCGCAGACGGATTCTTTTGGGACTCCCCGTCGCGGATAAGTAGAATCATTTCAACGTTCTTCGAGAATCGAGGCCGCCGCCCTGACTACCGGACGGCACCGTCGCTAACAGGACGATCTGGAATTGATTGTGCCCCGTATCATTCTCGAAATTGCTCGGAAAGGAGATGTACAATGCGAAGCAATTAAAATTAACACTCCTGGATATGAACTCGATCCCCGTCATGCGGCAATGGCGTGATGAAATCATAACTTCGGGGTAATAAAGAAAAAAAAATTGTCTTCCATCGCGGTATCAGGATTTAATCACTTACGTAAGCACAGCTGAGTAGTTTATCAATGATTATGGAAGCAAGAATTCTCCATGAAGGTTTCAAAGAATTTACAACAAATAAAATCTTGTTTCAATGATCAGTACATACAGCGAGTACGGTAAAAAGCTGTTGTCATCGAAATAAGTAATCTTGCGATTAAATAAAATTATGAATAGCAATTTAAACAATACGTCCATAAAGTGGCTTAGTTGTACATTAATAATAAAATGGTACCGCATACGAGAATTCATTGTATTATCAACAGAGAGAGACGTACAGGCTTAAATGGCATGTTCATCTTGGTGGATATCTGCAAAGGTTATTGGAGCGTCGTGTAACGCGAGAAACGGTCCTGCCAAAAGCAGTTGAGAAAGATAAGGCAATATGCATGTTCGTAGGAGCATACAATACAGCCTCGGTTCATCATTATACACACTATACGTGTATTTACACGTACATATCGTACAAGGAGTATATAAACCCCTTGACGCATATTGATGATGGTAGCACTGCCATGTTTTAACTACTGCTTCTCCACTCTTTCTCTGTCTCGCGGGGTTTCACGCTCCGTCTTTACCTGCCAAGCTTATTCCCCCTGCTATCCTTTTACATTTGCCCCTTTCCCGACAGATCACTGCCGCGGGAAACAAAACGAGCTCGAGAACTCCGCACGGAGGATGACCAACAGGGCTTCGGATGTATTAGGGCCTAATTTGGCAGAGTGCCGGTTGTTAATTTTAATTACAAAAATAACAGGGCAAAAAATGTTCCGTCGTCCCGACGAGACTCAGAAGCTCATAAACCGACGCGATGCATACAGCGACAGGGAATTACGGATTTACATCGTCGGACTAAATTCGCTTTCAGCTCTTCCGCCGTGTAACCTGCCAACTGCTCCCCTGAGCCAAGACCTTACCGTCGGATTACCCTACAACCGACACTATTAGCTGCAGTAAACAACAACACACCCCGCAGTTTTTGGCAATTTCGCTAATTATTCGACATAAATTTCGTAGCTCTTATCTGGCACTCACTGGTCGCAACTCAATTGATACACTTCCTTTCTCATCTACATTTTTTCAAATATACAGTATACTTCAATCTACGCTTACAATTTCTACATTTAATGCAACGTTGAAACGTAGAAATTGTGAAATTAATTACGCTTAATATATTTACTCGCATTTCACACATTATATTTAATAACCGCATTATACTCACAACTGCAATGAGAAAGTACCTCAGCTTGACGTTCGCCAATCCACGATAAGTTACATTTAATGTAAAAGTTGTCAAAAAAAAGTCATTATTAGAAAAATCCGTTTTATGTAGCACGTAATGCTGATGGCGGCATAAGAATGCCGTCCCTCGGGACCAACGGCAACAGGTCCCGAGGCCGTGTAAAGATGACGGGACGAGGACGAAGAGGACGACGACGACGACACAAGCCGCACCGGAATAATTTGTCAAACTTGTCAAGGAGACAGCGGCACGGTCGTGCCCCGGCGGCTAATGAAGCGTCGAAAATTCCGCCGCGAAACACGTTGACGATTTATCCGGCCGGTTGCACCCGACCTAAGCGCAACCATGAGAACGGTCTTATTTCACGGGACGTTTATGCGTCGCCGTGTGCGAGCCACGCGAAGCCCCGTTAAACGAATCCCCAACAGACTTTGACAGGATTCAGACTCTCATTATCCTTGTCCACGAAATTGTAATGTCTATATTTGGAAATTCATATTCACAAAATCGTAGATGACATAGTCGTAATCTGTTTGCTTATTTCTACATGCACTAATCGAAATTTCTCAACAATTCATTAGAATTCAGCGGTGTACATTGATATGTGTTAAGTTCAGTAATGACAATTATTCTTGAAGGTTTGGTTTAAGATATCTAAAGTTGCTTTCGGCGACATTTACCTGAACGGGTATATCGATTTTTATCATTGATTAATTGGTCATTATTTCTGAAACTGTAGCGTCTTGTCCTCCGTTTAATGAATGCTTGCAATTAAGAATCGTTCAGATGGAATCATACCAATATCAATAAGTTCGACGAACGCCTGCATTACAGTGCCTTCATGAAGAAAATGCGCTCGATCCTCGTGCGATTAAGTATTTTGGAAGACACCGATCGGCAGGTTGTACTTTAAAAGCAGCGCCTGGCGTTGCAGCTGGCCTTAAACGAAATTAATCGGCGCCAGGGGCTTAGCATATAGATCGAAGCGCATCGGAGAGCAAAGATTAAGAAGCTTTCACGGAATTTCGCCGTGACGCTTTGTTCCCGTCATTTTTCAAGCTTTGTGCAGGATGCGTGCGCGCGCCGCCGCTTCACGACTCGTGAAAGCAATTTCGAGGAGCGTCCTAAACTTCCGATGTACTTGCTCGGTGCACACGGCCGCAGGATATAAAAGGCCAGGTTCCGTGCGCATCGCGTCTTTATGATGCAAAGAGGGCCTTTATTAACCGACAACAATGCCCCGACCGGTGCTCCTCCTCCTCCTCCTCCTCCCTATGCTCTGCCACCGCCTGCCTTACACCCCCCCCCCCCTCTTCCTCCTGCCAGCGTGCCCCTCTTTCTCATAGGTATGCATATACATACGCGTCCCGCGAAACTCCTTTTCCTCTGGTAACTGGCTCGTTAAAGTAATAACTCTAATTACACGGCGTTCGGATACCACCTTCTCACCTTTTCGAACGGGTCGTTTCTCCTCCAACCATCCCCTCCCTCTCACCCCGCTCCTACGCGCCGTCCGTGCACTTTCGTGCAAGAGGACAGGAACGTCCGCTCGCGCGCGCACCAACCGCGGCCCGAAAGTTCCGGTTGCACTTGCATCCGGTGCAAATGGGGTTGTTGAATGTGATGCGCGCGCGCGCGCGGCTCATATGCATAATTTATAGGCATCGGATGGGAAGCGCATTAAGGCCGCGCGCACTCCCCCCTCCGCGCCTGGAACCGGGAGAAATTCGCAATCTGTTTTATGCCGGCGCGGCATTATCATCATCATTTTGAATGTTCTGCTTGCCAGGTTAAAATATGAATGAAAGCTTCGCTGCGCAGCCAAGAAAGCCACTTAAGGACGCTAATGACAGTTTTAATTCCCCCCGCAGATTGATATCACTGCTTTTCCTCGCTTCGCCATTCTCCTTGGCTTTGCGCCCTTGCGAAATTTTATTTACATACTTTTTATTCCATTTTTAATGACCTCTAGTCATTTCCGAGGTCAGTACCGTTTCTTAATTAATTCTTCACTGACACTTAATTCGACATTATTCTCTTTTGGTGTATTAAGCTTGACATTCACTTTTAACTGTCATTTTTTCTTTTAGCAAATGGTAGAGCAGCGTAAGATTTTACACTTTAATATCAGGCATTGCCCTAGCACGCCGGTCCCATGGCGAAAATTTGCTTGGGTACTTGGCACGAGGGGACGGAATGAGCAGAAAAGAGAGGACACTGAAGCAAAGAGGTAAGCGGAACTGTCCCTTTCGGGGGCGTAAGACAGGCCGGTGGTACGAGCTCAGCGCTGCTAGGTGCTGGCAAACAATTCCCCTTAAATCCAATTAAGTCGAGCCTTCGAAAGGCCGGTCTTTCTCGTTCGCTCGTCGACACCGCTCGTAAGAATAACACTTTGCCCGACAATGCGGTGGCGCGGTTGCTTAATACACCGTGCGCCACGCCCCCGTTCACCCCCCACGCCGGTGCCCTTTTGTTTCGCGGTTCATTTGTCTCTTGTCGCTCCCCCCTCCACCGCTCCCTTCTCTCCTCATGCACCATTCTCTCACTCTCTGTCCTTCGTTCGCCCCGGGTTACCCTTTCCCTTCACTCCCCTGTCATTTCTGCCCTTCGTACCGCCATTCCCTTCCGGCCTACCGTCTCCCTCGATTCTTACCTCATCTTTTCCCTTCGTACCCGCGGTCCTTCCATTCTCCGCGTTTAATATATTCTCGGGGTTTCCTTTTTTCCTGTGCTACATATTCTTACATGGTGTTCGCGTGTCAAAAATTCTGTTCAGTTGCAATACATTTTTACTATTTAAAGTAAAGTATACTTTTGTAGAACATAGACTAATCTCGTTGTCATGACTTCTTTAAATTGATGTTTCATATTTAATTCAATGACTCTGTTATTGCAGTGTCGGTTAGGTTATTTTTAATTCTTTCAGCTATTTCTATATAATATTACTATTTATGCATTACTTTTCTTGTAATTAGATATAACGATTTTTTGTAATTACTGATATTAGTATGGACCATTTGCGGGGGTTTACCGAGGGAACTGAGTTGCAAGAAAGGGTGAAAGAAAGATAGACCTGCTTGGAACGAGAGTGTCGCACAGCAATCCACAGTGGGACCATAAAACGATAAATTTAAAGCTGGCCCTAAAGGAGCATCATTTACGGTATACCGCACATTATATTGCGGTTCGACAAGAGGAGAATTTGTCACTCCCATCGAAGTTAACCAGGACCGGCTACTGCACGGTACATTCTTCCCGTCACGGCCATTTTTGAATATCCTTTTAAACGGAACCAAAGGCACGACCACACGAAATAAATAATTTATTCTTCCAAGCAATCGGCCAACTTACACGGATGATGGACCATCCTTCCTAAAAGTAACCGAAGACGTAGTCCGTGAATTATCTTTCGAAGCAAACAAATACAATATTTCGTTATGAATATTACGTCCGGTAATCGCAAATGTCGTTCTAAGTTGAATTTCTAATGATTTCTAATTATGAGAAATACGTAAAGTCATGTCGTAGATTATTGTTGCATAGGATAATCCACATAATTTAAGGTATTCCCTTAAACTAAGTAAAACAACGTACACTACTCAAGTTAGAATACAACAAACGATGAATGGATTATGTGTTAATCGCCATGTTATGTTATATTCAATTAATTGTAGTAGTTGCACGGTTTATTGTTTATTGTATTCATATAAATAACGAAAATGTGAAAGAAGGTAAGCAAAAGATGTTAATGAAGTAACTATTTTTCTAATTTGATAGTTGTAAATTCAGTACATTAAGTTAACATAAGTTTAAAATAACTGATCAGATAATAGGAAATGACAATAAAGTTCTACTTTTGCAAGTAGGTATAACACCATTAAATACCACATTGTGGGTATCATGAAGCAGAATGTCGTTCCTCTGTTTAAAATTTTCCCGATTTCATTCGGAGCCATAAACTACCTGCGAGTAACAAAGGTACGACCGTTTACCTTCATTAGTTAAATTCTTGACCTTTCACCTGTCACAAGGACCATTCCTACCAGTAACTAACAGTAACTTTCTGCCAGGATACTTCTCATCCTTGGAAAATACAAGCTTTCTCCGGTACAGTATACCTCGGTCGGGGTGGGGGTAAGTCTAAACAGGATTAAGATATTCATCAGCTTGAAGTACAACTTGTACCCAAACAAACACTAAAGGATTTCCATATTTGACTGAAGTAGAAGATTTATCAGGATCATGTTGAAATCCCGCTTGTCCCAATCAACTGACTTCTTTGGACATAACGAATAGAACATGCCCTTAATTCTGTCCAATTTAAGTCGAATGAGTAATGGTAGGCGGGGACGTTGAATGTTGACCTCGCATTAAAATCTGTCCAAACGAATCATCTGGGACTCGATTAACCGTAATCAATCGTGAGCCGCGGAACTGCTTTCACTCGACGATTCCGCCGCGATTGCCTTGCCGTGATTCTTTTTTGGCAATTACACGTTATGCCCTGGAACAATCGTTCGGATAATGACAGGTCTATTTGGAGCATTTAATTCTCAGCCAAGAATACCGTGGAAAAGGGAGTGTGCGAGGGATGGGTCATTCTAACTGCGCATAATGTTTCTGTCTGGATCTCTCGTAATGAGGGCCGGCAGCTTTCCCCTTCCCCGCAGCTTCCCGGCCCTCGTGGCCAGTGCAATCGTCGACAATTGGCCACGATCGGTCATCAGGACAGACCCGTGTGTCCACCCAATATATCATCTCGGACGATTTCTTCTGTTCTGCGCGAGTCAACGGAGAACACCGGCAATTCACCCCCGTCGAATCGTCCCCCCTCCCCTTTTTCGACTTTTTCTCACTCCGCGAATCCTTTCCCCCCACGGTCGCGCCTCTATGGTATCCCCTCTCGGTCGGAGGTAATGACGGCACTGATCCGAGGCATTTAATATCCAAGTCTCCGGGGGGAACCGTTGCCCAGTGCGAGGGAGGAATCCTCGAGAAGGCGCGTCCGTTGAAATGACAGTAATATCGTGCCCGTTGTGGTTTTCTGCACCGCGGCCTGATTATAGCCCACTTCCGCCGCGTAAACAACGGTCTCGCGGCAAACTTCTTTAATGCTATCACCCCTCTCGTACTGGCCGGTTAGGGTGGACACCCCTCGCCCATTCCTCTCGATTTGCGTGTGAACGCCGGTCTTGTTTGGATTGCAAATTACCACCGGACTTGTGCTCGTAATATCAACTAATATCAACGAGTGGACAATTCATGTTAAATAGAAATCTTTCGTTAGAAAGTTTTTTTTTACATATTACTTCTGCGTCAGAGTAGGAATTAAATGTTGATCGTACAGGAACGATATTAATTTTCTTTCGGGGCATCTAATGATAAGTCTGAGATGAGAATAAAATTATTACCGACGACACAGAAATAAATTTTACGTAAATATTTGTCGTGTTGGGGGTTTTCGAATAGAAGATTTTACCCCCGGCACGCATTTCTAAATGGGTTTGTCAAAGGGTTGTGGAAAATAGTCCGTGAATTTCCAGCGGTACAAATAGTGTCGACGTTTTCGGAGGTGTCAACAGGGTATTTTCCGAACGATCGGTCATCCCGAATAGAAAAACTCTATTGCCGCGAGATTTTCCGGCCAAAGATCTATCCCTCGAGGCTTGCAAGCTGCACAGCTGGCCTGGGAATTTCGGTAGTCCTGCAGGACGATTAGGAATTTCAATTTTCCCTTCGGACCTCACCGTCGCAGCTGCCAGGGAACGTCATCGCGCGCGCTGCCCGCAATTCCGCAGCCCAATTACCAGTCTTCCAGGGAAGACGGAGAGAGGAGGGGGGGGGGACAGGTACGGGTACAAAGGAGAGAGAAAGATGACAGAGCTCCGTAAGCAGGGCGCATCTCCAGCGTGCAACGAGCTTAAAGGCAGAGCCGCGGTGCCACGGTAATGAATTGTGTTTCATTTCAGTTGCTCCGAAACGTGTAATTTCGCCCTGCCAGCCCGTCTAATTAGGCGGAGACATCTGTGAGCAGCGGTTCTCAAACGACCGACTCGACGATCATGAATGTTATTAAACAGCCATTATAACGGTTTAACCTTCCGCTTAAAAAAGAAGGATCGATTTTTCTAATCCACGGCGACCTGTCCAGGGTTCAGTATTTCAGTTTCGTGAAGGTGTTGTTGATTCACTTGTACGCCTGTTAAAATATTGGAGCGAGAAATTAAAGTTTTTAAACGGTCGTTGTAATTATAATCATTTATACTGACGTATGAATGCCATTTTTTATGTTGTCATGGATATCAATGCGTGTGTAATTAATAGCACAGTTGCTATCAAACAAAAATATATATACATAGCCAATAAACTTAGAGCCACGGGTGAAATTTAAAACTTTATTCTCAATGTCTCAAAACATTTACCTGAGTTATTTCGATTAATGTGCGTCACTGTCCCGTGAAACGGATGCTTTTCTAAACAGAAAACTGGTCGTCTTCAATAACATCGTGGTGAAGTAAGCATTAAGTTGTACCGTCGGAATTATGATTAATGTCCGATACATTGTGAAGTGCGGACACGGCGAGAAATCGTTTCTTCCTATGTTCCGCAATATCCGTGTGTGGAGAGACAGCGAGACGATCGAGAGAAGCTGCACTGCCGCAAAACTCGATCCCGCGAGCTAGCGGCTCGTCTCTCTTCCTCCCTCGTTCCCCTCTGGACTCACTGTAATTTTGCGTTAATCTTAGTGGCTGCGCGCAAGGAGAAAATACGTTACCCCCGTGCCAATCGGCAAGTAATCTTTCTATCTGCCACGAACGACCGTACTTCAAATCTCACAGACGAGCCGGCGATCCGAACTTTTGATATTATCGCCACGTTACGCGCCATATATGGCAACGTGCCTCTCTTTTCGAAGGCAATTATATTCACGGCTTCGATTTATTACAGGCAAAGTGCATTTTATCCGCGCACTTATGTCGTTACGACGAAATACTGCTATCTAACGATGTATTTCAGAGGCATGTGTAAACGGTACTTATTACTGCGGGCAATAGACGTTAAATCAAGTTCCACGCTGAGGGTACCCCGTAAACTTGCGGGAATTACGATAAGATTGGCGACGGGTAGCTGAGAATGCAATAAAATACAATAAATCTGCATCCTTTAATTTTTGTTAATCTTTTGGGAATTACGTAAATTATCTTTAGCGTAATTAAACAAGAAATTTAAGTGGAAGAACGCGTGTACGTAACAACGTGTAAAAACTGCGCGTAAGTATTTAAATCATGAATTAAAAGTGAAAAGACGACAAAGGCTGATTTTTTGTTCAATGATATTTCTTGTGTGCCCGTCTGGTCGCATCGTACATCGTATTAAGTCATCAGACCGCAAACTTTGTCCTGCCATACATGAAAATTAAAGTGGCCATTCGAGTGTGCCAGGACTCGTCGTTGCTCCAAGTGCTTCCGTGTCTAATTCTGCGGGCCGGTGTAAGCCGTGTGACAAATTGCCGACCGTTAGCCGGACAAACGGGCGGGTCCGTGGTCGTTCGAATCGAAAATTTGCAATCCTTTATTTAGTCAACAAGATGGAGGTACACCGGTCCTCCTTTGTCATCGTGTCCACCATTAAGGAGTAAATCCTCCTTCCTCCCAGGACAGGACTGCTCGGCAGGAAATAACGCGGGGAGGCGTTTGGGGGGGGGGGAGTCGAAGAGGACGGTGAACGCGACAGAGACAAAGGGTTGAAACGTGCGGGATGAGAAAGAGAGGGAAGTTAAGGGCAGCTGGAAGGGGAAGGACAAGGACAGCCACGCTCGCAGGACTCCCTCGAAGAATTTTCTCGGTCGAAACTGCGATCTGTCAGCGATTCGCAACGGCACGGAGTGTGTTTGCCCAAGACTTTCGCATTAGCGTGTATGTTCCACCTCTACGGGATCCGCAAACGTCTTCGGCGAATGGCCCTTCGGGAGGTCAGGCCGGAACATGCGGTTCATTATCACCACTCGTCCGGCACAATGGTCTCGTGACAGACTCGAGGGCTCCGCAGTGGTTAATGCGAGTGTCCAGCCTGACCAACCGTACTAATTGTATCGCGCTCGTGCGTTTACATAAAGGAAACTCCCTGATTTGTCCCTTAGCGCGTGACGGAATTACGGCAATGTAAAATTACGAAACAGCAATCGTTGCTTCCGGCGAATTTAATACTTAAAATTGTCTACAGACATGTTCTTCCAATGCTGGTTTTCAAGAAATAAAAGACGTCACTGAAAAGTGTCAGAAGTAAGAGAAAAAATGAATGATTTGAATAACCGTTACTTCTCTTCTACACTTTTCAATTCGGTGGTCAATAAAACGAAGTTTAACACTCATTTGAACGTGTTTAGAAGCATCATTTATCACATTCTCGTATGCAAAAGTACGTAGAAAAATATTTAAAGCACCGTAGTAATCAATATTAAGACGATGATAGTGATACCTCTGATATAGAATTTATTCTTGAACGTGTGCTGTATTTTACGTTTATTTAAAGACGTATTAGCAGATCTCTGGCAGGGAACGGCTTGGTCTCTGGCGAGGATCGTAAATCCCCAAGAGAATCCCGGATTCCGGTATCTCAGCGTTATGTTAATACGCTAATCGTTCGAGACAGCTCGACACTTATCTCGTTCTCGTAAAGAAGCGAAAGCGAGTGTATCACCTCTCTCCGTTCATCATTCCTTTCCTACCGATCCAGTCCCGTCTCTGTGTCCCTTTCTGCCTCCTCCCGGAGATGACGAATCTTGATTTCACGTGAACGTGTGTGCGAGCCGACAAGGTTGGATCGTCGTCGAGAGGATCGTGCTCGGCTCGAAGCTCGTGTTACGGGATCACCGTGTCCTTTCCAGTTCGTTCGAGCAGATTTCATGCATGATCGCGCCCGAATTCGTCGACGCCAGACGTGTGGACACCTTGACGAGTGCCGCTTAATACACACGTACAGGGAATATCTACGTCCATAGAGGCACTCGCTAATGATTCCCGTTATTCCCGTTTGTTCCAGCATGATTCGCGTCAACCGCCGGACCGTCATTATTCGTCCGCCTTGAGCGGGCAAAAGGGACGAGTAAATGTTGTAAATGAACTGTCGTCGGGACGCATTACACAAATGAGATCGAAAATTCGAATGCGCCGGATCTTTCGGCGCACCGAGGGCTGCCGTTATAATATTCCTTGATAAGCTGACGAGCTGTAAAAGTCAGATAAAATGCATTTCATGTTCAATCGCCGAGGATGCGATAAACTTTAATTACGCAGTCGTTTACGCAGACGTAATTCATGGCGTCATCTCATCGCCGTATCTTATCCATCCTCCTTGCCAATGCAGAGCGGACCAGTTGGGCCTGGAACTTACAATTAGTATGCGCGAATAACGAAATCGGTAACATTGCAAAATTAATTATTGCCCTCACCTGTGCATAATTTTTAATCGTACAACTAACAAAAATGAGCCTTTTCTTATTTTTGCTATACCCAGTCATCCCTATCATCAAAAACTTCTTCCTAAGTCACGTCAAAAGTGACTAAGTTTCCTAAGTTCCTAAGTCACGTCGAAATTTGTTAATCTTAATCAAAGCTATATTGGACGTATTCCCAAACTAACGTTGTGAATCAAGTATGGATCGAATACAGTTTACTCATAATTTGCTTTTTTATTAATAAGAAACTGGAATGCCAAAAAAGGACTATAGTTCAGCCGAGGTTGTAAACGCGTCGAATAGGCAAATTGGCAGTTGTTTTATTGCATGTGCAGGTTATTAGTTAGTCCATAATCCAAGGATTTCGTAGCCCAGAAGGAGACGAACGCCTCGTGGAAGCCTCTTACCGAGTTCCACGGACTTATCCTCTCGGAAGAGATTCCGCGGACCTCCCACGTTGGAAACTCGAGACACGGGACCCGGATGACGATCCCGATCACTAATTGACCGTGCTGGCCATGGCGATGATCCCCGGAGCACACCGCGGACTGTAATCGTTCGAGACGTGCCAAGCAGTATCATACTAATTCAACCATCCATGAAACCAGAAAAGCTTTGATCTCTTTCTGTGCAAAAAGGATGAGTTTCTTCGGAAATTCTCCTTTTCTATGGAGGACGGTCTTTCTTAAAAAACAAATATAACGCTATCTCCTTGATGAAGTTACAAAAATAGGCAAGACCAAGTTGTTGCATATATAATTGATGAAGATACTATGTTATAATGTACCTTTTTACCCGTCATTTAAAAGTAAAAGTTGAAGGTAACTGTTTATCTCGTTAGAAAGATAGATGAAAATAGAAATGTACGATCCTCCAAGCAATAAGACTTTGAAAGAAATGAAGAAGAAAATTATTATGCTGCTTGCATTATTAATTAATAATTGTAACTTTTATACCGTAGTAAACGAATATTTTTTACATAAAATAGATATTTGAAACAATATTGTTAAATACTCGAATACTAAATAGCAAAATAAATGGATACCTTTAAATAGCAAAATAAATGGATACCTTTATATTCATCGAGTTCCCCAATGCAAAGTATGGCTGGTCAATTAAAATAGCTACAATGATACTACTGCACACTGAAAACAATGTTCATACAAAGTTTGATCTTCAACTTCTAAGGACAGGGGTGAAACGGAAATATTTGCGAAGCCTCTGTAATGGGTCTTGCATGGGCAATTGAAGAAAATCGATTAAGGAATATTGCCGATGCAAATACGTATCTTTTTCTTCGTGGAAGATGCGTTACGATTGTTCTTCGGTGGATATAAGGCACGACGGACGCACTCAGCACGGTAGCAGACTCAACGGCAGCGCGAAGCCCACGCAATCACGGCGAATTACTCGACTGATTGGATCGTTTATGCTGATCCTTTGATCTCCTGGTACCCCCCTCCCCACCCTCCCGTTCCATCGCGTAGCCGACCTACGCATACTCGCCGTGGGCCCGTTAGAGTTTATCATTGGCCAAATAAGGCAAGAATAAAATAACAAGTGCTGCCCATATTCGTGGACCGGGCCGCTGCGGTCAGAGACAATCAGCCGGGGCGAATTACCGATATGATTGCTACTGAAATCTGCCCGCCGACAAAGCTCTAAGATCCTGTTGCATCCATCCCTGTATCCATCCCGATCCCCCTGTCATCTTTTTCTTTGCATTAGACGCGCGTATGTATGCCGAACCTGCTCAAATACGAGGTACACGAGAAAAACATGCCGTGGCGAGATCCGTTCTCGATCAAGAAATTTCTCGACTCAATGAGGAAGGTATCTACACTATTCCGTAAGTGTTTCATAATATATAAGAGTAATATGTAACGAATAAAAAATAGTTCTAGCTTTGACATATTTTAGTATAGCCCGTTGATATTCAGAAAAATGTAAATGTGCGTGTGATTATGAGTAATTATTAGATGAATACTGCGGTGTTCATTATACGCTTCTTTTCACTAATGAACTGCGCAAAGAATATCCCGGTGTCATAATTCTGTCGAAACGGCGAAAGATGTAATTACGCTGAAATTTTGCAAATTATCAACAAGTTTGAAAGTGTAAATTGAGGATCTTATTAATCCAAATTGAACGCCTGAGAGCCAGTTAGGCATGAGAACCGGAACGTTTAAAGGCGAATTAAAATCTGACTTATTATCGTAATTTGAACACCTGAGAATTACCTGAGCCTGAGAACGGGCACACTTAAGGAGGTTTGCTTCGTACGGCCCGATCAAATTACACTGCCAACAAGAAATCATCAACCCAACCTCGAACTAACGGCGGTCATTGACGCTGTAATTGAAGCAAACGTATATTCCTATCCACAAAACATTTTAATAAAGATTTATCGATGAAATAGGATTTTTAAACCACAAATACTGATTATTAAATGGTGCTAATATTCGAGTAAACACTTGGACTACGTCCTAATGTACAGTGAAACTATAAATTGAATTTTAACTTTAGAATTTGATCAATTATTCGACACTTCTATATACATCATATGTATAGAATATTCTTTTTATGTTTTATTTGTTTTGTTACAAAATTTAGTGCGGTAAGTACTTCAAAATGATGATATATAAATAATTTCATTAAATTTTACTTAACCGGAATGGAAATTACTTTTAATCTTGTAACAGTGTAGCAATTAAATGCTGACAAACGAATACGCTGGTCTAATTTATTTAGAAATCTTTGTTATTATGTATTATGTGCCGCCAGAAGGCGAGCATTCTTCCGACTTGAGTTTTACCCACGATCTTTATATTTTCTGCGCGTATATTAACGTGTTTGTATCTTGTATTTCGATTTAATCGGATCATATCAAGTCGGACGTTTCTGGATTATGCCGCGCAGTGTCTTAAACGCAGTATACACAGAAGAATTAAGAGATTGGGAAAAAAGTGGGTAGGATGTTTGTGAGTTAAAGGCCTTCCGCGGATCTTTTGTGAGAACCGCGGTATTTTAACGGTACGTCACAATGAAAATTACTCCGAGGATGCCGATAAGAGCGGAGCGGTGTGGCCTCTTATTCTTTCCGTCATTATCGCCGTTGCTTTATTATCGCGCTGCGGGTGCAGCACCGGCTTCGTTATATTACCGTCGTTAAACGCGGGCAAAGGACTATAACGAACCGGCGGCAATGCCGCGGCGCGGAACAACGCTCGCAGCGCGAATTAAAACTCACGTAAATTCTCATAGACAAGCGCCGTAATCGCCGAGTTCCTCGGGCACCTGCTCTACTGCGTCCATTCACATGAAAAATAGTTCCGCCAGAGTTTAGATTGTACGTAATCAAAAGTAGAAAAACACAAGGATAACGTCAGTCGCGTTGTCCACGGCTATAATTCCATTGGGTAGGGATGGAAAAAGGCTAAATGCGAAATAGGTTAAATGAAGAAATAAAGTTTCGGTTTAAAAATCAAATTGTAAGTTTAGATCTAGCAATGTTTAAGGGATGAAACAATCCGAAAATGGACCCAAGCAGATTCTAATGAAAATTTTCGTCTTAATGGATCTATGAAGAATTAAAATTCATGATATTATATTACTCGTACCTCCGAGTTTAATGTGCGATCCAATAAGTTTCCCAAAACGCGTATATTACTGCGTTATTATAGAATAATGTAACGCTCGGAGAAAAGAATGTATTAACGGACAAATGGACCAATCGTAAGAACAAGTATCCGTACTCTGCAGGGACATAAACTCGACGAGGTTGCAAAACGAGAACTGCGAGGGCAAACACGAGACACAGAAATTAGCGTAAGTCTGTGGAAGGAAGGAAGGACACGAAAAGCGGCGGGTTGGCGAGCGATTGAATTCAAGCAAATCGAAAAGCTACGTGGCAGGAACGAGCGAAGGATGAACAGAAAGAGAGAGGGAGAGAGAGAGCGAGAGAGAGAGAGAGAGAGAGAAACGAGCGGAGCGAGAAATTAGCGCAGTCAGTCGCGGAGTTTAGCGCGGAAACCCCGCGGGCTTAAGTCGGCGGGGGGAGGAGGGGCGGAGAGGGAGATGGATTCGCGGCAAAGTTGGCGCGGAACGACGGCAATTAATAGCGAGAGCTATAGGGTGCCCCGCGGAAGTAAAAATAAAGCGGCACGAGGCATGCCCCTTTGGCGGCACTACGGCGAGTCATTAAGCGAGGGAGGGGCGAGAAGCTCGTCACGTCGACGCGGGGGCAGAGGGACCAGATGCCCTGGTGGGGATCCCCCCGGAGACGGCAGAGGGGCCATTGTATAATATCACGTGCGTTACCGAGCACGACGAAACGGTGCATGTGCACGGTGCACATGCGATTTCGCACTCCGACACGACGTTTCTAGGCTACTACCAACGCCGTTTCGACGTGTTTAAGGGTAAAAGATTATCTGCGCTATTACAATATGTCCTGCGTAAGGTAGATAAATTAAGCCGCCTTTAAATCATTCCCGGTTTAGTCCATTCACCAACGGAAATGCACGTTGGTTGCTGCAAATTTGAAAGAAATGATAAGAATGATTATGCACAGAAAGCAATGAAAGTTGAACGCTTATTAGAAAAAAACAATGTGTTAAAAGAACGTGAAAGCTTTCATACACTTTAATTTTTCTTATGATCCATTCGAAAATTCTGGTGTCACAAATTGGTTATTTCTGCCACTGCTCTTCGTACGATTTTTTCGTCCCGGATCTTAGCTTCTTCCATTTTCCCCGGCGGTCTCCTAATTTAGACATCTTTTCAACTTTCCGTCGATTTCCGCACTCGCCGCATGGCTCGTGTTACAACAAAAGCAGTGACATTCCAGTGGACGTTAGATTTCCAAAACGAAACAAAAGCGACCACATGCGGAGTTTCGGAAAATCTGCTTCCAATGTGTTCCTAATGACAGCACATTCGGAAAATCTTTTGTCACGAACCTCGATTATTAAGAACCGACAATAAAAGAACCGATGATTCAGCACTTTTCCCATCGCACAGCTCGTCACAATAGGCCCTCAGAAATAATTACGTCTGTTTTTTTTTTCTTATACAGTAAACTAATAGACTTTTCTCGCGGATATTTTTTTCCATCCTACCAAGTGAAAATGGCACAGGGCAAGAATTGCTTGATACTTCGATTAAAGGAATTAAATTTAACGCATTTACCATTAATTCAATTTTAAGTGGTAGGCCTGACAGGAGATATTAAAAATTTGAATTTCAATGAAAATGAAAAGAGTCTTTGAGAAACAGTAAGTATGTGTGTTTAATAAGTATCACAGTCGGAATACAGTTGATACAAAAAATTCTGGGAGTGCACGTTAAATCCAAAATTCTGCCTATCATTTTCTCATTTCTCTTTAGCCGTTGGCCCGATCGGCGAAACGCGATCCTCACGAAAATGGCCGACGGACCGGTGGCGCGCGGAAAAGAGAGGAAAAAAAATGGACCGATCGGCGGAGATCGGCCTTGACGGTTGCCGGTTAATGAAGGTAATTAAGTTTTTCTGCGTGTCTCGAAGTCAACCACACGCATGATGGATGCTTTCGTCCGGTCCGCGCGAAAGTCCTACGACCTCGGAGGGGGGTGAGGCCTCGAAAAACGGGGGAACTGCCGAAGGGTGGGGGGTGGCAAATAGAACGAAAGGACGAATGAAAAATTAGGCCTTCGAGAGCCCGTTTTTGCGCGACGCTTCTCGGCCGATCTACCGGCACTTTCAACCCTGCCTAAAGTGCGTTTCGCCGGTGCACTTGTCACGCTTTTGCACGCCGTGCAATTTCATTTTAATGATCTCCTCGCGATCTTCGAATCCACCGGAACCCAAAAGAAAATGTTAGAGTATAACTAGCTTTTGCCTCAAGTTCATTGGTTGCCGATGTGAAGAACGTTTCTTGTGTGTCACAAAATTAATATCCAGATTGCAAATTAATATCCAGAAATGAGTATTTACTAATCACTGTTCATGAATAATCGTACTTTTAATGCAATAACTGAACTTAACGTGCAATTTAACATGAGGTTTTTATTTGAAATTAATCAATGAATTTCATTAAATTGTGATTGCTTAATGAGTGTTATTCTATTCGTCCGCGATAATTTTAATTGAAAAGTGTTCCTTCGTTAATACAAAATTTCTAACCACTATATACATACGAAACAGAAATAAATTTTCAATTTCGCCGATTGCCTTCGACTCACGATATTGCAGCTATCGTTAGAATTAAAAAATCAAAGCGAAAATCAGAAGAAACAGAAACGCAGCAGAAGAGAGAATGAATTCTTGTGGTATGATTGCATATTGCTAGGAATGATTGTTAACGAGAAAATATATGGCTATACGTTTACGATTTAGATTTATAGATATCAGAGACAGAAATACATGCTCATATCTGCTCATACTTTTAATAGCACTGGAAATTTACACTGTGAGCTCGTTGGCATGCGGATCCCTGTCAATTTATCAATCGCACACGAGGCAGAAATTGCCTTCGAATAGAAGCAAGGCGGTAGTAATCCATTGGCACGCAAGGAAAATGGGCATTAATTGATATAACAACAATGAAGAAATGATTGTACGGAGCATCGTGGGGCAGGTTTACGGAGAAAAAGATGGAGGAAGAATAGACAGCCCCGCAATTCAGATAATATAGCAGAATAAGAAGCATCGGAACGATTCGACTGCTATCTTCCTTCATCAAGGATAATTCTCCATAGCGATGTCTTCGTCTATCCTTCCCTGTAATTTCATCTTCCCTCCTACTCATTTCGCTTTCCTCGTGACCCGAGCTACGTATAGAATCATTATTGTCATTAGTTGCCTTGCTATACATTATAGCTTTAACTCGGAGCATTACGGCACAGAGTGGCCACGTACACCGTATTCTTCTTCGTGATATACCAACATCGGACGCTCAAACTGTCCTGCAGGACATTGTTGCCATCGGCTAACTTGGACGTCAATTACGGAAGTCGTCTACGGTCTGCGGTTGGCTAACGATGATCGGTGGAATGCGATCGACCACCATTCGCTGTACATTAGCTAGCAGTCCGCAAGATCGACGTGGATGTTACCCGAGAGGAAAGACCACGTTTAACAGTTAGTTTAACAATCTTATCTTACGTTTGCAAATAATCGGAAAATTACGGAAATTTCAAGTACACAAGATTTAAATTTCCATTGTACATGTAGGTATAGTTACCTTATTTTGTTACAATAAAAGATATAATATGAATTTCAATAATTTTAGCTTATCAACTCTATTTTAGTTTACAACTATACATAATACACCAAAAAGTAATGTATTCTTGCAAAATTCTGCTTATTTTCCGGATTTCTCAGCAGTTCGTCGATAACTATTTCCGTTTTCATCGTGAAAGAACTTTCGGAATTCAGCCGAGGAATATACTTGCGAAACGATTTGTTACGCAACAGGCAGATCGACACTTGTTTAAGTAGGCGAATGTAGGACACCTGGGACTTCTTAACCTCGGCCAGTCGGGATGATAACTGCGAATTTGACAAACACGAAACCTGTTCGACGTGGCTGTCATCGCGTCTCTTAATTCACGTAGAAACGAGCGGGAGTTCGGAAAAACTTCGGGCGCTGACAGAACGGCGGATTTCGAGATGAGATGGAACCGACGAACCGTGGAAGAGACCGGTTGATGGCGGAATGTGGTCTTGCCACAAGAGATTTTGTAACCGATCGGCCACGCGGTTGCTCTCCGACCGAATAACCATCGTGAATACGCCAATCTGCTGGCACCCACCCTCGAGGCAACTCCTACGCATCGGGCAAAGGTTCCTTCGCGATATTTTCAAGTCACACACCAAGAAGCGCGATAATTTAATTCTGGCTGAAAATAGCAGCTTCCCGTCGCGAGGAACCTTCATTCTTCTCTGCATTGGCAAATGACTTCTGCGAAAATAGTATTAACGTCTCGATTACTCGTCCCGAAGAACGCAACTCCGACATGTTGCATGAAGCTTCGTGCGTGATATTTTCCCCTCGAGTACTACAAATCGCAACAATTTTCTTCCGGTAAAGATGGCGACTTCGAGTCGCAGTTGTTCACTTCGGTAATCGGACGTTTGTCGTAAAGAACCTTGAATCTAATGTAAGTGCATACACGCGAATTATTTGCACGAAAGAAATAATAATGTCTCGAGTAGTTTTCAGTGAGTAAGTACCTAAGGCAGAAAATTTATACGAATTTGGCTGCACGCGAACTTTTGTGGAGAAGTAGATAAATACTGTTGGACCGATATGGTCTCGTTAATTAATAGTAAAATCTTAATTAGAATCAGAAATGAATCCTATATAGTTTTCATTGTATTGGCTTCAAAGATCTCAACCCTTAAATTGCTCTATTATCATTTTTTAACACACACTACTACCTATATGTACCTTTCACCTACTTTCCTATCGTATCCCATTTTCGTCGAGTATTATAAATATTATGCGGTTGGTCATTATAGACGCGTGGAAAACCGGCTGAAAAATAGTATTACAGAGAAACTGGCAACGGCGGAGAAACAAAGAGATAAATGACGGAAGGTATCGATGAACGACGGTATGTCGACTTTTGCCGCAAGGGAGACTTTGTAACCGATCGGCGAATCGGCTCTCCGACAAGATGTTCTTGCGCAATCTTGGGTATCAATATAATGGCGTGACAAGATCATACGCTAGTGTCCGCCGTTTGAGCGGTCTGGTCACATCAGTTACACGATACCGTCGTCCGTTCGAGCCCTTCTCCTTCTGCACATTACCCTCATTTCGTCGTGGCAACCCCTTCCGTCCAAGTCACTCTACTCTCTCTCTCTCTCTTTATTTCTTTTCTCCTCTCCCAGTCCCTCTTACCGTCCTGCGGCCCTGGCCGCACGTTACGAGCTTCAAACCACAGAGCCTAACGTTCCCATATGTATCATATGTTCTGTCCTACCGTGCCATCGACACACGTACATGCATACACACACGCACGCGTGTCTACCGATTCTCTCACGCACTCGTGGCTGCACGCACGTCGCGTACCGTGCCACGCAAAAATACACGCAATTTCAAGTACTTTTCTCTGAACGTTATAAGAAAATTAAATGAAAATAGACGTCGCAAGGTAATAACATTAGAAGTCTACTAAAGTACGTGAAATGTAATGGTCTCGTATAATTAGTACTATCTAGTAGTATCTGAATGAAATTTAGGGAATTATTGAAATTCTTTTCACAAGACCTCACGAAAAACAAAAACAACACTTTGATTCCGAGAAGTGGATAATCATGCTTATTAGGTAAAACTAGAAGAACCTGATGAATTTAAACAATCGTTTTGCAGGACAACGTTTACCAACGATCGTGAATTAAATAAATGATTTCACGAAAATAAGGACTTTCTACAAGGAATTATAAATACAGATTCTAATCAAATTCAAGGTATGTTTCTTAAAACAATGTGTGTTAAGACAGTTTCTTGAATTGAACCGACAATCTTTTAAAAACAAGTACCTTCTGCGGAGAATGGTGATTGGATTTTAATAAAAAAAGAGGACGAACGAAAAGATATACGGGAAATCACGTCCAGGGTGGAGTTAAACTGCTAGAGGACAGGTTGCGGTCTTGCGGCGTAATATTCGTTTACCTGACGTTAATCATGGCGTTTTATGGTAATCCAATAGCGTCCTTCCCGTGCGTCGCTTGCACCGTTCCCCCTCCACCCCAGCCCCCCTTCTGGCTGGTACTGCAATCGATCCGACGTATCGATACGATATTCCCGAGGATCCGTGTGGATCTCGTGGATCGTGCACGCGAGTAATCCGATCGAAGGGGATTGGTCGATCGATTGTCGCCATGTGCCCTCGGGGGAAGCTGGGGATCGTCGATCATAGAGAACCGGGCGCAAGCAGGGCCGATTTGTTCGTTAATAATCTCGTGTCGTTAGCGCTTAATTAATGTCCCGCGCCGTGCCATGTGCCCCCCTTTCATACCCCCCCCCCCTCTTCCCTCCATCACGGCTAATCTATCCATTTTTCTGCTTATTAATAATCGCACCTGCCACCGATTAACGGCCGGCCGCTATCGATCTGCCCCGATGATGCCCCGCCGAGCGTGTTCGCGATCTTTTATCTACACGTCCCTCGTTATCGGAATAACTCATCGACATTATCGGCTCGAATACATCGACGCATCGGCCAATAAGTCATTCTTTCGTGGCCCACCATATTTTCCAATATTTACGCAGCCGAAAATTACCTGCCAATTAAAAGACCCTTTCCCGTGCCGAAGAAGTACCGCTGGATCGGAAAAGTGGAGAAAATGTTGCTCGTTCATTTGACCGGCGAACAACGCTTATCTGCCACGAATGATAAGGAAAACGTATTAATAAACCATTTCCTGCTAACAGGGCGAAGATAAGGACATTAACGTAAGGACGTATAAAGTGGCCTGAAATGAATCTATTCCTTACAAATTGATGTTATCTAACTGTCAATAGGATTCTAGGTTTTTTGGCAAAAGTTAACATTTTTCACACATCCTGTTTTTTAGTAGATGCAATGAATTTAAATCATGTATCAATAAAATCATGATTTCCACAGCACGAAATATAATTACAATAATACAGTAAACAAGTAATATTGATTAACAATCATTTGAAACAAATGGAAGTAGTGATCAGAATTGAGAACATTCACAATCATTAATATTATTCAATGATTTTCACATTTCATTTACACGAAAAAGTAAGTATTACGAAGTGAGCGTGTAATTTCTCTTTAGATCCAAGTATCGCTTTATTCCTACCCTTTTCTATTTGGGCCTTTTAGATGTCAATCGACATGCGTTAATGTTATCGCGTGTTTAATGCAGGAGAATGCGTGTGACGTTTTAAGGGCTTTGGATAATCTTCCTGGACACAAGTAGCTCGAAGATTATGAGCCATTAAGAATGATCGCTCTTGACAGTGTCGCGGTCAACAAAAGTCATTGCTCTTGGAGGGACTGTTCGGAAAGATTTCCTCGAATATTTTTCGACACATAATACTCTGGGTGGTTAGCTCCGTGCTCGGTCCGTCGGTTCCGATCAGATTCTACGAGAGGGACGGGGAGGAGGGGGCGGACCTCCAGGGACCCCGATAATGAGCTTAGACGTCATCTTCCGACCCGAAGACTCAGGGAGAATGCTTTTGTGGTCAAACCGTGTTAAAACGCTCTCGACATAATCCTAGAAGACAAAACACGGCTCTCGTCAGCACGGTGTCGAAGTGGAAAAAACGGGCACTCTGAAAAACTAAGGCAAATAAAAGTATTTTAAATCGAGTTTAGCCAAAAAACTGACATTCTTCCGCTGTTGTTTCACAATATATCGAATAAACGACTCTCGGACATGACGTTAATAAATTCGTGTTTGAATATTTGAAAGAATATTAATGTTAATCCCAATGAAAGGGAATCTACATATTCTCACATGAATCTTCTAAGCTATTAATCATAACTCGATAAACCATATAAAATTCTTCAAATCTCACTAATATTCCCATTGTGTTTAAAAAGGATACTTTACGAAAATAATTATCAGATTAGGAGTTAATTAATATTAAAATGTATTATATTACAGAAAACTATCATTTACAGTTTTAACTATCAAATTACAGTTTTTCAATGTACGACTTAAGTTCTAAATTTTTGGCAAATCATTGGTAACACCTCGAGACCTTTGAAAATGCCAGAAGCTTTTTCCAACCAAAATGTCCATGACGCAGTAGCGTTTTATTTACGATTACCGGTTCTGCGGACGGTTACATTGATAAACCGGCGACGAAGGTGGGGACGTCACGGGCCGTGAGACGTTCCCAAGGTCCGTCGGATGTGGCAGAAACCGAAGACGAGGAGGGTGTATCAGGAAGGCGCACGGGCGGGGGAGGGCGAGGAAGCCAATGATATTTTTGCGGTGGCGCGAAGAGTTAAGGCCGCGGCCGCAGAGCAAACGTCGGTCGGCCGCAATCTTCGGTCAATTTCCGAGCGAGGGGGGCCGAGCAATCTCGCTGTGCAAACAAAAAGGTGCCCACCGTAGCGGGTTATCTCGCGCCGGAGAAACACCGGGAAAGATGGGAAAGGAGCCCAAGGGGAAACCGGCAGAGGAAACACGCGCGCAGGACGATAGCGGAGAACCGTCGATCGAACCCTTTGTCGGTCGTCCCTCGTGCGGAAATATTTCAGCGGCAATCGGCCCGATAATTTTGCTTCGTTTCACGACTACCGTGCGCCCGGCCATTCCATCTCGGCAATATCATCTAGTCCCCCCCCCCTCACCCTCGTTCCTACCAGCTTCTGATTTCCCATTTCGCTGTTTCGCTCTCACGTGCGATTTTTCAGAAGCCTCAAACTGCATTCTCCGACTAGACACGCCGGAATTCTTGCCCTTCCGCTCGACATTTTTCCACGTGCAAAAGTACCAATCTGTACGATATTATGTATTCGCAAATGAGAACAAACAGTTTCAAACAGTTACAAACAGTTATGAAAATTAAGGATGAAAGATCAACGAAATCGCGTCGGTGTAGAAATAGATGAAATTAGCGAGGTTGCTGTAATTGAGTAAGCGATTAGACGTTCTCATCAATCCGTGTGTCAGGGATCATTTGTAACGTTATTTATTTTAATCGATGTTATTTTTCGTACAGCTAGTTGCTATTTTTTTTAATGGACCAATTTATATCCTATTCTACACTATTCATTACTAATTAAAATTCTTATTTTAACGTCAGTACAGATTAAATTGATAAAGCAATTAAACTGATTAAGAGACGTAAGTAATTTTTATGCTAATTTAATACAATACGAACAGATATTGACTACGTTGACGTACAAGGAACATAAATCTATGACAGAAACGAATTCATTAGAAAGATTGACTGTACCTTATTAAATTTCCGTGCAAAAAAACCTTGTACAAATTCCGAATTAAACGGTGTATATGAGATTGAAAATACGCTAGAAATAATACAGCCATTAAGATTGGCGTGATATTTTTTATCCAGTTACCACACACAAATGCCGAGCAATGCGTAGGTTTTACAACCGTGGTTCGGCGACTCGAGTCGTATTAATCATAGGCGTTAGATTAAGGAGCGAGAAAAAAAAGGTAATGAAGCCAATAGAAGTGGAATAGAGGGGAATGTTTCACGCATGTGTGGACCGTATTAACGGTGAATAATGCCGCGTTGATTTCTAGGATTCGTCAGGCTTCTCTGCCGGGCGCGTAGGTAAGTTAGGCGTGGTTCGCAGGTCCATGGCGGCGGGGGCAATCAGTTTTCCATCACGACTCAATTACGTCGATCCAATTAATGGCGTCGGAATCTCTCTGTTATCAAAAGCCCAGCGAGAGGATACTCCGAGACACGGCGGCTCTGGGGTTAAGTCATCGGCCGATCGATCTTTTCCCTGCACCGGTGAAAACAAATGAGCTACGGACAGCCGTGCCTCGGGGCGGCCCTTTTGAGAATGAGGCCCTTTTAATGCCCGGCAGCAACGGCAGCAGCCCTTCGCTCTCTCTCTCTATCGGGCCCAGAAAGCCCGGGACAGTCCATTCACGGTAGCCGCTCAGCCCCGTCTGACCCTCCGAGACTTTTCTTATTTCTCGCCGCCGACACCATCGTCCCATTCCCAGCTGGAACGCGCGGTAATGAACCTCGCCGCTCGAATATGGACAATATGCCTCCTCTCGCTCTCCCCTTCTCTCGCCCCCGCCCTGAACGTATCTCCCTTCCTCTACCGTCCATGGTCGCGCGGCTAGCAGCACGAACCTTCTGCGACCAGAAGGGTTAATAACGATCCCTCACCCCCCCCACACGTTCCTCGGGCTAATTACCCTCTTTTTCTTAGCCAACGAACTGATTCCACTTCTCTATCAACCCTTTTGGAGTTACATTAGGAGCGAAGTAACGCGTATCTAAGAACACAGGTGAAATGTGCAATGGATTTTATTGCACATATAGGGTCGAATGAATTCTTTTTGTTAGTGAAAAAATGTCAAGGTTCGGTGTTGTTGAAACTGTCAGGCAATTAATCGCGTTTATAAAATTTACCGTTTTTTACCTATAAGCAGCTCTAACTATTAAATCACGTTTTCGAATAAACGATTTCCACATGCTGTAATTTCTCGCATTTTTTTACAAAGAACTGTTTCCTATTACCAATTTTGACTATGAACTCAATCGAATTGTACTTTGGCAAATACTTCACAATCTCCGAGTTACAACAGTTGAGTAAAATCGTAAAAGATAAAAAAACGTGGCTCAATTCCGTGCTTACAATTAGCCGTTCTAATCTGCTACATTGCGCAATTAAATGATGTAATAAAAAACATAATCGACCTCGGCTCGCTGAAAAGATGAGAAGGAAAAGGAGAAAAAAAGAAGACAGAATAGTAGTAAACTGTAACAATGGCCCCTGGCGTGCTCTATTGTTGATGATAATATTGATTAATGATAAAATGGGAACTGGCTTACTCGGCCGACACGCACCTTCGGCTATGCTTCCTGATCATCACGAAAGCATTAATTACCAGGACAAAAAAGAAATCGATCTCGCCGGAAGGACTTCTTGTAATGGCGCGGGGAAAAAACATTTTCGTTCGCACCTCGCCCGTTACATTCATTATCCTCATACTGAGAATAATTAATGGATCCCAGCCCGGTGTGTGAAATTTATTAAAATGGCATAAACAACATTTTTTGTTTACGAAGACACAATAATCGAATTACCGAAGATTCTGCCGGAGGTACCGGAGGATTGAATTTCTCGGAGGGAAACCGTAGGGACATGTAACCCTCTTTATTAACGAGAGTTATCGTGACGAAAAAAGGACGATAATGACGACGGGCGGACTGTTTACGCCGTGCAATACGGCGGGGAACGTAGTCGGCCTGAATTCCCTTTTTAGAAGGATAATAGAAAAGTTATCGGCGTCGTTACAATAGCGGGAGGTGTCCGTAATTAATCGTCTTTCCCGTCGAGTGGCATTTCGTCGTAATTCATCGGCGTAGGCGGAGACAGGCCAATGGCGACTTAAGCCTTGAAAGGGCATCGCTCGAAATGTCGTAAGCGGAACACGTAAGAACAGTGGCTTGTGTTCGTATCTACGAACGTTCTCCCTCGCCGGAGAAAGTAAGGGGAACGCGGGATTTATCGACGTGTTTTGCCGCTCTGTGTAATGGCCGATACGCAAAAGCTCCGAAGGTGACTCCCCGATTTCGAAGACAGAAAGTACTTTCCACCCTCCTGTCAGCGCGCTCCTCTTTTTCTTTCTGTCGTCCTCTCGCCCTCTATCGCTCTCTTTCCCACTCGATGCGGTGTGACACGGAAGGGTAATTAATTAAGTTTGACTTACCGCATGAATTACAGGGGCTCCTCGAGGCAATTAATTAATTGTAACTTAGCACACGGAGGTGTCGCTGAGAGGATTTTGTCACCTTTTAAAAGTTACTACAAAGTCGCGAAATGTCCGCGAGGAATATAAAGTAATTCCTTGCCAGAGTGCGATCTATTTTCAAGCTCCCCCAACATTTATTTTTCACCATAATCGAGCCTATGCCAGTGAAACATTGTTTAATGCATCTAACGATCTCGCTGATTATTTTACAGATAAAAATGGGAATTATTAATGTGCTTATTAAAATGTGAAATAAATAACGCCATTTTTTAGAATAGTGTTTAGAAAGTTCTTAATATTCAATTTCAGATTCTGGAGATGTATCTAATTAATAAATCAGTAATTTTACTAATTGTTGGATATGTTTGCACAAACATTGTAGAAAGATTCTCTTGTCATTCTCGCGAATCATTAACCGACAATTCTACTCCACCCATGCCTTCATCAGATGACATGGCGCTAAATTAACAACCAGAGATTTGGCCGACGAATTTATTATTCCACTAATTTATCCCAAATCAAGGTGCACTACTTCTGGTGTACAAAAAACGTTAATAGTTTCCCACGAAAACCTGTCTTCTTTTTCATAACTTTGAGGAATAATCCGTAATATTTCCTACCATATCTGTGTAGTAATTCAAACTAATTGCTCGGAATATTGAATTATTTTAATCCAGGAAACAATTTTCGGACTTCATTAATACTACCTTCTGCTTTAGATTTTGATAATTGGAGAGAGGATATTTGAATATTAGCAATTATCAATTTTCTATTACCATACTTTGTGTATGGTGGAAGACAAGCTTTGACAAGCGAAACAATATTTTTGCTCAAATTTAGTAATTAGAATTTTGAATACATCAGAGCCATGAACGTTGGAAAATAGACTTTTCGATAGATTTAAGTGTATCTTCGAGTGCAACACTGTGTAATATTACAAGACTCTAGGTACCGACTGAAAGAGGCGAGGGAATGAAAGAGAACGAGACGGGGGTTTGGAGCGTGCGCGCAAATAAAAGAAACCCGACAAGAGTAATGCCTGGGGAAGCAGTTAAATCCGTTGCATGTGTGCCCTCAAGAGATCTCGGGCTTGCCCCTACACCCTTTGTTTCTGCGTTAGGTAAGCTTTTGTTTCAGTTATACGAGCGCGGATACCTACCGCGGGCCCCGTCCAATAAAACGAAAAATTCTCCCCCCACCTACTGACAATGGCCGGGATTTGCATAATTTCGCGTAATTTCCGCCATTTCGGTCTCTCTTCCTCGCGGGTCCCCGTCTTCCCCGGCGCGGGGGACGAAACCAAGGGTCTCATTTACAGCTGACATTTCTCATTCCTCCTAAACGCGTACACGTGACTCATTATTCCGGGCAAAAGAGAATCTCCTTCTCCGCGGGGAAATGCCCACTTTTGATTCGCTCTTAACGACGTAAAAGGCGATAATGTAATGCCGGGGAATTACGCGATGCAACACGGCTTCGTACTTTCTCAAACTGCTGCATGAATCCTTCCGCAACAGTTGAGGCGCGCGGGGTCGTCAATAATTCTGCAGTTTGACGTGCAGCGACTTGGCGATAGCACAAACATACAATTACTGAATTGGTGACCCGATCTTCGACACGCGAAGGAAAGCCACTTTCACGTTAATCGGCCGGGTAAAAAGGCCAATCCCTGCACTTTGACGTATAGCTGACGCTTAGCAGAGCCATATTATTATAGTCACGTTAACGCGGTCCGCGCATTTGCGGTTTAGCATTAAACTGTGGCCTCGAGGAAAAAGCTGTGCAGTAATACGTACCGTACCTCACGATGGAATAGCACCGTTTCGTACAGTTGACTTTTACTCAAGAATATATCGTACCTCACATTTCCATACTCCAATCTCCGTTCAAAAGATTACCAAAAATATCGCGCAGAATATTGTGATGAGAATATTTCTGTACTTAGTGAAACTATAGAAAGGAGTAAATCATCGTTTGCAAGGACTGCTGTTCTTACACATGTATCTTTACAAAACATAAAATACTCGTGTTATTTCAGTCTCATTGCAAAGCGATCTGGTCTGTCGTTCATAAATCACGATAACAGTCAATTCGAAAATTGAAATATTGTAAATGAATACGACAGAACGAAGACTTGACCGTGAAAACGCGTCACATGTACAACTTCGCAATTTAAATACAAAACGTGCTAACGTCTACTGATAGGTTCCTGAAGAAAATAAGAATTACAAAATCTTGTGTTTTGGCAATGCGGTATTGAAAAGAGTCGAGGAGTCATACTTCTGAGGACTTTTCTGAGCCAAGTGGTAATGGCTAGCGAAACTTTCCCGCTGGCAGAGATGAATACGAATGATTAAGAACGATTGGATTGTAGGTGCTCGGTTCAATTATGAGCTAGGCACGCCATTCCCTCGTTATATCGGAGGAGGAAGACGAGGAGAACCCGAGAACGACGAACGCGGAGGCTCGCTGTTTTAATACGTGTGAACGCTCCTTTATTAGTAGCGTGACCAATGAGCGCTGACGCTATTAATCAAACGTCTAACGTCGCGGCCTGCATGCGTGCGTGCAGTTGCAACCCTTTATGCAGTTCCTTTCCTTCGTGATCTTCCGCCAATTATCGGTATACCTTGACAATTTACCGTACTAACTTATTGTAGCAATTGAATATCCAGCTATCGACAGCGGTTAAGATTGTCAGAACATACCATCATGTGCATCATCAGTCAGAGAGAATACTAATCGCTCAAAAGTGTAATTTTGTTCTTTTTTCTAAGCAGCGTCCAAAGCAAGAGTTATTGTTACTTGAAAATACAAAAAGTTTCGCGACAATGCTTGTTAATAGTGTTGGTATAAAAATATGTGCAAATTAAGTCGGATTTGAAAAATGATTGAAATGAAACAAGGAACTGTCGAGGATCATTTCAAATTTGTTTGTTAGATGAAAAATGCTAAGATTGATGATTCTCGTGTGTCAACTACTTCCCGCGAATATCATATACAACCGTTAGTTTATTAATTTTTTACTTTTTCGTCAGATCGGTGTTATTTCACGTTTATCATTTGCTGGACGGTATTCATTATTAATTGCTCGGTAGTATCGCCTGCGACTAGTAGTAATTATTAGACGTGTCGGTTATATACGCACTGATCTCGGCCGAAGTTCAATTAAAGCTGCGATCATTTCCTGCAATCGATTAATTAATCACGCGCTCGCAGCGTCGGTCAGCGGTTCGCAGAAGCAAAATTCCCGAGTGCCCACCTTCTCGTTCATTTCTTTAATTAGCCAAGCGATTGGCCGCTATGTATGTCATAGGAATAGTCATTTCATTGGAGGACTGTCGTTGGTGCACGTCGACGATCGAAGGCGCGGCAGATGCAAATCCCAACGCAATCCGGTAATCCTGGTGGCAACAAGTAACGGCCGGGAAACCTTAGATGAACCAGAGACGATCGAATTTCGTAATCTATACGAGATACCACGGTATAATGGCTGCACGGTCACAGGTATTTCCACTTGGATCACGATATAACGCGTGTAATCGCCCCAACACGGTTTCTTGCTGGAATTTCTCGACGGCCTAGTAATTTACCAATACTCGCGTTTTAAGCAGGGACGTGACGCCTCAATGAAATTTTTGGATTTTAAGAATTTAGAAATAATAGTGCTGTAGGTAATTATGGGCGTGATCAATAAATAAACTTACGTTAAATTTGAAATAGAACTTAAAGGATTTGAAAGGAACGATAGCATTAAATTGAATTTAAAATGAAATTCTTTAATTTAAGAACATGATCTTTAAACAGATTAAACCCAAATAACGTTAAAGTGTGAAAGCCTTTTCGAATGTTTAGAATGTACGTGCAATCTAAACTTATTAATTACACGTAAGGTATTAAATTTGTTATATACAACTTTACTTTCATAGCATGCACGAGACTTTGAACAAGAAACTCTTTACTAAGGGTTCTCTTAAGAAAAAATGGAAAGGCTAATGTTCAAAAATGGAGCGATAATAATTCGTACTCTGGCCGTGTTGAAAGGTATGCAAATTAATTAGACGCATCTATAATTGCGAATGAGATTCCGAAGTTTCCACAGTAAAGTCGGCGGGGATGGGCAAGTTAACGAGCCGAAACACCTTTAATCACAAAGTTTTCTCTTCTACGTGGATCTTTTTTCCGCGCTCTCCTAGGCAGAGCGTCGCGAGCGTCGGAATAACTTCCTCTTTTCGGTCATAAAGGCCACTGGGGAGGAGGGCGCCGAGGGGGAAAAAAAGGACGGGTGCAGTGGTCGCTTAAAAGAGGTTCAAAGCGATGGAAGGACAAATTACTGGCAACTTTACCGATACTACGCCATTTTCCGTCCCTCTCCGGCGCGTTACATTTCCTCCCCTTTTCTCGGCTTTCCTCTCGCTCCCACGTCCACGGTTTCTCTGTTTACCTCGGCCCTCTTTTTTTGTATTTTAATGCCGCAGCAACGACGCGCTCGCTGATAATCTTGGAAGGGGCTTTTTTAAATTGGTTCCTTTGAGGCGATACGCCGCGCGATGAGTTTCATATCGGAATAATTTTCGAGCGGCCTTCCCCTCCCCCGCCCCGTCGCCAACCGCCCCATGAGCCTGTCGTCTCTTCTCTCCTTTCTCTCCGCTCGCGTTTTTACCGCGTCGCGGCCAGAAATTACGCCGGAGATTCGCTAAACGCCTCGACGTCCCGTTATGCCGTCATCACGCCCGGAAATGTTTCATGGCGGTGCTCGAATTGCGTTTACGTGAAACACAGGTGTTCGATGTTTACGACTACAAATGCATCCTCACGTGAGATAATTGAGTCTGATCACACGGATTGTATTACCTGTAAACAACATTGTTACGTATTAATCATTGACAAACTTTAGGACAACTGTAAAAATCAATATTATTAAGTTGAATTAAAGTTTGTTAAGAACTCATTGCGTGTGCAAGGTATGTTAGATTTAGTAATTTGATTTCCATGCTAGTCATACACAAATGCGTGCACAGAATATAAGTGCCATTATGAATTTATTTTTTCCCATTTTCCTTAGTAATCAGTGAATGCCATATACCTTCAGCAGGGTTTACATTGTTAATGTTTACTTCTGCATGAAGTCTACGCAACATATTTTATTAAGAAACGTCAGTCACGAGAGGAAAAGAGCAAAGCGTGAAGTTGAGTGAAACTTTTGACGTTTCCGCGAAATAAAGAGAACGCGGGATCCTACGGAGAATGATAAACTCACTGTCAGCCAATTAAGTCCCCGGAGTGTCGTTAAACTACAACTCGTTAACGCTAAAATGTCGCCGGAGGAACGGGCAGCATATACTTTAAAATGAGGAAACGGACGTGAAAAACGACGATAATTACCGCGCCAAGTACGCGTTATCTGGTCAGGAAACACCCCCTTGTAAAACTCGTTGCAGTAATGAAATTGTTATACGAAGTTCTTCGAAGTTATTTGCGATTGCGCGTTACGAAACGACGCGTGTTATAGGGTAGGAAAAAATTGACCTTCTGAAACGATCCACAAAAGAAAACGCTCCTTGAAGTTACTTCTGTAGTTACGTTGTTGACACGAACATAAATGTATTCCTAATAACGTGATTAGAACACCTTTCGCAGTATAATTATGTTCAAAAGATTCTTTTAAAAATTCTTCTGATAAGATCATTCGGTAAGAAGACTCTGCAGAAATTTTCTGCTAAATTTAAAATTTTAACAGGCGAAGACAACGTAACGAAAGAAAAATGAACAACAATTTCGTTGCTCCCGATAGTCCTTAAAATTGTTAGTTTACGAATTAAAATTCCGTGTTTCAATACTCACCGAAAACAATGATTCATCTATCTCGTCACGAATGATCGGAAACTCGTGCATTTCGGGATTCTATTTACGTTCGCACGATAAAAAGAAAGTCGATCTCCCTGTGTCTGGCGCTGACTCCCGCTAGAATTTCTCAATGCGAGGAAACGAGACTGCCTAACGAATGGGCTCCACGTCTGACAAGTGCGTGCTTTCGTTTGAGAACCGGGAAGGTGTGTAAAATAAAATAATTGTTGCCATTACCGCGCGACCGTGCGCGAGCGAGTCCTTCGCCGTCGCTGCTGCATGTGCATCGACGTTGCACGGGTATTGCACCGCTCTCTTTCTCCGCGTACGGGAGTGCGGGAGGAAGATAGGGGGGGGGACTCGTTGCCGTGTGAGAACCCGGGCAATTACGGCCGCTATTCACCTCCCGACTCGCTCCTGTATCTCGCTTCTTCATGGCGAATTAATTTAGATGTCTTAATTGCATCGGTTAATTGTTCTGGAACGTCGGAGGTGGCGAGGGGGGGTGCAGGACGAACGGGGGTAACGTCGCTCCTCAGCCATCCGGAATCCTTGAAATGGGACTGCCACTGGCTTTCACCGTGTTCCAGCCACTTCCGCTTACCGCCGAACGTTCGTTGCACTTTAGAGCAACGTGCATGCGCGGCAGGTCATGTGCGAAAACTCGCCGGCGAATCGTTCGTAAAGTTCTGAGGATTGTTATAGCTCTTTACACGCGACCAAGAAAAACTGCGGGAAAAAGCTGCTGTTATTAATGTACGGCTACAATGCGTATTGTAGGACGATGAAAAACACGGACCTCAAGGAAATTTGCCCAGGATCTCGGAGAAAGCCGCTACATCGACATAAACGTAACGTATTTCGCGAATAAGTGGATTCAATGAATCTAAATTTCGAAACTTATTAAGAATAATGACTGTAAGCATCTATCCCATAAAGATGTATTATACAATTTGCGGTACATTACAAATAGCAATTAGATAATTATCGAAAAGTGTTAAAACTCATATTTTACATATGAATAATTTTAGTTTTAATAACCCCTATCTTTTAACGAGTGCTTCCGAAAGAAAATACTGCTGTAGAAAGGCCTTAAATAGTGAACACTTTATTGTCGTATTCCATCACCACTGAGCGTAAGGAATCGATAACATACATAAGCCAATCCTGTATAATTATTACAGATACGCCATGAAAAATTTCTCGTAAGAAATGCTAATAAATAAATGAGGCCTACGAAGTCCGCGAGTTACAATGCGGAACGTTGACGTTATCTACGCGCAAATGACATATCGCCATCGACTGGAAATAAATGATCTTTCACCATATTTAAGTCTGGCCACGATTTATGCTAATTTTAAACGCCGTTCATTTGAATAGCTCGCGGCCAGCACGTGTTCGTTCGAGGAAAAAGCCAAGCGTCGCGAAGATCGATTAGAAGGCCTAAAAGATACATGAAATTTCGCGATTCCAGGCTGATGCAGTCATTAGTAACGTCGAGGAAGTGATAACGTTAAATGCGTACGCGCCGGCGATTACAGGCCCGCATTATTCTCGCTTTTCCCCTGGGAAAGTTAACGCATCGAGCGTGTTAATTATAATGAACGTTAAGTAATCGCGGTATACGCGGCCCATTATAACGTCCTACCGGCAACAAAACCATCGCGCATTTCATTCCCATTACGATAAACAGAGGAACTTTATAAACTGCCGACCCGCACTTTGCGGCAGATCTTCGCATCAATGCGCTTTTCATGCAATATTTACGAGCTCCTTACTTTATGATCGCAATTCCGGTAATTATGAGCAGCTTCTCTCATTGAACTCGGCGAAACGGGAATTGCAGAATTCATCGCACATAACGACGTGTTCATTCAATGTGCCCGCCTGGCAGTTACATTCCTCATGAAGAATCGGAAGGTGTATCGTAGAACTCGTCAGACAAAATTCATTTTACTGAAGGAAACTCACGATTACGAGGCAATCATTACTTTTTCGTCAGGGACCTTAAATCGAGTGGCTTTGGACACTTTCTTCCCGTTTGTCAATCGACGGAGTTGTCGGGTCACGCTTTGTTCCCGACAGTCACCGAATAATCTGGCCCTTCCGCGTGCCGAAAGCCCTGGAATGGCGGATCGATGACGGCATCGCCGACCGTCGTGGATTAACATGTCGGCAACGTTAAGTGACCAAACGGCCAGGCAGTTTTGTCAGAGTGAACGCAATATCGGGCTGTCGTGGTTGGTATTGGTCCGCGTGGGACGCATCCTACGGTCCCGCACACAGGTAGACGCGGGAAAAATAACGAGGGAAGAGAGTACTGATTGCGGAGAACCGCGTGCAACCGTCGAGTAACAACGCCGCCGACGGCTCTCTATGGCTCCTTCGCACGACAACCCAATAAAACGTTAGCCACGCTTATATTCGCCGCACGGCCTGTAAAATGCTAATCCCGATGCCCAACCGAACGGATTTCACTCGTCGCTCAGAGCGGAAATGCTTCTTTCGCTCTTCCGGTAACCGCCGACTCGGCCCAAGGAATTCAAGACAATCCGCGCGGCTGTTAAAGCCCGATTGATTATTCCAGGCGTTCTTCAGGAAATAAAGACTTGCCAGTGATAAGAAAGATATTGGTCCATGGGAATGATGGTACAAACAAGAAGATATTTCTAACCGCTACGACTGCTGAGAAAAATATCTTATTAGGAACATTTATGAATTTTCTAAAATATTGAACACAGAATATCACGGCGTAATGTGAATTTATAATTAAGAAATATTGACGTAAGGTCAAATTCTTAGCTACTCGAGGACATGATCAATGTAATGTTAAGAAGATAAAAATACTGCATCTCCACGCTTGATTCGTTTCTCTTTCTCCGAGCATGGACGATCGCGACAATGCGAGCCTTCTTTGACTTTTTTTTAAGATAATGAGTCGCTATCTTAGGGAAGAATTTTGAAAGAGCCTGTCCCAAAGGAACACGGGTCTCGAGTCGGACATTTGACAGTAATTTCTGTAATAAATCGTCGTTAATACCGAGCGTGAAATCGAAAAACGTACGGCGAGGACTACACCTCGGGATCTATAACGAGGCTTTTGTCGGAAGACCGATACGGTCGCACAAGCGAGACATGCGGTTTTCGAAGAAAACCATCTGCGCCGGTCATCATCGTGCCTTTTAAGTGCACGAGCGTAACGTTCGCGTCGTACAGCGTCGTACAGCGTCGCACGAAACTCGCGGAAAAAGGAGGAAACCCGCCGTACGAACGCTTTCTCAAGATTATTCGTCGAGATTATTACCGTAATTTCCACGCGTGGAAAATGATTCTTGAAAATTCTTACCCAACGCCGATGTTTATCGGCATTCAGACCGAAAAAACATTCCTTCATTTCCACAAGCTCAAGCTCCATTAACATTAAGCATGTTAGATTGTTATGTAATGAGTAAATAGCTGGATTAACTTCAAATGAAGGGAAGCTTCTTAATTATTTTTAACTTAATTCACTCAATTTCTTTAATAGTAATAACTCTCAATAGTAAAATAAAAATAAATGTGCATCGTTTCTACAAACAAAAAACATGAGATTAGAGATATTTTAATACAAACAGACTACACCCGTTTTTTATCATTAACAATATTATAAAAGTATCCACAGAACTGTCCATATTATTAAAAAGCACGGTTTATTCTTTTTAGCTAGATAAATGTATTAAAATATTCTAAAAAAAATGGTCAGTTTCTTAATCAGCTGTTCCTAACGTAAAATGATCGTAACAAAAAACGTAAAAATGATTGTTATGTACACAGAACGAACGATAGAATGTTGTCGATATTAATGCGGGAAATTTCATGAAGCCTAAGGTACACCTTTTACCACGCTGGAGCGTAGTGAATTTTCTAACGAACTTTCCCGCAGGGATATGACTCCCTCGGTATAATGACAATTACGCGTGCAGCAGTGGCGTTCGATCGATCATCCGGATGCAGGAATTTCGTTGGAGTAATCGATTCGTCATACGGCAGGGGGAGTATCTCTCCCGACCTGAATTTCCGAACGGCGGATCGATGCCGACTACCGCCGTGAAATCGGGCAGACAACCGGCGAGATTCACGGTAATAATTCGTAATAAGGCCCGCGCGACCGGGGAGAGATGTGTAAACGATCGAAAAAGTCGTTAAGTGCTCGGAAATCGGTAATCGCCCGGAATAATCGTCTCTCGTTATAAGTGCCGGCGTTTTTCCGCGCCTGGCCGGACGTATGCCGGGAGAAAAAAATGCCAGCGAACAATCGAACGGACGGAGGATAAGCGAAATATTTGGAAACAGGAAATCCCTGGGGTCACGGAAGTTAGTGAAAGTCGATCGGTCAAAAATTTGTCTACCGAAGGAAAAAGCTAAGATACAGCATCATCCTTCCTGTCGTACATCTGTGAATCGCCTGCTAATAAATTATGAATCATCCTTAATTGCTGAATTGCCCGATAAACCTATTAATACACCTATGAATTTGCGAATCGTCGATTTTTCTCCGGCGTCAACGGCAAGGCGTTTGCCAAATTCAGGATTACTGAGACGTCGGCGAGACCGCTGTAATCATTTATTCGTAACTTTTTGTCCTGCCCATTCATTTGCCGTGACTGCAACGCTCGGACTACCTTAATCGGCCTCAAGCTGCGCATATCTTCCAGATAATGAGGACTACCCTTCATCACCGTCCGTCTTTTTACCGCGCGCGGTCCATCGGCAGTCCGCCGATTCCGTCGACCGGCCGAACGAACGGGATATCCTAATCGTACGGTTCATTATGCGCGCCGCGATGACTATGACCGATGCCTATACCACGGCGAATCGCGACGCGCATTACGAATAAATATCGCACTCTTTGCGCCTCTAATGCGCCCGGCACAGATGGCCGCCTTGGGTGGGTTTCGTAAATGCGCACCGTCGAATCCTACGTGCCGACATTGCGATCAAATTGATTCTCGGCACACATTCGCCCCCGTCACGTTGCTATCAACGCAAGGAAATGTTTATTGTCGCCGAGTATTTCCATCGCGTCTCACCGCTGTCCTAATGATCGACGATTCTCACGCTCCGAGGTGCGTTTTAACGGCAAAAAACCGTACCTGCTGTTCCTCTTATAATAAATAAGTCGATCCGCGGGATTGTAAAGGTGAGAAAATAAAAGTTGTACCAATTACCTCGGTCCGCACAGCAGAGGAAAAAACTAGGAAAATCTCGGACTGTATTACGGAAGTAAATGATGCATTGTACGACGAAAAGCTCTGGCTCATTCGGAGTTTGTTTCGAGGAGAATCGGAAAAACGTTTCTCTCAGGGCCGACCGTAAGTAGGAGTCAACAATATAATTAATTTCTACATTATTCAATTAAGCGTCCGCTCAACTGTACACGGCAGAGGTAAGACACTGCTCTGAAAGGGATCTCATCTTTTTACCGGGCTTTTTACTGTTTAACGCGGCATCGTTGGGATCCGTAAGGAAACACAACGGCGCCGCAATGGTGTTGTGTGGTGATTGTTAAACCGCGACTGGCTTGTGCCCGAGTCTCAGGCGCGATTCAGCGATTCCCTGCTCGCCATCTATCTTCCGGCGCGTTGGTAGCAAAGAAAGAAGGCGTAATTAAATTAAATTAAAGCCCGCCGTGCTCTCCGGTTCCCCTTACCCTCCCCCCTCCCGTTCCTCTTCAGTCTACTCGGCTGTCTTCCGTTCTTGTCCGCTCCACCAGCGGCTTTGGTCCCCCGACGCCGGCTTTATTTGCAAGCAATTTCTCCGCACCATTGCGCCGCGTAAAAATCTGGAAATAATGCCCGGGTATTAATCATATTCATCCGCTCTGTCTTTCTCTCGCTCTCTTCCGACGGTCCTGCTTCCACAGCTCTGTGCTCCCAGCTCGCCCACCAATACACACATCAAGATTGTACCGCGTTCACACGCAACATCCTAGCGATTCTCTACCGCGTATCGGCACGCATACCTCGTGGCAACGCGTTTCATAAGATCAGGTATCCGCATACTTCCCATCTGATCAACGTGCATCTGCAAAAAAATGTCTCACCATCCACCACACTTACGTATATGCCATTTTAAACGATCTTCTTCAAGATAGCTTAATATCTGTCCGAAAAATATTGATTCTGTACTAAAGAAATTTTTGCGATAATCTATCGAACGATAATTGCAATAAACAATCTAAAGTATAGGTTTGACGGTCAACTTCATCGTATGATGACACTTTCGGTACTAGATAATCGCTGGAAAATGAAAATTTCAATACCAATACCTTTGCAATACCTTTATTTCCTGTCCTATTTATTTGTAGTATATTTTAATATATTGAAGAATTGATGCCCGATGAGAAGGAAGGCATTACGGGGAGAATTGTAGTGGTGAAAAACGACGTTAAACGTCGCGCGATTTCGTGAGCAGCGTGATTGTGCGCACGCTCGAAAGACCAGGACGGTGCAATTAACGCAAAATCATAACGATCCAGTTCGAAGCTCGAGGCCTTCCGTCGAAAGGTGGGTTTTCAGGTGAGGGTCGATTATAATCAGGAACCACGACAAAGTTTCGTGCGTAAGTAAATGCTCCACCTGAGAGGGTAAGAGGGGTCGTTCCTATTTTTTGTAATTTCGTAGTCTCGACAAATATTTACCCCCACATGATTGTTAAGAAAAGGAAGGCAAATGAAGGGGAAGAAATGATGTGTGCATATATGATTTTTTATCCACATGGCAAGTAAACTATTACTTATACAAATTATTATATTATGTGTATGCCTATATACAGACTCAAAAATAATACACCAATCAATTCTTTTAAAATACTGTAAAAGGTTTTCAGTTGAGAAGCGATTGTTGTGGTATAATTGTAGTTTTGTACAATTAACATTCTGAATACCTCTACAATAACATTTATAGTATAAAATCTGAATGGTGCATTCAGTCGCGAAACGAATCGCCAAACACCAATTAACATTTCATCAACAAGGTCAATGTATTATTACATCAAGGAATGGCAAATCTATACATATTCACATGAAAAAAATGTATTTAACGAAGATGAGTCAGTTGTGGATTAAACTGCGTAGTGTCGTGGAATAGTTAAGATTAGCTAAAACATTCTGAAAAAATCAGGTGTAAAATCAATGCGTGTATATGTGTTCCTGAACTTTGTGTACAATATAACAAAAACTTCTTTTTTCCTCGACAATGATGGAAGACTAAGGTTTCTTTGTCTTCTTTATTGGCTCGAGACCGCTGCCGAATTCGGACGTGTTGAGCATCCTCACGTTCTTCAGCGAAGTTGTCCTCCGAGCGCCATTTTGATTCTTCTTGTTCTTCTGCGACGCAGTGTCCGGCCTGAAACATCCACGAACACGGGCCTTAATCGTCGCATTAGCCCTACCCCGCAATTTTCGGTAATTCAACGTAAACGACATGTGGCGAGGACAGAGCGCGGTAATCGAAAATTGACAAAAAGAGGATCCGCTTTAACGGCGGGATACACCCCCGTGAGAAAGAAAGAAACCTAACGGACGAGCTGCTCCGCCAACTGCTGTGCCGAATTTCACGTTTGTCACTAACTTTTTATCCCCTGTGTGGAATATGGGAATCCGGAGGTAAAATACGAGAAGACTAACGCTCAAAAAGAACGCGCCGACCATCAAATTGTTTAAAACAGCCACGACCAACCTGACTATTCCGACGAATCGTAAAGAAACGAAACTAACATTGTTATCACGTTTACGCGGCACAGATGATTACCAAATCAGAAATATCTGAACATCATTAACCCTGGAACTCTACTGTTCTCGTTTTTCAAGAGTACACTTTTTACGTGGAATTTTTACGTTTTTACGTGGTACGTGGAACAAAAGAGCAATCTCATTCCGCAAATAAATTCCTATCTTGCCACGTTCCATAGAGGTCCCAAAAGGTTTGTTTATTGCTCCATGCGTGGCTGTGATGTGTATCGAGTTAAAAGATACATTTTTCAAAGGGAACAAGTGAATGCCCCGCGTCATGAAATGGGCTTTTGGCCCTGTGCAATCGCTGAGTGGGGAGGATGGTGTCGAAGCGCATCGGTTCAACACTTACGCAGCCAGCGGCGGCATACCGACACACATGAACGGCTGTAATCGCACCCACAGAGGCGTACACCATGGATCTCTCTCGATCCATTGGACCGTCAGCTCCGTGCCCGCCTTTCACCCATTAAAACAGTCTCCCGGCCGAGGGCCGAGCCGCTCGGTTTCCCTCGCGCACCAAAGCACGCCCATTCGCATTGCGTTAAACAGGTTCATTCCATGTGTCGTTAGCGAAACGAAAAAATACGTCTGTGTGCGCAAAAATATGTTTACGGTGGAAGGATATTCTCCTGGAGATTTTCGTGTCGTTATGGTACCCATTTGAAGGGATATACAAGATAGACATGGTACATTTCAATTTCCCGAGACAGTAGATATACTAGGTACAATTGACTTGTTAATTAAGCATTTGCTTTTTACATCCTAGACTATCGTGTGAACTGAATAAAATGTTGTTGTCAATGCTGACCCAGAAACGCAACGAAGATGAATGAAATTAACATTACAATGCTGTTTAACTGAACACTTTTTCGCAAACGTGACAGAGCGACGTTGAATAGAACATGAGAGACAGCAGATGAAAGCTGACGTTTAATTTCTAGAACGGAGCGGGGAATCTCATGCTTGTCATGGTTTCCGTAAATGGTACGACCAGGACCGGAAGCGCCGGTCGCATCAGTCGGTTTAATAGCCGTATTGTATAATTATGAACAATAGAACGAGCGAACGAGCGCGAGAGAGAAAGACGAGAGAGCGCCAGCAGCGAGGAAGGGACGAACGAGGAGAGAGATGGACGAGGAGAAACCCTCAGAAGGGCAGAAGCCAGGCTAATGCCACGAAACGTACATGCACTCGGAGAGACCGTGAGTCCGCGTGGATTGATATCGAGAGGAAGACGAGGAAGTGGAAGCGTAACGACGAGGCAGAGCGACGGAGAAATCGCGAGCACCGGAGCCGAGAAACAGCTTGTAAACCCGGGGCGAACCGTCCTCGGGCACATCCATCCGCTGACCGTACATTCATGACGGATGGACAACGACGGCGGACAATTTTGACGTGTCCAACGTCCACGTTGACGACCTGCGTGCTCGCCTGTCACGTGCAACCATCGTTCGTCCGATGCAGGGGCAAACTTACTCTCTCTCTCTCTGCTCCCTTCTCTTTCTGTTTCTCTTTGTCTCTCTCTCTCTCTCTCTGTGTCCACATCACGGTTACCTCGCTAAGCCACGCGTATATCCGTCATTAATGCCCGGAGAGAAACACGCCGAACAGTGAGTCAGACAACGAAACGGTTTCACTGAAATTTCGCAAAAACTTTGATGTCCTGTCACTGTGACCTGCCGGGCAATTCCCTATATATTTCCAAGTACCGAAATTCGGCAAGGATTCTTCGAACGATGTACCTGTGTAACTCAGGAATGTGTTCAAGGACTTTTTACGAAGTATCGTGACTATAATATTGAAATTCTAATCACGCGGTGAATGTTCGATAAATTTAGACGAATTATTGGTATTAATTTTAGTATTATGATGTATTTGTAATTTTATTGTTAACTGTTAACCTATCGAGCGTTTAGATGATTCTTAATTATCATATTCATGCGTTTATTTTTATTTTACCTCATAGATTTTGAATATGATTAGACAAAGGGATTTTTCTGAAATTCATCGATCTATCACCATTTTCAGAACAGGAAGATATCCCTTAATAGATGCATTTTACGCGACAAAAGAATACAAACTACGTATTGAATGCATGAAATAGGGACAGAAGAAACAGTAATCTTACCTTTCGTTAGTTAACCTGTTGTTGTGCTGGGGTTTAGCATCCTTTTCCCTCAAAGTTTTGCCGAATCCTCCTATACGCTGAGGTGGATCCCTGAGGCCGAAACTTTTCGCGTAGTGTCCTAGATGGAGATCCTTTCGATTAAAAAGCTCTCGCATGTCACGCGGGTAACTGGCATAAAAACGTATCCAAGATGTATACGCTAAAGAACAAACAAACAAAAATTCATGTAGTATTAAATAACGCAGCATTATTTACAACCTATTATGTTTACTTCACTTACAGAAGATAGGTAAAATTAGTACATTGTTTCCATAATATATATAATAAGGTTTCCGTTTTCTTAAAACATTTTACATTATTTTTTCTGTTTTCTTAAGTAAGAGTGAGTTATATTAAATATCTTTTACGTCCTTAGCTATAGAAAAAATGAATCGTTTTATTCACCTTATCCATAATTATTCCATAATTGTTAACTTGTACCGCAATGCATAATTCGAAATTGTTGTTGTTTTGTTAAGACCTCTGTAACATGTTGGACAACATAATAATGTGGCAGGAAACGTTACGTGGTTTGATTGCGGCGTAAGGCCGTAATACATCAACGGGCTGTCCCGAAATCGAGCAAGTCCCGCACGGGTCGAAATAAGGTCACGTGCACCATGAGTTCGTATGTAATGATTGGTTATACGTGGCATGCCCTTATTAATCGCGGTTCCATTAAGTTCCGCGTCGGTAAGAACCGGAGAGGAGGCGGTTCGACTCGATTCTGTGGGGTGTGTGCCCCGCGGTGAGCTATTAAGGGGCATTAACGGGGGTCGAGTCAAGTGCTGTGGCTAATAGTCAAAGCCTCCCCCCTTCCCTCCTTGCACACCCCTTCCACCCTCGGATCGTTCTGGGCCGCTCCCGTGCGGGTGAGAACCTCGGGGGTTCCTCGGTCCTGAGAGAACTCGACATGTGCAAAATCCGATGTTCCGTGCGAAAAATCTCTTCGTACCCCGTAATCGTTCGCGTTCACTCCTTTTTCACAGGGGTATCTACGTATTGCGATACCGTACGCACCAATGGCACTTTTTTTGTTAGAATTAAATGGTAATATTAGTAGGACTCAATTGTAGATCGAAAGGAAGGTGCGATTTTATTTGACAATTAACGAAATAATTGTTATAGCGAAGAAATGATTTTCGAAGCACGTGCTTTCGTTTTTTTTTTTTATAAAACTTGCAATAAGCAGGTGTTTCTTGAACGAATACCGACGTGATTTTACACGACTTCCTGTTGCAAATGACAAATCCTTCAACGGTTTTTACACTGTCACCTTTTACATGCTCTTGAAAGACAATAATTCGCAGAAGTGAGTCAGAAGTTGCGATATTCCGTGCCCTGATTTCTGGCGGCCAAGGCTACAATTCCGTCATCGTATCTCGCGTACGAACAAGAAGCCATACGGAAGTGGCTCTGCAGCGTCGGCGTTGAGTCGAGAGAAATGTTTTTCTCCATTTAGCGCATAAATCTCGCGCGCGGGGAACGTCGTCTGGCGGGGGCGGAGATGTAAAGGGGGAGAAACGTAAGAGTGGGCCGTGCGCGCGAGCTCGCAGGGTGGCATTGTTCCTAAGTGATGTAACTGCGTCTTATTGTATTTGTATCCTGTATCGCATTGTTAAGAGACTCTTGCCACAAAGCGTAAGTGGTTTTGGCGGAAGCCACATTCAGTGGTTGGATTGTGTCGGCCACCCTCTGTGAAAGGCGCACGAACGATATAAACTGGTTTCGCCCTAACTCGTGACGTGCCTCTCCAAGGATTTCTACGCTGATACACGTTACGTCGAAGTACATTCGCTCGGTGCAGTCCTCTCGTTCTTGCAATGACGATTAAAATCAAATACACTGTGCGAATGAAAGCAAATGAGAAGAGTGTAGAAATGAAGCGTAATAAACCTACCTAAGTACAGTGAAACGCATTAACAAGAACCGCTGACTGATTTGAGAAATCTAAACACAGGCTGTTCATGACGTTCCTACATTTTTAAAATGGTCCAACGAAATCCTGTGGTTGAGTATTTTGTACTAATAAATAAAACTTTTCACTTTATTGTCCTGTGCAAGGTGGAAATATTGATATACCTCAAGCTCGACAGGAGTTATATTGAATGGAGTATAAGAGGGAACCACATGAGGGTGTGAGATGTGTATATACGATACGGAATAGAGTGGATGAATCCCTTAACTTAGCGGCGAGGGTTGCAGACTGACGGTGGGGAGATGTTCTATGGAGCTGTAGTACTGGCTATTGAGGGCTGTTCGGCTCTATTGGGGTGATAATGTTACGAATTAGCGAGATTTCCACTTGCCCGCACGCAGACCCTATAGTCACGGTCACGAATTAAATAAATTTCAGCGAATAGAGAGAAAGCCGAGGAAGCGGTATGTTCAAAAGCCGTTTTTATCCCCAAATCACGTGCCATGAGCTTTTTATGAGGTACTAATCCAAGAATAAATACTTTAGAAAATCGAGATTCCACCAATTTGAAGATGACGGTATGCAGACAAGAATTCTCCCAAAAACAAAAGAATTCTTTGAAAATATATTATGCTGTATGATTACATAATATACAAGATGAAAAATGAAATGTATTCGAAGCACATACTTCTGAAACTAATCGAAATATGAACTTGTTTTTCACCTTTAATTTTCCATCCTGCATGCACCGCCAGTCTACTGATGGCAATTTATTTTGTACACTTGTATAACGGTTTTTCTGAGTTCAATTAAAACTCGACTTATACAGGCACTGCTGTTGCTGGTCGATTTGATGAATATAGTGCAATAAGAGAACCCCCTATCGATCAACAGAAACGTTAAAAAATAAATTCACGTTCACCATCCCCCCAAGACTCGCTCTAGTAGTTCTCCTTGCGCGAATCCGGGCATCGAGCGCAAAAGCACAGAGGCGGGGTCAAGATCGCGGAAGCAATTAATCCATCAATCACCCGCTATGTGCGGAGGAACGGTCAAGTGGTTAGCTGTGTACCGTCAGTCAAACCTAGAGCGGCTAAGCGCTCAAAAACCGTGGCTAACCTTCGTGTAAAGCCGCGCTTGATGCCAGACAAGTTCGAAGCTCGAAAGCCTCTTAGAAAGATTTATCGTCCTGACCTTCCTTTTTCGGCCTGGCGTTTCTTCAGCCGCTTAGAAACGCCAACGTGATATCAGTGCTAATGTATTTCCAAACGACGATAAGAAACCTTCGCCATTTCTATATCATATAGCAAAAACAGTGTAAACAATCTGAAGGTTGAATACTCCGATTTTTATGAAATTATTTACTGTGTCGGCCTGTCAATTTAAAATTTGATTTCCTAAAACTGTTCTCTCGGAATAGAAAAGGAAAACTGACAACGTTAATAACAATTTTTATTTATTTCTTAGAACGCTGTTATGAGAACAAAATGCAGCATTTTCATTCTAAAGGTCTATAGTGAATAAGGAAATATGTATTCGCAGAGCACACCTGCGTTTCAAGAATACATAACGATTTGTGAAGTAAGAAAGACGTTAATATTTTCTGCACCAATTACAGTGTGATCATGTAATTTCGGGTGGACTTGATTGTGCGCGAACAAGTGGCAAGAAAGGAACGTTTCTGCGGAGAGTAAACGATGGAAATGCCTTCGATTCGTGGAGGATTGGAGGGGCAATCCCCCACATGGGGAATCGCCGAATCGTCGCATCCTAATGGATTTATTATTGCAGCAAATAAATTCTTCCTCGTAACGACCCTAATAGAGTAACCATGAGCATGGCAAACAAGATCATCCCTCCTCGCCCATAGACTATGTAAATATCGGTGCGTGGAGAGAGCGAAAGGATAGAGAGGGGGAGATATACCGGGGGCCCATAACGCGCCGTATGGGGTTACTTTATATGCAAGTGGGGTGCCAGTGGAATTGGCTTAGTCCGCCCCGAAGTCAGCTCGCTTTCGCTCCAATACAAACGAATCGGAGTAGGTATTCCCTCCTCTTTGCCAGTTCTCTCGAGCTTCACGGTGAACGGCGCAGCGGAATCGCGTAAAACGATTTACTCAGAGAACCGAATTCACTTTAGATCCATTTTCGACCTCTTCGGCGCATTTATTCTTTCCAGCGCAATGTCCCAAACATTTCCCACCGTTAAATTTTATCAACTACGAAAACTATTACTTCCGTACAATGAATCACGCAACTCTTCCCGTACAATGGGTGCCCCGTTTGCTGCAATTTCCCACGCAAAACTGCTACTACCGTTTCAGATCTTTGTCAAACTTTTTAGGAAATTCAATAAAAATTTCCTTCATGTTGATTCGTCTCGACGCGATATTATCAATCATTGTAAGTTGTTTACGTACCTTTGTATGCTTTTTCACGAAGCTTCTTATTTTCGTAAACCAGTGTTTCGAACTCATTTTGAAGCGTGATCGCCGCGGCCTCGGGAGACGCGTATTTTGACAATGGTCCGATCAAATTGTCGAGAACGCTGTTCATGTCCTCCTGCTTGATCCTGATCCGCCTGGACTCGAGCATCCGCACGAATTCGATCTCCGGCGGGGTCAGGAAAATCGTAGCTGATCCTGAAGAACCCGCACGTGCCGTTCTGCCGATTCTGTGCACGTAATCCCTCGCCGAGAGCGGACCGGTGTACTGAATGACGGAATCGACCTTCGGCAAGTCAAGTCCTCGAGCAGCGACATCCTGTAAAATCCGAGAAATCGATTTTTTATAAAAAAAACAGTCAAGTCGTAATAAAAATACGCGACAAATAAGAATATGTGATTCTACAAGATTATTATAAATAAGCCTTGAAAGACAGTAATTGTCAATCACCTGTAAGATTCGGCGTCAATAGTGGGGAAAGATACTCAATTGATAAGATTAAGTAACTGACATTTAAAATTATTGACATATCCTCGTCTATTTACAGAAACCGAGCTGGTGTTGGCTCATTAAAGTCACTATCAATTACTGTGAAAATATCATTAACCAATTCGCCTATCTTCTTATCGCAATGATTATTATTATAACCACTTATTACATATGCAGTACGGTCTTACAATCTTGAAGCAAAGGTTTATAAATCACTTAATCCGAATGAATAGGCACAAGTTTCGTAGTCGTATCGGAAAAATTCCATTCTCTAAGGACCATCAGTAGCTTGCAAATGAATGTCTACCAATACACGCATTCCCATTAAACACAGAAAACACCGCGGAAGATTATAATGCCGTTTCATCGAATACCAGTGTTGAAAAGCTTCGGGACGTTTTTTTCGGAAGTAATAGCCGAGGCAACGATTCGGCAACCTGCCGTTACAAATGTCTTACAAACCGAGGGAGATTGTTGTTTTGTAACGACGTGAATACGCGGTCGGCAATGGCATTCCTGCTGCGGAACCCCAACGGCGAACGTTTTGAGCGCGGCCCTGATTTCCTGCGTTCGGCTAGCCGGTGATTTACCGAACTTTCTGCTTGACGGGCCCGGACTCTAATTCCGGAGCCGTCCAGTGGGGGGTGGCCATCGGGGATCACCGAAAATTCTTTCGCGGCACGATACGGACGAGTCTCTTCGTTCCTTCCCCCTTTTTCTCGTTTGTTTTAATCCGTTTGTCGAATTAATTCAAGACGTGCGTTCCCGACAGCGCGAGACTAGAGCAATGAAAAAGCGAAAACTATCGAAGCATATTGATGGCCATTATGCGTGCATTTTATTTTGCTTTCTCCTAAGGGCCACGCTGGGTTAGGATATCGGGAAATAAGTATACGTGTCGTTTGAAGTGAATTTTGAATTCATACGGAAAGACATTGACAAACTTTTACGCAGAGATATTGATTCATAACTTTTTACTCAATATGTTATGTTATGCAATATGCAATATGTTATGCATCTACTCGTACTCTTGAACAAACCACTTCTTTTCACGACAAACGAAGGACGAATATCAGTATTGGAAGAGTATTGGAAGAAGGGAGGGATATTGGAAGAGTCAAAGAATACTTTACGTTTACATAAATCTATTTTACCGAGACGAAAAATGTAACCACTTTATAAGCGGCTAGATGCGCCTAACGATGTAGATGTATATCCCGGGGACATGAAGATGTTATGATTGATTCTGAACATTTGAGCGTAGAATAAAACGGCGACCGTTAACCCTGGCCACAAGCACGATCGAAACGAGTACTTTGCGCGCCGAGGTCGGACAAACCCGCCGGTTGCCACCGTTTGTACGGCATAAATGCGGCAGAGACGGCGCTGAAAGGCGATCGATGACGGCGATTAAGACAAACGATCGTTTAGGAAGCGAGCAGCGATCCGGGCCACGGGGATCGAGAACGGATCGCCGCTCAAAACATCTCACTCGGCCCATAGATCACCAGCGCGGATCTACCACCGCTGAGAGAACTCGCGGAGAACATTCCGCCGTGCCCTCGTGCTTTTCAACGTGGAAATTAATAACGCTGCCGGGGAACCCCGTGGAAGTGACGCCGTAGAACGTGGGCGGCTTCTCAGCGCCTTCGACCATCGGCAAACCGGCAGTCGGTACCCGACTTTTTTTTCATTAAACGCAACATAAGTACTTCCTGGATACTGAAGCATGTAGCAGCTACGTATCGAGGTATTGCGATGTTTAAAGTATAAAAATGCATGGATCCCAAACAATGATGAAGTTAACGTGAAAAGAGTTGTACGTGGGAGGCATAAGTTTTGAGTCAACAGTTCGTGCCTGTTTTTTCATGTGTGTATCTTAAATAATATTGCAACAAGTGTTTCATATTTTGTTTATATTTTGAAATACATATCACGATTTGGACAATAAAGAAGTACGTGACTAGATTGAACTTCAAAATGAGTATTTTACTAAACAATATTACTGCACCAGTACAAGGAATAATTTAGGAGGCTTTCGTAATTTATACGGCCCTGATAAATGTAAGACTAAGAACAAAATATTCCTTTTGCGAATCGGATGCTGAACTCATATTTTTATATAATTTATAAATTTTGAAAGGTCCAAGCATTGCAAACAGCGAAGAACTGGTTGGCAATTAACGCGTCTGTGTAAAAGGATTAGCGACAGAGAGAGAAGAAATAATTTACAGTAGGAGCCGTGGGGCGAATTCCCGTGAAACTCGTGTCGAATCGACGAAGCCATCGCCTGATTGAAACTAATTAATCTCCACGGCGCGTAAAGTGTCTCTTATTGCGTGACGACGTTCTCGTGAATTCCCTGATAAAGACACTCTCAACATTCGCTCTCGATTTTATCCTTTTCGTAGGGACATTCCCTGGACGGCTGACCGACTATTAGAAATACTCAAGTGCGTGCTACGTGAATATCCGTGACGGAATCTTACGTCGGCAGGGACGGCAAAATAAATCGGAGTTGTGCATGACGGCGCCTTTTACTTTTAACCGGTTGCGTCGAACATTGAAATCGACCGACGATCACTTTCACCGGTAATTACAACGGCTAACGTAAATGGCCTATCCTCAAGAGAGCCTCTATAAATCAGAAAATCGATCGACGAAACGATTAGCGATTAATTTGCCTGACGCAATTCGTCAGCAATTAGCAACGGTCGACTAGAGCGGTCCCGTAGTCAACGAAACTGCTACTGCTGCCGACAATTATGCCGTAAGCATTTTGACAGAATGATAGGCCGGCTAACCGCCTCCGTTTAAATCTTTTTTCGTCGAATGGCAACTTTCTAACACGTGGAGAGAACTAGAGGATATCCGGTGATTGTTAGAAATGGGCAATTCTCGCGACGATTTCCTATTTCCAAAAAAGGGTTCATTGGACCGGTAAAGGGCCGAAGAAAAATTAAGGAAATCACTGGCGTAGAACGAGCGAACGATCATAATTATACTCGTTACAGAGGTCTCATGTGCGCGCATAACTTTTAACCTCCGGACGCAGCGTGGGTCCAGAGATATTAAATTCCGTCCTAAAAGAATAAGCCGCGGGGTAATTTACAGCTCTGGGTGTGCCGGCGGGTATCCCCGGGCTTTTCTTTCATTCTCTCATCTGACCCTTTTCTTTCGTTTATATTATTCATTAACTCTCGCGGTGGGGGAAATATCTACAGGGTTGTGTGTACTACTCGTACTTACTGTAAGCTTCATACACGACAAAAGCCATTCGTCTTGAAGGAGTGAAAGTAAGTCTCATAAATTAGCTTGTGCACTTAAACGTAACACAATTAATTGTTACTCTCCAGTATTCAATTCGCAAACATTAATTAGGAAATGAAATTAGTAACTTATGTCCAATGTAAACCGTTTAAAAAAATTCTGCTATATAAAAGTTATTTAACTTGTTATCCGTTCAGTAAATCAATTTTTTTTTGTAAACTGATAAAAATTGTAAATTAGAGTTGGGAAATATATATCGCACTATATTTTATTAGAATGATTAATAAAAGATATGTGCTTTGCACGTATACAATACAGATTGGCTACCTTTGTAATTTTCTTATTGATTTCTTAGGAATCGGAAAAATTTGGGCTAAATAAATCACTTACCGTACACAGCAGCACGCCACTTTTTGCTTTCCTGAAAGTCTTGAAAACTTCTGTCCTTTCCTTTTGCGTCATATTGCCGTATAACTTGAAGAACTCGATGTCTACGAGCGGATCAGAATCCTCGTCTTCTTCGTCGATTGGTTTGGTAAGAATGGACGAAAGAATGTCAGTGTGGTAATCCACCATGTCTTGGGTCGCCATGAAGATTATTATCTTATGTTGTCCAGATTTCTAATCACAAATAATTTAAAAAATTAGGGTAAACCTGAAATCAATTCCTCAAGACCCCGAAACCACAACTGTAATCTATTAAAGTATCAAAATTTCAGTTTAATCCCCAAATGCTTTATAAGTAAATATTATTTACCTTACATTTTCCGGCAATGTAAGCGCTTAGAGATACCATCCTGAGCTTTGGTGGCGTTACAATATAAGTCTGTACAACGCTTTGCGGAACAACTAAATCTTCATTCAGTTCACTCATATCTCCACCGGTGTTCTCCAAATTCTCTTTTGCGGCGTCAACGAAGATCGGATTTTGCATCGTGAGGCCCGCTAATTTATCCACAGCATGTGTCAAAGTTGCAGACAGTAAAAGTGTTTGTCTCCTAGATGAATCTAAAACACTATCCTGTCCTTTTGCTTCTTCAGACGCGGGGTTTTGCTTTTCCAGATTCTTGTTTGACAATATCTTTTTCTTAGAAAAATTGTTCTTATTTAGAGGAGGTGATTCTTCAAGATCACTATCGGTATCAGAATGATATTCCCTTCTATTCACGTTATTTTTAACATTTGTATCTTCATCTTCTTCATTAGAACTGTCATGAGTATCGAGCCGAGAGTTTACATGTTGGGAATTTTTCTCGTTATTTCCCGCAATTACTGTGGTTTTGTCGGTTGCTACGTTATCATTCACATTTGTCCTAACATTTTGTCGAAGCATCTGCATAGGATTATATCCTGATTCATTGCTACCACAGCTTGAACTTTTTAGAGCCTTCACTATTCTACAAAATGTAACAAAGCATTTCAAATAACACTCGTTCGGTTATTAGAGTGTGTCATTATTATTAAAAAAAAGGAAAAAAACTTACTCTGAAATATCTTTTTCATATCCCATATCTAACATTCTGTCAGCCTCATCCAAAATGAAATATTTAACACTGGTTAATTTTAAAGCCTCTGTGTGTTTAATATGGTCCAATAATCTACCAGGTGTAGCAATGAGTATAGTGCAACCCTTTCTTAATCTAGCTTTTTCAGCTTTTCTCTTTTCTCCACCCACTAAGTACCCTGGTACAATCCATGTAAATGGCTAAAAATAGAGAAGTAGTAACAAAATATATACTATCAACCCTTGTAATATTTGCAAATTTCAACTTTTAAGTACAACTTACTTTTATTAATTTTAGAAAACATTCATAGGTTTGTAAAGCTAATTCCCTTGTTGGTACTACAATCAGGGCTTTCAAACCACTGGCTCTTGTTAATTTTGGTCTGACTTTATGTAGTAATTCCACAACTGGTAAAGCATAAGCTAAAGTTTTACCAGAACCAGTTTGAGACCTAATTAAAATATCTTTCCCCAGAAATATTTGAGGAATTGCTTTTTGCTGTACAGTAGTCATTTTTGTAATCTCCATATTTTGTTCTAAATTGGATATCTAAGGGGAATTAATTAATGTTTTTATTAGGTATTAAGCCAACATTACAGTCTTTAATTACATTTGAGCAAGAGTACTGACCATGAAAGGGTGAATATTTAAATCTTTAAAATTTGTTCCTGAAAAAACTACTTCATTGACAGGTTTAACAAATCTCTGACCTATGTTTGGAACTTCTGGGTTATTTCCAAATAGGGATGAAATTTTTCCCATTGGTCTATAAGGTACCTTTGGAGATTGCTCTTTTGATGTTTCTTGATTGTTTTTCTTATTGAACTTTTCTTTAAATTTCAATTTGTTTTTATCATTAAAGTTTGGTTGTTTTGCAGCATTTCCTTTAACAGATTTTATGTTGGGATCCAATTTTGATTTTTTGTTTGGTGTGTCACAACCATCAGTATCTACTTTCTGAGACAAATTTAATAAAAGTGATTGCTTATTTTCCGATGTGACATTTTTGGAAAATATGTCACTAAGAGATTTCTTTTCTGTAGTTTCATTAATATTTCTTTTCTTCGCCAAAATTGTTTTGCCAATGTTACCTTTGTTAACTTTGCTAAAAGATATGACAGGGTTATCTGTGTTGCTGTCATCATTGTTCGATACTGTATTACTCTTTGATTGAGCTTTTTCTTTATTAACAAAATGTTTTGGCTTAGTACTTGGTACCGAAACGTTAACCCTACTCTCTATTTCTGATGGTGGTTTTGACTGGTTTTGCACTTGCTGCTGTTGATTACCATTGTCTTTCAGTTTCTTTACGAAAATTGCTGCTAATGATTTCTGTTTAACTCTCTTTGAAGTATTGGTACTAGGCAAAACTGGAGCAGCTTTAGCACGACTATCACTTCCATTGTTATTTTTTAACGTTGGCTTTTTTAGTCGCTTGATAGAAGCTTTCACATATTCATTTGCTTTCTGTTTACCCTACATATTGAGAACAAAATTAAGAAAAAGCTTGTCTACCATATGCGAGTTGACTTATCTTAACCTATTACTAACCTTTGCAGGATCAGCAGCAGAACTGGGTTCTGTAGAAATGTTTAAACAAATGTCCATGGCTTGCACCGTCATATTACAAAGTACTTTTTAATGGTTAATTCTGTCACGCACTATCACTATGTAAACACAAGATAACGAAAAATAAATAAGAGTAGGGCCGAATGTATCACATAACCTAGCAACACATGTCAATTCGTCGAGCATGCACGGCGGATAACGTGATATTCAATGCGCATGCGCAAAGTGGGATATACCCTGGTTTCGAGGCTACGAAGAACACGTTTTATTTGCTTGAATTCTGTGTTCGCGCGCCGTTCCTTCTGATACGGCGCAGTAAAAAAAAGTCTCAGTGAAAAATAGCAAGCAGTACGGACGTTACCAAAGCATTTGCAAGCTAGTCAAACAGTTCTTGCTTGACACATAAATTTGTGGCGCAACTTCGGATTACCGGAATACAACAATTACAAGTACAAATTTACAAGAGCATCGGACTATTCGCGTTATAGAAGAGAGCTCAATCTGACAGTGCGTACATTGTTAATTATAAAAGTAGCGCATATGGAAATCCTGTAAATAGATGTATTCTTGGCATAAGTTAACATCTTAATACAACGTTTTACAAGATTTCGAGACTACAAAGCTATTTACTTCGGACGATGCGTGTTTACATTTTTTATGAACTATCGATTGAATGTCATTTGGCAAGGTGACGAAAAGTGTGGTCGTTGAATGAAGAAGCATTCCGTGTTCAGTATTCGACGAATTATAAAGTAAAACCGTTCGCAATGGGCAAAGTTTGCTGTATTGGATTATCGTTAGCCGCAAGGATAATTGGAACATACGGACTGGTAAGTAAAAGCAGCGATGTACCAATATTAAAACGCACCGCTTTAAGAAAGATTTAGAAAAACTATAACGCGTTAAAACCGTTTACAACCGTTTTGACCTTACATGGTTCATAATGTCCTTAAACTTATTTTATTTTTATTTCACATTACAGTCTATGTCCATTCTCCTTTTAAACGTGTCGATGAGTTACTTCTTTTCGCGGAAAGATGACGAAGATTTCTTCGATTCAATCGAAACATGGTCTCTCCTCGGCCTTAATTGGGTACAAACTTTAAGACATTCCCGGGTGGAAAATCCAGGTGAGTCTTTCCATTCATTAACTTTCTATGCCGATAACTATCGGAAATTTTCCTCTGTTGTTACGAGAATTCATCGGGGAATCCTGTTTTTATTTACAGCGCAAACTACCATGGTATGCCTCCTGATATACACGCTTTCGTTTTTATTCGCCAGCGGATACATCGCCGTAGGATCAATGGCAGTGAGTAATAACGAGATTTATCCTCTTCCATAAATAACTGCACGTTACGCACCTACGAGCCGATGAGACAAACCTGTTCTTTACGTGTTAATCATTTACCGCGCGTTCAATGAAACGCGGTACATGGAAAAAATGGCATAGCAATCGATTTTCACAGAAAACCGATGAAGAGACGTAATCAGACACGTTCTTTCTACTTGTATTTTCGGCACGTAGTAGCCTTGTCTAAACTTGCTAACGATCTCACTAACTTCCGTGTACGTTCGCAGAGGAAACCCAAGTCCGCCGTGCCTTGGATGTATTTGCAAATGATTAGCATAATAGATCAGTCCGTGGCACTAGTTATTCACCTGACGCACGGCCCGCAATACGATGTTTACGACAGATCGCTGTGGTATATTCCAGTCTCCAGTATTTACCTGCGTAAGTACAAATATTTCGTAGCATCAAACTGGTTCCAATCTATCGTTACGAAACACCTATGGAGCAGAAGGCTGCTTTATTACGCGTCGTTTTTCTGTAGCAACGTGAATTCCTAAGGCGTGAATTAATAACACGAGCCTGATAGTCGTTTAGACAACTAATTGATGTACTGTCAATATATACATTACTTTCAATTCGTCTGTTCGAACATAATTTTTGGCGTTAAGATAGCTTCTCAAAATGTACTTATTCGCTTCATGTGTGAACTGTAGTGGAAATACACTCTTTATTAGGCGACGACCATTTCCTGTGAGTGTAACACTTTTATAAGACATGTTTGGATCGATTTCAGTGTTGTGCGTCTACTTTTGGATGGTCGTGCAAGCTGCTCGATGGGAATGGTCCAACGAGCCGCAAAACTGCGACGATTTTGGCCCCGAAGTAATGATTTCCGCACCTCCGCCCCCCGACAACAGCAGCAGTAGTAGCAGCAATGGGCTAAAAACACCGTCCTTTTTGTCGCAGAACTTCGCGATGTTCGCAGCTCCCACTACGCCAGTACTGCCGAAATAAAATATCTAAAAGTCTTTTGAGCAACGATCGTGTCGGCTAATAAACACCGACCGCGATGACTTGGCTGTGTTATAGTATTAGAACAAACTTGTAGCATAAAGTCATTAAGTTTATAAGTGCCATAAGGTGGCGAAGAAAGGAGTTCGAAAAGATCAAATACACTCGACTTATGATTGTACGCGTATACTTCGACTTAAGACTTGTACTGTTAGGTTTAATGACATATTTATTTTTAGTTGCGACTTTGTAGTAGAAATAAAACGTATTGATGACAAAATCCCACTTGTAAATCTTGTTTATTTACTTACTTTTAACTAAAATGTATGAATGTGTCGTACGAATTTCGAAGAAGTATGTTGTCACGCAGGAAGAATTGGCAATCACAGGTGACAAAATAAGTAGTTCGATAACTGATGAAAACATTTATTCCCAATCACTAATCTATATTAGTAAGAATAATTTGGCATAAAAATATGCTCGATTCCGCACGACGGCAAATATTTATTCCACAAGCCCTGTTTACACACGCTGAAAAAATGTGTTGATCGAAATACGTACTCTTTTGACAACTATAGATATTTGGTGAATAAACCGTACACATGTTGACAAAAACAACTTGCTTTTTAAATAAACTGATATATCTTATCAGTATCTGCTGCACTCTTCGATCAAAATCATTGGATTTGTTAATATGGAATGTTATAATTTTTACGAATAATAGAGTATTCCGAATCATCTAAGCTGGGAATATTTTAAAGCTAAATAATTTAACTATATGGGGACGGCCGTTCAACTTCATATCATTTTAATTACGTCATTTTTAATTCGAATTGTCATGTTTTCATTTACTTGCAAATAGTAAATGTCGTGGTCAGTGACTGCGGAATGAGTGAAATAATGTATTATTTGTCACGGTCCTGAATGAGTCACTAAATGGAATAGATTTCGTATCTACACCATCAGTTTATGTTAATGGTCGTCGTTTGGAAGTATCGCACGAAGGATCGTATTTGGAAAATAACTTCACTGATGTACCCACAGATACGGTTACAACTTTCGAATTTAAAGACGTTGCATAGTAATTTGTAGATTTAAAGATAACGTTCAGTAATTTGGACATTAGCAGTTAGTTCATTCGCAGCACAGAAAACTCTTAATGATTTCATGAAAATTGGTCAATTAAGGGCATTTCAGATATTTTTGTATCGAATGTTTAAGACCATTGAAAATGTATTTGAATGGCAAGTTACTAATTGTAAGCGAAATGCCGTGTATCTCACATCTCTGTGAAAATCAATGATTTGGCGAACTAGTCGACCGTGTATATGCACACTCGATAGTCACGTAAATTGCGTAACGACGAAATCTCCGCTCCGAAACGAGGAGAGTATACAATAATGTGGGTAACTCGATAAATCTGCGCGGAGATGCGACTAATAGAGTGTATCAAATGCGCCCTCGCTGGGCCAGCGACTGCATAGAAAATATGAGAAATGGACGCGTTTTACGTCGAAATACTTTTAAACTTCCGGGAATTTGACTGGCGCGTGAGCATATTCCCTGTACGAGGGCGGGCTGAATTTGCAGATGGATATCGATTTGTCTAAATATGATCCCAACTTTTCGCTCATACTCTCGGGAATAATAACCCGGCACGGCTATATCCATAGAAGACAAATGGGGCCCTTGCGATAATATATTGCTGTACTCCACTCCTTGCGTTCATATAAAATGCAGCATTCAGTTTCTTGAAGAAGAAGGTAGGATACTATTGAAGCAATGAAGAGTATACTTAACATAGAATATTAGCGAAGGAGAAAACATTTGGGTTTTCAATTTTTTTACTAATTAGATTGTCCGATATTTTTGACTGATGTTAGTCTTTTTCTTTTTTCTTGAACTCAAGAAACGAAAAGGTTGTTAAAATATTATAGAGCCATTCCCAAGGAGCAAAATCTACCCTTTCGTAGTAATCGAGATCTGAAATCTTAATGAATTCGACGAAAATCGTTATCATTCGAGTGCACAGGTGTATACATTTCATAAGTTTAATAGTATTTTGCTAACTTGACTACAGTGTGTACATCTTTTTTCCTCATGTAAAATGCGGACGTAGAAATGCCGTCGTCGTTTGATTTTGACTGGCAGCCATCAAAGAGGTCCTTGGAGTGGCTCCAGCTAGTCTGCGGGCGAGTTGGGGACGGGTGGGGTGTTCTCGACGTGGTTGGTTGGCGGTGCTTTTAAAAAGAACTGAGCGAGTCAATTTGTAGGCTGTCGCAAACTTTTAAAACACTAGTTGACAGCCGGTCGAGCCACCCACCCGCCCCTCCCTCCCCTACTCCTCCATCGTCGGATTGAGGCGCCCTCGGCTCTTTCCACGGCCGTTCGCCAGCGAGGATTCCACCGCGTGCTTCTTCAACGGCGCAGACCGATGGGGTGGGGAGAATCCACCCCTCCGTGTCGTAGGAGCCGATGGATTGTAAAATAAAACTAACTTGGCTCTTTCGTGGCCGGGAATGGAGTACCCGGAGAAATCTCATTCCCGCGAGACTTTTATTTCTCCTGTACCCCTTTTTTACTTACCCGCGCCATCGCGAAGAAAGGAGCCTCGCTGGGGCAACAGCCGAAAGCGTATATTTATCCCGTGAAATAAGAAAGTTCGCGTTCGACGAGGAACTCGTAATGAGGTTTTCATTAATGACAAACATATTTATTCACATAGTGCAGCAAGTAGATGCACTATCGATCATAAGAATTTGCTCGTTATGAGAAGAAATTTTCGTCCTTGAAGGAAGTTATAAGCTTTAAATCGAAACTGTAAACTATTATTTACCACAATACTCTCAGAATGATATTTCAAGAAACATATTTAACAATTATATACTATATTATGTGTGTCCAGGTAGTATACATTTGAAACGTTTCCGTTGTTTCCTGTTACAGTTTTTAACAGCTTTCGCCAAAATACGTATTGAATTGCTGCAGAAAGGGTTCGTCACTTGTATGACACACACATATAAAAGCTCTACGATGTAATTAATCTTCTTGTATGACACTTTGGCTGGTTACGCGACGGTGCTTGCCAGCAGCCAGAACACAACATCCCACTTAAATCCCACGATCCGGAAAACAATTAATACGAAATTGATTAATAATTACTACGACCCACATTGCGCCCAACCCTACCTTCGTCATGTCAGTAACTACCCTCCTAATGGCGATAACAGTTTATAAGAATAGTCCATTGACACTCAATAAATTTCCAATTGTTCGTACAAAAATATCTTAATAAATGTTATTGTAACTTTCGAGTGTTATTACATGCGACATTGTGTAAGTAAAATCTATCATGTTTTTATCGATTTGTACAGAAATCTAAAATTTATACCCTTGAGAATGCGAATTAATATCTTACTGTAGAAAGGTAGATTTTAAAAATTGGCTATTTGTATGCATCTAGGAATCTGTATATTCTCGAATAAATATTCTCGATATAAATACTGGTTAAACCGTAGAAAAGTATAGTCGTTGTGATCCAAATAAGTAAGTCACTTGCATCTTATCAAAAAGCAATACTTAGCTTTACCATCATTCTACTTTTCATTCACAAAATTACTGGCAATTTCGGCTGCTCCCAGTATCGTTTATTTGTTCGACACCCAAAGCAAACAGCCGATTTGGCATTACTTTTCCAGACAGATAGATTTTATTGATCCACGTGCAGCGTGGTTTCTCTTCCTCTTTCCCAGCCTCTCTTTCCCTCCTTCTTCTGCATCATCCCTTTCGCGAGAGGGTCGGATAGAGATAGAACGGCGGAACTGAACGCCCCATAAAGCTAACCAATGCTAATACTTCGTATCTCCGCAGTGGCGTCGTCCTTTCCAACGGGCCAGCTCTACTCTCGGCAATTCCATTCGTACGGCGGAAAACGTCGTCGGCGCCAATGCCGTCGACCGGAATCGGCAATAAACGCGTAACCGAGCCTAATTCGTAATGTTGGCCCAGTCATTGTGGTCCATTGTGAAATTCTCCCTCCCCGATGCGCGGGGCGGCGCATATAACGCCGGGGTTATCGCAGGAAACTGCCAGTAACGGTGGTAAGAGCTAGGTACTCTCCCAAATGCGCGTTCAAACGCTCCTAAATCCATTATTTCAATCTACTCGTAAAACGCACCGTGGCAAATAATAATTAAGGACATGTAAAATCGGCTGTGAGAAACCGAGAATTTATGTCCTATTCTCACGAGATAAGGCTCGTAAAAGTTTGTATGTAAGATGAACAAAGATAAATATTAGTTGTAATTCGAATTAAGAAAAGTGTGAGTTTGATAAATAAAAGTTGTCATTTGTGTGCATGGATAGTTTTATATTTTATGTCACTAAAGGGGTAATTTCTGAAATGTTATATACTGAAACATCTTTTCACAGAGAAATGTAATGCTAAATTCCGATTAAACTATTATAGGGTTTCAGTCGTGTTTATAAACTTATTTTGTTAAATTACAGTGTTTCATATTTTAATATTCTCTCGTTATGAGACAGGAAGTGAATCCTAATAAGATTTACTCTTATCAAGATCTTGCAGAAATTACATTATTCCACTTGGTTTCCACTCCTGGCATTTTTGTGTATCACTTTACCTTTTTTAAAGTTATTTCATGCATGTTCAATATGTCAACATCTTTTTTCGACTTACGTTCCTTAATTATTCACTGAGGAAAGCCCGTTAGTAGCCAAATTCGCAAATTTTAAGAGGGCATACGACGTAAGAAGAATTCTCGGTCTAGCAGGAACGAGGAAAGAAGTCTGACGGAAGTGTGCGTGTCGGCTGAAAAGTTTGTTTGGCAAAATCGCGAAGGGATAGCGGCCAAGCGTCTTAGCATATGAATGGCGAGGATGGCCGTGCGTGTCCCGTGAGATATACAACGATTTTTTCCTGGCTGCTGGCTCGTGAATAAAAATCCAGGCACATAAACCAACGTGACCAGGATGGAACGGATATAGGCGGGAAAAATCGCATCGCTTTCGGATTCCTTTCTCTCTCTCTTTCTGTCGCCGGGGGGGTGGCACGTGTTCCCCGATTTTTCGGGGGACGAGGACAACGGCCGTCAGGGGCCAAGGAAGTAAATTTGTGAACGCGATCGACGGTGAACACAATGCCTGCGTTTAATAGTACATTAAGCACAAGCCGGGGACGAAGTATCCTCGTAACTGCCGTGACAAACTTTTCCTCGGACAATCCAGCCGCCCGTGGACCCTGGATTCGGGAAATGCGGGGTAAAAGAGTACACGCGTATGCCTTTCGATGCGCAACACGCACACACTCGTTGACCTTTCTGTCGACGATCACAAAACATGACCCCCCCCCCCTGACCTTTTTCCGCGCAGGTACAACGGTATTGTGCAATAATGGCGATTCGCGTGTAAATTTTGTGGAAAAGATTCACTTTTAAATAATAAGGGTCGGTACATCGTGAACTTTCCGCTCATATTTTACATTCGTAGATACGTAGGATCGCAGTTAACTGCGATAAAAAGGAACAAGAGGACAAGGGTTCTCCTGATAAAAGAAGTGCTTTAATAGAGAAACGATTACGCGGAGTAAACTTATGAATGAAACATACAGCGTTGAAGAACCCTTTGTTATCTACGAGAATGTTGTTTTTAGATAAAATGTCACGCATCCGTGAGTACGTGTAAGAAGTAATACCTTATAAGGCATGGAACTCCGACGGTAAATATTAGTTCCTACCAGCAAGAATCGTAATCTTCTTCTACGGCTTCGTCGAAGTGAACGTGAAATTGGTATTAGATCGACCGTTAATATTAGAAGAGAGTCTTTGATAGTTCTTCAAATACTGCGTGACGGAATGAAATCCGGTTTTATTCTTTCTCCAAAGAAGTACCTGAAAATCAGTTCCCCCCGGTTGACTTCCTGACTCGGGGAATCGTCGACATTCCTGCACGTACGTCAATTTGCACGGATGCAATCGATGGCCATCTTGTTACTGTAATTGCTAATCGACGGTGATTGACCAAGTAATATCGAGCATCAATAACACTCTCGTTGCAGTACGTGTATCAGAACGTACGTGTAGAACAAGTTGCAATAAAATACCGGCAATCTACATTACGATTTAACAATGTTCTCTCATTCTTCGGTATTATACCGTGTTAGCAATAAATTGGCCAACTCATTATCTATGAATGACATATGTACGTGATAGATTAGACGTGTGACTGGAAGGAAATTTTTCAAGAAATATCGCTTCTGCTACATTAGAACGGAAATTAATAACACTATTCAGCCTCGTAATAGGTACGCCCATGTGTTTTATCAGACTTACGGTAATTTATGACAGACATTTCGGTGTGCTGTTACAAAAATAGGTATGAAAGAAACTCTTTTAATTTACTTAGTTACAAAATCACCTGACGCAACAATCACATGACGTTATTTTTGAGGCCCCGTGGTTCTCGGTAATACGGAGTAATCTATAATTAGGTATGCGTATTTAACACCTGTCTCCAATCAGATGAGTAACGCGATCAACGACCGTATGTACGACGAATGGAGTAAGATAACTGTCGGGGACTTACATGTATATAGTTTATCACGTGTGTCGGTGGTGTTCGGGTTAAAATTATATCGCTTAGAACCTATGAATATTCCTATAAAACTCTAATTATCGGAATTAATTAGCCTCCCAGTAATGCTTAGCAAGTGTACATACGTTACGAGTAATACTTGCTTTTAATTCGAAATAAATTCGAATGATTATTGATATTTCCTGAAAGATTATTGATATCGGTAATGTTATGTACGACTTTATAATGCATGAAATGCACGAAGTCTTCCGTTTGCTGATGACTAATATGACGTTACGGTTTAATTTGAAGAGATTGCACTTTAATCATAGGGTTATTTACCACTGCGATATGCATTTCCAGCGTAATTATAAGGAAATATGGCGTGTATTGAGCCCGAAATGGAGATGAACAGGCACGGTTATCTGGTCGAGCGATACAAAGTGGCGGAAGTGACGAGGGTGGAGCCGGCGAAGGAACTGGTTTTTGAGAAGGACTATGCAGTAGGTGTCGAAGGGACACACGAGGCTCCAACGAGTCCGCAATTAAGGCAGTCCTGGGGTCGACGAGCAGCGAGAGACCGGGCCGGGGCATTATGCAAAGCAGATTTTAGATGTGACTTACCGTGTCCCCCCCCCCCCCCCCCTGTACACGCGAGACTCACATTCGTATCATCCTAAACGTGTGTTCAAGAACAAAAATATCATCACGCTGTCTGCTACGCAAACACGGCAACATTCCCGTACGAGTAAATGACATGCAAATGTGCAAACACACCGAAAAGTGGATACCCGATTAGCCAGTCTCGCGGCGGCTACACACACACACACGCACACGCACGTACACTTACATACGTAAAATACAGAAAATACACACACGTGTTTGTGGGTAACATACGGCAGCGAGGAACGCATGCGGCACACACGAGCGCACGTACGAAGAGGAGAACGCGGAGGCGTGGGTCGTGTTCAACAAATTAGCGCGTTTTAAATCCAATCCGAGCTGAAAGAGGGTGGCGTGCGTGGAGAGGGGAACGGCCAAAGGGCCGAGGGGAGCCGGCCGACGGGCTGTTTTGCATTTCTCGCGCGCGCGCGCGAGCGCGCCCAACATTTGAGGTGTAAAATATTAAATCCAGCCGCCTCCGCCATATCGCCTACGTCCCGCCGGGCGGCGGGGGAATCGGCGAGGAAGCTTCGGGGGGGTGGAGACCGTCCTGTGGCGCGCACTCAGCGAGTTTACATTTAAATGTAAAAGTGCCGAGTGCCTCGGAAAGCTGCTGTTTTGCATTCGAAAGCTCATGATTGCCTCTGATCTTTGCTTTTGACGCGGCATTCCGCCGTGCCATCGTCACCGATGACGCCGGTAGGGACGGGAGGGGAAGGAGGGGGGCGGCGCCGACGAGCCAAGAACTCGTGCATCGTACGCAAATACGAATCAGATTTTTCCCGTAGGACCCCAGCGAGGATTCGCTGGATTGAAACAAATAAAACATGCGACAATTATCAAAGAATTTCTTTCACTGCTGATCCGTCGAAAAATGTTCCCCCTGTCAAATGACATCTATAGTTTGTGAAAAAGTCAAAGAAACGTAGACAAGTTTTGTGTTAATCTCGCATTTTAGATTATGCTTAATCGAGCTGATTAATTGAAGAACTTCACTAGCATCACTTTATAGATCACGGTTAAAGATATTTCTTTGCGCACTACAAAAATCGTATTACATTCACCTACTACTGTTCATCGTACAAGAAATATGTACTAACCTATTCTAACGATTAATAAACACTTTTGCGACAATGAACGCCCGAAACTTTTATTTCCAACTTCGCAAATGGGTACTACATTAGATTACCATTTTTTATGCGTCAGAATTATAGCGATATCTTTCCAAGGCGCGCGGTACTTTCCCCTTTTATAGATGTATAAAAGTTTCACGAGACCGATCGTTTTTACACACATACACAGAGACACGCTCGCAGCACGTATTCAAGTGTATATAGTAAACGTACGATTTATTTCCGGGGTCTAATCAATTCTCGGTACGAAGCGACAGTCGCGGGTTACGAGCGAGCGAGCCCGCTGTTATTTTTCTAATATGTATGTTTCTTATGAGCGTGGTAAAAGGGCTCCGTGCAATTTCCTATGATAGATCGAGTCGACAGACAAGTTCCATTACGGCTGGCTCTGAATTATTGAGCTGGCAATTCCCCGACGACACGCGGTACCCTGCATCAAAGTGTCAACGGGCTCATTAAGCTCCCAAATCAGGTGAACTAACGGGCTAACTAGTCGCCCGTGCCGTCCCCGATAAGCACCGCAGTTTAACGTAATTCTCACTACCTCTAATTGCGTAATTGCGGTCCATAATGACCTTTCACGTTTATGAAATTGGCACAAAAAGTACGGCGGCAATCTGGTCGCACGGTTACTTAGAAATCATCATTAGCCTGTTTTTCTGAAGGTCTTATTATTTTTTAGAACCGAAAATGTAGATTTAAAGAATTAACATGACAAATAATTACGGTAGACTATTAGTTGAATTACTTAGAAATCGTGATAAAAGAATATAAATTGATCATGAAATTTTGGAAATTCATTTCTAAAACACAATAGTATAAAACTGAACTTAACTCTTCATTCTTCATAATACATATGAGCAAATTTTGAAACCGATTACATTACCTTCTTCACAGAAGTGTTTTTTTAAAATCGGACTGCACCAAATCATATATTAATTTAGTAAATCATGTTTTGTGTTACACAAAAATGAATAATGTGTAACATAGTGTACCGAAAGAACAGGGTGCAGTGTTACGCACGAAGGGTCTTGTGATATTCTATTTTTTATGGGTTGCCCCTTGCGGTCGGAAAGGGCGAACATTTGCATCTAATTCGTCGGATCGAAGAGCAGAAGATCGTGGATCGAGATAAACCTTATCTGTAATCCCTTGAAATAGGACCTGTTACGGCAAACTGCCAGCGTATCTACGATCGCCGGCAAAGAGCAAACGATCGGTATCTCAAGTCGCCCTTCTGGTCCATATGCTGGGCTAATAAGAGCCCTAATAATGGGTAGGACCGCCCCTCGGATATGGGGTCTGTCACTAAATATTTTTCTTCCTCAACGGTTGCTCTGGGAATTCGTACGTGTCGCGTTGATACATGTGTCATGAACCGATGATGTATGGACTTGGAAAACGTTCGATTCTTCCGGATTTTACCTTATAAATAATTCAATACCAGAAAAGTATTTATCGTATAAAGTACCCGTTAATATCTATATTCAGATAATTTATATCGGTATCTCATAGTATACAGGAAACTGAACGTTGTTGATTTAAGTGTGTGGTATGGCTATATTTACGTTATAATAATCATAGCATAATATGAATTCGTCCGTTTTGGCACAATGATTATTACAGCACGATAAGAAGAACAAGCAGATCGCATGACTGGTAATTTCTTCGATGCATATATCTATATGAGTCGATTCATCCGTTCGCACGAACGATAACTGTAGTGCGCAAATACAACTTTAAACCATCTAAAAATATGACATTTCAGAGGAGAAGAAAAGAGGTACGTGTACTCCATTGATACGACGAAAATGAATTGTAATAAAAACTGTGCGAACGATATACCGGTACTAGGTATTTGTCACGCAGTCTTTCTTTCAATCGCGTCTCCCGTTGAAATGCAAATCGTCCAATCACGCATCCGGAAGGCTGCAGCGTTCGCGCTTACTCGCGTAATTTATTCGTAAGGGCGTTAAAGTTTCATAAGTCGTGCACATAAAATGCACTCGAGAGTGGAGAGCAAGGACGTCCACCCCATCGTGGCAGAGCTTCTCTTTATTCCGTCTTTCGGCGACTCTCTCTGCCTCTCTCTTTCCTTCCCGTTCTCCCCGTCGTTCGCGCGTACACCGTCGTCGTCCTCTCGGCACGGGAGAAAATTATGCAGATGGCGGAGAAAAGCTTTGATAAACACGACAGTCTCTGATCGTTATGCAGATCCGCGCCACTGTAAAATGGCGGCAATCTCTCCGTCTCACTCGGTAGAGCCATCCCCTCGTCTGGCCCTCGGCCCCCTTTCTTCTCCGCCCCCGCGTGCGTATTTCTATATACGTCTACGTATAGGTATACGGGGATCCTCCTGCCCCTCCTCGTCCTCCCTGTCCTCCTCCAGCCCCGGTGCGCGCTGGACCCCAGGGGGTGCGTTAGCTTCTCACACTCTTCTCTCCGGAGAACCCCTCGTTCTCGCCTCTCCGCCGTCGCTCCTGATTTTCACACCCCGGCCGCGGCATTACCGGGCCGTGTCGAGGGTGGAAACACGCGGCCGCGGAGCCAAACGCGTCTGCGCCGGGGACACCCGGCGCTATGCATGCATTCTGCGATTTCATTGGAAGATCCCGCTGCCACTTGAAGACACACACAATCCCGAGCAGCCTGCCACCCCATACCCTCCCACCCCATCGACGGAGACAGCAGCGGCTTCGCGGCATTGCAGCCAGTCATCGAGATACCGGGCCACTATATACTTTACACCCATCTAGCCAGGCTTTCCTCCTCCTATTCAACCCTCGCTCGACTACCGAGCGCCACCAAAATGGTCGTGAAGAGACGCTTTATCGTCCCGTTTTTCTTCCGCCAGCTACAACGACGCACAGGAGTTATCGTTACGTGCTCGTTGAACGCCATACTCCGACGTGGATTCTTTGAAATATGATAATTAAGTAACCGCTCGCCGCTGATTCCCGCCTCGGACGAAATCAATTGTAATTTTGACGAAATCAATTGTAATCGGGGAAAAAGAACGGGGAAAATAAATGAACGTTATCATCGAAATAACGCTATCTTTGAGACCTTCGGGATTATGTTTCTTTGATTAATTTACTGCCCGGATTAAACAGAAAGACGTTTTTGTAACTATAATCTGCTCAAAGCGAAGATAAAATGTTTTCATCGGAGTTAGTCGTTTAGAAAGAACAGATTTATTTGTGTATAATTCACTGTATAAGGTCATACGAAGTCAAGGATTAAATTCAACTGCACGTGAACAAACTTACACTCTTCATTTTTCGACGCTTTTACCGATACGTATTTATTCACACTTTGATAAATTTAAACGGGCCATGCCATTCCTTTGATGTATACTACCGAAATAACACTACTTCTGGAAAAATATATTTTTAGAGGGATATCGAAATCGAGTGATCGTGTGCGTTATTGCTCGACACTGAAGAGCAAAGTGTGTTTCGTATTTTATGAGTCGATGTCACAGCCGTTCGATGACACGATGTAATTTTCGACAAACAGGGGTGCAGGTGTCAGAACCACCCTCTGTGACGCTAGTTGAAAATTCGTTTTGTCAGACGTTTGATAGTCTCGTCGGATGCTCTCAATTGACGCAATTTAAACGAAAAAATTTTTCCTATCTTACCCATTTTGAGCTCCTTCCGCTATCCAGCTTTTTACACTTTCAAGAATCATCGATATTATCTAACAATAAAGTTGTAATGCTTGTTACTCCCTTTACAAAGTATTATTGTTTGTTCTATTCGAGCCGAATAAATTATCAAGACAATATTTTTATAACCATGACAGCAAATTATTGATCAGATAAATGCACCTTATTAGATAATAATTATAATAGTAATAACAATGATTAAACACTGAGCATGCGAGAGTATTTCTGTTCATGAATCACTTAACATGAAATTCCAAGCCAATGATTTCATGAAGTACATGCTGTATTTTATGTAATTCCTTAGTCATCCGTTGAAGCCACTTATTCGTCATGGACATTAAAAACAAGTTACACTAGCTCCTAGGCTATTTGATTCTCGCGTTTATGAGATATGGATTTTTCGAGGTAGGGTTATTTCACGCCTGTCGAATGATGTTTTATTCATGCACGTGAAGTATCGAAAGCAGTCGCCCCAACGGGTCCGTCGGAATGGCTTGCGTTTACGTGCAACAGCCACTTTTCCACGGAACCACAGAATATTTTAACGCCTCGGATAATTGCGAGACTACCAACTACACATGGCCAAAGTTTCCCCGTCTATGAGCAAATCGATCGTTCGAAACTTTCCGAATTCTAAGTACTTTTCCTTCTTATATTCGCTAGCAATGAGCGTCATCGAAGATTTGCAGAATTTCAATTTTTTCCGTGTCATAACTTTTCTCCCTTTTTCACGAAATGTAATCAAACAATACGTTCCAAATCGTTTTAAAAAAACGTAAAGTAACATCGATTGGTACGACACATAACACTTACAAAGAATATTTTTACAAACTTTAAGTACTTGATGGAATAAACATTCTGCTCATACCTTTCACATTGTAGAATCATTGCCAATACTGTTTCATCAGGCAAATAATAAACAATAAACAGTTTACAGTAAATGACTTCGGTAGGCAAGGTTGAACAAAATTCCGACTCTGGAGGTTTGCTTTTAAGCGAACATGTCTTATCCCTTTTGCTCCCATTTACGGTCCCTATGTTCGTGTAAATTTGTTTATTTGCATTTCCCGGCATCGCGGTGAAGCATAACGCGTTGTCTCGCACGGTGCACGTGTAATCGCAGCGGTACATCGGTCCACGCTGAGCATAAATTGGCCCGACGCGAAATTGGCGTGACAGTTTAACTATGACAAAAGCACAATAGAATACGCCGTTTCCTGGACGCAGCATGCGGCTGTAATTTCTCTGTCTGTCCGTCCGACTCTCTCTTTCTCTCTTCTTCGCTTTTATCATCTTTCCGTGCATATCTGCCTGTCCCTTTTTTGTTCTACTTCCCCCCGTAGCTCATTCTGTAGTGACGGATATTGTGGTCAGTTTAATGTTCCACCGCTATCACGAGAGAGCTTGTTAACAAACGATAGTTCAGATTTATTTCAAAGCTCAATCATGCAGTAATAGCTAGAATTCATACAGACACAACTGTTAGATAATCCAAACGGATAATGCGAATTCCTGATCCCTGGGTGAAAAGAATAAACTTCGACGTTAATATAAAAGTATTAATTTTTAATATAAAATTAATATAATATAAAAGTTAATATAAAAGTTAATATAAAAGTACGTATAGCACATTGTTCATGGATTTCAGATGTTCTATGAGTCAATAAGTCTCTGGGAAATGTATTAATCTAGGGAACTAGGTATCGTTATTTACGGGAAAATCTGTGCGGGATGGAAACATGGCATTTGAGTACGCACGTTTGCAGTCAGTGATAAAACGACAAATTTCCACGAGGAGACTGGCCCGGTTGTAAGTGGTTGTCGTTTGATGACGGTTATTACCATGATGCGCTGTTTCCTGCGACCGTGAGTACCTTCCAACCTGTGCATTCGTTTATAGTATCTGCACGCGTATGCACGCATGCAACGACTGCATAGTCTGTTCGCGAACGTCACGAAACAACCCGATGCACAGAGCAACACACACACACACAAACGCAAACAAAGCGTAGGACCCCGCTCCCCCACCCCATTATATAATATAGTCGTTTACACAGAACATTATTGCCGCAAATATGTCATTAACGTCGGAAATCAGCGAGCAGTACCGTAACCACCTTCTCGTGATGCAGTTTTCTAGATTTTGCTCGCTCTGACCGACGTAGAAATAGAAACAATGTTCATAATCTCCCGTTGCCTTTTTACGAGAATCCAAGAAAAACGTCCGTGACTCACTGATTCCCTCAACTAAGTACTCACGAACTTGTGTGTGGATACACAATCGAAGAATAATGTGTATGTTACTTCCAAGGGAAGAAAATATTTTTTTAACGGTGTCCTATTTGTGACCTTTAGCTTCAGAATTATTCTTAAACATTCTCAACTAACAACAGCAACAGCCAACGCAAACTAGACAAGAAATGCAATAAGTTCGTCAATTGTAATCCTTTACTTCGTTAATACCATTACATTTTGTACAAGAATACTATTCACGGGGAACGTATAAAGTATTTAAAGCTGTTAACACATGAACGGTAATCCGGCCGATTGGAATTGAACATTCGTTCCCACTTTCTCGGTATACTCGTCCAGGTTTAGCGAGATTTGAAGATCGTCGGGAAGTCGCAGCGAGGTTCTCGCGGTAATAATATAATTCGATTGAGGAGAACGAGCGAGCGAACCAATAAGAGGCTCCCTTTAATCGGATTACTTCGTTACCGCGTTACTCCGTTACTCGTCGCGGTGATATCAGCGGAATATCAATTATAGTGATTAACCAAGACGCCCGGGCCGGGCGCAAACTTCGGATCCCCGAGGACAGAGCCGACGAGAAGGAGAAGAAAGTCGTCAGACAAGGAGGCCAACTCTCAGTAGCGAAGCCAGGGTGTAACATCTTTTGTCAGGAACAAATTAGCCCGAGGAATATTCAGATCCTCAGTCTCTTCAGATGTCTTTCCAGGCATTTTAATCACTCCGTCAGGGCGATTTCGCAAATACGACCCACGCTTCCTTCGCCGGCTTACTTTGCTGCTGCGAAATCTTCACGTAAATCGATTTTAAATTATTTCAAAGAGCCAGAAATGTGCGAAAATTATACACATAACGATAGACTCGCTGTTCTCGGCTGATTCATAAAAAGTACTGTTGTAATTCACTAAGAAAGGGATAATTACGTACTCGCAGGAATCTGCAAAAAATATCATTACTGTCAAAATTGAAAACATTCTTTATTTAATTAGTCTTAAAGATAGTTTTACTTATCTACGTGTTGTTATTCATCCTTAAGTGATCGTCATATATTACTTCGAACGATTCGCCATTGTTGAACAATTATGACAGAATATACTACAGGATCGATTAAATCCAAACAATACTGTTGTAACAATAAATCTGTAACAAAAGCTACATTCTTTCAATTCGACTAAAACTTGTACGGAACAAATTCGTTATTATTTCCAGATAAATTGCATCTGGAAGAGTAATTTTTTGTCCGACGAAATGGTTATCACAGACAAGTACGTTGGAGTCGACGGAACGAATATTAGTCTTGTCTGATTGTGCCGTCTGAATCGGTAAGCCAATGAAGCGCTGATCGGTCGAGCGCGGAGGGACAGGGAATTAGCCACGGGTTCGTGATCCGGTAAAATTAGGCCCGAGGCCACATTATAATAATGCGAATTGAGAGATCGCGCGGGCCCCTCGGGGTAGGCGGTCGGGCAAAAGTCCGCACCGGCCCTACGGCTTTCTACAGCTGTCCACGAGAGAAGCCGACGAGAGCGCGATCCATTGTGCGTCCTGCGAGTCGTGGCTAACAAACCGTAAACGCCGAAAATCTAATTGACGAAATTCGATTTCACGACGACAATGCCGACAGCCGGATTATCCGCGCTGCCGATGTACGTTACACGGTGCGGCGCACGTATCTACTTTCCAGAAAGTACGGCAGAATCGGCCGGGACATAGGACAATTCGACACAGCCAAAGGATTCTACCGTGCCCAGCTTCTGCGTCCTTCCACTAACGATCTCTCCGCCGACGTAGAACAGATCTTGCCGCCACGTGCCCGCTCTGATCCGATCAGCAAACTTTTCGACAAGCTGTTCTCCACGAAAACCTTAATACAAGCCGAACGTACGGATTTACCAGGGATTCCACGGAAACGCAAATATCTAGCGCGCAAATTACGATTGGGTCCGGTCGGGATTTCTTCCACGTTTTCCGCGAAACGAGTGTCTTTTCGGGGAAGTTATGAAATAGTTTTTTTAAGATATTTTGCGTGACTGTGAGATTTACGTTACACGCAATCATAAGCACAAGGAATTGTTAGGAGGATATTGGAGTATCATTTAAGTATCTCACGAATTATATTATTATTAACATTTAGTCAGTAATCGACAATTTAAGCCATTATAATAAAAAATCATTTTATAAAGCAGAGGATAGGAAGTAAAATATTTATATGTTTTCTCTGAATTAAACTGACATTCACAATCAATTCTTAATTTTATTTGTTCAAAAATCACAAACCAAAGATTAAATTTTCAGCACGTAAATAACAACGATTATCGAAGCCAACGTTCGTTTGTAAGAAAACAAACATAGGCATATATTGCAAGAAACATGAGAATGCGAAAAAATATTTACAAACTTTAACAACACATCCAGCAATGAATAACAACAAAACCTCAGAAATGCACATTGTGCCGTGCGACAATCATTTATCAATGTATCGTGTGTGGTTTCCGCTGAAGTCTACTAATCCCGAATCATCTATTCGGCACACACATTAGTCGCCTACGGGCGATGTTTTTGGATTTCCATAAAAAAGGCGCGATCCTCCGAAGCCTTGGAGCAGCTTACGAGGTGGCCGTAACGTATTAGGGGTGAATTATCGCAGAATCAAAATAATTCGATAGATGGGGCGGCGCGAGTTTTACACGAGGGGTGGCTTGTTTTGCGAGGAAGGGGCGTCGAAACATTCTCCGCTCTCTGGTGAAGTATTGTCCCGTGGATTATGCCCTCTGACCCGCTGTGCCACCCTTGGTGAGCGGTTGGTTGACCGGAAAAATAATATAATGTTCCTTGAAAATTATCAAATTCTGGGTTAAACTTGACAGTGAAGAAAATATTGTCAAAATCAATGCCGTTAAATCGTCCTGATTAACACGAATACAAGTATTAGTTTGTCAGACGTAGGTTGAGATCGTATTTATTCGTTTGTGCTAATTTTTAGGGCGCGGATCGAGCTATTAGATCGACCCTTAGTGCTTCAGGGCAGATTAACTCTTTGGTTTGGAAAAGTGACAACGGCAGCTGCCAGAATTCATGTACATGTAAAATTAGACGTATAAAATATACTTTCTGAGTACTCGAAAATTCTTGAGAGAGCACGTTAGAACACTGCAAAAAACCTGTAGATATCTGTATTATGAGAAAATGTAGATTAATCGCACGATTAAAACACGATTCACAACACATATTCCTTTGATTAGTACATGAGTTCGTTATGCTCTTCTACCCCATTTCTTTCCTTAGTCTTTTGTTCTGCCGTTTCATTAGCGCAACCGGAGAAAATAACGAGAGAAAATCTTGTCTGAAAAGTTATCGGCGATTAAGAGTCAAGAAATGACAGGATAATGCGATGATAGTGAACGAGTCGTGGTGACGTGTGAGCTTGAAATGCAGAAAGGCAAACGACAGCGCGTGAAGAGAGCCGTCAGGTGGCCAGTTGAAGTGGCACAATGGCTCAACTCGGGACGAAAATCCGCCGGATAAATCTCCCATTCAAATGCGATCTCAATCCCCTGCGTCAAATGGGACCTAAGTAGGTACTTAGTTGCACATTTGGTTTGAAATTCTCTCTCTTTCTCTCTGCCGATGTCCCCCTCTTCAGGCCCTCGAGACTCGCGCATGCATCGCACATGCACGCGATGCTATCGCTCGCTCTGTGATCCAAGTGCTACCTGGACGTGTCACGCTAATCTATTTCAAATTCTGCCCGCCCTTATGTCCCCCTATTATGTTACACGTTTTTCACGGATTTATGCATGTCACAATGGGAAAAAACCGCCGTTGAAAAACTCTTGGACGCATTAACTTCGGTAATAATTTATGAATATCTCAACGACCTCGAGTGGTAATGGAGTTCAATCTTTGTAAGTGCTGTAACTGATGTGCAATATTCTTCAACAAAACGTAATGTATCCGTATAAATGCTAATTGTGACCACTTTATTGTACAGGCTTTGATTTTTATGCCCTCATTTGATTATCACACAGTAATTATAACAGTCGAATATCAATACGTAAGATAATCGAAAAATTACTTTAAACGAATATAGAAAAACACAAAACACCTAGAAATTTCGTTTTCATCGATAATATCAAGTTTCACAATAATTTCAGCGATTTAAATGTCGCGGAAAAGGATGAACTATAACCGAAATTATTTCATGACTGGATTAGATAAGTCAGACCGTTGCATAAACTTTTTCAATCTAATCAGCAATTGCGTCAGGTGAATACACAGTTCACGGTTCATGATTAGTGGAGTTATCGTAGATTCAATTTGTAATAACATACTACGGTCGTTCCATTTCTAAGCTCGTTTGATATCGATGATTAAATATACGTCGGTCTCCGTATAAACTTCTGATCACCCCGGGGGGATCTCCGATTACGGGACGCTCTGCGGACGAGGATAATTAGTTTTAATTGCCCCACAGTAACTTATCCCTCCCCTCTGACGCATTAGGGCCAAAGTTAGACAGGCCGGGGGTTTGGTTGTGCGAAGCGTGAGCAGGTGAGCTATACACGTACTACGTGACACGGTTGGTAAACCCAAAGCTGGCTTTGTTAAGCTCGGATTCTGAGAGCCTTTGATACGTGTACTTGCACGCCAACTAACCAACCTAAGCTAGCCATAGCGGTACGTGTACGAAATGCGTGTGTGTGCATCGTCTGTACGATGCAAACCTTACCCAAGAGCGTCACTTTGCGAAATACGATCCTTCAAAGCTTTTTGTCCAATGCCCTTTGAAGCATTGTTCAAACGGTTAATTATAAATAACTAAATCACTGATTGGACCCCAAGTCATTAATGTCAAGCAACTGCTAATCTTGAGTTTGAAGATACTATCATGTTTAAAAGAAGGTTTTGACGATAAGATTAACTCCACTTTATGAATTATACTTGGACACCTTGAAGAAATCTTTTCAGAATATTCGAAACTATTGGCATTTATTAATCGTCTACCCGTTGATACGTCGCCATTGCCGTTACTGTATATCATCTCTGTGCTTATACGAGTATGCCCTACACAAACGTGATACATTTCAACTGGGAATTCAATTTCCCTGGTAATTTTAATGCCATTGTGGTCGGGAAGCTCTGAGACAGAGGGTAACTAACACAAACGATAGGTGTATACCCTTCTAACCGCCCTCATAGACACAAAATTTAGTTGGAGACGAATGCGATATAACGTTCCTTGCTTCATGCAAATGCGTTGTATGTATCATCCAGAACCAATTGACGATTACTTTTATGACAAAAGTTTTATATTATGAACGTTATATGAATATATTTACTGTCAGCTAGAATATGGACAGGACTTTTAGATGGTCTCTTATAATGTTTAGCTCTTTTGAGGGAAGGTCCTTGAACATTAAATAACACGTTTACTCTTGTATAGCAAAACAACAGCCGCTCAAAAATTCTTGGTAAAAGAGACCTTAGAGAAAGATGAACTGTCTTGGTAGCCATTTTACTGAGGAGCGAAATGAAGAAGATGGCTCGATAGAGCTTTATTTCCGGTGCTTAAGTGAAATCCGTAAAGCCGCGAGATACAAAGCCAAAGCGCCATAACCACTTAGGAAGCTTTTGCGGACTGATGGAATCCGCGCTAAGGAGTAAGCGGATTTACTCGCATAGGATACTCGCGGTTATATCTTTATAAATGGAACCACTCGAGTCCCTGCTATAAAGCGACAGGTCATATCGCTCAAGGGATTTGCAAAATTATGCTTTTGTTGCTGATCGTGACGTCTATTTTACCTTAAAAATCTCCTAAAAAATTGTCATACTTATCAGATACATTATTCGTTTAAAGGTGAAGAAATTGTTACAAGAGAAAGAAGTTACAAATCTTTAGCAGTATTGAAAGATGTACATTATGCGATTAATAAAAATTTTTGCTTAATGTTATTGCCGATCTGTAGTATTTATTTTTGTATAACACAGATTTAAATTGTAATTTTGTAAAGCGTGAAATTAATTCGTGAACAAAATAATACAATTAAATCATACGCCGCCATCTGTGAATCAAAGAACGACTTTGTTTCCATTAACCAGTGCAGATGAAATAGATTTCTGTGAACACATATGATATTCGAAGCGAAATGGAAAAGTATGCGTTATCACCGCGTTATCACTCAAGATAATAATTATAGTTTTGATTAACATATTTTATGTCGAATATAAATTAATACATCCTTTTCCAAAGCACAAATATATACCTATGAAACTTACACGCGACTTTAATAATTAGGCGATAGAATGATAAAATTACATCTACAAACGTGTAGGAAATATCGATGCAAGTTTTAGATGAATTTTTATTATAATTCATCATTTATACTAATTTATTATTATCGCTGTAATCGTGATTGCTAAATCTTCAAATATCAATCCAGCAAATTCCTAAGCTGACCCGTTTTAGAGTTAACTTAAAAAGACTTAAATGATGACTATATTGTACATATTAATGTTACTAAAATAACATATATTTGTCTCACGAGGTTTGTTCTGTCAAAGTTTCTCCTGTTAAAAATGAAGCATTTTCTGTGACACGCTGATTCCTACCAGTAATAGCGCTGCCATATATTTTTAAACTATTAATATTCAGTATTGTCAAATCTATCCTATACCTCGTTTGTATTTTGATTTTAACGATGTATTTAGCTGTCAGACCGCAACCTATATAGCTTAGATGTTCAAGGAGGTTATGTTGTACAACCGACGCAACCTAAAGTTTTATTCATAATGTTAGAAACACCGGCCGCCACGGATAATAATCAATTATCCAAAGAAGATTATTTAATATTGAGGGCTAAAGAAGCTCTTCCCAGTGACTTATACGCAGCAAAATCATGGTTGGTCACTGCAAAATCTTTATTTCCTCACAGTGCGAAAGTACAGGTTCGTATCTTACTAAACTTTTCACAAAGTCTGGGTATTGATAACCAAACAACGATGTATTTATTACATCTGTTTTTAGTTCGAGGCATACAGAATTGAAAAAATGTCGAAGAATGTAAAAGAAGCAGCAAAATGCTTTAGTGAAATGTGAGTAATAAAGTTGAAATGAAGATTTTAGAGCAGTAATAGATAATTCTTTTAATGCAAGAGTAGTTTTCAGAACTTCCCAGACGACCGGGATATTTGGAAGGAGATAGAATTGATTACTGCATCCCTTCGCTCTGAACAGTGTGATCCAGATGGAGAGTTTCTCTGTCAAATGTTTCAACATATACCACAAGATCTTCAACATCGTTTGTTAGTGATGACAGCAGATCATAGTGAAGATACTATGGAACATTGTAAATTATTATTACTCCTATTAGGACGGTTTCCGCAGACAATCACTACATATGGGGTAAGTAGCATATATGATTTTAAAGATTGGTCCTTTAGATAAATTCTATAGTGTAAAAAAATATGATGAATTATATATAATTTTCAGCCACGATTAGTAGAAACACTTCTCACTGCAGAAAAACACAGTCATCCAGGACGAACTGTAAATGGATTTAGGAAATTATTAGCTTGTGATGCGTTGCCCCTTCTGGGTACTGCTCCTGTAGAACTCAATCCTCGTCTTTGTTTGAGACTTCTTTGTAAAGCTGCTGAGTTCTATTTGGTTTACATGCAAAGACCAATGGACTCTGAGGTTTTGGATCCTTGGGATAGACTTTTTCAAGTGATGGAAGTGATGGGTAAGAAGCTAGGGTGGGAATTGGCCAGCTTATTCTGTGTTCCATGGAATCGTGACACATACTGTGATCGCATACAACAATTTGCACATTTATATGCTGCAAATTTAAGTGAAGAAAAAATAATGCGGCAGTTGCTTTTGTGTACAATAGTAATATTGATAAGACTATTAGTTGATCACTGTAATCATCTTGTAATTGAGGATGATCGTAAGAGATATTACCTTGTGGAAGCTTTTGTAGACTCAACACATTGTGCTACAGGTATGGTGTATTGTATATTGCTAGGAATGTAATTAAGCCAGTTCTCACAGATTAATTTCATTATTTTCATCATAGAACCAAAATTAAAGAAACGTAAAAGAGAAGAAAGTCCTGGAGTTGTGATAACTAGTGATGGTGAATACAGTGGATATGGCTTAGCATTAGCTATCAAATTGTGGGACATATTGCACAGCACTGATTATTTACAAAGAGAAGTGACTAAATATTGCCAGCAGTTGCAATTAGATTTTTGGATTCATCCATTTCTAACTGATCTAGCCATATACAAAGGATTTCGCCATGAAATGTTAACTACCTATTTACCACGAGAAGGTAACATTTTTAATCAATATATTGCCTCTGTCTATCCACTGTATAATATCTACTATCAATTCATTTCAGAGAGGGAAGGCCTCACGATAAAATCCCATCTTCGGTATGCAAGTACATGCTACAATTTGAAAGACTATAAGGTATAGTCTTCAATTTTATTGTAAATTATTTTTTTGTGTAAATGAGTAATTTTTATTTCTTGTAGGGCATGTTAGACCACATTGTAATAGTAGCAAACGAACTTCCAACTGACGCACCAGCACGTGGAAAGGTGTCACATAACTTGTCAGCCCCAGGAATTCGACATTTACACTATTTAGCACCTGATCGTCTCCCCGTTTTGCAATACTGTTGCCGATTACTTTTGTGTGCAATCAAGGTAAGGGACAGTTATTTTCCATCTAATAAAAGATATTTTTTCATGTGATTTACTATCTGAACTTACATGTTTTCTTGTGAACGGTATTTCTAGGAAAACTTTTCATTTTCTGGTAACGTCGGTGATTTAGCCATTGGACATGCATTAGTATTAATGCAAATAGATTGGCCCCAAGAAGCTGGTACATTAGGGACAATAACGGAAAGAATTCTTAATCGTGGAAGTTTTTCATATCCTTTATTTCAAATGTATGTCATATGTGTAGACATCTTAGAAGAATTAACTTACCTATGGACTGAACATGGCGGTGGCGTTTCTCTGGATTTAGCTACTAACTCAGGCAATGCACAAAGTAACCATTTTATGTGTATTGGTATAATTCAAGGAGCACCATCCCAAGCAGTTTTAAGTAATTTGTTTGTTGCGCAGATCGTCGGATTACAACTCGTGGAGCTGATAAAGGAGTACGAGAAGAAGTGAAACAAGCCATGCGACGTCAGGCAGCAAGGGATGGTGTAGAACCAATAGACGAACTTTTACAAAAATTCATAGTCACCGAAAAAACTGCAATATTGCACAGTCTGATCGCCCAATAAATTATATATGTACTTTAGAACGAATATTGATTGACAATGCATTTTGTCATATTTTAGTAACAATTTATGACGCGATTTTTAAATTAATTACAGTTTTATCTATAAAAATAAAAAATATTTTTTGTATGTTATTTATGGAGGTATTATTAACAAGCCCAAAAAGTATTCCTGGTTTTTAATAGAATACCATATACCTGAAGCATGCCTATAATTAGTGATCGGATACAAATCTACGATTATTATAATAAACAAACATTCTGTACACCCTAAAGTAGGCGAAATAGACACATACTTTTTAACTTATGGATGATGAAAATAATTATAACATAAAAAACAAGAATAATTCGTTTCTATTCGGATATTTTTAATAACGAATCTTAAGGAACATTTTTCTGATACATATATCAGTCTGTACAGATTGCAGAATTCAAGTGTATAATATTCATTGAAACACATCTTTGAGTACATTGTCGACGATGGGTGGAAACTATTTTCGATACATATGTACAAATACAAGTATAATACAATGATTTAAATACTTCCAATTAATTAACAATTAACATATTCTCTATAAATCGGAAACAAAAATACGTATTACTTTAAACGAATATTTTTTACTTTTTTTTATTTCATTTGACGTAAAGTTCTTAAACTACCAAACCATTTTTAATGTTCTATACGGATATATCCTCACAGAGACGAAATATCATTGAGATACCTTTTGTTACGAAACATTTATAAAGATTTTTATACTGTTCTTCGTTTTTATACGTTTTACTCTTCTGCTACATTATTAAAAAATGATTATATTATTTTACATTCACAAAGCAAGTTAAATGTTAAGAAGGCACGTACAAAGTATAAGTGTTATAAGATGCACATAACAGAAAAGCACATAATAATGCGTGAATATCTATGTGGAGGTATACTGTAGAATCACGCAAACATAATGGAAAATTCGTCTCGGTAAAAATAGTACGAATGACAAGGCAGTCGAATGCATGTAAACTTAACATATAACTTTCAGCGTGTTGTATTCTATCTTATGTATACACCCAGCTGTAAAGCACTCTGAAGTAGTACTTTGATGCCCGGCATAAATGAAGCTATTTGACTAAAGTCAGGTCCTGATACTAATTGCGTGTGAAGGCTTAATCCTCCAGTATAGTCGCCACTTTGGATCATCTGTGACATCTGATGCAACGCTTGCAAAGTATTTTGCGATAACTACGAAATACAATATTTTAATAACATGTCGCGCGTAACAATACATATGAAAATAAAATCGAATACTTACTTTATTTTCTCTAAGGCAGTCATAAAAGACTTCGAGCTTCCTTGAAACATCCTCTATTTTTCTCTTTATTTGCTGTAATCGAAGAGAATATGAGATAATTCGAATTTAGATGAATATCAGCAGATTGAAGAGTAACGCCTTTCTTACCGGATTCTTAGCGCTTTCGTAGCACTGAACTTTCAATTCGTCTAACACCGTCTTTAAATGTATATGTTCTTCTGGTATTGGTGGTTTAGGTTTTTCAGGTTCAGCAACTCTTGCTGGTGTTACAGGCTGCATTTGTTCGACAGGTTGATTGTATTGTGGTCCACTATTTGGAATGTTTTGAGTATACTGTTGTTGACCATAAGGTATTTGTGGCTCCCGATAAAAGTTGTCTTGTGGCATCATCTATAATTAGTTATTGTCTTGCATCATTTCCATATTATGTATAGAGATAGAATTTGCACAGTGCTACAGTTAAGAAAAATATCTTATTTACGTTAGGTTCTGGCTGCGGGACAGCACCATGCAATGGATGTACAATCGGGTTTTGTGGTTGATATTCCGCTTTCGGCTGGAAAAAAAATTTTGTTTCTTTTAACAACTTGCTTATTCCCATGATTTGTATATTAATGTGTGTCAAATATTTAGGCAATAAAACAATCATGTAAAATTAAAAAAAAATTATTAAATGTATGCGGTGTCTCGATGCCTGAAATTAGATGTTTTTAAGTAGAAACCTAAATATGAAATATAATGTGTGTGTCTGTTAACTGTCACACGTACATATATAATGGTATGGTATGATATATTAGATTCCGTTATTCTTAAAGAAGGTATTATTGAAAAAGGGAACTAGCGCATTTCACTCGTAACGCAAACTAGCCAATACTACGAAGAATGGCAGGAATAACACTCTCAGTATTGGAAAATCGACTACCTTCATCTCAACATTCTTCGAATGTCTTGCTTTCCACTTCCGGGTACCAGCGTGTTCCGCAGACATTTCATTTTTGTTGTATAATGCCAGTATTGGCTACACCATTCGAATATATAAAGAATCAGTATTTACACGAGTTGTTTACTACTTTTTGAATTGAAAATACGATTTAGCTGACCGTGCAACCGTAAACACCATAAAATATCTATAAGTTGAGAATATTGAATTACCTGCATTCGATTACTCTTGCCGATCGGTGGGTCATTCCATCCAGATGGTTGTGGCGCGGGTTGATAAGCATTATCGTTGCCGTAAGGTTGCGGCTGAGGATGCGGTTGTGTCGTGATGGGATCGTATATTTGACCTTGCGATGGGTTTTGCATTGGGGACAGTATGTTAGGTTGCGGTGGCCTGAATGATTCTGGTTCTTTCGGACCAGTCATGTAATTTTGAGAAGGGCTGCTATATGCGTTTGGATGTACAGGAATTTGAGGCTGATATGAATTTTGCGCCGGAAATCCTGCTACGGGCGGCACTTGTGGAGAGTTGTACATTTGAGGACTTTGCGAAAACGTATTCTGACCGTAGGGCAAATTTGATTTTACTGACGGATCTATTATATACTTGGATCTGGCCTGAGGCCCGACGCTGGATGGTCGAGACCCTGTTACGTTTGCGCCAGTCGCGGACGAAGGAGGTGGAGGAGGGGGAGGCTGTGCGGCAGGTACTGCACCATAAGGGTTTAACGTTGAATACTGATCGTACGGAGAATGAGTTTGTGGTTGTACAGGTAGTACTCCAATTGGTTGAGGTTGTTGCGTATATATCTGGTTTCCCGAAGATCCATATGCCTGCTTGGTCGGTACTGTGTTCCAATTATGCACAGGTGTAGTTGGTTGTAATGGATTATACATATTCGGTAGGTTTTGGGACGATTTCCTTGTTTGGTCGTGATAGTTTTGATTTATCGGTACTTTTGGTGCATTGCTTTGAGAGTCTTGAATGTAACCCAAGGCTCTGCAAAGTCGTTCTTTCAGCATTACAATTTTTTGCTCTTGACTGTTGCCAAGGTAGTTCAACGCAGATTCAAGATTTCCTTCCGCTGCTAGCATTTCCGCATACTGAGATAGAACACCAGCGATTTTGCCTTCTATTTGAATGTTTCTTACACCTTGAAGTTCCAAGGCTTTTTGCATTATGGTGACTAACTCTACAATTTCTTGTATATCAGCGTCGGATGCTTCAATCAATTTATTTAAATTTCCTGAACAGATATAGCAAATCTGAGCTTGTTTTTTCAAGACGGGGTCTTCACAAGACTTCAAGCGATCTCCAAGCATATCTGTTGAGATATTCATTCGAATATAATATTTCACTTATTTTATGACAACATTGTTTATTTCTTTTCATATTAGGAGCATGACTTGCACTTACCGCACAAAACAGATTGCTCTGAACCATTAGAATGCGTAAAGACAGCAACCAGTATTTCTTTCCAGCAATTTATGTCACTATTCTTGACAACATCGGCCCAGTTTTCACTGACTAATGAGTTAATAAGAGCATTAACTGCTCCACTGTGTTCTGAAAAATATCTGTATTGCGTGCGTGCTAATAAATCTGGACCACCAGCCATCGATAGAATAACAGCATCAGCATATCTTTTATTATCAAAACATAACGAAACTGCTGCTTCGATATTTCCTAACAAAATTGCTTGTGTAATTAGCCCATCTTCATCTGCAATAATGAAAGTATTTTAATAATCATCCTTCCACATATTAATCTCTCGTGGGCTTACCGTTAGAAGTATTTATCTTAAAATTGTCTGCAGGTTTCACGGGGACCGAACTTTTCTTAGAGTGTTCTTGAGCAATAGCATCAAATGCTGCACTACCATCTACGACGTTTCCATTCAGTACCTAAATAAAAATACATTAGTCATAAATGTAAAGAAAACCAAAAATTTTCAACAATAAGTTTAATAACAATAGCATATTCTAATTCACGTGAACTCTTACATTATCGAGATTCGCTACTCCTTCGGTGATAGCACTTATTTCTTCTTGAGGGATGTACTGATTAAGGTTTTTGTTCATGCTGTCTATATTATACCCTAACAGATCCAGTATATCCTTTGTCACATTCTCACTAAAGTAAGCACCAACACAACTCCAAATTTTTTTACTGTGCTCATCTGACGCATTATCGACTTTTCCCTTGCAGTAATCACTATATTGCTCAGTCTTTAGCGTAGCTTCCAATTCATTCGACCGTTGAACTAGATCTGGTTGTGTTATTACTTGCGATATGAACACTTTTCTATTCGAGTTTACTGGCATATTAGAATCTGCTGGTTCACTTTCAAATATTGTTAATTTACCACCAAACTGAAAATGTGTTAAAATGTATTAAAGTTTAGTATCTGTAATTATGACAAATACTTTAATTACTGTAATGTTCATCATATGATACTTACACCAAATGATGCTCCAAAAGGCCTCTTTAACCATTTTGGTGCTTTTGTTAAGATTGGCACTGGTTCTGATTGCACCGCCGGAGGTTTTTGTGTAAAAGGATCCATTCCAGGAAATGAATCAGCAATTTTATCAGAGGTTTCAGTCGAAGCATGTTGTTGACCTCCCAAAAGAGAATAAACAGCCGCATGTCCATCAAAACTTGTACCCACAATTAATCCAGGGTGTCTTGGGCACCATGATACATCAAAGTTCCATTGATTAGTTTGTGCAAGTTCACAAATTACTTCACCATTCTGCATTATGAAATAAAATAAGTTTAAAAAATTACAATAATGTATCATTTATGATATTGTGTGTCCTTATTGACATACAGACCGGTGCGTCCGAGTTCGGGTTCCAACATAATATTCTGTTATCTTTGGCACAGCTTAATAGCAGGTCAGGATCATGTGGATTCCATGCAATGGAAAGTACACCTCGCTGATGATTTTGTAATGTTTTCAAAGGTGACGTAGCTAACCTCAAGTCCCATAATTCTATTACGGGTGCTTGATCATCTTCTGATGCTAAACACAGTTGTGTTGCTACAGCTGGATGCCACTGGACAACTTTCCATCGAACCTTGTTTGGAATGTTTCAAAAAATATTTGTTAAGTATAAATTAAAGTCATACAGTCTTCCAATTTTATATATCAAGATAACTACCTTTGAGTTGGCATCTGTCAGTTTAATAATGGGTTCATTTTTTCTGAGATCCCATATAACACAGCGCTGAGGAAATGTTGATGCAAGTATATGTTGCACTATAACAAGGAATTATCTTTATTTCCAATTGTTTGAAAAAAAGTTGTTTCGGGGAACATGATTCACTATGCAAACCTTGCTTATTCCATGCTATGTGTTGAACATCTTCTAAGGGCTGGCTCCTGGAACCAGGGGTCATTGGCGTATTAGTATTAACAACATCCCAAATATAAATCTCACTTTCTCCTGCACCAGTTGCTAGCAAATTTGCTTGGAATGGATTAAAATCCATTGCTCTGACTGGTCCAGTATGTCTGTCTGGACTGCTTATTAAACAATTACTGTCTTTGGCCAAAATCTTTGAAGCATCATAAATTTTTATTGTGCCGTAGTCACATCCGCCAACAACTAAACCAGCTGGATTATTACCGTATGGACCCCAGATAATTTTATGGAATCTAAAAATGAATCATTTAGTTAGTCAAATCATGTGAATTGCAAAAAATATAATGTATATGATATATTTATATTTTTAAGACCTGTGATCACTAGGTATGCTAGCTTTGAGTTCCATTTCTTGTCCTGCTTGTTGTAAGTTTAATGCATATATGTCCAAACTGGCAGAAGTATTGAAACTAGCATCTAGTTGTTGCGCTGCTGTTCCAGCAGCCAGCAGGATGGGATGTTGGGCAGGTGGAGACCATGCCACATTCACAGTTTTCAATAATTCTTTAACCTTCATCTTGATATAAAACCTAAGAAAATGTTACACTCATTATGAACTATCCCACAGTACACTTCAATATTTATAATGAATTATCTTCTTTGAATAATTCAAGTAGTGGTAGGAGTCAATTTGCCAAGAGAGTGGGCACTTCTGTCACTCTAATATTTTGAATCTATTACTTGCACAGGTTGACTGCGTTCTATTGCTATTTTTGCAAATGATATTTGGATTGTCATCATTGTTGTTACACACGTGTCAGAAATACGTTTCATGATAGACGTTGTATTATGTAAAACAGTACATAAATGCAGAGAAACGTTCAAAAAAATGTTGTATTCCACAATCTACATCTGACAATTACTATTTACATTTGCGGCGCGTACAATGTTTACACAACTGCTCGGACTAGTAAACTTAGTTTACTGGATGCTTGTTCCCTGATAGAAATAGCGTTGCTCTAAAAAAACTACGCTTACTTTTACTCAAAATATGGTTCGGCGATCTTATATTACGAGATTGCCGGACGTGTTGTAAGGACAATCACTGTTTTCTATTCCAGAAATGGTTACATTGACTTCAACACTTTGTTCTCACCTTTATGCACTTAACTGATAGTAAACGATAAGTACTTTATACAAAAAGAATCTGTAACATCAGACAAACTGCATCCACCCGTCAACTCTTCCAACGTGGCGAGCTGCATGCGACGGCTATTGCCGCAGCTGGTGCTGACATCTTCGTGCTTCGTTTCTTGCTCGGCATCAGAAAAGTTATGTAAAGTTACATACAAACGTTCTCCCTAGTTACATCCAACTCCTTCCCGTGGGTAGTATGTAATTACGATGCTGTGCAGTGCAACACTGGATTTTGATATGCCGAGTCCGGTGCAGTGTTAAAAGTGTGTTTCGTTGGTAAAAAACAACAATTAATGTGCCATGAGTTCTTAATTACGTGTACGTACTATCGTCTAAGTTTTTCAACATTATTACAAAGTCCAAAATTTTTTTCTTCAAATGCTCGGATCTGTAATTGCTGAAGAGAAATGTTAGTTTAAACATATACGTCAGTGGCATGATAGAGGTGCCTAATGTATCATTAACAACTGAAGAGGAATAGATCAGAATGTACATGCAAAGTGTATGACTTTGAATAAAGTAAAGAGATCAGAGTAATGTGCAGCGATTGGTCATTGTTATCATAAAATAAATTAATTCAGCTGCATTAACATAAGCATTACTGGCATGAAAGAATTACCTGCAGCGTAAGAAGTATTATTATTTCAATGTCATTTAATATTCAGAACATGGAAAATTTTTTATAATGATCTGTTATTAATTTCTTTGTATAACTTAAATTATTTTAATTTATTGTTAAATATTCAATGATATTATAGTCATCGATTCTCTGTGGTATATGTTATAGACTCTGTTATCTTTGGTATACCAGCCCAAAGTAGGGATATTAACTATACATTTTGTTTTATACTATTAGAAAATGTAAAAAGACTGAAAATGGATAACAAAAATAATGTAACAACCAAATGTACTAAATGTATCAATTTCATTTCTATGCAGTATAAGGCGAAGGCATAAAAGCATTTGATCATAAATTTTAATCATGATACATAATCATATTGATATAATGATATATTCAGTGTCACAATGTGTAATATTTATTATTTTCAGTAATTCTATCCTCATATTTCTTTTATTTTGTGGAAAGACTTTAGTTACATTCATCTGCTGCATAGCATTATTTGTGCTGTAATTTATATAAATCCTAGTTTTTTTCATTGTAATCCATTGTCAATATCTTTTCTGACATTTATTTTACTCTGAGTAACATGGGTTGATGTTAATTGTACTTTGATGTGGGTGCTTGCTCGGTGTTTTAGTATTGCAACACCCAGTCTTACTTCTTCTTAAAAAATTGAAGTACAAAGGCCAAATATGCATTTTCCTTTCACATTCTACATTTATGTGTACACTGGAACATTAACTATTCATGAACGATAATGTAAAACTCATTTTTTATGTTCTTTATTACATTTTTTGCACTAATATTTATTGCATTTAAGTATCATATATCTCTAATACTTACCTTCAATTATATAACGGTAAATCTTAAAAATTTGTCAATCGGAATAATTGTAACTCTGAAAAATACACAGATTATAAAAATATTGGAAATGCATCCTGTATAATAACGATTACGTTCATGTTTACCTTCGGTTTCTAAGGATAATGTGGGCGAGGGGAACAAACATTCTTGGACCGCCACTGGTCTTTCTTAGGTGACCCGCGTCCTTGGAGTTCATTCCGATATTCCGATCTTTCCGACAGTTCATGAAACTTCGTCGCGTTTTAATACCGATCAAAGTTCAATTTTTTAAACATTTGCCATGGCTTTTATCAATAATTGTCGAGTACAAGTCTTGGAATATTAATACGATTTAACCGTGCTGTTACTTTCATAGGAAGATCGAATGGCGAAAGACCTGCAAACTTTGCGCAAACGTTGAAAGTGGCGAAGGCGGTATTTCATTCCCTGAGTCAACATGTCTTTGTGAACGAATAGAAATAGTTAATAACATGTGCCCTGAATACATGAATTGATCATCTGTTCATCTGATACGTATGTACATGACATGAAGGTAAGTAACAATGCAGTGTTAAATTATACAATTAAGATATAATATTCACGTTGTAGTGAGCAGAAGATTAATCCTTGTGTGCAGTCGTTGACACCCTAATGATTATCATTCAGCACAATTTCTAATAACATCAAAATATAAATATACAGGTGACTCTTGTTTAACACGGTACTTTGCATAAAATTAAGCCCGGCTATTTCAAACAAAATTATTTATTATTTTTTATTGTACTGCTGCTTATGATAATCACAATTACTTTTATCTATTTCCTCGAAAAATTTTATTTTGCTAAAGGTCCCTTTAAATGTAAAAAGAATAATTTATCCAATCACCGATACGGCAGAAGTGTAGTAATTTTTGAAGATAGTGGAATGAGTCGCTGATGAAAGAACTGACGGATAATTCATGATCGTTTTTTCCAGTCGGTAGTAGTACGAAAAAATTTTCGCTTTGCGATGACCCGACCCGAAGATCACGAGGAATTAACGATAACTCAAGTCGAGAGTCTACGATAAACCTGGCGTTAGTCGGTGAAATAAAAGAAACGGGGGTATTCCTAAAATTCGTCAGAGCGGGGTTTCACTCGTTGCAAGCAGAGTGCTGCCTACTGTACGGGATCCCCGTTAATTGGCTTCCGATATGATAGAGGACTGAATAAGAATGAAAATGTGGCCCCGATTCAGGAGAGCATGTTGCCTGTGGGCCATCGTTTCCTCGATAATCTTATTGGCAACAATTATTCTCGTCTCGTCAGGATATGGACAGAACAACGACGATAATTACCTTTCATCGCGGTAAGTAACACCTACACTCAGGAAACTTACTGTGTCTAATAACAAGATATTGCATCATACACTAATACTGCATTTTAAGGAAACTGCTGAACTAATCAGATATGAGATATTAGTACAAATAGCAACTAAAATAGTATATTATTTTTAACGATATATAAATGGAAATTGCTAATAGGGGAGCTTCATTGAATTGCATTATAACAATTGATTATTAATTACAAAAGAATGAATTTGTCTGTTGATTATTACAAATCCACAACATATTTTTTCATTGTATAGCATATTAAGTTTATTTTTTTCCTTGTGCGGTGGAAATATTTTGACCGGATAGAATTACATGAATAAATATTTACGTGCTTTTACAAAAATCGTACATACAAAAAATATTGGGTGGTATACTACAATTTTGACGCGTGAGAGATTTGACCAAAAAAATTAGTGTTATAATAATACAAGTGCTTTAATTGCAGTTCTTCGGAACATCCGTTGGATTATATCGATCGTAGGGGAATCCATGTAATAGTTGGTCATTACGTTGGGGACTCCGTGGATCCTGCGAAAAATCCGAATATTACAAAAGGTGAGTATCACTAACAAATGCTAAGACCGATAATTAAATACAAACAGTAACAAATTTAATATTTGTCGATTTTAGAGATTATTAATCAAAACATGTTCGATCCACGACCGTTCGAAGGAAAAGATGGAGAACCAGTTGTTATACCCGCCAAGGACTTTTACAAAATGCAGCAACTTTTTCAGATCAACCGTTTCAATCTAATGGCTAGCGATCGTATTCCACTGAATCGATCTCTTCGAGATGTTAGAAAGAAAAAGTAACCGTTTGTACTTATCTTTTAGAGGCTGATTTCTGCTCACGTTCGCGTATGACAACAATTTTTTACTTAAATAAATTTATTGCAGGTGTATTTCAAGGTATTCAAATTTAGGTGATCTACCAAAGACGTCGATCGTTATAGTTTTTCATAACGAAGCGTGGAGCACTCTGTTGAGGACCGTGCATAGTGTTATTAATAGGTCTCCAAGACATTTGCTGGAAGAAATCATTCTTGTCGACGATAATAGTGACAGAGGTAAATTGAACGATTGAAAGCAATTCAAGGCCCAATTATCATTCAATCTTTCCTTAAAAACAATTCAATTCATGTAGCAAATCGTTGTGTTTTAGAATTCTTAAAAACACCTCTAGATGAATATGTAAAAGGTTTGCAAGTACCGACGAAAGTTTTACGATCGGGCAAACGAGTAGGTTTAGTCAATGCTCGACTTTTGGGAGCAAACGAGTCCAAAGGCGAAGTACTTACATTCCTCGATGCCCATTGCGAATGCACGGTTGGTAGGTAAGCTCTTACTATTAGGACTAATATGAACACTTTTCTAAATAATAATTATACCAACTGTCATCGATATATCAAAATAAATATTAATTACTAATATTTACCGCGCGTAGTATTATCCGTATTTAAATCTTTAACGGGCATATTGACTTCATTTATGCATGATATACACTACTAATGAAATTCTTTGTCATTTTAGGCTGGTTAGAACCATTGCTTGAAGCAATAGCCAAGGACAGAACTCGTGTGGTATCTCCCGTTATCGACATCATTAATGACGATACTTTCAGTTATGTAAGGTATGTCATTGACTCACTGAACATATCTTGATAAGGACTTTAAAAATAAGTGTCGTATTTCCCTTTGCTAGATATAAATCTTTGTATTGATGCAGTATACAAATATCTGTGGCCCTTATCTATTGATATTATGTTCGATACATTGTATGGCGTAATAATCGTTTTTTCGATACGGTAGCAATTCATAAGTAGTAATCTGCAACTGTGTGAATGAAGTTTGTGTATTATGGAGAAATTTACGCGAACGTAATAACTGATAATCAAGTATTACACAACACTAACAGAATTTTATCTAAAAAAACATCAAGTTTCGTTCACGAATTCGCACTCAAACATACTCCGGCAAGTTTTACCGGCTGTTTTAGAAGATGTACCATTACATATGCTAGAACGTATATAATTTCAACATGACGGGTTGTCAAGCTTATTACTCCAGAAATGTAAAAATAACAGTAGATACTAAATTTCATACTGTATAAAAAATGTATAAGCAATATTACAAATGCACAATCCTATCTTATTTTTTACGCTATTGATTATGATTCTTAGCGTTAATTATCTTAGGTTATTGCGCTGTGCAGGTCATTTGAGCTGCATTGGGGTGCATTCAATTGGGATTTGCACTTTCGTTGGTTAACACTCAACGGAAGATTATTGAAAGAAAGGCGCGAGAACATTGTGGAACCCTTCAGAACACCGGCAATGGCAGGTGGTCTGTTTTCCATGAACAAGGATTATTTCTTCGAACTCGGCAGCTATGATGATCAAATGCGAATCTGGGGAGGGGAGAACCTCGAGCTCTCCTTTCGCATTTGGCAATGTGGTGGTAGCGTGGAAATCGCACCATGTTCGCACGTAGGACATCTGTTTCGAAAATCGTCGCCATACACTTTCCCAGGCGGTGTCGGTGATATTCTTTATGGAAATCTAGCCAGGGTCGCCCTGGTTTGGATGGATGAGTGGGCAGAATTTTATTTTAAATTTAATCCTGGTAAGTAGAATTAACTGGCCAATGCACCATTGAAAACGACGTGAGTAAAATTGTATTATTTTCCACGCAGAAGCAGATAGATTAAGGGACAAACAGCAGATTCGATCTAGAATCGCTTTGCGTGAAAGACTGCAGTGTAAAAGCTTTTCGTGGTACTTGAATAACATCTGGCCAGAGCACTTTTTTCCAACGGATGATCGATTTTTTGGCAAAGTAAGTTGAATAAAAAGTAATCATTATAAATGTACTTAAGTCTCAATAAATATGTGTATAGTATGTAGGGTTTGGACGATAATATGTATACATGTTTAGCGCATATAGTCAGAAATCTTAATGGTTTATGTACAGATAATTTATTACTTAAAAATTTCTGACTGTTGATGCGATAAAGTGAAAGAAAAGTTCATATTCTACCGGTCATATTTTCTTCTTTTTGCTAAAGACATTTTTTGAATTTAGATTATACATGTTTCAACGAAAAAATGTCTTATGAGACCGTCGTCGAAAGGTTCATACGCTCAACCTTCGGGATATGCAGTCTTAGAGACGTGTATAGGCCGTCCTACACTTGCTCAGATGTTCGTAATGACCACTGACGGTGTATTGATGACCGATGAGAGTGTTTGTGTAGATGCGCCCGAAAGAGATACAAAACATGAAAAGCCTAAAGTTAAAATCATGGCGTGCAGTGGTTTTCCGAGACAGAAATGGCGGTATGATGAAAAGGTACTTCGTATGAACTAATATTAAATATCTCCCAAATATTTTTGCTGCCTATGTATAAATCACGTTCTGTTTCTTAATGGTAGACGAAAATGTTACTACACGTATCTTCCGGAATGTGCCTTCAGGCTTCGTCAAATCCCGATGAAGGTCCTGTAATAGCGGCCTGCACTAGAAATATTGATCAACATTGGCAACTAGAAGAAGTACCTTGGAAATAATGGTATCAGTATTTAATACGCAATGAATTAACTAAACTAAGAAGATCTACCAATTTGATATTCCTCTACTTAACTTCCTAATTTTGTACGCGTATCTTCGAAAGATACAAGTTTCCGCCCCTTTTTAATACATTATGATTATTTGGACGATAACTTTCCCAGTTCTTACTTTCTCTCAAGATATTATTCTTTTGACGAAGAGCACGGAATTGAAATATTTTGTGAGCATATTGTTCATGTTAACTACGGGAGAATAAATCTTACATAGTCTTTTTCACAGAGAAGACTGAATCACGTATTTTATATACGTACGTATGTACATGCATTCATGTACGTTTATGTGCTGATTGTATTCTTGATGTACACGTGTACGTTTTGTTAAGACTTTTAACTATAATGTAAAATAAATTACTCTACGGACAAACTGAAAGTTCTCAATGTTTTCTTTCCCACTGTGAGAAAAGGCGTTCTTGTATTGTAAGGTAATCTCGATACTTAAAGACAGCAATAGACGCTCGCTTCCTGTAGTTCCCGATGTTTCCTTTATGCTTCCAGAGAAACCTACGATAATGAAGGTAAGTACGAGCAACAATCGCGGTATAAGTCGGTATTTTTCTTTGGCGCATACCGCGTTCTAGTTTTCATTAAGAGATGTTTCATCGTTGCGTTCCATTTCTATGGATTAATTTGTCTAAAGACATTTTACATAGGATTAACTCATCAGGGCCTTGCGCAATAACTTTTTTTTATATGGTGCCATTAGCTTTTTTACTTGCAACATAATTTACATAACATTGCGAAGATCCACGCGCCATGAAAATCCCTAATTGGGATGATTATGAAAGATCTTTGATGATGGTAATTAGAAGTATCACTTGTTTTCAAGAAGAAAATATATCTCTGAATAGTTTATAGTTTTTGCAACGTGCTCGTATTAATAAGTCATAAGCCACGTCTTACTACGCAACGTTTTGTGCCACGCAGAAATATTCCGTCTACTTAGTATGGAGACGAAGACGTCGATCTGTTACGGTCGAGTGGCTAATTTGGAAATGCCTTAAACAGTGATGATCGCGCTGTCGCAATTCTGGAGAAGATCACTGTACATTGTGAGTGATTCACTAGCGGTTTAAGGATACGCACGAAGAGTCATCTTCATTGTCATCGTTTGCAAGGCCGTATCGAAGGCAGTGCGGTTTCTGCCTAAAAATGGTTGTGAATCTAACCCGAGAGTTTATATATAGAATGAAGTTTCCTAGACGTACAAATGACGTTGGCTTTAAACAATTGTAATATATTTAAGACAGTTAATTGTTAGGGCAAACAATGCGAAAGAAATAATCCACAAAATAACTATGTGCAGATTGATTATTAGCTTTATTATCAATGTTATATAATATTATAAAATATATAACAATCTGTGCATTTGTATTTTACTTTCAGTTATGTTAAAATTTTCTAAAATTACGGATTTTTTATTTAATCTTTGCTACTTCCATTTATTAACGAATACCTTCCGAAAAGCTGCAGCAGCTGGTAACATCTATTTAATTAATAATAATATTCTGAATGTGGGAGTCGTGTCGTACCAGCTGAAACATTTGATCATCTTACTGGATCAACTGCTGTTGCAAGTTCTGACATCGATGGAACCCGACGTCCGTAATGAAACGTAACGATCATCAAGGATCTCGGCTTCTTTCCCGGTCAGCTCTGATTACCGGCGGTAGGCAAATATATTCGCCGAAGGCTGCTATCACGTTCTTCATGGTTTCCACATAATGCGCGAAGTCTCCTCGACAGCACTGTTATTAGCTTTAAGGCGGTGCTTCTGCGAACCTTCTGACCCTGCACGTCGATCTAAGGCATCTGCACGTTGCATCATTCTGATACCCTTTCGTTCCTCGCAATGTCCATTTGCATTTCCCTTGACAAATACATACATCAATGGAATCGACTACGTGAGGAACGAAAGTGATAATAAAAAGTTATCACTCAGGAATTGCTGTTTACTCATAATGACCCGAATTAATAAAACCATTTTCCTGGATCAAGATTCAACTAAATAGGAACCATGTACACTAACGTCCATGTATCATAGACAAAATATACCAATTTTATACCAAGAGTAATTATTGGAGATTACCTTAATAGAGGCTTATAAGATTCATCTATTTTTAATTTATTCGCAGCGTTTCTAATGATACTACTGACTGTGGATAGTACATTTTTTATGTATGTATCACATTAGTGATTTTTATAAACGTTTAAATAGGTAATTTGCGTGTGTTACTAAAGCTTCAATTACCGGGAATTACTACCAATTCTCGCAAGCATTCCTGTTGTGCGAATATGTGGGTGTGCTTAGACGGTCACACGATATGGTTTTCCTTGAATAAGAGCCTCAGAAGCTGTAATTTGTAGCGCTGATCGGTCTGCTCGGCCCAATTCGGTGGTAACTGGGTCAAAGTCACTTCCTCGGCGAGGCCAAGAATCCGCGCATCGCCGATGGCCGATTCCTTCGACTCGATCAGATGACCCGCGGGCTAACTTTGGCCGAGATGAGTAGCGTAGACTTTTATTTATTGTCGCCTACGATACGGAACCGCACATAAAGGCCGCGCGGTACTATTAACTACGTGGCGGGCTTCTTCGTGATTCATTGATGCGGCAAGTATGAGATCGGGAACCTGTTCCATCGTAGCAAACAGTGGTGTAACTGAACGATGGTAGCCAGAAAAGATAATCCCTCCTGTTCCTCACGTTTCTCACCTTTGCTGTTTAATCACAAAGCTAGCACCGCGCAGTGTCCAGGTCGAATAAGCTAAATTATTAGAACGTAAGCGTCAATAGGTTTTCAAAAGTATCGGCGATCAAGTTTCAGCGATTTCCAGCAATGCATTATCTACCTGATAAAAGGATATTTGCTGCAAATGAGTATGAATGAATGAATAAATATTTTTTATGGATTTGTAACAAAGAACGAAGTAACGAAGTAACGAAGTCAATGCACAGTTTATTGATGTATTCTTGTAAGGAGTTTGCTTCCGTTGACTTTTCCTGCAAGACAATCATTGCGCTAAAGTTAACAAAACTGTGTTTCGTCCGAAGTATCGACGAGTGTCCGAATAGTTTAGAAGTTTGCTCGCCATTTGTGTACTCGGTCACGTCTCGCCGACTCGTCCACCAAGAGTCCGAGTGTTCCGGTTCTCACACACCTATGACCCTGGCCAAACAACTGTTTCCCGCATTAATTGCGGTGCTTTGTCCTTTGGGAAGGGGAAAGCCATCATTTTCTGGAAGCAGGAAGCTGTTTTCGTCTCATTCGCGATTGACCCCCCCGCACGGGGGGCGTGGACGTCAAGTCGTTTGGAGAATGTGAGTACAAGAGCGAGAAACAATTTTGCGAAACTACCGCGGTCAGACGACTTCTCTGGAGAAAGCAAGGTGTAGTCCCTGCCTTCTGTAGCTTCGTCTTTTTATCACAACAGGGTTTCTTGCCCCAGTCTAGGATGCTTTTGTTCATCGTCCACGAGCTGTAATGACCATACACTTTTCTGTCGCATGGTTTGAAAGTGATACAAGATCATTGCAGCCATGGATAAGTACGTGAAAATGGATGTGTAGGGTGAAGACAGATTACCACGATTTTCAGAGCCGAGAAGAACGTTAAGATTTATCTTATTTCATGAAAAACGTGCCTTGTATATATACACATCGACAATTTTTTAATGAAGTATGATAGCTTTCTCGATTTTCCGCACGTAATTGGTGCAAGGATTAAGAGACTTTTTGTGTATAAAATATAAAATTTTTTAGTATGCTGTACACTTTCAATTATGATTATTACTTTAACTCCTTGTAGTTTAATACAACATTAAAGTTGCGAATATTAATCGCTTAAATCTATTTCAGAAATTTATAACTCTATTTTACCGTCTATACTTTACTTTACTATTCGTAATTAGTTTTTGATGAAGCTTTAAAATATCTCTGATTATATTTTATTCATGTCTATGATGAAAATCGAAATAAATGACTGATCAGTCACAGAGGGGATCTTTATTGGGGTATCAATAATTCAATGAGTCAATGGCAGCACCTTTTAATTTATTCTTATGACATTAAACTTTTAATGGATAAAGAAAACACAATATAACGATAATTTCTTTAAAACGAATAATTATTTATATATGTATATATACCTATATACACATATATTTCTGGAATGTTACATATTGACATATATACAGTCACCACTATGCTACACAACGCGTGACTACATAGCTACTACAGTTTCTTACACGTAAAGTAAGAGCGACGAGCGCACCGTGGATTCGCTTTCACGACCGTTCATAAAATTCTCGGAAACATGATATACGGCTTTAGGTAAACAAGCTCTGCGTATTATTCTCCTGAAGTAAACTAATATAAAAATATTCGGTGGAAGTACCTATCTTAATGTACGTTCTAAAATATTATTGTCTCCAGAGGTACGTACGAAATTTATTGTAAAATTATTTTAGACGTAAACATCCTCGCAATTTAAGTCGACACGGTTACACCGTCGTTTCAGGATAGAAAACGATTAATACTAAAATCGTCGGCGTGCGCGGCAGGCTGACCAGCTCCTGGCTTTTTCTACTCGATTCGAAGGCACTGATTTCTCTGTTAAGGATGTACGGCCAGTTGGTGAAGGTTTACTGTCGCCGTAGAAGAAACTTTACCAGTGAAACTCATTTATCGATATATTTATTGCGTAGATTATGCTTTTTGTGAAAATCAGGTCAGTAAGGTTCGATGCATTTCACGTAAGGAAATACGGTTAGAGTAAAAAATCATGACTACGTAAAATCAGTTTAATTTATCGGTAAGTCTTTCAATACAATTCTTTGCCGGAAAGTTGATAGCTGATTTTTCGATTTTGCCAATAGAAAAACGTGTATGTCGGGAATGGCATAAATGTGCAGGCCGTACATCTTGAAAAACGGTTGCGCTGGGCGTGGAAACTTGCTTAAATCTAGTTGTTCTAAAGGTAACGAGCGCTTACAGCTTTCTCGGCTCACGGCGCTGTCCAGGTGGTTAAACAGTAAATACGTATAATTCGGTAACCTCGGTGAAATCACAATCGTGGTACGATTTATATATTATATTCAATAAAAATAGATGAAGAAATATATGAAGAGTTCTTTATACAGGTTTTAGTACATATCGCACATACGACTGACTGTAGGTGTAAAATTGCAGGAATAAGGCAGGCGCGACACGGACTAACGCTTTATATACGTATTAATTCCCGGTTACTCGATTCACTTGAGCCATTGAAAACAGTCGCGCATCACTGAAAGTTCACAGTCAGACTCGACTTAAGTGAACCGAGATACCTTAGCTAGTAATTAATATTTATTAGCGACAGACGAATGTCGTTCTTACGTCTCGTTTATTCCACGTCATTATTCTTCGCGAATTTCATTGCACGATGACGGCCACTTATTAACAGCGATAATAATTATCGCTGAAATTGCATAGGACGTTCGCGGGATCGGCATTTGGTAATGTATAATCTGTTAAACTAGTCATTGTAATTCTAATGAACCTGTCGCCAATTAATAGTGGCCTGGTGGAAGAATACGTCTGTTTAAATTCAGCAATGGAATTTTCATGGATAATAAAATGTGATAGCTTCATTTATATTTCATGTGAATTAGAATTTTTTACACACATGACTTTAGTGAAAAACTTTACTGTATCATTTGCTTTAATATATTGGATATGTGAAGTTTCAAATTATTCTTGATGTACCATAAACAAGGGGAATCATTATTTTTCCCAGTCGGATATCGACTGTGCCGATCCACGCGGAAAATCCTGTTAGCATAATAAAACGCAAGTATAAAAATAGTAATCTTATGAGATTCGACTAACTAAATTGAGCCTCGATACGAAGTCTATTATCTATAGGTACATATGTGCGTTCACGTATAATATATTATTCGTTTATTATATGAAATCTATCTTCGACGCGGTTTTACGTACACGCATATGTACAAACATATTTCGCATATATTTCGTTTTTTGTATATATATTTACCTCTAGGGAACACTTGTGAACAACAATCCGTAAAGTTATATAGTAGTTATTTATTAGCTACAGATCGCAAATGAGGGTAACATGAAATTCACGCCGTTGATTTGTGTAAAATTCGAAATACAGGAGACAGTAGTAAGATAATATATGTAAAGGCAAAAAGTATGATGCGTCAGCCTTCAATTGTTCATTGTTTAAGTCGTGACTTTCAAAAAAAACGTGTTCCGCAAATTCGCCGAGTCTAACGTTTGTAATTCACGCAGTGGCATCGAAAAACTTTTGAGGTCAACAGTATTTTGTAGCAAAATATATCTTCAACTGGTTTATGCACTACTGCGTCAAAATCAATAAAAGTAAGATTCTTTATTTGCAAAGTTATTCTCATAAAGTTATTGACATTTTAATATTTTCGTATCACCCGAACCGCACATAACGGTTCTTTATAAAATTTTCATCCGCTTCGTGCAGTTGAAAATAATTATTTATACAAATTTCATCCAATTTACTCTTTCCGGCTAATGAAATTATTCGGTGAATATTCAATATTAGGAATCGAGACACAGCAAGCACAGCTCGCTAACGTTTTTCCATTCTTAAACTGGTCCATCTCTATTTTCTTCTATATTTCGCGTTCTGCGCAAGTTCAGAGTTTTGTGAGCTTAGGTAGTTTGGTTTGCAGGTTGTCGCAATGTCGTACGAAATTTCGCAATGCACGTTAGTGAAATCGTGCACGTAAAGTCCGTAACTACGGAGGATGAGATGAAAGGTGAAACAAAAATAAGCCGGCGTCTGACGCAAAGCGCGAATAGAATGAACGGTCGAAATTTTCGCCGAATGTCCGTGGCCGTTCGGCGTAAGTGCCTGAATTTTGCGCGGAATCTCGCAGAAAATACCGGGGAGTGGTATAAACGGGTCGGGCTTTGAATGGATCATCTCGTACCGGGTTCGCGTGTTGCCTTCTTTTTTTACGTAATCGCCAAGTTGCGCATGATCGTTTCATCGATCATAAAAGGCGAAACAAGCGCAATCTTCGTAAAATAACAATGCCACGTGAATCATTATTCGGGAGGCATCACGCGTATCCTTCGGCATTTTGCTCGCTCGTAAAAACACAGGGCATAACATTCCTTCGTGCTTTTTAGAATGATTCTCTCGTAGGAGGTTGATAATGAAAACACCAAGTGTAAGGTTTAAGGAAGAGACGGAAGGCTGTCGGCCGAAATGTCAGTGAAAAATGTTCTCCTTGAGCTGACATAAGAAGCGCAGTTCCCTCGGACAAGTAGAAAGGCTTTCGCTCTGTCCGGAGAGATGCCGGTAATCACCGGCGTTTATCTCTTTTTCCGCTGCAAATTCGCGATAAATATATTCTTTCGCGTGCGGATGATTGTGGGAGGCAGCGGGGAAACCGATTTCCGAGGCTCCAGTACCGATCGGTAGGATCTCTCTCCTCTCTCTCTCTCTCCTCTCTCTCTCTCTCTCTCTCTCTCTCTCTCTCTCTCTCGGCCTCCCGATCTGCCGACACCCTTCTCGCTCCCGGCAGTGTGTCGATCCTCGTCGCGCTGTGGCTCCTTTATTGCGTTTCACTTTCGCGATGAGCTTGCCAGTCCGATCGGGGCGTGGCAAAAGTGTAACGCAAGAGAGGTCCGAGGCCACGTTCAGCCGGATTCTATATAACGCCAGTCGAGAAAAACAGGGCATTTGCCATCTTTCGCGCTGCTAACCGAGAGCTATCGCGGCCTTAGTCACACCTAACTCACCGGATTTGAGCGCGCTTATCGCGCCGTTCCACCTGCGGCACGTACCATTTCCGCGTGGATCCCGTAGAAAGTTCAAAACGGGCCATTGCGGAAGATCTTGAAATACTTCGTAAGTCGTTTCTACGGAATATCAAACGATACCTTCAAGTCGACAAAAGGAGGAGTAAAACCGAGCAATGCTTTTAAAGTAATTTCGAAGCAATTAATGACACTCAATTGTTTTCGCTGCGATGTCAAGTTAAAGAGTGAGATGGCGTTTTTATCATTTTATTACACATTTATTCACAACGCGTAGACACTGGGCGTGTCCCGTCTACGAGTAGAAAGTGCAAAACAGCACATGACGGGAGATCTTGAAATAATAATTCGTTACGAGAAGTTTCTTACTGTAAAGTACATTAGTACGAAAGTTGTAGAATATTTGAAATTTCAATGTGTTCGAAAATTTACATCATGGACTTTTAATATGACAAATGACCTTTTATTTATTCGCGCAATTACCTTTCTCATAGTATTTTCCATATTGTGCGTTGTTTCGAAGGAAAAAATTATTTTCAGAAGGTTCAGCTTCGTCAGATCTTTTGCAACGGGTTCATCGCAAGATCCACCCTATGCTCAGCGAAATGCACTTACAGCAGAGATGAAGGCACGATTGTTCGTGGAATAATGGGAGGAATTAGTCAGCTGTTATTGCGGGCGGATGCATATCGGAAATTGAATCGGCGTATGCGTACCCGTCCGATATATGTACACCAACCTGCGCGCTCCGGAAGTGGAGAAAGTAATTGAAAGACCGACTGGAGATACTCGACAATTATACCCACCGCGACGTCCTATCGTTCCTCGGAAGAATGCAAACGAGTGGCCCCGCAGTTTACTCTCCGTGTATCGCCGTAGTTGCCAGTCATCGGCGAAATAATTACCCTCGCGCCTCTTCCGCCATGGAAAACGGCGCGTTTACCCAGTCATCGTCCGGGTTAAGCAAGGTCAGCCAGATCTTTCGACTCTCCTAACGTCCCGATCGTCATTAGCCCCATGAATTTTCAACAACTACAGCCGGCTTGTAGCACTCGCCGTCATTCTTGCCTGGAAAGTGCCAAAAACCGCGGGGAACAATTTGCCTCGATTGTACTTGCAGTTGAGCTCACAGCGGGTACCAATGATCCGTGAAATAATAACTCTTCTGACGCTTCGGCGGTGGAAAAGATCGCGCCGGCGAGTCATTGTTCGGGTTAGCAAGGTTAAGATAGACCTCTCCGTGCAGCCACGTCCGGTATCGTCGGCACGGGTTTTCTTACAGACAAGTCTTCGTCATCTTTCACCGCTAGAGTCTTTCATTCCGCGGATCTTTCGTCGCCAGTGTCTTTCACCGCACGAGCTTGCTCTTCAATTATATCAGGCGGCACGATTGCCTCTTACGTGGATTGAACTTTATTGCACAAATTATTAGCATTCGTTGCTGGGCCGTTTTTGCAAAAAAGCTTAAAAGTTGTGCAAGTTTCCCGGTGTTGGAACTTTTTATTACGATTTTAATATGCAGAGTTTTCTACAAAGAAGTGTCTTGCGATGAAAAAGTGATACGTAAAGACAGTAATTGTCGGATTAGCTTGTTTGAGGAATAAGATATGATTCAAGGTTACGCTGCTTAGAAAGTATGAATTCGCGCATGAAAAATCCCTTCATCTTTATGCTTGCAATCTGCATCGCGGTAAATAGCGATCATTTACGAGATAATTATCGTATAATTCTTGCAGTACCAGAGGTGTTGAGCTTGCAAATCATCGTCCCGATTCAGCAAGGTTAGCACGGATCTTTCACTGTGTCAACACTAACACCGCTGTACTATGATAAATGATTCTGACATTGACATTGCACTTTAATTAAGGCCCATTACAGCTAAATACTGTCTGAAAAAACCCACAATTTTTCTTTACACGTAAGATTTCCCCCAAGTTTATTCGTCTGTTCGTTCATCTTAAATGACTGATTTTTAGCTAGAAAATAGCGATTAAATGAGAAACGATAATATTGCCCAAACGTAATTTTCTGTTAGCGTAGTTTCCTTTCCCGTTATTCGGTTTTTCGTTTAGAATTTTTCTGCAGCATGGACAGATCGACGAGCAGATCATAGCCGACGTCGGCGGTGGTTAGAAAGTGCCGATCCATTTGCACCTATCGTAAGGAGCGGAAGGCGATTAGATCGTTCCGCGGCAGGTGAAGCCCTCCAGGTATGCGGTTTTCAGCGACCGTCCGCAGGAAACGCGCGATATATCATCATTGTGCATGGGATATTGCTGTAGCCGTTCGCTCGTTACTCGCCACTTCTTGCCGCTCATCGCAGACAGGAAACGGCGGTGCCTTTCCACAGATTTTTTCGCATTTCCACGCCTTTCCACGGATACATACACACCGATGCAAACGACATTGCTCGATCGCGTCTCTCTTTCTACTCGATGGCGCTCTTGATGGGAACTTCTCGCCATTTCCCCTCGTCCGCCGATACATCACCGGAAGGTGCACACCGCCTTTTCATCAAGATATTTCTCCCTCGCCTTGTAACAGGCCCTTACTTTGCACGAAATTGTTACCAGATGATCACGAGAGTATTCAAATTCAAATAGAACTTGCACGAAAGGATACGAAGTTTCTGATGTTCAGAAGAGCAAAGAAAATATGTACGTTGAACTTTGTTTGCAATTCATTTTTCGATCATAGTGAGATGGTTGATTAAGATTTGCTTTGACAACCTAACAGTGCAGCGGACGTGGAGTAATACGACGTGACATGTTTACAAAATGAAGAGAATGGAAACTTGACGGAGGATGACGGGGATTAATATAATCCCGCGGAAAAGGCTTTCAATGAAATTGTACACCGCAGCCCTAGTTATCGATCCCACGTTCGCCAGTACCTTCTAATTCCTTTTTTCTCGGACATCCAATAAGTACGACGCGTTTCCAACAGTCGTCGAAAGTGAAATTATTAAAGACATGCTTTCTCTTCTTCGTATTACATCCATTTCATGGACGCTACGATTTAGCATTTTCCAATCTTTACGACAGGTCATATTTCGATCACTCCGTTAACCGACTTTTCTTCTCGGAATTTCGTAAAATACTCTTCGATTATGTGTTCGTCGCCGTTCTAGCTGGATAATACGAATTTTAATTACTCACGACAGAGTCGACGAACTTACCAGCCTCAAGCGGTTTCTCAAATTTGCTCAAAGGGCAATGGACAAGAAGATTACAGTTCGGCCAGTCGATTTCTAAACGGCTATTTTATTATCGGGTAGTTTTAGATGAATGACTACGACGACCCGCAGACCCGTATTGCGTACAAATACTTTGAATTCACTTTCTTGGCCGTAAAATCGAGGGCGTCGTCTCCTGCCGATCGCTGCAACGTGTTTTTTGCAATAACCAAGCACCAGTTCTCCGTCTTTCCTGTTCATTAAGGTAGCTTCTTTTGCAGCGGCCACGTTTATGCCGCTTTGCAACGATTCTTACCGTGCACGTTCGCGAATGGACGTTTGAATTCCACTGAGATATCGAGCCGAGGGGATAATTCGAAGAAATTCCTTAATACCCCGTGTTATCCTTTTTTGCGAGCGATTACACAGATTCCATGAATTTTGCGCATCAATCTCCGGCAATTTCGCGTTACCCGAGTTTATCCTATTTCATTCTGCTTTTTGTTCTGGCTTTCGTCGAAAAATGCTGATTAACGATGCACGAAATGATGCGGAGCACTTCTCATTCACTTTCTAGCTCGTAAAATAACCCAAGTTCCTTCGTAGAATACTCATTTTTATTTGCGAAATCTTATTAGACCGAGGTAAGAATATATCGATAGAGGATAATTCAGTTCGATACATTTTTACTATCGTGAAAATTATCTAGATCTTCATTAAAGAAACTACAGATTCAAATAATTCCCCTAAATTCGGAGTATGAAGTGTATTCAGATGTTACAACAGATATGTAATACAAAAATTACATCGAAAACTTTTCTGTTTCCCGGTAAAGTTTGTTTTGGCTGTAAGAAATTTCCTTCGTTTTCCTCGTTTCTCTTTTTGTATGTCGTTGCACATTTTTGCACGGTTCGTAAAGGCCTGATCAGACGGCGTTCGGCCGACCGTTTGAGAAAAAACGACTTCTTCTTGGAGAAGTGAAGCGTCGGAAGGCCCGGACGGTTGTCTCTGTCGGGCAGTTCACAATAACTCGGGCGGGTCTGACCGAACGCGAGGAATGCATCGTGAAAGGTGGATACGACGGTGATGTCGATCGATGAGATTGCGACAGTCGCCGAGCTACAGGGGATTCGTCCTATCCCTTTTCGTTACGACACTTCTCCGTTTCCTCCGACGGCGACAACCGTTGTCAGCGTCTTGTCGCCTTCGTCACGAGCGAAAGCTTTTCGGATTAAGATTTACTTCTCGCGTATGTGTGTCGTCAGCCGCACAGCGGAGATCATTTTTCACAGGAGAATAACATTAGAGATCGATAATGCTGCGTATACTTTTAGCGGTACGCGCATGTGTCTCGTATTAACGGTGATTTTTGGATCAGTATAGTGAGACGTTAGTTGAAAAAGGAACGTAAATTTTCTCTGAGATTGTCCGAAGCAAGTCCGTCCTCGCGTGAAACCTTCAGCCGATGGTCGTTTAAGATGCAAGTATCGTTGCGAAAGTGCTGAGTTATCGATGTAACAACGAATCGAATGAATAAATTAATGAAAGAGATAACGGATTAATTAACTTCTCGGCGTTGTTCGTCGTTTAAACGATAATGGAGCAGACACGTTACGTGGTACGGTGGTTCGTACGGATGGAATGCATCGTGAAAGGTGGATAACCGAGGCGACGCGATCGACGGAATTGCAACAGCCTGCAAATTACAGGGGAGAGAACTCCTTTTTTCATGGCTCAGCCTTTCCTACCTACGACTTTTCTGCGGATCGATCGGCGGATTACCGTGGAAAACGGCCAACGGTACCTAAGCAGCCTTACTCTTTTCCTGTTTAAACGCTTTCCATCCACGACTTTTCTGCCAATCTTACAGTCTTTCGTTCCGTTGCGGCTAGACGATTATCTATAAGTCATTATGAGAGATCAGTGGAAAATCAGAGGAAACACCGGCGTGTGCATCGTTCGCGGAATCCTCACAAAACCGATCCGCAGGTAACAGTCGAGCACGCGTTCTCAAGTCCCTCCTTGTCACTTCCATTCGTCGTAAAATCGGCGCTTGGCGCCATAACGGTCGGTAAAAAAGTTATGTCGGCGTAAACAAATGGAAAATCGGAAATCGTTTCCGGCCGAGGAAATTCTAAAGGACGAAGGACATTCTTCATTGTTTCTTCCTGTCGTTCCAATCCTTCGACGAGAATGTCACGTTAAGCTCTTGTCCGTGATTTTCCCGAATTTTCGACACTTGGTATTCTCCTCTGCAACTGTCTGTAGCTTTCGTCAATCGTCAAGCAAGAGGAACGTGTATCTCAACTTCCGGCCCGGGGTTACACGAGACCGTGAGTTAATCGGATTCTAGCTCGAGGAGCACGTAACGGGTCCCGATTGACCGACATCGACGTCATTCTCGTTTTCATCAACCGTTGATGATGGTATACCGGACGTACGAGCAGACACCTGGCTCAAGTGTTGTTCCCCGGTGATAAGGGTGGCGAGCTCGTTTCCCTTTGCTCCTCCTGCACGCTTTCGGGTCTGCTGGCTGTGCTGCTCGACCTTGAACTCAGGTTATCACGGTCGCTGAAGTACGAGGAATCGTTCTTCTTGTCCTCGAGTTGCAGCTGATGCTTGTCGTTCCTAAAGTCCTCCGACGTGGCTCCCAAGAGACCAGGGAAGTACGGTATGCTCTGCCTCTGCGACGTGATCTTCCCCATGAAGTTCCGGATTTCCTCAAAGTAAGATTCGTCGGCCCTTGGCAGCTGGCCGTGATACCTCGACCTTACCTCGTCGAGTATCGTTGGACCGTCGGCGTCGTGTTTCTTCAAGTGTCTGTCGAGATTCGTCTGCTGACCGAAACATCTCTCGCAGAGTGGACACTTGAAGGGTTTCTCCTTGTTGTGTATGTTCCTCACGTGACGCTGAAGGTTACTGGAGATGCTGAAGCTCCTCTCGCAGTATTTACATTTGTACGGTTGTTCCCCCGTGTGTGTCCTCAGATGTCTCGTGAGATTGGCCGATCGCGGGAAGACTTTCCCGCAGAACTTGCAGGAATATCTGTCCTTCGGTTTCAGACCTGCCTGAACACTCATGGAGTAAGGTGGAAGGCTCGAACTCTGCTGCTGTTGCGGGGTTTGCGCCTGTTGCGGCTGATGACTCTGCTGCGCTTGTTGCGGGGCAACCACCGGACTGCTGACTCTCGCGGGCGGCTGAGAGGAGGAGGACGAAGAGGAGGTCGACGAGGATGTCGTGGACGAAAACCTGTTGGGCGGCAGCGGAACCATCGTCGGCAAGGCTCTCACCTGGATTTTCGGTAACTCCGTGACAGGTGGCGCATGGTGATGGGATCTGTACATGGCTTCCAGGACAAGTGGATGAACAGCGTGATGCTGAGGAAACAGGACCGTGTGATATGGCAAACCACTGCCACCGAGACTGTTCTGGTTCAGCACTTCGATCTCATTTTGATTCTCGTCCCGAAGATGTTCCTTCTTGTGATCGACGCGCAGGTCAAGGGGTTCGCAGTCAAGCTCGTCCTGCTGATGGGGCTGCGGTGGTCTCGCTGCTGGACTCATGTGCGGTTGTTGCTGGTGCTGTTGTTGCTGGTTTGAGCTTGGACTCGAAAGCCCTCGGCCATGTCCGTGGCTTAGGTCGTACGGCAAATCCTCCGCGTCAGGCACTCGAACGCTCAGAGGATAGATGCTCGCTTGCTTGGGGCTTATGTGGCCCGGCATCTTCCTCGGACTCGAGTCCTTCTCCCGCATGGCTGGCGGATACTTGGGGTCGTGCAGCAACGTTGGGGGCAGGGTGATGCTACCGAGATATCCGCTCATCACACCGCCTCTGTCACCCTCGGCCTGACTCCTGCTGGCTTCTCGAGGTAATCTGAAATTAAGAGGAACAACGATACATTACTTTCCAACGTAAGCAATAAATCCATACGCCCGGCACACTCGAATACATTTTCAGCGATATTATTCTTTCTACGACTTTGTTTTTCTAGAACGCAATATGTAAGATTCTGATAAACATAATGAAATCTTTGAAAGGCAAAACATGAGGAACACACGTATGATAGTAAAATGTTTTCCAGAAGTCCCGATAATGTGGGAAACAATGAATTGTAAAATACGTCTAAAATCCGTCTGATCTTAGTCTGGGCTTATTGTTAGAAGAGTTACGATTATCATTGTATCGCTGGCAGGGCTGAAAAATCATTACGTCTCTAACGTAAGAGCCGGGCTGTTACTTAAATTTCGATTAAGACAAACACCCGAGATATCTCGCGTACCGTCGTTGCGAGCGTACAATTTGTAAGACTTCGGAGCGAAGCGGAGGTCTGACGGCGATACGATGAGTTGCCAAATACATTACGACGCTGGCAATCGTTTTGGGCCATTGTCGTCGGCCGGACGAAAGAGCTACCGAAGATAAATCTGACGAAGTGAAATCCACCGTTAGGCAACGCGGTCCGAAAGAATCAAACAAAATCTAAGGTCAAAGCGGCCGGCCCGTTGCAAAACACGGACGTATCTCTTGAACACAATGTAATACAAACGCGAAGGATGGAACGTCGTTGCCGGGCCATACGTGTGCTGGAATTGGACGGGCATATTGGAAGCACGCGTCGTCGGGCCAGCGCCGTTGGCCGCCAGTTGACAAGGCTAGTGCACCATAAATCAACGGCCCGATCGCGCCTAACTTTCTTTCTACGCTCGTACGGCGATAAAACGAGATTACCATGGGAGAAGAATAGCCCGCGGAGTGTCGGGCCCTCTCGGGGGGTTGTTACGGGGGAAATGGACACGGCGATTTGGAAACATTAGTGAAAGGTTCTCCGGGCGATGAGGGGGGCCCCGCTGCGAATTCTCTCCTCCGAGGGACGCGGGGAAGGGGTAACGAGCCCCGCCGAGATGGAGAGATATACTCGGGCGAGTCGATAAATCATGGGCATCGAGTGCTCGCCAAGTGATAAATGTTCCGCGGAACCGAGACAGCGGTAACGATTTTAAGCGAGTGCAGATGAAATCGATCTACGTGGGGAACTGGCAATTCTTTCTTCTTCTTTTTTTTTTCGCCAACGCCGACGTCTAATGCGATGAAAAAAAAGGCGACGAAGCAAACACCTGTCGCGTCGATCTACGTGTTCATTCGACCCCAAAGACACGCGCCTTATTGGCTTGTCAATCCGTTTCTTCGATTCCTTTCATCCGCACAGAAAAACATTTCATTGCTCATGAATATGTATTACTGTTTATTTAGGGATCATTCAATTATGCTTTTATTATATGTGTGTCAAATAAACGTAAGTGCATGTTACAGTTCTGGATTGATATTGTTATTCGTTGAAATTCATTTACATGGATGTTCTTTCAGGTCTTAGTAAAATGTAAGTAAACCCTGTTAAAGAAAAAAGACATTTAAGAGAATGTTATATTTTTGTAAGGACGTTCAATTTTGTTTCTTTTAATTAAATTGACAATTGGGCGGCAATTTAAATTGATAGAACGTGGTTCTTATTCTTTTCGCTTTCAGAAAATATGTAAAATATTTCCTTGCAGAACGGTAACGTATTCTTACATTCCTGTAACATAAATGCAGTAACACAAATGGGTATGTTGAAGGTCACTTATTTAGTAATCATTCTCAAACGATACTACAGATTTGCGAAAATACCGATGCAGAACAACAATGCAATTGTAACGGTATTCTCCGAAATATTTTCCAAACATGTTATATTTATTATTTCAAAGTAATTGTATTAATTGATCAACAGAGCTGGAAAATGGTACGTCTACCTACTTTCCTTCATTCACTGTTGCATTTGCTCAATGCTAGAATGGAATGCGTGCGAGTCTCTTCTAGAAAGGAACCTGTTTAAGAGGATTAATGTTAAGGGGGAGTGTTAGTTTTATTATCCTTGCGGGCAAAAAATTGGTCTACCGGATGTCATATTGACACAAAGTACTCGGCGAAGTGGCGCAAAGATGGTCGGATTTTCCATATGTCGTCCTCGCGCGGACATTGATGTCTCCATTTCCTTGCAGGCGAAACGTCAGGGCTTATTTCTCTCCAGAACGACGCGTTTGACTGTCGTCAACAGGAAAGTATTGCCGGCGTGAAAACTTTATTGCCTCCGTGACGATACGCGCAATGTCTGCATTTTCTGCATCGGCAGGTGCGAATGCCTTCCTTCGTGGCAGCCGCGTTTCGATTGATTAGATGGTGTAAATCAGTCACGCTTGCACAATGAATTAGATATAACGGTTTCAATGGGTAACAATTCAATTCGAACGGGATTGTTTTCCCTTGCCAGTTGAATACTTTCAAAGGGGAGTGTATTAGGCTTCGAGATTATTCATTTTTTATTGATATTATTAACAGAAAGAACGAACGTCTGTAATTAACTAAAACATGTACAGAGTAATTTATTTAATGAGTGAAGATGACCGTATTTTCGACTTACGTTTAGTTTTCGAGATTTATTTAAATTTGGATTTTTTGAGTAACCATGAAAAATGTTTAGATGCGGTTCCGGAGTATTTTGTGCAGTAATTTTGCCCTACGTGTAGAATGAATTGTTTTGGAGAAAGACGTTTTGCCGAAGAGTGACGGGCTGTTACAGAAATGAGGACAAACGAACAACCGGAAATTCAGCGGCGTCACAAAACGGACTTAATTAAGCGTCGATATTTAATTAATGCCTGCTGGGCGTTGGATATACAAAAGAGGCGCTGGAAAAGGAATGCCCGTAGATCGGCGGCGAGTGTACAGCCCGGCGATGTACCGTTGCCCGGTGATCCGCTTTAGATATAGGCAAGGCCGATCTCGTTTGTCGCCTCACTGTCCACTCCGACGAAAGAGAAATTCACTCGCGATCTTGTCAGCCCCGGCAACGGGAGGAAGGAGGAACGATGCCGGGGAAAAGAAAGAAACGGAGGGCCGCGGAACGAGATCGAAGAAGCGGAGAAAGGGAGGGGCCGTTGCCGAGGACGTAAAAGGAGTGGGAGCAAAAACGACTCTCGACAATAGTGAAAAGCGCTAATTAGCGATATCTGTAGGGAATGTCGGTGGCCGGCTGGCCGCTTTGCGGCCACTCAATGCCCGATGGAAAGTGCGCATCGGAGCCGCAGGACGTGTGCGTATCAGCGAGATTTTCCTCCTCAGGACGAGGAACGGGTTTCAAGAAAGTGACAGTCCCCGAGATCGCTCTTACGTCTACGCCCGTCGTCGATTAGGCCCCATTTACATACGACCGTTTACTCCAGTTTTTACTTGCCCCGCGAGAAACCTCCCGTCCTTCCATCGCTGGCCGTTTCTTGCAATTCTCAGATACGACGATACGAATCGTGCGATGCGATTAGCCTTTCTGCGTCAAACGTAAGTCTATGCAAATGTTCAAAGCGTACTGCTCTAAGTAATTTTTATAGCGTGTACTGTTTATTTATATTTGTATGTTTAACATATCATTCTGAGGAAATTTCAGTGAATATGTGTCATGAAGTACTTGATTTTTGCAAAATTTTTCTGTTTTTTAACAACACCTTACTTCGATTAGATCAATGACTTTATCTTTCAATGAAAAGTGAAAAACTACTTTCACGAATTTCTTTGGCCGCAATTAAGCGAAAGATTAAACTTTGGTTTTATTGAGCAGGAACTGCGTGCAGAGTAAATCTAGTTTCGCGACTTTCCTGCTCAATAAATTGTCCTCACTATTTCAGATTACAGATCAGCATAAATATAAAGTTCAATTAACTTTTTACGTTAGACAAGTGGTGCGTATTAAACACTTTGATCTTGTGATCCTCCTATTATTAGGTTCTTACGTTATCAAGTTCTTGTATGCGACCATCGGAAAACTTCAACGACCATCCACTAATCTTTCATTCCCTCAACGCTTTTCAAGTTTCCACAAAATGTACTCTTCCGAAAGGCAAACGCTCGTCGTGATCAGCGAGCAACACCGATGCTACTATCTGCCTGCCATCTCCTTGGTTTCGCGAGAAAAAATTGGCAAAATTTCACTGTGATTTTTCGCCGTTCCGCGACGATGCTCGGCCGTGATGTGCGTCGTCCTCCTGGAAAGGTGGAGTTTCTCCGGCTGTCTCGGTGAGTAATGCCTTCGGAAAACGGTAGCTGGCTCCCGAGAAGAATAAGAGAGGGCCGAGAAGACGGGAGAGCCTTTAAGACGTACATCTGTTACGCTGATCAGCCTTTCGTCTCTCTCTCTCACCCCCTCTCCCCGGCTTTCCCTCTTTCTACCCGTCAATCTTCCTTCCCGTCCTTCGTCCGTATCCGTTTTTGCATTTATTTTCACTCCCTTTCCCTCTGTCTCTCCGTCCTTCGATCCGATCTGCTTCTCTCCGTGTTTTCACTCCCCCCTGCCCCCACCCCACCCTTGTGTTCCTGAGTACATTTCTGTGTCTCTCTCGGCACACGGCGAGATCAGCCAGCCGCGATGTGGCCGCTGCACGATCCAGTTTTCGGTTTCTAGAAAGTTGGGATGAGTCGGGCGTGGTTGTACGTCCTTCCTTCTCCCTCGGTCTTCGTCTCCTCTTCACCGTCCTTGCCGGTATGATTTCTCCCCGACATTCACCTACGTGTGTACCTACCATAAGTGCGCGAGCGCGAGCGGCCAGGGCCGCATACGTTTCTCCGAACTTACTCGGGAATATCGATATAAATGGTCAAGGTCATTGCTGTCATCCTTCCTCAATGTATTATGCTTGTCACACTATCATCAGGGAAATTTATAAAACATCGACATACCGTTTCTTCGAAGGAAGATCCTCAAATTCTAACAAACGCATAAAGTTCTGATCAAGTTGCTTGTTTTTTTTCCAATTTTCCGGGAAATTATATCGACGCCAACGAGCAGTTGTTAGGAAATTAACATTATACTTAAATAAAATGACTCAAGAACAGGGCGTAAGTACAAATGATTTGTATATTGTGTTTTGCAGGATATTTGAATTTCGTTTTAATACTGATGGAATTTTTCGATACACGAGACGGCTCGAAGATATCCGATCCTGCGATCGGTACACACCCTTCATCTCTCGTGTATCTCATAATCGTTTGCCACTCGTTACATCGTGAGAGGCAACGTCCCTGACAACGCTGTCAGACACGATAAATTTTTTTAATCGCCCCTCGATGACACAATTTTCAACAGTGTTCATTCGCTTGTCACTTTAATGCCCCACCCTCTCTTGTTCGCCATTGGATCGCGATCTTTTAGGCACTTTCTTCTGCATGATTCTGATCCCGACCTGAATTGTCTCCGGCAAAAGCAAAATCATCCTGCATTGTCACAGCAGGGGCAGGGAATTAAATTGTTATACCTCAAAGTTTGAACAAACTTGAGAAACACAGCTTTATTCCTCCTTTCACGATCTCTCATCTCCGCGTCGGGAAAAATTTCTTGGGAATAAATCTGAATTCCTTGTTGGTAGATTGATAGCTTTCTTTTTTTATATACGATTTCCATTTAAGCTGCGTCTTTTCGGCGATTCCCTAAGACGAGACGAAGGACTTTGAAAAGGAGCTATGGACCACATTCCTTCGAAGCATCGTTTTACATTTTGACATTCTTCGACGGACGTTTTTGGGTCGACCAAAGTCGAAGAATCGAGCGTAGTTTTGTCAGTTTTTAGGACATCATCGGCTTTCCTCCGTTTCAATTTTCATCCTCGAAGCCAAGAAATTTCTCGCTAATGTTCGACGAAAGAGTTTCGCAGGACCAGCAGTTGTCTGGTGTGGGTCGCGAATATCGATCGGCCCGTGTAATTCCCGTGGTCGGGCTTTCTTTTCGTCTTCCGCTATCGCGCGGGGAGGAAAGGGTGTAAGGGAGAAAGGGGAGCGCCGCGATTCTCTGGCCGTTCTTCGGCGTGGTATGCTTATGCGAAGTGCCGATCCCGGCGATAACGCCGGGGCCAAGAAGTGCCGGCATTTAATTACGACGCGCGCCGCTTTAAGCACCGCCTTGTCGGAGATAAAGTGCCCGTACGCCGCTAAATTGATACATTGCGCGACATGGAAATATTGCGCGACGTGTGTGAGAGAAGCCCGCAACGAAAGTTTTCGATGGCCCGTATGCCGTTTGCGCCGAAATAATTTACGCCGGGAAACCATTATCTTATTACGAATAGCCCGCGCAACCGCAGATTACACGATAAATATTTCACGGCTAATGAGAAGTTTTATAAGCACTTTTGTAATGCCTCACTCGCAAATTTATCTCCTTGCGTTTTCGTCATACGCACCAAGATCGATGAGCTTCCAGATATTTTCTCTACAAAACAGGACGGGTTAACGGAATTTTGATGAAATTCATCTTACCCTCGCTGTAAGGACTAAAGATTTTATTATGCAGCACTTTCTCTACGCAATTCTTTTTGATACACGTAATTAATGAAATTAAGTTGGTATTTGTATAATTAAGTAGCTTAATAAGAGATCATTTATTATATGTTGGAGAGCTGGAAAGTATTTAACAGTGCTGAATATTTTTATCTTCAATAATTCTATTGTATTTCTCCAAAAAAATGTGTTTCGCTGACGTTACACGTGATCACTTTCGGATACTGAGGGCCCTGCTTTGCATATACGCTCGCGTGCTCTTTAAAAATGATTTCTGGTTGACGCGCTGGTTTACATAAATTCACGAGTAACGTCAGTATCGAGCAGGTCCCATAATTATTCCCCTGGGCGTGTAAAAGGCTGCCGTTCCCCGTAAGGTTCGGACGATGATGTTCCCGACGGTAAACACGTAACGAAACCATCGTTTTTTCATCATTACCGCCCAACGTCAGCCGTTTAAAAATCGATCGATGCGAGGGACGCATAGTTATCTCATCGATGGAAACCGTGCCAGGGCCGGTAATCGACGTGAAAGCTCCGCGAGCAACGAGACAAAGTGCACGGAAAGGGACCGCAAGGCGGGGACCGTTCGCCATCGACCGGGCCCCAAAGTCTTAAATATTACCACCATTTAGCCCGACGGCCCAACATCCTTTATTATTCATGGCAATTCCGCGATTCCTTCGTCATCCCGATCGTCGTCCGTAAGCTCGAGAAATTCATTCGCCGCTAACGTTATATCGTTTGGGCCATACAGCACCGTAATCCGACGATTATCATTTACCAGCATTATGACTCGTCGGTAAATCAACCCTGCGAGATATCGTACGTGCTTATGTCAATTATCTTGGATATCGATTTTACTACCACTCAAACCTACAGCGAATTTCTTAAAAAGAAATGTAAAATATAATAGTAAGGGCGGGAAGCACATCTCCTGAAGAAAATTTCAACAACTCATTGGCCATCAAGTTTCAGTTTCCTGGGTCTTATGGTTCTCGAGATATTTGTGATCGGTCAGAGAATTCTAACTGAATGATGCGTATAGTGATTCGTCGGATGGAGGTAAGAGGTTCAGGATTTCCCCTTCCTCTCGTATCACATGGGGCCTCATTGGCGCTGTCTTTGTGTTTGGAATCCAACGTCTTCCTCGTACGATTCGCCCACGCTTCCTTCGACCTGGCTTCAACTTGGACGATAGAACCGGTAGCCCTCGTAACCTTGCCGGCGACATGCAAAGGATTCTTCCCCATCATTTTTCACCGGTTGACAGTACGTCGTTCCGCACTCAATGAAAACAACGCTTTCCATGTAAATCTAATGGAGTTTTTGTATGTCAGAGAAATACGGATCCCAGCTCCTTCAAATCACTGTACGAAATAAAACGTTCGTTTTCTTTGCAGCAATGTTCCTAACAATTTTATGTTTAAATCGAGCTCGATTGTTTGAAGGTCATTTACTGTTCTCTTTTTTTGTTCCGTGATTTTTGCGATTTACAAGCGTATTTATCATTTTTATATCTGGCCCGTTAATACGTTTGAATAATAATTACGCGGGGATTTTTTTGTCTGTCGTGAAGATCCGCTAAGCTTATATAAAAGAGTAGTATTTGCATAAATATCTGGGTGGGCCATGCATTGAGTATTAACGATTTATAATTGCGTATAAATCAGGCCACCTGCGTTTGCCGCAATCGGGCAAATTAATGTAACGGATAATAAGCGGGTGTCCCGAGAGGAGATAATCAAAATTAATCTTGATAAAGTGCATTCGTTACGCATTCCGTGCGTGTCCCGCCAACGTCCAAACCGAAATGATCTCGGAATATTTTCTCTTCCGTCCGCGTAGAACGTGTTATGTGTAGGAACAAAGGTTATTCTCTCGACTCTGCATACCCACGTCTCGGTTGTGTACCGTTAGAATCGACTTTTCATGTATGAAATCCTAATGTTTTGTTCCTATAACCGAGGTATAAATTAGCAGCACTTACGATCATTAACAACGGGTAATTTCGAACTGACGGGCGAAAGACGATGAATCTGCTACGACGATTTCAAACTAATCAATAATACCCTCCGAGTTCGACGCAGTCAAAAAACGCCCCTTCCTTTTCTTTATCCTGACAAGCTATAATTAGGTAAGATTACAATTCGCCTGTGCGTTTCCTTTTATTGCTGACAATTATGCATAAGTGCCAGGTGTAGCTAACTGACTATGCAAATGTTTGGTTTTTTTTATCTTACTTTCGAGAAGAAATGTATGAATATTCGTTGGACCTTTACACAGAAAAAGTTCTGTCTGTATGATAATTTCTTAAGAAAATATTACCTTGTTAACATTCATTGTATTCGTGGATAAAATCATGTTTATTCATTATTTGCCCGAAAAATCAATTTTCTCTTTTATCGTTAATTTGTTTTACGCATCACTATCGACGAAAATCGAGTATCGTCGTTTTGTAAGTGTAATTATGAGTACACAGTAATTATGAGTACATTCAGGAGTTGGTTCTGCCGAAAATTCTACTGGCAACATACAGTGAATAATTGCAGAAAAATGATTTCACGTAGCAAGTACTTAGAACCGAAATACAGGCAGCGATGAATGAGATGAATATTCTCAAATTAGAACTTAGTAAATGTGTTCTAAGTTGGCGTTTCAGGTCTGTTGACTTCCGGTAGTTTCGTTCTGTGACCCTAATGGTTGTGCGCCAAGAATTAACCGACAAGAAGACAATGCTCCCACACCGATGACTGCAATCTTTCTTCCGTGGAAGAAACGCGTCATCTGTGACACCTTTAGTGCTGACTTTTACAGCGTCATTGGACGCGTCGACGTAGAAACTTCTCAGAGAGTGAAAACATTGTCTCACGTACTTAAAATTCAATTTATTCAATGAGAGAGCGACCAAATTAGTAAGATTTTTAGACTTATTGTTAGTATTTTTAGATTTTCAGATATTGTAGATATTTTTAGACTTTTTCGACTTATTTTTTACACTTAATAAGATTCACAAAATAAGATTTTTCAAACTTAAATGTACTTGTATTTGTACCATCAATTTCTTTCAGAAAGAGTAATTTAAGAATGCGTATTGTGCAGCGAAAGAGTGACGTTCGCCGTCTATTTGAACCGGAAGTCTCCGATGACAGATCACCGTAAGCCAAAACAAGTGTGAGACTGTTGCACAAGTAAACCACAGACCTAGCAACGTCACGGTTTAGGTTTGTCGATTTGGCGTTGAGCAACAAAACCATTCAACTCTGCCCAAGCGAAACGGAGCTTCGATTCGAAGCCTCCACGTTCTTTCTCTAAATTGCCAATCTTTGCGATAGAGAATAAGTATCCACGGGAGAAAGTATTTCGGCAACAGGATGAACATTACTTTAAACAAATCTACGTTTCCTGTATTTCTCCCGACAAAATTCAATTACCTTCTATCGCCGGAATTCTAGTACATACAGACGCTAAGTCTCACTTTATATCGCCTGATTATTTTCCAAAGAAATTAACGGAGAAAACTGTTAAACAGGGAACATTTGATTGGCTAAATTCTTGCAAGTAGGTCGACTGTTTTTATGGAATAAAATTACACGACAAATGTGATATTTTCAATTGAACTTTGCAGGTTAACCAATTATTTCATGTACTTCTAAACCATTAGGGTATATTTTTCTTGCAATATTCTGTCTACCAATTTACATTAATGTACACTATATTATTTGGAATAGTTCTTTACTGTTAAGTAATAATTGATTCAGATTGTAGGCTTAAAGTTATTGTCGGTTTTATTTCTATTTCATTTATTTTAATAACACAATTCTAAATATTGAGTTAAAATTTAATTCGCCGATCAAATGTTTCATTGATTAAAGGTTCTATTTAACAATGATAAAAATATACACCTTTTTAACTAATGTATTAATTCCATTGCAAATAAAAAATCCCGTAGCAACGATCCCAGACAATAACTTACAATTCACTCACCGATTATGGCAATTTATTTTCCACCACGATAAGGAAATATTCCTAAACTGTATTACGTAGAAGATAAATAAATTCATTTGTTTGATCATGCAGGATAATTCTTGCCAATTCCCATCATCTTTTACAACACTATTTTAGGTGCTACGTTATAATCCCGTGAGATCATCCGTACTATGAGCTGACATTCAGTAGCTCCATTCATTTTGCGATATGATTTACTCGAATAGCAACTCATTCCATGCGCTTCCTTATGAAACCGAACTATCCCTGCCGAGCCGTTCGGAATCTCACCGCGTACTCTCACCGTAACACTAACGCTTTCATCGAATTCCTCCTACTCCAGATGATTGTGTAAAAACGTGTCGTAGGTTACTAGAGCAATTACCAAGTTCCGATGCTCCGAATCCAGAAAATAAACTGGCCGAGTAAGAGGATCGCTCTATTTTGATTTCTTGGAATTTTTTGAATCAGTCCGTTTTAGTATTGCTCTTCGACGAGAAACTGGTGCACTGTTTTAGAATTAAGTCGGATGTGGTGAAAGATGCGCGAAGGATATTTTTGCTAAACTTTAGATGTTCATGGAATACGCCTACGTCGATGAAACTTGATATATATTTAACGTGCAATATTTTGCTCGTCGATGTGAATAGGTTAATAACCGGCGAGATCGAAGACGAATGCAATATCTTGTAAATTGCGACGGCTGTGTTAGTTGAAAGCACCTATCTCTAGTCGTCTGATACGAATGCTGAGAGTGTTTCTCACGCGACTTGCCGAGTGTCTCGGCCATATCGAGCGACCGCAACAGCACGTCGTTGCCACTGATCGAACACGGAAGAAAAATAGTTCACTCTCGTAAAAGTCGACGATCATGATCGAAGATTCTCAGCCTTGTTCGAGGAATTGCCGCGAAGCAAATTAAACGACATGGCGAACGACGAAAACGAATGTCCGCACAAATTACTCTGAGTGTTTTACATTTTTATTTTTCGGCAAGAACAACTTCGTCCTGACGGAAACGATTGTTGTAACATCATTGGGATCTTACGGTTAATAAGAATTTAATAAGTATTAATGCACAATGCTTGAATGTGCAAGTAAATTCGGGAAGGAGTAAAAATTTGTCCAAACAGAGACATCAGCATTTACGGAGTCGTTAAGCATCATCAGACGTAATCACGGAAGTAAGAAGACTTCTGGCGAAACGAAGACAGCAACGTTCATGGCACGCCATTAGACACGATCGTCGACGTCGTCATCGGACCTAATCAGCGGGTTCACGGATATTAAACGGCAGAAAAATCGCGCTTGCCCGCTGGCGGACATCCGAGTTTACGAAATAATAGCCGTTGATACCGCTGATGGCCGGGGAAAAGCCCTTCTTCGCAAAGCCAGAAAAATGCATTTAATGATACAGTCTTGAGCAATCATCCGTCACTCAACTTATCATGTTCGTACGCAGAATTTTTATTAATATACATGATAATTCTGCTCGTAGATAGGCAACTTTTCGGCAAAATAATAGCAAGTAAGTTTCAAAAGTTTAAAAACGACTGGCAGATGCATTTCGTCAATTAATGGAGTGCAAGTATTTTTTGAAAACTCGTAAAACAGTATGACAATGTTCATATTTAAGTATTTGCTAAAGATTCATGTGGATTTCGAGAGTATCGTGTGTCAGATGGTTTTGAATCATCTTTGTGAAACCATCTATGTTTTTGTTACGTGTGAGATAACACGAATAATCTTATTCGCTTGAAATTCTTTCAGAGTGGAGAACTGCATTACTGATTTCCGGTACGAGTGTAGTTTGCTCATAGCGTAAGACTACAGACGCAATAAGAACGAAAAGACCAGGGGGAAAGGAAACCGCTGATTGTAAAAAAAATTGTAACTGGAGGATTACAATCTGAAGGAAACGAATCGAACTATTTTCTTAATGGAGAATCTTGTACGTTATTATAAATTCGTTGTTTTACAGAACGTGGTTCCATTAGAAAGCTGTTTACAAACGCTATCGATCTTCCCATCATGACAGATAAAGTGGATAAATCCCGATTACTATAATTCTAGTCCTTTTGTACTAAAAAAGCTATGATTTAATCGACAATGTTATTTATTTAGCCCATTCAAGTGAGAATACTCATTTCACGTTTTTATCATTTCAATGAGAGTATAATAAACCAGTATTACCCAGATAGATATTTTGTTCTTGAAATCCGGGAACGTGTTAAACTGATAATACTGGAAAATATTTCGCTTTAATAGGTATTATTGGTTCTAATTAATCATTTATTCCGTACACTAGTATGGGTATCTGTAATTTTAATAATTAATTAGCTTCTACCGTACTTATTATTATTGTTTCATATGTTCATTTGCACAATTAATATCGAAGACGCGTCTATTTCCGACGAAAGTCACATAAAACTGTATAAAAGGGCGTAAATACTGAGCGAACGCTCGAGAAGCAAAAGAAAGTATTAAATTGCGGAGAAAAATGGGAAGCGGTAATGGAGATCCAGTTTGAAAATGGAGAAATCATATAACAATGCGGTGAAACGGTACCTCGTTTGCTACGAATGCGAGGAAAGCCGGCGATTCTCGATAGACGCAAGCAACAAGCAGGGCGATTCAAGGAAAACAGCTGGCTCGAGTATGATACATAAATACATATATACAGCGATCGACTACGAAATGAGGAATAGATTTTCATGAATTTTCCTCTGGGTCGATTGTTGTCCAGCCGTTGGTCGGCTTCTCTCTTTGTCCCTCGTTTCGAAGCTAGCCTCTTCCTTCCTCCTTTTTTCCCTTCCGCCCCGTGTCCCCCCGGGATCTTCCCCCTCTTGGCCGTTGCCAAGCCGATCCGATTCTTTAACTCGTTGTGCCTTCCTTCCTCTCCGCTGCGGGTCGATCTTTCGCGTCGTTCACTCCTCTCTGACTTCCCTAGTGGCGTCTCCGGGCTCCGGCCGTTTCTCATGAAATATTCACGCGCTACGACGAAATCATCGTTTGTTAGTCAACGCCGGTCTCTTCCCTCCGTACGGGGCCTACGTCCACCTTTCCTCGTGACACCGGCGATGCCCGACATTGCCGGGCATTGTCATCCCTGGCCCATTTCTCGCCACTTTGCATTGGAAATCGCGGAAATGCTCGGAGCTCGAATGGGAGGTCCACGGTTACGTCAATCAAAACGAGATATTAACTGCCATTTACCGAACGACGCGCCGGAAGGGGCAACATTTCGTAAGCGCCACTCTCGATTCGGTCCTCACTTTATTTATCAGGGAAAATATTTCCTCGGAACTTCATTATCTCGTCCAACAAAGCCACGCAATTTCTTACATTCCATGTTCGGATAATTATTCTTGCTTGAAGTTATCGATGAAAATTCAAGAATAATAGTCAAGTACCTAATAAACGTATGCAAATGCGAAGTCGTCGGGCCATGTAGAAGGAGAATCATAAAAGTCTTTACGAAAGTCGTTACTTTTGTCGTCCGCTCTCGTCAATAAGCGAATTGATCATCCGTTGACCGCGGTAAGATCGATCTTTTAGCCGGCAGAATCGATCAACATAAACTTAGTCCAATTATCGCGCAGATATTCAGGAAAATCGTAGTTTCTCGGCAGCTCGGGGCGGCGATTTTTTGTCGTTTTTTTGCAAAGCGCCATTGACGAGGATAAAAACGCAATGATCGATGAGGTCGCCGAGGAAGAAACGGATTGCCGCTAAGGACTCGCAAGATCGTCGGCCCGAATGACGGAGGAAGGAAGCCGGTATTATGCAACCGTTGTTGTTCCCCGCGTATCCACATCGATTCGACACGCTTTGTAAATCTTCGTCCCGTCATCGTCAAACAGCCGCGGATACGCGAAAAAACCTCTACCGTTCTTACGTGTCAATACTTTATTCGAAGGTAGAGTTTACGGACGGACATTTATGCGTCGTCGTTAAACGCCACGGCCAGGACGTTCGAAACCCTATTAAAACCCGCTGACACGTGACACACGAGAAAAACGTCTCAACACAATGTACAATCAAAAAATCTAATCTTACGTTGACGAGGAAAACAGTGTTTTTTTGCCATTCAACGCTGAATTCGTCGCGTTTTTCCGTAATTTCAATGACGGTTTATCGATCGTCGATGTAATCGCCGACGTGTCTTAAGACGGAAGATTATTAAAGTTCAGTGATTATTAAAACCGCTGTGAAGCTATCGATTTCCAGTGATTCGGGCAACGAGCGGTCAGCAATACCGACGGGACATTTCCATTAGTGCAAGGGAATACGTTGACACGCGAATGATACACGATCGAGAATCGTCGTCGAGTCACGATTCGCGCGGCCGATCATCTTACGATCCGGATTTCGGTTTCAATCCGCAATTATTTGCGGATTGAAGTACGAAGTACGACGTCTGTCAGTGCGAAGGAACCAGCGGACATGTTTCTCAGCTACACAGGACTATTGAGTACGCGTGTGCAGCCTTTGGCGATAATAGAGGATCGATTAGGCAAATTGGACAAATCATGCACCAGTTTAATGTATACGAATCCGTCGCAGCCTCTGTGATTATCGCCCGTGAAAGGAGGAAAAGCTAACGTTTTGTCATGCGGTAAATATTACGCGTGGTAAATGCTACTGTGGAGAAAAGTCAATCACTACGTGGGATTATCTTGTTTACCGATTGTAAGTAGAGTTGCGGTAATTCATAATACGCATGTATAACGGCTATAAAATTTAATTGAAGAGCAAATGGAACATGCTGATGGAAACCTAATTGTTAAATTGAAACTTCCGTTGAAAATAGTCCGTGATAAGTACGTTTATTTCATACAATCTATTATCCAAATATGATAAGAATAATGAATTTCTTTATTACGAAACAAAATACTCCAAAACTTGATTCTGATGAAAACTTCTTTTACATTGTAATACAGTAGCCCATTTTAGTTCAATTTTAAGGCAAAAATATTTCTTTCATTCTGCACTGATAAGACCTTATAGAGTTTTAATGTTCGTTGGATGACTGTAAACGAATTTTCATAAATATAGCACGAAGAATGATAAAGAAATACTTCGTCATCTTGAAAAATTGTACATTTCGCAAGATGTCTTTTGATCATATTTATTTACATTGCTACAATAAAGAATGTAACATATCTTATTTCTCCGCGCGATATCGAGACTTCGATATTATCTCAGAGCGGTGTAAGAGGTTTGATTTGTGTGGGATAAGAGAGAGCAAGTAAATGTACATCCGTTGAGTAATATGGAATACGCATTTACCTCTCACAGCCCTTCTTGCTTCGGCATGAATCGGCAGGCATTGCGCTCGACGCCATGTCATTTTCTTTCTTACATCAGGGACACGTAGGTTGCGGCCGAAAATCCAGCCGACCGGCGAAAAACGATGGCATTACGGCCCCGGGCCCAGGCCCCAAGGACGTCGTAAAGAACTTCGGTTGATCGAGAATAAATATCTGCAGGCAACGAAGAAACTTCGCGCGTCCTATCGTTCGCTACGCGGAGTCCCAAAGAATTTTTCGACGGACCAGAAGAAAGTCAAGATTCTAGGATCGTCCTACGGTTTAGCCGTTGTCGTCGATTCGTCCGGGTTCTTTTTGGACTCGCGGGTCTCTTACCGTTGGCACGTGACCGGCGAATTTCGTTTTCGCGGGTCGCCGTAAATCAGCGGACCCGAGAAAAAATTGCACGTCCGAGGTAATACAGGCTGATTGCCTTCCCGCCATAAAAATGTCGGGTCTCGGGCGCTGCGGGGGGATTGGCGGGCGGCCAATGATCTTCGGCACGAGTCCAATTGCAGTATCGTCTTCGATCGGTCCTCAAGCTTACGTCCGTCTGGTTTGCATAATCCCTCGCCTGGCTGCGCTTGTAAAGATCCTCGCCTCCTTTTTTCTCTCTCTCTCTCTCTCTTTCTCTCCCTCTCTGCTTATTTTCTTCGCCGATGATGACCCGCCGGAATCTCTGACCCCGCCGTGTTCCCCGATACTGACGTAGCCCGTTACACGAAATATTGGACACGAAAGTTGGCGATTCTTTGTAATTTTTCATTCATGTACCTCGATGTTTATTGTTAAATACCCACTTTTATCACTGTTGCATCTCATACACTTTCTGTAAAAATTTCTTTAAAATTATACTTGCTTCGAACAAAAATCTTCAATTTCAAATGTAGAAAAACAGTCGTTTTCTTATAACGCAATCGATAAACCTGTTTAATTTTAGACATAAAGAATTCACATTACGGTTAACAAATCTTCCCTTTAACGCTGAAATTTTGTTTGAACGTAAGATTATTTTAAAACTTGAAGGCGTTTGTCCGGTAATATCTGACATCGGATTTTCTACAATACACTTCTCACACCGTTAGTAATCCAATGTTCCGCACAATAGCTATTCTTTTTAGTATCGGCACGCCTTCTGCAGAATATCGCGGTTCAAGGTGTTCTGTTTATTGCACATAGTCAAGTGTATTGTTTTTTTTCTTCGCTTTGCATGGGCGTAACGCTTGTCTGTCATACGTCTGTGCCGTGTACATAGGCGGTGTTCGATGACGATGATAATCAATGAACTTTCTGGGAAATGTGTGTTTCGTCAGCGATTCATTCTGTCTAAGAGCATAGGTCTACTTTGCACAATCTTTGTTTCAAGTATTACTTTGCTCGAAAGTCTCAGTTCCGATTCTACGGAACAGGGAAGAAGACTATTCGCCTTAATTAAGACTATCATTTCGCTGAAAGGAAGTCATTTGTTGGCATTTTGTCGTTTCTGCCGACAATGGGGCGCTCCGTACCCGCCAAATTACTATTGTGCGGAGTTTCTAAATAAGAGCGGTATATTGAAATCTACATCCGCCTGGCCTGCAAATCTTCTCCTAAGTGGACTCCTTTTTTCCTGCGTGGGCGTAAAACTCGTCTACGAAACAGGCGGGGTTTCTCGTCGCTGTTGACGCTGACAATGGCATTGCGGTACTGCTCGAATTACGTTTTAAGGTGTAAGTTCATTGTATGTTCACGAAGACGTATAAATAAACACGATATGCAGGCCTACGCAAGAGCACCTTTACGCCACGGAAGGTTTACTCGTGACGACTCGACAACAAGGATTCACAATCGCGGCCCACTGGAACCTCGAGGAAAGCAAATTACAATCCATGAATGCGTTACAACGGTTCAACATTGCTCGCAACTTAATTGCCCTGTTAATCAACTTTTTCCTACGTCCACGAAAAAAAGTCCTAAGGAAATCTCGCGAAACGGAGTATTAACCGTATCGTTTTATTGATAGCTACAAAAGTTACCGTACACACGTGTGTACTTCTCTTACCTGGTGAAGGCAAAAAGGGGGGAATTTGAAGTATGGAATAAGCCAGCTATGTGTACAATTATTCCGCAATGGGTATTACTCGAAACTGCTCGTCGGTAGTTTCGCTGAAAATGGAGCACCCGGGGGATAGGTTTGCGACATGCCAGAGGCCAGTAAGAATTCTCGGCGAAGTTATCGCGCGAGGAGCAGGTACTTAAGTGCGATATGTATTCGTCGTTGGTAATGTCATCCCGCGGAGCCGTTTTATTGCCGTTTGCGCGAGTGAAGAGCGTGCAGGGAGACCGAGCTGGGGGCATTGTTCGAACCTCTGGGAATCTCCCATGATTGTCGTGCTCCTCATTCTCGTAATAGTCCGTCTACCGGCGGCATACGTTCAATCGGATCGTTAGGCAACCGACCGAAAAAAAGGAAGTAACCTGGCTGCCATCAGTCCCGCGGCTGGCATCCAGCTTGACACATACTCTCACATCAAACGCTCATGGAATTCAAGAACGAGCCGTCCGATGTACACTCGTTGCTCCTTTCATAAATCTCCAGGGGATTCTCAAAAGTCATTAACATTTCAAGAACATTCGCCCCGAGAAAAGATGGCATAAATCTAATTTACACCCGTACTCAAGCAGAATCCTGTGTGATCCAAATAGATTTTACTAAAGAGAAAGATTTTGACATGGATGTCGTGGAAGGTTAATTAGAAAATTGCAAAACCTTGAGCATTTGTTATAAAAGTCCATTCTAAGTCTTGTGTAGTTTGAAAGAATTCCTCGTGTATTGGAGGTGCGTGTAATCCATCGAAAGTACGAATCGATCGAGCTTTTTACGACAGCGCGAAAAATACGACGAGTCGGGGTCGTTAAAAACAAAAGGTACGTAAACGTGCGTTGCGGTAGAATGACGGAGCATCGGTTTCGTTCGTGCTTTCTGTCGACATGTATGCACGGGCTCTTAACGATGGTAATATATAGCGGGTGAAAAATCACGCGGTTATTGGGTGCGTCATTATTTAGGCGACTGTCGATTAAAGCAAAACGCCGATGGCGAGGAGGCAAAGATCGATCGCGGAGAGAAGCAGGGCTCGTAAGTGGATATAGGCGTAATGGTACGACCGGCCCAGCCCGGTAGAAGGATAGAGGAAGAAAGCAATAAGGAGAAAGAGAGGCTCAATATACGGGAGAGGCACGAGCCCGTCTCCTCCGAGTTCTCGTATTGGTTTCACGTAACTGTTAACGGTCTCCGTCGGTCTATTTCGATACGCGCTCGGCGGTACAACAAAAATTCGATCAACTTACCTGTTATCAATTAACTGTTAAGGTTGCGGTGTCCGTACCATCCGGACACACAGCACGCGCGTTCGGAGTTTCTTCTCGCGCACCGGCCCCGCGAACCATGAATAATGCATTTCGATCTCGGGAATTCGAGGCATTTAATGCGCCGATCGTTAAAGCTCGATGTACATAAAACGACTGTGCAACAAGTACACGGTACTGATTGTATCTATGCATACTCGATACTACTGCTACGTATCTAATTTAACCCGATTTCCGATGGGACACGATGTTCGAGCACCTCGCTCTTATTGTAACTGTTGATGCATTTTATAACGTTTCAAAGCTGCTGCTTCTTCTGCCAGCAGCGCACATGTATTTGAAAAACTAAGAAAAACAGTGTTCACGGATATAAAGACTAGGTACATATAAATCTTAATACTTTACACGAAATTTCACATTTGACATAGTTTAAATCGACTTAAGTCTTTATGGATACACAGTTTTCAAAATATTCATAATAAACGTATAATATTCTCGTCAATCCTAAACGACAAGGATTATACTACCAAGGTGAAAAAGTAATCTTTTATTTGAGCAACTCAGTGAACGATTATGTGTAACGAAGGAGTTTGCGATTGCTGAACTTCTGCGAATATTTTATATTATTTCTGTATTTATCTTGACCTTTGTACACGGCAATAACGATCGACCGACACGCCCGATTATCGCTAGTGAATTCAGACCGACTAGGCGCCGCTCCCCGGTGTGTCCCGGCCGAGCGTGAATTTATGAACGAGGAAACGACGAGGACCACGGTGAAACATAGCTTTTGCCCGGCCCCGCGCCTCGCAGAACGAACCGTTTGGCGATATAAGGACGTGCGTGGGCGTCTTCTACTCTTCTGCGGAATCTACCGAGCGAGAACTGGTTTGAAAAAAATTAGACGATCAGCGGGAGACGGTCCGACTTACACGCCAAGTACCCGGGACAGTTCTGTGTAAAGTAATTTACGAGCGTGTTCAACATAATTTCGTCTTGAGTGGGCTAATTTGTACGACCGTTCCTCATTAGTATACTGTCTTCGTTAGAAATAAAATTAATTTCGCGATGTACGAGCAGTCGTGTCTCTTGTCAAGCGTAGTGCAAATCCGTATTGTTTTTTGACGGAGGAAGAAAAAGGCGTTATACACGAAAACCAGAAATATTAACACCTACACAGATAAAGATTTTAGTTCCAATGTTGTTTCATCAAATTCCCTTAAATGATTATAAAACCAGTGGACGTGAATTTGCGAGGAGATTTGAAAAAGAAGAATTTCCAAGTTGCTTTTAAGTTCGCAAAATGAATGTTCGAATTTTCTTTCTCTTAATCGCTAGACGCCACGTGAATACAACGAGGGTTAATCAATCTGGGATGTTTTAACATTTAATATTGCCCGCGACTAAAGCTTTTTTAGCGCTACGAAGTGGCGCCTATGTGGACGGACAGGCAGACTGAGGAAGAGGAAGAAGACGTCTCAATTCTTCAGTCTCTCCTCGGCGTTTGCCCGCGTCCGTTGAGATCACTCAGTCCTCTCTTCCTCACCGTCTCTCTCTCTCTAAACGCGATCGAGAGCCGCTTCATAAATATTCAGAAGCGTTTCTCGCTCTCCGGGATGATCGGTAGCGAAAAGAACGTCTGGCAATGGGCTCGATAGATCTCTTTGCACGGAGTCAAACAAATCGCCGACATTCTAGCGGCTTATTACGAATCCGGGGAATTACCTTATCCGTCATTCCACGACGCCGACGAAGCCGGGGATGTGCTCCCTGATCGCCTGGCAGGTACTCCGGTCCCGACGCACGGTCTCACTTTTTGCACCGTTTTTCCGGCCGTGGGAAAATCCTCGCTACGTCGTCGATCACTGCACGAGATCTCGCGCCGAGTGTCAGTCACTTTTGCAATTCGGTGAAAGGCGGAAAACACGGGCCAGAAGGAAACGGGGAGCAAAGCAGAGGAAGAGACGGAAGAGCACGAGGTACAATGAACCAACTGCACAAGAGGCGCGCACTCATACGACGAACACTTTCTTTTGAATCTTCAGCGACGTGTCGTAGGGTCAAGGGGCTTCGTCCAGGACCAACGAAACGCTCGCAAGAGGGAACGACGAAGGAAACTTTAAACGTCTTAACGGGCTCCGCGCCTCGTGGCTACACGACACACCGGCCACGTGCTTTCTTAGAGGCGACGCTCCCGTGGTAGTCGCTCTCCTCCGTGGGAATCACACGTTTAACCTCCTTTCGGGGCGCGCGCGCGCGAGCGCCAATATCTGGGATCATTCAGTCCTGCTGAACGAGAACCGAGCGGATCACCTTTCAAAGATTGCGCCCCGTACTTTCCTATCGGCGCGTATTGCATTCGCAAAAGTCCGCGCCGTCGTTGACTAGAGAGTCAGCCTATATTTCCTCGTTGCACCGTAAATCCTGCCTCATAGATCCTTCGAGGGTTACACTCGTCACTCGCGTTCGTCCAAAGGCACGAGCAGTTCTCTCAAACGTCTTCGCTCGCAAGGATCCGCCGGAAATGCACAGTCAACAATGTCGGATCAGTGGGTCCCGGGGACAGGGTGACTCGTTGACCAGGCCGCTCGGTCTGTCCCGGTAGGAAGGTGGTCTCGCGTGTTGTACTACGGGACAGCCGAGTCCTGACTGATGCGGGCGGGAGTTTCGCGCTCGCCACTCCTGCCGACAGCTGCGACAGACCGCTGCTTCGCGGGGTGAGAGGCGAGGCACGGCGATGCTGTCTTCTGTATCCGCGCTCAGATCCGATTCTCGTCTCTCGCGGTAAACTGTCCCCGCCAGACGTGTCAAACTCTGTCACCGACTTCTCGTTTCGACTTTCCTCGGAGATTTCCAAGGGTTAGTCCGAGCTTTCGCTCAACGCCGCGATGATTTCAACTGCAAAAATCTCACTTTCGGGACAGTGTCCTTCCTGTCTTTAAGAGAAACTTATGCTTCGCGGAAATCCTTGCTCGCGCACAATTCTTCCCTCCAACTCGATGAGCTTTTTTCTGAGCTAAGAATGTCTCGGTGGAACGTCCTTCCGGGATGTTGAAGTGAAATTTCCTTCGAACGATGTTCCCTCTGAAACTTTGGGCTTTTTCCTCGTATTACGGAACGACCACCCGCGTGGCAAGTATCATGCTCGGCACAGGGACCGTTTTTCAGCGATAAACTGATTTCCAATCTCGCCAAGTTCCGCATCACATGGCACCGAGCTTTTTGTCCCCGTTCTTCCGTTCACTCTGCTCGGTCCTAATCCTCTTCTCTTGTCATCCGAGTATCTCGCGAATTCGCACAAGCTCCGTGCCACTGGTTCGGCGAGGCTCGTTGACGCGTGGAAATTCGCAAAGTCCCTTTGAGCTTTGTGTCGCGCCACTTGAGTATCCAGCGGGGTGGTTTCCTGTCCGCTCGTTCAAGTCTCTGGCGGGCACTTGACGCGCGATCGGAGTCTCCTCGCGCGGCGAGGTGTCGTTCAAGTCTCTTTCGGGACGGCTATCTCTCGGGCCGTGCTGGCCCGGCAAACCAACGGGTGGTGAGTAAGCGCCTCGGCGAGTCTTAGCCGGCGAGTAAAGCCAACGAGAAACGGGCCTCTCTCGCGGGTCCGTTCTGGCCTCTCTCTCTCTGTCTCTCTCTCTCTCTCCGGCGATCTCGCTCGGCGGAGCGAGAGGGAACGAGCGTGTTTCACGGAGTCGATATACGAGACGCAAGGACCCCGCGATAGCGCGCACCGGGCGTGTAGAGACACGCCGAGAAGAGACTTCGCCTAACGGGGGAGAGAGAAGGCGCGAGTCAACTGGGCGGGGAGACTCAACCCGTAGGTTGGCGGGTAGGTTGGTAAGTAGGTAGGTAGGTAGGTAGGTAGGTAGGTAGGTTGGTAGGTAGGTAGGTGAGCCACGGGGCACACTCTGCTGATCCAGCAACAGTTGTCTCCCTCCTTCTCTCTCTTTCTCTCTTTATTTCCCTCAATGTGTGCACGTATATTTTATCGTTGTTCCTATCTCTCATATCGTGTATCGCTCTTTGTTCTTTTTCCACCTAGTCCTTTCCGTGTTTCACGATTTCTCTTCCCCATGTTCTTGTCGTTCGCGTTAATGTCATCCTGCGTCACTTGCATACCTCGCAAATCTCACTACTTCGTCGCTCTTAATCTTTCAAGTTTCTTCATCTTTTTTATAATTTCCTTTCGTGTATCCTTCGTCAGGTCATTGATTTCGAGGATGCATCAACACCTTCTACTTTCTTAAACTTCGAGTCTCAATGTTCCTTTAGAATTTTCATTCGCGGTTTTTATCTTTTCTCAATCGCGCAAGCAGTCAATTTTCAGACCATTTTTAATTTTGCTCACTTCGTTGTTCTTTAACCGGCAAGTTTATAGACTTAATTGTCTGGCTCATTTACAGTTGTACAAGGCTAAACCAAGGCGGATTTTTACCTGTATTTACCGCTGGGTAATTCTCGTGTTTGTTATTTTTTTCGCGGTCGATTTGGCAATCGATCTGCCGTCACTCCTGCTGCGAGCAGCAACGATCGAGTTGTTCTCTCGGAGAGCGAGGAGAGGTACCGGTGTGCCTGGAGTAACCGTGAGAGACGTCGGTAAGGTAAGTGCTCCTCTACATCTTCGCGGCACAACACCGGGCTGGCACGCGACCTGCCCTCCCTCTCTTCCTTCTACCGCGCATTTCCTCTCCTCTCCTTTCCTACGAGACACCTCTCCGTCCTACTCACCGACTCTATCTGGTTCTGTTTCGCGGTCTCCGGCGCAGCACTTCCCTTCTCCACGGAACCCCTTCTCGATTGTCTTGGTGCACCACTCCTACCGATAGACTCGGCTACACTAGAATCCTCCCACCATCATTCAGCGAGATCAGAGAACGAGAGAGAGAGAGAGAGAGGTGCGGCAAAAGACGGGAGGAGATGAGTGGCTCCATAGCAGCTTACTAGGTACCTCTTCTCCGTCGTTCGTTCCGTAACCTACCGAGCACTAATTCACCTTTGCAACTGTACCAACACCCTTAGTCTTCCTTTTGCTTTTCCTCCTCCTCCTCTTCTTCTTCTTCTCATCCTCTGTAATCGGCCCTCGCTGCTCCATTGTGCGGTATATACGCGCATTAACAGTTTCTACGTGTACTTCCGCATCATTCGCCTTTCGTAAGTTAACCCATTATGACCCATTCGGAAATAAACAACAGAGGACAGGACCGCAGATAAAATTATGCATACTGTTCAAGTGTACCCTTAAAAGTATGTCTCTAATACAGTACTTGGAATATATACTTCATCTACTGGAATTCATATCTTAAATTAATTGTAAATTCGGAATTTACAATGAAAAATTTATTCAACGGTTTAATTACTCTAACAATGACGTTCCGTGAGTCATTTTTCAAGTTGTTCTTCCTGTTCATAAATAAAGCGGGCATCATCGAGAATATGGTTGACTGGTTAATTTGAATTCTCCGATCGAAAAACGCGGCGTACCCACGTAGAGGATGAAAATGGATATAGCCCGGTCGCGACGAGTCGGACTACTTTGACGTCGTTGATCAGCTTCCTACGCGCGTCTGGTCGTTTCGATTTCGTTCGATTTCGCCGCTGGACCGTCTCGTCGTTGCTTTCCACCACCTTCTTCCTGCCCCTCCGTCGAGCGGACCGAAAGTCCCCCACCACCAGTCGCCGAACTGCTCCCATTCTCCCGTATACTGTTCCCCTGCCGGCGGCTTCTCCCGCGGGACCACTAATTCACCTCCGCAACTGTGCCGATGCCCCACCACGATGGGCAGTTCTCCGATCTGGCCACTCGTCGAGCCACGACGACGATCCGGTTGTCCTAGGACCGGGTGAGCTCCCGTCCTTACGACTTTTTCGACCAACCTTGCCGGCTCACGGCTTCCTGGATTTCCATATTGATATCCCTCTGTCGAAAGTCAGGAACAAAAGCCCCCACGAGCTTCATCGTAGCTCCAAATACGTTGGAACGAAGAGAGCATTTGATTCAAGATCATTTATACCTGTCAATACTAGGTTTTGCTTATCCCTTTATCTTATTTTCTTTTATCTTATTTCACTTTATCTTATTTTAGTTAATACTCGCATTCTTCAATCGCTGTTCCTGTGACTAGGGTAACTTGCAACTACAACGTAGGCGGTCCTCTAGATTCCAGTGAGCCGCGTAATTACCGTTTATACCATTGTTGGAGAATACCAGAGGGTCTCACGAGGCCCCTCGTTAGACACCTGGAATTCACCCCGTGATCGAGTTTATTAGCGTCTTACACAAGGCGCGGGAGCATGTTCCGTGTTCTCACAATTATAGAATTAGTTCTGCTAATGAGCTAATGAAAGTTATTAGCGATACAAGCGGTTCTTAATTGTTTGCTTGTATCGTGTTAGTTGTACCACTCACATGCGGTGTCTTTGATGTTTAAACATTTCTGCTATATCTACGTAATTTAATAAACTTTTGCCTCGTAATGATTATACTCAATGAAGGATTCCGTACGAACTTGAAACAAAGTAGAATTTTTCATGTCCTTAATGGTCAAATCTTTTACCGAGTGAACCTTGATAATCATCAGAATGTGTCTTAACTATGACGTTCTACGGGACTTTCCGGACCAGTTGTCAAGGTAGCAAACGCCGTTAGACCGTGGGACTTTGTCGTCGCTGAACTCTGACATAAGTGGACTCTGCGACGACGTTTTGTCGGTAGGTTTGAAGGCAAGTAAGACGAGTAACGCAAAATTTCCGGAGCTCCGAAGGGGGTATTAGTCATCGCAGAGGCTCGTAGTTCTAACGAGTTTCCGTTCCGGGTGGATCTCCGGTTAGACGTCTCAGCTTTGGCGTTGCGCTCTTGAATCGGTAAGCGCCGGGCTAAGTATAGGCCCGTAAATCGCGGAGGCGGTAGGTATGTACACGGAGAGACAGGGAGAGAAGGAAAGACCTTAGATCATCGGATCCTCGTGGATCCCGCCAGCGCTCCGCCTTGTTGCGCAACCACCTCGGCCGCCGGAGAACTCGGCCAGCGCCGGCAGTCCTGACACAGTTACCTGGTCAGGGCGTTCTAAAGGGGGATCGTAAAAAAGGAAGACCGCCGAGAAACGTGAGCCACTCTTGAGGAACCTTGCCGCACCGTCGACTCCTGACTTTTTTGCGACCTTTCGCCCGGCCAAACGGGTGGGGGGGGGGGACTTACCCTTCCCACGAAAATTCGAAACCCGTACCGGTCGACGGGCCCATCTCCACGTCGGCAAATTGTTTCCTTCCGGAACGGAATTTCAACGGCCACGAGCTGCGGTCATTTAGAATCGTGAGTCGAATCGTGGATTTCGCCCCCCATTAACGATGAATCTCTTGCTCCGTTCGGGTTGCCCACTGCTGGCGTTATTATCAGTTGTGTAATATCTTAGACATTAAGTCATTAAACGGTATTCCGGTTCTACGCGCTAAACTATCTCTCATTTCGTCTCTAGACATGACATGCACGTTAGAAGGGAACAAAAAGTTAACCGGCTACGTCGTTTAGCTAAACGTCACATTAGATGTACATCCAAATTACAGACTTCGGTGGTATGTTTATTTTTTGGAAATTGTCTTCTCTTACAAGGACGTAAGACGTGTCTTCTCGAATAAAAATGGTTGCTAGCTTCTTTTTCTTATGAAGAAATTTCAGGTCTTTCTTTATTAATAGTAACTTGGTATACCACACATTTCTGAACTATAACAATTTTTGTGACTTGTTATAACGAAAAGAGTCTCTTAAATAAAATACCTAACCATTTCAAATTTAAGGAATACACGGTAAAAAATATGTCTGAATATTACATCGAGTTAAAAGACATTTTAAATCATTGTAGGCAACCATGTGCAACTTAGAATTTTTATTTACCTAAAATAATAATTTGACGGTTTACAACGACCATTCTCCAAAGAATTCTCTTCCCAAAACCAATCAGATTGATCTACATTCCTACACTTTTATCTATTTGCAAGAATACTTTTACAAGTAATTTTTGCGTTCTATCCAACAACATTCTTCATTAATTTATCATAACAGACGTTTCAGTGTGTCCGGAAGATATACACTTCGTATGCTTCTTTTATACATTAATCTGTTGGAACAAAGTTTTTAGCTCCCATTTTTGCGTTCTATCGAACGACGTTCTCCATGAATTTTTCGCAATGGGCGTCTCAGTGTCTCCGGAAGGGCGCGAACGTCATTCTATTCTGCTCGATGACACTTGGTGCGATGCGAACGCATACAGTGACTCGCATTAATATTCGGACACCATGTTTTAGTTGAATAACTTTTTAGGGAATGAATATATCGGGAAACAATTTTTAGTGATATTAATTTAAACAGTTTGCTTGTTGACCTATTTCACCGATTTTCGAAATTTTCAAAACTTACAAAATTACAATGAAATTTGTAAACTACACTTTTTTCAACTTTTTTTATAGCCCCTGTTACAAAAATCTGAAATATACGTTTTGTAGAGTACATCGTGTTATGCATGTCCTGAAAATTTCATTCAATTTGATCAACGCACTGAGGCGCAACAGCTTTTCAAAGACGGTAGTTTTGCTTGAAATATCACAATTTTCGCAAAATTAAGCGAAAATAAGCCACTTTGAGAAGCTGTAGCTCTTCAGTGCGTTGATCAAATTGAATGAAATTTTCAGGACATGCATAACACGATGTACTCTACAAAACGTATATTTCAGATTTTTGTAACAGGGGCTATAAAAAAAGTTGAAAAAAGTGTACTTAACAAATTTCATTGTAATTTTGTAAGTTTTGAAAATTTCAAAAATCGCTGAAATAGGTCAACAAGCAAACTGTTTAAACTAACATCACTAAAAATTGTTTCCCGATATATTCATTCCCTAAAAAGTTATTCAACTAAAACATGGTGTCCGAATATTAATGCGAGTCACTGTATGTCGAAGGCACGGCGTACGTAGCGCAGGTAAGAACCCGTCATTAGACGCCTACGCGCGCGAATAACAGCGAGGACGACACGTCGTGGCACACGACGCGACGCGCTATATGGCGGTGCATCGCGTGTCGTGCTTGTCGCGACAAAGGGCGAATCGCTTATGGAACAGAACGAGTCCTCCCAGTGAGAACGTCGGCGACAATGCTCAACACCGGAAGCCTCCTCGTCCTCGGGTACAGTACGTCCCAAAAGTAACCAACGATCCTACTCCTCAGCTCGAAAGATTTTTCAAACCAAATAGATTTCCTAGTATAATTATAAAAATAGTTTCATAAAAATAGTTGCCGTTTCACTGTGTTAACAGGGTACTAATTCTGGGAATTGTCTGATAGATTTATGAGAATTATTGAAAGTTACGTACACCTAGAAGTAGGCGGAGAATCAAGAATGAAAATTATTCTGATAATTGTGGATGCGTTCGCGTGGTATTGTGGGAAAATGATAACTTTCTCCTATGTTACGTTGTTAAGAATGATACACTCTTGAGAATTCTTGTACGTGAGGATTCGTTAATGAATTCCATATTACCTCTTTGATTAAACATTGGCCATCGGTGTGATTTCGAACAGCTGCGTGCGATCTTTGCGCAAGGCGATAGGAACTTAATATGGCTCCGTTGGATTTTTATCTCAATAAGAAACCGAAAGTGCCGATCGGATTGATCTCGATTCGTGATCTACCGGCTGATCGCTCCAGGAGAGAGAGAGAGAGAGAGAGGGAGGGAGGAGAATCGGTTAATTACACGTGGCGATCTGTACCGTGGCCAGAGGCGGGTAATAAAGGGCCCGAACAAAGAGGAAATGGCGGCTGATAGTCCGCGGGTAATTGGGTCATCGTGGCTCCGCGGAGACGGGGATCATCCTCGTGCCGGAGGGTTAAGGCAAGCAGCGATTCCCGATGTGCCAATCGCGATATTGTAACACCTCGATCCCAGGCTGCACCGCGCGCTCTCTTTATTATCGTCTGACTAAAATCCCATCCGGCGCTATTCGGCTGCACCTGCTACGCTTACGAGCTTTGCTCAACGTCCTCGCCTTAAATCTCATTTTAATGGCCTGACCCTGCGACTCTCGCGAAATCCACGTCGATTCAAGATCCTCGATCCAGAAAACGGCGCCGTGCGGACCTGTTGAAGCCATGATTTAAGGCCCGCTCGCAGAAGCACCGCTTTTGCACCCGTTCCACGGGATGTTGTGAGAAAGACGTGACAGAAGATTATAAAATGAGAGACGATTGAACAACGTCGAGGAAAGTCACAAGAGTATGACGAACTTCGGTGATCGTCTAACACAGTTCGGGAAGTTAACGAAGTTAAAATTTTTGCTTGAATATTGCAGATCAATGTGTAAGATCTAAATAAACGAATGCACATATACATAATGCAGAGGTACTTTTTTCGTCCTATCTTATGTTCTGTTAAAAATTGTTGATAATAGCTATTAGATTGACAAGTGATTTGAACTGGTGTAACAAAAACAGATTGACAGTATTAATCGTCATTGACAACATCGGCAGTAGGAATAGTTAAACGTGTTTACATTTTCATCAGAGATTCGAAGTACATATTTTGCCCTATTACACAGCGAAATCTTCAGCGGATGCGACAAACACATTGACGCAGTAAGGCGGAAAGGCAAAAAATCGGGGTCGATCGTTCGTACGCGAAGCGTCTGGGTGTAATCAACGCTGAGTAATCAGCATCTTCTGGAAATTTTTGCGCCTGCAACTCCGCAGGGAGACATGTAATTTTGGCGATGACCGCCGACCGTCATTAACACTCCGTTGTCCAATATATCAGACGATCAGTTTCGCATTTGCTTCTTATGATGTTTCTTATGCCAATTTCACAACTTCCGATTTTGTCACTTCGGAGTGACTTTCTCACTTTTTCCTATAATTCTAATGTCGCTTTCCCGAATTCGGAGATAGTGTTTTTACGGATTTGTTCGCACGTTAGAAATGAATCTCCAAATATCAGCTTTAACTACTGGTCCTTTTCATTTCTTATAATTGCTCTTTTTCGCCAGAAAATAATAATTAATGAGTAAAACTATCCTTAAAATGAACTTAATCATTCGACTTTTTAAAAATAACTTCTGATTCTAATAAACCACTGCAAAAACAAAATTTCCTAATTCGTTCAGTTTCAGAAACATTAGCTTGTAACACCTTTAATTTTCCACCGTATATATTACACTGAATTTATCATTTTAATCAAATAAAGCATATTCTAATAGAAGTAAACAATTAATTTTCTCGTACCATACCGAACTTTTAATCTTTTTTTAAGAATCCTCAAAATTCCATGTCTCATGATACGTATGAATGAAAATTTCTTTTCCCTCATGAGGGGAATTGCTTCTTTTGTACGGAGCAGATATTTCTTGCGAGCACGTGTCACTTCGTCAGTACTCCGAGGATTGCGGAACGGCCTGGCAAAGGTGTTTGCGCGGATTGGCCGGAACTTCATCGTTGCGTTCGCAGTGGGAGGAGCGCCTTGCTCTTCGAACATGCGAATACGACAACTGCATAGAGGCATGCATAATACGTGCCTACGTAACTGTCAGCAGAATGAAAACTGACTGGTCGCATCGTTCACGCTCCTCTTGGTCTTTGCGCACGGCTCTTTACACACACACACATACATGCGTACACATTTACCATCGCTCACATGTACCTACACGCGCGTATATTACGTATTCCTACATTTTTATTGCCCAACGCTCTCAGTTTTGATAAATTCTGACATAACATTTTCGTGCACGATCAGTCAAATATTCATGGTTATTTGAAATACCTTCAATCCTTTTAAATGTATTTTCCAACGATTCCGGAACAAAGAATACTAGGATGATAAATAATGAAATGACTTTGAAGATTGTTTTGCAATAGCTTATGAGTTTTAAAGTCTTGCTATCCGGGTATAGTACAAGAAAACTTGGTTACCATCTAATAACAGTGCGCTTATTCATTTTCACGATCTTCAATTCACCATTAATGTTTTTTGGCCACGATGTTGTTTTATTATTTTCTTACTTTCGGTGCCAGAGGATTATTATCGTTTTCTGAAGTCGATATCCTTACTACGTTAAGGTGTGTGGATCATCGAAAACAGTTGGAAGCTTCAAGTCTTTTGGTATACAGAAGTCCATTAACGTTAGGTTTGTCACTGTGCCGTTGTTGCGAAGACCATTAAAAGGACAACCGGCCATTGGCCACGGCATTTTCCGTCTTTGTATTGCGTACTCGGCTAGATACGCATCTCGGCTCAAAGCGCGTAGGAACCCATCCATTTGTACACGTATGTACACCCATACACCTACCGTAGGTGGCCGAGGATACGTCCGCCGGTGGCGGGATGATAGATCGCGCTGAGTGAGTCTCGATAACGATCGCGGTGCTGAGAGGACCAGAACAGCAGAGGCTTGGCATTGCAGAAACGTTTCCATCGGCAGAAGTACGGACAATCGGTTTCCGCGGAAACAACGGGGATAACCGTCAGACGTCCGCGCACGAACTCTAATATGGAAGCGACGAGTAAGCGCGAAAACCTCGTCGCCTGGCGAATCGTCCAGGAATTTCCACGCCAGGTGTTCCACGACTGCGCGGCCTTTGTAAGCGCGCATTTCGGACCTTGTTCCCTTCTTGAAGCTCGATATCGTTGCGTCACGTCTGCCGTTCCCGGCTTAACCCTCCCCCAGTTTAGTCCACGAGAGGTACGGGTAAGGCGGGAAAAGGACAAATGACTATGAAAACGAGAAACGTGTATAGTACATATTTTTATGTGTTTTTTGTGACCAATAGAAGCAATTTGAAACAGACGAAATACACGTTTATTGACCGATTCATCTGATTTTCTAACACTGAGAAAGGGTTAAGTTCCCTTATTTAGTTTGCGAAGAAAAAGTCGGAAAATACTGATAAAATGTGACACTTAACAGTGCAAGGCAAATGATGACGTACAGCTCACTGGAAAATAGTCGTTGAGAAACATTTTGTTCGGATTATAGGGAAATGTTTTTCCAAGGATTTCACGCGTCTCGAGAGCGAGAAAAAGAAGCTAAAGACGATTATAAGGCTTTTTTTTAATCGACACCGTTCAACTAGGTTGGAAAACGCGATTAGTTAAAAGATGGATACGCGGAAAAACGATGCTATGATCTTTGACTTTATTAAAGATTAGAATCTCAGTGAGCAATGCACATATTCTCAAATGTGACGCGCACAAACTCAGAGGAATAAAAAGTGCACACGTTGTCAGTTCAAGGGTAAATGGCGACCTTTGCAAGATTTGTTACTAATTTATTTCGAGTGGAAAATTCTCACCTGTTCGTCGCAATAAATTGCTAATAATTAACGCAGTGAGATCCAATCGTATCCCATTAATTGTTTCATGTTTGTTTATACATCCGATTGCTCATTATTGTCTTCTTTTATTCCTTTTTTAAACTGTTTAAATTTTAAGGAAGGGATATTCTCATATCTTTTATTCTGGGTCCATTTATATGCTGTTGTAAGGCATTACTTTATGTTTTATTTGTGTAAGTAATAACAGAAGAAATGACCATTATCATTCGCGTATCACGATAACGAAACGGAGATATCGACAACTATTAACCTTCTTCGGGTACATTTCGTCAGCAGTTCTTGATACTACTGAGAATGATTTTCCTTTTATTTCGCTCGCGGCAATAGTCGGACAAGGGAATCCTTTGATACTTCATAAATTTCTCTTTTTAATGTAACTCACCGACACGTACATGTTCAAGCAATTTTAATAAATATACGCAATTGTAACAATGTCCCTTTAGCATTCTTTTGTAATAACGTGATGATTACAAATCCGAAAAACTGACTTCGATATTAATGACGTCATAATATCGTGCTTAACGTGCAGATCCAGTCTCGGAACTCATACACGAAACGTGCATCGAACAATATAACAATCCGGGTACTGACTTTATTGACTATTGATCACCTTCGAAACATGAATTTTTAGGGTCCTTTATTTTTTGTCTCGCACACAGAGGTATGAAGCAGTCCGTTTGATTCTGTCCCGTTGCAGTGTGTATAGTCGGTATAATTACTTTTCGCCTCATCCGGCGACTCGATATTCTCTATGCGAAGGACTCGGATGATGCCCGGAGGGTCCTTGGTGGCTTCCAGGATGGCGCAACTGGAACGAACTGGATGACTAGGTCCCGGCCAGTCTATACCCACCCACCGCGGCACGCACGCCTAATCTCAGCGCGATCTGTCCGTTCGGTAATTATCCTTCTCCGTCTTCCTCTCACGAGCGGCATAACTGGGCCAATGGCCAGATTTCTCTGATCGTTCCTACATGCTCCCGCGCAATGGGTGTCCATCGTGCGTCTCCCTCTGAACATCCACGGATGATTATGAATCGGCGGCGGGCTGTAATTATTGCGATATCGGCGGCGGTTCTCGTGCAGGCGATTTGGTATTTAGGATGACGTCACTTTCGGTCACGGCGAAACAGCTTTAATTCCATCCGTTCGCGTACGCACGAAGCCGACGACGAGACCTTCCTTCGTTACACGCTGCACAAACGAGCATTGAGGAATTCGGTGGCACACACAAAAAAAAAAACAACCGACACGGGTAGGAAGGAGTACAACCGCCTTCCCCGGACGTTTAATTTTGTTGTAATTGCCCCGGCTTACGTAAAACGTACGCGCATAATTCTCGGCTAAGGAACATTATCGATGCCGCACGGAGGACGTAGTTTCGACGGGATCAAATGAATTTTACGGTACAACGGAGCGCGGTATAAATAAAATGCAATGCCCTGTCATAAACGTTCGTTAGAATATTTTTCGTTTCTTAACGCCTGGCAATTGGATTTTTTAATTGACAAGTTTCCATCCAACAATTCTGCACATACGTTACACTTTTTCTGTAAATGCGGTAATTTAAATGTACATGTGAATATGCACTTTATTAAAATGTTATGTATACCGCGCGAAGTTTACAATTCAAATGCCTGAGAAATACAGTCTAATGCAGAATATCTTATTTGATAGAAATCAGTCAGTCAAATTTATGTAAAAAGGTGCATCGTCACTTGCGGAATGATGATTAGTTGCAGCAACAGGTCGGAATGAATTATACATCTGAACTCACTGGTAAGAACCGACAAAAATAAATTGATATTTTGTAAATTGTAATATTGTAATATTATAATATTGTAATTTTATAATTTTTGTAATATTGTAATATTCTAATAATTGTAATCTTTTGTAAATTGTATCACGTAATTCACACTCGTTAAAAGAAAAATTTCAGCAATACCGTTTGATCTGAGCAACTAATTTTAACGCGCGTTACATACTCGCTGACACGAGACGTGAAGTTCCGAATAAAAATGCTGTTCTTCGAGGACATGAAAGACGCATTTAGGGATACGTGGAAGTGCTGTAAGGCAGGCAGGAACGTTGGATCCCCAGTCGGGAAGATCCCCGGAGAATAATTCGTGGCGTTTTGTCGGCGGTTACATTGTACCTTAGTGCCCGTTCGCGGTGGTATTAGTGCGCCGAGGAAATCCATTTTATCCGTATACGTGTGGTGCGAGTGGTACACGGGCGGCGTGTCCCGCGTTGCTTCATTCCATTCGCGATATTCCACATTCTTCCCACACGTGTAAGAACACATCGGTAGGTACACGGTGTGTGCCTCAGATGCTCACCGCTGATACGAACGTCTCGGTTTGCCGCCACTACCATGCCAGGCCATTTATGGGGCAGGAGAACATCCGAACCGTTTACGGGGCAGCCGTACGTCTCAGCGGGAGGATCCGAGCTCCTCGCCCTGGGAAGCTCGAAACTTCGCTCGCTCCTTTCTTCCTTTTTTCCTCTCCGAGCTTCGACGTGGGTGTGCCGCGCTGCTACCAGCCACCTAACTGTGTAAGTTAATTCCCCGTGGAATCTTTTTCTCCGTCATGCGAACTCCGTTCTAACACGAAACCGTTCCGAAGGTGAATGAAATTTATACGCTCAGAAGGAATAGCCAAAGGATCGTACCGGCCAAGCGTTCTCCATTGTCAACTGTAAGTCTAAGAACAAGATGAATTTCATCACGGGCAAGTTCTGTCAATCGGCAATTTAAATTCGTTCATAAATGTAACAGTATTTCAGTGTTGTTCTCCGATGGCAATATTGTTACTGCTAATTTCGTTTTGTTAATAGCTATTAGTTAATTGTCTTCTCCTGAATCGCTACACAATGTTATCTTTTATTCGTACATTAAATTCACATAGTATTACCTCAAACAATTCTTGGCATAAGTTCACTGTTTTTTTAGCTCTGATTTAATCAGAACGGTCTGTCACATTACATATAAAGCTATGTTATCCCTATACAAAATGTACATTCTTTCAATACGTGTTATGATTACGTGAGTCACTGATTATTCCACTGCCACTGCCACAAGGGCAATTCGATCGTAATTCACTACCAACTCTATCGACTTTTGTGTCTTCCCTTTCGTTCGATTAATGATTGAACGTTCAATACGCCATAACTCTATTACAATGATGCACATGAATATTTACGATATGAGCGGAACTTCGACGAACTTCGACTGCATGGTCACCCACGTAATTGATAAAAAATTTCAAATCACAATAGCATTATTCGAGGGCCATTATAAATCACCGTTCATTCATAATAGACAGTAGATAATTGTAAGAATGAGACGTGGGAAGTGAATGAAAGCAATCCGGGGAATTGCTGCTCTTGGTGAAATTGATGATCATTCCCTGCCAGGTGATTCCTTGTTGGGTTCAGGAAAACACGATGCACCGATGATTGAATAATAGCGCCGAGGACTAGGCCGGTAATGGGAATTAAGCCGACGAACATCGTCCGCGAGCTGTGTTACTCAATGGGTGCTAAATGTCTGACAGAGAGACCGCTTCTCGGTTCTCAAACGAATGTGGGAGGCAAGTATGGGAGACACGCGAGTCGCGGTTTAACGTTCTCATAGTCACAGCTACGACGAATCTACGTGGGCGCACGTCAAGAGTTTCCTCGTTGTTTCGATATTTGTCAAGCTTGTTGGGACTCCGTGTAATCGAATTTTCACGGTCGACGCGCATATACACACACACACACACAAATATACACACACATATGTCCAAACACCTATGTCGAATCGCCAAGATTATTAGAGTTCTTCTATTAAGCAAACCACCTCACGTATTTCGCATACAGAGAATGCCTTGGGGAACGTACCGTAATTTCGTTTAGCAAACAGAAAGGTTGCAGTGTATCGTCGATACTTCTCTGTTATGTCAGGATCCTATTTATACTTTCAAATAGCTTCGCGAAGAATGACTTAGAGACATGAATGAAAGTTCGCACACTCTATGCCGGCGAACAGTTCCTACTGAATGGGACGTGAAAGTATTACTTGTAAAAGAAAGAAAATGCTCGTCGAATCGTTAGTATTTGAATAGTCCTAATTACTTCAATAATACTCTACAGAAACGTGGAGGCAAAGAAAGCTTTGCACATATGATAAACAATTGTAACAAGCGCAAATTTCTCAATGATTTTGTAGTAAGTTTGTCAATTATAAATGTGACAAGAATTTTTTTATCAGTTTTTGTTACTATTGTCTGCGTAACTTGCAAAAATCAAGTTCATTCGATTGCAATACAATAATAGTCAAAATATTAGTCAATTGAAGACTAACAAAGTAACCAGACATTGTTCGTGCATTGTTTGAGCGAATATTTTCCTTACTGTTTCTGTAATTCAGAAATAAGCATACGCTCGAGCTTAATCGATTAATATAAGTGAGTTCTACCGAGAAGATTCATTTCTGAGAAAATCTGCGACGGTACTAGACTGCGGAACTTATGGGCAGTGCCGTTCTGCACTAAACTAGAAGGCGAGCACGAAGTAGTGTAAAAAAATGGCAACTCGGGGAAAATGCAGGTGTGCCAGTGCGAAAGCGGTGACCCATTATCGCACCTGCGGGGGGAGTGAGTCGCGGGATTCGTCCCGCGGCTCCACCGAGGAATGTTTCGAAAGACCTTAACAGGATGAACAGATGTACCCATAAATAAGTTCCCTGCGTACTTGCACTTTAGTGGATACGTAGGTATATATATATATATATATGCATATGCCGGCACAATGCACGTAATCTCGACTATTAGGGAGACCTTTCGAACCCGAGGGAAAAGCCGGGACACGAGAAGAACCGGCGCGTCATCGTCGCCGCGCGATATCCTTTTGGTTTAACGAAAATGGAAGTTCGTGCGCGACACGGAAAGGCTAAAGTACACGCTCGATGGTGAGAAAAGCAGGACCGACCCGACAAAGCCTCGTTTTGATATTCGCATACGATACGTTCGCTCCATGCTTACATTATCGTTGACAAGAAATTTCAGGTAATGTCAACGGTCTTGCCACTCGATGGAAATTCCAAGCAATGAATTTACGGTGATCGTTAAAACTTATATCAGAATGATACACGACAGAGATTTACTTAATGTTAATAGTACGATGGTATTTTCATTAAAATTAGAGAAATCCTGGAAAATTACCGAGGAATTGCTAGGTTCTTTCGACGCGCAGTGGTTTCCTTTGCATTAGAGAAATAAGTAATATTCTTTTCGTAAACTTTCTGTTCGTGGTATTCATACGAAACAGCTTCGAAAGTGAACTCCGTATGAAAATGGTCGTTGGCCTGCGTCACTAGCGAAACGTGTTCTGCGTAAAATGTCGTCCGTGCTCTCGGCTCAATGAAAACTCTTAATCCGCGTCATATACTTTGCCCTTGCGATGAGCCAGCAGTATGCAAAGTCAAACTCTCCTTTGACAAAATCCGCGAGACTTTCGTCCATCAACGGAATTCTTTTAAAGCTTTCGATGTGCGTTTAAGAATACTGTTTCTTCGGCCTCGACATGGCGGATTTCCCTCGGCTTCCCGGTCCGAACTTGCCGGCTAAGGCAGGAGAAAAAGGAAGATCCTTAGAATGCCTGCGAAAAAACCGGGCGTGCTTCGCGCCGTTCCACTTTTACTCTGCTCTTGAGAATCTCATCCGTCCGCAAAATGCGCCGCATTTCCACGGTTGCCGACCAGAGAGACTCGCCGGATAATTGTGTGCAATACGCGTTCCTGTACATACGTGCGACCCTCTCGTGCAGACGTTTCTGTGTGCGTTGCACCCACCTGTCCGTGTACGTGTCCCGGTGTGGACGGACGTGTGTACATGAATATGTGTATCGAGTAGCAAAAGCGGAGCACGGCTCATCAGGGTGGGGTTAACACCGGCCGTGCGGCTCGAAGTTTAACTCTTCGGTTTTACTTTCTAAGCCTCCCACCTTCCATCCGGAATGCCGACGTCATGTACGATAAGACCCGCCAGACAGACAGCCCTGCGAGGATCCTTAAATCTCCCAGGAACATCGAGTACAAAGGTACACATATTTCACTTACTCGAATCAGTGAGCTACCTTTTCATTTGATTCATATTACTTCGCGATATACCGTTTTTCTTAATATAGTCGTTATACAGTTAAAGTATATCAGGAAGAACTTCATTTTGGATACAATAAACTGTGGTATTACATCCAAAATTAAGTTCTACAGTATTTTTCCTTGCATTATCTTGCTATTACACATATACGTTTGCAGAAATGAAATCTTCCGATTCATTATTTTACAAGGACTTAATGCAAATATGCTTCATTTGTATGTACTAATTAAGTCTCAGCAACTTGTATTACTATTTCTCGTGGAAATAGGTACTTCTTGCACATATATGTGATAAATACCGGAACGTATAGGTACTCGTTACGCTCGTATAACTTTGTATCGAACATACGTGTACCCGTACGGAGACGATCTTTATATATACATGCATGTGTGTGTGTTCGCGCGAGCAAGTGAACCACGCCAGGGTGGGGTTCTCTCTCGGATCGGAGTCGACGTTTTCGGTTTCACTTTCTAAGCTCTCCCCTCCCTTGGCGGACGGCGTACGGGAACGATCTACTGGGGTCTGCCGAGTAGTCAGCCACCCCACGCCCTGCTGTTCGCTCGAAGCCGCTGCCGTAGCTGGCGTCGAAGCGAGGATCGACAAGATCCACGGTCGAGAGCGCGCTCGTTCTCTCTCCCGATGGCCAATAGATCGTCGATATCCTTCCTTTGCCCCTCGCCAGTCTCGAACATTCCTCCGTCGAATGCGAAAGATTCCGCTCGACACTCCGGCCGACGATTCCGCGCCGGCGAAATCTTTCGCTCGTTCGTTTATTTCTTCGCAACTTTCCACCATGCAAACATGGCGCCGAGCTTTAATTGCACCGCATTTCAGCCGGTCCATTATATCGAGCCGTTGCGCCAATGTTAATCCCCTACATTGTACGCTGAAAAACGCAATGGCCTTTGCGGAATATCGAACGTTAACTTAACGTTTCCGCTGTAGATATCGCAGTTTACGGCGAGCAAGCCTTAGCCGTAAACGTCTTTTGTTTTCAAGTCACGGGGACATTTTTTTTGCCTAGTGACCGGTGTCAATGATTTCCGGAAATTATCATTTTTAATCGATGAATTCCGATATGACGTTATTCGGAAATTGCGGCGAACAAAATTACCAGCGCCGATTATTTCCGCTTGGTTCCACCGGAATCTTCGTAATCATTGTATCCACGTAATTCTGTGTAAATAACCACGCGGTTCGTTGAGCCCAATTGGAGGTTGGAAAAAATTGTAATGAGATTATTAATTTAAATATTATACTTTCTCTCGTAACTGACTTCTTCTGAATCGAAATTAATTTTTAAATATATATAGAATAATACCGTCTTTGTTAAAAAAGAAACAAGAAAATTAGATTAATTCAAATATCACGTTGGGATAATAAATATTCAACAAACACATTCGAATACAATTAATCGCCGTTACGTCCAGACTGTTCATTTATTCGTAATTATTTTCACGACACAACCCGGAAATTACATTGTCCACAATGTCACTATTCCTACATTGACTATCTTTCTATTACCATCACTTCCGTCCCATTGCCCATCATCTTACGATTCTCACAGTCCTGGCGAAAATTCATTGGCAGCAGTGAGCCGACGATGCTTAAATATCGTACGGATTGGAAGGTAATTAATCGCGGCCATCGGTACGCGAAAGCGGTATTCCCTGTGGTACAACGTGCCTGGAATTTCGTGAACATTGGCCCGGTGGGTGCGAAATGTGAAATCGTTAACCAGCGGCGCGTTACTCCTCTTCCGAGGGCCGTTGGGTTATTATGCGGTTGGGGAGCGGGGGAGAGAGAATTTCGGGCTCACCGAGGGCCTTGTTTTCACGGAGAGATTTATACGCGAATTCGTCGCCGGGTTTAATTGGATCCGTAAGGGCGTCGTCGTTCACCCGTCGCCCTCGTCCTGCTCCTTCGTGACTTTCTTCAGAGCCAGGAGAAACAGGCGCGAGGGCGACCGTCGAAACTGGAAATGGCACAGGGCCGCCGACCAATTTAAGTCCGGAAAAGTTTTTCGATGGTACAAAAACCGTTATTACATTCAATAATTCTCGTTGTAATTATCATTAATTGGGGCTCCTTACTTGCGCTAATTTAGCTGAATCTCAAAATTATTTTTATAGGTATCTTTAGTTCTTTTTTAAGTCAAGGAATTGTAAGAAATCAATTACCGTGTTAAATGAAATTATTTTTCTAGAAAGTAATGTACGTCTTGTAAATGGTAAGAAATGTGAATGAACCAACCAAAAATGCTTTCGATCTAACAAGACTTTTTTTATGAAAAAAATGAGGGCTCGAAGAACTATTCTTTTCATGATCACTTTGATTTTAAAATAGAAAACGACGTTAGAAATATAACCAACAACAATGCGAATTCTTTCACCATTGACAATAAATACTAACAGGCCACGTGCCTTATAAATCATTGTCTTTAAACACGAAAAATGTGGAGGACGAATCTTCAAATATCAATAAACTCTTATACGCTATTCTTCAATTGACATAACGAATGCATTGTTTTTCAATAATCTTTTAGTACCTTCTTAAAAGAGTGTATGCGAAAAAGATGTGAAGCAACCTGTACGAAGACCTCCGTGAAATATCTCGTCCTTTTATCCGCGACTCGTGAAATGCGTAAGTTTCCATTATTTCTCGATTGACTGCCGACGAAATTTGTTTGTCCCCCCCCCCCCCCCCCCCCCCCACCGCCTTGGAAAAATGACAAACCGCCGGTCCTGTTATTGTGGCTACACGAGTGGACGATTTATCCTCGGCAATGGTTCTCCGCGGAGCTTTCGGCGGGCAACGGCGAAAGTCGTTCCTCCTGCGCTGATTCGACGATAAATTAACATTCGGTTAGCAAAGGGGTCTCGCGCGGTAATCGGTATCGTCGTGCAGCGTGTTCGTGAAAACAGAGACATTACACGCCGGCGCGACTCCCGCTGAGCCCTGAAATTATGATGTCGCCGTTTCCACTCTCCGCGTTCACCCGTCTGCCTTTTTAACTCGTTCGCCCTCTTCCCGCTCTCTCCCGGCTGTCGTTGCGTTGTTTGTCTCGAGCTAATTAAATTACTTCTGTCCTCCCTCTGAGCCTTTGCATACGTACGGAGAAGTAGGCGAGTTAACGGCCGCGGACTATAACTCCCGGAGAATAAGCTCTGCCTTTTAAGGGTTTCTCAAATAACTCCGTCTATCTGTTTTAACGAAACTTCTTCTCCCATCAAGTACAAATTAGGCGAAGAACTTTCTCCTAAAAGCAGCCGTACTTTCCGGGGAATTCAATTTAGAAGATCCAATGTGTTATCCCCATTTCCCGTGGAAAAAGTTCTGTAAAAGATCCGTGCCTCGTGTATCGATCATTTGAAATAGACCTCGCAGCTTCAAACAAATCTTGCTAGAATCCTGCTGAGTAAGCGATACGATTGCTTGGCAGTGCACTCGCAGAAATTTCGCACTGGAAATACAGATATTACAGTTAGGTCCGTTGAGGCCGGGAATTATGATATCGTACCTGCTAGACATTTATTGGCCACTGCTAGTTTTGCCCCCCTTTAACGGACTTTCATAGATTACATTGTCATTATCAATATAGTACCCCAATCGTGCCATTGTCTTTCACGTGTTTCGCTCGACCGGTACTCACTGGGAATCTAGAACTTGGCAGGTTTTTAGCTGAAAAGTCGGTTCGCGGGAAGTCCATTTGCTCGGCGAACGAAAGGCTGCGGGCGACAGGTAGATCCATTGTAAACTCCGGACCCGTGAGCCGGACAATTTATAGGCAATTAAATATGACGTATCGAACGAATAGCGCTCGAAAAGCCTTTAAATGCACCGCAACGGCGTCGTTCACCGCGGTGTACCGGACGATATTCCAAATAAATCTACCTCCACCGCCGCCGTAACTGCTCCCATGATTATTTACCTCCGTAATCCGTAGCCGACCGTACCGGAAGTCAATCTTCGCGGTAAGAGTCACTCGCGCGTTTGACGACCATGTTTCGATCACTGCACATTGTCATTCAATGAAATCTCACGTGCTTTCATTAACCACGGTCAAAGCACTACGAAAAATGTGCAAGAATTCGAAAGTTTATATAGAAATATAGAATGTATGTTTTCACGAAACATTGGTTTATTCAATCCGAATAATTCTGCAGTTCTACAGCTTTAAGAACGTTTTTGGCTCACAAAGCTTTTCCCATAATTTGTTCAAGGGTTTTACAAATTTATGACTAAGTCCCACACGATTTATTCCCTGAGCGATATAAAAAATGGTCATAAACGTGGAGAAAATCGTGGAATCGTCCAGAGAATGGAAGAGATTTAATACCGCCTTTCTCCGTGAAGTCGAACGTAGAATTGTACGAGAAATAGCGTAAACGTACGGAACGTAAATACAATAGATTTTAGAAATCTGCCCGGTGGCAAGGTATAAAAAGGGCCAGGGAACGAGGGAGTGGGGGGAGGGGTCAGTATTGCGCGTTAATTGACCGACTTGTCACGCATCGGCGATGTTCGTTCGAATTCGAAGACACGCCGTTGAGCGTGGACCTCGATTCGTTTCCTCCGAAGGTGTTCGCGGGTCCTGCCTCTTCCGATCGAGAAACCACAAAGACCTCGCGGTGTTTTACAAATTTCAACGTAGCGTGAGACGGTCCCCTCGTGACGTTTTTATCTGGTTCCTTTCGGTTCGCGGAAGAACGTTCATCCTTCCATCTAATAGCTTCTCCAAACTCGACCTCGTTAGGAGACTTTTTCGGTCGATTTCCGCCGGGCCGCTGGGAACCGTTGGACTGTTAGTAGATTTCATGGATCCTACGGAGAAAATAGAGCGTCCCAAACGGCGTTACAACAGAGAAGCCCCGTCCGCGGAACGATAGTCTCAATAAGCCGAAACGGTAAAACGAAATCGATGTTTTAGGCCAAATGACGGGACGGTTTTATCGGGTTCAGTTTGTAGAGCACAAAACGATGTTCTTTCATTCGTTCCAGAAGCCATTCTCCAGTCATTTTAATGCCAGTTTTTCAAAGCCAAACTACCGTTCTGTAACTATCGTAGGTGGAATCGAACAACGTATTAACTGATCAGGACAATAAGCATACGGTACTTCTGTCAAGTATTAATGCGGAAACGCGTTATAATTACTACTTCATTTTACGCTTTTTAATGTAATCTCGACAGTTTAATGAACATCGCCCTTCCTATCAGTCTTTCGGTACGATCATTCCATCGTTTAAACGAAATCAAACTTGTAACAGTAACACTGTTTCCGATCATCTTCTCCCTTACAATTTTAGTTTAGACTTTTACAACTTAACGGATTTTATATTGTCAAACTTAAATTTTCCACTTGTTCTCTTTTAAAGCATTTTGATTATTTCCTTTCACCTTTTTTATTGCATCAACATATTCTTCTCCTATTCCAATCTTTGAAAATACTTTTACACTATTCCTCACGAATCTTCTGAACTTCGAATTTTCCCGCAGCGTGTAAAGTATCGCGAGTTGCTTGGAACGACGGAAACTCATTATGCTGTCAAGTTCGCGAGGACTTGGACCTTGGGGCCAGCGACAGGTGGGTTCCATCCCGCGGGGACCGAAGATGCGGAAGGAGAAACAACCGGCCTTAAAGGTCGATCAGGGCGTATAAGGTGGTGCGTCCTTTAGGAACGATTTCGTGACAATGCCGCTGGAGATTCTGATGACGCACAATGGGAAATTGGCGCGGGATCAACAGCTGGACGGATGATGCATAGAACCGTAGACGGTATTTCCTGTAGCGCGTTGGACGGCTGCGTTTCGACGTGTGCGCGCGTTTGAGGACGTTGCTTTGGTGCGCGTAGCCCTCGTTATCTTGCTTTACCTGCACGCGTCCCGACGCCCGTCTAACGAGCGCTTACCGCGTCCATCTGGTTTCGTACGTCGCGGAACGAGCGAGCACCATTTATGGCTACGCTTCTGTGGTTTGTCACGCGTCAACACGGTCTTTAGGAATTATCTGCCGTAACCGTGACAACGTCGCTGGCCATCTTCGTCCATTGCTTCTCCGGCAAAGTAACGTTAATGAGCTCTACCTAAACATTCCCGGTTTCCATGGAAAGTCCGTATTTTATACTTACCTCCGCCGCTTTTCTTCGTTATCTTCCGCTAGCGCGCTATTTTCTATTTCTCCGCTATCCAGCGTGTCGTTGCACCGTGGCGGAATTGCCCGTAATTGTCTCTTCTTTGAAATTCGCTTATGGAATCCAGTAATTCAGTCCGAGAGACACGTTTCCGCGGTTACAAAATACGCCGTATAAGTGCCTACCGATCGCCGTCAATGTTAGATACTGTGTTAATACAATTGTGAAATCCTAAAGGTTACCAATATTTGCCCATTATTCATTGCCTATTATTCAATGCCGGAAAATCAGTGCCTTATACCTGTTATCGCAAGTTTCTTTCATGATTTCCTGTGTTATGCTTGTTTTGTCACATTAGTTTACTTCATTAGTCGAAACTCAGTTATTAACGTGAATGATTGATTTCAAATATAATTTCAGCGATTAGAAAGTATTTACGAAAATTTCGTTCTAATCTTTACATCGTTGGGGAATTTTTAAAGTATACAGCACACGATTCATTGTGGACGTGGCTGAAGATATAGGAGGTAATTTTAAAACTACTTTCCCAGTCGTTTCTGAATGGAATAAAGTACTCCGAGCAAAACAAATGAGGAGCAATGAAACACGAGAAACTTTTTCGGCAGATCCGGCAATTTGTCGGCGAGATTCGAGGAGAAATTCTCAGGATCTCATTCATTACTCACGCAGGATTGCAATTTCCATTCTTACCGAATTCACGAAGGGTACTACAAATGTAACTTACATAACACTTCGCTTCTTCCCGAGGAAAAAAAAAAGACCAATTTCTTAAGAAGATAGCAACGAAAATGGCGTCGCTTCGGAAACGAATTCGTTTAATCCTGGAACAGAATTCTTATGTCACTGAAACGCATCGAAGACATTTGTCGCGATTAAGGAAAAAATCTGGAGCCTACAGGTTGGACACTTGTACGGTAAACTTTTTACGACTTCCTCGTGTGCAACGTGGAATGGTAATTATCGTTAGATTACATCGATTCGTTTGAAATGAGCGGCCAATTGGCCGTGTTGCTTGTAAATCGGGGAGGGGTAAAGGATCGCGGCGGCGTTGCCGCGCGAAAAACGGTAGGAGGGAATGCGCGGGATCGGCGCTAAAGACATAATCATAATTTAATGGACCCGCCCGTTGGATTTATCGGGCGAATAGCACGGGCACTCGCGGATTTATCGGCATCGGCATTCGACGGGGCTGTAAATACGGATCAGCGTCGGCCAGCAGCGAGGCTGTTATCCATGAGGCGCATTAATCAGCCGGAGTGCGTCAAAGGCAGCGCCCGGGTTAACGCGGTTAACGCTGCCGCAATTAGACAGGAATGCCCGTGGAAAGCGACGAGCAATGGCTCCGCTATCGCCCTTCCCTCTTGCCCAGTAGAAAACCGAAGACGATCGGACGTGCGTGCACTATGCACCGGACAGTCCCGAACCGGCGGATAAATGCGCGCCAGTTGCATGCCTCTGCGCATGCCGCACCTTCAGCCTTCGCCGCTGAAACACGCCGCGAAATGAGACGTTCCACACTTCCCGCTTCTCGTCCACGCGGGGAGCAAAGTTTCACGTGCCCCACCGAGGAAGTAACGATGCGGTGAAATCTCACTCGAGCGTAAAATGTTTTTGCAAAAATTCGCCGGTAGCATGTACCGTCCGCGAAATATGTGGATGGGCTTGTACATTGTTCCTGTGCGCAGGCAATGAATCTCCTGGAGAAGGGAAGAAAGCACGGTGATTATTTATCGTTTGTTATAAAATAATTTTAACGAAGGTGCTTATGCAAAAACTTTTCGACCGAGTTGTAGGTTTTTCATGAGTTTTTTTAGATTGTAGCGAGAAGTGTCACTTTTTCGATTAAATTGCATTTCCTTTATCTATTACAGGTTAATTTTTACTGGAAGAATGTGCAGTTACCATTAACAATAATCGACACATAACATCAACAAAATTTGCATTAAAAACAAAGAATACAGACATATAAGGAGTATAAATCCATTAAAAATGGACCAGAAAACACTGAATAAAGTACAATTTGGACTATAAATTCTTTATTTCTTCCTTTATATCTTCGATACGTCGGCTTAAGGTACAATAATTAATTTCTGATCCGAATTACTGATCCGTTGAATCCCGATGACCGGAGGAGGTTGAACAACATAGTTGCGTTACTCCTTGCTTTCACCGATTCCTCATAAAATCCTGAGACACGCGTGCGTTCGGTTCCGCGGTGGGACGGTTCTCTCTGCGCGTAGAGAAACAGGCGTGGCTCACGGAAGTCAGAGACGATCCAGTTGACTTCCGCGCCGAACGAAATGGCGACGACGTCGTTGCATATCGCATTCCGCCGGCGGAATGCCCCGAGATAATGGATTTCGTAGACGGTTCGCGCGTCGTGACTTACCGCGCTCAGAGCTGAGCGAGTCGGTGACGTTTCGTGCCTTTTTTCCCCTTTCCGTCCGGCTTTGGAATGTTTCGAGAGCACGCGATTCCCGGTGGCGACTGCCCGCCAACGAGATACCGTCACTTCAGAGACCTGTCTCCGTTTTCATCCTGGCTCTTTTATAATCTACCTGTCAGCGGTTTCTCATCCTCTTCCTGGTCGCCGGATTCGTCCCTCGTCTGACGCCTCACGATCACTTTCTACTTACCGCTAGAGCTTTTTCTCTCGCCACTCGGCGAATGAAAGCATTTTCGCGCTGCGGGATTTATTAATGCCGTAGGACCTCTCATACTTACTTCTTATGTGTACAAAAACGATACGAGCTCGTAACAAATAAAGTTCATATTCATTACGAATGAATTCGTGTTATTTATGTACTTGTAAGTTGTGCGTTTGATCGTTAACCAAAAGACACTTTTCGCAAGTACAGCTTGGCATTGTAAGGTTTTAGCGCGATAGAAAGTCCAGGAGTGCGGTGTTATTTGCGTGAGAGAATATTCGAGGAAGAAGCTGCGGTAACGGTGGCCGCACGACGGACCGATAACGGGACGGCTGATTGAAACACAACGACGATCCGCATTGGCCGATCGGCCAATTAGTTTATCAAATAACGAGAATAGCAGAGCGGAGTTTATCGCCGAGTGATCTCCCGACTTGGCCCGGTATAACTCGTTAAGCTGCCATAAGCCTCACCGAAGACACGATAGAACCTGAGAAGATGAGCGCGTCCTGATAATTCCTCCGATGCACCGCCAATAATAGACCCGTGACGCGCCTTTACGTACAAAGTCTTGGAATACTCGACCGGACCAGCTACCAACAGTTTACCGATTGTCTGGCCAGCGTTATCGGTAATTGCCGTCAGAAAATTATCGGTACTTTCGTACGTCGGTTATTACGTAAACCGAAAATAACAGTTAACGCCATGAGAAAAAAAGCTGTGTTAAAATGACGAAGCCGTCAAATCGTGTCTTGCCAGTTTTTTGAAAAAGTAAATGGTTATAAAATCGCTTAAATTAATGAATAATAATGTAAGAAGATAGGCAAGGTGCAAAGTCAAGCTCATAACTAGAAAACTGCACTGCATTAATTCTGTATTAATAAAAGTACCAGCAATTTACACAAAGTCCAAGAATCGGTAGGTTAACGATAAGAAAGGAAGCTGATTGACATCGAGATTAGTAATATTTATTTCCACGGAGCGCATGTTCGTGGCTTGCACGTATTAGCCCATGCAGGATCTACGAATGTGATTTTATTGGTTTTCACGTTAATTGCGTGTCGGCAGGGAGAAACGTCGATCGGTTGTTTCTCATAGCGGTGGATTCGCTGATAAAAGATTAACCAAGAACGGTGAAATTTTCCGGGCCGGCACGGCCGGCATTATTTTCCATTGGAATGGTACTTTCGAGCGGTCGCCCGTTATCCGCATACTATCGGGCTTCGTTATTGTCTCTGCGGAGAAGGAGCATAGGAGCACGGCCAGGAAGGTGGCGCAAATCGTACACCCCGCGTGTGCACGCGCGCCGCACGTCTTATCGGCGGGGCACGCGGGTACATACGGAAATCGTGGCGCAACGAAATAACGAGTTCTAATTGCGAAAGCAGATCTCGCGCGGTCGAGAGGGGAAAAAGCGAGGAAAAAACGTGGCACAAGAGCGCCGCGAAGGTGCGCACCCGGCACCTGATTCATTTGAGTAGATAGCGATCTATGACGCAGATACCGGGGCTGGTCGCCTTTAAAAATCTCCCTTACACGCCTCTGAGGCCGCTCTCCCCCCGCCCCTCTCGCCAGATCAATCTCTCTTTTTCTCACTTCGCCCGCCGGAACACCGGTGCGTTCTCTCAAAAGAGATTTGCCAGCGGTAGAGAGTCGCAAGTGCACGGGTGCACCGACATTCGTAACGTCCAATCGAAGGTTCCCTCGATAAAGGATCGCAAAAACCGGCGGCCGTGCGTTGGCGCGTGATTAATGAAGGCTGCGTGTCGACGTACGATTAATCGGCATATACAATACACATGCACGAAACGTCATCCGACGAAGGAAACCACGACGGTGATCCCGGAGAATTGAAACGTTACGTCCGTTGACAAAGCGACGTAAATTTCCTTAAAAGATCACGCTGAAAACGTCCCGCAAGAAGCGGCTGCAAAATGTCTCCGAAGACAGCGGGATTGGGGAAAATGCACGAGTGAATATTCTTAAAGACTTTTGTGTACCATTGATCTTTGTCCAAGCAAAGAAAATAATTGTTTCTCTCTGCGATATCAAAATTGTTATTTAAACATTTCTAACCGCTGAGTTTTTTTCCTATTTTACTTCATATTTCTGCGCATGTGCTGGGCAGGTGCATGTTGTGACTTTCTTGAAATCCTGAATAAAAAAAGAAATAGGTGAAAATAAATTCGGGTAACTACTTGGCTAAATTTTGTCAATAGCATATAGTAACATTCTCGATTAGCGTCAAGAGTAGTTTTGACAATTCATAATTGATATCCACAATTATCATGACTATTTTTGCTTGTTTGTTTTAAGTCATTTTGATGTAAGTCGTTTCATTCGAAATGTGAATTGTCTTCGACATTCTTTGTCATAAAATTATTTCGCTTAATATCATAACGAACAAATTTCCGCCTTCCATTACCGTAAAATAAGAAAGTAAAAACAAATTACTTCACAATATTAAGAGTTTTATTAATTCCTGTGCTAATTCAGAAATAATTGATTGGCTAGTTGTACGGTTCCACTTTTACAATACCTCCGAAGTTTCTCTGTTGTATTCTGTGCAATTCCAGCGCGGAGGAGGTTTAAGTATCCCTTACGTGGCGTTGCAATTACCTCGAATTGAGGAGCATCCACTAATTCCGCTGGTAGACAGAGGTCATTTGCAGCATGATGACTCCCTTCGCTCGATCGTGGCTTACCGTAAAGTTTAGATCGGGTTCCCATTACACGGAATAGAGTAAATCGATTAACAGGGCGATCCCGTGTACTGTTCCCTCGCTCGTAAAAACTGCCACCGTGAAAATGACCTCTCACCCCCCTCTTAGTCAATTGCAAAATACTCATATAATCACAATGTGGCGATCGTAATTTCTTAGCTAATTCAGGTACATTTAAAAACACGTGGATATACGACATTTTCAGAAAATTCTTATTATTTACTATTCTTATCATAATGATATCTATAAAAAGATTGAAGACTGATTATTTCCATAAATTGACTACATTGAACCGTTCGTTAATCGATGGTCCTTGATAATTAGCAAATTCAAGAAATTAGTTTGAGCAAAATGAAAACTTGAGGTAACTGAATTTTCTTAAAAATCCCGAAATCTTGAGCAAAATATAATTTTTGAACCGAATTATCTAAGAGATACATAGAAAATAGTTAAAATTACAGGAACTTCTTTTTACTGATTTGTTTATAATATACATAGAATTCTTTTGGTGGTGGAATGATTGAAAATTGCTTGCATTATACATCTTTTTCAAAACTCCGCGCCGTAGTTGCGGATAGGAAAAGTTCTTTATGGAAGGCCGGTTTTTCTCGGAAGATGGGAAAAAAACTGTCTCGCTCGCTCGTCGTTCGTTATATCGATCGGTCTCCACCGTTTCTAGAATTTCAAGTAGACCTTTCGGCGTTCGTCGCGCGGTCCCACGGAGCGGTCAGCAGGGAAATCTAGTAACGAAATAACGAGTTCTGTTTGCGAAACCAGAAGCCGTTGGCAAGGAAAAAAAAGAAACCTGAAGGAGCAGCAGCAGTAGCAACGACGGCAACCGCCCGTCTCATACGTGCCTGTGCTATCGCGATGTCGTAGGAAAAGATTTCCTGATCCGGAGGCCCGTCGGATAAAGTGTTGGATAATTGATCGCGTATAAACGTCCCGCGCACACATTCGCGGCTATCCTCGCTGATAAATTATATTATCGTCGAGCGGCTCGGCTTCGATGATCTCGATTTATCCGCGCACGCACGAACGGCTTTGCGCCGGTTTTGCAACAAATATAGGCGAGCATTAAAACGATATAGAGCGGTGTTAATTTCATCGCTTACGCCCTGTCCGCCGAAAGATCAGCAGATACATTTCACTGCCTTCTGCGGTCATTCCACATTCCCCCAGGAAACGCAAAGGTAATTTAATAACATCTCACGTTCGAGCAGGTTTCCCGCCTTACATTCCCACCCGCGACTCATGAAATTTGTTAATTTGCCAAGCTAGCGGGACTTAAGAGGAAAGACACATACCTCGACGGCAGATCCCGTCGTCATAAGTCGCCGAATTGGCAACCAGTTCTCTTCGGCTCTGAGGAAAGGGGAGAAGGAACTCGACGGCACCCGACAGCGACGGACGTGTCTATTAGCCGACACTATTTGCGTCATTCCGCGGGGCCTTAGTCCGCTCGAAAACGCCTCGATATTCAGATCGACAAGCCGCAAAATCTGGACTAATGAGTTCCGTTTGCGAAATCGTATTACGTCGTCCGCGGGCCGAGAAAAGGGGAGAAGGGGGAAAAAAGGCAGGAAGCAGTGGCAGGGGCCTGATTCATACAGGTGCAGGGTGTACCTTGGCACCTTGAAAAATCGTCTCTGACGCGCGTGAACGGCAGTGCGTTGGCACACGCGCAAATCCCCCAGTCGACGAGCCGTTGTCTACCGTGCGACACTGTAATTGATAATTATCATCGTAGCGCCGGGCAGAGCCGAGTTTCAGCCTCTCTTTCTCCTCCGTCACGGGTCCCGAGGTGCCGTCGAGTGCACTGCACCATGAACGAACCTGCCTGCTAGTATTGCAGTTCCAGCCCCCTTTGCTGCTGGTCAGCTTTTCCACCTTCGACTTATCCGCCGCCACTGACGAGGAACCGAACGATAAGGTGATTCCTGAGCCGCCATCCCCACGTATTACGTATTAATCAAAGTAACCAATATAGATAAGGCCGAAGGAGGAATTAAACTGCCCACTATATATTCCATGACGGTTTCGCATAGCAGGAACGTCCTGACGTTCTAAAATGCTGTACCGCAGATAAGCCCTGACTGAAATGTATTACATGGACTTTCCAAAAGCAACTAATATGGACAAGGGCAATAAAGGAAATCAATGCTCTGTACGTACAGTGGAGCATAATTCGTGTATATGATAATTCGAGTATTCAAACTACTACTTATCTATCCTACAAAAGGGAACTAGGTATATACATTTTTTCCTACAACTTTTCCTGCTGTTACTGAACCTCACTGAAAACGTACTTGAAATGCAATATATCGTTTTACATTGACGTAGGATTTACTTTACATTGCACATCCGTATCCTTCTTCGTGTACGTGTGTGTATAGTCGAGTAGGCGTCAGTGGACTGCTCTGCCACGTAGAATTCTGCACTGTGGCTATTTACGTTTTGCGCGGGTCCTGAGTGTGTGTAAAATCCAGAGGCGCTTGGCTGCGTGTGTGCATTCACCCGAGCAGCCGGAGGAATTGCGAAAGCACGGGACGCACATCTATTAATACCGGGTTATCTTTGCTGGTGTGGGTGTTATCAGGGCAGGGCGTGTCGCCAGGAAAGCAGCCGGCAAACCGGCAGCCTGCAACGTGACTGTCCGCTGCCAGGCAGGATCCGCTTTGCTACGTTCCTCTCTTTCTCCATTACGCTCTAAACTGGCCTCTACCCTTTTCCTACTGCCGCCATCTCCATCCCCCTCTTACTCCCTGGCTTTTCGTATCTCCCTGCCGCCACGACTCTATCCCTTTCGCAACCTTTCCAACTTGGAGGATCGTTCCTTCCTGGTCAACCACTCACGCGCTTTCGGTTATCGCGATAATTTCTCTGTCATTCCTCCCCTCTGACAGTTACGTACTCTCAGCTTACTTTATAACGTTTTATTCGCTTCGAATGCGGATATGTCTTCTTCGGGAGTTTTTACTGTGGCAAATTAACAATGTTTTCAGTCAAGCCTGATGTTGCTTAAACAGTTTTATATACTGTGAAATAACATATTTCTTTAACACATTCGTTTTTTTAAAGAGAACTTGGTGAAATCATAAAGCCTTTAATAAAAAACGATGTTGATAATTAATCTATTGCATAATATTGTTATATAATTCATACAGAAAATTGTAGATATTGTAGATATTGGTCAGATGGTTTAATTTTATTAAATATATTGTAATTGGAATTAACTACTTTATGCGAAAACATATCAGTTTATATCGAAAACAAATTATACTAGCGTACAGAAAATCAGTACGTTTAGAACGTGACCTTTCGTATTAACGTTCCATTATCGTTTGAAGACTGGACAAACAATAACATGTATAATAACAACATGTATAACACGGTATTGATGAATATCTCAGTTATAGAGGAATGTGCCAGTAAGCGAATGAAAGATAGAAAGGACGTGTAGTGTTATACAATATTTCATGTGGACGCGATATTTGAGACTGGACTGGTATCCGGAGCAGTGGGTCACGGTCTTGCAGGATGAAATATTAAGTAATCGGCTTCATAATAAGAACCAATCCTTGATACATTGCCGCTAAACAATACAGGTACACCGCGTGGACAAAACATTGCCATTGACCAATTCCTTACTGCTAAAACAATCAACAAGTACGACTATATCGAACAGCTATTTAATTACAAAAAGAATATTTAACGCACTAAAAAACAATATTGCAAGGGAACTAAAGTGTCATGTTTAACTGTATTATGGCCGAATAATAATCACGTTACAGAGAATTTCTTTGTTATGACTTTTTAGTTCTTTTCGACGCACGGTAGGAAACAGTACTTGGAGAAGAACTTTTCTTTTCCACGGCGGTGATGTCTGCGCACGGAGAACCGTGACAAGATAATAAGTAAATAAATCTATCATTCAGCGGGGTATAATTATTACATCTTTTCCGCGTTTCTTCGCTTTATAGCAGAAAGGAATTCCGGAACGCTGACATTTCCACGTGTAGTCGCTTCGCGAAGAACGTACTTTCGAAGGAAGAGTTTGCACGTTCGGAACGGTATACACACACGTACGCGGATATAAGACGAATAACCGGATAACCGGGTGTTATGTAACGGGCGAATATAATTATGCAGATCGCTGTACGCCATGTCTCTCTTAACATTTACCTTTAGCCCGGCCTGAATCGCGATACCTTAAGAACAGGCCACGCCAGTGAATCCGGTCCGTTCGTACTGACAAAACGTCACGCTCGGCGTACCGGTAAAACGGTATTTTCCCTAAGAAAATAAGAATGTGAGAAATGAAATCGTACAACGCCACTCATTACGATTGAAACGCCTCTGTCGCGCAATTATGTCGCTACGACGGATGAAGAAGTCGCTACGAACGACGAATATGAATACGGACTAATTTAAATGTGATCTTAGCAAAAATTCTTCGCTTCTTAGCATAAGAATGACCTTATTTACACGAATAAGTGTGTCGCTTAACAGAAATATGAAACATGCTCCTAATTCTACAAGATTTTTGTATAATTAGTATCATCGTACAAGCAGAGCAGCTTCATCAGAATCACTGACCAGTTTTGTAAACACAATCTCGCTCATGCAAACACGCAATCGTTTATTTCAGGACCAATAATGTCTCGAGTAAAATATTATTGCTACGTAAGGTATCTTTGTTACTTATTGCGCTATTTCTTACTGTCTTCATTACGACCTTTCCTCACGACAGTCTCTAAGTACATGAATATTTGATGATTTTGTTTTGTAATATACCCATAGAGCCATGCCAACTGCATCGGATGTTGAGATACTCGTGTCGTACATAAACGCACAACGTTCGATGCTCGTGCGTGCAGTATTCCTTCCCCGTGCCGGTGTACCGAGCGCTTTAAAGTTTCTTGTACCTAGCTAGGGTTACAGCGTCCTGGCATGCGCGTAGAAAGTCCGCCCACTGTATGATCCATAGATAAAGTTCGGTCGCATGTCGAAAGTACGGCCGATCTCGATTCCTCCGCGTTCAACGTAATACACAGTAAGCCTGTGTATCTACATAGAGGAACATGTAAAAATAGTAAACCTACACGACGATAAATAATTATTCCCTCCGTGTTATTCACTCGTATTAGGTTAAACAGTGGTCCTGGGAAAAGGTGTATTTTTCGTTCCCTCGATTCCCCTGTTTTTCGTACACAGTTTATTCTCTGTGCAATTGACGAGATTTTTCACGCTGAAGAATTCTGCAGAAATAGTATTGCTTTTAGCGCTGCAACGAAAATAAGAGTTTGAACCGAATATTCCGATGGTCGGGTGAGTAATCTGGTTACGGTGAATCGGTTGATTGCACATTTGAATAATGCTCGAAATCTCCTTTTTATGATGTCTGACGTAAATAAACGGGGGTACGTCTTTCCCATGGCTTCCGATTGTATATTCACAGTTTTCTTACTCCTCGAGGGAGCCAATTAAGATGCGCGTTGCTGCGCGGTCGGCGAACCGGTCGGCAATTGCGGCGCAACGGAAGTTCTGCCGGATTAACGAATGAAACACCGATTATTAATGAACCCCCGACTATGTCCTCGCGGGCTTTATTAACGAGCCGGACGGCCGTGTGTATCCTCGTTATTAATGGAGGCAAAGCGTGAACGCGTGTACCCTGAAATCATGGCCGACGATCGGTAGGTATACATGTATTATTCTGAAAGCTGATCAGTCGCAGTCCGCCCCCTTGCCGGCGTATACGTCTTAATTGGAGAAATTGCCTCCATAGTAATGCCGTATGATGCTGAATTGCCAAGGTATTAAGGCTTTTAAAATCATTTAGTAAGGCCGACACTACGATCAATAATCGATAATTAGTCGGCTTAAAAAGCACTCGCATCAGAGCGGTGTCTTTGGTACAATTTATCGGCCGATAGATATTGATCGCTTAATCGTCGTACCGTTAAAGAATTGTACCCTTACACTCAGAGGACGTCCAATTAAAGGACCTAAAGATAAACCGTCCCTGCCGTTGGGAACTTGAAAATGAATTACCAGTCCTTCTACGTGGCAGCATTTTGTTAACTTCATTATTACACCGAATAATTCGACCTTCCGTACGGAATATTTATCACGTATTTCCATTAACAGTTTTTAAGAATGGCAATTATCGAGTAGGAAACGGGGGAAAATTAATGTCCGGCCAATTATTAACGCTTAAAGCTGCACACTCGTCCGAAGTACTCACGTTTTAACTGCCTATTACCCTTGTTAATGGTTATTTGAGTAATCCCCGTAAAAACGGCCAGTCTTTGCCGGGGGATTTGCGCAAGGCGTCGTCCCGGGTGCCGTAAGGCGAATGCCGGACAAAAGAGTCAGGGAGTGCACGGCGTCGTTGCATTTTCGATGCACGCTGCAGGCCGGCTCACAGTGCCGTTCTCGTTCGAATCTCCGACCTGCATCCGCTCGAGGCGGCACGACCTCTTCTTTATTCCGCGGCGCGGTCGTTCCTCGTTACACCGGTTAACGCCGCCGAAAGGGACGTTTTACGATCCGGTCGTCGCTACGTTTCCGCGTTGGAAATCATTTCTTCGATCGTTGTTTCTTGCCCGGGACTCCGTTCGCGGAAACCCTGTCGATAGAGCAATTGAAATACGCCAGTTAAGTGGAACATAGCCGTTCCTTTCTTATCCTTCTTCGGAACAAGCTCGGCGCTCCGCTGATTGGATTTCATTCGCCTCGCTGATTTCTCGTAATTTAATCACTATCGATCCTCGCTGAAAATTCGCCAATTAATCATAATCGCATTTCTTACGTAATCCTCCCAGAACAATCGTTCGTTCCGAATGGACGCCCATGTCGATCGATGATCAACGTAAATGTAGACAAATTTATAGTTCCTCGTGTATTAAACATAAGGAAAAGTTCAGGTCTTTCATGGGATTCTTTAAGATAATACAATTAGATTGAAATGCAAATATTTCTTACAAATATTCTTTGTTTCAAGAGTAAAGCCAGGCTTACATAATGCGATATAATGAATTCTTACAATTATTCCCTGTTAGTTGCTCATAAATGTATTTCAGCACTTACAAAATCATGTAAAAATGAATGAAAATAATCGAGTACTTTATCATTATCATGAAATTTATCATTGAAATGAAATGAAAATGAGTTTGAGGAGAATCCACGGTTCACGCTTCTTCCGAATACGTTCTTAAAGATTTTCCCCCTGAGTGTTTATGCGGTACAATCCCTGTGGACCTCTCTCCGTGATTTCCTCCCCGTGGACGATGGATTTGGCGATCGGTTGTCGTGTCCGAGTCTCGAAATTGGCGGAGTGTCTCGCAAGAGCAGCGGTCTTTGCGAAAGAGGCCCTACGGGCTGGCGGCGGGCCCGGGTGACCGCCGAATGGGGCCCGCCTCGGAGGATCAGCGGGCCCACCGACGGTCCCAAGACGCCGGGGATGTTGCCGATACGGTGACGACTCTCGTGATTGCCCCAAGAAGGGAAAGGTGTGGCACGGCGCGCAGTCATGTTGCTGATTTATAAGGCTAAATTCCTTTGCAGCGCCGCGCAATACTCTCTCGCTAGCGCTAGTTGCCCGACTCCAGACGGACCGGGAGACGGGGGGCCAGGGAAACAGGGAGAGAGAGGGCACAGCAGCGTACAAGGCACCACCGGTGCAACGTAAACCGCCTACGCCTAATCCCAAACGCCGTGCGATTCGGTTCCACGCGAGACTAAATTTATCGCCATCCTCCACCTTCTTCCGCCCTGCGCACAACGCCCTCTCGTCCCGTCCCCCCACCACCCCGACGTACAAACCTTCCGCGACTCTTCGATGACTCCGCTTCGCTTTCCAAGGATTTCCATGGAACAACACAATCATTTTTGTCAACGTAGATGTTTCGTGTAAAACGATTAAAAGCACGTACGAAACATTGTCCTTCGCAATCAAATTTATGATGAATCAGGACATTATAATTTGCATTAAAGAATTATTAGTATATAGAATTATTAATAATAGTTAATAACAAAGTAATTTTTCTTCAATTTTTTCTTGTGTTTTGTGCCTCAATTACAAGAATTCTTTTATTTCAATTAGAATCATTCAAAGTGTACTAATTACTGAGTTTTATAGATTAATCATTGTAAAATGTCACCGGATCCATTAAAGCATAATTTTTAAAAATCTTTAAACATAAGTTCAAGACGAATGAAATCAAATCGCCTATAATAATTCAAAGTGGAATATCAACAGCTTAAAATCATTAGGACTCAGTGTATAAGCGTATTGCAATTGAACAGACGACTGGCATAAACTTGAACGACCGTAGTTATAGAGGTGGGATAATTTGAGGTCGATCGTCGTCTTCCTAGGTCTGCCTCGTCGCGTCGTTAGATCCGGTATTGGGAAATTCTCCCCGGGCGTGCGTTTAACGCTCGGTTATCACGGGCTACTTACACAGCCGGGATAATTAAATAGACCGCACATCGAGATAATGGATTGTCGTAATCGTTAATATTGTGCCGGCGACCCGCGTCCACGGAGAACAGCTCGCCGTCCATTATTTTCCGCGGACGGAGATAGCATCGAAATTCTTCGATAGATCGGCATGCACGGCCGCGTTAACCTGCATTATCGCTACATACTTACGTTTCGACACGCGCGTTTATTACGCGAAAAAAGGTAAACGGCACAAAGCGCGGACCGAGCGCACCAGTGAATGAACAGTTAGACATTTCCCCGCCTTCGTCGACGATGGAAAATCCATGCTACTAACGACGACGCTTTTATTATCGCGACAAAAGATAACGCGGACACAGAAATCTGACGTTTAGCACTTAACGTACGTTTCTAACACGGGGTTGGATAAATACAAATTTAACCATTGAAATGCATATTTAATTCATGAAATAGAAAATAAGCAGTCATTCACTCTTAAACAAATTAATTTCATAGCATGCTCGTTTATTAAGTACAAATGTCATGTGATTTCTAGCTACTCATTTTGTGTTCGTATTCTCTTTTTATGTGATTCTTGGTTGTACGAAAATTAATGCAGCGACGATTGGCATGTACAGCTGTGTGATGTGTATTTAAATATATATATATATATATATATATGTAGATACACGTTTCTGCGTGCGTAAACGTATATTGGCACATCTACGTGTCCGCCCACGCGGTTTTATTAATCGCGCTACTATTTCGGAACAATAGTATGGCGCGTGCAGCTCTGATCGATCCAGTGGCCTTGGCTGCTAGGCGGATCGACGTTTAGCAAAATAATGGATAGGTAGTAACGATCTCGACGGAGTTATCGCGCCTCTCTTGTTCCTCGTGAATAAACCCTATCTCGTAATAAGCTGGCTTTCACTAAAATCGCCTAATAGATCAATACCAAATCCGATCTTACACGCCTGTACCGCGATTCACGCACGGAACGCTATGCACTCAAAATCGAAATTAAACGCACATATCGGACAACATGTGTATTTTGTGTACACTAATGTGACAGCAATGTACCGAAATTTCTACGGTACGTTGATCGACAGATTTTCTGATGAAACACAGAAACATATACAGGGCTTGGAATTTGCCACGAAATTTTGAAAAATTTATAATAATACATGAGCATAATCAGCGGCAGTACCTGATGCGTATTTTGCCGGACTTTGCGGTTAAATATGTAACGTAAATTTTGATTGGTTCATTAACCTTGTTTCCTCATTGCGCAGAACATACGAGAACCGTGGCAATGAAAAGTTTCTAGAAAGAAACTTTTACCTACTCGCACGAGGCCGTTCAAACATTGAAAATAATTGTCACGAAATTCGGTAATTGTTCCCCGTAAAACCCTGCCCGACGGTACGAATATTCTATTTTACGCTCTGTAAAAACCGCAAATTTCCATACTGCCTTTGCAATAGGTCGGTTGTTTTTGAAATGCCTCTGGCGACGTGAACTTTCTTTCGACTAACACCGAGGAGAGGACTACCTTAAACGTCCTCCGTCTTCCTCGCCATCTCGCCTCTTCCCTTTCTCTTGCTCTCCGTCTTCCTCGGCGGAGCTCTCTGTCTTTCCTTCTTTCTCCGGTCGATTCCGTGCAAGTAACTGGGGCGGAGTTGGCCGTTGCATCATCGTGCCACAATGCTCGCTCTCTCCCTCTTCCCTTGGCCGATCGTCTTTTTCTTCTCTCGCTCTCTTCCTTCTTCTCCTCCTCCTCCTCCCTTCGTCCTCCACTGCTGCCTACCCGCGTGTGTGTAACCCTTCGAGATCGGTGACAAGATTCCATGATGTACGCGCGCTCGACCCATCAGCGATCGTTCATGTCATTCGCGCGTGTTTGCGAAATTTCGTATTTTCACTCGGCTCACAAGTCCTCTTACCGGTAAAAAAATTTCTTACGGTGCAACGGGCTATGATCTCTGTTTATGTGCAAACTTGAATTTTCGGGATCGTTCATTATTAGAAATCTACTTTCACATTCCTTCTTTGAATTGCACAAACTCGTTTAGGTTTATTCTAAGCTACACTTTATGCGTTATGCCTCTATAATTATTATAAGAAAGTTAGTTAAAAATTAAAATTCAATATCAGGTATAATTGTTGTAAAAAAATGCACTGACCGATATTTTGGTAGCAGTAATTATGCCTCGTCCGGATAAGATACACGTATATGACACAATAGTGTTCTATCCTTCGATGTGTGTTTCCTTAACAACAGGTAGGAGAGACTCGAAAGGGCACTTAAATATTAAGAAATCATTGTTCGTCGAGGATTTAAGCGAGAAAAGTATAAATACAGTTTTTCAATCTAAGCTTACATCGCGCCGCTTTGGAATTACAATTTCCACGTGGCCTATGAGCCAGACAATCCTGCCGGCCCGTGTAATTTATCATTGTTTGATTTTCACCTTGGGTTCTTGTATCGCGCGCTGGTCATCTTAATGGTTCCGGCTTGCGTCAGAGGTCAGTTAATTTCAGCAAGAAACTCGCGTTCGGGGTCCCGCTCGCCGATGACACTCAGATTATTCGGAGTCCATTAAGGACGACCTAATTACCGGCCGCGCGAGTGATCCAACGGCAACGGAGAGAAGCGCACGTAAGTAGTAAATCCGCCTACACGGTCTCCCAGCGATTGCCGCGAGTTGCTTGTGACGACACTCCTCTCCTACGTGGAACAACGCACCACGCCTTTCTAAGCCCAGAGGCATCTGCGCGAACGGATTAGATTCTGGATCGCTCGTAGCCTGGCCAGCTACGTCCAGGCCGTTTGCCGTTCCTTACCTGGACAAATATTCAGTCCGGCTCCTACCACAGATTCGCGCTTCTAAACGCGACGTCGTACGCGGCAAATTAGTGGATCCCCACCGCTGTTAACGCGGTTAAGCCTTTTTCAGATTTAATTGAACTCCATGGTACGGCTATTGGATTAAGATTTGCTGCTTTATCGATTTTTCATTGTTACAGAAGACGGATCGATGATTCTGTGCAAATTACAAACATGTTTCATACTATTTTTGTATAAGGAAAATATTCACTCAGGGTGGAAAGTAATAGGATTGTCAAAAAGGATTGGCTCTCTGCAAATTCTTTTTGTAACGGAACGACAATGCGGACAGTAAAGCATTTGGAAGACAAGATTAATGTAAAATAAAGAAAAATGTACCGTGGAAAGCAGAAGTAGATAACTTTTCCGTAAATTCTATTTGGTGTCCTTAAATTTTTTATTATACTGGCTAAAATTACGTGTCCTCAAAATCCAATATTAACGAAACACGCGTATATGTGTTAATTTTATTGACGTTCCCCCGGGGTGTACCGATATTCCGGTCCAACTTTTAACGACAAAACTGGCAGTAAAGCGTTGAGAAGAGGAAATTGCTGAAACTGTGCGAAACGGGAAGAATGGAATGAGCGTTGCCGGAGTGAGAAGCATCGTAAATACATGGGCCGTCGTTTACTATCACCTACGGGGTCAGTTTGCCACGGATCGATGGCTCGTTCCGCAGGATTCCCGCGGCGAGTCCATCGAAAGTGGCTAAATCGACAATCACGGGTGCACCAAATGGTAGCGATAACTTTCGTGGTTTTTGCCGATCGGACGGGAGCGATCGTGCCGCTCGCAGCTTCCACTCGCTCCGGTTTGCGGTAATGGGCGTTGCGCCGCGCACATCGTTGCATCCAGTTGCCAGCAGTTGTCCGCTGATGTTGCCAGCGGTTGCGGCACAGCCGGCGATTTTCTACGCGGAAACCGCAGGACCTAATCCTCGACCCGACCTCACCGACCCCGCCACTCCGCGTGCTTCCCCGTAACTTCTCTTAGTTACCGCTAATTGCCTCTCCAACGCCGATCTCGTTCATTCCAAGATAATAACACGCCGTCGGGATTCACGTGGACGGATGACTTTTTGTCCTCTGCCGTTTCTGCCATTCGACGATACGCGAGGAAACTTCCTCGCTCGAGCCAAGCCAATGCATAAACATGTGCGTTGAAGAGTAAAAAAAGGAGAGTGTTCATAAGTGTCAGTAACAATAGACTTTATCTGAAAGAATCCTCCAAAGTAATAACGTAAAAATTGTATCTTCAATTCGCGTAGTAAACTAAATTGTATCATCCAAATCCTTTCTCTAAGGTATTACATGTATTATCCTGCACTATAATTATGATGCACCCAATCACTGCGGATTTTTTTAGGAAAACAATGAAGGTGAAAGTGCAACGCTGTCTTATAATTTCGTATTTATTCCCGGTTTTGATAATTAGAATCGATAATCGGCTTGAACGCGGGCTCGGCCAGGATGCATGTATAGGACAGTAGCGTAAAGTTTCCTGTTTACTTCTTGACAGATTTCATCGTTGCTCGTCCATTATCGTGAACCAGATCTCGAGCGTGTTGTGCAACTGTATAACGTCAGATTCAATTATGACCGTATCGTTTCAGGGGACCGATGCTGCATCTCCTTCCCTCCGTTTTCCTTTGCCTACTCGTCCCCGTGTTTTGACTCGTCGTCGTCAAAAACGATGAAATCATCGCGCTCTAATTGAAGCTGCCAGGTGTTCCCCCTACGTAGCAACAAATTTCACGTCAATAATCACATTTTCGTTTAACGAGATCGAGGTACATTGTTGCAAATCATTCTCAAATCGTTAGCACAACGTACATATGTACGTTTCTCTAAATAGTTTGATTCTTTTACTAAACTTTGCCGGATGAGACGGGTATTGTTCGTTAACTAGAATAATTTTCTTTTAATATCCATCATTGAAGAGAATTCTTTCTTACCACGTTGGAAACTTTTCTTTGTTCATTCTATCGGTGTTTGGGAGACAAGTACAGTTGTACATCGACAAAAAAAAACAACAAGACTCTCCCACGTACATAATAGAACCACCTGTAGCAAAAACTTACGTTCCGTTACTCGAAGATGTTTTATAAACCTTACCGTTCCTGATTCTCTTCACGGAAACATACGCTAGTCCCATACATTTTGCAAGGCGCGCGGGTACTTATCGTCGAAACTTCACGGTGGTTGGCATCTCGCGGCGGATTTTCCCAATACCTTTTTGCCGAGGTCTCCTGGAAATGTCGCGCGCAAAAGATCGAAATCTGTCGATTAGACCCCGCAACGATGGCCAAATGATCGGCTATTTCGCGGTTCGATCATCTCGCTGTCGAAATCCCCGTGAACGTTTTTACGTCTCACTTCCCGCGGCGAAACTCGGTTTCTTCGGCCCTTCGGGATACGCACGAGGCGCTTTTTCTCGTCGGCCGTCGAGATTTCGTGCGGCGTGGCCATCGAACAACAGAAAGAGAAACGTCAAGTCCCCGTCGGCCGGCACGAAGGTCGGCCAAAACCTGCTCCGATTTCCGTGAACCATCGTTGTCGCGATGGCCTTCCGCGCGTCTCCCGCCATTCAAGTCGTTCTGGCGTTTTAATTTCCTCTCCACCCCCCCCCCTTCACCTTCGTCGCCCCTCGCCGGCTCTCCTCACGACCTCGGCATCGAATTTGTCGTCGAGGATATACTCCCGCTACGGTGTGTCCGTCGTTACGCGGTTATTTACGGATCTCTCTTTGGACTTACGCAGAAGACCATCGACGGGCAGCATCAGTTACCGATCGAACCGGTCTTTGTCTTTCTGTCACTTCGTTGCCCTCGTCCGTTTTTTTCCTACCGTCTCTCTCTTTTTTTCTTTCATTCTCACCTTACCTGTCCTCCCTCCCCGCCGTTTCCCCTCCTCATTGTAGCCTTATACGTCGTTCTTTTGTGCGCCATACCGTGCCTCCCCCCTCCCCCGTGGCCCTTCTCCTTAGTACGCGTTTCTTGAATTTCAAACCTTTCTTTCCTCGCGACTCTTCCTTTTCGTTCGGTTTATTCCTCTCCGTGCTCGCTTGTCTTTCCGCACCCTCGGCACAGATCCTTGGAAGGAGCCTCGGATCGCACGGGCAAGAAGCACGACGTGCCACGCGCTTCGAGTCTCAGCGCTCGACCATAATGGGGGGTAGATGCTTCGACATTGTTACGAAAAAAAATTTAACAGATTATAGTAGCACAGGTACATACGCGTGAGGCATGTTCCTGTTCCGATGTAATCTGCGAGAGAAGAAACGACTGGTCCGACTGGACACGAAGAATTTTGCCTCGGGTGCTCTTTCTCGCACAAGTCATTCCTCGGGCGATCTTCTGACCGGCAAAAACCGGGGGATAATAGTCACCGACCACCGTTCGATACCGACAAATCAGAAGGACGTGGCCGTGGGACGTTTTCGAGACGTCGAACCGTCAAATGCCACGATTATAATCGAAATACATAAATTAGAATTATATTAAGATGATAGAAAACTGTCCGTTTACCCGCCAAACATCCGCCGAAATCCTCAACTGTCTGCCGGTGATGCTAATATATGTGGAATTATTTTGGCAGTTTCCAATCAAGTCCAATTTTTTTCTCAGACGAATGAGAAATTTTATGTACGTATTCAGTTTTGTCAAACTGATATTAATATCACTGGATTATTGGGGACGCGTGATATTGGTATATAATTTCTCTGGAAGTTGTTAGTCATCTTTTTGTTTATTTTTACATTCAAATTAGATGTAACACATCTAAATTAAAACGTCGCAACGTATAGGCGATAACAAAATGATGTCAGGTTGTCCTAAAATATTCCAAGGTTGAATATTTGAAAATTCGTAGCAATATTTACGAAATTGAAACATTAAAATTCATTAAGATCTGTGCTCTTGACGGTTGTTCGTACGATGAACAAATTATGAATGAAATTGTAACAATAACCAGGCTTTGTAGTAGTTTCTCTATTGATTGACGGAAACGTTAAAAATGAATCATTACGCGACGATCATGCTATTCTGCATGACTTTCGAATCCAATATGTTATCTTTACTGTTTTAAAGTTCCGAGCAACGAGGAATTGCATTCAAGTTCTCACAGCCCCTTATTACGAGACGACCACATTTTTTTGCACCCGGCGCTTAAGGAGGATATACAACTTTTTCAGGTCGTCCTAAAGTTTCAGAGCGACAAGGAAGTGCGGATAAGACCGCGCAACTGCCAAGTTACGCGACGGAGAAGTTCTTTGGAAGGACGAGCTTAGAAAGATAATGTCGTTTACCGCTCGATCCCGAAGCTCCGGTCGATCGAGGAAGTACGAAGATGGCGATTCGCCTAGTGATTACCTTGACGTCGGAAAGACGAGGGTGGCAGAAGCCCGATAATCCTCGGACAACGCGGACAAACGGTCAATGACGATGACAGTGACGCGTACGTAAGCGCGACGCTTTCTACTCCTCGAGCCGGATGATTGATCCGGACGGGTCTTGTTTTTGCATTGATCTCCGCAGTCGAGAGCGCGCCGATCTTATACGCGGACGACGCCGTATTCTTAAGCCTCTCAATACTCCCAGCGAGATTAGTAAATTATCAGTGAGTGATCGAAGCTCGGAATGTCCACGCGGGTTTCTTACTTTCCTGAGAAAATCAGCATCGTAATTCTAAGCTCGCAAATACCCGGAAAGCCCGTAGATTTAAAATGATACGTCTTTGATTCTTTTTACAACTCCGCGAACTTAATCAATGATTACACGGTACTAAAAATTCGCAACGAGTTACATTTTTCTAATTTTCCTGAGAAAGTCGTTATTCCCAAGTCTTTTAAATTTTAGAATTTATTTATAACTGTCTTAATTCCGGAGTATTGGTAATACATAGAACATAATTACGATGATAAACTGGCCGTACGCGTTATACATGTACGAAATTTTGGTATCCCGGTAGGACGTTTGATGCATCGATTTATAAGAGTAATCTACGGTCAAATCCATGTCAAATTTTTCGTTTGATCGCCGCAGCATAGGAACATTAATCACACGACAGTTATAATCTCCGATATCGAGCCGAAAGCTAGAGATCAAACGAACGTATGTGTATCAAACGCGGCAAGCCTCTCGGACGGTTTCACCTGGAAAGAAGAACACGACATCAACATAATCGTCGGCGCTGTTGTATCGTAAAGTTTTCGTAATCACACAGGTCCGAGCAAGCGTTTTATATTCCGATTCCCGACGCACGGTCCGTCGGCGATCCACTTAAGATTCCGTGGAGGAAGGTTCCCGTTACTTCCGCGTAAAGACAAGGAGGAGCTCGATCGGGCAGATGGTCCTATCGATCTCCGGATCGGAATTCGTCTGGACCGAGTCTGCTGCGTGCCATATCTTTCCATCCGCTATTCCGAATCCCCTGACAGCATTGCTCGCTAGGAAAAGACAACCCCGTTCACTAATCGCCGGACTATCCCCGAAATTATAGACTTGCCAACGACTCTATCCTTTTAGCAGTACATCTTTGATTAGCGGTAGACAGTAATTCTATAAAATCTAGTCGGTCGCCAAATGTGGGCATCGCTGATTATTCGTAGTTGCTACTTCACGTAAACCATTAGAAGAAGGACTGGCTGAGATTCATCGCCTCTAACCCCGTAAACCTTTACTAAAGCAAGTCGATATTTGACTTCCCTGATTTTCCTAAGTCTACATATAATTCTTGTGACAATTTGTATAATATGACATAAATTCAGTCAACCGACTGACAACAGAACTATTTAAAAAAGGAATTGAATGCGATTGAAAAATATAAATATTATTTCGAAAATGCTTCTTTTGTGCTCGGACCTTTTTTAATCCTCAATACTTGGGTATTTATTTGATCTATGCTAAACAGCAATGTACAAGCGAAGCCTGTTAATGCAAAAGAAAAACTTGAAACGTTGCCGCATTGGAAAGTAGAGACATTTAAGAGCTGAACGCAGCGATTGGGCACTCGGCCTGAGGGATTTGTATTCCTGTAGAGCACACGCCTATCCGTATTTTGCATCGACACGGAATATATTAGAACGTAAGTACGCGCGGTTTATTTTTCCGTTTCGCTCGAGCGGCTGACATCCTCTGGGCGGTCTCGGCGCAGCCGTCCGCGGATGATCGTCCATGGATGAATTTGTGGCCAGCCAGAGATGGATGAGCGCCGTGCCGTCTGCTCCTTAAGCGGAAGCGTAACGGAATCAGCGCCGACAGGCTCGTAACTCTTGTTTCGCGGAAGGGTAACGAAGACGCGGAAAGCCGTAGCAATAAGATTACCCGCTAACTCGGGGCCTACGCTCCTCCGTCGTATTTCTTCCGACTCTAAACAATGACGACCTCGGAACAAGAAAAACCCTTCTTCTTCTTCTTCGGCGCAAGAAAAGTCCAACGAGGTCCGACCACCTCGCTGACGGAAAGGCAGTTCATCGATCAGCAGCCCGGGCAAACGGGGAGGGGGTGGATGTAACGCGAGATAACAGAGGATTCCACGCTGGCGTTTGGAAGATCAATCGCTCCGACTACCGAACGATTCATCGACCGTCGTGACATAACGTCGAATAATTCAGCAGATGCTGCGCGTCGCTTTATTCCTCCTGGGTCCGCCTGAAAAGGATTTCGCGGTACTCCGAGGAATCGGGAAAGTGAAATATGTGTCTGCGGGAAAAGTTCTGCGTGAAGTCGTACAATGGATGGGTTTGGCAAAAATGACGAGTTCGACGGTACTCGGAGATCTGCAGACTTGGATGATGCAACTGCGAAGAATTTACGATAAGAAATGGTTCGATGACGGCACGCAGAAAGCTGACAGTCACATTGACGTAGTTGAATACTGAAACTGGGTCTATTGACCACGATTACCTAATAAAGAATAGTTCGCTATACAACGGAGTATCCAGTGGTTGTATTTAGAAACTAACCGTTTTGCCGCCGTGAGTAGAATCTATCTATCACGATGACATAGCAACGAGTGTACAAAGATAAGGGATTCGGTATCTTCGATCGTCGCTTGAAATTAAATAGAGCAAATCGATACAATACGCAATAATACCGTAATAAAGTGATCTCAAGTATCTCGTTTAACATTGCGAAATGAATAGCTTCTGTAACTCTCAAAGAATAACATAAACATACAGAGAAAGTCGAAATATGGGGAGCATATTTTTTTAAATTAATTCTGGACAGTGATGAGAAAATGACGATCATCATATTCAAGGTTGACGCATATTTTTTGGCATTAAGAAATTCTTGGAGTTATACAATAATTTTGTAGTTCCCTTATATTATGAAAAGGATTATCAATAAAAAAATGTTAATAGTAGAATATTGGACATAAAGTATCACTTTCACTGACACTTACTGCGTAACTTGGACAGCTATAGAATCAAAAGTTGGCCCATTATAAATACGGACGATCCCTTACCGTTCTATGTCAACAGCAATGATTATAATAGATACATTCGTTTGAAAATTTTTGATATTGAAGTGGCGTTACACATACATTATTATCCCTTCGTTAGTTACCATTGAGTTTTCACCGGTGAAAGGTCCATTGTGCGGGTCCTAAGGTACTGTCAATAGCGACTAAAGTTATACAGAAGTCAGTGACGGCCCCTTCACTAACCGACCGACTACTACTAAAAGCCGCTCTATCGATTGCAATGCGATATTGTACATTTTACTGTACGAACGTTCCAGTATCTATCTATGTAATCTCGAAAATAAAATGTGTACGCGCAGACCCTTGCGAAATGCACGGAAATCTATTGTTGCACATTTACGTTCCAATGCACGCTACAAAAAATATAAACAATTAATACGTTTTTCACTTTCACAGAAGTCTTTATTGCAAACAAGGTTACATGGACTGAGTACGATATTTAGCATGATTTTATTAGTCGATGTGATTTTGCAATAAACACTAGAAATAATAGTTCTGCCTAAAGGTAACATTATTACACTGTTCCGTTATAAGTATTCTGTCAGATCGTATATCATTATTTCTTCATATAACCAGGAAACGGAAGGACAATGTCAGTAATACTTTACACGCTGTATAACTTATCATAGAATTCATTCATTTGAATACTAAGCACGCAGGAAACTTTAGGCGAGATACAAATCGGCCGGATAATTCATGATTTTGAAGTACGGCTAGGCGATTAGCGGGGTGTAAGTCCTTTATTAAAGGCCCGTCAGTATTGCGACGGTAGGATCGCTAAAAAAGCTGTCTGCCATGCAATGACATAACTCCTGGCGATAATAGGCGATTCGGTGGCTCGGCATTTAGGAGGCAAGAATAATCGAGCCGATAGAGCTCTCTCGCGAGGATACTGGCTTCTCTTTCTCTCTTCTCCACCGTCTTGCGAGAGAGTCGAGATATGTCGATGGTTATCTCGACGTGCTCCTTCTACCGGGGCCGGGCGTGTCCTTAGGATGGCCTTTCTTATCGCGATAACTCTCGAGGACATCGCGCGCGCTCTCCGTTGAGCAACGAAGAGCGGCGAGCAACAACTCCACCCACTCTCATCTGTGAACCGCGCAATGTACAGTTTCTATCTCTACTATCTCTATCTCCCTCCTTCTCTCTCTCTCTCTTTCGCTCTCTTTCCCGTCGCCCCCGGCCTTCCAAACAGGCAGGATCGATCGATCGATCCACGGTTTCTCTTTAATCGAGCCGTCTTCTCTCTTTGACTGTCCGTTGTTTCTCCTTAATACGAGCCTTCGTCGGTACATCATATTTCTCTACTTCAAAGAAATTCAACGTCTCACTTCGGTCCCTACATATTTTGTAGACCCGTCGGTGTATTTCCTATTCGTCCTTCAATTACCCTTTGCGCCTAACAAATATACATTTTGCGTAAATTTCAATCCCGCATTTCCTTTAAATCAATATACTTATCTGCTGACTGTTATTCCTGCCTCATGCAAATCTTCCTCGCTCGATCTTCTTTTCCTCCTTCAATAAGTAAGACGTAATTCATCGATTGACGTAAGTGTCTTTCCTCTTCGTTCGATTTTTGTTCCTTTTATCTTCATGTTTGCCGGGTTTTAGTTGTCAGGTATTACGTAAGGTTCGTTGACTTTATTATCCTTAAAAGTGTTGTTTTTTCGGTTCTTGTATTATTTATTCGTCAATTTTTCCTCGTAATACTCTTTTACTTCATCTAATACGAAAAAAATAGATAATCGACGGTCTATTTCCATGAGTTTCTCTAATTGTACCTTGGTTCTTTTGAATAAATTTCTTCGAGTATTATCAGCTGACCGTCTCTTCTCTCGTCGATCGATTTATCTTTTCTCTCGGATCTGTCCTCTATTTCTTTAATCGAACCATCTTCTCTTTTGGTTAGTCCGTTATTTCTATATAGCACAACTCTATTATTATCGGCAATTGATTCCCCCCCTCTTTGCCCCTCCGATCAATAGTTAATCTTTCTCCGACCTTCTATTTTCCTCTAATCAACCTGTCTTTTTCCTTCAACTGTCGGTCCGTCTTCGTCGATCGATACTTCTTTTTTACATCGATCATTTTTTACCCGCGGACGATCCTTCTTCGTCACTCGACGTACTGTTTTTCATTTCTTCAGCGATTTTATTTATTTCCCGCTCGGTGGACCCTATGATTTTCCACGCTCGACCGTGCTTCTGTCTTTAGGATATACTTCATTCGTCAGTGGCAGACCTCCGTAATAGATCCTTCAACTTTCTTCGACTACATGTCCCTTCGGACGATCATCCATTCATTTTTGATTTATTTCTTTTCCGTGTTCGATTAATCTCCAGTGTCTCTGTGATCGATCTCTCCATCTCTCACCGATCTGTTTTTCCGTCTCGCTCTGCCGGGCGATCGATCGGCACCGATCGTTCGCCAGTGGCGCACACACATACGCACACGTGCGAGCGCACGTACCTTGACGTCTGTCGATTCTCCCGGACGATTCCGGAGACCTCGTTTGGTGACGGCTTCCCTCGACGACGTGATATCTTGACAGGCCGCGCTTGTGCTCGATCTTCGAAACGGCCCGTGTCGCGGGGAATATCGATAGACATAATGTGATCCGTGATCCCAAAGGGGCCCCAGTTTCACCTACGAAGCCCGCGCCACGAATGAGCGTTGACGAAAAACAAAACGAGTCTCCGGGCGAAATGTCATCTTACCGAACGGTCCCGGCTTGCCGGATCTACAAATTGCCTCGCCTCAAGGAAACTTGTCAGATGAATCCAAACGATACTGTTTCAATGAAACGTCATGTAGGAATATCAGATGTCTGTTATAGTCAAAGTTCACGAGACAGTGACACTCGCGGACCAAACAACGGAACGTTCGCCCGTGGAAATATGATGAAAACATTCCCCAGAGCGAACCTTGGTATTTTTCTCGCTATAAGCCTACAAGACGTTTCGTTTTCAGCATTAGCATCGAACCTGCGACATCAGACGTATTCTTCGTGCATATCAAATGAGGCTTGCTCGTCACCTTGCCGGTTGGACAACTTGCTAGCTGTTTTCAATACTTACGCAAGCTTCCTAACGCCCAGGGAGCTACTTTATGACATCTTCCATTGGCCGAGAATCGAGCGATATAAGGATTTGGTAGCTTCTAGCCTCTGTTCGGTACCTCTGACGACGCGCTCGTCAACTCGGACAACTCACAATTAGCAGTTGCGTCGGATTCTTGCACAACCTTGCTCCCGGCTATAGAACTACCCTGAAAGAAAGATCAAATTCGAGTAGCCTCAGTCGATATAAGGATTTACCATTTTCTCAAATGACATCGGTTTTTATGAAAGTACGCCCCTCTAATTGCTACTCGGACAACCCGTTTGCGGTGTTAGATTGTTGTGTAACGTCGCTAACAGCTATGAACCGACTTTAAAGTCAACCTCAAATTAAAAACGTAACAAGCAACCGAAGAATTTACTCTTTATTGCTCTGAATTCGATATACCTTGAGACCTGCTTGCCTACTTGTTTTTTCACGATAAACGTACAGTATGAAATTTCGAATCAGGAAACGGTATATGGACTTAAAGAGTTTGCTATTTATAAGGCTGTTTCCAGTATCCTCAATTGCACGTTTCTGCAACACCGTTCCGAGTACATTCAAACAAATCACAGACTATAGCCAATCTACTTGATATAAGGATTTATTGCTTTTTCTGTTACTCATCTAATTAGTACTGTGAGAATCCGATAACCACATTCGCTTTTTTGTACATACATTTACATTTTAACGAATCCAATGAGAAAACAGTCCAACGACGTGGAAATCTAGTATTTACAGGGTTGAATCGGATATTCGCATAGTCGTCCTGGTCCTCTCGTTTCTCGGAAAATCTGATAACCGCGATAGTAGAGTTCTGCTGCGCATAGCGACACGATCCGTAATCGGAAGGTAATCAGACGATATAAGAATTTAGTATTTACTGGGTTGACTTTGACATTCGCATATCGTTAGAACTCAGATAATCCGCTAGTTGCTTTGGATTTTTGCGAGACCTTCGTAACGGGTTAAACGGGATGGACGACTGGTATTATACTACCTGGCCGGAATACGCCTTGGGAACGTGTCCTCTTCGCCTTCAATACGATCCTCTTGGATGCTGGGCGAGAGAGCATCAGGTGACTCCTGTTATGCGGCGCCGCGGGAACATCACTGGGATATATATATCGACGATCACGTATTCCATTGTGAGTCTGTTAAATAATGGATACCTGACGAAATGCAAATTCAGCATTAACTCACGGCGCATTGCGGCCCTAACGAGATAGCTCGACGCATTTGCACTTTCTCTATCTAACTTATGACACTGGCAATTCTCGCTGTTCCATGTTCCCAGCAAACGTTCTTTGTTGTTGTTGTTCATCATTTTCAATGCCGAAAAATGTTCCTCAGGGAACGAAACGTTTCAGCGAATCTGTACTCACTGTATGAGCAAGCGTCGGGCAAAGGTGAAACCACGTTTCCACGTTTTCTAATAATATTTATGTTTCGCTAATGTTAAAACTTGTAAAATTCCTACCATCTACAACCGAGTTTACATGTTTTCGAAGTCCCGGTATCGTTGTGTCTTAAGTGTAGTTCGCTTAATTAAATGACGAATCTGCATATGCTCCTATTTCTTGCTCGTGTAGCGCTATTAGATAATGTCCGGATAGGCGAACTTTGAAAACGAACGACTTGCACGTAATCCCTAAACTATGCGCACCATTCGATTCTCAAACAGTTTCCTCTGACGTCCCGAAACGAACCGTTATTCAGAATTGATTTCCCCTACGCATAATGTTCCTCTGAAATTCGTCGACAGGGCAAGACTGGTGAATGGGCAAGATCCCGATACGAGGAAGAATATACTCGATGCAAAACGTGCACGCGTTTACCAGAAACAGAGAACGGAACGTCGGAGCGTTCGACGTGAGGCGTTGGAATCGATCTTCCACAGACGTTACTTCGGAAATTCGTGTACGGGGCAAGGATAGTGAATGAGTAAGGCCGCCTTTGACGGAGGAATGTTCAATGCGAACGGTGCATACGTGTCTCGCGGGCACTGAGGCGGAAGGGCGCGGAGGAGCGGGCGGGGGGACAGTGGGTGAAGGTGGAGTTGGCGGGGCGGGGCACGGAGGGAGGAGACACATGCGATCGTTGCAGTTGCGTCGATGGTGGTTGCAGCTGGAGAGCGCCGGATCGCGGATTCAGCGCTCGGAGAACGGCCGTCCAAGTCGCGTTCGTACTCGAGTTCGTGGATGGCCTCTCTGCACGTGTGCTTGCACGTGCGCGAACCTCGCGCATACACACACACACACACAGGCACACACCTATACACACGTACGAGCGTATATACACAAAGACAAAGTGCTGTTGTGTGCGCGATCATGGGGCCTAGCGCGCGTGCTAAGGGGCCAGTCGCCCTTGCCGAGGAGCCCGAGGCACGGGCGTGGGCCTTTCACTCCTGCCATCCGCATCGTTCCTTAACTATCGAGCCTACGCCGTCGATGTGTGTGCTCCTGCCTCGGCTCCGTGTGCCTTACTATTGCCGCATGGATAAATACAATCACTCCTCTCGGCCGCTCACACTCACTTCCCCGGCCGACTTACTCCCCGCGACCCTACATCACAGTGGCACTCAAATTTCTTACTCTCGCGACCAACATTTATCCACTTCCCGAGTTTTACGTTGTCTACATATTTTTATTATCCTTCTACCGGTGTGAGGAATTTTTTTTTAATAAGTCTCTTAGTTAGCGCAATTTATGTGCCAATTGTAACAGATTTGTTTAACTAAAATGAATTTTAAAATGATACGCTATCTGCATGTAATCCAATTAAAATTTACGTTATTCGCTACTCGTTATTGCGATAGTTTGCCGTATTATTTATTGGGTAGCTTTTGAGGATCGTAAGTCAGGTGGTTTTTATACGACAAGTTCATCGTCTACCCAGCGTTATTTATTACCCCGAAAGGAACGACGTTGCATTAAACCTCCTGAGGTCGGGAAGTTAATGAAAGACACGTACTTACCCGCTGGGAATATCGGCGCGAGGCGCGACTTAATCATCACAAGGCCCCATCGCCTTAGTCAGGACCCGCGAAAAGAGCGCGCGCAAAAAGTACAAATGGTTATATAATAATTCCGCCGCGGATATGAATTATCATAAATACAGCTGGGAAGGTTTTTATGACCTTTTAGCGTGTATCATTGGGCGAACTGACCGAGCAACACGATCCGTTAAATGCCGGATCGGGAGAGAGTATCGTAATCGTAATCATCGGCCGACCGTGTTATTTATCGGTTCGTCGACCACCGTTATTTATCGCTTTATCCAGTTTCCCCGAAGCCCCGGTTTGCGTATCACTGATACACCCAGCCGACCCGGGTCTCTCCAACACACCGGGCCGATCGTTACATGCGCCATTATGTTGCCGCGCGCACAGTATCACTAACGGCAGTCCGTGGGGCCCACTAGACATTGCTTATTAACTTCGTTTGTCAGCGAGAGATCAGCGAGATATAGCCGCCCAAGTCACGGCGACACAACACCAAGAGCAAGAGATATCGCGGCGAAGGAAAAAAAACACTCATACGGAGGAGAAAACGGTGCTAAAGAAAGTGAAAACGAAACTGCAGTACCCGGCCGATTTTTCGATCGGCCATTCTTTGACGAAACGGACGATATTCGTCGATTTTTTGCCAGAACGGTCATCCCACGTGAATAATGATTTAGTATAACCAAAACCCGTGTCGACGGAGACAGTAAAATAGCTCTTAAAGAAAATTATAGTGCACGAAGGAATGTATAACAAGAAGTTCACAAAACTTCTCAAGAATTTTATGTAAAAAAAATGATGCATAAAGTAGAATGAATAATACATCAAATTTAAGGTACTTTGTGCGACATGCGAGCAAACAGGATTCTCCATGAGGTTAATTCTCCTAAGGAGAGGGAGATTAACGCGAAGGGAAATGACTTTAAATAGATACAGACAGAATGAGTGTGCGAGAGGTGAAAACGATGATGTGAGAAGGAGCGAGCGAAAATACGAAGGTGGCTTAAGAGGGAGGAGATCGAGTCGTGCGCGAGGACTTGCGTTTCGAAGAGTAACGGTTGTACTTGTAAGCCACGACGTAGGACCGGTTGCATAAATGGCGTCCTGTGCAGCCGTGAATAATTGGCTAAAATGTTCGCGCCAGGGTTTTACAGTTAAATATATACGTACATGCATAGCGGAGATGGCCGAGGGTCGGACGTACTTATAATATCTTAACGATTGCCACCCTTCGCTTCTTATCTTCTTAACCGTGTCGTGATTGCCCGAGACTCCCACGGAAGCTGCGCAAATCGCGTCTCAATGTGCAATACAGCATTTACAGATGTAGCGTGTTGATCCGCCTTATCGTTTAGTTGAATGGAATTCAGGACATTTTCTCATTTTTTTCTATGTACACGTCGCTAGTATTGACAGTAGATTTTCTGTAAAATTAAAATTCACACAATCGGCATAAATCATTCGCTTAGCAAAATAATGTATACACTTGTGTGTATACGCTTGTTGATTATTCTTGAACATATAGCACTTGTTGATTATTCTTGACATTTTTCCATCCTCGCGTTCTATTAGCCGCGTTTATCTTTTTAACCGTCAAGAATCGTGTTGACGGTGGAAAGACGGCATTAATCGTCACCAGGTGTTTCGGTCGGTACGTGAGTCGCGAAATTTCGAAGTATTCATCGTGACAATAAAACCTTGCGAGCGACGGCCTCAAGGACTTGCCGAGTCGTGAGTTTCATCGAGTCAGGCCGAATCACCGACTTTTCCATGGCGTGTAAAGAAGGCCGCGAAAGACGAGTATCGACCATGGGCCTCTTCAAGGCGATGCGCTTGTTCACGTGCAGTCTACATGCAGTCTGCGTGCATCTGGATCGCAGGACTCCGCCCCCTTGCGCCGCTCAACTAAGTGGTTTTCGATGAACCGACGCGGTAAAACATCAATCATTAACGAGACCAAACCTCTCCACGAAATGTCCTTAATCCGGCCAGATGTTTTTTATATGATTAAACGAATGCACGTGTGGCACCGGCTATGACGACGAGGAAAACGTTATTAATTAAACGCGCACAAGGTCCTTGATTATGCTATTAACATGCATCCTTGCCGAAGTTTCTTAATTACCTCCCAGTCATCGATAAAATTTCTCTCAAATATCCCCTCTGAGAACAATGAGACACATTCCTTCACGTCAGTTTGTTAATGAAGGTATACTTCCTAATGGCTGTAGACAAGATGGAAATTGTATCAATTATGAGAACGCAAGAATGGTAATTCTGAAATACATTATACGAATTAAAACTGGATAAAATGATAAACAATTCGTTTTTTTTTAAAGATATAGTATTAAATAACTTTGTTGAAATGTCAAGTTTTATTTAACAGGGTTGTAAAATCCACTGATCTGCATCGTAAATGCCTTTGAGAGTAAAAAAATCTGTCGTTGAAGTTACCCTTGAAAATTATGCTCCTTCAGGTGCAACCTACATGCTGCAAAATCATCCAACTCCCCTTTCGAAGAGACTTCAATGAGCTGCCGCCGAAAAACATTAATCTTCATTGACGCCCAATCGACGAGTTTTGCCATGTGTCCTTAATCCGGCCAGCTGTTTTTGCAGGCCTGCAATTCGACCGATATTCCAATACGTAAGATCCACTGATGAGTGCAACAAAAAGAAAAATTATCGTATGTATGGTCCCGAAATGCACAACGATATGTACCTGGAAGATTGATTAATTAACCTTTGTTTTCAAAATTAATGACAGACGAGTAAGAGGTTGGTTATTTGTATTATAATATTATTGTGTTATGTTATAATAAATACAGTAGAGAACAGAATAGTGTAGCTTATAATGGTATAGATATAATAACAGAGCTAATCTTACAGTCATACGTGGCAATTACGACTGGCGGTAAACATGGTGAAAGCAATCGCGTAAAAAGCGGAGATTTAATTGTGGCCTTTAAGTTCTTCCTGTCAGCGTTTTTCTCACATACAACACGGATACTTATTTATTTCCCTTAATAATTTTCAATTGTTTTATTTATATTATCTTGTACTGAATCGCTGAAGTTATTATTCTTATTAAGTACTTATCGCCAACACAATTAACAATCAATACTGATAATAGCAGAACACGTACTAACTGAGCGTTTTATTTTACCTTCATAATAATTATGAAAGCTTTACTCGATACAAGAACCAAAGTTATGAAACGCCGTGTAATTACAGTCATTCATTAGATTCCAGTTTGTCCAACTTCATAGAAAATACTACAATAATTATCAATTTATGGGCAATATATCTGTGTCCGGTGCATTACTATAAATTTATCCAACGTGAATGATTGCGATTGTAGGTATAAAATTTAATACATGTTTTATCACTCTAGAATCGGTTACAGTATAACCATATTTCCATATATAATTGTCGACGATGCACGTACAAGATCGCGCGGAATGAATATTGCTAATCCTGTCGTTAGCGTTAGAGGCAACTGCACTTGCCTCAGGATTAGGAGAATTCTGGATATAAACCAGCTGTGATCAACACTTACCTTCTCTTCGCCGATAATATTCCGCGGAAGTTAGGTTTAATGTAAACTCGCGAGAGCGGATGAAGTCTAGTCAATTATAAACATATTACCGCTCCCGACCAGCGTTTATAGATTTGATTAACTGTACTTATCCAATGCCATTGAGTATTTCGCTTTGTTTTGTTGGACGAAACTTTTTCATAACAGTATATCCCATTTTCCCGGTACGTACACATGCCTGAAGAATGGTTAATTTGAATCAACGTTATTCATTCAATTTCCATGTCCTTTGGATTTCCCGATTCGACGAGACTTTTGGGAACGTTAAAATCATAAATGATTAATGTAACGCAGCAATTAAGTACTTTGGGGCTCGGGGGAACGGGCGGAGTACCGGCTCACCTCGGCGAGCAGGGCGATTTGACTTTCCTTCGCAGCTGCGGGTACCTCGCCAAGACCGACGAAATCATCAGTGCGCGAAACACGCATTATCCGTACGTTATATGCCCAATTACAAAGCTGTCGGTCTTAAGCTGCCACGCAGCGACGATTTCACGAAGTGCACAGGGGACGAGAGTCTTTGAGGAAGAGAAAAGATCGTTTGCCACGGTGACCGGTCGAAATATTCTCAAGATGGACGGTTCGGTATTCACGTACGCACACAGGAACATTGTCCTGACTTACCGACACATCTCGTCAAATTCACACGAACACGTATCCACGTACACGCACACACAGAGAGATATATATCGTCACACGTGCGTAGAGTGTACGTCTCGTAAACGGGCGAAATGGCACATTGTCCGCTGCAGTCCGGCCGTGGAGAATGCCCCGGCAAGGGAGATAAACCGTGCATTATCGTCCGCAATTACAGGGAGTCCTGGATATACGTACGGAGCCGATTACCGCAAAGGGAACAGCCGCTGAGATGCAGGACGGTCCGCAGTCAACGTTGTACGTCAATCAAAAGTCGAAAGTCATTAATTGGCCGGGACGTGCACGTACGTTTTCGGCACTGAAAGCGTGAGAGACAATCTACTGGCGAACTCCCCGTCCATCAGGAGACACATACACTTAAAGTACTCGTCTTCTCCCTCTTTCTCTCTCTTCGTGGTTTTTCGTCTTATCGAGATATTACGGGTCGTCGAACGAAAGTGGACGCGCGAATAATAACCGAAAGAAACGAACACCCACACGCGCTGAAGAGGACCGAACGCACGACTCTCACGGCAAAAGGCTGTTCATCGGCGTCACTCCGAATGCGAGAAATCTTTTCACCGTGCGCATCATGTAAAAACATTATTACTTCAGCTGCAGATTGATGTTTTCACCTGGGCCTTTAAAGCTCTTAACCACTGGACTTGAAGGTGATTTTAACTGCACTCGCTGTGCATTTATGCACAGATAATATTTGATTGCTGGATCCGGCTTTTTGACGCAATATCGAGCTATATTTTTTCTACGCGATTTAAAATATCATTTCTAATTATGAAATGTTCGTTTAGTATTTGCCCAGAGAGTCGACCTAAAAATGCGTTCTTTGAATAACGAAAAATTCAGTGTGCTTCAGAACTCAATTTGTTGCGTGCAATTGTGTTTTCATTGCATACGATACAATGATGCAAGGAGAGTTAATTGTTGCACAAACCTTCAGTGTGCAAACGAATATTTCACTGCCTCGCAGGACCTAATTAAGGCTCATATATTATTTGTAGTGAGAGCAAATATTTTAATTGTCCGGGTTTACCCAGAGGAAAGACCAACATGACGCTAATTGAAGAGGCCTTAATTGACGTGGACATACACAAATGTTTTTGCAGAGCGGCGTCTTACAACGGCGCTGCAAGCCTTCTTTCCCTTTTGTCTTATTGAAGCGGGATAGATGATCTTTCGCCGCTTTCACTTCGCACGCATAAATATTGCTTTCTTATTATTTCCTCCCAGGAACACGCATATGCAAATTTTTTAACTTTGCCTACAGCAATACCATTTTCTAACGCGAGTAACGTAATAAATTGTCCGGATGTTGAATATGTCACTTGAGATTTTTAGTAGACAATATGTCCACTATGATGGACAAAAAATCAATATTTTCTCAATGATCATCTTATACACATGTACACAGATTTAACAAAAATTATGAAGAAACCAGTGCATTCAATATACGCCTTAGAGTATACTTACATGTGATTATTATTCAATGAAATTGCCACAAAATTGCTAAAAGAACTCTTCCAATTCTATTAAAAAGAAAGCTATTCTAAATTAGTTGGTTTCAATAATACACAGATTATCCCCACAGACTGTACCTGGTTGATAAGCTAAGTAACTACTTCCTTTAGCGGATGGAGGATTAATAAAGGACATTCATTATAGGAATACCTTTGGTAGGAATATCTATTAGCCTTAGAGGAACTTTCCTCTCAATGAGAAAGTGAATAGCCCTGGCAGCAACAATAGCACGTGCTCAGAGCCACCCACGTGCCTCCGGGCGGTTAATATCTCGGGGCGGAACGGTAAATCATCGGCGTGATGAATGTCCGGCCTATCTCGCCGGCGTTTTCGCGATAAATTTGGCGGGGTGCGATCCACGCAAGACAAGCCAGAGAGGAGAGGTGCCCGCGTGGGCGCCTATGGCGGATTTCAACGATAATGGCAGAGGGCATTGCGACCCTTTAAGGCCTCATCGCTCTCGTTCGTGAGCCTCCTCGCCGCGGAAACGAGCGCGTGCTCGACGTAGACGACCCTTGAATGCGCCATACGGACGATACCCATCGGTCTTACCCTCGCAACAGTTGTTAGGTGCGTAAAGGATGTCTCCGGTTTCGTAATATCTGCGATATCTCATGTCCCGATGCTCCGTTTTTACGGCTGTAACATGAGCAACGTCAGATCAGCATCTTCCTGAGTGGGAATAAATTTCAAACAGCTCCACAGACGCGATATCGCGCGGAGCTGTGACTGGGGAACGAGCATTACGTCAGCGATATCGTTGTAAACAATATGATATGCACTTCTTCTTTCCTCATCTGAATGTTGTGTTTTCGAGACAATTCGTCGAATTTTTGTTTTTGAAATGTCATTATTGAGCAAATCCACGGAAAGTAAATAGTAAAAGTGGATAAAACAGTATAAACATTGCATATTTCAATGCAAGTATATCTTGATTACTAAAATTTGGTTCAATAAAATCTTTACGATGACTCTCTTATTTTCATGACAATCTTATAAGCCTGTAAAAAGTAACGTACCGATATTAATGATATTGATAAAAATACTTGTTGCATTAGATAGCGTTTCTAATCCCTCCCATCCAGTTTCCTCGGTACACAGTTACCGTCAGCTAGTTTTCACTGTGCGAGGCTTTCAATCAGCGCTTGACAAGGCAGGATAGGAGGAAGTTAATCAGCGGCTCTTCCCCATTCGTTCGAGCAGAACGATCAGACGATAGTTGGGCTGTTGCGTCGCGACACCTTAATGAAGGCTCTTAATTAACCCAGATCCGTCGGCAGTACCGATGTTCGCAAGATGCCATCCACGCGACTCGAAACTCCCCTTTCAGGCGCCTTAATTCTGGGTTAATACGAGACTCGCTATTACCCGTCGACCCGCCGGGGTTCGTGTTAAGGATTTCTTTAACGGAGACGTCAAAACGGAACGCTCGTTTTGCCGGCGTTTAATTGCACCACCGCCCCGCCTGAGCCGTGCATACATGTTTACAAATTACACGAGAAACTTTCAAATTAAGAGGAGGACCCGTGGTAATGTTTCATGCTCGTCATGTCGTCCTTTACATTTTCTCTTAAAAATACCGTTAGTTCTATACCCCGCTCGTTATGACGGTACAAACGCACTCATTGTACGAAGAATTTTTAACAAGGGAAATAACATTCATTCTTACGTCCTCGAGTATTTCGATAGCTGTTTTTTCACTCACGGAATATTTAGTCGAAACAAATAGATACTACTCATACATATAATCAAACTTCCTCGTCAATGGAACAAAAGATTTTTCTACAAAAATGTCGATTATACGATCTGTATCTACGCGTGTAGACTACTGAAACGGAAGCGAAAAAGTCTTGTCCCCTAATAAAGTCTTGCACTTTTACTGCCGGCATATTTTTCGGAGTTTCTCCTCTTAATATTCTCATTACGCATACCGCTCGTCGGAATAAATGCTGCGGCCGTAAGAGAGCGATGAAGCAAAGTCGGATAAAATCAGCCTGGATTTCGCACCTTCGGACGCGGTGCGTCAGCGTCGGTCGCTTTGGAATTATTGCGTCAGGGCGTGCCGAATCTCGAAAGGATCCGGCTACTTAGGATAGCTTTAGATAAAGTCCCCGCGTTACTTTACTATCGCGCCGTCAAGCTCGGATATCTGACTCAATAGAATATCTCTCGTCAGTCACACAGCGGCTTCACTTTATCCGCCGGTCCACCTCTTCATCTTTATTGCTCCTCTTAACGACGGCATTGTCCAAATGACACGACGACGTCTCGATGACTGAAAATTATAGACCACGCAATGTCCCCGTCTCTACTCTGACATATAAGACTGACGTAAAATACGGGCCCATCGACAGAATGTCATTAGAACGTCTCTCGCTGTTGCATTAGAACGCCTGCCGCTGTGTAACGACAATTCCCTTGGAAGCGCCTTTTATATTCATAACCTTTGCAATAAACCACCTAACTAATAGCGCAATCTCGGAGCAGGGCATGAAAAAGGAATTGATCAACTAAATTCGTCGTGACGTATCAAATTGAAGTCAGTTTCAGGACATTAATGGCTTCTTAAATGTTACGAATATGTAAACTACGGGTCGTTATTAGCAAATGCTGTATTTTTCTACATTTCAGTTTACTTCATTACATGCTTCAGTAACCCCGTGAAAGGGGAACTTTTGCAAACTTTTTTTTGCCTGTACACGTATTTCCTTCGTTTTTAGAAACTCAGAATACCTACGTGCCTACGAAAAAATATGTAATTAATGTACACAACAATTAAATATGATTACTTGCCGCAATAATATCTTGATAGTGCTGCTAATTTAGAAATTAACCAAATGCTATGTCTATTAACATTAATACGTGATGACCACGGTAGTCTTCCTGTTGTTGGAGTAAAACTATTCCAAAATGTTTCTCGGTAGTCGCTTTGTGGACGCGAACTGAGTTCAACGTCGCACAACGTCCGCAATCCGAGTTTCGGACGATTACGTAGAACTCATTGTACTTTGCAACTCGCTCAGAAGACGCTGATCTCCGGAACGTTCTGTCGTGCTGCTTGCATAGCACGTAGGCAGGTAACACACCCACACGATTCAGCCGATACTGCGCGGCAAGGTTGACCGGGCTACGTGCATTCTGCATAAATTAATTACGCCCGGTCCATTCGCCCCGGTGCCACGGGAAATGTACTTTCATCGCACGTCATCAACGAACGAAACGCAAATCACGGAAAAGGTTATTGTACATCCTTTCAAGAAGTCGGAAATAGAAATGGTCTGCAGTAATTGATTAATTTTCAAAACACTGAACATTGTGAAAAATTTGGAAATGTTTTCAGCTTTAACGCATATTTACTATATTTTACTTGATATAGCTCCTTGGTAAAACTATGTAGACTTTTGGAATCTAATATAACAAATGGATGCATAAGTATATAGCATAACGTGTACTATTTTAAACAATTGTCTATACGTTAACGGTTTATAGTCTAAAAATTCATTTTTCTGTATCTCTTATTTCAATCTTATAATAATCAGACTAGCCATTCTTGCTATATTATTAATAAATAACACGTAGTAACAGTAAGTTAATTCATAATTATTGTAGCTTCCTTCCTGCCTTACATTCGACTTACACTTCCTACGACGACCGTTTCGCTTTCAATGACTACATCCACAAGCATACATACATGTATATACCACCGGAGTGTTGTTATTAACGGCAGAAACGCCGGAAGGTCCGCTGAAAAAACCCGTTGACTCGTGGCCGTCGCCTTGAAACAGCGACGATAGACGAGACGGTGCATTCTGATGCATCCGCGAAGTGCGGCTAAGAGGTGAAAAAAAGAAAAAAGGCAGGTGGAAGAATTCGAGACGATGAGATCCGTATCGTTGCCATTCATGCGGCGCACGCGGGCGTATTATCGAGGCCGTAACGCGTTGCCGCGTTTTACATCGGCGCTGCCGCGGCAATAAATAAATCCGGCCTGGGATGTGGCAAGAGATAAAGGATCGAGTGGAAAATCGACTAACGCGCGTTCCTGCGAGTCGAACGGCGGGTGGCAGGAACGCCGAGCGACGTCGGCCGGGAACAAAGGAAAATCCGCGCGATTGCGCGCACAATTCCGCTCGCGTCTTTTGCATCCCGGCCGCTCGCCCATGTCCCGCGGACCCCGCGGAACTTTGCTAATACCCCGGCCGCACGCTCCTCGCCGATCATTAAGCTCCTTTATAACCCGCCACTAACCGCAAAGTGTACTTGAAATGAAATTAAGCGGATCGGTGCCTTCGCGCCGTTGTCGGCGCACCGTTCCCCCTCGTTTATCACGGGATCCTTTCTAATCATGTCTCTCCGCTGCTCGATATACTACGTGGCGGAATTTCGTAAGGTCATCGTTACATATTTAGGACCGGTCACAATCGACGGCAGAGCAATCCGTGTAATTATTCAGTCATTTGTAAGACGTTTCGTGATGGGTAGGAATGAAATTCAGGGGTTTGTTGCATTCCGTGTAAATTAGGCTCGGTGTTACGGAGAGGGAAATTTGTGAATACAAAATTATACGTATCGCACCGTCCTACGTAATTCCCTAATTTGTGATTTTATAGAAGAATTTTCAACACTTGAAGATATTTCAAATTTAGATGTCCGATCTTTGTTATTCTCAGTAGCAAGTAAATCAATTTTTAAACATCGCACGTCTCGCTTATATGTTAATGACCTTCGTAATTGAAGAATGTGGCTCAATTTAATGATGAAACTTTACTCACTTTATTACACAGTTACTTAGGAACATAAATATCCCTTATAGAAATACAACTTTCTCGAAACATTTTAGCACATAATATAGTTACGTGCTTGAAAGCTATTAGCAAGTAGCGATTTAACATTTTTGTGCACACGTGTGTGTGCGCGTACTTGAAACTGCCACGAAAAAATTGCATGTGTTGCCGCAATAGGCAAGGATGAGCTGGTAAGTTGGCAATTTGCAAATACCAAGAAGCAGACATGAATCCCGTGCTGTTTTGTTAAGCCGCTTTTACTATAGACGAAAGTCGTAAACTGTCAACATGTATCGTTTACACAACATTTTAGCATATAATTAAACAACGGCAAGGCACATGAAATTTAACGACCGAATTTAATTGTACAAAACAGCTCGTAAGGCAGATATTTTCCGATAATATGAGGATGGTGCATTGTTAACGAGCCGATATATGATCCCCGATTTACAACAGTTCGAAGCCGTAAACTTCGGCCATCTAATGTTTCGATAAAATTTCGTACAACATTCGTGCCATATAATCAGGATACTTTGTGGGGAATTAAATGATTAATATGTATCATCATCGACTATCAGCGACGATTATTCGTTCCGATGATGCAGGGGGGCGATTCCCCTAATGAGCCGATAAATTTTTCTATCATTGTAAAAATATTGTTACTGGCTAATGCAAAGCGTGATATGCACTATAATAGGTTTCCTTACTTCCTATGCATCTAATCTTTCCGCATCTAATCTCGCGCACGGCACGATATCACCGGTGCCTACGCTCAATGACTATTAACTACCGACGTTTAACGACGCGTATAAATCCAGACGCGGGTGTGTTGCAACGTATGAAAGATCGTCTGGAAAATCGGGCGGGCATGCCGTCGTGCGGCGAACGTCCCGCGATCCTTGCTGACGCTGCTTGGCCAACCACTGCACCGCCGGTGCAACGGTATAAGTCGCATTTTATTAAATTCACATTGCAAAAGAACTAAGACATTCGCAATAGGACCGTCGACCCCTGTCAAATTTTCTTCTTCTACGAAAGCCTACATTTCTGTTTGAACATTAAACACTTCTCTTTTCGCAAAATAATTCTGTGAGATTTTACATGTGTCAAGAACAAACTTGATGTGTACAATAATGCATTGATTTTCGTCAATGTGTTTTTCCGTAATATTCAGATATAGTATTAAAAAAAAATGTAATATTCATTTCATCGTAAGTATCTGCATTAAATGTATTAAAGATAAATAAATTTTCCCAGCGCTGATACATTTCCAAGATAGTATAGTGTAATGCAATATTGGAAGGAAGACTTATTGGTGCTTTAAAGAAATTTACATTTACCTAAAACATCTAGCAAGTGACTATCGATTTAGAATTCCAAAAATACCCATATTCTTGCCAGTATTTTTTTTTTTGGTACATTCAATACACGTAACATGTTTAAAAATGTCGATTCGTAGTAGACGTACATGGAAAACCTAGGATCGTGAACGCTGCGAATAGAATTATCACCTAACACACATGTATACGTATAGACATATAAAATCTATGCATGCTTAGCATACAAACATATCAAACTAAAGTTATGTAACTTTAAAGTATCGTAACTTAACGTAACACGTTACAGCGAACATAAAGTATTGATTTTTGATTAATTCGATCGAAAGGTCGGACATTCGCATTCACCACTGTTTGCATTCTCTGTGCAATTACGAAACTCTGTGCACCATTCAAGATTATACAGAGGTATTTTTCTGATTCCTTTTTAAGTTTCATTTAAATGCACGGTACTTCGTTACATTTACAAACATGCTTTTACATTATTAACATAATAAGAATCAAAGTTATTCTAAAATTGATGACTGTCGTACTCTTCCTGACCAAACTTTGCTTTAACAAAGAATTTGACATATCTTACATTTGCAGCCAACATTATTATTACTGCGAATGAATTCGATCTCAAATCCAATGTTTGCAAATTACATCGGATCATTCGAATCCTAATCCACGTATTTCCACGCGGATTTACCCTTTGCGTTAGCTGGAAAATGATAGAATTATGAAACTATCGTTGCATTCTAATCAGATGCATGGATTACATAATCACATTTGTCCTCTCGACGTATGCGGGGAACACATGCACGTGGAGCGGACACACGGCTAAGGGGAACGATAAAACGTGCATGTGCACGCGGGCGTAGTCCTGTCGGCGTAGATTCGATGGCGAGCAGGCTACGGGCACAGTCTTGGCTTCTCCTGCGTGCACAATATGTGAGCACAAAGTTGCATGTTGCACGTTGCAGGACTTAAGCCAAGCGGAGCGACGAGCGAGCGAGCGAGCGTTGCATTGTGTGTCGTGTGGCTACGGTAAAGGCGTGGCTCAATTGCTCTCTCCTTCTTCCTCGTCTTTTGCCTTCCTTTCTCCCTCTCTCTCTCTCTCCCACTGGCTGTCTCCTGCTGGCCGCATTCGCATTAAGGAAGCACCGATACACCCGCCGTGATACGGCCCCGTGCGAGACTTTTAATGCTCCCCTTCGACTCCTTTAAGGCGCTATCGCAATCGAGAGGTGCTCTCGCGCCGTTATGCTACGGTGACACGCCGCTCCAACAGTATCCCTATCGCCCGGGTACTTACACCACTATCATAGAAACTACTCTCTATCTACACGCCGACTAATGAACTTATGGATTCAGCGCGATTTCATGCCGCCGCTACCGTTTTCTCAGCGCACGAACCACTGTTGCTCAACTTTCGGAATTCACCGAGAAAGCTGATCGTTTTAAGAAGATCATCGAAAAAATCATCCCAAGGAACAGACGGGGAAAGTAGTAACGCTCTGTAAAAGTGAATAACTCTATGTAGAGTCAGTAGTTAAATTGAAGAAAACTGAGGAAAATGCTACTTGCAATTATCGTAATCTTAGCAATGAAACCAATAAAAGAGTTCACGATTAACGCATAAAGCCATTTTCCTGTTCTCGATGGCAATCTCTAGATTTACGATTTTCCCATTCTTTTAACGAGTTATTCTTTTAATAAGAGGTCTATCATTGGACAATTGTATCTGCAGACGCGTTCGTCGATATTTAATAAGAATTGTTTATCGGGGAGACGAGGAACATTAGATTCGTGCCGTTGGCAAGGCGTGGCTCTGCGAGTCCGCATTGGAGAAGCTCCGATACTCTCGGCGTGATACGCCACCACGCCAGTCCCAAGCCTTCTACTGACTACTTTAAACCCGCGCTATCGCAATCGAGGAGTGCTCCGTTAATTCCGCAACAGGAACCACGACTTCACGATGTCCTTTTACCGCCGAACGCATTGAGATATCGTAACAGCAAAGACGAGCAAGCGTGGGATCTATAAACCCACATATCAAATAGATAAACCTGTATAACGTGTATAAAACAACGACACTTCCGAGAGCTTAAAGAGTCTTAAGCGGTACGTGGGAACGGACTTCTGTACGTGTAAATAGAGAATTTAACAAAATGATTAGGTATTAAGATAAAACATCAGTAAGCAGAGGTATTAAAATCGTAAACAGTGCATCTTGAGCTTTTTTATTGTACGAAGGATTTAATTAACGTAATATTGTTGTTTAAAGTTTTAAGTGTAATACTGTTTTTAGAATTTTAAAAAGTGTTATTCAGTAATGTATTAGTGATAAATTTGTTGAGCCTACTGGCAAAAGTTCCGTTGGTTGAACATACAAATATGTAATTGCACGTACGAGGAACTGTACATAACATACGAGATTATCTGTTAGTAGACTAATGAATGGCTTACGTTACGTTGACAGTGACTGAAAAGCAGGTGACTCGAAAACGGTTTTCACGAAGCTCTTATCGCGTCATATTGGAACGATTATTATCTACGTCTAATTCTTTCCCAAGCGTCATCTACTGATTGCACTGAAAGCTGGTGAAATGAATGTTAGTGGGCGACTTAGGACCCATTACAACACGGATATTGACAATTACTGCGCGTGGAAATCCATACCTACGGGTCTTCCAATATTTTAGAGCGATAACGTTGCAATTAAAAAAGAATCGAGCACGGTGTCCGTTAACAGGCCTTTAATCCTGTCCTTACTACGGTACTAGCTCGTTTATTCTGCCTATCTCTAACTGTATCCGTAAAATAAGCGCCGAGATAGCGCCGTGCCCGGTGCATACGCAGTGCCCTCCCTGCTCTTCTATCCCCCTCTCCTTCTCCTTGGACTTTTCTTCTCCGGCGCTCTGGATGCACCGACGGTCCCCTCTATTGCATCCCGCACGATTCCCGGATGTTTCCGCGCGACACGGGCATTCTCCCGGTGGATACATAGCCGGACAGTCGAATCACCGTGTAGACGTTCTGTTGATAAATCTCCATCGATTGACGGAGGCCGATTGGCGGGCACTTCTCATTCGTGCGGCACAACGTTCTCACGTGCATGCGGTACTAGAGTACGCGATTATATTTCGTTGTAAGTCATGAGAAGTCATGAGCATGTAAGGATGCAACCACGGAATGTCCTTACCGGGTTATTATTTCTCGTTCTCTATTACAGGCAACTTTGAATTTACCGATAACATATCTGCGGAAGTCAGGGCGATTGTAAGGCCGATAGAAAATGTTTTTTACCGAATATTAATGTACAGGAAAGTTCAGCGTACTTGATGGCGCAGAGTTTCTCTATCTCCTGTACTGTACGAAATTTCATATTCTGGTATAATTAAATTTGAAATTGAAGGGACCATTGCTGTTACCGATTTTCATTTAGTTATTTATTATTGAATGTAAGAAACATATTAAGTCGGTAATCTGATAGAGCTTACGTAAACGGAAGAGTATAATATAAACATTTTGCAAATTTTCTCATAATCTAATATTATACCGATAAAACGGTAATTCTCTCTTGTATAAATATTACAAAGTGTTATGAATATATTACCATTATCACATTAGGATCTAAGTTCAACCGGTAATATCTTAGTGTCGTTCTAGTTTTTTAGATTTTTATCGTCTGCATTCTGATTAAAAAACAAGGAAATGAACGGATATCACAACACTAATGGGCGAAAACAAAACCACTTTGCGCAACATTTTTTGGAGACTGTCTACATATTTGCAATTAATCTTTCCCACGCTGTGCTCTAATCTTTTTGGTATTAAATCATCGAAAATGAGAAGCAAAAGAAATTCCCCCTATCGGTGGGAAATGTTCTACTAATTCTGAGCAGAGCGTAGAATCGTATCAGGTAAACACGTACAAGCAGAAATTATCTATGCAAATTATAATTAACTGGACTATTTGATAACTCGATCTCCGGTGCATGATTTATACATGGTTTTAGCGTAGTTTTTCCGGACTCAATGAAATTTATATATAGATGGAACAAGACGGCTGAGCGTTGTACCTAGGCATTTATTTGTTGTAACGGGTTGATAAAGGTCGTCGCGTCTTCTCTTTGGCGCCCCAGTTCTCACGCGTGCATACCTGTTATTCCCAGTGGCAGGATTCTATCTGAAATATATATCTCGAAACAAGACGTTCGTTCTTCCTGGCCAAACCAGCTCCGCCGTCTTACCACCTCGACGCTCCGGTAAAACCTGGAATCGTGCATTTCGCGCCCACGTGAATACTTACACGGAATATAACCATAAAAATCATTTATTTTCTATGATTTGCCGCGCGCAATTTTCGTGATATTGGTAGGAAAAATTGGTACCCTCGTAGGTGCATAATTCAATATTAAAAAACACAACTGCATGGAAAGGCTATTCGTTTTTTACCACCTATGAAACGCTGGATAAGTCATGGATTTTCTTACCGATGTAATTTGTAGTTTCGAGCTTTGATCCTTACAAAGAGCTTTAGAAATCATCCGAACCGTCAATTCTTAGTCTTCGACGCTCGACTGTGAATGAACGACAACCAGTAACTGTACTTTTCACCCCGACGAATAACCTAAATCCGTGGCGGGAATTTCTAAGAACATCGAATTTTTCTAGGACGGACGGCAATCGATCCTACCGAGTGATTGCTTTTTTTTTTTACAAACCGATACTTGTCTATGTCTTTTGTCGATGACGATTGTGCTCGACTATAGGGATAATTACACGCGCTTACCGCGGGACCATTGGCTTTGGCTTTTTTTGTCGAAATATTATCGCAACGGCAGGTCCGCCCGTCGTCTATTTTCCATCGGGACTTGAGACGCAATTATTTCCAAGCTCGTGACGTCCCGATCTCTCTCTTTTTCTATCGGCCCGTGATCACGTACTCTTCCGCCGGGCAAAAAACGGCCGATCGACGTCCCGAGTGTTACGCATTGCTCGAAAGCGATCGGAGAGCGATTTCTCGTTCGAGTGCGTTTTTCGAAGACACGGCAATCCATCGATCTCGCACTGTTCTGCCACCGCGAGGAGACTCGGCCTCGATATCCTGCGGACTTCTCGCCCGGGCAGATACCGTCGAACGTTCTGTAATCACCGTTATTGCCGCAACTATCCCCATGGTTTCGCGTGCACAATGCATTCGGCCGATTGATACCGGCCTTACATAATACGTGCCGTGTTCAGCACGAACCAATAAATCGTCGGAGACGAAGAACGAGAGAAAGAAAAGTCAAAGAAAGGTCCGCACATTTTTTCTTATCATTAAGTTAACCTGGTAAGATATGCGGTTGTCGAATATGGCGTTTATCCAAGTTAGTGAATGTGTAAATTCTCTCAAACAAAGTTTCATTACATAATTACAGTGATTAAAGATACGTAAAATGCAATGCTCCGTTCATTATTTTTTCTTAACCCCGTAAAGTGTGTTGTTCATTACTTTCGATCTTGAAATAATCTAAAAAACGTCAATGCACGATAACAGAATGAAGTTTATGTTTCGTACATTATTAATTATTAACGGTGAGTATGGTTTTACAGAAAATTTGAATACAGACATTAAGTCTCAAAGGGTACTGTAACAAAGCTGGATGTAGTTATATATAATACACTGTCAACTACTTAGAACTTGGGACGTGAGGGTCAGAGGGCAGATTCATAAAGTACCATATATACAGATGCATATGGAACAGTGACTTTAGTGCAAGAGATTGCAGATTCTTTGGAGATCGGAGAAAGTTGGGAGTAACGTAGGGGAGGACAGACGTCGTTCTGACATGTCAGCGTAAGCCTGTCTGCCGATTGATATCTCCCCGTGGGATCGACAGGCATTTTGTTGGTACCTACTTGAGGTACGCGGTAGAACATCCTCGCCGAAGAAGAAGCGACCGAGCGTCGATGGTTCGCAGAAGGACCAACGGGGGAGGGAAGCTGAAGGAGCGAGAAGGAGGGAAAAGGGCTGGAGGGGAGCACCGAGGAGAGAGACAGTGAACGGTTGGCGTAGTCGAGTCGTTGCCAAGCCACGATTTGACACCGCTGACCCGTGGCGTTTCACGATACATGAAGAGGTCACTGAGGAACGCCGAGATCGCTACTTGAACGAGCGACCCGCCCGTTAAGTAGGCGGCACGACCGATCCTCGACGGATTAATCGCGGAAAGTGTGAAGCGACCCCTTGTACACGGTAGATCCATACAGCCATGGACCGTAGCTAATTCTCATCCACGCTGTAGTTCCTACATCTATTGAAATGTCGATATGTTTGGACCGAGCAGCTCAATAACAGAGATTATACTTCCGGAAACACGAAAATCTCAGGTCTATTTCCCAAGCACTTGGCCCGTATTCATAATGTTTGTATACTCGTATTAATTAATTCGCAGTGGAATACGTGAAGTAAATTCTACGAAGGGTGGTGAATCTGATCGAGATGTTTTAGTAATTTTATGTTCAATGATCAATAGAAATCTGATTTTAGCGAGCATAGTTACTACTGATTTTGACAAAAACAGTCTACATATAATTGCAAAAATCACCGTTATGCGTTACTCTTGTGTATAGAAAAATGAAAGATTGAAGTTACAAAAAATAAGAAAGCTGCTTATAATTCTGCCGGAAGAAAGCTCGTTAACGAGCGTATCATAATCGTCGAATGCACAATTCGTGCTCGACCGTCTCGCACGTTCTCGAATCTGTCAAATATTACGGCAAGCCAGATGTCCGCGCGTTCGGTGTGAAACTACTGGCACAGTGAACGCGTGTCCAAAGTAGAAACAGAGATTTAGTCACGGGCAATGGGGCCGGGCGTGTGTAAGCAGCGAAATTCGGCGGAGCATATCCGTAACGGCTGAACCATCGTTTAACCATTGATTCCTGACCGTTCGAAATTCTCCGCGTGCCCCTTCACCCGGCCGAGTGGACATCCTTGAGGAGATTTCTCTCTTTTCGAATCGTTGACGTATCCCACGCGAGACGGCGAGGGCCAGATAACTCGCTCTGCTTGCCAATTGATCTGTTCCGATATTAATCCCTCGTCATTACGAATCCCAATCTTCCTATACTCATTTATTATGTGCCATTCATTGGTACCGGCTGAACATCGATTGCCCCGACTCTCCTATCGAGGGGACCAGTTTATTAATTACCCTTGTCAGTTGCAGGCCAGTATCGTTTATCGATGAACTTAATCACCGAAAGACTGCCAGCAGACAGCCTGTTACGCAGTATTTGTGCTTTTATGCCTGCGCAACACGGCATACACAGTGGCAATGGTCTCCGATGAAAACTTGTTAAGTGCATTTATACCCCGAATGACATTTTGATACCACGAGGCATTAACTCGACCGCAGGATATGTGGAAACAATGCCGTTACGTCCTTACAAGCCACTCTTGTCTGCCTTTTTTGCCACTTGGGCGGAAATTATTTCAGGCAAGCCATATGGGTTCGGTTAAAATGCATATCTTAATTAATGCGCATTTTAAGCCTTCGCATTTGATGTCCATCCGTTATGTACGGGCAATCTGATAACTTACACTTAAGAACTTTCACACGCATAGCCCAACAGATGTGCTCTTAAGGATGTATGAGTGCATATAAATTAGCGACAAATTACCAAAATTAGGTCACCATAATGAAAATTCATGAAATATAATGATAGAAATCCTGACAGCTGTCTTTTAGCAGTTTTTTCTTCGAATCTTGCATCGGTTACAAGAAAACTCGTGCGTTTCGATATTGTTCGAATTTTTACACCAAATTCTCTCTTTCTCTTTTGTCATTGAACTTTTGTCCGAAAGCCCATTGTTGATGCATATTAGGTTCGGTCTGCGGTTCCCAGCAGGAAACGTTTCCTTTTTCTTCTTCTTTACAGAGAATCTTTAATGACAATCGGAGACAGGAGTCATCCGTCTCTTGGGACGTAAGGGGGAAAAAAACGAGGACGAGTTGATCTCCTTTAGTGGCAATCTTTCGCAGCAATGCTCGTCGTTTGTCGCTATAATCCCATCGTAACGAGATCGGCTCCCCGTATTACCTTGCATAAACGGTTCTTGACGCTTATGTTGATATAAAGGAACGACGCCCACGCATAAACCTCAATACACCGTCTCAGTGCACAGGAACTCGACAAACTTCCGGACAGCTGACTCGCAGCTTGATAATGACCTCCCTTCGCAGAATTTCGTAGAACTACACAAAATAATCAAAAATATTCAGCCTAATAATGTACACATAATATCATATTTGCATCTTTGTTCTGAAGAGCGGTTTTTATTGAAATTTGCCGAAAATAGAAAAATATACCTCGTGATAATTATTTCATTGATACCTGAATTTAGCATGTACGGCTGAATATATTATAAATAAGATCTTCAAAGTAATACATGGGGCTATTTTAAGAGGTACAAAGTTGCACCTTTACTCTTTGTCTATTGATTGTACCTTTAGTCTCGCATTCTACAGGAGTAAGCAGAAGGTCCGTAGATGTATCACAGTAGCAGCAAACACCGTCGCGTTTTCCCGGAGAATGTGACATTCCCATCCGGTTGGCGATAAAAGTTCGGGACACTTTCCTGTGAACTCGTTGGACGTTTCCTCATTAGCACAGCTGCGAAGCCGCGGAAACGGTTTTCAGAGTAGCGAAACCACTCTGACGCTCCCATCCGGAACACAGGCGCACGTGATATAGAAAGTTTATGCGCGTGGCATGTGCATAAGGACTGTCGGTCCGGCACGACTAATTAACATTTAAATTCGTCGGTAGCCGAGGATGTCGGGCTTGACAGAAGTTAAGAAAGCCAAAGCCGACTGAAAAGCCTGGCACGTCAATACGGCTTACTTACCTTGCTGTGCCGAGCGTTAGAGAAGACCGACGAACGTGGAATGCCGGACGTGTCCCGAGGGCATGCATATTCGGTGATAAACCCGTCATTAATCACCGACCGATCGACTTATTACACCCGGAGTGGATTATTCACGGCGATAAACACCTCCTGCTCCCACTGATACCGATAAACAGTAATTACGTCCGATGTCCGTACTATATTACCAGATACGATATAATCGCAGCGCACGTCTGTCTTTGCCCAGCAGTTCTAGCCATTTCAGGAAATATCCTTTTACCACTGATTTACGTGGATGGCGATTTATGTTTCAGGGATTATTTTAGCATCGATCAATGGGATCGAAGCCTCACATGCTGCATATTTAGAAATACAGCTGGACGTAACCGTCGTAATTAATAGCGCTTGTTAATTCTAACCATTTGCGCAAATGAAGTCTTTAAGAGCATTTTATAGGTTCGCTCTCACGATAGGCGAGGACTATTATCAGCGGCTTTAGCATCGATCAACAGAATCGTAGGACCGAACGAATATTAAAGACATTCAGCTACATATTGGGTAAGAGAATTCGTATTAATTGCGTATTAATAACAATAATTGACCGTACGCCGATAAATTGAGTCTTCAAAAGCATCGTACATGTTGGTCCTCAATTGCGGGCTGGGTGTATCATCGACATTAATAATAATTACACCTGATACGTATCGTTATCGGGCGGATAATTATAACGATGCTTTACGAGCGATCGTTCCGCGGTAATTATAGCTAGGGTATCCGATGATATGCGTGTCCTTGCCGGAGTTTCCTGACCCGTCCGTTCTCGCGGACCATTTTTCCGTGCGACCCCGCCACGCGCAATCTGGACGCGACAACCGGCGGTACCCTCGCGGGAAAATACAGCGGTCGTTGGCGCATAAACACGTACGACAGGTATAGCCGCGCTTATGCCAAGGAGGGAGAGCCCGCGATAAGCGTCGACAGGCCCAAAGCAATTACCGATACCCCGCCGCTCGCGCCTACGGATACCCGCGGAGAAGGTTTAGCGTCCGCGCTTTTTGCAACGCGTTGCTCGATCATAATCGACGGAATTATCAGCCCCTCCCCGAGCCCCCCCTACCTCCTACATCGCTTACCTGTGTTTCTCATTCCCGATGCATTAATTCCTTTCAACATGAGACCCGTCTCTTTTTCTCACTGTCCATTCTTTACGTTCTCTTTACCCAATACCGCTGAGTTTCTGCGAGCGCAATTTAATTTGAGAAAATCCGATGAGATAGAAAAATAGGATTGTGTGGAAACGGTAGTGTGGTTTTAATGACGGGATGGAAATGACATAAGAAAAGGAGTTATTGATTTTCATGAATTTACAAGGAATATTATTCAATTTTTCATTGCATTGCACGAACTGCGATATTGTGTATAAAAAGTTCTGCGAACAATTTGTAGACTAATGTAGACACAAAGACATAAAACCGTACAAGATATTCTTCTAATTATAATTACTTAGAATGGAGAGGCGTATATAGGTATGTAGATACTTTTAAAAATCTTCTAACGGTATTTGAACGTCTCCAAGCGCAAACGTTATTCTTTTAAAAGAATACGCTTGAAACTGAGTACATTTTTCGCGATGACGATTGTATGAGGCACTTCCTGCTGTAGCGGCTGTGCCAAAAAAGTATAATGAATTGCTTCGTAGAGGTCAAAAACCGTTCAGGATAATTACACCTACTTATAGTTTGAATAATCGCTCACCGTGACAAATGAAAGAATATACATATATGCAGGGCATTCGAGTGTGTTGAATATAAACGACTGCATATCGTCGGAGGTAAAATATCTGCTCTCTAGTACTAACCACTGGTGATTTATTGCCCGAAATTTGGACATTCGTATTAAGGATCGCCGGCTAAAACGTTCGCCCGAATAGTTCCACCTTAATGAGGTATTCGGTACGGCAGTAATTAATTAGAAGACATTACACTGGAATATATTTATGTCTTCACCTTCGAGTATTAATTACATGATCATCTCATGTAATAATAGTCTCATAAAATAGGCGTAACGAAATCACATATTTTACGAACTGTTGCAGTAACAACTGCGAAATATATATAGAATCCTCGAATGTCTTTATTTAAATGTGTAATATGATGCAACAATATTAATTGCTTTGGAAAAATAATCGTTTACAATTACTCTTTGATCGTCAAATCTTCACATGATTGTGTTTTATTTGCTACGCATACAAATGCCTCATTATTATTACATTTAAAAATTTTATTGTACTTTTTGATGCTGGTGTTAACACATATTTTAGTAACAAAGAAATGAACATAACAAACGACTTATTCTTTCGATTGATTGCAAATTGTTTACGTCTTGTTACAAATGACACGCATTACGACACTATAGACGTTTAATTTTTCTTTTATCACCAACATAATAACCGAAAAAACATTTCACTACCAATGTACGTGAAGTCGCCATTTCGTTACGATCGTCGAGGATTTATGAAGATACAGTCCTTACTTTTTTCCAGCGGCAACGTAACTGGCCGACGCCGTAACACCTACTTTGGGAAGAATAATTTCGCACGTGTGAGTCGCGGTTAATTATCCTCGCTCTCTGGCGGTCCTTTCTGGAGTCGGTGAATCGCGTGCATCTCGAAAAGCACCGGAGAGTACGAGCAAACGGAAATAAATCACCGGCAGGATAGGCGGATCATGAAGGAGCCGCGGGCACGGAGAAATGAATTAATTGCCAGATCGGCCGGGAGCTTTTTGCCGAAGAAACGTCGAGCCGGCCAGGAGTCAAAGGACAGTGAGCTTTTTGCGCGTCGTCGTTGGCTCGCCGAGCGGGCGGTGCTTGTATCGGGGCCGGGACGGACCAAGGACCATCAATTAAAGTGCACCTCAATGGGCGAATTAGGTCGAAAGCGAAACCGTGCCGCCGCAAACGGACGATCCTCGTTTCTTCCTTACCTGTTTACGCATTGCTTGACCCGCTCACCTCCCTCCTCTACCCCCTCCCTCACCATCCTTCGCCGTTTTTTCCCTTCTTTCGTGCACGTAAGTGTAGTTTCGTCTGTCGGTATACGCGAATCCACCCGCGAAAAGCGGCATCTCTCAATGCTGTCCGCAAGGTTACACCATCTCAGTGACGAATACTGATTGCCTTGCCCCGGCCTCTCGCGGACCTTGCATCGTGTCTTCGAAATAACACGGCCCCTCCCCCCTCTCCGTGGCCTGCCTGAATCCCACATTACCGCACCGTCGCCTTCTCCCTTCGTGTAATCGCCCTCGTCTCGCATTTCGTTTATGCTAATTCCCTCGGGTTCACGTGCTTTCACGTGTATTACGCCCCGTTCACAGCGCGTACGATGATCCATATCATTATTACCGGACTGTACTGCGTCTGCCGCAATCGTTAAAATACCCTACATTACGGCTAATTGTTGCGCGGTAATGCCTATAATTTGTTACATGCGCCCGTGATTTGTGCATCGAAGAGATTACGCGAAAGTTTTGTGACAGTACTTTCAATGGTTCGTAAGCCTAATCCTATGTTCAAGGTATTTTTTGTGGGACACGTTTCAAGAAGCTGTTGGGATTGTTGAATGTTCAAATAATGCTTATCAAGAGAGAAATTCCGGAAAATACGTGCAATTCGGGTAAATAACTTTGAACCGCTGCAACATTTCAAGATGAAACGAAGATTAGCAGCGACGCTTTCTACGTTAAACGCCGCCGTAAATAACTTTTAAGAAGCGTTTTCGTGAAACCGCGCATAATAGTACGAAGCTACTTGAACCAATCCGTCCGCAAGAAGGTGACTCTCACTTTCGTTATATTGTTAAGAAGATATACCGGCGGTTGTTAAAATTTTTGCCCCTCCGCTCGTTGCCGTCTCGGCTTTTTCTCGCTCTCTCCCTCTCGGCCTGAGCGTCCCTGTCCCTCGCAACGTTGGTCCGCGGTTAAGGACGATACGACGGTGGAAAAAGTTGGACAGAAAAAGACACGCTCGGGCGAGATTTACGTTCGAATTTCGGACTAATGAAGTGCCGTTCCTCGGCCGTGGCGTAACGCTTCGAAACTTGCAAGAAACCTTTACGGAAGGACCCCGCGTTCATCGAAATAAAAGAACGATCGCCTCTTTTTGCGGCCGTTATGCCGCACAGAATTTCAGTCATCGACGTACCGTGTTTTTCTCCCGCTCGCAATGACCACGTATTGAGGTTACGAAAATCTCGTTAATGGGTTAAACAAAAGCCGGTAAATGTGTCAAAGTCGTGAAACCTACTCTGCTGTATCGAAAGATTTAACACAGTTAAGTATCACGAAGAATTCTTATCCCGGATAATATTGACTTCGTATCTTCAAGATAACAGAAACCTAAATTTCTTAGACCCATAAGAAAACAATAACAACGAAAATTTGACTTCTTTTTACCACACTCCACTGTACATTTTCATACTTGAAGCACATTTATCTTGATTTACCTATTAAATTTCATTATAAATTTCTTTATACTTATTTTTATTACTTTATTAAATACTCTGTATTCTTAACAATTAAGAACCCTAGCTCTGTTCGATTGACAGTAAATTAATGAAAAATATTTCGAATTCGAGTTAATCGTCGCACGCCTCAAATGATGGAAAACAAAAAACACGCATAAAAAAGGAACTATCATCGAGTTCATTCCGTCACGTGTTTTTTTTTTCTTCACATGAGTACTCTAGAATCCGGGTCGTAACGAGGTGCGTAAAGAACGGCATGATACTACTTATTCGCCGAAGTGCAAGTCAGGCCAACGTAAGAGAGACGCCTCTGCGCTCGTCGATTTATTACGATATTTTACAAGCGGCGCAACTGCGTGCCAGTGAATCGACTGAATAGGTGTCTTGAGGTAACTCGGCGAGCTTCCCGCGAGAGATCAATCTACCCGATCGTTCGCTCGATCGGACCGGCCAAGGTCGACCGTGATCCGCAACCGTGAAATATCGTACCATTGTACTACTTCTTTTTTTCGCTGTCGAGCAATCACCTCCCCCGCGCGCCTCCTCGAACGAGCAAAAGAAGCGACTTTGCGGAAATACGAAAAACACGAAACAGGAAATCATAGTTGTACAGTAGCAAAGCATTTGTTGCCAATAACAGAAGTACTGCGCGCCAAACGTTCTTGCTAGTTGTGGGGTCTGTTTGTATAACTTATTGGTATTGCAAGGTCTTTTCTTGGATAGGTACGATTTTTCGATATCGCGAAAATGAAGATCATACGAATCATCGTAGACTCATCAACACACGAATCTCTTGCTCGAGTGAACGAGAACTTGAAAATTGTAAACCAGTTGACACTGTTCCTTTCTCAGGAATATATATATGTTACTATTCCTTTCTTTATTTTATTATATTCTTTATTTTATTGTTTATTTTTGTTTATTTTTGTTTATGTTCTGCTCATTTCTGTTTATTTTTCCTTTTTTTATATCTATCTTTTATGTGTACTTTTTGGCATTATTTTTATTTTTTTAATTTCTTTTTGTTATTATTTTTGTTACTATTATTTACTACTTTAGCTATTATTACTGCTGCTATTACTTTTCTTACCATTTTTCTGTACTTTTATTACTTTGTCCAAATGGGACCCATCGTCCCTGGAATAAATACTTTTCTCTCTCTCTCTCTCTCTCTCTCTCTCTCTCTCTCTCTCTCTCTCTCTTTTGTCATTTACACACTGTCCTGTTGAAAAGGGGAATAAATTCTGCGGTGCTGGGGAGGATTTCGCGAGTAACTCTACTGGTAGGTCCGTTATCGCTGGAGAGACGCGCTTTTGTAAAAGGGACTTCCTGCTTGCAAATGAAGCCCGGTCAGTTCCGCGAAACAAGCGCGTTGTCGAGCGAACACATCGACCAGCGGGGCACGTACGTGGCCGGTTTTCAACGGACACAGCTACGAGGGGTCCAGGTACTTACGTTCGCGTTGTACGCGCCTAAGACGACCGGAGTGTGCGATATGTGCGCCGCGCCGTTTGACATCCGCTATACATTCACTATTGCACAAGCAACGGACACCTCCTGCATCGGTATCGCTGTCTCGTGCTGAGCGAATTCTTCGCTCAGCGGGCCCCGCACACGCCTTGGTACACACCCTCGCCAATAGGTGAATACACCGGGACCCTCTCCCTCGGTTCCGCTTGCACTCCTACACTCCGCGCAGATCCTCGAGTAGAACGAGCAGGAGATCCATTTTTATCCCCCCGGCGAAGCTCGAGAAGTTCAACGACGTGTGCGCAGCGCACGAAGGCGCCGGGATTTATGCAAGACCGCCTTAAATGCACGCTACGAAATTACAGCCCTTTGCATTTTGCCACACTCAACGTCCACCCGGTGCACTCCAATTTTAGTCTATCACAATCCCCCCCGGTTAACGGTTAATTGCATCCGTCGCGATCGGAGGTAATTATTAGATGTCGCGAGGTTAAGCGAGTAAGTGTCATAGATTTTTAACGCCGTTGGAATTTGTGAAACGGCATAGAACGTCGAAGCAAGAGGATACGCAGCTTTGTAAATGATGCTGTGAAGCTGTAAATAAACATGGGAGTATAAACAATTTCAAAGTGAATCAGAATTTTAGTCCAAAAGGAAAGTCTTCATTCAGATCAATCTATAGATTGCTCAATCCGATTGTACATTAATCTCGTTTCACTAGCACCACTTATCTCGCCATTTACCTCATTGAAAATTTCATGGCAATAAACTGAAGCTCGGATTAACGGCACCAACTGGCTAAACGGAAATTACAGTACACGCTTACTTAAAACCATACGTAATGCAATGTGTACTCAGCGGTTTTATAAATCTCGGGGGAATTCTCGGGATTCGCCATTCCCCGACGGTTCCGCCTAATCAAACGATTCGCTACCAAATACCTTTTTCATTTCGGTGTCTTTGATCAAGCAGATTTCAATCGTGGGAATACTTCCAGCGGACACATATGGCTTGCCAGTTAAACGGTCTTCTAATAAGAAAAAGTGAAATGCTCGAAATATTCTGTCGTAACGCGCCTAAAGGTTCATTCCATGAATAAAGTGTCCGTACCCGTGTCATTTTTACTCGTCGCAAAGTCAGTTTACGCACGACATAAACGAGACGAATTTAAAAACCAGTAAGGAAAGTCATTTACGAATAAATCAACGAATCGCCTTTGGTGCGAGGCGTTGCTGTTGATTGAATCGAAATGTAGTTCTTTAATTGACCAACCGTGCCCAATGATGACACGACGAATAATAAATGATAGCCGAAATATATTTAGGAGACTATTTGCATACAGTCAAATCTAAGACACCCCGTTCATTAACGTTTATATATGTATGTATGTCATCATGAAAGTTTTTTGCACGCTACGTCAATTATTTGGCAGACCATAAAACGTGAACCGTTTGAAAAGGTAACGCGATGGGGAAACGCAGGAATGAAAAGAGAAAACGATTGGATAATATGGAAACGAGACGAGCATCGATGGAAATGACTAACAGCTTGACATATTTGGGTTATTGTTTTGAAGGATGATCGTTAGAACAGGTGAAACCGGCAAAATGTCGATAAGGTAACGTGTCCGCGTGGTTCCTTGATTGACCCTGAAACACATAGTGATCCCATAACGAGGCTAATCAACAGCTCAGACCCGCCAGTATCGAGCCACTAATTAACATAGGACGAGCAACGTCAATTTCTCCGTGTCTGAATCTCCGGCAGGTGTGTTTTCTAATGCGCGGTCCATTAAGACGGGTGAGAGTGCGAAGGAGGCTAGCGCGAGCCACGCTCGATCAACAGGGCTCCACGATTGAGTACCGAAAGTCCATTAGTCCAATCTTATGACACTCATCGAATTAAAGCAAGCGGTTAATTAATGGCTTCTCTAACGTTCCAAGCCAGAGACAATCCTTCGTCACTGGCAGAATGATATTCATTGTCATTCTAATGTGACTTACAAACCGCGATGTAGATTGGCAAAAAGCTTTCCTCCTTTAATCGAAAGTTTTACTGCAAAAAATGGTGAAAAACCGAACTGAAAGGGAAGTATTTGCTATTTGACCCTGATAAAAATTTAGATAAAAACAACAAACGTGTGACATGAAATTATCTCTGACCCAGACGAATTTTTATTGACCACGTATCGGTGATAAAATTGAAGAAATTGAGGAATTGCTTGAGTGTGTTGACAACGGTCTTGTCTTTTAAACTAAACGACGTTCGTTCAGATTAATCGTCGGTTTTCCACGGCGCAAATCTCGAGCGCGCCGCGAGTGGGACGAAAAAGGAGAAGTTATAAAAGCAAGAGAAGCCCGTATCCGTGGATTTTTCTCGTCTGCAGGAAGTGAAACGCTTCGCGAGAGCGAGTCGCGGGGAATCGCTCTCGTTTCGATGTCCGCGCGCCATATACGCATTGCCCTCGTATTCCTCGCACTTCGGAAATAATAGACGATTAAACGGCCGTTTCACGCGTCCAATCGTCCCCGTATGTCAGTCAACGTTCGCCGTCAAAGAAGGTGCGTCGGCTTTTACGAGACTTTCATCTCACGGACGAGAAATTTTCATGGACCGAGCGTACATCGATCCTCCTGGCAACGCTGTTTTACGATGATCACCGGATTTGTTCGGAACCGCGCCTGCTGACAAATCACGTTTCCTCGATACTCGCGCGTAAATCAATTCCGACGAATCAACAAACTTTTTACATACGACGTTACAATGTTCCCTTATACATAGGGTTTATTACCATTTACCGGAGATCACGTTTCCAAGAGCCTTCGATCACAGTAAGAAAATGTGTCCCAAGATAATTCTTCAGTGAGAAATCTACACGAATTCGTACACGGAAAAATGGGACACTTTCTTCGTGCCTTTGCTTTGTCCTTTTCTTTCTGAGAAAATAGAGTTAATTGTCTTCAGGTCGCGTACTTTCTTCGACACGTCTTCCCCACTTGGCCGCGGCGAAGGGCCGTTTCCGCTAATTCGCCGCGTCAAATCTCCAAGTAGATACGTTACTGCGCGTGCGAGGGGATATACCGTACATCGTAAGGAAATGAGAGCTTACAGGTAGGTAAGCGAAGAAGGAAAGGATAACGACTGTCGATGTGCAGCGACCTCGTCACACCCATAATATACTTATATATCGGCGGAATGGCGACGAGCGCGGTGGCGGAATTTGCGCGGAGCGTGTGCGTTACACGTACGTAAGTGCTCAGAGACGGCCGGCAAATCTACCTGGTTCATCGAGCAGTTCATTGATCCAAATACGCTCTTCCTACGGAGAGAGAAATCGCTCGTCGATCGTTGCACGAACATGGAAAACGTAAATATTTCATGATCGATCGCCGTCAGCCTCGAGAAGTCTGCGCGAGGCCAGGAAAAAGGACTCGACCACTCAAGCATGCGTGCCATAATGCCCCCGCCCAATTAACACGGATTCATGCTCATTCTAGGACTTTTCCAACTCGAAAAATCACCTCGCCAAACGCCATACGTATGACCAAGAACGTGCTCGACGTGTAATCGTAATCGTAATATCGTTAATATTCGTCTAATGGTGTCCATTCATCTGCTTATCGCGTCGCTGTAACGGTTTTCGACAACGAAATACAGTTAATTGGCAAGGAAAATATATTTGTTTTAAATAAAAATGTATCTAAAACGAATAACATGCGTTTTGGGCAATAAGGAAAGTATTTCTCTTAAAATCATCGTCAATGAAATGCCAGTAAAACGAGGAAGCATGTGTTATTTGTAAATTGACATCTTGAAGACGATATTCTTATGTTTTGTATTTATACTGTAATGTATTAACTCTGTTTTGTAATAAACCAATTTTTTTAAACAGGTATACACCTTACAGTGTGCTCTATTTTCTCAGAGGATGTAGACAGGACCAAATGCCGCAAAACTTCCCACATCTGCTGCATCTGCGTAGTAATGATACTTAAATGAGATAAAAAACTTTGGAATATTTGATAATCTTGACGGATTGCACGGCCGACCTGATCGTGCAGCTCTCGTTGGTCCAAATACATCCTGATTGTTACGAAGAGAGAAATCATTCTCCGGTGCTCGAATATGGAAAACGTAAATATTTCCACTCGTCCGGCGGGGCACTCGACGCCGTATTATTGTGCCATGGTGCAGCCGTAATCAGAGAAAATATTTTTATTTCGCCCGATTGACTGTTCGGATAAAAAGTGCCGGAGAGGCGTTAGATCATCTCGAAACGCTTCACGATCTGATTCGTCATGCGGTTCATTAAACCAAATACATTTTTATTGCCGATCCGAAGGAGCCGAGAGAAAAGGACCGCGGGGGAGAGAAATCGGTTTTCGTTAGCTTCGCGTGTCTTCAAGTACCGGCATGTGTAAATATTTAAAAACCGGTCGATACGTTCCTTCTGTAGCCGTATTTTTTTTCCTCGTAACGCAAGCACTCTCGTCAGTTCGGGCTGCTTATAACATTTTGTCTCGTTACTTTTTTTTTTCTTTGATAAAACTCTAATCGTCGCTTGTCACAATTATTTATTGCGAGAACGAGAGTTCGGTAAAGCGTTAAAAGTGAAATTTGCCGAAGACGATGTGACGGCGCCGTAAACGTCGAGGTGCCCGCTGTTAAGCGTGTAATTGAATTTCCATACGTCAAATTTTTTCCGATCATTAATCAATGATCTATCTATCGTACAGATTCGGGCGATTATGAGCCACGACACACATCGTAAGACCACATTCGGTGCCTTCCAATCTATTTTTTTCTGAACTCTATCAAACACTTATCTGAAGTGTTAAATCTTCGCCGATAGTTCCTTCTACGACTAACGTAGCGTAGGTCGAATACACGTTCTTCAATTCTCTGTGATTGTCCAATTATACGTTTACCAGTTGTATCCATATTAATCATTCGTCAAGTATTGTCTTTTGACGCACACCTAATCTAGCAATTTACTTTGAATCGTCGCTATAAAACGCTGAACATTGCACAGCTAATTAATAACCACGAATACTTCTGTTAATATTAAGTATCTATATGTTATCGGCTAAATCTCTCGTTTACAAAAATTAAACTGACAAATATAATTTAATGTTATTATCGTATATTATTCACAATTTATTTGTAACAGGATGATCGATCGAGCTTGAAACAGATTTTTATCAGGGACTTTCCATTGACTAATTCAGATAGTTACGAATACCATGTACATTTACGTTACATTATTACATCACTTTGCTTTGTACCGAGATTTATGCAACCATGTAGGTATCATTATGTTTATTTCGCCATACATAATATCAGCTTTCCCCATTTTTCTGGCTGGCGATCATTCTCCATCTGCTCGGAAGATCTCGTTGCCTCGTCCCACCTTTTCCCACTGTCCGGTGTGCGTCAATGTTCGTGTTCGTTTCTCGGTGGCTCGTGAGGGCTGGCCGGTGGCCTGATCACCGTCCATCGACATCCTCGTCTGTCGCAATGACGGCATCGACGTCCCGATGGAAAACGATCGGGACGAGAGGAGGCGTGGTATCGGTGGGTGTATCGCCGTGGCTCCGTCAGCGCGGCTCCGATTTATAACAGAGTCCGATGCAAGGGAGTGTAACGACTTCAAGGACGGCGCGTATAACGCCACGACTCTCCCAGGAAACTGCTAACCGATATCCGCGAGGACACGCGTGCATCTGGTTCTCGCGCTGGTCAACTGTACAGCCGGCAAAAACCAGTTGCCGGCAGCACGAGGCTCCAGGGGAGAGGCAAGTGCCGAGGAGAAGGCCGATATATCGCGTGTTCTCTTCTTTCATGGAACAACCGGAGGATCGCTTGTCCGTCCAACGTGCACGCTCGACGCCGCCGACGTTTCACGTCCAGCGACGTTTTCTCCTCAATTTTCTTTGCCCCAGTCGCCACGGGCTAATATCCTACGGACCATCCGACAACACGTGTCACAATTAAGTTCACGAGCAACACTGGCCGCTGGATCCTACCGAACCGTGCAATACGATACACGAGATTCGCAGGACAAATGAGTCATTGCGGTTGACGTTCACGGATAAGTAGTATTGTCTGGAAAGATGAGAACAAGTTATGACATTCTTAAAGTTAGTCGAGAAGACGTTTTGTAATTGACTTCACTAACGTGTTTTGTTAATCGATGAATTGTAATTTATATAATTATCAATTCGTGAAATATGCTGCGATAATTGATATGTGAATGTAAAGACAATTATTGCTTGAATTCATTTTCTTTATTAGCAATCCGAAGCGAACAGAGGTTTAATAACTGTTACAGAGGCCTACAATTAATATAACACATTATATATTGTCTAATTAACGATATCGCAATGTAGAATATTTTCTAAGTAGTCCTCGGATTAATGTTTCTGCATTATATCGCTGCATGCGTATCCAGACTAATGGTAATGAAGTTTAATATTAATAGTAATTACACCACCGCCTTCCTGCTCTACTATACTACCTCATAATGCAATCCTGCCGGTAAGGATATTTAACTATCGTTGCAATTGGGAGAAACGCAAAGACCTTAGGACGTAATAGCTAACTAATCGTTAACCAAGGCACTTCGTTAGGAGAGAAGCGAGGTTAATGGAAGAACAAGATCGAACGTTTGGTCCAAGGAGAAAGAAGGAAGGGCGCTCTAAGCACGTAAGAAATTTACAACGTTAAAATTCAAGTAGACTGTCCATTAACCGGCGCAGAATTAATGACTTTTAACACGGTTAATTAACAATTAGATAATTATCCGATAACGCCGAAACGATTGCACTAAAGGCTACGTTTATACACGTCTCGAATGTTTTGGTCCGTTGCTTTCTGATTGATAGTCATATTCCTTTATTATGCACAGCATTGGTATAGGAAACTTAATTGCGGCAAACAGGTCAACGGCGTTTATGTCCTTCCGGTATGTGTCACTGAAAAATTAACTTAACCATTCGTATGTTAGGAAAAAATATTTCATTCATACGATTCATTCACTCTTAACCATTTCAACTGAGTTTTAGGTGACTTAGGATTTGAAAGCATTGCATTTCTTCTTTCCTGCCTCACGTAGGTAGAAATATACATGCGTTTTCTAGGTACCAGCACGTTCTGGTTTAAGGTTTAGTAGAAGTCCATCTTCCGGTACACATTATCTTATTCTCTGCACCAGTGCATTTATAGCACGCAACAAAGCCGACGACTGAAGCGATTTCGTCTTTACGACCGATCGGTTTCACGATCCTTGAGCGTGTTTCACCGTTACAACGGAGAAACGCCGAAGCTTTAGCCTAGAGATTTGAAAAAAAATTGGATTTACAATGCGGAAGACCCAACATGGTACCCTCCTTATTGTTGCAATGTCCATTCGAAATTACCATTCGGCAACATTCATTGTAAAGCATTATTAATAGCCAGGCATTACCTATAGGCTATCTTCATTGAACTTCTTGCCCCTTCTTACGATGACCTGTTTATGAAATTCGTAACTAGAATTCCAGCATTTAATGGCAATACTTTTTAATGAGCCTTAATATATGTCGAAGCAGCATTTAATAAGGAACTAAGTATACGGCGACGACGTTAGAGTTTGACGTGTATTTCCCTTCGCGTAGAAACTGCCGCGGAATAAATCCATAAATAATATTTATGGTTAATCTGAGCGGTGTGTTATTCTGGGTAGTAGGCCGGCATAAAGAATGCCTATAAAGTTCCTGCCAGAAGCTAGTTCAAGGGACTTCCGCGCGGATACTGTTATATAATAATTTCGGATTATGGAAAACCGGCCGAAGATTTACGATCGCGGGGCGAACGGTGGCACGGACAGGAGAGATTTACGATTTTCGAAACTTTATAGGCGATACGGGACTGACGGACGGACGACAGCGTGTCTCAAGGGGCAGCCGTCAAAGACGTTTTCACCGTGCCGTCCAAGGACTCTCGTTAGCCCGCGAGCACAGGGCCAGTTGCACCATCAGCCCTGATCCGTGCCGTCGAACCCCGTCCGCTTCTTTTTGCCATTTTAGAAATCGAGCTTAAGGACAAACGATCGAAGACACGCGCAACGTCCGCCGCCGATGTATTATCCCGAGAGGACAAAAAGGACTGCATGCAGAAATCCATTTTTCTACGGTCCGCTTGTTCTGCGGAACGAACGATGCAGGAAATCATTTAGAACCGACAACGAACAAGTTCATCAGAACAGTGGATTTGTCTTTATCGAATTATCAATAGCAATCACGGACAGTGTGTCTTTTTTTATTAAAAGTCTCATCTTTTCATCATCTATGATTCCGTGTATAATTAGGTTAAGTATTAACATTCTGTTTGGGAACTAACAATTTCGGTCAAATAACGTTAATAAAAGATCTATATCTGAGATCCCTTCCGGTGCAGAAAATTATGTACCATTCAAATTGCCATTTCACACGCAATATTCAGATTAGTTTTCTAATTATTTTGTAGTACCCTAGTTGGAATTTAACATGAGCAAATGTTGAAACAAAACAAATTTATATGATTTGTTTTTGTTACACCTTCAACTATTAAATTACGCTAATACATATTATACTTTTTTTGTACTATTCTAAAAATAAATAGCACAAGCACACTCCTGTCATTTTTATTTCCCACAAATGAACAACTGAAAGGAAACTAACGTGAAGTTTATTTGTTTACGTGAATGAATGATGGAGATTGTCATCTTTTCGGCAAGCTTTGGATTCATTTCCATTGTCGTGTAAGCGTGCACTTCATCTTCGAGGGTGCGCGTAGTTGAAGGCCCATTGTTCGGTAATAGTCGATCGTCTTTATGGCCAGTAATTGAGCCTGTTCTCGAGAGCACATCTGTTACCGATTTTACCGGGGCTGTCAAAACATCTTGAGGTGTCGCGCGGCTTAATGCGCCGCTAAAGATAACGTAAATCACGATCGACCTTGGGGAAAACTATTGGCCACCTGGCATCTCGAGGATCCCCGTGCACGGAGGGTCAAGAAATTTCACGCGAGCAACGTAAGCACGGACGGGAAAACTTATGTCCGCCTTCTCTCGATGCATTCCCTCGGCCCGTTGGTCAACAGCTTGGCAACTGCTGTGAATAGGAGCCTCATGAAAGAGATTACAGCGGTTATACCTTCGAATAACCTTTTGGAGTAGCGAACTATGCAAGATTTCAATAATTCAATGCCCATAGACCATGTGACATAAGTTAATATAAGCCTAGTGTATAATACATGAGTATGGCATTACAACGGAAAAGTAAGTGGCATTGACTGTCAACATTGATGTAAACACACGTTGAGTTTATTGACTAACACCTTATTATTCACCTTAGGCGAATTCATAAATCTCAACAATCTCACGAATGGCCACTATTCTCTGGTCTTTACAATCGGCAACAAGAAAGATAAGAAACCCTTTTGAAAGAATATTAAGTCTCATCTTGCTAATAAAGATTTTGGTTTTAAAGCTTTCCACGAACAGGAAGCTTCCTTTATCTCGCGACAAAAATGTTTCCCGGCTTAAAAGTGCAGCACAAAGCAAAAACGTTATCGCAGCGAGAGCTGAGAGTCATTAACAATAAGCCGGTTGGCCGGCCACAGTGATCAACGAACTAGGAAACGAAGGATACCTTTTTGCTAGGAACGCGCACTTCTTGTTGCGTCGGCGAAGAGTGATTTTCAAGAATTTTTCACAATCAATTGCAGCCGGTGCGAGACGGAGAGCTTAAACGTCCTTCGTATCACGGTCGTTGGCATTTAAACATCCTCGAATAACGGAAGTCCCGTCTCATTGACCAAAATCTTCCTGTTATGTGCTTCCCCATAGGATTTGTTTACGGTGGCACAATAAAGCACTGTTTAAGAAAAAATAATTTTGAACTTATAATAATTTACCTATACCACGTTAATAATCAACTGATTCTCTGTCTCGCATCAATAAAATTGTTTTAGTCTTTTTGTAGAACGTTGTAACTCGTTTTTTGTGCATTTTATCACACAGGAAGAACTTTCTATTTTATACCGGATTGTAGGGAATTTTAAGGTTTTTAAGGAATTCATAATTTAGAGACATTAGCTTTACCTGTGCGTCTCAGGAAAATCTAATTGACCGTACCGTGAACGACATAATTAGAGTACAGCTAGATACGTGTAACTAAGCTGATGGGCAGTAACTGATGTCGTAGCAAAACATTTACATTGTATTATCTAACAACCTTTCCCAATAAGCTTCTCGGACATATTAGAGTACTACTGTTAATCGAGCGGGAAAAAATCGTAATTTACTTAATGATCTACTACGAAACCCGTCTCCTTAATTACCGGCTAGTTCGAAAGCACCGTCTTATCTGGCTGTCGATCCGCCCGCACACATTAATTAAGTCTTACGCCGCTCCAGACGAGCGCACACCTGTGCGTGTTATCATTCCTCAATAGGTATATCGCGTGCTTTGGATCGTGCACGAAAAATTCTCGCACGTGTGTGCATGTGTGCGTGTGTGTGTGTAGCATGTCTGTGAGACAGACGTGATGTCGATACCGTTGGCCGGTCCATCAACGACAACGTCCCAGCGCGTTGCTGCGTGGATTTTGCAAGACGGAAGCCCGGGGAACCCGCGAGATGGAGATGTCCACGTGTGAGTGTGCACATGAGCACTGGAGATAGCGAGAAAGGGGAGAGAAAGCGAATAATTAGAGCGCAAAGGATAGGAGATTATTAATAGGCCTTTGATAAGGCGACGGAAAAATGCGACGGGATGAAAACTGACCGCCTGGTAAAAGGCAAGACAAAACTGCCAACGAGAAGGGGGAGAGGGATGTCTACGAAAAGCGAACAGAAAGGAGAAGAAACAGGGAGGACAGGGACGGTGTAAGGACTCCGAGGGAATATATATCGCCGCCAATAAAGGATCGATATCGACATAAATCGAGACATGCGGATGGGTACACGGGCGGTACTTGTTCGCGGAGGATCCAACATGAGCGGCCGCTTATTATGAAGCTGAAGAACTGGCCGTACCCTCATAGGGTCGTATCATGGGTGGTCTGCATATATGCTAATCCTCATCCGTGTCCACCTCAACAACCGATAAGCCCCATTCTGCCGAACCCTTTTACACCAGGCTTTCCTGCTTTCTTAATTGATACAAAGGGATACGAAACCCAACCGCTGTGTCGGACTTTCGGGATAAAAGGAATACAAGAAGGAACAAGCTGGGTGCAAAAGATACAAAATTATACGAAAAAGAATGCAGAAAAATATGTTTAATACATGTGTAATTCTTTTTTATTCATTATACTTAAGTTTTACACCAGACTTGCCTGATTACCTGTAATTTCATTTAAAAATAAGTTATTTAATGGAACAATAAGGTGTACCAATGTTTTACACTGACCGTAGACAAGTTTCACCTAAGAGTTTAAAGCGAATAGCTTTTTGAAACGTAAAGACGCGAGCGGAAGTAGCGGAATAGCGTCGAGGGAAGAAAGTACCGGCGAATAGTTGGCCGGGAAAGGTGTGCGTTACGAATGCGGCGTTCTCGATTTCCGGAAAGTAAAAGTCGATCGACGGTGCATCGTGCTACAGTAGATATGATAGCCATGTTAGACGGCGTACAATGGGCCATTCGCGCAAAGGCAGTCTGCAATTTCGGTGGGACGATGTGTTCGCCTTAGCCGAGCGCGGTGATTCGCGTCGCACGGATTCTAAGCTCGTCAGATTGGTTCCCTCTCCCCGTCTTCCTGGGACTGGCTTTTCCTGAACGCGTTCGCCTCGGCTCTTACGCAAGGCTGGGCGTTTAAATGCAAATTCCGCGGTGCAATGGGAGACGCCATTCCCAGTCCGGGGAAGCGCGGCTGCGAACGGCGCCGTTTTGCTCCAGAAGCGACGCCGAAGAATGTCGCCTCTGGCGAGATTTCGAAACGTACGCGCGATTCCTACTGGCCCCCCTTTCCCCCCCCCCCCCCCCATCGAGCCGCTTCGGAAAACTCTCATTACCCGTGAAACTTCTCGCTAATCACCGGCCCGGCAGCTAGCACCCAGACGGCACCAAAGTAATCCCGCTGTGAGTTACGAGTCCGACCGATTACTGCGCCATGTCGATCCTAGGCTTTATGGACCGCCCGTAAAACCATTATACCGACATTCTTCTTTAATATGACATAATTGTGACGGTAGTACCGTTTTACAATGGCCCAAACGCTCAGGGTTTATATAATCAGCTTCAGGGACTGCTGAATAATGGCGAATTAATGCACTTGTACAAGGTAAAGCCACTTTCATAAATCGCACGTAAATGGACTAATCTAATTATGCAAATGTTAACGAAGAAATCGATGCACGATGAACATTCCGCGCTGAATAATGAATTATTAATATAAAATCACACTGACAAAAAAGCGTTGAGTCTTGTTAATTATGAATTGGAAGCTCGATAATTTATCGCATTTTTATAAAAAGTAATATATTACTACGGTGCTTCAAGGAGTGCGGTACTATCGGTACTTTTGCAGAGAGAAGTAAAAAATACTTTGCAAAAAGTGTATCTACGATTTCAAACAACAGATAAACTTGCGTCACTGTTTGGAAAAAAATCGTTATTTAAAGTACGTAAATCTGAATCCAAGCACATGCCCGTTTTTTATAAACGAATAGTCTCCAGATTGAATTACATTTATTTCGCGGAGATTTACGTTTCATCTGCGCGCTTACCGGGCAACGTATTAGGCAATACAGGTAATAACAATTACAAATACCAGAACAGTCACGAAGTTTCGTGATTTTCTGCTGGCCGGCGACCTTGACCATTTGATTAAAGAGATCGTCGACGAAATACAGAGTTGGCCGACCACTGGCAACATCGAAGCGCATTCCTGCACGTAATCGTCATCTATCAGCGTACCGTACTGGCCTAATAATAGTCCCACGGTGTTTCTCGGGGCGGAGGTCATAAGCAATGGGGTGATTTAATTGAGTCCTTTAATTTCAAGTCATCTTAATCGATGGATTCGTACAAGTGGAAGAACGATAATGAAACCCGAATGGAATTGACAGACTGTTCAAGGAAACTTACATTCTACTGCCGAAATATGTTTGGGTATTAACTTACGTATTTAGTAAACTATTTTTCAGGTTAACAATATACAAAGCGGAAAATTATGGAAATTTTGCTATAATTATGATTCAATTTATTAGAAGGAATGAACTAATTTATTAATGTTGTAGAGCTAACTAAGTTCAGAAAAGTAATGAAACCCTAAGACACACTGCAGTAGAATTTATAACGCCGTAATCTATTTACATACATGCAAAAATTAGAATGCAATTAACACATATTTGCCATTTTATGTCCTAATTACGACTAATTAAAAAGGGGATAGTGTGTTGTCCACGTTTTATTAACTTTTTTAAATTAAATAATTTTCTTGTTGGATTTGACATTGCATCCTGTGATAAATGAATTGCTTTCACAAACAGATATGACGTATCTTGTTAGATATCATGTTAATGGCGCAGAAAGAAATCTTATCCCTTTCTTTCTACTTTCATTTCCATCCAAATTCTTACGTCGAAATCTTCACGTAGGTGGAAAGTCGGTAGTATCTTGAAGATCAACTTACGCCTTATGTTATTCCTTATGCTGTACAGATAAGTAAATACAAACCTACCTCCTAACATATTTTACTACGCAATTAATCATAAACTTAATCCTTTGAAATTCGGTTAAGGAAAACGGTCAAAATACTGTTACAAAAGACGTTAAATATTCCATCACAATAAAAGATTATCGTTAAACGACTGGAAGTGTAATAATCATTATTGTTTAATTTGCAAGAAATATCGGTGCATATTATTCATTAAAATTTCGCACTTGTTTTACAATTGCGATTATAACAAGCGTAGGAATTAGTGAGCTAATGAATCAATTCGTCGACGATTCTCGTCCTGTACAATTCAACTCATTAATAAAAGAGAATCTCCCGAAAGATCCGTTAGGCTTGAACCCTCACGAATTTCTAACGGCCAGTCATGTTGGGTGCTGCTCCAATTTTCTATTAATACACCCGACGCATTGATCCTGCGCTATTCCGCTCACTGGCCGGATACATCAATCTTTTTGTTTAGCCATTGAAAAAACTACCGTCCACTTTCCTTTTCTTCTTCTTTTTAACGTCTCAAGTTTTGTGACCTGAAAAGAGAAATTTTCGCTACCGGTACCTGTTTCCACCGATAAACGAAGCAGTGTAACTACGCATACTCATGGCAACCAACACGAAATTATCCAACTGTTCTTTCAAATTAATTCTGTACACTGAGTTATTGCGTAATTTTCAGTTTTTTCGTGAGACACTCCTCCGTTATAATAATGGTACGAAAAATTGTAGTTTACCCATTTAATTGCCGAAAGTTAACCCACAGATCGCATAGTAGATTGAACAGAGGGCAGAACCCCGTGGGGTGTTATGAAATTTATACACCACGCCTCGGATTACCATAGTTTCACGTGGTCGAGTAAAGATCGTCGAGCGGCCCGGTGTTTCCGAAGGATTCTAAGAATGAACGCCGGCATGCCGGGCTCACCCACAAACGATCCCGAGGTGCAACGCTCAGTACGAGAGAGCAGAACCAGCCAGGTATAAGCGCTCGTGAAATTACCGTACAAATAGCTGGCCGAGCGGAGCTAGTTCTGCTCCTTCCGGTACTTATCGCCTTGCCGCGGCTTGCGCAAACGAAAAGTCCAGCGCCGGACGATTGACGATTTTGTCGATACCACCTTGACGATTACCCAGCGATTTCGCAATGGTATTGTACTCGTCCACTGGCTACGGCCGCTCCACGAAATTGCCTGCATTCCGCGCCGACGAAAGAAACTCCACGAATTCGTCGTTGCTGTGTTTTCTGCCGGCGCGAAAGAAGTTCGGCGTGTTGCGCAAAGCCCCATGAATTTACGGGCAATTTATTAATGGCACCACGCGCTCTACCTGCGTAATATCCACTTTGCGCGCTTTTTCGCCTCCGACTGATGGTGAACCCGGCGATTTCGTCAACACCTCCGCCGGGGACCCACCAAACGAACCAAGGATCGACGCTCGTGCGCCAAAATGTTATTTCGATACTTCTCTTCTCCCTTTTTTTCTGTCCAACGGCTATTTATATTAATTGTACGTTGGCCGAGCGGGTCTAATGGTTCAGATGTCCCTGTAATTGCGAGCATTAGACCGCGGGTGTTCCACGCTAGGAAGATAACTGGCAGCCACTTTGGCTTCGGCCCGTCTCAGAGTCATTAGATCGGAAAGCCATAATTAATGTGAGTGCTCGGAAACGAAGCCTGATATTTTGAAGCTTAATGGCGTCGCGCAAATCCACGAAATTTCTCGCAGCGCGACGCTGAATCACCGATCTCCGATGAACACACGGCGCACGAGTTGCCCGATTCGGATCAGTAGAAACTAGATCGCGGTCCATTCGTTCCGGTTGGCCGTTACAAATCGACGAGGGCAAGAGTGTTACCAATCGAAAGTTCTGCCTCGCCAGATCCCGCATTGACGATCTGCGCTATCATTCGACGGACACATTTCGATAAGTTTCAGTCCAATGAAAAACGTAATACGCGGAAGGGATCCCCGCATTTTCCAGCGTTATCTCCTCCCGTTTAACACTTCCTCTTCAACATACTTTCTACATTTCAATAACAAGTAACATCGCCAGAAAGTGCTGCGATAAGAAACCAGTACTTTAACGAAACGCATAAAAATGGATATTCCTCAGTTTTGTTCGTGATCAACATAATTCATTAATTTTGAATTCAAATAAATGAGTATTCAGTTTGTTACGCATATACTTTCATCATCACACATGTGCAGGACCAACTATTTTTGATAAATTCTCTGCCTTTGCGCGTTGCCATTGTGTCAGTGACGCAGTTAAGGCTGATTTTCTTGGTTCGCTCGGTACATTGTAGCTATCGAACAAAGTGCGAAAGAACGTCCAGTTGGAAAGTTCCCCGATCGCGTAAAAGCGACAAGCGATGTACACGATCGATTCTAGTTTATTTCGCAAACGTCTGGCGATCGACTTCGTCCGGTTTAGTAACCCTCTGACGCAGGAGCGTACGGAGGGCGTATACTCAACAAATTACTGCAAGTCATTTCACGAATGACTGTACCGATATAATACCAACACCGTGCAACCTTCATTGTCACTTGGTTTATTGCAAGATACAATATTGCAACAGGGAAAGACACTGTTAAGAATAAACGGAATTTAACCAAAGAAACGTAATGATACTAAATGGCATTAAAATCAGAAATGGCCTACTGTTTCGAAACTTCCATTGCTACAATCAAGGAATTTTAATAGTATATTAAACATATTATTTCTCGAATTAATATCTACTAAATGCCAATGGATTCTTTTACCTTTAGTAGAGTTATTTTTAGTATATTGTATTAAAGTTTATTTTTTAAACACTTTGATGCATGTTTTGACTTGAACAAAATTGTTTATCAGCTATTTAACAAATACAAAAATCCAGTTTTTCGTACACTTATCTTGCTTTGATATCATAAAAGAGCACTCATTTTCATTTTTTTAATTATATCCCCAACTGTACTATTAAAAATATTTCAATGTAGGTAAACATTGGTCAATAATTTACTTGTAATCGCAGATAATAGGAAATTAGAGAAAAAATTTGTTCATGGTGCGTAATCTACTTAAATAATAATAATAATAGTAAAAACAGTGGCCAGAAGCCTTACTTTCGTGCTTGGAATATTGAAAATCCGTGAATAATGGATACATACGGCCCTGTGTTCTACCGGACCTATTTCCTCGCTTCTCGGGTAGACTCCGGTTTCGATGTGCTACAGTTCTAATGACGCGCCGTGAGCAGGTATTTACTCGAACCTAAGTAAGTACACATTCACACACTCACACATATAGAATTACCAAACCCATGGACCATGCACAAAACGCAAAAAATGATGAGAAGTGTGTGAGTATTCTCAGATATTCATACGTAAATACTTTGTATACAAATATTTGTATCTGCACGTGTGCCTGCGTGTACATGTGTGTGTGTCTGTGTGTGGAACTTTTTGTGCGTCGGTGAATCCGCATACGTGTAACACTATAATGGTAAGCGCAAATGTGTACAAAAGTAGTGCGCGCTGCACATGTATTTTCGAAAGTGTGTGCAACTGTCCATGCGTAACTGAACCCGCGCGCGAGTGAACACCCGTGTGCGTGTAATTTCACGTGTATGCGACGATAACACATACGTCTATACACGTCTGTATGAATAGCCTCTTCGTGTACAACTGGACCGGCTAGTTACGCGTTTACGCGTAAACCTACATCGCAGGGCCCCGCAGGTCTGTGTGGATATTCGTGCATAATTAAACTTGCGCGCGGATAATCACTGCGGTACACATCTGTGTAAGGGCCATGCACGATTATGTGGGAAATAACAACACGTCCGTGTAACCGTTGATGCGTAACAGAGTTTGCGCGCGCGCGCGCGTGTGTGTGTGCTGACCACGCATGAACGTGTGAGAATACCTATGCTTGAGCCCCACGTGTGTGTCTGGACATGCGTGCAGTGATTACTATCGTAAGAATACAGTACCTGTGAGGGTTGAGTGTGGTGGTATCGGAAGGCGCTGTGTATGTGTGTGTGTGTGTGTGTGTATATATGTGTGCAGACAGGGCGCGTGGCCGGCTAGAACGCGTTACTTTCACTTGACTCGCTCGCTCCCTCACGTGCGTGTTTCCCTCTTCACGCCCGAGCCTCAAGCTCTCTGCTCTCCTTCTGCACGGCACGCCGAATAACGGTGGTGGTTGTCGCGTCTTGCTACGTATTCCCCCCTCCCTCTCCCCTCCCCTCCCACCGTCCGAGCCCTCAAGCCGATTCGTCCCTGTACGTACACATCCTACGCCTCGCCTCCTGATTTTAATCAACATTCTATTCCTTCTATTCCTCCTCCTCGGAGCTTGTCGCCATACCCAGGAAACGTCGGTACTTAATTAACAGCTAATAATGAGTACACGAAGGGCTAATTACCCGGCCCCGTGTACGCCGATAACGAGGAAATTATTTAACGTTGCTGATAATCAGCAAAGGACTGTCCCTAATGAATTTTGTCAGAAATATGGTAATACTAGACTCCGTGTGATTTACGTTTGTCGTGTGCGTCACGTCAATCGGAGGTTTTAATATATTAATGTATTACAAGGTGGTGGGTCTTTGTGAAATTGACATGTTGCGAAATAATGATTCGCTTAATTTAAAAATGTCACAGTATGACGCCATGACTGTGAGTTGATGATTTCATATGTTTTGCATTTTTACTTGGCATTTTAAGGAGGAGGAGTTCCTGTTTACAGTATCCTGTTGATGATTAAACATGAATCATGAGATGCAAAGAAAACTTCCAATTAGCGTACATACTTCTTGTCTTAAAAAACAGAAGCAACGTATTTCAACAGGTTTTTTTTCCAAATTTTTCGTAACACATGACTTGCTAATAATATTTACTCGCACGCCAACTTTCTATTATGCTTAATTTACTAGTACACTTTCGTTCTGTCAGACTTTTATAACTTTTTCCTTGAAAAATATTGCGCACAGCAGTTTTCCCCAGATTGATGAGTCTTGACCCTCAAAAAACGATGAGTGTATAATTATACCTTATCTGGGCGCGTTACCTTGCGGATCCTCTTAAATCACTTTCATTAACACGCTGCTATAGTAGCTTTGAAAGTAATATTACTTTATAGCAGCACCACTTGATGATATCCGACGCTCCGCAACCACCTGCGTTGATTTTAATTACAATTTTGTTTCTTCTCTTTCTTGGCGGGTAGGTACCGTGCCAACGGCAGCCATTAAATCACCGTTTAGCTCTCGTGCGTCTTTTCGTGATAGCAGATACGCTATCCGTTCCCCAGCGATGTTGGTGAAATCGACCGGTCACACGTTCATCGCAAATTACATTACCCGTCACACGCGTGCGTCTGATATCGAGGATTTTTTTGGCCACCTTGAAATTTACCACGAGAAAATCGGCCAACTCTTCGAGGTGGAACGATTCCCGCGCTTGTCTTCGGTCTCTCCTCATTTCCCGATTCGCGATGTTTTCTTGCCGAAGTAAAGGACAGGCGAAGCCGGTCGAACGATCGATCGATCGTCCGATCGATCTGTCCTGCTTTGCGCGCTACGTATGATCGATTCTCATTTGAATATTTTTGTCGGCGTGAAATTTGCCGGGCATAAAATATGTAACGTCCCTCTCGCGCGATCAATCATGTCGAACCGAATGTCTATGTGCTCACGTAGCGATGAGGAACGATGTGTCGTCGTCGTCCTGGCGTGAATGTCATCGAAGACAGCCTTCCTTTCTCTCTTTCCCTTTCGATGATAATGTTATTTCGGCCGGGCCGGGGCGACAGACCGTGTCCCAGTTTCGAACAACGACCGATCTCATTCCTGCGTGATTGTGCAAGATTTTCCCGTGGATTTTTTTCTGCCCGATTGACGGTCACTCGGACGCGCAGGTACTCGCCTCGATCGACAGTTAATCACCGTCCGATAACCATACAAACGTCAAATAATGCTCAGCGGCTTAATCGAAGTGTCACGCGCGACGATACACGTGAAACGCGTATTTGTCTGGATCATTCAGCCACTCCATTGAGAATTGTCATTCAAGAGTGTACACACGCGACTACTACGCGATTTATCGGTGCGCCATTTGTCTCAGAACCTTGTGGCCGACGTGCAAGACCTTTCATAATCCCGGGAGGAAATTTCTTGGGAAACAATTTATTCGGCCGGCAGCGATATTGGGCGGGCAAGATCGTCAGATTTTGCCGATCCGACGATCCGCCGCGCAGATCTGACCGTTCGTGCCAGCCCTCCAGTGAAATTACGGAATATCTTGTAGATAATTCGGCGAGATTCTCGAAAAGCCGTAGTAGACCTGCCAGGCTTGCGCAGGGTGGAAACGGGAAAGGTGAGAAAATCAGTGATACTCGTACGCCTCTCGTGAAAGGCAGCTAATCCGAAGATCGATCATGGCGTTCGTTAACGCTCGCCAGCGAATGGAAAATGAATTTCTAGATACTGAATCATATAGCCGTCTATATTGCCGATCCTCCGGAAAAGGAAATGCTCAGGAAATTCATATAATTCAATCAACGTTGATGAAAAAGCACATCGCAAGAGTAATATCGTACATACAATTTGTGATGTGGAATATTTTCGAACATCTCTTTGCAGTAATTAGCCTCCATGATTGAAACAAAAATTACATTCAATGTTAATAATGACTATAAGGAATATACGGATAAATTAGTTTCATTCCTCCTAAAGAAAAAATTAGATGATTTCATAGCGAAATGTGTATTAGTTTCATCGGGACAAATAGAAAAGAATTCTGCTCTATTTTACTACGAATTTTAAAATTCCGAATTCTTTGTGTCTAGCACAATTTTTCGATAAATTCTTGGCATATTCTATGTTTCGCAAACGAGCAAAAGGTATTTTATCTCGAAAATACTATGATGCATGACGTCTTCGAAACTCTGATGGTCCGAGCATAAAAGAAAATCGCTACTGATGTTCCAGTTTATACGGCGAGCATGGCTATCAAATAGACGCGGTCGAGTGGGGAATAGAAAAAAGATTGAGAGCGTTCGGATCTCACCTTTCCGAATTCTTTCGTCGTTCCTTTCCTATCGAACTGGTTTCTCGATATCCACCTTCGCTGGGACCAGTTGAGCAAATCCGTAAGGCCTGCTGGTAAGGAGAGTCATTGCCTTCTGAAGAAGTATAGATATCACCATATAGTTATTGCTCAGGTTAATAATAACGCGAAATACTAATTTAAAATACCGTCTTTCATTTTCCAATTGCCCCGAATGTATCACTAAAAAGTAATAATTTATCTAATTGTTCCATCAGTTTGAACCGGTAGCAAGGTTTAATCGAGACAAAAATAAAGATATCAACGATAATCAATAGCAAACTACCAAGCTTACGGATCATAAGGCACATAATCTTATTATTAATATTATTTTATTAGAGACTTAACGTCAGCGATACGTGCCATAGGAATGATATACTCTAGAATAGACGGTGAGAGTGTTGGAGGCATTAGGAATATATTATTATCGTCCAGGAAAAGGAAGGGACGCGGACGAGGGAGAGAGTTTTAAGAGTTTATTATTAATGAGAGAGGAGGATAGCAAGTGCGAGAGTAACTTCTCCTTAGCGGCGTTCTACGGAGGATAAGCGAATGGCCGAGTGGAGAACCGAGCGGATAGGCAGGCGGACAAGCAACCGGCCGATTCTAAGCGGCTTAATAAAAAACGGCACACGCCTCGCGGTGGCACGAACGGCTGGCGTGTATTTTCCCTGCAAAACGAAGCGAAAGACCGGGATCGTACGAAGGTGCGCGCAGACGCACACGAATACACCTACAAATACATAAGAAGCCCGCCGAGGCTTTCTCTGGGCCACCCCGCCCACAACGTGTATATCGCTAACGCTCTCCTGCAACTCGCCTTCGCAAACGTCCAACTCATCGGCGCCGTCCCAGTCCTCGTCCTCATCGCTCCTATTGCCCATTAGAAATGGCGGAAAAACTTGTCGCTAGATTGTACAGGAAAAATGGAGATAAACGAAGCAAAAGAGCCGAAGGAATCATCGTTATCGTTCGGCGGATGGTTGAAGGAATTAAGTGATTAGAGGAAAAATAGGGTATTTAAATGTTTATTGTTATCCTGTAGAAATATAAGAAAAAGTCGAGTCAGAGAAATGTCTGCACACTTCTCACTGTATTATACGATTTTTCGAGAGAAAATTTTTTGGCGTTGTGGGGAACTGCAGATAAATTTTATGTCCCTTTAGGTGTTGTGAATGAATAATAAATTATGAATAATTGTAAGTATATGAAGAAGCAAGTTACCGAAGACGGCGAAACTAATGTTGTGAAACGGAGTTGTAAAGGATTTGGACTTTCTAAAATCTGCGAGGTTGATCAGTTTCACCTTCAGAGCGGCAATATGTCGCAGCATCCCTTGAGCAACGTCCGCAACGGGACGATCTAATTTCTTGGCTGACTAACTTCCGCTCGATGAAAGCGAAGAGACTCTCTCGTTTGACCATGGAAGGATCGGTTGATACTGGATACGTTCGTCGGGTTCGAAAGTAATATCGAAAGTGAAGTAGCCGCTGCGCCTCCGCACGTCGAGACCGACAAAAAGTCTAATAAAGATCAAGCATAGATCGTCTATCCAGCGTAGAATACGTTCGACTACCGACGTGTATTCCCATTTTTCCGATTTGCTTATCTCGCTCCGACGAGGCCATTAAAAGCAGAAAAACAGGCTCTGCTAATTTCCGGCGAACGTATGCCGCTTCTTGTCGAAAGTTCATCGTCCAAGAAATTTCAAACGTTTCCCTCTTGCTCCGACGATGTCAACGACACGCGTACTTCTCAGGGAACGTCAACTTTTAGCGATACACAGCGAATTCATAGAATTTTGTCACTGTGACATCTCGTAAGAACTTTTCTCAACGAAGAGTTTGCCTGTACCATTGTTGTCATTATGAACAGAGTTTCAAGTCTTGGGAATCGTAGATCTTTAAAAGGGGAAAAGATTAAAGAGAAACGAGACGAGATGAAATATGTTCTATAGACATAACTGGACTGCGATATAGGAGGATCACTTGAGAATATTCCACGTATAGGCACATCATGGCACAATAGATGTTCGCAGCTTCTAGTCATTTATCCAGGTAGTCATTATAGTAAATTTCCTCCGCTAGAAAAAGATGCAACGTTAATCGGGTCTATTCTGGGCCGGGATATCCTACGGTTGAATGCACTTTGGAGAAACGGAAAGGCACGGTAAAACGGAAAAGTCCGCGCGATTAATTTACAGAAACGCTGCAATGCTTCACTCCAGCCATTAGAGTACTAACGAACGTCAGGAATCTTCATTCATCTTAAATCTTCGTTACCCATTTTATCCTCTATGGGCCTTAAATTGTTTTAACTCCGGCTCGTGAGCAGAAGGGGAGGGAGGGGGGAGGGAGCCGCGCTTTAATCGACAACCCCGGCGCTGTATCGGAGCTAATCGTCGTTGAACGATCCTTTAACGAAGTAGGCATCGCGCCAGTCATTAAGCGGCTAATGGTCGTTAAAATCGCCAGCACGCGTGCTGTAATTAAACGGCCGTTCACGCGACTTCACAAAGAGACGGCGCAAAACACAGTGTGTACGGCCGCTCGCGTACGGGTCTATCGACCTCGATAGTTCGCCGCATTTACGCTGAACACACGCCCACGGGAGTCCGTGCTATTCCAACGAAAGATTACTGTTTAAAAGATACAACATTTGTCTGCGCGCAAATTTACCGCGCCGGTCGAAAATGAACACTATCGTAATAGTACGATTCTCGAAGCTTATTTTTAGTTGGACAAGAAATGCTGGTTAACAGTAAGAATTTCGTACGATTATAAGTAGTAATATAATGTTCTTACAGTAAATGTCATTATTCAAATTAGTTGGTGGAATATTTCATTAGTTTTTGCTGTAGTATATTATGCGCGTGGTTTATACGATTTTCTTGAGATTACATGAAATCCGTGAACGTAGAAATTTTCGCCGGTGGATGAGGGAATTTTGCATCCTGCAATTAATTTCACGCCGATCCACGTGTCCTAGTTGGTCGATTCATGTAATCGTGCGTTCAGCGAAGGATGTTGCGTACCTTCCGCGGGAACCGGATGAACCTCAAGTCTCCGGTAAGATCGTCGATTTCCTGTCAGCCTCGTTTTGTACGACCAAACGTTGCTGATCCTAACCATCACTTTCGGAAATCTAGAACATTCCGTTTAGTGCTTGCGAAATTCATACACGTGTTTCAGATGTCTAACATTTAAATGTCATTGACATTTTTGCTGGTGACTCATATCGCAAGACCAGAAAACTACACATTTGCAACGGATCATTGTATAGAAATTGAAAAATAAGCAGTTCAAAGCGAATAACAAACATTCGCAGAATTTACTGAATTATTGCTGCATTATCATGTCTTCTGTTAAATCGTATCGTGACGGATAACTGAATAGTGTACTTTAACGGTACGATTCTTACTAGATATACATTTTCCGGAAAGTCTAACTGTACTCTTAAAATTCACCCCTTGTCTATTTGTGCCATCGCAAATGTAATGTATAGATAAATACGATTAGCGGTCTCTTCAACGTTGTGTTCTCGAAATTCGCCGTGGACGGTACGGTCGTCCGAATTATATGAATTTATATATCTCACGCGCGTGAGAAGCACGTCTACGAAAAGCGAGCAGCGCGGAGTGAACATTGATCGAGAAAGTTCAGCAGTCCCATTCGGTTTCTGTCTTTTGACACCCACCGAGATCGATTCTCTAAGCCCGTCGAGCATCTCCTCGGAAAACGGGCATACGTTGAGAAAGTTACAGCGGTGATACTAATCGACGGTTCTCTATTTTGATAAACCAGCGTGTCAGGCTGGCCAGGATGCCCGTTGGAAAGGACGAATTGGACAGAAGCTCGAGCGCGCTAGAATTCCGCAATAAAATCTCTGAGTAACTGGTTGCGGGGCCATGTCGACCGTGTCGAGGGGGGGAATCGTGCCGGTGGGTCGTTTTATATGCGGCGGCCGCATATCGGCTACAGGGAGCGTCGGGAGACGGCGGAAAGCTCGTAGATCCCGTGGCCGGCCAGGTGTGGACGAGCCTTAAGCTGGTGTTGGTCGTGCGCTCGCGTGGCGGCCGGCAGTCGCGACCCACATCCCGGAGCAAACGGAGATAAAGTGCTCTCCGAGAGTCCGCTCCCCGGTGCTCCCGGCAGTGGTTCTCATCGCGACCCCGCCTTTTCCAACGGCCGGCTCTTATCGTACGCCGGGAAATTACGGCGCTTGCGACACGAAGCGGCCGGCTTATTAGACACGCCAAAGATTAGCCGGGCAGCCGGTCTAAAGCCGCCAATCGATTCGAATCGATCCAACAACGCCGCATACCGATGCACAGTTTTCATGCAACTCCACGTCGGTCTATCGCGTACTAACACGGTCGATACGAGAAAATCATAAAAGAGTACGAGCAATTTCGAATCTTTTATCCACGATGCTTATGTACAAAATCGTGGAAATCTCGCGGAATTCAGGGAATTTTTGAGGTATAGTTAAGGATTAGGTATAGTAAAGGATTCTATATAATTAGAAAAAGGATGTTGGAACTACATATTTCAATGTAGAAATATAGATTATTATGTGATAACGTTTCAAGGACGAACTTAAATGAAGTTTAAAAAATTCTAACAAGACCATATGATGTAAGAAGCAGTAAAAAGTTGACACGTCTCTTTGCGAAGCACTATTAATTGACTGCTCCAAGTGTCCCGAAGGAATCCAGCGACGTCGGACAATTCTAAATGAAGAAATTTACAAAGCAATTTATCGGCCGGATAAAAAACGAGCGTACATGGTTAACGAGTCGACGACGTAAATAACAGGTTGGAAAAAAGGCGAAGTCAAATCACAGGGGACGATAAGAGGGAGATAGCGTGCGGTAAAAAGATATTAATAAGACATTAATCGTGCCGGGTCGAACGAGGACTACTTTCGCCTTTGCCGCTGACGCAACCTTGAAATGCAAGGTGGCTTCCGGATGGATCGAGCGGCCCGAATGACCAGGCGAAATCCCATTGCGCCATAGGAGACCCGTTGCGACTCACTGCGTGGTTCTACGCGCGCGCGCGCGCGTGCTGCTATTATAAATGACGTTTCGCCCGGAACATTTTTGAAGACGCCAGGCGCAAAACGCCCACACGCCGCGTACCCCGTCACTGTGTCCATACGCACCGGACCGACGGGAGTAGGAGTCGAAGAAGCTGCAAGAGGTTCCGCACCACGGGGAGCCTAAGGGGCTGCCGGGGGGAATCAGGGGGAGGAGAAGGATAGACTTAGAGAGTGCAGGAACCTACCGACTACGCGCGGGTAGCAAAACTGGTGAAAACGAGCAACATTAAAATAAGAAATGGTACAGTAATAGCATAGAAATGGTAAAGCGAAGTATGATGATGAGTGAAATCTGTTGGAGTGATAGAACAAGAAGACGATTTAAATGCCCAGAAGGAGAAGGCTTTTAAACCTTTTTTGTTAAGAAAGAAAACAGGAAAATCTAAAGTAATGTCGTTTGTTTGATTGATGAAGCCGAGGACTGTATTCTTTATGTTTTAGTTTGAGTAGTGTGTAATTTTATGATAAGATTTGAAATCAATGATTGAGGTGAGCTGCTATGTATAATAAAGGATTGCACAAATGGGTGGATCTCGTTATTTGTTCGAACATAGAAATTCTAACAAAGTCTCTGACGTTCGAAACTCCATAGCCACTGACTTCTACCGATATATCTACGCCTCGGATTACGCCTCGATTTCTCCCCGTTCGTCCCCTCTTCCGTCTTCCTGTCCTCTCCGTCTGACATTCACATCGTTCAGCCACATTCTATGCCGATTCTTCTTTGCCACATTGCTTTCTATAACAATTTACCGGCCTGTTTTCATTATCTGGTACGTTCGATCCGCCGATAAATTATAGTATTTTTTTATTCAAAGACTTTGGTACCTGTCTTTCAAAGTACTATAAATTCTCGATAATCCAAGTTAATACGGATTGTATCCAACTTGGGTTATCGGAAGGTAAGAAAAAGATAGGCAAATTGAGCCTCTCAACATCATAACAAATTATTTAAATTAACAACAAGAACGAGTATCTACTTATTAAATACGTATTTTCAACATCAACATCTGTTTCGTCTGTTTATTTGCTACATCGTACGACTTATTTGATTTTTTTATCTTAATTTATTCCCTCTTTTACAGCGTTTAGTTCGTTTGTTTCGAGCGCTTGCGACACACTTCCCTGACTTTTCCCGTTCTTTAATCCTTAACCTTTTCAGACACGCCATTGCCGCGAGGAAATACTGCGAAGAAACGGGCCATTTGTTTCTGTTTGGCCGTTAGAATGCCGCTAAATTGACATGTCTGCCGGCAGGAAGAACGCGCCGCGGTTCGTCCGCGTGTAGAGAGAGCGGCGAATGCGTTGCAGTAGCTCTTACCTGCCGTCAAAATCGATCAGCGCGCGGTGGTGAGACGAGAAATCGGCTTCCGGGGTTAATCGCGAACGCCCGGAAGTACCATCGACGTGGTCGCTGAGGCTGCGAATCGACGTATCGATTTACAAGGGAGCTTTCCAGCCCGAACGACTCAGCCGAACGAGATATTTCCGCGGATTCGAGAGCCGGCCGAAGACCTTCCTGTTGCCAATCGCCGTGCAAATGTTCCTTATATAACTGCCTCTCGCTCGGCAACAAAGGAATATCGATCACCTTCCTCGCTCGATTCTTTAAAGTCCAATACACAGTTTTCATAGCTTTTCTCAGATGTGTCAATTGACTTGTTTCACGAAAGGATTTACAACTTCCGTCGTTGAAAAAGTAAAATAGCCTCATGAGCTCTTGCATAGAATTTCATACAGAAATATATTAGTGGAATTATGTTAATGACAGTTTTAGTTAATGACAGAATTAAGTACATTTACAAGGATAATAATAATGTCGAACCAAGCTATTCAGTTTTGATTAATTAGCGACAAAGAATTACTTAAGTATTACTTAATTATAAGTTACGTATACATTAACCAAAATTAATTTTTTTGTCATACAGGTAGCTACAATAGGCATATAAAAGGGATGGTTTTACTTAAATGAGAAATAAGTCGCAATAGCTCAAACTTTATAATAAAAAATCGTGAACATTTTCTAAAATTCTCCTTCACCGTTTAATAGTGATCATTAATACTCTGAGCCGGTCCTCATTGAATATCATTGAGAGCACGTTTTACACGCGTATCCGTTAACCGACACGAAGCTATCAGGACGATAAATTTCGCGTGTACATTTACATAGGGACACACGTATGTTGGTAGAGTGTATTCCTTCAAGTAGGAAGCGATTTGATTAATCGACGTTCCGTTGCGCGGAGTTGCTCTTAGGGCCCAGGGCTATCGGCGATGGGGTTGGACGAGCTGGCTCTCCCCGTATGACAAACGGCCGACACTGGCGGACGATTTTCCAGACCATTAGGCGATCGCTTTCTACAAAACCTGCGGATCCGCGGGACCACCGTCGCCGGGGAGAACCGGGTTCCTGGGCGAGGAGGAGATGACGACAGACGCAGACATGGGACGAGCGAGGTTCCCAGAAGCGGCCACGCGGGCTCTATCTCGCATTCCACGACATTAGATAATTGCGAGGCTTGCTCTCCTCGCGAGGAGAGCTTTCTCTCCTTCTCACGTCCGTTCCCCGCCTATCGGCGGACCCGACGTCCCACGGGCTTTCCGTCTCTCTTCCGCACCCTCGTCCACGCCACCCAGCCCCGTTCGCCGTCCGGCCAGTCGAGAAAAAGAAGACTCGCCGAAGAGCGCTTAGAGAGTCGCGTTCCTCTTCCTCGTCACCGAGATAAGGATCGTGTCTGTTACGTCGCGGCCAGCGAAAGAACTCGCGGATGCACTGGCCGGCTCTTTCGACGGCACATGAAAAAGATGACAAATGCCGGCATCTCGTCGGCCCGAAGCTAATGAAGTGACGTGCCCGACGGAATTGTAATACGTCGTGTTCCCCGTCGAAAAACGCGGGATTCAATCGACGATGATGAAATGGGGAAGTTACGTGGTTCAAACTCTGACGCGCGTTATGAACAACTTTCATTCGTCTTGTACCAAAGTATTATGCACGATGCACGGGGAAAAAAAATGATGGTAAATACATATTCAACGCTGGGCGTAAACAAGTTTTGAAGAAAGAAGTAATAAGTGAGCGCGAGTATCGGGTCGGTGTAATTACACAGATCAGCAAAGTAAATACGAACGTCGTAGGTAAATGGCAATAAAAAATAAAAAGTATATTGTCAGCGTGACGAAAACAGGAACTTAAAAATTTTCCATTATTTATTTTCCGTGTTACGGTGAATCGTGGTATTAATCCTTAATTGCGAGATTGGCAAAGGATCGATAAAGAAGAAGATTTACCGACATCGCAGGCAATTTGCGGATATTTTAAATATATAGGGCTTTATATGTACACTCATTAAGAAATTAAACGACGACCCTCGGAATAATTGGTCGAAGGATAAGTGAGATGGACCGCGATGTTCACATAATGTTGCAAATAAAGAAAGTAAATTGAACAAGCTAACGCTTTCATTAACCTTGTTATCTCATGTCCTTACCAGAGATAGGGTGTGCGAGAAAAATGATATAATGATATAACTCTTGGATTCAAAACCATCTCGAAAAAATATGAAGTTCTATATAGCTGTTTTTCTCCTCATGCTGTTCGAATTAACAACAACTCGTGAATTTGCACAACCGTTTAGTAAAATAATCTACTACATTTGCACATTGTTTCTGAGATTCGAAATAAAAAAATGTCCAAAGAGTCTCTTGCTACAACAATTCGAAGTCTTTTCAATTTCGTTCATACTACCTGATTTGTTCAAAGTAATCGAAAAATACTTTGAACGATTCAAGTGGAATGAAAAAAAAGATCAGTTCACAGCTCAATTTATTGTAGACGGAAACTCTGTGGTTATTTTTTATTTCTGACGCTTTCCTGCTGTGATCATGCAAACGCTGACTCTGTGCCCTAAGGTTTTCACATACCGCGGTTTACTGGACATAGGCACACGGCAATACCCATCAGGCCGGCTAATAAGGTTCGAGGAACTCGCGGTACCGGGAAGACCATTGCAATCGCTTCCGGTGGATCGATATCCAGAAAACCGCATAACAATCGGGAAGATGGGACGATCGGCGGAACGGGAACGCCCCGTTACGCGTTATGGGATCATTACACGTTTTATTATCTCGCTAACTTTACGATCCGGCCTGACCCTTTCTTTCCTGCACGCCAATTTCGGTAGCGTTTTATCGCCAAGCCAATTTTTCCGTCAAACGACTCTCCTCGCGGCCGGTTTACATTCCTAAGAGCACCTCTCCAGCCATCTATACGTGCACGTAAATGAGTATTCAATTAAGAACGCAATCAATTAGCGCAGTTTTCGCAAATTGTTCGTCCAAGGCGGACTTTTGTTTTATTTTTCATGTCGTCAATAAAAGTATGAAAAGTATAATTGTCGGGTATAAATTGATTGAGTAAATAACTTATATGTCTACATTTGGGTGTAAGCAAACAGACTCGTTGTGCAGAACTGAATTATTTAAACTGAACATGAAACTCATTCGTACTTTCGGCAAGCGAACAACATCAGAACTTTCAGAATAATAACATTATATCGATATATTCTGTTCATTCTTATTGTAATATTTCATTGACCTTCTGACTGATGGTAGAAATGATCGGCTTTCATTCGATTTTGAATTGATACCTTTGTACCTTTATCTTATATCTTTAATTTATGGAACATTGTGTTCTGACCTCGATACCCAGGTCGAACAATACCTGCTCTTATGGCGCGATTTGGACCATCGAGAAGGAAGTCTCTAGGTTTCTGCCTTGTGCATCGTCCTTAAAACCGACGGAAGCGATTGGATCTGTTCTGGGCCGATCCACTTGAAGCTTCAGCCTGCTGCACAATCCCATATTAGCCGAGCGACCGGTCTAGGCGTACGCGATTGCTGAGCGAACCGTTCTTACGTGCAGAAGCAACGGCTATTGCCGCGAAGAATCTCGTGGCTCCGGCAGCAACCTCTTCGTAAACGCTTATGATCCAGCCGCATAATGGCAGGGCACGCTAATTAATCGCTGTTTACACTCGACCCCGCGTGTCGGATCGTCCCTTTGTCCGTGAGAAGTTAAAACACCGCGCAAGACTCGTCTCGTTAAAACACCGAGGTTTAGAAGTGCCGGAATACTCGCTGATGAGTGGCGAAATGTCACTCAAGAAATATTTACCCCGTCTTCGTAGTGATGAGTATCAAAATTCGTGTCTCAAGTACGTCTTAGAACGCAGAAAAATACGCGCAATCTTTCTTGTACGCAATTTTCAGAAAGTCACGTCGGTGCTTTTATAAGACTTTATTATTTTTTTTACACGATTTTATTTCATGCATCCATCACAGGAATAAACTAGTGATTAATTTATGTTTACATTCCTTTTGTGGCAGATCGTTATTTAATCGAAAACTCTGTTAAGAAATTAAGTAAAATCAGAGCATTCGATTGGTGTAATGTAATTGGCTTTCTTCACTAGTTTTAACAAAATGTGTACCATTTTCCCTCAAGGAAATATTATGATAAGCGTATCAATTAATTGCTGTTTACATTCGTCGGCGAATCAGCTTATCAAACAGATCGTTTCTCGGAGAACAGGCTCAGTAAAAGACTATGATACAAGACTTCTCTGATTACAATCTCCCCTTTGCGAACGCAAACTAAGACCACGGAGAAGATTCACCATGTTTTCACTTTTCCCTGACGAAGAAAATAATAATAATAAGTGTAAAATAAGAATAGACAATAAAATATACTTTACGATCACATTGAACGTTTTAAAAAAAGTATAAAACAAATGTGATTGGGGTTGCAATGAAACAGTTGGTTGAAACGAAGACGAATAAAATCACAAAAGACGAATAAAATTACTTCCAAAATAGCGGTCAAAATTTATACGTAAATAATTGTACCCATTCTATTCCATTTGATTTGATATCTGACCTTTGATTCGCCGACTATTAGTACAAGTCATTAGTTAACTTTTAATCGGCCATTATCCGAGTATTACGAATTAATTCGAACCGTCGAATCATTTATACGAAGACGCATGAAAAAATTAAACAGATTTACCTGCTTTCTTAATGGCTATTACGACAGTCGCATTTAATCCTTTCACGCACATACCTTTTGCATTCCATTTCGTGTTTTTAAGAGAAACCGAAATGTCGATCCGGATTGACGATACGTACAAGTGAAAAGATCCACGCCCTCGAATTCATCAGTGCTATAATTAGTCCACGATCGCCCGATGAATTATTATTAATTACGCAACGTTGCGGCGTTCATTTTCGTGGCAAACATTCGGCTGACTTTCTCTCGCGCGATAATTAGAGGTCGTCCCAGTAGCCGCGGGCGAAGGCTGGACCCTGCTGTGTAATTATACGTGAAAGAAGAGCATGGACGTGAAGCGACATTCGCCATCTCTCCAATCGAAGTGCATGCAAATTACAATAATTTCGTATTACACACAACCCCTGTACAACACGGTTGCTAAAAAAATGCTCTATTTGCACGAAATAGTGTTATATGTACGTGACTAAGAATTAGCAGGAAAAACAGAGCTGGGTTCGAGAAACTAAGAAAAATATGCTGTTTTGATTTTTTTAACTATGAAACATATGAAATCAAGTTTAATTCCGCCGATTTTGCGCTTTTTCTCTACTGTTCTAGTCTGGCTAATGTCGCTTCATTTCACTGATAATAAGATGGTAACGTATCCAAAATTTAATTTTTCTTTCTGAGTGAGATTTGATTTTTGTATGTTCTTTAAACATTTTAATAAGCTGTTTTTACGTATAATCATATCATGCAGTATAATTAGGATCTGTCTTATTTTTCTCCGACCATACGGTTAATGAAATAAAAGATTGGATTGTACGCAATGTAATTTGTCTCATATATAAAAAACCAGAGTACACGTGGCTTGGTAAATTTCCAAAATAGCCGTAACTCGAACATTTTATTAGCCTTATTAACGGTTAATGAGCAAAATCCGAACATGACATGCTCCTGTCGGCGTTTGTAAACATACAGCTCGGCATTTACAAAAATGACTATCGCAAAATCACCTTAAAATATTTCCCCGCGACGGCTGATTGCCGAAAACCGATTCGATTTAATCGCAAAAATGCTTTCCTCTCGGTTCTAACGAACGCACGGGAAATAAGAGTGCGTATTTAAGCGGACTCGCCGACAGACGTTGGCCATTAATAAGGTTTACTTTACTGTTTATGAGACGATGAGAAGAGGGCAACAGAGAATTGCCGCACGGCCCACGCGTAAAACATTCGCACCTGCCGCAGAGACAATAAAACATTAGGCACGTGCGCTTTTACGAGCGCGCTCTTTTCTTAGCGTACGTTAGTCCGCGGCGGAAGGAAAAGAGGGAAAGACCGAGGCTCACCGTCTTATCTACCCGCTGGCGCGATTATTATAACAAGCAATGGTGTCGGCAGGACAGAATGTTATACGGCTGCGGGGAACTCGCGAGAGTAACGGTGTTCCATCTACTCGACGCAACTGCGTGGCTCTTTCGGTGCATTGCTTTCTACCGGCTTGTTATTTATTTCGTTATTCCCAGCGAAATAAATGGGCTCGCGTCTAAAGGCCAGGAGGTACCGGGAACATTTCACCGGACGATGCAATAAATTAACGGACCCACAACGACTATGACGATTGACTACTTTGTCGAATATCGCGAAAAATCGGCCAACCCTTGGAAGGTACTTGATATCGATACGTATCGATAAGTTCAGCGGTGGCATAGGCAAAAATTTTATAATCTGACAAAAGAACCTGTTATTTCTTCGTACGTAATTGATGTTCGTTTAAACCAACAACAAGTTGTTCCTCTGGATCCGCAAATATTATTCGTTACAAAAGTTCTCGTTCGTTATTATTATAAATGCTGACTTCGAATTTTAGATATTAATGTGTCACCGAATCCATAGACACGTTGCATTGTAATAATGAAATACTTGAATGCTGCTGTAGAGCCATTGGACCGTACGGGATACATTTGTGACGACAGGTTTTAATGAAATAAACTGGATCTTGCTTCACCTTATAACATACTTTTTTGTCCGTTGAGTGTGCAGGGAATCTCTATCCGCTATTAGAAAGCAGAATTTAGTTAATCGATCGAGATTATGTTCACCTTAATTACCGGCGGGACGCACTTATCGCACTGCTCGTACTAAACGCATCGAGCATAATTACTTTTTTCCTTGCATGCTTGACGTTCCTCAAAGCCGTTCTTTCTACAGGTCTGCGTATAATAATTAAGTGGCACGCTAATAAGACGTGTGGAGAATATTAACGAGGCGCGGTTAATGTAAATTATTATTTCCGATCGTGAACGAAATGGGTTCATTCGTCGTGACATTTGATGAAATTTCAAGCAAATGTAGCAAATTCAATGCAGTCACGTACAAGACTTTTTCGTAAGGACAACAAATTATACTTCTTCATGAATGAAACCGTTTATCATTCAAACTGTATCTTTAAAATCAGCAAGGACTCAAGTAACTTATTTTTCGTTAAAAGGTATTTATTACAACAAAAAACTTGTTTTATGTCTTACGTTATATCTGGTATTACATTAACATGTTTCTATAAACAGCCCTTCGTGTAAACTATCCATGTTTACTCCTTATTTAATTACTCAATTACATACTTCCAAAACGTGCCAAAATTTACATCTGCAATCTCAAGTGATCAATTACTTTAATTATTAATACAGTGCACATTGCATACATCTATATATAGTAATTATTATTAGCCAGTGTCCGAAGGCTGCTGAATAAAACAAAACCTCAAGATATGAAGGCGTCGAAACCTGGTTCTTCGAAATAAATGATGTGAAGTAAGTATAACGTAAACAGGAAGTTATTTTCTACATGATTATTACTATATACATATTAAAAATCGCCGAGTAACAGTTACAACGATAATCCTGTCGAGCTGATCATTTCTCCGAAAAAATTGGCCTATATATGTAATAAATCACAGGTGTCTCGTGTAGCTTGCAATGATGCATATAAAAAAATTGAGTTGCATTAAACTTCCAAACGATTTGGCTATGTAAGTGAAATCGGAACGTCGTAAAATTAAGATGTTTAATCCATGACTCTCGTGTGTCAGCATTGACAATGGAGTATGATAAATTCAAAGCCGTCACAGCAAAGTGCAATTATTGCGTTTCACACTCGTCAAAAGAACCGTCCAGGTAGGTCCCGTTGTCCAGCGCAAAGAAATTCACCGACGATGATTTCTTTTCACGAAACGTCCTGAGCATTGCTACAGACGACTGATGCCTGTGTTACGGTAATCATACGAATTGTCTCGAACCATTATTTAAATATCATGCCCCTGGCAATGTTTTGCAAGAGGACCGTACAAATAATGAAGAGAAATGAAAGTACGCGCGTACGGAAGGTAATTTTTACAATTAGTACGAACACCTTATCATTATCATGAACACGAATGAAAAAACCGAGTATAAATTTGCCTTCATATATATATATATATTCTTTCGAAGTGATCTTTTCTGATGGAAAGTCATAACTTCGTGAAAATGAGTCGTACATTCCAGAGAAAGATAATACAGGCAAAATTGTGTAGCTCATGATGCGATTTTATTGCGTCACCAATGAATTACGTACGATAGTTTTAGAAATTCGATTACACTTGTATCATCTGATGGAACATAACGAATTGATCATTCCTTCACGTGTCCCCAGCGCAGGGCTTAACACCTGGATAGCCATAAATCCAAGGAAATTACTGGCTAATCCCTGGGCTGGATACACATGCTGCATGCGGTAATGACAGAGATCGTACGTTAATGGCGCATGCCGCTCGTTTGTCACTGACTCGCGGGCCAGGAAAAATGACAAATGGCCCGAAAAATTGCGCAAGCTCCGCCAGCGACGATCCCCGGGGACGTGCGATCGCGGGAACGATTGTTTTGACGTGGCGTGTGGCAACGCTTCGGGGCGTTTCGCGCGACACTTGCAAGCGCTTTCGATGATATTCCAGCGGAGCGAGCAAAGCGGACGTGCACCGACGACAGACCGAATTATCCGAAACTGGTTCTGCCGAGCGGCTCGTACAAGTGATTATCCTGCCGGCCGGAGAACCGACGCTCTTTTCCTCTTTGTTCAACGTTTAATTAGCCATTCCGAGCAGAAGCCGACCGGCAGCGCGGCTTGCACATGCCGCAACGACGTTGGGGAAGGCCACGGTTCGCCGCAGCTGCGCGGACCAACTCCCCGTCCAGAAATCAGATCGTCAAAGCCGCGATAAACTTTTCGTTGGCTCGCAGTAAAAGTACGTCGCTCCTACGCGGTTCACGGGTAAACACTTACCGTCTATGATATACTGCTCTCTAACGCATTTACGATGCACATGAAACAAATATGGAACAATGTCGAACACGGTGTACATTTTATTGCGCTGTATTCTCTTTCTTAAGACAAATATGAATTGCAAATATCCAAAGTAGAAATTTACTCGTAACCGTGCGCTATTTATAGTCGGAATTGTACGGTGCATTGTATGTTTTGAATGAAAGGAAACTGTTGTACAGATCAGCGAAGTACATGTACGAAGATTATTACAGGACTAATTTTTAGTAGTTCTGTGCGATCATTTTACTTAGTTTTTCCTCCCAAATCTCTTAAATCTTTCAAATCTTATAATTTATAGAGAATTAATTAACGAATTTACAATGTATATTGAAATTAATAGCCTATTTGTCGCTAATCTCTTAATAATTTACGGAGAATTGATTACCAAATTACCAAGAAATATTGAAATTCGTAGTACGTTTGTAGAATATAATTACACGTGTAAATAGAGAGATTTCTGTACGTTTTATCAGTCTTGCAACCGATAGAATTTATGCTAAGGATGTCCATGCGAGCCAGAGACCCGGAAAACGCGAAGAGCCTTCCGACCTGGTACGCAGAAATTTATGGAGGTTCAATGAAGCCGTGGGCCGGGCGCAAGTCGACGACGACGACGACGACGATATCCGAGCTTGGCAGTTCACAAATCAGACGCCCATTGTCGCCTAGCGTTTCCTTGCTCTCCTCCTCGAGGCTCCTATCCTCGTTATGCTCGTAAATCCGCGGCATTCCCATCCGTTCCTCTCCTGTTCTTCTTGTTGCTTCATCCTCCTCGCCTTCATTCCACGTGCAAATCGCCCGTGCCGTGTGTAGGTACCGGCGATAATGCGCGTACGATAAATTCACCGTTGTAAAATGCCCCGGCGGATGTGTAAAGCGAAAGAATCGTTCCCGCCGGGGATGACAAAACGCGCTCGTTGCGTCACGCGCCAAGGACATTATCTCCGTTATCCCGACGGGGAAATGGCTTTCTTCGGGGGTTTTTCGGGACGTGGCGCAAGCGCGGCAAGCGAGAAGTTAACGTCGACTTGGGGACGATGGGAAATGACAGAGGCTCGTAAAAATGCTCCTCTAGCCGCATTGCGACGGTAGCTCGTCGAACCGGCGATATAATTACCAGTCGATATGGCGCAACGTCTCGTTCCCGGCGATATCCTTTTTTTTCCCCGCTGTCCGTCTCTCTTCCTCCCTTCGCCCTCCCCTACCGGGCTTGCCCCACCCGACCCTTCGTCCGCAGGCTTTGCAGCCGAAGAGATCAGCAGCTGCGGCAACAGCAGCTCTCCGTCTTCACGGTTGAACGACCGCCAGTGAAAAGTGCTCTCGTATAATATATAATTATTGCAGCTAAATGCCAATTGGTTAATAGTATCGCCTCTCGTACGTGTATCACGCTTCTCATGAGCGACCAAACGCCAGAAAAATACCGACAACACGAGTGTCACCGGTTGCTTTTCATAGCCTCCATTGCGGAATGGTACGCTTGTGGTAGATCTAAGAAAATCTAACGTCAAACAAAAGTTTAATCAAATAATATAGAAAAAGATAGAAGAAGATAGGAGAAGATAAACATAGAAGAAGACAAACGTGTAATTTCCATCAAAAGCATAAGTTCCTTGAATAATATTAATGGTAAAATATTATTTAAATTCATTACATGCTGCATACCATTTTCTATTAAGTGTATTGTTATAAATATATTAGTTTTTTTATTGCAGGCTGCATTCATTTACTTGTTCTACTGTTTTTTACAATATGTTATAGATGCTTACTGCACTTAATTCAGAATACATTTATGCAGTTTTCAAAGAGAGATATACCGTCACCTATTCAATATTTACAGTTTTCCTGATCTTCTCTACCCAAAGATTTCTCATAAATTTTTCAAATTCTGATAAAATTAGATATTAACTATAATTCAGCGCATCCTTAGATAAAAGACCCAACGAAGTTGGTATTGCAAAACAAAGCAGTAAATTAAAAATGAATCTTACGCGTAATACTCTTTCCTTTAAACGAAATAAGCTTTACTTTCTATCGAGAAAATGCAAGTTAAAATCGTATAAATATTCGGATTATTAGAATTTTTATTGTACGCATGTACCATATTTCTGTTCATTTTACAAAAATCAAAGAAGCACGATAAATTATATATGCTATTACGTGGAAGTGTGCTCGCAAATTTAATAATTAGGTGACTACATCTGATGATGTAACGGAATCTAAGCGCCTGCATGGTAGCCTTCTTCCTGCAGCACGCAAAGATCAAAGTAAATAAACAAATTACAATCGAGCCATAAAGTCCATCAATAATCCACTTGTCGAGGAGAAACAAATTTAACGTTTCGTATTAACACTTTACTGCTTCCCTTGGAATTTTAATCGTGTTTTCACTTCTCTCCATCTTCCTTAATATTCCTTAATAGGACTCCTCATGGCCTACGAATGGAGAATGGAATTGAAACACGCCAACGTCCCGACATAAAGTAAACGTTCTTGGCGTACCAGAAATGATAACAAATGGTAAGATCCACCTTGGTAAAATAGTCAAATTAGAATACATAGGGCACATTACTGAGTTCATTATAAAGCGTAATTAAGTTTGTATTCGCGAACGACCATAGAAAGCAGTTAATTCCTTGCTAATTTTTTTGGCCATTTTGCGTGTCTCTTAAGGTTTAAAAGAAACCGGCTGGATCGTTAACGAGATTACGAGATTACAGAGCGACATCCCGAAACGTAAAAGTGTGCACGCGTGCGTGTACATATCGCTACGATGAAACCGAGCACCGAATAAGCACATTGCGGCGAGATTTCTTCCTCGTTTTCTCCTTTCTGGCAATACTTTTCGGCCGTAAAACGTCAAGCCCTCGGATCAGAGAACGTATCTCATTCCGGCTCTTTCTGCATCCGCGTTTGCGCAACGCGAAATGTTATTTTTGCAGATCCGACCGGCAGTACCGGTCCGGAACAAACGCTATTCCGTCCATCAGTCCCTGATAATGAGTGCACTGAATCACACGATAAGATAAATAATGTCCCTCGCAAAACATGCCGGCGGAATTATTAATAACGCACTAAACGTGTACATAAAGCAATATCCCGCACCGTAAATATCAGTGGAAATGTTTTTTACCGTGGAAGGAGGTTATCATCGCACCTTGTACGCAGTTATATACATATTTATGTATAAATAAATATATTGACTGCGGTCAAGCGGACATATTCCGAGCCATTCCCCGCGGAACTTGTGGTTTGTCGTTCCGTGGCTTGAAGCGCACCGTACAATTACACCTGAGGCTTTAAGAATTTCAACAGACCGACGTATGCTCTTTATCGACTACGATTCAATCATGGAATGCGTACAAAGATATCAACGATACTATGAAAATGAAGGGAACATTACTTTGAGAAACACCTTTGATAACCCCTGCGATTTATTCAGATGACTACGTTGAACTGAATAAAATTAGGAACTCTTGCTCAACTGCAGTTTACCTCGAAAGCGATAATTCTTATAAAAATACTGTGGAATATGTTAAGTGTACGGCATTTAAACTACTTAATGCTTAAGTGTAAGGCGATACAAGGAGATACAGTTTGAAATGATCTTTAGTTTTTAATAAGTTAGTTGTTAGCTCTTAATCTTTTTGAATGTGACCTCAAGTATTTAAGTAGGCAATCGCAAAAGTGCCACTTCTCCTTTCTAGTACCGTGCACCCTACGTTGCGTTAGAGTGTATTGCACGTGTTGCATTGTCGCAGAGATGGTTTGCGTGCAGCATAGAATCCTCTGCTTCCACCCCCTCCCCTTCCCTTCGATTACTCATACGTTCCTCCCGTTCACACCCCAGCAAACTATTACCTCCACGAAATCCCCCATCACTTGTTACCCTTTTCATTCCTCGTAATCCACTGTCTTCGTTCCATTTTCCATTTTTTCCTGAAAAAACTTTCCACTTATAACTCCGTACTCAACAAGGACCTACGACCCTTCCCTCCTGATTTTAGGCCAGCACTTTCATTCATGAAACCTTTTCCTCTTTTTCTGCTCTTCCCTTCGGCACGTTTTCCCCGTGGCCCTTCCACCTCTCGCTTGGAGACCGTGGCGGTTTCACCCTTTTTCTCTTTCCCCCGTTACTCCAGCGGCGTCCGTCTCTCTTGGCCTGCGCTCACGGTGAAAGTGAGCGCATTCCATGGCCACCACGACCACGCCCGACCAACACACTTGCGCTCGAACGCGCCTCTTTCGCAGGATCGTCGCAACGGTGCAACGCCGAGGCGATGATGTCGGTGTTGGTGCTGGTGCTGGTCGTCGTCGTAGGTCCAAGCCGGACGGGTTTCCTATCCTCCGCCCGGTAAATACGTGTGTGTCTGCTGTCCTCCTCGCGCACGTCTCACCCCTCGAATATTCTGTCCTTCTTCGCCACTGGACCGTTCCTACGGCCGTAACCTACGCTTTCCGGGCTTTGCGAATTGCCTGTCGTTGGCGAAACGCGAGACGACCAACGGCGATAGCACGGAAAACCCTTGATAAACGAAACAGTTTCACGTTAATCAAGGAAAGAATGGAAGGGCAGGACAGTGGGGGCGAAAATTTGAGAGAATAGCGAAATGAAGAAATTTACACGCCTGGGAATGGGAGAACGTTGCTTCACATTTTTTATGAGATATAGTCAATAACATTTGCAAAGCCCCCGCCCCTTGGAAACACTTAGCTTTTGACGTAAAAATACGTGCTTTATGAACGAATCGCAGATTAATGTCTATTCGGGAATTATATATGTGAGTAGTAAACGGATAGTAAGGAAATTACATGAGTGTCGTGTAACAGTAAATAATGGAATTAAGAGTATCGATTGACGCTTTAATATGGCAATATGTTACACAATTTTTGCCCGTGTCTTTTCAATGGATGCATGTTAACACACACGTGCTGAATGGATGCAAAGGAAAGAGGAAGACGTTGGTTTCGTACCAAGGCACTACCAATTGTATAACTGAACGCAAATAAATATATCTTGGGTAAAGATAAATACTTCTATTTTATGCTCGGCAAATTGCAATATTTTTCATATGTACTTTCTCTGGAAGGAGGACCAATTTTTTAAATTCAATGAATGATATAACACCAATCGACAATCAACTCTTAAAAATTGTACGCTTCTTCCATATCAATACGGATATCTTCTACACAGTGAACGAAGATTATTAACTGATGTTTCCTTAATCGATATATACTCACCAATTCAATGATACACTGTACAAGCACGTGAACATTTTAATAAAACTTAACTAACAATTTTCATCGTCATAATGCTAAAGAGTGTATTATGGGACGTTTTTCAAAGCGATTCATTTTCGTCCTGTTCACTGAAAAAAAAAGGATTTGACCTACACTAACAGAATACAGTGCCACTAAATTAATTTATACCCTTTTGCCTGGTATTCTGTTTCCCCTGAAAAGTAACTAAACCCAAAAATGCCGTTAATAACTCCCTTTTTTGAAGGCGTATTCTACGTTTACGCCCATGATCCGTAATCCCTGTATGTTCTGTGCCGATGTCAGCAGATTCGATGTTTGTAGTGACAAGTTAAAAAGTCCTTTGTGGATGGGGGATGCGAATGGACGGAACAGCGAGGAGCCCGGAAGACGAAGAGGCGTAACTGCGAGTTTGTTCCCCCTCGATGGTTTCCAGGTCCGTTTGTAACGGACACGCGCAGCATCCTCCCGTGCAGCGCGAAGAACCGTAAGCGAGGCTTTTCCCTACCGGTGCTCGAGATGCGTAGGTATGAGGGATTTACAGGGCTGTGTGGGTGCCTGCGCGTGCCATACTCGGATTCGAAAACTTTGTACACAAGCCTCGTAACGGTGCAGGCAGACAAAGCTGCCTCGAGCTTAGCAATACTCAACCACTTATACCACTGACTATAAGTGTTTGCTCACCCGCGAATAAATAGAAAACTTAATTGTCTATGCATGGGATGAACTGTTTACAATACTGCAATGACACGTATGTTTTGTATTGGCTTTTTGTAGTCGCCAAAATACATCCCCGTCATTGGCAAGTACTTGTAAACTGTTAGATATATCCAACTTGAAGGTGCGAAGTTATGTTTAAAATATTACTGGTATTATATTAACGAAGAGCAGGATAAGTGCGCATATTGTAATGCAATATTTTTATTAATCTTGAAATATTATCAATACTAGTGTAAGTTTCAAACCGTATGGGAAAGATCTATTACATTAGAATAAAATTGATCCTCTGTGAAAAAAGGCCTTTCTAACGATGCGTAGCGCTGAAATATTTTAATACCCCGATTTTATAGCCCAAACATCAGATTAATTTGAAACGGTGCCAACAGTAAGGGGATTGGAGGTAATTAAATGAAACGACAGCGTGGAATGCGAACATCTTCTAGTGAGAATTTATTTTGATACGGTCTCGGTAATTACTGTATTTATTGAATCCTTTTTATGATCATTTCCAGGAGCAGATGATGTAATATCGATATGTATAACCCATGCAATCAGGTCTGAAGAAAGTGTGCAGTAAGATATGAATCCGATTGATTTCTTATTTTTAACTAATAAAATTATCTTTAATTTCTCTTTAGAGATCTGTATATCATGTAAACGGACAACCATAAAATGAACGTTTATTAATCGAGAGTGACTGACATTCACGTAGAATCAAATGGCATGAAATATTTCAAATGATTTTTTGTATGTGATATTAAAAATTGTATAATCTGCAATGTTGGGTAACTTGTATAAATTTTGTAATAGATATCTCGACATGAACGAGTTACGTTGACGGTAACAAGTGAGTAAAAAGATGTCAAGATATTTGTATTAGGAAATAACGAAAGAATCGTCGAATAGCAGCATCTCGTAAGAAAATAGGTCTTTGAAGAAATGACGTATCGACGAATCGCAAGAAGTTTCGTCGTTCGATCCACTTTTCACGGGCCATCAGATACAATTCTTCCGTCACCATTCGCGGACCCTTCGCGAGAGGAATGGAAGCTCTGTGCGCCACCGAAACGGCCTTCCAAAGAACGGGCCATGCGGTTAATTTCGCTTTCACAATGGCCCGTTAAGCCGTTCGATTAAACCGCAATCAAATTTCGAGGCCAGCGCGTCACGCAAACGTATTTTCATCTCACAACGAAAATATCATCAACCTAAGTGTCTTAATAACTAATACTCCGCTGTGTGTATCTAATTTAAAAAAAAATTAATAAATCGGTATACGAACCATCTGGTTTGGTAGTTTGTGAAAATAAAAAAAATAGCAACTAACTGTATGAAGTAAGGAATACAGATTTTATAAGATCCGAAATTCTTGGTATGTAATCTTGGATTATTTTGCAATAACAGTTAAAACAATTATAATTAATATAATTTGCCGTTTTCCAATAAAAACGTGCTCACTGGAATCATATTTCTTCCTATAATTCAAACGATCTGCGTGCGCGGTTTTAATTATCCATTATGATAAATCAACATGCACGATTTTCATACCCTGAAATCGGTTTTCGGTTGAACAACCGAGATGAAGCATAAATCAAGGCATAAATCGTTCAAACGATTTACCTTGGACTCCACATCACAGGGATAATGAGACTTTCGTATCCACGTGTATGAATCATCGGAATGGAATATTTGTAGGGAATATAGGAGGATAGAATCTCCAGGAGCATTTGGATGGTTTAGCAAGCAAGCGGTACTTTCGTTCTCCCGATGCCCTACGTGTACACCCACGTAAGGTAAGACCGGTGTGGACTATCGATAGGCCAGAACGTACCGGTACGTCGAGCCATCGACCACCTATCGACGTGTTTTGCGAGGAGCGCAGAGTGCAGGGAGGCTGCACACAGCCGCCACGAGGTTTGTATTCACCCGCACAGAGAAACTTAGAGTCGTGCACACGTGGATAACATAGACGAACGAGACAGTCAGGGCGTGGTCGGCTTTATGTAAGGCACACACGTTTTTTCGTCACTAGTTTTGCGGTCCCCGATTTATCTATGGACTCTCTCCTTCTCTCTCGCGCTGCCTCCTACCTTTCCCTATCTATCTGTCTATTGATCTATCGATCCCCCTCCTTCCCATACTTATCTATCGATCTACCTCGCTCTCCCTGTCTTCTTCCACCGTATCCCCTTGATTCCCCACCCAACCCCTTCCTCATCGTTACCTCTCTTTCTCTCTCTCTTCGTATCCCAGATAGCGCCTTCTCCTTCTCTCTTGCTCGCCTCACTCGTCATCCTCCTGCCCCTCCCAGCGCGGCGCTTACCTGAGAAATCCATTGACATTTCCTCGAAGCCCGATGTCAACGACGAACACGTTTCTCCCCCGGCCAGCCGCACGATCGGCTCCCGTGTGTACCTGGAAGATCATCTCCGTGGCACCGGACCGATTCGTCGGATCCCTTGGCATTTCCACGAAGGTAGATACGCGTGTACAAGTTCGAGCGTACCTACTTACCTATAAAAGCCAGTGTTCCAACACGAATTACGTGTTACGTGTACGATGAATGCGCCGGAGACGCATATATACCTGTCCCTCCTCACCACCCACGTCCTGCACTCTGACCCTCGTAGATTTACGCGCGGGTTATCCCCGATATTCGACTGTGTGCATATATAACCAAAGGAATACGTGAATGACGCACCACAAAGTACAAACCGGTAGACGCATTCCTCCGAGCATTCGACGTTGACCCAAAGCGATAATAAGAAATTGTCTACGACACGAGGATCCTTGTGAAATCTACGCGAGAAGATGGTTACACGGCATCGGAGTCTAACTGCAATTTTCTCGAATATCGCGGCTCTTTTTCGAGCATTGTTGGTACACTGCGATGCCGGTGAACGGTTTCTCCGGCGGACCTGAATTCGTCTAATTCACTGCGCCGGGTCCGGGGCTATCCCTTGACATTTGCACAGCAGATCGCGCGGTTCCCGTGCGCGAGATAGCACACGTCCGTACACACGTGTGCCCGATTCTCCCAGTCCTCCACCCATCGGCGACGACGACGACGACGACTCCCACACTTTGATCTGTTTATAGTCGACGTTCGGGGGAAAGAGAGAGGGAGAGGGACAACAGTGTCTTCGACTTTCGATCGCTGCACGAAGCGCAATCGATAACTCCCCGAGTGCATGTAGGAATTTCTCCTGACGTGAGAAACGTCGGAGGATCTCGGCGCAGCGGACGATCATTTTTAGGCACTGCCGCTGAGCGAGAAGTGCTTCATTTCTGCCGTGCAGATGCTCAACACGCGATAAGAAAAATGGAAATCTCTCGTGGCATGTGTTTGCGTGATCGTCCGTGGGTGAACTTTTCGAATATACCGATAATATGTTTTCTTCCAGCCGTGTAAAATAATAAACTATATAATTCGAAGATCATTGTGTAAGTTTAAATACTCATGTCATGTACATGAAGCGACGATAAACACGGCGAAGAATATTATAAAATTAGAATTTACATATTTCGTGTTAGGTGTACGAAGAAGTTATGTCTGAATTTGAGAATTTTAAAGAAGGTCGATATAATAATTGTTGTCGGCTACAAGCATAGGTGGGGTTGAAGTATTTAAGAAACGTCAGGATACACTTCATCATGTCCGTTAAGTATTGTTGCACACTTTGTTTGCATGCAAATATCAAAAGTGCATTGTGTCAACCTATGCACTTTCCGATGTCATCATAATAATTAATATCGGCACCGCCCACCTGAATAATTACCCACAATTTCGCGAGAACAATGATATTAAGCAGGGACAGGAGTGGGCCGGATGAGATCCACCTGGAAAAAACACGATCGTCGACGTGTTGGTGTCAATGTCATCTCATGTTTAAAATTATCGCCAGAAGAATGTCACGAGTATGGCGAAAAAAATAATAAAGCGTTGTAAATGAAGTATAATTAATCTTTTTGTATCAGTTTTATTCCTGTACGGAGTCTAGCTTGTAATCTTATGCAAAGCGTGCACTTCCCGATGTCATGCCGATGATTAATGCCAATACCACCTACGTAATTGCCTGTCTGCAGGAACAATAACACGAAGTCCGAGTCGCCGTGATGGGCATCATTCAATGACAGTTAGAAAAAACATGTGGATTAATGCGCCAAAAGAGTAATAAACAAATAATAAATAGTTTCCGCAGCGTTCATTTAACGAGCGAGGGAGGGAAATTGTCGGGCATTTCACGTACATAATCTTTGCCGATTATAGACAGCTGAAACTAATACGCGCTAATATCAACGCGTCTCTTACAGTCCGCCGCATTACACTGAAACCCTTGAAAGCACGGAATTTTCCGTGATCCGCGGATAATGTGTATTAGAAGGCAGGAAGACACTAACAACAGCTATCTATCTGTCGATCGGGAGATCGTTCGCTGAATATCGGAAAACAAAATGCGGAAAACAAGCCGAGGGCAGATCCAGACCGAAGGTAAGTCGTGCGAAGATCCCCTGCGTAAAAAGTGACAGCACGTCGATTAATGAGAATGCAATAACTATCTTTAACGATCGCGAGGGACAATGCGGCGCGATCGATGGGAATTTTCCGACGGGCTGATCACGAGGCAATGGATGCTAGCTCGTCTTTCAAGGCGCGGTTCCACGGAACGAGAACGAGACGCGGAATTGCGTTACATAAAGCATTGCTTCTTCTGCATATCGTTATATTTATTCCAATTACGCGTCGTAAGGACCCGTTCCGCCGGCGGAGGTCGCGACTCGGTGTTCCGGTCTTCGTATGCGTAAATCGAGATCAAATCTAATTATTCAGCCACCTTATTATACGGCGATAATGGATATTCCGATTGATTGCTCAAAATAGCAACGGCACCGATCGTGGCAAAAGTTCATGGTATTTCCGAGAATGATGGCATGTCAAAGTTTCTGTAATAAATTTGCTAACGTCGAAACATTTTAATATACATTGCCAACGAGGTAAGCGAATGTAATTTACAGTCGCGGTCAATCGTAATAACTGTGGGGTCATGTAAATAGAGTATGTAGCAGAATTTAGTTTTTTTCCATGCTTGCTTATACTTGAGAAACTTACCAGAGATTATACTTGAGAAATAGTGATATAAGGAAAATTTCGTATCAATTGTCAACTTGTCCTTAAAATTTTTTTATACAATCAAATAGAATTAAATGATTAGTCTTTTCGTCTTCAACGATGTACATTACGGAAACCTCAAACACGATCGTCGAAGCATCATGAGCCCGTTCTATTACTTATTCGTGAAAAAAAGTCGTGAAAGGCAGGAATCCATCGGAACTCAGAATCGAAGCACATTAAATAGTGAACGTGATGTAAAACCATTTTCCTTGTCGTCTCGCAAGAGAGGAACTGTCCGTGCATACATAAGTCTTACTTGTCGCTCAGGCTGTCTGCATAGCGGACACGCGATTCATTACCGTTCTTCCTGTAGGACGTAAGAAGAAATCGATCGCTCTGCTTTTTTTTTCGCAGCGACCGTTATACGATCTACATTGCGACCCATGGAAAGTGATCGTCATGACGAACCTGCTAGATCTCCGCTACGTCGAATACCAACTTGACAACTGTATACGTAGCCACTCAAAGCGAGGACTGACTAAAGGTCTAGGGAAGATTTAGAAGAACTCCTACATGTGTTTAAGTTAGTGCAGTAAAGAACTTTAGCAAGATATTCTTAGAAAAATTTCTATGTAATTCAACGAAATTTATGACAATTAAATATACCGTCGGGAATAGTTTTGATATTAAAGCTGTAAGTTCACTCATTTGCTATTCCTCCTTTTCGTATCACAGCAAGGTCTTGACCTTTTCTTTTCTAATTTACGAACGTTTGGAGCATTGTTTCGAAAATGTCCAAGGCCCGATCCATCGGCGCGGAGGTGTCTTTACCGCTGAAGGATGTCCGCTGTCGGAAGAAGGGAAAAGAACCTTCGTTTTCTATTTCGCGATCTCGGCGCGCCGAGGCAAGGCGTATACACCGAGCGGATTAGAGATCGGTGGGTGTGTTGCGCGGGTCTCACTCGGATCGAGTGTGCGATCATGCGTTGAAATGAAAGGAGACGCGCGTCGCCTCCCGGGATGAGGAGAGAGCGAGCGAAACCAGAAGATTAGAAACGCGAGAGGCCAAAGAGAGACGACGAACGAGAGATAAGAGCGAGAGAAAGGAGGGCGTCAGGGGGGGTGGGGGGTTCAGGGGGGAGCCTCGGACGCCTCTACCGTGTCCTAAAAGGAGAAGTCTGCCTGTCAGACGCGAGACGGACTATGGCTCTTGGAAATTCGAACTCCATTAATACCTCGACAATGCGATCAGCCGGACCGGTTCGATCTTCCTCCTTTCGCTACGCAGAAAATCGATCCTCCGCTTAAGTACCTTCGTAACGGACTGGCTTGAGTTTCTGCGAAACTCTCCTAGGATTAGATTCATTAACATAAAGACGCCCGAGCGCGGATGATAGAGAAGAATTGTCAAAAAATAACCGGAAGAAACGTTGCCGGGGAATGTTGGTACAGGAAATTTAAGATTGTCTTTTTGGTATACATAAATTTGAAGGGAAGGGAGTTGTTTGCAATAATTATCGCCGTAACTAGTGCTATGATTAGGAGCTAATCCGTATTCTTATCACATTGCAGCATGAGCTGAAAATGTCGTTACAAGCGGGGTAATTTATCCACGCACGAAGGGGCCGGGAACGTTAGAGCGGCCAGATGAATGACGTTTACCGCGTATGTGGTAATATGAATTCTGGTTTTTGTTGAAAATAATTCAAGAGCCGAACGATTTGAGATAACGGTTCGCTGTGAGGCCGTACGGCGTCGTAATGTCGATCGTCGTATCCGATTTTTTCCACTTTCTAAAGGCGAGAGGGTCCCCGTCCGGCGCAGCCCTCGTGGAATTTCGTGATTAGCTCGGACCGTTTTTGTCAACGTCACGTTGGCAATAATGTTCGTTGGCGCGGAGAATATTGCCTCATCGGCTGCCAACAAAGGTAGGCTCGGTTGTCTCGTAGCGAGCCACTCTTTTGTGGTCCGGGGCAATTGACGAGGCCTGTTTGCACCCGTTTGTACAGAAGGAACTATAATACTACGTGGCCGATCTTTCCCGCGTCGATGGACAAAGAAAATGCCGCACTACTTTTCCGTCAGCGTACACTTGTGTCCGATGTAATTACTCGACGATCACTTACAACGTTGCTGCCAGCTCAAAAGCACCAGTTAAACAATGATAACAAGCAATTACAAAAAGATCTAGGAATAAGAATTGACAAAAACTAAGGCTCTTCGTTCGCGCCTACACAGGAATTTCCGGAATTTTACTTTAAAAGTTCGACGAGCATTGTTTTGAATAACGCTCAGCGAATGTATTCAAGAAAGAACTCGATATAAATAAATTTGCGTAGAAAAATGTACCGGTTGGACTTCCACCCGAGTTTTGCGCAACCGTTGAGTTATCGAGTCGACTCGCTCGTTTAAGTAACTTCCGCCAAAGTGATTCACTCGAAAAACGCGAGCGAAACCCGACGAGTGAAACAGATGTCTTTCAAAGGACGCATACCTTTTAAGTTCACTGAACCATGGAGAACTCTTTGTGTTGGTTAGAAGTGCATTCAAATGACGCCTTACTGGCAGCAACGATGATTAATCTTCAACGGAAATATATGCCAACAGCGGCGGACAAATATTCGAAAACGGTTTTAGATCTTTAATTGCAGAATAGTGGACATCCATACGTTTTATAATTTATCTTCTCCTAAACAATTTTCTTTATAAGTCAATATTGTTAACATAGAAGCTTCTATTGAATAAAAAACATCAGCAGCCAATAAGTTTCACCTTAAGAATTTCTGAAAATACTCTGACTTGCTGTATTATAAATAGTATTGAATAAAAATCTTTTCCGGCATAATAAAAAATGAAAAAATGTGTGTTAAACTGTTTTCTGACTTAAAAAAAAACTCCAATATCTTACAGAACATATGTATAGCACACGATACTTGTGTTTTCGTCAAAACACGTTTTCTTGGAAAACAGCTTCTTATTACGAAGACGTTTACCTAACTCCCCCCAATTATATCAATTAGCTCATAAATTGTCGGCAAGTGATTAAAAACGATTATAGTCTCCGTAGCTGTGTAAACATATGCAACGTTTTTGTTGTAAATCATGGATGATAATTTTAATTCCAAACTCGAATAAAACAATATATACACGTGGACAAATAATTCAACAATGAAGTTAGTGCAGCTCATTGCACGCCCGAATCGTTTAATCAAACGCATCTGAATGAAACTGACGATGAGCGAATCAACAAAGAGGTATGACCGAGTGGGCATTGGAGAACTACTCGAACTATCATAGCAGACTGCAAAGGCAAAGTTCAATGTTGATTAATTCAACGTCGGATTGCAAGTCAATTAGCCCATCAATGCTGTGAGAAAATGATTGCAACATGAGTGAGACCACTGCAGTTTGCCTTGTTACAGCATAATGTATCTCTAGAATATATGACTGTATAAGCGAAACAGAAAATGAAACCCGAAGGAAGCGTATTTTTGTGTACATATAAAATACTAATCCTTACGATTAGCTTGATTTAAGAGATTCTGTGAAAGTAATATCGAGCCCAATCTAGCGAACTGTAAGGAATTACATACTGGTGAATGGTGAGTCTCGGTAAAACAGGTTCCTACTTTTTACTAAACGTCGTGTACTTATTGTCGATAAAGAAGTTTCTTGTGGATAATTTATAGTTCTGTTTAATAATTATGACATTTATGCACAAAAATATTTAATATAGTATTTATAATCCTAAATCACATAAAATGGAATGATATCATGGAATCTTCATTTAGTAATTGGTTTATTTGCCAGTAGAGGGCAACAGGTGTCGAATAAATGCAGATAAAGTATTCAAATTTCATTCATTTAACTTCATTCTGATTGAAATGTTAATAAATTACAATATATAATAAACTTACAATAAATTACTTATCAATTTCGTTTGCACACTAACAATGCATCTTTTGTAAAGCATGAGTTTAACTCTTGTGCGCTTGTCAAATGATTAACAAAACGAACATATAGTTGAAAAAACGTAAATCTATGGGTCATAGGTTCGCAGAATTAACAATGTTGAGTGTAATATTTTAATAGTAATTATAATGAAGTACAGCTGATGCTTCATTTTTATACAGTATGTATAGATAGAGGTGTAATATAATTGCCCTTAAGTAGTCGATGTAATTTACGCATAATCGATTGGTAGGTCCATTATCGTCTATAGCGAAAGAGAGAAACAGACAGAGAGATATGTATGTGAACATGTACTCGCAGAACGTTACGTGAAACAAAAAAAGGAGAAACGAAGTAAAGCCGCATCTTCGCGCCTTACTAATGTCGTAGAAACGAGCTATACTTACAATCGTGGATATAGAAAAGTCGCTCGTGCAACAGCGTTCATCATCCTTTCATTTTATTATTACAAGAATCAATACATTTATTACACGATGGGTGACTTGTGTGGCTGATCGCGTCTTATTCCTTTCCTCTAATACGCTATCGAAACTCGCAAACGCAATGATTATATTCCTTCGCTAAAATCTCGTTATATGCATATTTATAGTAATATATTAATAAAAATCACGGAGACCATTTTTCTTCTTTACAAACGTTTTATCATCTAATGGAAATTTGTACACGACTGCTCGTTTAAATTTTCTTAATTACACATCGTCTCGTACACACCGTCGATACAACAATTGTTCCTATTCGTCGTTTTGGCGAACGCGAATTTCGAGTACGTTCATTGCATGAACACGATTTCGAGACGTATTTTATACTCTATCATCTGCCGGAACTTCCGGTCGCCATTTCTCTTACTCAAATGCTGCATTATTTCTCTCGCGCATTGACAAGTGTTCTTCATCACTTTGGAATCAACGTAGCCAAGAATATTACATGTTTTTAAACGTACGAACTTTTGTCATTTCTCGACGATTAAATCGTCGGTTAGAAACTATACGGAACATGGCTGCAAATGGAACATGCCCTACGCTTCTTAGAGTTTTATAAACCGATGTCAAAGCGAAGCGATGTTCCTGGCTACAACGAATAGGACACGTTACGAGGATAGGCTGGTTTTCATAATAATTCAATAATCCCGAGGAAATCGCGCGTATCGGAAAATACTTAACGGTCCGACCTAGGTTTCGTGACAACGGAAAGAATAAGAGTGACTTACGTGCATTTATATTAAAAATGAGTTCGTAGGAACTAGTTTACAAGGAGAGCTTTTTGTATGAAATTACTTGTGTAGTTATCTGCGTGTACGCCGTGCTATGTGAGTCCTGCGGGGGAAAAATTGCCATAGTACTTATTTACGTCGTCATTTCTGCTGTGCGTAAATCAGAATCGTGGAAAAACAAAAACGAATGACCCGGCGATTTTTCAACGGTTCCTCGACTACTATACACGGACCTTTTGCTGTCTTTATAATCTTCGTATCGAGAGTGACCGTTTGTTCGCACCTACTCGCCCTTAGATATCGATACGATCGTCGATTGTCGATGCCTCTTTGGACTATATCGTTAAGTACAACGTTTATAGAACGCAGGATACCACTATCACATCCGAAACTTCTGGGACGAAGTTTATTTCTAGTCGAGATGGCTGTAGTTTCCCTTCTGGCGCAGAGGCTGCTGGGACGATATGTTGACTTCGCTGAGAAGCTTTCATCCTCGTATCTTCGTCTAATAACACTGAGGTTCTGCTTATCATACGAAATTACGATCCGCAATTGGCAAGATCTCATCTTCCAATTTTCATCTCCGAGTGAAGAATTTCCTCTCGATTCCTCAACGTATCAATACTTTGGGGTTTTACCCGCGATGAAAGCCATGTTCAAAAGTATACGTATCCACTCATTCACGTTTAATGCTAATCCCCATTGTGGAATATCCACTTGAATGCCAACGGAACGAGTATCGCTGACACCTAATCCATTGGGTTCCAATAAAATTCGCGATATCAATCAAAATGACGTCTGGGCTATGTCGAGACCTCGATCACCGGTTCCGAAGTATTGTTATTCAGCAGTTCCTGCTTGTTCCGTAGTTTAAGCTCGTACTGCGACGGGGACGGTGATTCCTTGGCTTCCATGGGCGACAATCCATTAGCCTCGTCCAATGGCGAGACTCCCTCAACGCTGTCCCCGTCCTCGTCGTATTCCGTTTCGATCTTCGACTCGTGCATTTCGTGCAACCTTCCCGGCAGGTACGCCGGATGATGGGGCAATCCATACCCAGCTTCACCGCCATAAGTGACTTTCCCCATGAACGACCTGATCTCGTCAAAATACGTATCCTCGCGTTCGTTCTCGTTGCTACTTCCGGGCGAATCGGCGACGGAGACGACTCCGCTACCGTCGTCGGCTTCGTGCTTCTTGAGATGCCTGTCGAGGTTGGTCTGCTGGCCAAAGCATCTCTCGCACAAGGGACACTTGAACGGCCTCTGTTTGTCGTGAATGTTCCTCACGTGTCTCTGGAGGTTACTCGAGATGCTGAAGGACCTCTCGCAATACTTGCACTTGTACGGCTGCTCCCCGGTGTGCGTCCTCAGGTGCCTCGTGAGATTGGCCGAACGGGGGAACACCTTGCCACAGAACTTGCAGGTGTACCGGTCTTTCATCTTACCGTGCGCGTGGTGATGATGATGGTGATGGTGATTGTGATGGGGAGACATCACGGCATCCTGGTAAGGCTTGACACCCGGGAACGCGCCAAGTGGCGGACCTGCCAGCAGCTCGAATCCTGCTCCGGTTGCTGGCCTGCCGCCGCTGAACCCGTTCATCAGTGTCCCTAAAAAAGGAAGCCCACGAGGCGGCCCAAACGGGGGCAACGGCGGTAACAGCCTCGAATCCGGGGCATTAGCACCACCTCGGGCCGGTGGACCACCGGGAAACCCCGGAAACGTAGCACCAGGAGTGCGATACATCGCTTCGAGAAACGGGTGAATCGGTCTCGGATAAGCCATGTGTGGAGGTGTGTTCGCTGTCGGCTGATCACCAGGTAAACTCGTTCTCAAGTGCTGGGGACTGCTCGGAATATCCTTCGGCTCGACTTCCGCTGGACCGAGCATCTCCTCATCCGCTTTTGGAGGATCAAAAGGCGGCGGTGTGTCTTCCATTGGCACTGGTGACGGACTTAGACTTTGCCTGCCTACAGCCATCACACCACACTGAGAATAAAGGAAGGTTCTTAGTTTTTACGGTAAAGAATGCACAGCCGATTGATTATTCTCCGTTCGGGGTTTCTCTTAAACTTAAGCTCGAAGGAAGTGAATTAATATCTCCTTCAGCCGGTTCATTGTCTAGGTGTACTTACGTTGTCCTGCTTTTTGGTTTGCACTCGTAGATCGAGGGGCTGCTCCGTCGTCTCCTCGGGAGATCGCTCGGTGTCCATTTTCTGCTCGGTGTCCATTTTCCTTTCAGCCGAGCCAGGGACTTCTCTCCTCTTGGACCGTTCGTCCTCGTTTTCGCGGGTCGGTTGAACCGGCGGTCTCGCCGGTGACGGTCGGAACGTCGAAGTTGCCTCCTCGGCAGTAGACGGCGAAACTTTGCTGTGATGCTGCGAGAGCATTCGCGGGGGTGTAAATCGTTCCTTCTTCGGGCTTTCGCTTCGCTTCTCCGGTTCCTCGACCTTCGGCGGGAAGAGAAGCGGGGCGTTGAGGAAGTTCGGGGCGTTCGGGAAGATCCCAGGGTAGGGGGCCATTAGGCTAGGTGGATAGAACGGTAAACCGCTGGGCAGGCTGACCGGGGGTCGGGGGTACACGAGGAAGGGACTCGGAGTCGAGGTCGGAAGTTGCGGCATCGCACCTGGCGGACCCGGGGATGCCGTTGAGTCGCAGAAACGCTTATGCTTCGAGAGGGAAGTCCCCGTGCTGAAGGACTGGCCGCATTTAACGCACATGATCCGCATGCGGCATAGCGCGTGCATGCGCTTGTGCCGGCACAGGTTCGAGAACTGGGTGTACGCCTTGAAGCAGACCTCGCACTGGAAGGGCTTCACGCTGCTGTGGATGTGGGTGTGCTGCTTGAGGCCCGAGCTCGTGGCGAATGTCTTGCCGCACTCGGTGCAAGCGTGACTACGGGCACCCACGTGGTGCGTGCGAATGTGTCGTTGAAGATTCGACGGATCCGTAAAGACCTGCCGGATGTTCAACTATTAGCGACACTTGCAAAGTGTTACTCGGCAAAACAAATTGTCGGGCTCCTTAGGCTCCGGCGAGGGGCGAGCGCTTACCTTCGCGCAGTTCTCGCAGGGATATTTCCGTAGATCGCCGTGCACGATCGCTCGATGACGCACTAGTAATGGTCGCCAAGCGTAACCACGGGGACAGCTCTCGCAACGATGCTGCTCTGCCGGGTATCTGTGGCAGGTCACCAGATGACTATCCAATCTGCAAGTAAAACACAGATCCATTCAATCCATAAAAAGCAAGTAATTCTCCTTGTCACATTCATGAATTATACCGTACAAACAGTATCACAAAGTGTTCATGGAGATTTTATGGATGAGGCTGATGGAGATTTTATGTTGATTTTCAACATTAAAACGAGTTTTTCACTGTACACATGTCAATATATTTTCCTATGACGGTTTCGTCATTTAAAATCTCCATGAACACTTTGTTCGTTGCCATTAAAAGCCTATACCAATAATCCAATTAAACAAAATGAAATTATACTACTAAAATTTCCGAAATATCCTTATTTCCGATCACAACAAGTAAAACACTTACACTTAAAGGTATACACTTTAAATTTTTAAGCAATATTGTTATTCATCTTGACAAAGGTTTTAGAAGCTTCACTTTTTTCCACAAGGAAACAAAAGATATGAAGACCCACTAGTCACAAGTACGGTCTGAAGAAAATTAATTGAGATGTGCAACCGCAGGAAAATAATACGTAAGGCGTCATCGGCGATGAAGGATGGGTCAAAGATTAACACTGTTACGTTACGTATCCACATTGCATGGTACATCCGACGTTTTCAAAGAGATTCGAGTAGAAAATCAGGGATGATGGCAAAACGACTTAAACGGTGTGATAGGCTAGCGGGGTTCTATCGTGTAATAACGTTGGCGCAGGGCCGAGGAAGTGGGTGGTCATCGCGCACGTAGATATACGCGTTGGGGTTGGAGGGGGAGGGGGGTGGATATGACGAGGCGGGCGGACCGGTTATGGTCACAGGATGTCATGGTGTGCGAGAGTGCATTGATTTTGCACCCCCGAGTGCACGTGTCGCGTGAAACCCATTCGTGGTGAGATAGTGCCTTCGCAGTGACGGTGCAACGTGCCAGATGAGCTGCGAGCACGCGAGGACTTAGATGATGCATACACTCGAGCGTATAATGTGCCGAATGCGGATCGTCTCTTCTCTCCACCACAACAGGTGAGTTCGCCCTAGTAAACGTCGCGGAAAGACGGGAAAATAGGATGTAAAAAACTGTCGGTAAAATAAAAGGTGTGCAAATACCTTTAAACGAATAGGATAGCTAAACACGTTTCTGTTAAATATGTCGCAAAACATGTATTTGTAAAAGTAATCGTATGTGTACTTGTGAACAGTAAGTAATAGTAAAGTAAAAATAAAAGTGAATTTTCAATGAGCAGAATATTATAAATTAAGAGTAGAAATAATGGAAACTTGAATTTTTACGAAATTTTATCGTCACTGCTTGAATCTTTTGAAGTGTCTTACGCGGGAATAAAAAATCTTACTCCTAACATGAGAAACGATTAAACTTACGCCATGACAGGTGCATGAACCTCAAGAGGTCATAACACACGCATGCCACTGTGACAGAATTATTCATTTGTGTGTTATTGCTTTTGAAAATATTTGCTCGCAATTAGCGGCTGATTTGGCATGGAAACCGTGCCTGATTGGATTCTCGCACGTGCGCCCATTCTTCCGCGTCATCTTCGGGAGTCGTGGGAATGAAAGAAAAAGGGGAAGACAAAGAGAGAAAGTAGTGGGTAGTGCATTCCATATGGCAGCCGCGTTGGCCGTAAGTATTTGACTCTTGGTTCGACGGCGCGTGCAAACAGATTTCCCCTCGTAATAGAAGGCCGCGGGCCAGCGAGGACTCTCACCCTCGAAACACAGTTTGCGTGATTCGGGGCCCTTCCTACCCCCGGTGTGGGTTTCAACGAGGATAAATGCGTAACCGACAACTCCAGGCCGCTCGATTAATTGCTGATTGACGGCGAATTAGCGATTGCACGTCGACGTGTCGAAGCGTAAAATCACCCGATTATGCCGGATTGCAGCCGAACTCCAATGCAATCTCCCGGTGCGGCGGGAGAGAGGGGGGAGGGGGAGGGACAGGCTTTTGTCGAGCACGTAACCTCGACGATCTGATTGGCGAAACGTATAACGATGTGCCATGAATCCTTCATGAACCGGACTTACGTATATTTCCCGGAGCAACTGACGATTATCCTCAGATAATAATGCGCGATGGATGTTACTGGCAGCTCGACTTATGCCGATAGAAATTTCGGATAACGATTCAAATTACGCTCGCATCGGAATTACTGGACACATAGCTTCGTTATGTTTTGTGCTCATCTTTTTCAATGTAGTACATACAACTGCGCATGGGTCAACATATTTTTTATAGTACAATTCGGTCTTTGATGTTACATCAAAATTTATATTCGCACTTAAGAGTTCGTGTTACGAAAATTGTTTCAAGTGACTAAACTTCCTGAGATTATTAACAGATGTTATTATAATATTGATTAATTTTACAACTTACAATTCGATATCCTGGAACGGCTTGTCGCAGACGGTGCATCTGGTTTCTCCTTCCTCCTCGTCTTCCCTGTCTTCGTCGACGGTTCCACTATGCTGAGAGGCTGAAAACGAAAACGTAATAATTGAATAGTAATTCCTTCGCGTAACAAACGGGCGCATGAATGATGTCTCTTTCCAACTTTTACAGATCTGACATCGGACAGTAAATTACGATGTGGCAGCGATGATACGTGACATGCCACATTAGGCTGAGAATTATCGGTGATCGAAAACCTCGCGAGAGTCGACAAAGTGGCGTGACAAGCGAACGCGTGGATTATTCCTGAATTATTAATTTTAAGCTGCTAATGTCGCAATACATACGCTGACAAAATCGTATCTATGACTACGGTTTTATAACGATTGGAGATTCACGAGTAGTGTACTTCCAATACGCAACAATATGATAAACAATCAATTATCCTTGATCAGATTGCAAATTGCATGAATTTCTTATATTTTGCAGGCAACAAATAAAAAAATATCAAACTTGTATCAACTATCAACCAGAAGTGCACCGACATTTAATAATTAACTTTTCTAACTCATTTCAAATTAATTTTAGTTCATTATTTGTTTTTTAATTTTTAAGGTATAATATATAGTCATTAAAAAAAGTTCATTTTACACTTTCGGATCAATTAAAATAAAATGTTTAAATACTCGCTGAAGAGACAAATACCTGCACAATTCTCCCATCAGCGGAAAGATTCCAATTCACCACCGTTAAGAAAACGGTAAACAGAAGATAATGCAAAGCGCGCGAGCCACGTTCTTGAGAATCTTCGATTCTTCGAGGTATTATTGAAGAGGAACCGTATGTAGAGCGGCTAATAGAAGCGAGGCAAGTCAGACGGGCGTACAAAACGTGTTGCACCGGCGAGCGAAGTGCATGTGCACCAACAACTCATCTGCTGCGATCCGACACACAAGCGGTCGGCAAAGACAATAGACACTGACCGATGCTCCAGTTAGGATATTCCTGAGGCTCCCGGGAACGCGAAGAGGACTGTGGGTGTCCGGGATCGTTTCCTATTGGCAAGAGGTACGACGGCCACCGGCCAATAGCCGCCGAGGGACCGGTCAACCCCCTGCGAACTATTTTCACCCCCTGCCGGATATGTCGGCCGGCGCACCGGCAGGTAAAATCAGAAGTCCGTGAAGAAGAGGTGGTGCGACTTTCATCGATCGTAGCCGAAATTATAAGTGTCGGATATGAGCTTCCGTCTCTCCCGAAAAAATAGTCACGAAGACCTATAGGATCTACTGGAAGAACCGACCATGATAAACAAAGAATGCGTTAACATGAATTAAACTCCATTTCATAAAGACTTTGCGTCATTTTGTTCATTAGAATTTTTAGGCGAAGTTTAAATTCCGACGATAACTGTAGGGCATTTAAATTGAAGTAACTAAATCGTCGAAAGTACCGTGATAAAAATTGACAAATAAACATTCCTGATTAATTTTGCCTTTTTTAGCAAAACAGTTACTAACTCACTGAGTTAGGATCCCTCGTTAGACTTACACAAATTTCTTTGTGTTTTGTAAAGTCCGCTTAAGCAAATTTGCATCGTACAGATGTATTTACCTCGGGCTAATGATTAGTACGAGGGTCAGATAGGCATGGACGATTTTGCGTGAGCCGATGGTGACGCGAAGATAACATGTAATCTTTCCTCGGGGGACGGTTGCGCGATTTTGGATTATTAGCCCGGTTATGATCGACGTCGGAACGATAGCCGACCTCCAACGGTTATTTAAATCTGCCGCTACACTTGTCCCACCATATGGCCCATACGATGGCCCCCAACGGACCTTCATGGGAACCGGGCACAACCCCCATGCCACCAACTACGCCCCACGCCACGGCCAAACCTCTCCCCACCCCCCGTACAACGTTAATCGTGCCTTCATCCAGCACTAATTTGAAGCGGCACGCCGAGAATTTAAACAATGAAAGATGCGGTTGACCTCGCTGGAAACCTCGAAGGTACAAACCCGAGCGACTCTTAAATTCAAATAAAATATACGCTTAAAAGGCCTGATTCTTTTAAAACATGACATGGCAAAATTAAAGCTATCTCGTTCGAACTGATTTGTATACTTATCTAAAATAAAAAATCATTTAAGATCATTTATTGACGTTTAATATAGAACAAATAAGGCATTTCATTTGAAGGGTAAGTCTAAAATGTTGTGAATATTTGTAATTTGATAAACGTAAAATATGTATAAATATCTTTATATATTGTAGCTATATGTAAGTAATGTACATATTTGATGTACATATTGAACGTGAGAAACATTGTGTTTACTGTGTTGGTGTTGGAAACATTGTTTAACGCTAAAAATTGTATTTTCAAAAGGTGCCTATATGGGCCAGGAAAACGGAAAAGTTGTTAATGAAAATACTTTCCTACAAAATGAAAATAAGCACTCGCCACAGCAACAGAAAGTAAACCAATTTCCGGGCTGCCTAAAAAGTTATAAATGCTCCGACTTGTCGTGAATTACAAGTTCTGTTAAATAACGAATACCACATTTGCCCGAAATTTCTCACGGCGTAATTTTTTGGAAGACCGATCAAGACGGTTGACGTAATTATGCACTGTATGTTAATCTGCCACGTAAAAGGAGAGCCGGGAACGAAGTCACGTTGCGGAAAGTCAACAGGTGGGATCCACTGCCAACACCCCCTGCAGTCGTGTCAGTTGGCCGTTGCATGGGAAAAAGTAACGGAAATCAATGTCCTCGTAGCATCGTGACGAGTCGTAATCGAACAGTTTTCACACAATCTATATCAACAAATCAGGACGAATTTAATAATATTTACCTTCGAAAAATCAATAAATTCAATTATGATAAACCTGTTGGCAGTTTGAATCTCTCGATTGCTAGAATTTTGTTCTTTGATTCTTAATAATTGATTTGATTCTTAATAATGAACTAAAGGTATACTTTTAAATAATGAAATTTATTCGCTCAAATATTTAAATAATCATTTAACGTCATTTCAATGCTCCGATTCAATTAAGACTTTAGGTAATTCCCTTCCCATTCTCGGCTTATCTTTAGGGGATTAAAAAATATGTCAACCCTCGATCATTATTGAAGACAATGGAGATTTTAGCAGTTTAAGAAATGAAAATTATTGTCCAATTATTATATGAATAAAAAACTAGCAGGAGATCTCGATCTCCCGAGCTTTGCTATCGCATTACCGCAGTATTCCAGGATTTTGCCGAGCCAAATGTCAAATAGACGTGTCATTAGTTCAATGAATCGGATAGGGTTGTAAACGTGCCTTATCCCCCTCTTGGGCTTCCCCCGCGCGCCACCCCCTCGGAAATGTGTGTGTCGCGTGCCCTTTTGTGCTCCGTTGTACCCCTTTTTTCCCGTGCCTTTTTCCCTATGCCGCCCCTGAGCCACAGTTACGCGCGTGTTAATCGACAATACACGGCCATAAATTATCGGAAACCCTAATAGAGCCGTCGAGATAGACCGAGCGGGATGAGTCCCGCACGCGGAGAGAAGAACCGACAGGGACGAACGCGGGAAACCAAGGACAGAGGGAAAGAGAAGCCCATAGGAAGCCGAAAAAAACAAGCGTCGCGAAAAGTCAAAACCATAACTCACCTTAACTATCGGTCCCAGTTGTATCTACGCCCCTAACGTGTGCTACTGCACGCTAATGTACCTTGTTTGTCGATTCTTTGTGTAAAACGTGCCCACACAAGATTACGGATCATCGTGGAACGGGTTACACGGGAATCAGCGTAAAGCGTTCACCGAAGAATTCAAATACGTAACATTCATTTCACGTTTTGCAGGCTACGTAGTAGCAATTTAAACGATTTAAACCATCGGATTGTACGATTTTTTTCGAAAATACGTACATTTGCATAACACTTAAAATGGGAACTGTGGCTAACTAAAAGAACTTCTCCATATTCACGTTAAATAAACAATTTCTTTTTAAAAAGTAAGGGTGCAATGATGAAATATTTTAATGAACGAATCTTAACCACACAAAATTCTTTAACTGAACCTAATGTTTTGTGATAAAGTCGGCAGACATTTTGCTAATTGTCACGAAAACAAGTCTTGAACAAGATTTTTCAGACACAATCTATGTGCCGTTAAGATGTAAAAATCATAAATGTACAAAACGAGAGCCGCGAGTAACTGGAACGAGTCTTTCAAACGCATACACGCGCAACGACACGTGTACGCAGCACGCCAGTCGATTCTTCGCGCGAATATTATATCTGAGGTTTAGAGGGCCATTCGAATGCGTTTCTATGCATAGTTACCCCCCGTGCGCCCCTCGTAGGCGTGTTAAAACGATTCCCCGCGTGTCCTTCTCTCGCTTTCGGCGGTCCCTGTCCGTGGCGGCGAGTAAAAAAATGATCCGCCGAAGGGAGACAGGGCGCAGATGCCCCTTCTGAAGGGTTGGAGCCCAGGGTGTACCGTTTGTTTGACATCATTATTCCCGCTGCACGCACCAGCTTGCTTCAGCGGCATTCCCTTGTAAAAATGGCTTTGCCGGATTAACGATAACGCCGACGAAACGTACGTGCCGTTTATGGCCGACATTAATCTGGGCTAATGCGCGAAAACCAGCTCGTCCGGAGGAGAAGTGCCCATCGCTCGTCACAATAAGTGCCAATCGAAATCTCCGTTACTACAATGTAGGCAGATTTAACGAAGGAAAAGAATTTCTCACACGATTCTATTGACGATTCGAAAATCCATATACAGGCTGGAAAGTTGAACGTCTTTGAACCTAATGTTTCTCAATTTTAATGAAATATAAACATTTTATTCTTGGGCGACTGTTTATCGTCAAAGATAGCATTATCTACTGAAATTATACTTTTTATAAGTGAAGTTGTTAAAATTATTTCAAGGACAGCTTGGTTTTAAATTTCAGAAATGTTAGCTTACAACATCTTCAATTTTCCACCCTGTATAATTAAGTTACGTGAAGAGGCATAGTATCCATCGATGTACGTGAAAAAGGAACACAATACACGGGGCGCTGATTGATCTTAATATTTCATTAAGAACTAACAAGTTCCTCCCTCTGGCGCGAATTAGCCGTTGCCTCCCTCGTCTACCCGCTGTCGTAAACGGGTCTTTAGCCTCTTAATTAATTTTGAGAAATTAACATTACCGGTAGGACCGACTTAATTGCCAGAGTAAGTTTCGCCACTAAAAGTGTCCCATAAAACTGCGCTTTCATTTCGACCTTCCTTGCCACCCCTTATCAATTGCCCGGCGTGTCCTGCTTCGTGACGTAAAATGCCTCCTGAAAGGCTTAAAGAAAATTTCAATGCTTCAAGTATTTCGGCAATACTCGCTAAAAAATAAGAAGATCATAGAATTTAAAGCTTTTGATGCAAGAAAAATTTGGGTGCAAAGTGACTGCCGGTTGTTGCTGTCCAATTCAACCCCCCTCTGTGTACAGGACTTCCGTAATAACGGATATAAACATTTGCCCAGAACTATCGGACTCCACTTCCGGAGCAGACTACACACTTCCGACTTTTAAACCGCAGATACCATATTACCATAGCATACCGTATTACGTGGAGGGTAGTACGTCGGTTACTACACATTTCTAGTTGGTCGTAACCAATGAATTATTACCTTTAAGCCCGCTTGATACAAATCTTTAACCTTATACATTGAATGTATTTGAAGGAATTTTATCTATGATCATTCATCAATTGCACTTAGCACAGTTAAAACATTATACGATATACGTTACACTATTTTACATGAAAAAGTCGAGAAATTCTGACAAAATCTTCGTTTTTACACAATTTTAGTTGAGTAAAACATTGATTTGGTTAATAAAAATGAGTAGCTACTATCAATTATTACTTTTTATACGGTGAAACGTATCCTCTGGCCGCAACTGACGGTATATTTACGACGCGCTAAAATTACCTCGAAAAATCCTCGTGAAATTATTCGGCAACGTTGCGACAGTTGAAGTTTGACAGTAAACCCCGTTTTAATTACCGCGACATCTGGCTGTCGCGTTACCCTCCGGTCCCTAATCCGGCACTCTCTTAGCCGTCATCGAAAATTCCTGACCATCGCGCACAAGTTACAACCAGATAATTGTCGAGCAGTCAGGCGCATAAACCTCCTCTGATTTCGGAAATGCCTGCTGCCAAGTATAACAGTGAAATTATCGAAACATTCAGGAACAGTATAAACGATCAGGAATGATCAGGAATATGTCGAAGTTAAAATTTCTCTTACTCATTTTCAAGATCTGTAGAATGCGCACGAAATAAGCAATTTGGGATAACATTGAAGATAAAGTCAACTTTAAGTCTAAACTAAACATACGCTATTGCAACAAAAGACTTTAATTCGATGTAATAAGAAACTATGAAATGATACTAAATCGTTGATTCTCTTCTGACACGTTGGTCAAAGAACAAAATTGAGCATTCTGTTATAATGTGCCGTTGGCCACGAAGGTATGCATCTAGTAGGAGTTCTTTTGTTGTTGAAAATGAGCCCGGCTGTGGCTATTTAAAAAGTGATTTTCGGTAGCGTTGAAGGTGAGGTTAATCAGTTTTGGAAAATCTTTTTGTCGCGCGGCCACGTGGCCGCGAGATAAGCAATGCTTTACGATACAATGAAATTCAGAGTGGCACGAGACTGGACGACATGTGACTGCGGTACGTAGATAATCAGAGCTTATTACAGACAGGGGTTAATACTCAACGGCCGACCAGGTGAATCACGCCAGAGTCAAGGGTGCATGACGAGCAGCTCGTGCGGCCGACGATTCACCATTTGCCCCCAACCGCCCCCGTATCCTCGGCAAAGCCTCCCGTTTCACCCGAGACACCTGCCCCTCATTTCGCTACGTGCACGTAATCCTATGCGCACGAGCCGCTACGCTCCCGCAACGATCTTTATCGCGCCCCAAACTCGTAAAGTCCACTACCGAACGAAGATTGTAACTCTGCGCGCAGGGGCAACTGTCTAATTGTTACTGCCTTCTCCATTCGGCCAAAGCGACAGTTTTTTAAAGAACCTTCTGATCCACAAGTCATCAATTTGAGGCTCCCAAGGATGTCAGAAGCATTCGCAAAGTTTATAACTTCGTGAAGAATAAAATTGTGCAATTTATGTTACAGTCTACATGTTTGACAGACAAGTGGGCGAATCATAAACTACTGAAATGAGATACATTTAAATTATAATCACATTCAACGCATACACTTGATCAACGTCTAAGCGTGTTGAGTAGATAAACCGTACACATAGGCACTTCTTTGAGATACTGTAATAAGCGATGCTTACCAGTCTCTCGATCACTTCTATCCTCTGTCGTGTTCTCCCCAAGCATATCCTGAAGTTGAAGAGGTTCTCGAAGGCCCAGAAGAAGCTCTTCACCGGCGGCTATGTCTCGCACCGCCTCGTATAACATCTGCGCACATCGAAGCTCGTATTAATAGGGCCCGATTTGTCATCTCGTTCAGCTGAGATTGGGTGCTTTTCATGATCCTAATCTGTTTAACCAGTATTTTTTCAAGACACTACGTGCAATGTACTCTTCTGGTATCTTGCACTTGAGATACAGGTAATGTATCATTGAATACGTTGTAATGTTCCATAAGTGTCTCGTAAGTTTCGTGAATAACTCTCGAAAGATGCAGCTGACTGACGTACAATCAAAAAACAAAACTCTACTTAACATTGAATGTGTAGTTTTTGAAATGACCACAGTTATAAATGTTCCCATAATTATGAAACTGATATAAGTCGAAATTAAAAAAAAAATGAGTTTATTAGTTATTTCACATCACATTCTTTCAAACTAAATTAATTCAATGTAACTTCATTTTTAATTTTTTTTTACTTGGACCACTATGTAATATTATTACATGAGGATTCTTGCATAAAAATAAATTTTACGATCAAAATAAAGAATTCTAATTTCTAAAATCTCGTTGATCGAACTTCTGTCATTTACTCAACTAGAATACAGTGACTATTTAAATTCCTCTTAACGTAAGTCATTACCTCGGGTATGTATTACGTAGCAACAATGATTCACACGCTTTACAATAATTTCCCTGCATCACGCGTGCTACGATTTACATCGAAACGAGAACCGCCCTACGATGAAGGCACCGTCGAGAAACGATCTTTATGGTGTCGTCGGCATTCTAAAAACGTCATTACGACGGTTTCGCGATGTGCAGGCCGAGTGTCGGAGAAGGACGGAGAACGGGCAAACGGCCATTCCCACAGCGATTGCTCGCCGACGGGGTGAAAGTCAGCGAAACGACCCCGTGGGGTGACTTAATAACCAAACACCCTGTATACGTGTAGCTTAGGGCTCGCCCACAACATCGCGGCTACCATGTGGCACGGTTCACATAGAGACGAAAGGACATAAGTCCACGCTCGACCCCAAATTGACACCGTGACCTCCATCGTTTCCGCTTTTAACGTCTGCCCCGTGGCCAATGAAACGTACGGGGAAGGACGGAGAATGGAGAACAGGACGAATGGTGTCAAAATAAGGGCAATTTCGACATTTGCATAAAACTGCGGAATTTCATGAATTCAATGAAAATGTTGTTTTATCCTATTATTACAAGCTATCCTTTGGATGTAAAAATTTATTTAACAAATTGGTAGGTTCGTGGTTTCATGAGGAAAATCAGCGGTGAAAATCTTGAGACTAGACCTGTTCAAGGTATTAAAGAAAAACTGCATTTATAGAGTTTATGCAATTAAAAGGCTTTTAGAAAGCTACTAATATTGAGTCGTGTAATCCGTTTGGAAACCCTTGCAATGAAAAGCTTTTCGTGTCAGTAATTTCTAATTACCTGTGCATCAATCGACAGAATTATTTGAAAATTTTGATCGTGCAAAAGATATACCGTTGATTTTTGAAAAGGACCGTTGTCTACGTGAATTTTATTCCATTAGGAACTGTCGGCTGAACGGTTCGAACGATTCAAATGGCAACCGGAAACCCATCCAGCTGGGCGCGTATTTCCGAACAAAGAATATCTGTAACTGACGACACGTCGATTTCGAAGGAACCCGCGGAACAGGCATATGCGGAATGAGCTGGAAGTGCGGTTCGGCATCGTCAGCAATTTCTCTTGTTATTTCTATTAAGCGCAACTGTCGATTCGTCGATTGTTCGTCAGTTGCGTATGAATTCGAGTTAATGGGCGCTTAATTGTTCGCGTTCCAGGTAACGAGTTGGTACGGGGCCGATGTAAAGGTAATCGGGAAGAACAATTGGCCGAACGCATATGCTCCACAACGAATGCACAGCCAGCGTAGAGGCCTTTGTCTTTGCTAGCTGGAAAATAGAGAAGCGTAGCACGATCGAAAGTAAAGATCGCCATTGAGATTTACGATATAGATAATTCTTTCGCCGACGAAACCGCCTTATCGGGCCGCCTAATCGACCTGCACGACTCATTGTCTCGGCAACGCTACGAAAGTAGATTATGAAACGAGTGCTCGTCGTTGGCCATTAGATCCTATCTTCCTGTGTCGCTCTCCACTTTATACGCCCCGGACGAGGAATCAGTACTACCGCCCGTTTCAACATTGTTTAATAATATCACGATATAGATCCTATCGCGTGTTTCTATTACCAACGCCGATATGCTGCTCAAAAAGAAGGCACAGCCAGAGATAATACATAAATATTCATTTTTTTCGGCGTATTCGTCTTTCCTTAAACGCCGATAAGAAACTGGTTATCTCCTGTACGTTTGTGGACGATATCATCGTATAGTCTTTTCGCGTGAACTGATATATGTCCGCTTGGTATTTTTTATACCAGGAAAACGAAGGGTATGGCAATAATCAGGCAGATTTGCAAAGTCTGATAAGCGGTTCAAGTATTCTATTTGAGGAAAACGATCGTCCGGCTATAATATCAACGTGGGTCACGTTACCTGTCCGCCAATGAGAAGATGTCGCATATTAACTCCATGTGGACTGTCGATACTTCGAATGTATTTAAGCCAGTTACTCGACTCGCGAGATGCGTCTAGCCATCCTCTTACTCGACTGCCGGGAATGCGAACCTGAGAACAAAGTGCAATTTCGAAATATGAAAGAACTGTCACATTTCAGCCTTCGTAATCTCACAAAACGTTATATTTAGTAAATTACACATTGCTTACATATAAACATTAGGTCACTTTCCTATTACAAATATACTCTCAATTAAAAAATATACAGCTAACCATTTATCTAGAAAAATAAGAATCAAAATTCCAGTATACTTTGAACAATGAAGAATCATCGCACTGAATGCACTGACGTATGATTTTACGATAATTAGCATAAATCGCTATACGCCGATTTCCATAGGAACATTTCCTCGATTTGTCCGCTTGTCAACGTATCGACGAACACATTTTTCTTTGGCCGGGGCATTATGACGGTCGGCGTATTTACACCGTGAGTACGATTACGTCGTAGCACGTGCGGTAAACGGAATGTCAAATGATTTTCCGGGCTCGGCAGTGCACGATCTTTCGGATTCGGAACATTGGGTTTAACGGGCCGTCGCCCACGGGATATCGGCCGACGCATCTGGCCACTCCGGTTTCCTCTACCCAGCATCCCCGGGACCCGGGCTTCTCCCTGCTTTTAGGGCGAGACAAGTGATTTTTTTCAATTGTCTTGCGGTGCCGAACGCCCTGCGTCGCTTGGCCGGCCAAGCGTCTCACCCCGATCCACCGCCGAACCCCACGAGCCCCCTTCCCGCCCCTCCCGGTCGTCCGTTTAAACACATTTTGCACTTCGATCGCAGACCTCGTTGGGCAATCGTTAAAGCGTTATTTGAAAACAGTAACCGCTAACCAACCGGACCCTCTTGACTCGTACGCACCGCTCCGTGCGATTTAACAAAAGTATTCCCTTGCCAAGTGATAGCGGAGTTTAATGCGTTCAATAGGAAACTGTAAAAAAATCTCAGCGGATCTGGTGCATAATGATAAGTATTATTATTTACTTTTACTTTGTTACACGAGATTCTTAAACAATGTTCAACGGGAGAACTGAAGCACCAACGTTATCGAGATTTCAGTATTCCTTTTCCAGCTGGTTCGGTTAATAAGGGCAGACCGTTAAGAATAACGAAAGATTTACTCCTTTGCAGAGCAAAGGAGAAGATAAGGCTTCGGACGAGCGAATTTTCACCGATGGACCATTATCCCGGAGCGTATCAGTGCCGTATCTATGGCGATCGTTCGCCGAGGGTTTCGTGCTTCGCAGGCTCGTACCACCTGCCGGTTGCAAGTGAAACTAAGGTGCCCATAAAAATCAATGAATCTCGCAGGTGGATAAGTGGTCGTCCCGTCATTGTCGTCGCCGGCAGGTACTGTAATCTCCATGCTGACGAGATCCTCCGGGAAAACTTTTCTCGTTTCCCCGGCCACTGATCCGCATACCTCCGCGATAATCCGCGGCTTCGGCAAACCCGCCGAAAACATCGGATCAGCCGGAAGAGACATTTACTTACGCCTCGACACTTCCCCGGCTCTTCGACCGACAGTTTCATTCACGCGAAACTCGCGATTAGGCTCCCCGATGTTTCCCATTCTACAAAACACTGTCCCTCGCCATTATACACGTCACTGTCCTCCGGTGATGCTTTTGCCATCCTTCGAAACCACTCAGCCGTACTACCTGAACTAACAATATTACGAAACCCTACTGGAGTGCTTCTTCATTCAGCTCTCTGCGAATAATTTGGCGAATGGAAATTTAGCAACATTATTATAAAAATGTCCAATTTTATACATTTTACATTTTCTGTTAAGTTACTGTACATAAAGAAAGAGAACAGATTATTAATATACCTACATTTCATTAATCGCAAATCCCTTGAACAGTCAGACGAACCATTAGTTTTGTTCGATAGTAATTTCGTTTATCGAGAATTTGCTTGGATCGAATGATTAAATTTAGCAGTTTATGAAAATACGTCATCTCCATTTGTCATCCAAAACATAAAGGTGTTTGTTTCAGTGAGTGAACGAATGAAAAATAATTCTCCTTGTCCGTGAATGATGTCATAGGAAAATTAGTTCATCCTTTTGAGTTTTCAACATGAAGTCATCGATACTCTTAGAGATGTCCAAGTGGTGTGGCGGAGAAACTCGTAATACCTGACAATACGACAGAACTAAGTGGAACATTCCGCTCCGACAACAATAAAAGAAACCGGGACAGCATGATTCCTCCGTGGTTATAATAGGCATTTTAGCTACCGAGTCTCCTAAGGAGCGTTTTCCGAAGATGGGCACGAACCAGAGGTACGACACAATGGGACTTCTCGGCAGTTGTAACACGACAGATTAGGATCTCTAAGCTCCTCACACCTTCGACAATGATACCATAATTCTCTGCATTTATTGGAGCACCAGCGATCGTATCACTCACTTACATCGATATCTTGCAACTTACATTAGTCTCCAAGAACATTGTCCTAATAAAAATTTTAAGCAATCTCCTGGCGAACCCATAGTGTACTTGTCAAAGCAAAATGCACAAAGTGAAATCTAAGAAATAAAGTACTAAATGTAACAATTTCTTAGGAATGTTCTTGTTGACACGAGTGCAATAAACGTGTCGATTATTCTTCTGTCGCAGAAATGAAGCCGTCAAGTAGTTTAACACGTGTTAGAGCGTGCCTGGACATATGTTTAAAATAAATGTGAGCGATTAGCGGAGGACACAGGTCTTCCTGTCTTCCAGTTGCCGCTCGGGCTGTCCGTTTTCCCGTGCCGGTATTTCGTGACACATCGTTCACGGGCGCTTTTTCGGCTCTTCTCGTGGAAAAAAGGAGACAGTCCGTGGCGAAAAAGGACAGATTCGTCACCGCCTTTAACCTCCCAGCGGGACGTTTCGTCTCTTTGCCGGAGGACGAGCGCGGACATGTGCTAACAATTCGTCCGACAGATTTGTCTGCCCATGAATCTCCTTCATTCCCATAATCGTGCCTCGCCGTTCTTTGACGAATGAACGGCCAAGCTAATGCCCGAGGACCCTACTGTTGCCAGCACGACACGTCTTAATGCACAGAAATTCACGAAATCAGGGGATACACGTATCGAGATGTCGTCCGAAAAATTGTTGTAAAAAATATTGTACTCGGCGGGATACGGAATTTGCAATAACACGAGATTAAGAGTATTTGGAATATTTTTAAGAATACCCTCTGCATTATCTTTTTAACTTTAAGTTAATTCAATTTCACGATTTATATACATAAAATAGAAAGGCCAGTAGTTTAAGCTAGTAAGCTAACAATACAAAAAGTAATAAAAATGGCAAATTTCCCGGACAAACAGGTTTCTTTTAAAAACATATTTGGATGCCATAAATTTGTGGCTGTGTTATACTAGGATTTTATACGTTCAAACGGTTCATAAAATTTGTTATAAAAATGTTGAGTCATCGCTCTGGGTAGTTCGACAGGGCAAAAGAGACCGTTGGCTAATTGAGCGATGTTTAAAGAATAATAGGAGTGCTGCATTGGGTGGAAAAATAGGAAGAGAAACCGGAGCGGAGTGGCAGGATGCATTCTCGGATGAGCCTATGGAAGACAGCGCGGTGAGGAGGATCCTCGCTGGTCTCTCGGCATGGGGTTTCGCAAGGACAGACCATAGCGGCACAAAACACGCGTTCGCCCGCCCTTTGTAACCTCACACCTCCAACAAAACCGAGCCGACCAAGGGTTTTCCCGTGCTCGGGCTTTGCCGGGAAACAGTCCGAAAGGAGGCGACAGAGCGCACCGTGTCCGTGTGAATGGTCCCCCATAATCGCTGACGTTCCGCCGGTCCACGGGGTTTGCGATCGGTGCCTTGCGGCCGGATAATACCGGACAGACGGCCCCCGTCGATCGTCATCTCCGGGCCGATACATTGGAGAGCTTTCCCGAGGAACGTCAAAGAACGTGGGCCGCGCGTACCCCCGGACGGAACGTGTCCATTCAGCAAATTAAGATGTACGTCCCCGCCGTGCGAGATCTATACCTGCCTCGACTTATCGATCCTCTCACGGATCCCTCGACGATCGGTCGCATCCAATCACCGGGATTCCCGTGTCAGCGGAGACGCTTAGCGACGATTAAAGGACGCACGGACTAATGGATTCCACATTTATAAACTTCCACGGGGATTTATGAATAATTCACGAAGGAAGCTCGCAGAGTAGAGAATGGAAAGTGTCGTCGGGACGCGAAAGCAAAGGCCCGGCAAGTTATGAATAAAGCGGATCGATGCCGAGATGATAGCCCCGCGATGGCCGACGCAAAAATGCTTTTAGCCGACATGCCCTGTCCTCCCCCGCGCCTCACCCCTTCCCCACACTCTCTTTCTCTCTCTTTGCCGAGCCATGGAGGAAATCCATCTCGGAACTTGGACGATCCGACGGCGTGAACCTTGTTTTTCCACCGTTAAAACGATCCCCCGGATGGTTGTGAGGGAATTAACGATTTTTAGAACTCAACAGAGATTAGAAATTATCACACAAATAATTCACACAAATCCAGTCGTATTGGTCATTACAAGTTTGTCCCTTAAATATTTTCATTGTAATTCCATTATCCAGTGAGATCTTCCGTGATAACGCGTGAAAGGAATTGCAATTTGACGAACGTAAGAGCAAATGATCTGCACATGTTTGTTCGTAATCCGTTGTACAATGCAACATCATGCGTGGATCATCGTGAGGGTCGAGTTGCCAGTGCGACAGGACAACATAATGTCCGTATGACGTTACAATGGCGTATCGAATGCCGTTCTCATCCCCCCCGAGACAGAGACGGATAATGGCGAAAAGGAGAAGGGAATTCGAGGGAGAGGAAAACACGGAGCAACGAGGACGAAAGGAAGGAGAGGGAAACGTCGACGTTGCAAGTGCACGTTGTACAGTGGCGAATTTCCCAGCAACCGCCATTCTTCCTCTCATTGCCGCTCGGGCCTTAGCATTGTGTTTTCCGTAATTTCACGAAATTCACTGGGCGACGCGGGGGGCCAGCGAAACGGTCAATTATCAACCCCTAAATAACAGGACTGTTTACGATTCTGCGAGTGGTATATTTCTGAGCGCAAGCCCCTTCCCTTCCCCCGCCTTACAAGGAAACGTTGCGAAGTGACCGCCTCCGATTTTCTTATGCTTGTGATATGTTATAGTCCATCCAAATCTAAGAGACACGTATTTTTTTATATGTGCTCTTAAACGGATTTAAGGGGTGAAATTCACCCTCAAAGTTGAGCGTGTAAAGCGGTGTTTGTGTAGTTTTACATAGAAGGAGTGTCTCTATCGCCACCAAACCAACTTTAAAACATTCCTCACGTGAAATGATGAAATTCACATATCCATCTTTCTATGCACCCTTATTGCAAGGGGATGAACCATCCTCTGAAAATTTTCATTTCAATATAAAAAAAAAACTAATTATCCGATTTTAGTGAAACAAAAACCAAATTGTAGAGCGAGGAAAAACAAAGGTGACCAGTTTTTGTATTTTTCGAAAAAAACAATTTTTAAGAGGAAAAACACGTCTTCAACTATAAGTCTGTTCTCCTAATGTTAAAATCATTCTGATTAGTTTTAATTGCCGGAGACCTCTTATACACTCACCTATATACCTGAAAACAAGACATCATTACATTCAGGCTTGTCTTTGTTGTTTTTCTTGTGATTCACTGTCCCTGCATGTGCCGCATATACACGTAAATATTAAAGTATACTGTTATTGTTCAGGTATTTTAATTTATTTTATTTTGGGCATTATCAAGGTGTAATATACACTTCTTTAGTTAATATATTTTGGTTTGCTGTATTTAAAAGAAGTTAAAGCGCACTGTGCGGTAATGTAATACCTGACTGCATACATACTTGGTTGGTGTGCTAGAATCGCCGTTAGAATATATATAGATATTAATAATCGGCAATTGTCGATGCAACAAATTTATACATTTATAATACAATTTATAGAAAATGTATAATCTCTCCGTTTTCGAAGGATGGTAATAGCCTCCTTCATTATTTCAATATTCTATTAATATTAACCTTCTGTATAGCCCTTAAGTGAACGATTATTTACAACGCTATCGAGTGTGTATCAGTATTGCCTGTGGGCAATTTTGTAAGTGGGTTAGAGTGAGTTAAAGTGGTTCCCACTTCTGAAGCTCATTTCTGGTATGTTGAAATAATTTAATTTGATGTTATAAAAGTTGCTTTAATGTTTCTAATATGTATTTACTTACAAAGCACTTAAAGATAGGTTTGGAAACGTTTTTATTCCAATCATTGGTCAGATGAACGTTCTTTTGACAGATTCATGGAGTGGACATTGCCCACAAGTTATTAGCCAACTTTCCCTAATTGATAAGCAAATCATCCCAATGATTATACCAAAGGGCACAGCTGGAAAAATTCAGCCACTTTTCGTTTTCGGATTGAAAATATGGATGAATTATGTTAGACACTTTTCAGACAGTGTCATGTTCCGTGATTACGACATAAACTTACACTTGAGAAACAACACAATAAAATTACAATCCCTTGTTCATAACCAGTTATCATCTCCAAGGTATCAAAATTTGTTCCGATATTCTTGATTCAAAAGTGAATACATAGAAAAACGACCAGAAAATTTCGAAAATCCGGTCAAATTTGCTTTTCAAACGTTTTCGCTATCGCAATGTGCACGAATATCGCTGTAGTAAGATGTTCTTGGTATAAAAAATCGCTGTGTTTTAAACATGTTTTCACAGAATATCACCATTCCTCATTGTCAGAATACAGACATTAGTTTCATAAGAGAGAAAATGGAATTTCAACGAATATAATGACAATATAAAAAAAACTTTTAATGTAAGAATGTATATTTATACATATGTTTTTTATTGAATAATTGAAATATAGACGTGTATTTACAAATAATTAATAACAAAATTAACGATTAAAGACATTAATTGTGGTTATTATATTCATGAGAAAAGTAATAGTCCGCTTTTCCTCACTTACAATCAGGCAGTATTGATACAGACTCGAAAACATTGTAAATAATCGTTCACTTAAAGGCTATACAAAAGGTATTAAAGGGCATCATAAAGAGACACCGAGATAAATATGTCAGTGAGGACCTTCTTTACTCATCTGCGCATTACGTATAAAATTTTTTTTAGAAACAGCAAACCAAAAATGTATTAACTACAGAAGTGTATATTAAACCTTGATAATGCCTGAAATAAAATAAATTATAATACTTAAAAAAAAAATAGTATACTTTAATACTTACGTGTATATGCGGCGTATGCAGGGACAATGAATCACAAGAAAAACAATAAAGACAAGCCTGAATGTAATGATGTCTTGTTTTCAGGTATATAGGTGAGTGTATAAGAGGTCTCCGGCAATTAAAACTAATCAGAATGATTTTAACATTAGGAGAACAGACTTATAGTTGAAGACGTGTTTTTCCTCTTAAAAATTGTTTTTTTCGAAAAATACAAAAACTGGTCACCTTTGTTTTTCCTCGCTCTACAATTTGGTTTTTGTTTCACTAAAATCGGATAATTAGTTTTTTTTTTATATTGAAATGAAAATTTTCAGAGGATGGTTCACCCCCTTGCAATAAGGGTGCATAGAAAGATGGATATGTGAATTTCATCATTTCACGTGAGGAATGTTTTAAAGTTGGTTTGGTGGCGATAGAGACACTCCTTCTATGTAAAACTACACAAACACCGCTTTACACGCTCAACTTTGAGGGTGAATTTCACCCCTTAAATCCGTTTAAGAGCACATATAAAAAAATACGTGTCTCTTAGATTTGGATGGACTATAACATATCACAAGCATAAGAAAATCGGAGGCGGTCACTTCGCAACGTTTCCTTGTTAGTCAGCATTAGGCGTGGCAACATCTTTGCTTAATTTCCCCGAGATTTCGTACGGGGCTGATGACGAAGGTGGAAGGGTATCCCGACGAAAAAATGGGACTCAATCTCAAGGAAATACACGGTCCACTTTGGGAGGGCCAAAGGGAAACAACGAACGTGAGGGAGAAAGTAAAATTAGAATGGAATAAATCAGAGTCTGCGGAATACAATAATGATGCACTATCAGAATAATTAAAATGACAATTAATTCTCGATAATTTATCAAAGGAATTCGCCATAAGTATCATTGATTTGATCATTTGAGATTCATAATTGACCGATCGCATTCTTGTACAAGTTACGTATTTTCCACTGAGTCTTATTAGTGCTAAAAGGGAATAATGAGGGAGAAATGGAAGAAAAGTGAGAAACCCATGAGAGGGAAAGAAGGACAGGAAAGTAGGGGCTAGTGCGTAGTTGCCTGCTATGTAGACGGTTCCTGGCAGTCTTAATTAATGCTTAATTAATCCCCAAGCAATCGGTTATAGCCCGAGCGGAGGTGCCTTGCGAGCTTCTCAATGTGGCGCCGATCTGACTTGGGAAAATTACTAGGGCGTCACTGCCGTAAATTTCAGCAACGCGCGGGACAACGCGGCACATTCCTAGACGAGATCTCGTAGATTACGTGTTAATTGGATTAATGATTTCTCCACTCTCCGGCAATTGAAACGCCACTGACGCGTTAATGAAGGTAGTTGAGGGAATCAATACGCTCCGCCACTGTGCATTTAAACCTCTATCGGAAGAACGAAAAGCTCTCGGTAAATGCCAAAAGATTTTCACCCAAGTCCACAGAATCCACGTTTTTAAGTGCACTTTGCAAGAAACATTAATAAGCAATCTTCTAAAAAATCTCAACGACGATGACGTGAAACGTTTTATTGCTCAACTGACAAAAGTATTACGTGTTCGAATTTCAAAATTTCCTTGTAAAGAACAATGTCCTAAGAGTAGATGGAAAAGAATCGCATGCACATTTACAAATTCTGCGTAGATGGTAACGAAAAGGTACACGAAATCTTGACAAGGAACTTGGATTATCTATGAAATTGGATTATCCTGTTGAAGGTCCGTGAGAAGCCAGCTTTCCGTAATACGTGGAAAGCGTGGAAAGTATATACGAATCACCATTGGCGAGGCCGAAATAGCGTGACACACGTGCGGGTGAGTTAGATCGGCAGGGCGATAGACGATTTTTGCCCCGATATACACGTACCTACGTGTATATACGATACTCCGATTGTACTTGACCCACTTGACTCGTGCCGGGAAAGTAATGCAAGTAATGACATGACGAGCGGTGCCCTTCGACCCGTGTCTAACGCGCAGCAGATGCCACCGCCGACGCACGCGGGCGCAGAATTTGCCCCCCCTTTCATCTTTCTAAGGGAAGCTACCCTCGCCGTATCTAGCGGTATAAATTATATCGGAGTCGCGTCACTGCCAGCCCCTTATATGATCGATCATTAGAGAGCCCGCTCTGCCAGAAAATTTGCCAAAATTTCCCGATACACACGGACAGACCGGGAGACAGACACGAGCGACAAGGAGGGGAACTAAGACGAGGGAGAAAGAGAGACGGAGAGGGGGGGGGGGAGTGAACGGTTTCGACCGACTGACCGAACCAAAGACCCTCCCATGCGAATCCCGTGCTCCTTCGATTTCTCTTATGAAAAACAAGAATAATGATCCTTCTGAATGCCCACGAGCCAGTTTCCAGATCCTAAAGTTAATGGCGCTTCTAATCCCCCGGAAGAAATCTTATCGTAAAGCAGATACCCTGCCGGAATAACGGCATTCAATTTATCAATAATTCATGTCGAGGATTCTCAAAGACAAAGACTTATTTTTACGTAATTGCAAATCTATTGAATTTTTTGGACAATCCAATTATTCGTAAGGAAACAGCAGAGTTCGGTATACATTGTTATTTTTCTTAATCCGTTAGAATACTTACAATTATTAATTGTCTAGTTTGATTCGTGCAGTGTGCAATTGTTGGTTCTTAGTGACAAGCAATTTTCAGTGTTAAATTTCTCTTCTGTAGATTGGTTAGTCTCCCGATTTCCATCGATTATTCGTGTAAACTCAATATAAAAGACTTCCATTTCTCGGAAGCATCGAATTGTCGTTCGTAGGACTGGATTACGCTGTCGTGTGCGTCTTGGAGGCTATCGCGAGGAAACCGGTGGAACAATTAAGTCAACGCACGGGTTGGCATAGAGAGTGGACGGACTAGCGGGGGTCGGTGTGATTTATGCAGAGCAATAGTCGAGTACGCACTCACGAAACGCGCCTAGGGGCTATACCAGCGTATTTCCTGTGTATATTGAACTTAACTACTCTCCCTGTGCCGGACCAGATTAGTTCGGTCATTGTACCGAGGCCTGTGCGCTCGTATGCACACAATCTGTCAACTCGAAACGTACACGGATCCTGCCGATTCGGGCTAAGTCGACAAACGTGCGAAACTGCGCCGATATCCCACGATTTCGTCAATTTTCTCTGTCAATTCTGCTCGTCAGTAAGTACCTTACGGGCACATTAGTCAAACATTTTTATCCCCTTGCGGACAGTAAAGTGACCGTGGTCGACGGCTCATGGGATCACATGAGAAGCATAATAAGACCATGGTGGTCGTTAAAAAAACTGATAAGAATAGGCAGGTAAAAAATATAATCCGGTATTCCATCAACTTTTCATGTGACATGTCAACCAATAAATGTAATACGTGCATATCGATCATCCAGGTGATGACAATCGTTGGGAATATGATAATGAAAAAAAAATAGATGCAACAGGGTGATTCTTACAAAAAATGATGTACACTAGTATAATTAAATATGCAATACTGAAATATAAACGTTATGCTCCTTAAATAAAATACATTTAATGTCTTCGAGAAATTAATTATGTTTCTGATTATTATATTCTGCGTCATTGCAGGTTATTTATTATTTAAACATGACTGCGATCTGAAGAATTTTTAAAACACCTTGTACGAATAATTACTTGGTTAAACCTTAAAAATTCATCCAATTCATTGACAGTAAAATTGGGGTAAGGATTTTGAATGCGGGGACTCTGAACGGCAAGTTTTGCCATAACAAAAGGATAAGTTGTGCGTTGCTTTCAGGTACGTATCGACGGTTCGAGGGACCCTATACCTTCGAGGGGAGGGGGAGGGTGGAGATATTTCGGCGAAGGCCAGCAGGGACAGCGAGAACGAGACAATCGTGGCGGCAGATCAAAAGGCCACGATTGTTTCCCGTAAATTATAACCGTGAGGCACTTACTCGACTTCTCGTTATGAGTTGCGAACAAGTTCAATTAAGTCCAGGCCCGCGAAGACGAGGAACGGCTTCCTACACACGCAGGAGACCTTACGCGTATCCGCAGTTAGCGCCATCGACCCCCGCCCCCCTCCCCGAAGGCAGAAGAAGGGCCGAGGAAGGGAAAATCGGGGAACGAAGGGTGAGATCGCTCCGGGACCGTCGTCCGTCGACACGACGAGCCCGAGAGGACGATTCTCGGCCCTACTATATGTACGGGCCACCCTGGCTGCCCTGACAATTCGGCAACACGTGTCTGTTATGTCTATTATCGGCAGATAGCGGGGTAACGAGCGCAGACGATTTATCACCCTTCGTGGCGCTCGAGAAACGAGAGATGGACCGACGCTACGACGGGGTGTAAAGCGAGAGAGAATCGTCCCCCCCGATACTACACTTCGCACCATATATCACGGGAAATACGTACTCCGGGAAGAACGTTCCAAGGACGAAATTTATCGGGCAACATAAACCAACGTGACGTGAGGAAAATCTTTTTTTTCCAACTGATAATGTGCCTTAACTACGCACGAGAGAAATAAAGCAGCTTCGTTTTAAAACAACACATCGTGTCGCTGCTTCAAGCAAATAAATCGTTAACGTGAAATGTAATAAAATGATTTAACGGTAATAGTACAAAGAATTCCGGATATAGAAAGTTATTAAGTACAGAATAAGTAGAGTATGTTTCATAAATTAATGGGTAATTTTATTGCCATTCTCAGTATTGAAATTATAAAGAAATAGATGTAATTTTTTCTAGAGCTACGCTTAACGCCCGTCAAGGCGGATAGATTGATGTAAACTGCCTCGCATTATGCAACACAATGAAACGTTTTGTAGACAGCATTCACAGAGGCAAAGGGTTGCCGAACTCGTCGTCGTTCGAGGCAAGTAAATTTAAATGTCAAAATATACGCGTTAACGGCACGGGACGTACAAAAGGTATATCATATCTTTATTAACATAATGTGGGAAGGAACGATCGCGAGGCAAACCCGAGCAGAGAGACCTGTCAATCAAAAACTCGATCCCAAGAAAAGGGCTAGTTAGCCAACGACTGCCCTTCTGCGTATATCCTCATCTACCTTAACCCCCTCTCTCCCTCCTCTCCCCTCTCTCTTGAATATACTGTGTGTTAACTATTTTCAGATACAGGATTGTAAGTGTGCATTTTCCATGAAGAAAACGATACCCATTTTCATATTGCAGTTTATTAATGAATAAAATTGTACTTTAATGATCATTGCGCTTGAAAAATTGGCTATCTGTTAATTGAAACTAGCGATTTCTTTATTCCTATTTTATAAGGTTTAACGTAGGAGCCTGTGCAACAGTGACTTTACCTAACACCCGTAAAACTGGGTAATTAAACATCAATTTAGTACTTCACTCCGTGGAATTTTGATATACCAGTTTATCGGGGTATTTAAATTCATTGGCACTGCGAGTGTGTAGAATTCGCCGATTGGCTGGGAAAGCATGGTAGTCTGGTGCGCGACTGGTGCAGTTCTTTTTTGACCGGTGAGATTCGCATAGATGATGACCGTCGGGGATCCTTTTGACATTCGGACCGTGTCCGACGTGTGACAGGTCGAACAATGACGGATATCCCTGCGTCACTGATTGTCACTTGTTTCCTGCCGATTCTGTCCACCGTGTAGAGCTCAATCGACCCCCCTCCCCCCTCCTCTCACCGCGCCTTTTCCCAGACAGGACCGTTCGCCGTTTCTTTCGATGATTTGACATTCAACTACGGGAAATACGCCGTCGTAACCCTACGCCTTGAGAACCGTCCGCGGTGCACTTGGTGACCTCTCGAATACCGAAGTAGCTGACGTAGGCACAAGTACGAGCACAGTGCCAATTCAACAGGTAAAGTAGTAGCCCTTGTTGCACTTTCCGTACAATGGGACAATTAAATCGGCCACTTTTTCAACGAAACTTTCGCAAAACTTGCAAACATTCACGAGATAATAGTAATACAAATTTCGACGTACCAGGGTTTTAGTCAGTTCCTTGCTTTCGTCCTGATGAGTTTCTATTTTTTTAACGGATCAGAGTTGGCAGAAGTTCATGAACAAGGTGCTAGGTAATCATTGGGACAACAATATTAATGCAATCTACTACATCCGTCCTTATTTCTGTAAGCTTTAGGTAGGATCATCAAATGAATCCGCAGCTGTTTGTCGTCTTAAGACTCTTGAGAACGACATACTGACCTTCCTCGTATCGATTTGACGTATGAATGCCACGAGGAAATGGCTGTCGATGCACTCACGTTGCACCGCGAGGGTTAATAAGAACGTCGCATGTACGTGTAACGGAGCATAGAGAAGGGGGCAGAAAGAAGGGACTGGAGAGCGAGGTGGTCGCGTAATATAGGTGCATTGTCGAATCACTTCCGGGGCTTGACCTCGAGGAACGCCCAGCTTACCGACCGCCCTGGACAATGTCCACGAATAATGGGCACGGCGTTGTCCATTGTCCGACGACTACGGCGGAGACGTTGATTGTCTAGAATGTACGTACTTCCAGATCGCCCACCGTATGGAAAGTGTGCGAGCGAGAGAGACTAGCTTAACGGACTTAATAATGCCGACAATGCGCAGCTCGCCACCACCTCCAATCCTTCAAGGACCTAACCAGAGGTGGGCGTCTATCGAATCGTTAACATTAATGGGCGTGAACACAGCCGCGCATGTCTTTTCATATGCAACTACCTCCTACAGACGGATCGTGTTGAGGAAACAGAATCCTCGGGGGTCCCTCCAAAATATCGTATTCATTTCTTACTACGTTATAGGACCAGCTTATATTCGCTGATGAAATCTTTAACCATTTACAAACTGTAGGTACATGTCTATACGAACGTATTGATAATGCTACGATCACGGTAGTTTTATTAATCTTTTGATTATTGAATGTAGGACGAAATATCTGCAACATCGAATACGAATTTCCTCCTACAGACGGATCGTGTTGAGGAAACAGAATCCTCGGGGGTCCCTCCAAAATATCGTGTTCATTTCTTACTACGTTATAGGACCAGCTTATATTCGCTGATGAAATCTTTAACTATTTACAAACTGTAGGTACATGTCTATACAAACGTATTAATAATGCTAGGATCACGGTAATTTTATTAATCGTAGTGGTCATTGAAAGTAGAACGAAATATCTACGACATCGAAGACGAATTTCTCGTACAAGAAACTGTAGAGAATTATGACATGATCTTTGATCCTTCACTGTCAACGCCGCATGACACTGTCGTGAAATTCGTTGCGCGATTCAGTGATTTAATCAAAGGTTACTCGCTCCCCCCCGGCTCGGTCAACGATATAACGTGGGCTGAGGACATTGAGGGAACTGGATGGCTCTCGTGCGGTCGACGATGGCACACTTTGTCGACGTTCTCCATTTATATGATTTGTCAGTGGCATACGTCGCTAATAGCGAGGCTTTCCGGCCGATTTAGCGAAAAAGTGCTCTGCATGAGCGACGACGCGCGTGTGCTCGCTTCAGTATGAAAAACAAGCGATCCTTTTTTCTCTCCTCTCCTCCTGCGATCGCTTCAAGCGCTGACCGACCTCCAATCCCGCTCGAGAAACATCACGGAGCGAGGGGTGTACGGCATTCGCACGGAAAAAACGCTTCCAATATGTCCCGGGGAAAGACAGAAATCGAGGAGCGAATAAGTACAAACTATGCAACGAGAAACTTAGAAAATGTGTAAACCGAAACTTTGCCAATGTATCGGCACAGTTTCACTTTCCCTGTAGACAATGTCTTCCCTTACAAAGTCAAAAAACTGAAGTTTGGAGAACAGTACAACTGAACGATTAGGGATACACAAACAACGTTGCGAGATATTGATACATGCGAATCGTTAATAGTTTTATACTATTTCGCCGTGAAACTGACTGATCCAGTAGAATAAACCCATATGATTGATCATTTGGCGTGAGTACTCGAGTTCATTCGGCAAATTGGACGCTACCCCCGGAGGTTTGGGGTCTCACGGGCCAGTGAGCTAAGCCTAAGATTGGTTTAGTTGCCACGGTGGCACGCCACGTCCTCGCGTCATCCGGCGGATCACGCATCCGGAAAGAGCACCCCTATCCCCCGTCCCGTTCCCTCCCTTCGCCGAACCCGCGACGATTTTCCACAATTTTCCGGCTACCCCGACGCGGAGGATTCGACGAGGAAAAAAAACGAGGCGCAAAGCTCGCAGCAGGTGGGGTAATACCGATACCCCAAACCTATCCGTAAGAATTCCAATCCCAACGATCCCTTCGATACCCCCTCCCCCCTTTCACCCTTCCCACTCTCTTCTATCCCGGACGTGTAGGTATACGCGGTGAATAAACATCCGCGAATTCGGGGCGAATTTTTGGTTTCGTTACATTTTTCTGTTCTGTCCTTCCCCACTCTCTCTCTCTCCCTCTCTCACATTCTGAACGGTACAATACGGACTCGTCGTGTTTCCTCGAGAATGTGAGAAAAGGATTAGGACCCGGGGATAATGCGTGAACCGTCCGCAAAGGGGTGCTCTCCTCTTTTTTTTTTGTTGTAAGACAGGCACTTTCTCGAATCCCAGAAACGGATCTCAGGCCAGGATAACTGTCCCTAACAAATCGTTACTCCTATAAAATTTCAATCGACCGACGAAGTTTATCTGTGCGTTACATATGAAAGTAATAATTGTAAATGTAGGTTCTTTACAGTTTACGATAATGTGACCCAAACAAAGGTCCTTCTGATATTTAGCAAAATTATGTTAGGCGAAAATAATTGAAACCAATGTATTCCAATTGGCTTTTAACATTCACTGTCTTGTACAAATCTTTGGAGAAATTGAAACAATTTTGACACTTACGTGCAATTTTTGAGAAAAAAATCTTTTAATTCCTTCGACGTCTCATTATCTTTAAAATTGCAAAGTACGTTAATTCAATAACTTCTTTAAGTAGGAACCTTTGAATCAGAATAAAACGTCAGCTTGACCACATTACTCGATTATTTTCTAATCCTTAAACAATTCCCCTTGGATGGCTAAAATCGTCATTTTTACGGATCGTCGTTCACGCGAAGAATGTGAGAGAGGCGGATATAAGCCGTGGTGTTCCCTCTTCTGCAGTCGCGCTGGAGTTTGCGCGCGTGGGCTTGATAGATCGGTCGACGAAACGAAGGGGTAGTTTGGCTTTAATCGATCCTGTAATCGCCGGCCGACAGTTGGCTCGGCTGCCTTTTTGCCGGCAGTTTAGATGGATGGCGCCATTTACATTTTGTCAGTGCGACATGCGCTCGCCTCGCGCTATCATATCTATCAAGCCGGCTAGGTGGTCGTTTACCGGCATCGCCCTGGCCCGGCAAACCACCCCCCAACTAGCTTTTTCCAACGGTCATCGCCGAATTTCTCACGAGCACCGACGAAATATATTTTCAAGCTAATTTCACAGTCGTGTAAATTCTCGGCCATCGTCATATCTCCGGTATCGTTAGTGAAACTGGACAAATCGTGGCAATAACGTAATGGACGGAGAAATACTTATCGTCCTGTTTTTTTACTCTCTCATTTTAATCTTGGCGTATTCTTAAACTGGGCTGATTCGAAAGATACAGCGAAAACATTCGCACGATTTTATCTCAAGTTTTTGCCAGTTTTAATAAAAATTTTCATGAACACGGCTTGACTGAATTTCCGAGTCAGTTTGTTAGATATAAAACCCCTTGTCACATGACGATTATTCATAACAGGTTTAGTACATTGTTTCTATTTCAAAAATAATAAAATAGCAAATTCGATAGATCATTGAATTCCGCTCTACTGCACGAATATCATTACCAGACCCCAGAAAAGTTATACTAGACTTTTGTTCATACAATTTTTCGTAATGAACACGACGATCTGTAAAGTTCCGCGCGATCACACAAGAAATTGAGTCCGCAGGAAATGGAGAATAAAGATCTGTGGATCTGTGGGGTGCAGCGGTGAAATCCGTGACTTTGTGCCGCGATTTCACAGTCGACTTAAGGATACGCGACTGACGCGACGTGGACGTTCGCGCGAGGACGAAAGGAATTCGGAACCTCGGGTAGGATTGGCTCTCGAGAAAGACGAGACCCATTGGAGGCAGGCCAATTGACAGATCTGTCAACGTGGATGACACCTTCGACGAACGTACCGACCAGGTGGCCGCTGTCGAAGCGAGGATACAATTCTGTCTGTCCGTTCGTCTCTCTTCCTCTGTCTCTCATCTCATTCCGCTCTTTCCCTCCCTATCTCCCTCTCTCTCCGTCTTTCCTTGGCATCTGCCGGATAATACCGGGGATTATGGCAGTAGGATACGAAACTCACTGACATTGGCTCAGAGACGGAGACGGGCATTTCTCTCTACCATCAGCCAGCACCATAAACAGATCGATCATCTTTCAAACGGTTCGACGAGAACCCCCAATGAGATGATACCGGATAAGAAACGCGTGTGAATCTCGGCTTTTTTACTCGAGCTACGCGCAACGTCTCTAATTCTCTCATCGAAGATTCCCGCGAAATGGAATATGAGAAAATGTCGTACAAACAGCTGTACATGGTTTTTACATGATTATTAACGTACAGTCACGTGTGAAAATGAAATTTTAAAGCTCCCTTTTTACGTCATGTATTGAAGTTCACGTAAGTAAACGAATTAATAAACCAGACCGGCGAGCTTGAACAAATGTTCTGTGGAAAACATGGAAAAGTCTTTTGTCACCAGTCGCATTATCGGGAAAATTCCAATCGTTTGAAAAAGTCAAAGGTCGTACATTCAAGCATCGACCTTATTACCTTTATAGCTCTGTGTTTAAAATAAACCACAGGGAAAAATGAAACTTATAGGTGACGGGTAGATCACAGAAGATTAGGACGAATGACTATCGTCGAAGTAAGAGGGATAATGTATTACGTTAAAATGGAAATAAGAGTTGCAAATCTCACCTCCCACGCGTAACGGTGATCGAAAGGTTCGCTCGCCCATTTGCCTAGGAACGGGCCGAACCTTGCGCCCCTCGGGATATCTTTTCGGGCACGAACCCGCGGACCACCGCCGGGTGCTGTTCCGCCAACCTCGATTTCCGGCACCGGAGATACCCATTCCTCGGCGGGCTGCTTCTTTTGCTTCTCCTTTATCGGCTCTTCCAAACAGGCTACGCAAATAACGTAAATGACGGCCAACGTTCCACAGGAAGAACGGCACACGCAAGGTAGTTCATAATGTGCCAAATATTATTTAAATAGTCGCGAGATATTAACCAAATAATGTATGGGTGTATATATAATTATATAGCACTATTCACACGGCGAGAATAGAATAAAAGAATATGTTTTATGAAAAATAGTGACTAACGTTTGAAGAAACGATGCAAGATCGCAGTCTTTATTAGCTTATTAAAAATTAAGTGTAATATTCCTCAATGAAATTTGCTAATTTAAAGATAGTGTAAATGCAGAAAAAACCAAAGATAAGCAAAGTCACATATGTGTAATTATCTTCTGTTTTCCAAACAAAATTCTAGTTTTGTGGAGTATAATATCGGTTAATATTAGTTAAAAATATTCGATACTATAACACTCTTTGAAAAGACATCGCTTATGCACGTTTATCAATTTTTATGTAGACTTGTATTTTGAATGACTTACGATGATTATCCCTGTATGAGTCTCGTGATACCGCATAGTCCCTTTCGCTTTGATTGTCGGCGTAATCCCATGTACTTTCGCCGACACCACCACCGCCGGAAGTTGCTCCGCCGCCCGAAGTCGAATTGTCTTCGTCGGTACTTTCTGTAACATGCATGCGCAAAAACCCAAAGTCAGGTAAAATAGCTAAACAATGAAATCATTCGTCTACAGTAAACCAATTCTTACTGTATTCCCAGCACTTTATTGAAACACGTTTATTCGACCAAAGTGTATATTTTATTTCCGTCAATTTTAATCGAGCAAATCTGTGTAACTCAATTATTCGCTTATTCAGCGCAAAAAAGAAATCCAATATAAAGCGGTTTGATTTAATGGACCTTTGGTATTAAATTTTAATGGGAATATGTATTAACCGTCGCGAATAAACCAACTGAACCGAATTGAATATATGTATTTTATTATAATACACCAACTGGTGGATTTTATCACTTCATATATTATTAATAATGAAATGAAAATTTGCGTATCACAAAAGGATAAAAGCCTCGTTGCACTATTTACATTAGCTTCGTACGTTTAAATGAAAACCGGACTACTGAATCCTCTGTATGTGCAGTTCCGACAAAACAAAAGATAAATACTTCGTTTCGTAAAAGTGCGCACGCGCAGTGGCAACAATATTCCGCCTATTCGATGAAATCGTAGTGCTTCCCGCTTTATAAGGACACCCGTATGAAATGATTGGAAGCGCATTTCGTCGCGGACGATCGATCTGCCCACCGTGATATTTCGCCGACAATCATCGACGATCCAGAAAGGTCAAACCGCTCGGCACGGATCTGGCGCACGTCTATGGCGGAAGAGAAAATTCAATTTACCGGGAGAAATTCGTGCGTAGAAGGACGACGGACGTTGAAGGGTGAAACGGCGCGAGTTCTCGTTTCTGCGTAGAGTGGTACTCACGGCCTCGGGGATTTCCAGTTGAGAGTTAAACTCAAGGGGATTTAAAGCAGTAAAGGTCACACGGCGGACCACACCTGATCATTCAAAAACGAAGTAACGAGACCACTAGACCCCCGGGGTAATCGCTTTTGTGACCGCCGGTTTACCATTCGCTCGAGAGAAATTATCGACCTCAGTTCTGCGCGCCGTAAGCAGGAAACGTAATCGCGCTCATGATGAATTATTGTGTGTCGATTCGGGAAGCGAGACACGCGTGTATTATGCTAGTGAGAATTGCACGTGGAGCTAGAACCTTTCGGAGGGGGATTTCCTCGGGGGGTGAACATTTGAATCAGCCCAACTTATATAAATGACGAATATTTGACGGGCAATTCTGGTGCTACTGTCAGCGATTTGTGATATTTAAGAGCAAATACGGTGCAAAATTTTCTATTATGTCAACAGCTTTAATATTCAGTCTGTAATGAACACAATAAATAAAAATCTGTTCTCATTTTTTTCACAAAAAATATAACAGCATACGTGACTTTATTGTCTGCGTCACAATATCCATAATATCGAAAATAAAATTTTGCTAAAAGAACCATTATAAATTCTCAACAGTACGTTAAACAACCGTTCATTACTTACTGGGCATATAATATGTATAGTTTAAATATAATAGACCGAAATACGATGCAGCGATATACAAATTACTTTTAGGAAATAGAAATTAGTTTACAATGAAACCCCTCGAAAGTGCGCTAGAATATAACCTGCTAATTTACTTTCGTAGTGTTGACGGATCTCGTCATGTGTGAAATGTCAGAAGACGAGCAATGGATGAAAAATATCATTTCGAAGAAGGGAATAGTTTGTTTACCGTGGGCCCTCTGACCCTACATCCCTTCTTTCTCTTTACGACTGTACCGCGTCCTAGGCACACAGGGACAAGTGCCAATTGGAGAAGGCTATCTCTCTCGACTGACAGTGCTTTTCTCACAGGGCTCGCTGTGTTCAGTCGGAATGACACCCGAGCCAAGGATGTTTGACGTGATAAGCCAAGAATTTTATTGTCCTCGTGCCGGCTGCTTTTTGATGCACCGCGGGCAAACATTCGATGAGACGAAAAAACGAACGCACAACCGTCCCCAAATCAATTCATTGAAAAAACTTTCGCAGTGTAACTGCCAAGAGCGCTTTCTTACATTTTTAGAAAGAATTTGCACTACGTATTAGTATAACTCACTATTTAGGAATATTGGATTCTACTATTCCTTATATTCGGTTCAGTTTGAATTATTTAGCGAAAAAAGGGTCTAATTCTAACTAAAATTTGATTTACATCCACTTTTACTTGAAAAACACATGCATGTCTGAGCTAAGAAAATATATTGAATATTCATAGAAATTTAATTTGAGACACAATATTTGTGGATTATTGATTAAATCATTTAGAACACCTGTGAACAGTGTTCACAATATATTTCCTATTGTCCTGACAAACTTTTAGCTTCGTTCTCTGGAGGATGAGAGAGGCCGCAAAGCAAAGATTCTCCCGAATCTGCGTTTATTTGTAGAACGCGTGGCCGGATACGACGGCCCATTCTAATGGTGCCCTTATCTCCGAATCGAAAGATATCCACGGGGCTGCGTCGTCTATCTCAAATAAACTACGAGCTTTACACGAACGTTTCTCGAACGATGCGAAGACCTGCGACGATTGAGTCCTCCGCAAACAGAAGACGGTTCAAACAAATTGCTACGTTGTGTGCAGGTGTATCCCAACGAAACTAAACAAAGCTCTCACTTCCAATTTCTACGAATGCCGGCAAATGTATTAGAAACCGTGGTATCGCGCAGGTGAATCACGAAGATTACCGTGGCGAGATCTTTTGTGCCGATTTTACTCGATTTTAGGTTGACGCTTTATCGTATCTCTTTTCCCTTCAATGATCAATGCGTGATGTCAGGAATAACCATCGCAAAGAGGACAATAAAACGTTAAAAATACCTAATTTACGACGACAGATTCGATTCCGCTGTAATCGACAGAGTAAACACCTTCTTTAGGATCCGCCGGCTTAAATCCAAAGAGTCGTAAAAGAAAACAGTGATCCTAGGAATCGAATCACCGACACGAAGTCTGCGGAGAATGTCACGTCCATCCAGGCCGTTTAGAAATACTGTGCAATGTGTATCGTTCAGTAAGAATAAACGAAGCAGTCTTGTTAGTGACGAAAAAGAAATATAAATTATCAGCCTGCTTCGAAAATTTAAAAAGGGTAGTTGTAAACTGAAACTTTTCAATCATAGCTACGATTATCCTGACATTGATATTCAGGTATAAACTGTAATGCTTTACTCTGTTAAATAAGAAAAAAATGCACTCTGCTAGTCCTTCGAAAATGAAGAAAGCAAATTTACAATAGAATGAAGACTGGTCCATGTTTGAAATTATTGTCGATTTAAAAAAATGTCATCGCAGGTATCGCGAGGCCTTATTGATCGCGAATTCGTGCTAATCGGCTAGGTAAACACGTACTCGTTGAACGGTCGACGGAGGTCAGAAGACCGTAAAGAAGAGACTTAATCCCGCGCGGATCGTCATTCGACATGAACTCCTCGAGTCCTGCGCCAGTCGATATGATACAACAACAATATTTGGAAAACCCTTGACGCGCAGGGGTCTTTGACTCCTGTGGGAGCCGAGTAGCTCTATGAGAGCGCCTACTACTCCCTTGATAGAGCCACGAGTACTTGTTGAACCATGCGTGACAATATCCCCAATGATAGCGACTCGAGAGGCGACAGCAACGATTACAGTCTTTAAGCGGTACTAGTGGATTTACAAGCCGCAGCATCATTTTTCCGTGGGAAGTCCTTGAGCGGTGATTTCGATTCATCGCTTAATTACGGAGTTGCTCTTCATCCTATCCGAGCAGTGAGGAACACACGGATCAACGATGCAATTACAGATTTCTTCTTTATACGCATGGTATTTCAATGATGTTCTCGTTTATAGACAATTTTTCTCGTTTCAGAATACCGAGACATTTGTAAAAGATTTGCAGCATTTCACGGCTTTTCCTTTTATTTCCGTGAAATTTCGTGAGAGCCTCAACGCCACTAACCTGTAAACAGTTACGGGGGTTGGCAATTCCGAAGGAAATGTTCTGATAATCTCGCGATTTTCGAGCGTCGATATACAGTGAATATTTCCTCAAAGCGCAGCATACTTCGGAAGCGGCAATTAGTGGCGAAAGGGGGTGTCGGAAAAGCGATTGTACCGCGGAATTGCAGTCGCACGCGCGCCAAACCGCAGGGCCCGACCGCAGAGGACATCCTGAGCGATATGAGGATCCAATGCGGAGAAGGCAGAGTCAGCTGGATGGCGGATGGTGCGAAATAATTCTTCGGAGCGATCTTCATCATCCTGCGCCGGCTGATTGTCGATTGAGGTTAATTAAAAGAGCAAACGCGGATCCTGCGGCAAGGACCATCGCGCGTCAGGCTGATAAGACTATCAGCTCCTCACGTAATCGGCCTGTCGGTTAGGCCAAATTAGACAGTCAAACGAATCCCTGCTGGCCGTACTTCCGTGCAGCCTGCGGTCCCACTTCCTTGCCAATGGCTTCGGAAACACCGGAGAACAGAATCTCGTTGCCGTTGTCGCCTTCACGCGGAAATTCCCAGCTACATGCAGATTGTCAAGGAGGAAAAGTCCAATGGACATAGTACCGTGATCATCACTCTTTTCCCTTAATCATCGGAAATGCTCACAACCGTTTCTTCCCATTAAATGAATTTTGTTGTCGAAGTAGACAGAGAAATGATATTGTTCTCGTTGCTATGATAATTACGGTAAGCAAGGAAGAATTCAATTACGTGGTAGATTCTATACTTTGAAGGCATAAATTCATACCTGCAATTCTGTTTCTAACATTCTTTTATTCCTATTTTCATTGTGTTTATTATCTTTATTCCCATTTCACTTACTCTGATCCACCCTAATGCATTGCTAATAATATATTGATAATGACATAGTATTGACATTAGGTTCCCTGATAGGAATTTTAATATCATTTGATAGAACTGTTTTACGGGCATGACAAAGCAAAGACAATGACGAGTTGACAGCTAACGTTTTATCGTTGAAGATGTTTTCGTAGTAAAGTCCAGCGGATGATTTACAGGAAGCGGGGTATAAGATCATGAGATGATAAATGACATCGCCGTATCAAATTCGGGTAATCTCTATGCTGTCAATACAACCGGAAATGTATACACGTGGGTACCTTAGCGAAATGTTATCAGAGCACATACGGTCTCACTTTCAAACTTGCTTGTGTTAACTTCAAAATATTCGTCAGAGATAAATGACAAATGATATTCCATTCGAAAATGACACACATCCCAAAGTACAATCACTTTGATATAAACCCTGCTCTTTGTGAAATATACATTGCTTTAATCACAGAATAAATCTGTACTTCGCGCTGTACGGAGAATGATAGCATTATACATCGACAATTGCGTGAAATCGCAGGTAACAGAAAACTTACCGCTCATGGTGTAATCGACCATGGATCGGGACAAATCTAGACCGTTCATCCGTGAAACGCTGGATCTCTAGATCCTTCACAGCACCGTACGAGAATGACACTCCTAGCACATAGTATCGTATCACAAGTCTTGTTCGGGAATCACATTAATCCACAAGAGTGCGTGATGCTCGTGAAAGAATCTGTGGGTTTAATATCCATAGCGTATGAGCCGGTAAGTAAACGGCGAAGACGCGAGACGGTTTAAACTTCACGTTCACTTTTCGTCGATGGGGGGCAAGTCGGCTGTATGTGTGTGTGAGGGAGAGGGAGGGAGGTAAAGAGCGGGATAAATGTACGGCGTAACGTGGGGCGCGGAAGGACGCGAAGGACGAAGAAGAGCGGCTGACGAAGAGAGAGCTGCTCCGTGTCAGCTGGCTCTTGGCAGACTAGAGGATACGAAATCTGTTGAGAAGAGGATGGCACGGTTCCTGAGGGAACCGGGACGATCCCGGGGTGTGGCGGAGCCGCATCCAACGTGCTCGCTGGTTGGCCCACGGGCGGAGCAACCCCTATATCGCATCGAGATCCCCACCAGCCGAGCGCAGCATCCCCCCGGGAGCGAGAGAGAGAAAGAGAACCCGCAAGGACGAACCGAGAGTGACGGAATACGCAGCAAGGAGAGAGGGAAACTACGGCTACAGAGGGAGGGACAGAGTGAACCGCCGGGATGAACAGAGACCGATCAACCAGCAGCGGGACGAGTTCATCGGAGCTTACACTGTCGCTCGAAGAATATAATACGCTCGGTAGACCAGTGACACGGGGCACCGAGGGAGGGAAGGGGAGGGGGGCCGCAAAACGTGACCGTGATAACGGAAGAAAAACGTAGTACCGGGCCAATATCGCGCTCGACCCCTTTTTTCGCGGCATATTTTGCTGGAAAACCGCACTGAACCCTGAACATATTATGTAGACAAATTTCCCCGTAAACTGATATCGGTCAAGGATTTTTAAGCGAAAGGAAAAGACTTACCGAGGTAACTGATAGTAAACGATAAACTCACGAAGCCGAAAGTACACGGATTTTTGGCAGAATGAATCGAATTTCCTTTTTGTAACATGATAATCTACTTAAAAATATTTGCCCGACGCGAAGTTCGTGTGCTTTGACAGCAACAATGACACCTCGTTGACGTTTGAATCGCGTCAAGATTAAGCATTCAGACAGTTTTTCCACGAGATTTTACGGTTGGCACCCGAGAAGATGGAGAAAGTCGACGAAGGAACGCAATCATACGTGATGTTTCGCAGTTTACGTGGTCAGGGCCTTGTCGCACGACGAAATTTTTTATCGCGGAACCCTCAGTTGAAACTGGCTTTTGGGCGTTGCAAAGGGTGACAGAATGGACCCCACGTAGAGTCAGGGTCAGCAGAACTACCATTGAAGTCCATATCGAAGAGGGACAACCACGTTTTTTTTTGGCCCCTTCGAAAACTAGCTGTCACGAGTTTCTCGGCCAATTCTCCAATTTTTTTTCACGCGCACGTTTTTCCATGGCTTGTGGCTTGAGAATCAAACGAACCGTCAGCATCCGAAGGAATCTAAGGTTTCGAAAAACGTCACTCTCTTGCTCTTTCTCTCTCGTTTCTGCGTTTGTTCCGTGCGCGAATTTCCCAAAAAAAGTCCACTTACTCGTAACGATTTCCCTCACTCAAGTTTATTCACAATTTTCATTCGGCAACGTCCAAGAACCGTTACTCTTTTCAAGCTTCTCGTGTTTCGTTATTCAGTCATCCTGAATTTCTTGAGCTAAGCATTCGTTCAAAGCAAATCCATTTCGTAAGAAGCTTACGAGGCTTCTGATGAAAATTTTCGTTACACCGTATACACGCACGTTTTTCCGAACAATTTCAATAACCGCCACTTTCCACGTTTTTTCCCCTGTTTTACGGGAATCGCGCGGCATTTGTCTGTCTTAAATCGTCTGCGTCAAAACCCGACGCCGAGATTACGTGTACTTTCAATTTCGCGCAGGCGAAGCCGGTGCAATCACGGAAGTTGGAAAAACCGGCGAGCAAACGTGGAACAACGGGCGAACTGTGCTTCGCAATTCCCCGAAACAAATCTTCATTTGAAGCCGGGCCAAGAGAAATCCGCGGGAGAAGTAGCTCGCGGCCCCGCTCTGCAAATGTGAGTGCGTTTCGTAGGCGGAAGACATGTGTCGCGTACAGTTATATCATTCTTTATGGCCGGCAATGCCGGTACCCTTCGTTCATTCACCGCCACGTCCTCCGTGCAATATTTGGGGCCGAGCATGATTTACACCGACATAACTTCCCCCTCCCCCCACCCACACTCTTATCGTTCAACGCCGATATCACCTTTTCTCCGCGCTTACTCCCCAAATCTCCTTAAAATAAAAAAACAGTCGATACGGAAGTGTACGTTTGCGGGGACATTACCATCACCGTTACATTGGGTTATTAAAAATGTAATGTGATTCACTCGCGAGACTTTCGAACTATGTATAGAATTATACTGGAAAATGATGAAGATTTTTAAAAATAAGTGAGGATACATGAAATCAATTAAAATTGAACCAGACGATGTTAGTCAGAGAAATTTCGAATTAGTGGCACTGAAATGTAATTGAATCTCACACACGGTTTTCATTGTATTAAGATGTTATTAAACTGACTAACTATGTCAATAATGTTAACCCCTTGCCTTACGATTTAATTTCCAACTGTGCGTGCCAAAAGCGAAACCAAGGTCGGTCAGGCGTAGGGACATACACAGCTTGGCTGAGCGTTCGAAATTGTACAAATCGCAAACGTCCTATGATTTGTATATACACGTGCGCGGTACAATTAACTTTGCAAGATGCTTGATAAATAATTACGATTAGTTGATTATTGAACAAAAAAAAGATTTATTGTTGCAAATTGAATAATACTAAATACGACTTACGACGTCTCTGAGGCGTCTTATTCATGTTTGGCCCGGTAGACTTACGACGTCTCTGAGGCGTCATTGAAAGCTAAGGGGTTAGTAATGATTTCTTTATCAACCTTCTTATACTCAGTACATGTTGGAATTCTTACAACAAGCAGACTTTCGAATATTCCTTTTCAATAATTATAATACTTCTCCTTTAACATATTTTCATATTACAGATGTATACAATTTATAGATATAACAGAATGAATGATTTCCATAAGACTGAATTCCGAAACACTTTAGATACATGAGTTTAGGCTTAACAAAATGTATATATAATTTACAGGTAATTCAACCAAATCGACATCTATATGCAAGAAATGCCAATACAAAGGATGTTATACGTAAAGTAAGTTTTGTGCAAAGTGTACTGTTACTTGTAAGTTACTTTGTGGAGGTTTGACAATAAACAGTTCATACGAAAGGACAAATTATGATAATTCACGGAACGATTTTGAGGTTCACGGAACATTATGTGTAACAGTAAAACTAAACAAGAAGAATGATACGGCGATAATGAAGGCATGTAATCGATTCTGCGCTGGTAAGGCGATCGTGCGAGGACGTCAGCACCGAGGGGCCAATAAATAACGGACTATCAAAGGGTTATCAGATCTAAGCAGACCTCCTACGTCGCGTAACTTCTGACACGTAGAGTGACGATGCCGTAATGTCGGTGGCAAAGTGTGCGAACCCGGAGCCATGGGTTCTCTCGTTTGGCGAGAAGGGACAGGCGGGGGGGAGCGGTGAAAGGTTTGCGGGGCAGGCGCGAAGCTATTAAACTGACAGAAACACTTGCCACCCCCTCGATGCCCCCGTCTACCGTTTCCAACCAGCCTCTTTCTCTCTCTCTGTCTCTGCCCCCCCTCTGTCCTCCTTTTCCGCCAACCGTCTCTTCGTCATACCGCGGCCATGCCATCACTTACTCAGGAACCTTTTGCGCCCACCCTTCGCTACGACGCGCCCGAGTTATTAATACTTTTTTCACACCTCCCCTGCCCCCCACCTCACTCCCCCGCCGTCTGTCCCATCCGAACCGCCGAAAATTGTCTCTCAACGAACCGGAGGACACGTCGCGCCGATGCCAAGCAATTTCCCGAATCTGTCACTCAGCAAACGTGTTCAAAGAACAACGACCTACGCACCGCCATTCTCCGGTCGCAGCAACGTAGCGCATTTTTATTGCCACTAGGAGCACAGAAAATGCACGCACAACGATGAAACTTTCGTGTGTGCTCCTAAATCTGTGAACGGAGAGTGAAATCATTTCCTAGAAGTGTTAGGGAGTTTAGTACTTTGCGGGAGAACGAAACTTCTAAGTCATTTGAATAAGGTTTTGTACGGAAGCGAGGAATTCATTTTGTTTTATTTTAGTTTCTTTCGGTTCGGCGGTATTTTAGACTTACGTAAAGGGAATTCAGTTTACCCCTTTGGCACAGAAGAAGACGTTTGGTCAGAAAAAGAAAGTATTAGGTTCGTTCAGAAGTTTCTAATACTTAAGGAACACTTCCAGTGGCTGAGCTTAACTTTCAAATGGTACCTTCAAAAAGTACTTAATTTTCTGAAATCGCTTCTACAAAGCAAACCAATATTAAAAAGAAACACTTTTCACATAATACAATTTTACCACATCATTAATAAATTAATAATACTTTTGGTCTCCACGATTTATACATCAGTATTTTCTATTCGATATCGTCTTGACTTCCTACACTTACCTAAAAAGTAACAATGAATGTACACTTAAGTGAAACTCGAAGATATAACATTACGGTCATTGCTGATTACCAGGTTCTTCCGCTTTGTTTCCGCGCATCTGTTCTCGATATGCAAATATGGCAGACAAGGAGCAGACGTGGCGCGCCTCATCAAAAGATCTTTTTAGGGCTCGATGAGGGGGATCGTGACGCAGAGTGGCCGACGACTCGGTCTATCGACCGTTAACGGTCGGCCAAGAAGAAGTAGCCGGCCGAGGGAGTGGCTCCAAGTCGAAGGAAAAAAAAGCAGCAGCAGCCGATGGAGGACGAAGGACGAATCGGAAGCAGAGAAAAGAAGTCAGCTCGCTCGAATGTGACTAAACAATCGGGAGCGACGTTCGAGTGGGCTCTCCTCGAGGCCCGTGACTCGACTCCTTGATCTACCCCAAAGAGATTGCCGTACGAGCCTCACAAAGACAGAGGGCCGAAAGACCGAACGACCTAAGGTAGGAGCTACTAGGTGAAAAGGATGGAGAAATTTCGAGAGACGTGCTCGTCCGTGAATGCACTCCTCCTGCCCCCCTGCCCCTTGGGCGCTCGCTCCTTCGCTCGCGTATTATATAGGTAGGTCGTGGAGCGGAGGTGCTCGAAATAAATAGTCTCCGTCGATTCCCGAAGCGTCGTCGTCGTCGTCCTTGTCGTCGTCTCTCAAACGTCAACGGTCGCGCCCCTCGCACGGGAGGAAAGCGAGACAGAAGGTATATAATTTGCGCGCTCGAGTCGAGGACGGGCCGCCCCCCTCGCCGGAAGCAATGCCCTTTCGGGCCCTAATGTTCCGCTGACGACGCCTTACGTCGTGACCCTAAGTAGTCGCGAGAAGAAAGAAAGAGAGAGAGAAAGAGAGTGCACCGTCGCGTCTAGGAGAACGCGAAACAACGAACGCACCACCGTGGCCAAGTCGGGAGGGGGGTAAGGCCCAGTCCGTGATGGGGCGCGAGAAGGGGGGGAGGGGGAGAGATCGAGGTATGTTAGCGAGCTGCTCTGGCAGAAGAGAGAACCGCCCCCCTGCCTCGAGGAACTTGAGACGCGATTGTTGTGCGCGCCGCGTGCACAGCGTGCACGGCGAGCATTGTCCCTCGTTAGGCTACCGGAAGTCACCGGAAGACGATCAACTAACGGAAGACCCAGCGCCGTAGCGGGGCCCTCCTGCCAATCCGGCACGCCTCCCCCCCCCCCTCTCGCGCTCTTTCTCCCCCGGACTCTGCAGCTTGTCTTCCGATCCGAATCTAAAGAAGTCCTTCGACTTAACGATTTCAACGCATGTACGAGTCCTACGAATGTTGGGCACGGCCGACATCATTAATTCCGACGGTTTGCGGCCCGGGACGTAGTCTACGCGGGATAGGAACAAGTCGTTCGAGCCAATAGGAATTCACGAATGTCGTTGTATGTTGTGGATTCATAATATTATTACTACCATTAGAATGAAGAAAGGTTTTTTGTAGATGCACGATAGGTGCTAGTAATATGTGGAGAGACGGTGCATGATTAAATAATTCAGATGAATTTAATTAAATATGTCACTGCATTAACAAAAAATAACTATATTAGTATACAGTTGTGTCATTATATAGTCATTTATATAGCAATTATACAGTAAAAAAGCTTGTTTTCTTATCCATGTCCGTGGTACGTAATCATGTTATTATTAAAAGCATTTTCAGTTTATCTTCAGTTTATATTGAGTATGTAAGTATCACTGAATTACGTTAATGTTTGACTTACACGTTAACAAGGAACCCTCTTTTACATTTCACAATGATTTTTTAAGCAGGTTATTAAAGAATAAAAATTTTATCTGATACCGCTGAATTGATTTCCATGCCACCTATAGTATAAGATAAAAAAATTGTAAGTTACGTTTCTGTTGTAAAAATCAAGTGATCTGGCGATGTTTGTTAGTATGGTTCGTTGTTGAAAAAGTAATCATTTTCTAAATGCAACGTTGTTTTTATTGAAACACAAAAATCACGTTATCGGTGAGACACCGTATCAAAATAGTCCTACGTCTAACCTAATAGTGTAAATCCACCTTATACCGTAAATTAACACCAAGTCTTCATTCTCCCTGACAGCAATTTACGCTTCATGTTTTCCACGAGTCACAATTTCTACAGTTTCTTACAATCCGCAACGACGGCCTTCCATTTTCTTCAATGCTAAGAGCATTTCACGCATATTTCTTCTACCTACAAATTGCTCGGTGAAACATTGTAATTGCCGGCCAGAGCGTCAACCAATTTCACTTTTTCACGCAGCAACAGAAAGAGAACGTAAGTACCTGCGAAAGGTGAGGCAGAGAGGGGGGCGGGTGGCGGTAACGGATAGGGGAAGGGGGATAAAACCGCGAATGAGAGATCCAGCGGCAGGTAGGCCATTATACGGTACGCGGACAGGTACGGTATAGGCGAGCAGGCAGCGCGTGCAATGACGGAAGGCAGGACAGCGTGCAAATATTGGTGCATTAACAATGCAGGGCTAATTATGTTTTGGTTGCGGAGAGTGCGCGCGGCTTCGCGGCCCGTTCGCAGGGCTGTGCGGGAGAGTTTGCCGTGCCCACCGGCTCTCATGGCCATTTCGCCATTGTGATCCGGCCTTCTGTACACAAGCCCTCCGGCCGCGGCCACGGGTGTACCGGCCGTTAAATTAATTTTATCTACGTGTCCGCTATTAATTTTGAATCTCCGGCCTCCGCAGCGACCGGCCCGCACGACCGCTCGCGGCACGGTTTCGTATTTCCAACAGCGATATCCACGCGTTACACTCTAACCACCCTGTTCCCCTTCCTCACTCACTCACTCTCTCTCGTTCTCGGCCAATCCTTCATTTTTTTGTCCTTTTTTAATCTCTACGCTACAGTCGAATTTACCTGCCCCGCGAGTCAACAACTGCACAATACCCAGCCGTGCGAGATTAATGTAACGTTAAAGCCTGCTAATCAATTTGTTCTTCGCCTACGACCAATGTGGATACACGAATCGTGCTAATTATCTCAGTGTACATCGTTATTATGGTCATTTTCATCGGCGTGGTACGATGATAATCATTGGTTTGACCTCTAATATTAAAATATGCATCCGAGTAGTGCTGAGGAGGGGTTATTCAGAGAAGACGTTATTGTCTTATAGATATGATTATTTCAGTAAAAAGAGATTCATGACCTTTGTATCGAATGAAACATACGCATTTCATCATAAAACTATTGCCAATGTATTACCAGTTCATGTGATTATTAAAAGTTAAGGATTATTGCAAATCCGTTTATTTGGAGTTGAATTAATGCAACACTGGCGATACAATGTCGGCGTAATTATTCCTACTGAAACGCATGTGGGACAACAATTGCAAATGTTCCCAATCGATTTTACCTATTTCTGTCGACCAACATCGTTAAATCAAGTAAATATGAATTCTCTGCAAAATATTTACCTTAATAAAATCACCGTACACGTTTAACAGCCTTAGCGTGCACTGCGTTTAAAACTTCATTTCTTTATGTACGAGCGATATTAATAATCAATTGGAGAGTGTTTATTTTGTAATTAGGATTAAATCGGTGCTCACTCTTCGGTTTGTTCTCAGCAATTCACGATGATCGACCTCTCCTGAGCTCGCCGAGGGAGAGGGAGAGAGTAAGACAAGGTGCAGTGGGAAGGGTACAGGGGGGGGGGGGGCAAAGATCGAAGGGCAAACCCCCTGCGGATATCAGCCCTTCGCGGGTGCGAGGCAACTATACGAGGGTAAAACTCGTCGGCGGAAGGAGGGGAACAGATGTTTTTGAGTGCGAGCCAACATCGTAATCTATGTTCCGCAACATCGTAATTAAGGAAAAATGAAAGTTCGTCCTTTCGCCTTCGCTCCCCCTCCCCCCCCCCCCTCAGACGTCAGTACCTACATTTCCTTACGAGTCCTACTACATTGAATTTTCGCGAAATTTATTAATCCATGTCGAACTTACGTTTCGAACCAACCAGGCAAATACATGTTCCGTTGAAATTCGGAAAATTAGCACGAGTCGTTGTGGATAATTTGTTTTAAGTATAACTTTGTTAACGACAGATCAATAGCCTTGTGGAATCTTAGGAATCTTTAGGAAAAATGTTTCGTTTTAAGAAGTCGATATAAACCGAAGTAATATCGTAATTAAAATTACATCTAATTTATATCCGTTTGTCGAAGTATTCGTTATTACGAGACAATACTTCTGTCTGTCAGAAATATTAATCCCCCTTACAAGAACACTGTTTTGATTTTGACAGTGATTTATGACTACTTTCCAAGTACCCCGGGGAAGAGTGTCGAGCGTAAATTGAATCTTGAACTCTGTTTAATCCTCGCAGATATCCGGAATCTTCGAACGAGAGTCTCGGGCGCGAGGGCTAAATAAATTCTCGCCGAAATAATGGAATCGCAGGGTCTTGTGGCACACGCTTCGCTCATAAACAACGGGCCAACAATGGCCAGCTGACCGTCCCCGACTTCGTTCTGGCATTTTCCGCCACTCCTTCCCTTTCTCTCATCCCTCGGCCGAACTACGGTCCGCGAGATAAAACGGAATTTAAAAGTTTAAACTCTTGGAGGTTACGATCCGGGAGCTTTTCGACAGCAGAGGAACGATGTGCGAGCAGGAAAAACAGCCACTGCCGAGGGTGGCCACTCGCCGACAGATACGATCTCACCGTTTACTCTCACCCACCTTCGGTTTGCCCCGTGCCAATGCGAAATGGAAATTCGAGAAACCGAAAGCGAGGGTCGGCAAACTCTCCTGGACGATCATCCCGCTACCCCGCCCCTTGTTTCCTCGCTTTCAACGGGACAATTGTACGTATGTGTCAGTCCGAAGAATCGAAATAGATGTTTATCGATGTTTACTGCCGTGATCATTCTTCTCTCAGTGACTTACGATAGGATCTATTGACGTGCGACTAATAATTAGGTATTATTTTTCGAACCATCTTTTCAGAAATGTAATATGGAAAATTGTGTTAGTTTGTTACTGAATTACATCCTGAACAGCATAAAAATAAAATAATCCTGAAATAATCCTGATATCCTGAACAGCATAAAATGGAAACATTTCTTAAATACCATATGACCATTTGAATTATATGTTTTCATTTCATATATAAAATACTCGTTTGCAAAACTACTGTTGAAGTATATAGATAGTAAGAACCTTCATTTACAACGATATTAAAATCTGATTACTTAAATATTGACTGTGCCGGAAATGCATCGATTTCTCAGCCAACCGATTTAACAGGCATTGCTAACACTAACCAATGAACCTTTAACATTAATAGAAATATAACCTGACATATTCATGATACAGTTAATTTGAAGAACGGATTCATTAAATAAATTTATAGAGCTAAAGATCACCATTAAACTCCCAACAGAAGGCCGTATCTGGTGACCATTAAAAAGGTCGTTTATAAATGGAAAACGTTCCATTTATAAAGATTTTGGAAATGACCGACAACGGAGCGCGATGAAAGGCCGTAGATTCGTCGGGCAACGACATGCACTGCGTGGGTTCCGGCGACGTCTCTCCCAATCGGACAATCGTCGGATTCGCAATACGATAGATAAGAGGCGAGATATCTCGCACAGTCGTCGTTCCATCACGTGCGAATAGACTGCCTCCGGCTGCTATTCACGGCGACTGCGAAGAATAGCCCGGTGATTCTATTGAGAGGAGAGCATTCTCGATGGCGCAGCCAGCACACCACGGGTGAGTAAGGAGAGTGAGATACGGGGCGGGAAGGGGGTTGAGACGAAAGCGCAGAGTGCTCGATGGGGGAGATCCCAGGGACCATCTGGAAATCGAATATCTTCGATCTAACGGCATCTCCGTCCGCCGATGTATCCGCAATTGTGCTAGAATAATGGATGGACAGTCTCATCATCCTTGGGGAAAAACTTCCTTTACCGACGACGAGGAACAAAACGTACAGACAATCCAGACGTAATATTTGACATTATTTTCCACGTAAATTTTGCTTTAAAAATCGGTTTATCAAATCTAAGAATCCGTACTAAAGAAATTTGCTTCTTACATATCGTTTCTCAAATTGCTTCTTACATATCATTTTAGTGCATTTAGTAGTAGTAGTTATTTTAGCCTATTTGCATTACCAGCTACGAGCAGAAATTTTCTTCGTTGCTTCTTTCAGAATTTTGATTCAATACACTTATTCTGCGTGCTATTTTTGTTAATTTTCATAATCTTGGCAAATTGCTTCTTACGTATTGTTTTAGTGTATTTAGTAGGAGTAGTTATTTTAGCCCATTTGCATTACCAGCTACGAGCAGAAATTTTCTTCGTTGCTTCTTTCAGAATTTTGATTCAATACACTTATTCTGCGTGCTATTTTTGTTAATTTTCATAATCTTCGCAAATTGCTTCTTACGTATTATTTTAGTGTATTTAGTTAGTAGTAGTTATTTTAGCCCATTTTCATTACCAGCTAGGAGCAGAAATTTTCTTCGATACTTCTTCCAGAATTTTGATTCGACATACTTATTCTCCCTGCTATTTTTGTTAATTTTCATAATCTTCGCAATATTAATGGTGTTAGATTGGTCTTGTCTCAATTACTCGACTGTGTTCCAGAAAAAAAAATAAAACAACCCATTATCAACCGTAATATCCTCTGCTTGAATATTGAAAGAGAAATGTATTGAAGGGATAACGCAGATGATGACGACACCATAGGTAGATTTAACGTGCGCGTAGTCTGCACCCCTCGCGCGCGTGTTTCCGTTTCAACACACTTTAAACCGCCTTCCTCGCATCGTGCACTTCCTTGTTCCGCATTTTTTTCCTGGCTTTGTGCGTCTGCCCGAGAAGGAAAGATGGGTGTGCGAGAGGAGGGTGAAAGGCGTGAAGTTTGTCGTCGTCGACTGACTGGAACCCCGCGGTGCCATCGATCGAACGGTAATTGAAATTTCACCGAGTTACTACACTCCCGATTCTCCGTGAACCTACCTGTGGGCCAAAGATCTCCAGGTATAAGGACAAATACGTTATTATGACAACTTTCCACAGAGTTTTCTGTCGACGAATATTTCGTGAAAACTAATCGATCGAAAGTGTTGAACGATTTTTGTATTTTAATAATTTTCCTGTAGCTGAAATACTCATGAAAAAAGAATTGTAAAATAATCACCACGGGACAAATAATTAGTTTTAATTCATCTATAATTAATGATCGAGTAACGGATTAATAACTGTAGATAAATTTCTGCGACAATGTTTCTAAACTTGGTATATTGTAATATTAATAACTTAATATTTCTCGATGATGAAAAGACGAATGTCAATACCGCCGAGGAAATAAGGAGAATACGTACTTCGGGTAACGAAGTAGTCAACACACCCTTATCCAAATCCGCATGAAACGCAGGAAAGTAAGAGCGCAAACACAAACCGGCATGTCTGTAGAAATGTTGGGTGAGGCAGGTAAAATTTGTTGAAATCTCCTGCGAAGGGTTCTCGCGGAAATCATCCACGACGCATTGTTCGCGGTTAACCCGTCGTTCTTTCCGGGATTTCGATTAAAAAGTCCCCCATGAAAATGAAGCAGCGCCGAGGCGTGAGAAATCGAAGATCGGCCTGAAATCCCCGCAAGCCATGCCCAATAACCGTAGTTCCATAATTCACGCGTAATTGCTCGAAAGGGGATGAAACGAAAACTTTCCTCTCGCGACGCAACTTCTCCTCGGTGATTTCCTTTTGATTGTCCTGACACTCGCGGGACGAGCAAGAAGAAGCGCCCTAGCGAGGACTCGGTGAATAATGAAAGCGATAAATAACTGATGAGAAACAAAGTGCCGGGAAAAAAGTTCAGGACGCTCACCCTCAGCAGGAGGACCAAGTCGGGATTCAATTTCGTCCGCGATTCGAAACAAATGTGCGTCAAATGCTAATCCTGCGAGAGGAGAGGAAGGTAACAGGTTGAAACGAGTTATAAAGCAATTGACAATGTTGCAAATCTTTGACGTGTTCCATATATTATTTCCTCAAAATTCATGTACACACTGCCCGATTTATCTAAGTCTATTTTTCGTTAATCAGCAAAATCAGGTATAAAGTATCAAGAATATATAAAAGGTACGATTTGTTTATGCAATGAAGAATTGTATTAATCTAATTAGAAAGTACTTATATGCACTGCATACGAAATTTTCTAAAAGAGCTGTTCATCTCGTTACAATAAAAATAATCTTGCACCTTAACAATGATTCGCTAACTTTTAACGACAGGAAGCACGCAAGGGATTCGCTAATTAGATGTTTATTCATGAGCCGAATGTTTCGTGAAACGGACGTTTGGAAATATAGCTTTACATGAGCTAACGGTTTACGAATTTGGTGCTATCCCGTGGAAATTCGATGTCGCTGGAAACCGAATTGAGTCAGTGGCGGCCCGTTGAAACGGCACTGCGTGCACCAGACATCAAACGTACGGTATGGTCCTTTGATCAGGCTTTGTCATTCTGATGACTCTTGTCGTGCACGTCCGATTCTACATTAACACTACGGGGTAGGGTGCTAAAAAATTGATTATCCTGTCATGGACATCGGGCAAGCATTTCTGATCTATCGCCGAACCGACGGGTCCCTCGTTAAATCCTTTCTGCGTCTCTTCGCGCGGGACAATCGAGAAAAGTCAGTCAAACACAATGGCACGTACGCCTAGAACCGTAAGGTAAACACGCTTCAGCGCGAATCCCGCAGTTTCTCATGAAAAATTTTCTCATGCTCCTTAAGAATCCTGAAAAAATATGTAGTTAACCCTTTTTTTGTCCGGGTAACACCTTTTTCCCCCAGTGTGCTGATTAATTCCGATTCTTCCGGGGAATTCGCGTATCCTTTACCACGAGAATCGAGTTTACAAAATCCCTTCAACTCTACCCTTTCCCCGCAAAAAGTGTATATCTGAGGTACCCTTTCCCTGAAAGAGATATTTTCCTTTACCCTTTTTGGGTCGATGACTCAACTGTCCCTTTTCCTTCCCGATCCCTAAGTTTTCATGCCGAGCTGGGGAGAATCGTAACGCTGATTTTTGCCTCAACGTTCAATCGTCGAGATTCCATTACGTCGTATCGTCACGTACTCCCACGGGAATCTCGCTGAGACTTCCGATTAAGTGACCAAAAATGGCTATGACGTCTCGGCTCGAACGATTAATCGTCCCCAGCCAGGGCTCTGACGGCCATATATGACATATACATGTGCAGAAGGAAACAAGGGAAACGATAAGATGATGGGACGGTAAATACAACGAAATCGCAGGGATGTATGAAATAGTTATAGCTCTCTTTATCAATCTGATATATTTTGATTGAACAGAAAGAATCAAATATTTATAAGTGAAACATCTAAAAAAAATATCCATATACTGTACCAGTGAATGCTATACTAGTGCACATTTTCTTGAATCACAACTTACATTCCTATGATTTTACATTTACATCTCCTAAAGAAACTTTTCCCGCAACGATACTTTTTAAATACTTTTTAAATTGAGTCTTAATTGTTCTTCGTTACGGCAGCTATGTACGAAGAGAAGAATGTAAAAGGTTTCTACATAAATCAATTAATCCCTTAATTAACGAAAAAAGTTTCCGGAGGAACTAAAAATTGATGGATCAGGTTAACGCGGAGATCGGAATTACTGAGAGATTTCGGAAAATCGGGCCACGAGGCGCGTACGGGCGTTAAAACATCCCTCGGCTCTCATCCTAATGGGGACCGGTCTCTAAGGGCACTTGAGGGCGTGTAATTGCTAGAATCCACGACCCTGCTACTACACCGCATTTACGCGTTATACGGGGTGGGTGGGGGTTCGACGACCACCTACTGGGTGTCCCATAAATCCTCCAATGGAACATAGTATTCCCGCTATCGTCAGTTAGTCCGAAACATCTCGCTGATTTATTTCCTATTACAGCGTCATCACGATTGCCCCCTTACATAATATATCCATTTCTTAAATAAAGTGGTCGACGTATAGTCGTATAAAAGGCGTAAAAACAGACAAACATTATCATCGTTCGTCCTACGTGTGCGCGAAGTAGTAAAATCTGATTCTGTCAAAGGTTCGCTCGAGCAAGCGAAATATGCCAGCGTTTTGATGTAAACCGCGTATAATTGGCGGGGCAAAAGTTGGAAAATACAGAGTGAATAAGTAAGTATGTAAATTGTGAGCTACGAGATAAAGTTTTCGTGACTCCGGGTTAGTTAGGGTTCGAACGAAAGGAGCACAGAGGATAGAGGAACTAAACGGCATAATCGACGGTCATGCGCGTGGCGGGTTAGGGAAAAATTGATGGGAGGGTTAAACGACGAGCCACTAGAAAACAATCCCTCGTCGCGTTCGCGGATGCTCTTTTCTTCCATTCTTCACCCCCCCCCCCCCTTTCCCCTTCCCGGGACCTACTCCACGTTCTCGACATCCTCCCCCCTCCCTCGCGCAACAACCCCGACAGATGGCTCGACCGCGTTTTTGTTTTAAGGCTCGCGCCAACAATCGTCGCATTACCGGGACAAAACGACTCGACGATCGATCTCTCGAAAAGAACGGGGCCGATGGAAGAGGCGATAAGGGGGAAAAAGGAGACGGCAGGACAGACGGAGAAGATGAACGCCCGAAAGAGGCAATTGAAAGAGGAACAAAGGAACGAAGGATAAAAGATGAACAGATCTCGACGTGTCAATGATGATCTTTATCTCTTATTTGAGGGGTGAAGGGAGAACTGAGGTAATCCGTTTAGAGATTTTTATTATCTGAGGAAATTATAGCTAGTGGCAGGACATTGGTATTCATTATTTTAAAGACTCACCTTATATTAAAGCATTTGTGTAAATTGAAAGAAATGCTAAGAAGTTTTTGCACAGTACTTTTCTATAAACACAAGCATTGGTACCTAATGATTTCGATTTTCGTGATGATCGAATGGAAATACTAAACACTAATATCGCTAATGAAAAATGAATCACAAACCAATGTATCACATGGATATTTGACCTGGCAAAACATTTCGTAATGCGAATAAGGTATCTTTTATTTTACACGCACGTACCGTTCGCCGACAGGATTAGAAAATACGTATGGCTCAATCTCAAGGACAAACGAAGCGAAAACGAGAGGGATTGCAAGAGGAAGCGAGAGGGACAAAAGATTCGGGGATAATAAAGGCCGTAGCCGCGAAAGTCCCGCGCGATCGGCCACATAATTTCGTGGCGGGCGGGCATAACACATGTCCAAACAGAGCCAGCGAGAGACAATGATACGGCCCCGTGGCCCGCACGGCCGCGAATAATATAACTTTTGTCCGACAATTGCGTATATACATCTGTACATTGTCGCTGAACCGAGTGCGGCTCGAGCAATCGCTCGAAAACGTCGCCGATTGTCCGCGCAAGCGGGTGTAATCGTTGCCGATTGTTGAGGGAAGGGCGCATATGCCGTCCTAACGATTAATCCTAAAACAGTGGCAACAATAACCCCAGACTCGTCTGTCCGAGTTTCCCCCAACGTTAACGCACACGAGGTTTGACAATTAAGAAACAACGCGAACTTTGCCAAGGAGCCGCGAATTGCCCTGGGAAAATTTCTGAACAATTTGTCGATTCGGAGAAACTGGCTGAATGGGGGGGATGATAAAGGGGCTGTTAATAAGAACCAACAGTGGCTTCTTTGTACGCGACATTTACGAGGATCCTGAAGGTGAGTTACACGCAGCTTCCTCTGTTTACGTATCGATCGGCAGCTTTAAATACGGTCGACATGACTGCCATGAATTATTGTTTCTCAATCTCGGCGTAATAATATTTACGGGCTTTTTCGAAGACGTTAAAACGCTTTACGAGGCTTGACGTTCGTCTTCAACTGATCCGTAAGTTTACGTGAGTCATGCAGTACGTATAGTCGGCATTCATCAGTTCCTAGACGAAGCTTTGACAGAATCTCTTTCCAGGAAAACGAGCAATCGGAACCCTCATAAAATGTATCCGGTCTATTTCAAATTCAATCCCACTGTTGGGAAAATAGTCCCACTTTTTATTACTTCAAATGTAATAATAGACGAGAGAAGGCTAAAATATTAATGTGATGTTAATGATAATAAGGTATAGCAATGTTTATTACGATCGAAATTCCGTGCTTACTCATGGAAAAATAAGTATTGAAAACGACGAAATAATTAGTAAAAGTATTATAAATTCAAACTAAGTAGGTACGAATTTTTTCAATTTCATTAATAGACTCGTGGTTCATCTTACATTACTTTTTCCTCTGCGTTCCAGAAATACGTAACATTGTATCATGCGCGACACTTTTTGTCAGTATCGTGAAGGTTTTCCACAAGGTAAAAACCCTGTCGCGCCGAGTCTTTTTTACTTTTCGATAATTAAGTCATTCGTCGTGCTGCTGAGAAGAAGTAGGAAAGTGCATTAACGATGCACGTGCGCCGGGGGAGTCGGGCAGACGAATCTAGGAAAGGGACGACAAATGGCTCGTGCACGCGGGGTAGGCCCCGAGTATGCGAGGGAAATTTCGACTGGGAATTGAAAGGCAAGGAATCGTTGCCGAGGCGCCTGCGTCTGCGAGCCGTGGATCCGTGTACGCGGAGATCGTCAGAGGTCAGAGAGGCGTGGGCATCTCCCCCTCTAATGGATTTCACTCATTTTTCTCCCCCCGGACACGTCCCGCGGCCCCGACACCCTCGAGAACATCTCGCGCGCCACGCCAGTCTTTAAGGGCCGCCGCCACCACGGTTCCCGTTTATTCATACGGACACGTCGGCAACGACGAGGGAGGACCAATGCCCCAACGGAGGGGGATGTCCTACGAGGACCCTCACCCCCTCCCCCCCACTGACACTCCCATCCCGCTCCGGTTACGGCCCCATGGACACCACGAGCTTCCCCGATACTTACCGTCCGATGACTCGTGATTTATTAACTCCGACTGCCGACAAGGCCAAGATGAACTTTCCCCGCTCGGCGATGGCCTTCCACGCGCGCCACCATCGTCGTCGGTCTCTCTGTGCTCTGACTCTCTCGCTCGGAAAGACTCTTAATTGATAATTTCGCGAAATGCCCATTCCGGGCAGCCTATCGGCCACCGATAATCACGCGGTAGGAAATCTCAGCGAGAATCGTCGAGGTTTATTGTTAAAGCGCAAATCGTAGATTACCAGGAAATTCTAGCGGAGTGCAATCTCTTGCCCGTAAAAAGGCAGCCGATAAGGGCTGCTTAAATGTTTTTCGTACTAATACAAACTAGGGACTGGAAAAATGACATTAAAAATGTAACGAGACTGAACGGTCAATTGTCACGATCTTTTGACACGAAGAGATCTTGGGTACTTTTCTGGTAATAATGTTTTTAATGTTCACGTTGCGACTGACGTTAATGCTACGACAGTTTTGTCGTGTCTCGGAGTAACGTGACGACGACTTTCGTCTGTCTAATAAGAGAAAACTTTTTCTCAACAGAATGGCGTGAGTGAAACAATCCGTTTTCCCCTAGACTTCCGTGGTTTTCCCTTTCGTGACATGTCTTTCGTGAGATACGATTGTCCTCAGTTTCTCTTCATTAACGGACCCAAGGCACCCACTTCCTGATGTGGGCCTCCTAATCTTATCAATCGCCGCGGACATGTTTACCTATCGGCACCATCGGGAATTGTCCCGCGAAGTCGGAGACGAGTCAGCGGATTAAACGGATCATCAGATAACAGGGACATCGATATTTTCTACTGACCCCTCCCCCCCCCCCCAATTCCCCATTTCCGCTCGATTTCGGCCTGTCACTGATTAACGATGCGTTTCGTTTTGTCAATAAAAGTCTTTCAAATCGTTCGTCTAAATTGATCGAGTTGATCTCCGTTCTCAACCACAAAATGCACCGTTTGTGTTGATATATTGATTTATTTGTTTGCCAAAACGAGGAAACTTGATTATAAAATATAGTTCCTTTATACTATTTGTATGTGTCATATAAACTTATCGTTCCACGAAAAAATTAATTATCCTACCACAATCAAGTTATAGTGCAACGAAAAAATTTCTGAATGTTAAGTGTCATTTGTTATGAAAATATCATTTCTTTTCCTTTAAAACAGCGTAAATTCGTATACTGGACCTACAGTTGCGCCAAAAGGGCTCAAAAAGAAGTCTTCCAATCAATGTTTATCGCCGCGCGTCCTATTTTTATTTTCTTATCAATGCGAATTTCATTGCGCGGACCGTGGCGCTTTTTTCTCCGTCGAAAGCGTGGAAACCCCAGCGAAGGCATGCGAGTTACGTAGGTTCTCGGTGATTGCGTGACGCGCAGAAGTTCCTCTCGGTATGGTGGGCGCGCGATGGAGGGGAGGGAGAAAGGAAAGGAGTGCGTGCCAGGACGAGGGAAAATGAGGAAGAAGAACGAGAACGGCGGCGAGTCGATAAGGCAAATGGGCACTTGGTAAAGTTCGCCGAACAAGAAACGACAGAAATTACAGTCCGCGCTCTCGTCCTGCAGGCTATCGGCAGAAATCACATGTCTCGCGAGCGGCAAGTACGGAGTATAACGCTCACCGTCGAGTGGCAAAGTCATTGCGAGGCGCATTACAGCGGCGAAGAACATCGCGAAATCTTCCGAGAAGAGTACGCGTTAATTCGAGCCCTAGGGACCGGCGAACGCGGGGGAAATTGGAAACACAAAGCCGAGAAAATACACAGACGAACGCGGAACGATACTACGCCACTCGGAATTAGAATTAGGACTGTTAGAATTTTTCCGAATTTTCTCAACCTGTCCTAGTGATGAAATTATCGTGAACCATGGTTTTTGTTTGAAGACATTTAAATTTTCTTGAAACATTATCACGGGTAAAAGTACTTACGACTATGCCTGAGAGTCATTTCTCTTGAAACCCTCATTCGACCTTGTCGTATCTACGAGAAGTGATCCAATCCGGGTGAATAGCACCGTCGAAAATCTTCTTTACGTTCGCTGATCGTCGGTAATCGCTCAAGGGCTGCTCGATGGAGGGTCATCACTGTCAATAGCGCCGGAATTGAAAGGTAACGATGAACATGCAAAAGTGATTGCCGACGCGTGCAAATGTTTGATCGAAAGAACAGCGGTGTACTGTTTCCGATAGCGATCAGACGAATCGTCGACACTTTCGCGATATCTGCCTCTATCTATTTGGGGCCCAGGCGTCATTATCATTTCGCCACGATTTACAATGCTTTACAGCATATAACTCAAATTCCCCGAAAGTTTGCCCGATATGTACACCTACGCACGTCCTACATACACCTGCAGTTTATTAGTTACACCGTGACTATAAAATTGTGTCATCCTTACGTAAAGTTCAATGATAAAAAAGGAATTTTTGTACCATCGTATGACCAATGAAATTATCATTAGTTTGTCATAATGTGCCCATGTTATACAGCGCTTTTAAGAAGCGTTATATTATGTAGCGAAATGCTTTTTCCAAAATACTCCGATGATGAACATTGTTAAATTAAAAGCTGTTAACGTGAACAAAATTCAGTGTACACAGTTTCAAGTATTTCAGGATTATGATGGCTAAAGAGCTAAGACCAAAGTACAATAATTACGGCACGCAGAGAATTTGTACACTGTAAAACCATTTATACGATTCATAAGGAACCAAAGTTAGAAACTTATAGAATGCCGAAGTGAGGCACTGAGAGTCACTGAAGAAACATGTTAAAGAGAGAGAAAAAAAGTATAGGCGCCGCGAGGATCGTAATGAAGTTTTCCTCGAGAGAAAATGTAGGTCCTAAAGATAAATAGTATCGGTGCGATGTGGCGGTTGTAAGCTCAACTCGGCGTATAAAATCGTCCACGAAGCGTAGGGTAATGGCAGCGTGATGGCGCTAATGAATGAGATATGATAGGAAATGTTGAACGACGTCGACGCGCTTCTCACGGCTCGTGATTTTAATAATGCGACGGAAGCGGATGATCGATGGCTCTGCGACATGGATGCCAAAAAAGTATCCCACCCGCGAAACCCACGCTATCGTCTAATCAGAAGACAAACACTTCCAATTGCGCACCGACATGCGTAACGCCGATAAAACCTCCGAGTTACGTCAGACTAATCTACGGATTCACGGCTAACGATAAATTTACGCCAATTTCACCGTACGTACAAATTGCAAAGCGCATTCTCACCTCATGAAAATGTTAGCTTTCGCAGGGCCAAGTTTGGAAATTACGTTGGGTTTGTTTTAGGAGCTAAAATGTTAATGGAAACGTATGCACCCTTACAGCAAATAAGGACGAGTACTTACCTCCCGAAAATTGTTATCTAATCAGAAACGATTTAACATTGTAATTTCAGGATTAATTCGTCCTAAATAAACTCCGTCGCGTGGTAAACGCAATAACAAAAGCGAATAAAGCGGTTGATGAAGCATTAACTACAGTCTTAAAAATGTAGCTTATTACTTTAGCACAAATTCCTGTACGATCCAAACGATCGTAATTTCAGGATTAATGTGTGCTGAACAAAGTCCGTCACGCAGTAAATGCAATATTTGAAAACACAAAAAGATGAATAAATCAATTGATAATAAATGAACAGCAGGCTCAAAAATAGAGCTTATCAATGACTATACTTCCCTTCAAGTCGCAATCTACAAGAATACGTTGTAATGAATTTTCCCTAATTCCTGTAAACTTTAAGTGCTCGATAATTACAGTGAAATACGTTACAGCAGGAAGTTACGTGTACCCACTTGCGTCGTGACATTCCGTTCATGAAATCCGGTGCAAGGCATCGACAACTTCTTATCGTATTCGCCGAGGTTTCTTCCGGCGACGGAGATACCGCCGCGCGATTGGTGTTACAATAAAGGGGAGAGAATGAGGATGCACGGACCACCTGTACAGCGTGAGACGGCCGGATGATTCGTGTGATGTTAGCCGACGAGTATCGCAAGGACTACGACAGTCTAAACAACCAGCAGACACAGGGAGATAAAGAGATGCTCTCTTTCTTGCCCTCTCTCTCTCTGTCTACGGGAAGCCTTTTGAAGACACTCGTGACGGCCCTTGTTTGCCCAGCCACGAGATAACATAGGAAAGACGAGGCTCGATGGCATCCGGGGAACTCCCCGCCTCGACACCAACCAAATCTCACGATTGTCTAGCTAATGACCCTCATTGTTTGACGGTATCACACGGCTTCACAAGGAAGACCGACCGCAGACGAATGTCCCATTTGTCCCGATAAACAAACGGTAGAATCAATGATATTCGTCGAAGATTTCGTCCATTGAGATGCCCACGAAAACAAGTTAACAGGACACAAATTAACGGAACAATATTTGACGTTAGCGAGGGCAGTAGAATATTCAACAAAATTGCGTGAATATTTTGTCAAGGAAATTGTAGTAATGGATGATCGTTGTATTTTGGTGAGGATACTAATCGTACGAGTAAATATCTTATCTGGTAGAATGATTGTCCAATGAAGCAGGATGAGAGCAACATTTCCTGACGAATAAAAAGCTGAACTGGCATACGGATTGTTCTCATTTGACATTGTTGACTGTAGGTCATGATTCCGAAAGCAGAATTTATTTTTTATCCTTATTAAAACTTAAGCTCATAATTAAAATTCGTTCCGCATTGAAATATGTGCATCTTTATTTAGCAAGAAGTTCGTATTAAGAGCTGCAGAAAGGCATCGTATTAAGAACGAGATATACAGGGAAGGGAAGAAATACAAATAATATAACACAATATGCAAATTAGACTTCATAAATACGAATACTCATCCCTAAAAACGATTATTAAAGCAAACGCAAAAACATTCTGTTTTGGTGTTGGAATATAGTGCACGTCAGAGTGTCAGGAGTAATATCGTTATTTGATGATACAAACTTCCTTCTTCCTGCCGATAGGAAAAATTCGGGGCGCCAGTGTCGTGGCACAGACGCACAGACTCATTCCTTATCTTAATGTTATGCGGAGTACAATTATTGTCTCTTATCTTCTCGGTCGACTTATCGAGGATGAGGATCATCTTCTATTGCTGAAGCTTCCAATTACAGCTGATGATATTTACAAGTGCCGTGGCTAAAGGCAATCTTTTTGACAGAATCGAAAGATCGGAAAACATTTGAAAGGTACACAAGAAATTTTATACTTCTTCTGAACACGTTTTTTCCTAAAATATTTACGGATTTATATTGATCGTTACTCATATTACTAATTTAATTCAAAAGAGTTTAATCAATCGAATCGGTTAAATAACTTTGTTATTTATGTTTTTTTTTTAATTACTTCACTATATGACCTACATTTCTTATACGTGTGGCATCTGTAAGCATATTTACATTCATTAAAAACTTGTTTCTTTAGTTTTACAAGATAAATCACCTTTTCATGGAACAAAATCTCACTGTTTCCCTCTTCAGGTGATTATTTTACACTGAGCCTTCGGACGTGGCTCGGTAATTTATTTGTAGCATCAATATTCGCGGTCGGTCGTCCGGTGAAGCGAGGGTGGCAAAGCTCCGGCTAGACGGTGATTTATAGAAATGCCTCGGAAGGACTCGTGGCGATTCGGAGCGGTGCAGTCGTTTGGTAGGCAAGCGTGAAATGAAGCTTCGAATTCGAGGCAGAGTGCGACCCAGTTCGCCCCCGTCGCTGACACACTGACTCCGATGCCAATGAATGTCCGAATTCTTTATGGGGCAACCTGAGACCCAAGAGACGCGAGGAAGGACGTCCATCAAAGGGTTCCAAATAATTACCGCCATCCACTGAGAACCCAATGAGAAGACCGATGCATCGCGACGAAGAGCTACCATTTCGACCACGGTGATAAATCGGTGAAATATTCTCTCAAACAGGGAAAAAAAGGTCGTTCCTCCCCACGACCATAGATCAGATCCTAAGTCAATAATAACGCTCTATGTAACTTTTCCTCCTGTTACTGTTTCGAGGAAATTAGCCGTATCGACGGATAAAACTCCTTGGAATTCAAGGTTTCGAAACATCGGGTATTCTTAAGGTAATCTTACACAGACAAAGTAAATAATTACGTACAGGGTAATGAGTAAAGATAAATGACGTATTGGTCTCAATGGAAATATTCATATCGTTTTGAAGAAATCGTCCATCAAACATCTTCCACTATGTCAACGATAATTAAATTGTATAAAATATTTCAGATCAGATTTTGTATAGTGCGTTGGTTTATTAATAATATAATAAGTCACTCAACAACGAAACTCACAATTCACAATTTAAACTTAAACATTGTAAACTGACAATTTAAACTCCTCTAAGAATGCTCTTCTCCAAAGATTACGAAGAAACCTTCGATTCGAATCTACCAAAGCTCAACGCATGTCAACAAAGTTTGCGTCATAATAGGACTAGGAAGTTCTGTTATCTATCGTACAATTTAACAGGTCGAAAGTGAGAGACGTGATACGCAAGACGATGCAGCCTGTTATCTGTGCTGAACACTTCGAAGGCTCTCTTCTGCTTCCGTAGTGTTTGATCGATGGATCCTCGGCTTCGGACCGGAAATTATGCGTCAGCCTATCGTCCGCGCCGGAAGTGACGGCACGGCGCCACCGCCGATCACGCCATTATCTGCCGTTTTTCTGATTGCATTTTCTTCCGTGCTCGTGGCTTCGACTTCCGGCACGTTTGTTTCTCCCGTCGACGACAATTCTCGCCCGAGGACGGAGAAAACGGCAGAAAATGAAAGTATCGCCGTGCCTGTGCATAAAGTACGTCACACGCGAATGGAAAACAATCATACCGTACAAGAGTTCCTTCGTTATTCCATTGTTCGGAAAACACCCGCTCAAAAAAATCTCATTTCCTTTCCAGCCTAATGAGATGTAGATATTTTTAGAACAATTGCAAAAATGTTTGAATAGCATTTTGTACAAGTCTTGAGTTTCTCGCTTTTTATTAATGACTTCCTATTTGCCAGTAACAAGGTAACTTCATTAACATCATTAACATCATTACACCAGACTTTGTGACAAAAAAACATTGTAAAAATGCGGTCCAAAAACTTCATTTTGTCAAGCTTCTGACATTATTTTACATTGTCGAGTAATTTTGAGAGGTGACTGTAAAGCCGTTGACTGTACAAAAATGTGTCGCGTGCCGTTAGAACACGCCGGCGAGGATTGCATTCATATTCTAATGTCGACATTGTGCCGGGGGGTCAGATGTTGGTAACCGTACGCCATTATACACGATCTTCCAGGTTACCGTAGTTAGTCGCGAGTAACGTTAGGAGTGCGGATCCGCCCACGAAAGATCATCTTTGCCCGGCCCCCTACTCCGGGGGGGAAACTTAAAGAACTCGCGTAACAAGATACGCAAGGAGACTTTGCAAAGTAGCAGCTGCTTCTCAAAATGCATTCACTTATTTCAACATCGAGAAACACGATAAAGAGGATTTATATTAAAACGTCGCGACAAGGCAATTACGCAACAATTTTGCGAATAATTTTGTAAATTCTTCCTCTCAATAGTTTATCCTTAAAGTACTTAACATAGCACGTATAGAGTTCTTATTATTTTTCACGATTTTAAATCACCTTGTAAATTAATAATTTCCCGCTACAATAAAGACGTGTTGATGCAATGTCAAGTGCTTCAGTCGCAGTGTATTAACCGGATTTGGCTGTACGCATTGAACGGGGTAGCAATGACAAACACAGTTGATGAGGAATATTGGTCTCTCTGATTAACAGGGGAACTGAGGATGCCGTGGTAATCACGTCGAAGGAAGATTGACACGAATCCTCGGCAAAACACGCGTCGCAATAGAAATTCCAAGTCGGCTAGTCAAGGAGAGAAGACGGGGGGGGGAGAAAGTTGGTAAAAGGGTGGAATCTCGATAACCAGACAAGAAGGAACTTTCGGATTAGGAGGAAATAACTGGAATTACGGGCAATCCGCAGGCTTCGAAAGCTCGATAAATCAGGTCCGAAAGCACGAGTATCCGGTGCCCGGCGGTCTGCCATTGTCTCGACACACGCAACGAAACCGAGCGAACGGCCAAATAATACTTGCCGACGACAAAACGATGGGAGGACGAACCCGGAAAGCATGCCAAAGCGCCGGGATTTTGGGATGAAATCCTGGCCCTCGAAACTCCTAATCTCGTCACGCGATATCGTTTCCTAATATCTCGTTTTCTCCCACAGTTGCAACATCGATTCCAATTTGCAAGACGAGTCTATTTAACCGTGACAATGTTTCTTTTTTTCTACGCCCCTTATAACCAATTTCTTACTTGTGAAAACATATAATTAAATAGTGTAAACCATGTGAATTAATAAGTATGAACCGTTTCATTGTCAAAGGACAATTTGTAACTTTTCAGTCACATACCGTTATGGAGAATTAAACTGATGTTAGTTGAAAATATTAAAAATCAAGTGACAATTATTGCAATTTAGTAGGATAATTTGCTGAAGTTTGTGAATAAATTAGCAAATAAGCGATTAAGAAATTCACACAATGAGTAAGAAAATGTAAGACAATTTCATCAATTTTGTGTTAACCTGTGTAAGAACTATGTTCTTACGGCACATACAACTATTATATTTTTATAAGAACGACTAGCAGTTTAACAAAATTACCAGCGTCACCCACGGTTGCGATTACAACTACGAAATTGTAAAAGAGATTTTACCACAGTCTCACGGTCATGGAGTTCCGAAAATCTTGATGATCTCTACGATATTAATTCAACTTACTGGCCAGTCGAGAAGTCATTCTGCAGACGCCCGGAAATTGCGTATTCCAAGCTGCATACTCCGGAAATCTTTGTTTTCCATAAACAATGGCGCGCGGCCAACAAAGAAGCGCCTCGGCGATCGGCAAGGAGTACAACCGTAAATTACGATCGGATCTCGCTCGGAAATGTTCGCGCTATCTGCAATCACGAGTGGAGGAAGAAGAGAAGAAGAGAGATGGAAAAAAATCAGTAGAATCTGAACCGCCCAACCAACGAGGGTAGATATGTTCCGTTGCATCTGTCGTCACGCCCTTTTCCACGTGCACGTTCCTGAGAACGTGTAAGTCTCTACTCGTACGTGTGTGTGTGTGTGTCGGTCGACATACACTCATCCGAGTCACACGACAAGCGCCTCTACGGAACCGTAAAAGTAGTTGGGGATGTTTTTCAGTTTGGCCCGGCGAGGGGGGCCTAAATGTTTTATTACTTAATCATAACGCTCGGGGGTGGAGGAAGGGCACCCATGGTTGGGACATGATCAGCAAAGAAGGGCCCAAGTATAGACGATATAATGACTACACCACGGGTGGGAACCAACGAAATTATTCTGCCGCTTCAGTGATTTATCCACGTCCAATAAAGTTCGGGAAAAAAATGTTAACGTTAGTCCTCGATAAATTGCGCGAAATATCTGCAGGAAGTAGATAAAACTTTTCATCCTACATTTCATTAACGTATTGGCAATCGACGAGATTTTACCTATTCCATGGATTCGTTAATGATCATAACTCGATCATTGCTCGATCGTTTAATCTCAAATAAGAATTTAACCGGGGCACGTTTTATTACTTTCACGCCTCGCCCTTGAGAATTGCTCGGTACAATTTTCTACCGCGTCATTAGAAATATTAGCCGGGCCTTACAAATCCGTATTTTTTGCCCAGCCATTGGGCCAGTGTAAGGAAGATTGCCGAGAGCCATTTGTGCGGGGCGGTACCTGAAACTGTTGGTACAAAAAATCCGATCAACCTCTTTCGCCCCGGCGGAGCAGCAGTGACTCAATTAGCCCGATAAATAGCGGCGCGGGGGGACCTGCGGTCCGGGCTTTACGCACGTAGCAAAATACATGGTCGAGCGAGGGATGAAGCGAGACGGGAAAGGGAATGATCGCCGGGAGACGACTCTCTGCGCATTGACGCGAGAACCGCCATAACAAAAGGGCTGAGGCATCCCCGGCGATTGTCGTGCGGCAGAATGCCCGAAATTTCAAACGTGTGTGCGTCTATGATGCGCCTTTGCCTTTCCATCCCGGCGACTCTACGCCGTGTCTGCAGGAGAAAGTACGCTGTATAACTGCATTAGGGGGTCGCAACCTTCCCCGTAGCACGCGCCAGCTGGCTCATTGTTAAATTACTCGCCCGGCTGATATCTGCGAACCACCGGCGTAGGACAAACCGATTGGCAAATTAACTCGACCATCATTCCTCAACACGATCGTACGAATAACTTGTCACTGTAATTCGAAAACTAAATGTCTTTCATTGTCTTTCGTCAAATTATGAATACGGCGATTAGTGTAAAGTCCTTCCTCTTTTATATTGTAAATGTCGTCATAAGTGTACGATTTATTTTCCCACAAATTCAAGATATTTTCTACGCGAAATGTAGTACTGAAGACCAAACCCGCAGTCACATTTCTCAAATAAGATAAATTTACAAGTATTACAAAATTGTCACAGCATTATTCATTGAGTTAAGATTTGACCAGACTCGCCGATTAGTCCTTTGACGCGAAATTTCCATGTGAATTCAATGAATAACAGCCATGAATTGTAATTTACGTGACCGTGGGACAGCTGAACGTTAACGAGGCAACGTACCGACGCCAATGGGAGGATCATCCTCTAATGTATTTACACGGGGTGGAGACAGCAGTAGGACAGGGGTGTCGATGGGGCAAGATTTGTCAGGCTGTACACCGATTGTACATGTCGTACACGGACTACGTTTGTATCACCATTGTCATCCGAGCCGAAAGATTAAGCTAATTTCACACATGTCCGCCCGCTCCACTCCATTCACTCAGGCCGTTGACAGTGTCGCGTGACATAATACGACACTACGGCCCTCGGATAGACATTTTGCACGATGGACCAAAGCTTCCAATAACCGTCGTCTGTTTCAATATAAGCCACGCGCCGGATTAGAAAAATAGGAATCCTAATGTCTTCATCGAACAGATCGGAATTATAATCCCAATTGGATTTAATACATGTCCTAAGGCTCTAAAATTCAATATCTGAAGATTCGTATATACTATTATTTAACCAATGCATCAAACATTTTTGAAAAATTTATGTCTTAAAACTTGTTTTATGCTCACGAAGAAACGGTGAAGTACTTACTTGAAGCATTATTACATTGTACGTACACTTGTTTAATGAATTTGAGGGTATTTATTATTATTAAGAATTAATATGTTAATATTAATATTTTAATGTTTTAATGACTTATTAATTACACATCGCACTGTTTCACTTTATTGCAACGGTATGATTTGTGCTATGAAATTTCGTGAAGAATTTCTGAAGAAGAAGAGAAGAAAATATTGTACAGTTGTGACTTAGATTTAGTGCAGGAACGACGATGCGCCCTATTAGGTTAACGAATTTCCTCGTCTCCAAAATTGGGTGCAAAAAAAGTTTGAGTAATGTACATCTTTCCGGAAGCTACTAACGACACTCATATAAAATCGGGCCGAGCTGTTCGCGAGACAGTCGTACGGAATATGTTAACATCTGCTCGAACGTAGCGGTCGATTAGTCGGGCCCCTACGAAGCAATCGTTGTGAATACGATGAACGGCGGGTCCTTCTTTCGTCCGAGAGGATCCCGCCCACATCCTTCTGGGGTTTACAATTACGCAATGCGTCCTGCGAAGATGGTCACACGTGTCTCGGCCCCGCGTTTGACCCTTGTGCATTGAACGTCAGGAACATTGCGTCTTTACGAATATATCGCAGGCATCGTCCATCGGGTTGTAAGACCGGCCGACTCCATTCAACGTCTCTTTCGTTATCTTTATGGCACCATCAGGAAGATGAGCATCCCTTATTATCAGCCGCAGTGGGTGGCGAACAGACGGAAAGAGTGTAAAAAGGAGACTTTACGAGGCTTGGCAATTTGTATTTGAAAAGCGAGAGAAATGCCGCAGGGGTCCTAGAACTCATATGGCGTGGAATGGATGAAAAACGACGCTAAGGAACTCGCCGTGTAATTACACGTATCATCTTCACGCCTTTTTCGAGCATCGCACTAAACACCCCAGGGTTTCGCAAACACGTTTCACTTTAGACATTCCCAGGCAATTCAAGTGTACAAAGGTGCCATTCACACAAGACAATGAGCGAAACATTAAACAAACGAAAAAAAAAGATACCTATTATTACAATTTTCAAAAAATGATGTCAATAACCTTATACACGGAATAAAAATCGACTGTGCCATCTTTTTTTTATAACGTAGATTGCGCATACGGACATACGTAATATGGTATTACAATTTTTCTCAAAAAAGATCTGTCTGAGCTTTGACAAACTTTTTTTAATAAAATACGGTTATTGTCTCACAAAAAGATTCCCCGTTTAAACGTTCGACTAAACAAGAATATTACTTAGCTCACTTTTGCCCCTGATAACGTGTTAAATATTTTCAGTGTTGTACGCGAAAAAAATGATTATTTCGCACGGGTATCAGGATTTTCCGTGCGTGAATGCAGGCGAAACAAAGTGTTGGCCGGGTACGGGCCAAAATGAAAAGGATTGCGGGCCTGGAGGTAGAAAGAAGCGTGCGCGCGTATCTGCGAAGAAGACGTACCGAGGGGCGTGTAATTCTGCGCGATTGTCCTCGCGGGCTCCACTTCTCCTTCCCACGCGACCTACGACCTCAACGAACGCAAGAATGGATCTCGCGGTGCCGAGGCGGGCCTGGGTTAATGGCTGGAGGAGGATTCCTCGGACGATCGTCCTCGGCATCGTCGTCAAAGTCCTCTCAGTCCTCGCCGGCGAGTGTCATTTGACACAGTCCTAAACCCGATTCGCGCCACACGACGATCCTCTTCCTCCCCCCCTCCTTCTACCTTCCTTTTTTAGTCCGCGCTCTTGCCGAGCGCGAGGTCTTTTCTTGTCTCCGAGCTGCTCGTTCCCAAGCGGAGAACAAACGGCACGGACGGACAAACGCGCCTATACATATGACACTTTCCGTGCACCTACACACACACATACAAACAGAGCAGAATATTTTGAGGAACAACATACAAACACGTGCGCTCAAACGCTCGAACGAATGGCATTCTCTGAGGAAGTGGAACTGTCCTCGCGTGTTTGTGTAAATATGAACACACGGACGAACCTGTGCACACAAATCTACCGTCCGCCAAGTAGAACGTAAGGGACACGTAGATCGAACGTTCACGTGTATTCCTCCTCTGCGTGTGGTTTTGTGAACCAAGACGACAACTGCCTTCTCGGTACGCAAATATCCCGGCGTGTGTGCGATCGCCGCAAATGCGGTTGCGAACTTGAGCTTTGCCCACGTAAATCGATGATTACCCACACGTACACGTACACATGCACCTATGACCACGGTGGTGTGGATGTGTGCGTAGCTGTGGACGAAGACGGACACGTGCGCACACGGCCACACAAACGCAGGTAGGATTCATCGGCAAAAGCACGATTCCCAGGGCAGGATTCCATTGAGCACCGACCGCGAATCTCTCGTCGAGATAAGGAGACCGGCATTGAGGAGAGAATGGGAACGAGCGGAGGCGGATAGACATACGAGACCTGACGGAATACGCCGACAGATAATGCAAGACCCTTTTGTATATGTGTTACTCGATAACAGAGCAGAGAGACCTTTTTTTTTCCACCAAGCCCGGCTAGTTCAACAGAAGCGTGTGAACGCACAGCACCGCTCAGACGAGACTCCTAGGAGCCCCTGAGATTAACGAACCTTAATTAGACCGCACTTCATTTCACAGGGACGCACAGAAGATTAAGAAATGTTGTAAAATATTTTCGGATCGTAAAGCCCGTGCAAGTTGAACGTCTATACAAATTTATATCTATTTGTTCGAAAATAGTACGACAAAGTGACACTGCTGTACTTGTTAAGGGAAACTATTAGCAAAACAACAAAATGCCTTATTAAAGTGTAGAACATTGAAGAGTATTCTTTTAGTGTAATTACATCATTTGTAAATACCAAAGAGAATTACATAAATGTAACCGAAGTTATGAAATTAACTTCTCATAGTCCTAAACGTTGTAACAGAAAGGTACGACGATTCACAACTCTTCTTGCTTCTCTTTGAGCCTGTGTCAAAGAATAACGACGGGAATCAATCTTGACATAAGCCAAGATAGGAACGCTGAGATGTCATTTGTTTTATGAATCGGGACAATTGAATGGCGTTTAGTAGCCATACGAGCGATAAACGGGTATCTTTATAGCGGCTATCCGATTTCGATCGTTCACATGCCGTTTTGCCTTCTTCCATTATCGCATTTATTCTCATTTTACCTGATATTCCTCAACATCGATGTGATTATTGTTGATAATAAATTTCGTTCTCGATTATTGAATTTTATGCACAATACTGGTACATCGACCCGACAAAATTAGATTTCTTATTTAAATAATAAAATCGTTGTTTCTAAATAATACGAAGCAAACAAAATGATGCAGTATAATAATTGATAAGGTGCTGCAAGAAGGATAACGAGAAATGCATTTATTATAAACATGTTTGACTGTATAATTTGTGTCACAAGGTCATGGAGGCATGTTTGCAAGACAGGAAAATCTTACTGGACTTTAAAAGACGGGCTTACATTAATCTTGAACAATTGAGGCCGTTAGGGTCAGTCGGACAGAGAGATTTCCGTACGTGACTCGCGATAGGCTATCATGACGTTCGAGATCGTTTAAAGGTGCGACATGTATCGATTTCGTGCTTAATAGCTCCTAAAATATGAAAGGCCTCGTTCAACTGAACCATGCTCTTCGATGTTACCTTTTACTCCGAAACGTCAAGCATATTCAACATCTTTCGTTTCACGACAATTAATGTTCACTCGGAAAATTATACATAAACTAACCATCAAATCATTATTCGTAGGTAGTCGAATAATTTCTTTTTGTGATTATCGAGGTTTCTTAATTCATCTGATATTCAGTTAAAATTCATGTGGTAACGAAAATTCGTATATACGTAAATATATTTTAACATCTAATTGTAAGTGTAATTATAAACTTTATAAATAACTCCCCAACAGGGAGAATTTATTCGAGACATGCATAAAAGTAAGAGCCAAGACTTACAATTAATAAATTTCCTAAAAGAAATAATATTTTTTACAGTCACGTATGAGTTGCTGATTTAACGACATTTCGTGCAAGGGTAATAAACGAGTTAAAGAAACTGGTAAGAGCTGTAAGAAAAATGAAAAAATTCAACAAAAATCAGTATCTTCCTTCGTGGCTTGTGCACTGTCGCGGAAAAAAGAAGAGCAATAACCTCGTACGTGAAACTTCGTCAAGGCATAAAATAGACGTAACAGAAGTACGTGCTTTTGAACGGCAACAAGTTTCATGTACAACATATTCATGTATTTCGCTGTCACCGTACACTCGGTTACATGTTATGTAATGAACAAGCATGGGCAAGATTACATGAAAAACTCGAGGCAGTCGTAAAAGTTTACACGAGGTTACAAGTGCATTTGCTCGGAAGAACGAAACTCTTAATTTAGTAGGTTCTCAGCGCGTCAGTCAAGTCCTCTCTCTTGTCCATGTCTCATCTTCAGAATTAATAAACCATGCACTCGAGATAATCGTACAAGCACTGCTCGGAGTAAAAAGGAATCCAATGGTCTCAGGAATTTTATGTAACGCAGCGACTTGTTATGCTGACAGAGTACTTCTTAAGACGTAGATTAATTACACCGAGGAAACCCCATGAAAAGCTTATTCCAATGTGTAGTTTAATGTAGCACTTAAATGTTAAAATTGCTGCATGCAAGTCTTACTCACGAGAAGTTTGTCAGTGTTTCTAACAGCATCAGAATTCAAGTCACTCAACATTTTCGAACCGGAGCTTAATATTAATTATTATATGCCTTAGCTATTTCGTAAATTCTTTATTATCGTGACAACCACTCCCAAAATGTCGATTTTTCAAATAACATTCAATTGTGTTAGTAAGATTTTAGACTATCTGACGTAACTTTTTGCCGGACCAAATTATTTATTTTGTTTAATCTTGTTAAAATACACGTTGACTTATTGAATATCTTACTAATGTCACCGTTTCAAGGGGAAAAACTATATATTTCGATTCGACATAGTGTGACAAAAATCCTCGGCACATTCATCGATTCCTGCCGTTTTTCCTCTTCTTATAAGTAAGTTACCAGCATCGTTAAAACCCGACTGTCTGGCGTCATGATACCCAAACAACGTGACACAGTCACAACTATTGTATACCACGAGCAGGACTGACCGTAAAACCACGTCGCTATCGATAAATCTTTCGGCCCTGTCTAAACACAATCTACGATTGAGCCACTCTCCCGACACTCGCAGAGGGGCAAGACGAACACACGATGGGGAGCAGCCTACGTTTACGGCGGATAAATCTGAAGACGAAACGAATTAAGAACGAACGGAAGCCCGTCAGGTGTCAAACGTCTATTTCTATTCCATGACAGAAATGATTTCCGTGCCTAAAGTATCGTTACACGTTACATACGAGTATGCAAAATAAATTTCAAGCGATTTTATTGTGTCTTAATAAGAATAGAATTGTAATGCTTATTCCTGAAAAGTTTGACGACTCAAATTTTTATGGAAATAATGATCGAAATGGCAGATTCTCTGAAAAAATCACAGCTCGCCATAAAATTTGCTTATTATTCCTTAATCTACTTATAAATCAATATTTGCCTGGACTTTCTTCGAATTCATAGACAATTTCCTATGTGTAAATTGTATCCCCTACATACCAGTTATTGTGTATCGACCTAAAAATAACCAACATTTCCTTAACGTCACCAATTGAAAACTTCTTAGAAACATTTATTGCCTAATTAAGAGACGGCAATCCCCCGGAATTTAAACACAAATACGCTTGGACGAACGGAACATACACATAACCAACGACGGTTCATCAGGAAGCCCGGTTTTTCCCTCGTGAACATAGTTGCAGCTCAGCCATTGAGCTGCATCGTAAAATCGGCGCTATCGCGGGACGCTAATAATATGTGAAATTATGCAGCGGCGGATTAGGGCGGTGGCGACGTGCATAGCTGCTACGCACACGCCACGTATTCCGCGGGCTGATGCAGTATAAAACGCGCTGCAAGCGACAACGCGGCAGCCTGTTAATGCGACGGACCTGCAGGGCAGTTGAAGGTAGGGTAGGTGAGTGCGAGGGGGGAGGGGGGGAGGGTAGGTGAAGGGTTGACCACGGTTTCTTAAGCCTTTCTTCTACTTTCGACATTGTCGCTGAGCCGTCGACGAGAAGTGGCAGCGCCTCGTCGCCGAGAATGCACCTCGTCGGCCGTGCGAGGGCGATGGTGAGGGAGGGGGAGAAGGAACGGTGACGGGGGAAAAAGGGAAATCTGTAGAGCTAATTCGCGTGCGAGATAACGCGGTGGCCAGGTGTAGCGCGCGCTCTCTCTCTCTCTCTCTCTGTGCTATCGTTGAAATGGTCTCCGCCGAGTCACGAGGGGGTTGCCCTGGGCAGGGAAAGGCCACTGTCGACTTATGCCAAAGGGGGTGGTGAGATGATCTTATCGCGCTCTCCCTCTTACCTTCAGCCCCACCCTGCCTTCTCCGTGAGTCTTTCTCCTTTCCTCCCTCGCTTCCTCTCTCTCTCTCTCTTACTCGTCTTTTCCGCCCTAGCTCCTTCACAGGCCTAGCCGCGATTCCTCTATCTCTACTTTTCCTTCTTCTTCTTCTTCTTCCTCCTCCCCTTGGGCATAACTACTTTCTACCCCCGGCCCCGTCTTTGATGACAATATCGCGTGGCCACTGAGATAACCGCTCGTGTCATTCTTACATCGACTACTTCTTAGTCCGACGAACAAGGGCCTCGGGCAAGTCTGTGATCCGACCAACACCGACGTCCGGACGCTTTAACGTTGAGCGACTGACACGCTCGCGGCTTGATTGTCGTCGAATGGATCTTGTATGTAGCCACTGAAAAATTCCCGCCGCGATAAACAAGCCGTGTGATATATGTCGCTGTACACTCCCCCACCTTCCTCTGTAATTAATTTACGGCCAAGCGATTACCAAGGATTTCCCGTGATTTCAAAGAATACCGACTGGATCTAGGACACCACTTGATAAAAACTAAATCCCTACATGTACAGCAGAAGAAAAATTAAAATGCTTCGACATAACAGACCGGTGTAATTGGACGATATTTTTCGTCGGCGTTACAATACGTAAAACCGAGGGGGGTGACAGTCGGATCAGAATCCCGGAATTGTAACCCAGTTTAGGAGCAGGTGAAATTGCGAACTGGCCAGCAAGAATGTGCTGGCAACGGCGACGGCAGTGCCGCTGGTCGTGGTAGAATGACGTTGCGGGAAATGAGACTCGTAAAGCAATGCCAGACACGCAAGCAACCCCCGCAGGTGCAGTCGAGTCTCCCGGCTGACGTGGAGATACCCGTACATTTACATCATCCTGTTACTTTTACATTTCTGTCGTCCAGTACATTTGCACCTTTGGATAATCTCCGAAACATCAGGGTTTACGCTTATCAGATCTCAACGTAGTAACAGTCCACGTAGATGTGACGTTTGTCAATGTCCTTCAAAAATTCCACCCTTCCTCTATGTTAGTTGTCAGGGGGAATAAAACTATTCCGATCCATAGGAAGTATTATTTTACTTCAAGGGGAAACGTCAAATTGTATCACTAATAGCTTTTCAAACATTAATGTCGCTGAAGGTCATGACATAGGAAAATTGCCAAGGAATTGTCAAAAGTCTGTATAAATTAATATTCCTTGTTTTCATTGAAATAAATAAGTACATTTTAAAACGCAACTTACGTAAAATTTTTATTTCATTTTATACTCATACTCTTAAGCAACCTGTGTCGAGATGAACAGTTTTAAAATTCCATCTTTCTCTTTTATTTATTCAGAGGTTTTAACGAACCGAAATAACGCGAGAATCAGTGCACTTCTTGAGTTGGTTTTTCCGAAGAAATAGATTCTATAAGGTATAACCCGCGTCAATGTGCGGTACCGTATGACCAAACAAGATGTCACCATCAGTCACCGTTCTGGCAAACACATAAAATACGGCAAGTTAGTTTGGAGTTGAGTCCAGTCACGTAGCCCGTAGCCAGAGCACGTCCCTCTGACTTGTCAATAATTTTTCCCGCGGAACCCACGCACAGGCGGCGAAACTTGGCTGGCGACGATTTTTCCCCAATTCAGCCGGGCTACGGGAATTATGCAACCGCCGCGGAAAGTGGGAAGACCGGATTTGCTCGTTCGCCGTTGAGGGACAGGGAGGGGGGGGGGGGGGAAGACGACCTCACACGTCAAGTGACCGGCACAAAGTCGCCGGAAATCGGCGAGGAAAAAGGCCGGTAGAAGGACGATGGTCCTCGCGGACCGGAGACAAAACGACGATCGGCTTAACGATCAACGGCTTATGCACGGACACGCGTCATCATCCGTCACGGTTTCTTCGTCTTCTTTCTCCATCCCCCCGACATCTTGTGCGCGAAGCAACTCTCCGTTTCTTCATCGCCGCAAGAAACGGAGACGGATTCCTGGACGGAGAAGGAAAGGGACACCGCGGGAACCGGTACTAAGAACCGGCTGAGATAAAGCAAAGGATTCTGGGATTTAATAACCCCGGCTGCAATAATGCACGCTGCCACGACACTCAATGTACATGTATGTGTATTCGGCAAACGCGTTGCGGTTCAAACAACCAGCAAATCCGGCACGATTTAAGCTAATTCACCGAGGATTATCGGCATTATTTTTTTGAGGAATTCTTATCATCATATTATGTTCTTTTCCGGAATTTTGTAACGGTTCGTTGTAATAGAATAATATCTGTGCAGAATGATTTCAGTGGACTGTAATTGTATTGAAGTAACATTTTTTTATTTCTTAAACACGTAGTTATTATCCATTTTCGTAGCATTTTGTAACTTTCTACTTTCAGCCCCCTTTTGTACCAACTTTTCATTACAACTCCTTATCTTGCAATTTTTAATATCACATCCTTTTTATTGCTCAAATTGAAACAATATATACTTTGACAATACCACAATAAAGTCAAATACCAAACACCGATGCGAACCATGCAGTTTAGTGCCCCGACTGTTATTAACAAACTACTTTACGAAATTTGTCATAGATGTAACACCCTCATCGTAGCCTTTATGGCCACGAATGTGAACGGCATAGATGCTAATCGACCATTAATTTCATGGATACCGCGTCTTCTCTCTTTTGGACCCTGCAGTGGTACCACTCGGTACCGGTGATTCTGTAAGGTTTATGCGTCACCCACGGCTTATTACCTCTGAGGAAAACTTTCCAAGAAATCTCGCTCGTTAGAAGCCAGGCCCATTGTTTCACAGGACAGTGCTTACTCGCCGTACTAATCGTGTATTGCCAATCGAATTCACCGCAAGTCTAACACACGGCGTAAAAGCCAGTCGGAACAATCGTCATGATTGCGATACAAATCTTTCTTTACATCCTTAATCGCCTGTGACCAAGTTCTTCAGGACTTTAATGAAGGTTTCTTCGATTATAGCAAAAAATCAAGTTTGCCTGTGATTATTTCAACTTACACATACGAGCAACCTCGGTTTCAGAAACCTATGAGCATTATTACACAAAAATCGTACTTTGTAGAAATATTGTTAAGATACTGTTGGTTGTAGAATTTAATCTAATTTTTGTTGGACACTATTTGCTTGAAGTATAATCGAAGAAGGTCAAGAAGGAGATCAGAAAAATGGAGAAATAATGATACAAACGCGCCTGTATCGGGGAAGAAATGTATCTGACTCAGCAGTAAAGCGTGTCAACCTTATTCAGGGGTGACAAAAAGAAAGTGAACCTCTCCTCTGCGCTATTCAACGTTATTATTCCTCGGCATTTTCTTGCTTCTTCGAGCGATTAAGAGTTTGCAAGCACATCGTACCGGCCGGATTGTCGATTGGCAGAACCCGAATGGCGATTCTCGGCCAGAAACGGCGAGTATTTACCAAACAATCGAGCAACGAGTCGCAGAGGGATCGCGTTATTCGAGGGCCAATGCGGACGCCTAATTAGATGATTAATTGTATAATTGCTAGGCAGTAAGAAACAATGGGGCACTGGCTTATCGGCAGTGCGTGCCTCTTACTGCCAACAAACGTCTATTAAGGTGTCCGGATTATGGCGCAAAAATATCATCGTCGAAATCTCTCTATCCAGCCTGCTATTATTTACAATCCTTACTGAGAAATTCTTTTCGTCGCACAAGCTCTTGCACTTCGTTGAATAGGAACAGTAAGATTCGAAAGTCAATATTTTACTTGATACAGTTGTATGTAAAAATTACATAACTAAACAGTTCCTGTTCGTCAAATAATTCAGATTTGAACTAAAATTTTTGTATCTATCAGAAACTTATCTATTTCATTAAACATTTGATGTTAATATGCAGTGATTCTCCTTATTCTGTCGATTAATCATACATTACTTAATTTCTTGAATAAATCTGTTCGACCTATCTAGTTTTCGAAAAGGCTAATTAAGCAATAGCATAATCTATACAGACATATCAACAAGATTGTAAACCGTTCTAAATGACAAGTTCCTTTGTCCTCATTTTTTATTCCCGTTGGTTAAACCGTTAAAAACAAATGACAAACGATCCTTAATTAGCGATGCGAGGAAGGAGTTGATGAATGCCGTTACGAAGGGATTGTAAAATAATCGCTAACCCGGTGGGGCATACGAAAATCAGGAGAAGAAATGCTTGCCAAAGGGTGCAAGTGCACCGATTGTTCAGCACTTTTCTTATCGGATTTGCATGGTCCCGCTCAATTATTCGAGAGGATTATTGTTCGTTTTGCTTGGACAGAAATCGATCGTATCAATGGGTGCACCGTTAAGACGACGAATAATGACGTCACGGCGAATTAGCACCCGATAACGGCCACCCACCCTACCGAAAAAAAATCTGCTTTGAAAAAATCGGCTCTTCTAACCCTTTGCGTCGTAGCAGTTTATCGTTGCAATCAATGCTGCCCGAAATTATCTTTTGTTCAGCAAATCAAATCTGTTCGACAAGATCTTTAAATGACGTTAAGTCATAAATTTGGACATAAAAATATGGGATACATAAATCATTTATACAGCTCACTGAACCTTAGTTTGCCCACTAACACACTGAATATAAAAAATACAATAATGCACTTAAAATACGACTTAAAATAATGAGATAACGTGTTCCTCTGTTTTAATATGAATTATTTTACCTTCTTTTTTGAAAATGATTAGGAACAGTTCCCGTTGCAATTTCACCTGGACAATTTTACCCGCTGTTCTTTCCCCTTTGGCGATAAATTTACGGTGACTTGGAAAAAGTATGCAAAAATTTCGGATGTTCGTAAGTGAGTTATCGATGCGGCTACTCGAGGACATAAGGAAATCACTGTATGCAGGGCAAAGTGCGGTAGGCAATAAAATATGAAACACACGGATTAGCTTTGAATTGGCGAGTGGATGTGCGGAACGGAATTGCACAACAGGAAGGTTTATCGTGGTCGGTCCCTTCACGGATCTCCGGTGATTACGGCAATCTCGGTATCGCCGGCCCTATCAGCCGGGAAAGTTTCTACGAGCCGTGGCTCCCGTATCGGCAATCCACGGCCAGTTATTATTGACGCGCTGGCTCGCGGCATAAAACGCAAATGCGCCATGGTGAAGCGCGCGGCCAAGGAGAAACCACCTGGCGGGTGCGCTCGCAGTCGCCGGGGGTCGGCCAATAAAGTATTTAGCTAGGCGCGGAGAGCAGTTTCCTAATTAAAAAGCTCGCCGGCCAAGCGAAACGCGAGACAATCTATGATCCAGGCAGACGTGATATATTGCCACGACCAACGGCCAGCGCGAGTCGCACTTTATTAATCGCCCCACGGTGATATCACTGGTCCCCAAAGTTTTTACTGTCCAACTTGCAGTGATACAACCATTGTCCCTCGCCACTTTTGACAACCGATCGGATGGTTTTCCTTTTCTTTCTTCCATGCTTCGACTGCCTTCATTACTGCTCCGAATATTGTCGTTTCTGTTAATCGGTTAATACTCTTCGAACTATACGGTAAACGCTGATACGTAGCACAGAGTCTATTATGATCCGTTGTATAATTTATTCAATTGTAAGCAAAGACGTTCGTAGGTAAGTGAATTCTTCTTGCACGTTTCTTTAAAATTATTTATCTATCCATAAAGACAGGACATTGGTATTCGTTACTGGGAAGATCCTATCGACGTGGAACTTCCGTGGACGATTATTCGGAGACTGAAAAGGATCACAGGAAACACTCGGAGCGTCCTTTTAGGGACCGTTGACTAGATCTGTGAACCTCAATCCCGTGGCCGATGGACGTCGGACAAACGAGCGGTCTCATGAGGAAGAAGACGTTCGTTAATTGAAATTGAGAGTGGAAGTAAAAGAGGAGGTAAAAGAAGACGAAGGTAAGGTGGGCCCCGGGGGTAGCTGGAGTCTCTTTCGCAGGACTGGAATGGACTGACCTACCTTTAGGATCATCCGATCTATTCATACGCGGTATTCAGCGTCCTCTCTCAGGATGCGAGACAAAAGGGCCGATGAAACAGAACCCCCCCGCCTCCCCTGCCACCGCCAGCGTGTGTTTCTTTGGCTTTGTCTCCTCTCGGATACGACTTCCGGTACCGCGGCTAGACGCAGCCTCAATGGGATGATGCGCCTTTCAAACGCTCCTCCACGTAGGAGGATTCCGCGATTATTCCTGCGGTTCCTGCGACACGCTCCCCTCTACCCCACTTCCTATCACTTTCTAAAATACCCACGGCACAATGCACGCCGATGTATTAAAAGAAATCCCCCCTATCGCACCAATCAGACACACGTCCTCCCGCAGCAACGTGTACATATTTTGCAAGGATTTTTCTCCCTTCGATCAACATTCCCCCATTAACAAGTTAAGTACCGGACCGAATTTCCTCGATTTTCCTTTCAAGCCTTAATATTGTTTTCCTTTGTTCCTATTTAAAATAATAAAATGGGGTTTGTCATGTTAAAAATCAAAATATTCACACGTTCACACGTACATCTATTGATCTAACTCTTTACTCTAAGGTTCCTTACATTTACAAAATTAGAAATTTTATTATTCGCGTATTTCAGGCATTTTATTGACTTTATTATACTCTCAGATCATTGAATTCTTCATCACATTTTTCCAGTAATTTTCTAACCCTTTTTCTACATTGAAATCACACAAACGTACGGTTCACTCGTAAATGCCATCCCACGAATTTCCGTGAAACGGGCAATGCACGAATACATTGGGTAGGACAGAAGCACAGCGAGCGTGAGTTCCGAATTGTCTTGACGAACTCCTCTCTCCGTCATTCTTCTCCTTTCGTACTGCCTGGCCCCTTTCTCCTCTCACCCTCGTCCGCTCTTTATCCCCCGCTCTCGCTATTCGATTTCGTCCCGACTGGCTTAAGGTGGGGCGAGTCCGTGGATGGATGGCCTATTGTTTCATCGACTCGTGGAGTCAAGCGTTAACGGATTTTGTCTTACAGATTAGGAAATCCGTTGAGAGCAGAGCGCCTTCCATGCGGCCCCGTTCTCCGACCGTGGGAAGGGAGCTTTATTATAAATCACGATATAAATCATCCCCCGTGTAAAACACGCGCCGGTCGTCAAGCGCCCGGGACAATTCAAGCGACCAAAGTACACCTCTTTGTTCTTAAGCAAGAGTGCCTCGACAAATCCTCTCCTGTACCATCAAGTAACTGCTGCTGCTGCTTTTTTTTTTTAATTTTAATCTCATACCATTCAAATCGTGCTTCTATCATTGGGCAAACTTGCATTAAATGGTAAAAACCGAGTGTTGTTAACTAAAATTACGCATTCACTCAACGTTTTTTATGTCAATTCGTGAGGATATTATTTTTTATAATCGATTTCGAAGTATGATCGAATAGTTTTCTACGTTAATTAATATGAATTTCAAATACGTAGCTATTTAAATTGTATTAATATTTTGTTTAGCAGAATCGAACAAATTTAATAATGTACTTAACTTTGCATGCGAGGAATTGAATGTGACGTAAAATAAATTGTGTGGAAAATGCATTGTATTTCATTAACCGTGATAATTGCACCCATGATTGTATAAAAGAGAGTTATGTTTGATATTTACAAGGGACATTTTTGTGAAATTCATACAGTTATGCCATTTAACAGTTTGAAAGCAAATTACGATATTAAATTGCCTTACATACTGTTCCACATTATTTCAGTAACAGGTTTCTGTTGTCGAATTATTTATGAATATAGCAAACATATTAACAATACATTTTAGCCTGTTCAAAATTTCGCTTTATATGCGAATTCATGTGACAGCAAATCATACGTGGTTGATGCTTATAGCACATCGTCGAGTTAGCGGAAGGAAGGTTATTAATAAATCCCGGCCAGCTAAACGTCGAAAATAGACAGGAGAGTTATTAGTTCATAGTCTTCTTACGCTTTTACTCCTAGCATAAACGTTACGTTTTGCTCACTGCGGTAATATTCCTGGCTAAAGATAATAATAATCCCTGAAAACATGTTTAATCCACCCATCAAAATGACAAGAAATTGTGGTAATCCTTCTACTGATAATTTCACATAAACTGAGAATCAAGAAAAATACTTTAGTATGCTATCTACTTTTGTTTTCGATATCACATAATATCAGCAATGACAATTTATTTAGAGTCTTCAAGTCATGTTAAAAAATCAATCTTCAAATGAAAAATCATGGTTAGCCATTTTTCTGTTGAATTTCCTTGACAAAATACACTAAATTTAGAGTCAGTGTACGGATGCAAGTGAGATAATCATTGAAATACATTGATCGTTCAATTACTTTTTCGATCACCTGGGCTACGCTTATCACCTACACTCAAGACGAGGATATACGTCACGCACCGTACGAATGGGCGGGCCTACTGGACTGAGAGAGAGAGAAGGAGATGATCGTGGGAGGACGAGCAAAGTGACTAGACAAGACAGAAAAGAAGGAATGATATGGTCGCTCTTGGTGCGCCAGCGCGAGAACCGCCCACTCCAGTCCAGTTTGTCGTTCTCCTCGATGTCCTCGTCGATCTCGCCACTGTCTTTGTCATCGCCGACCAACGACATCGATACCAACAGCTACATGTCCACCGCGTCTTTTATCAATATGCTGAAAAAGCCCCCCCAGCTAGAAGCCAATCGGCTTGTCGCATTATCGTCTCACCGTGCAAATCGCACGTCAATGTTATCTGCGGTACAAAATGACGATCGCACGAATGGTCGACGTAGCATCGATGGGGTATTTCACGATCGTTGCATTGGAAATCAAACAGCGGAATACCGCCTTGCTAATTCACACTTTCCCGGTTGTATTCGATAGTCGCCAAGTCCAATGTTAAGTAAGGGGAATCGTGTATTCAATGTTTTATTTAACTAATGTTTAGGGTGATTTAATGAGTGGAGATGCAAGTGTATACTGGACCAGGAGGAACAAGATGTTTTGGTTTACTTCGACATTTATTCCCAATTAAACATTTTGGGCACAGCACGTTAATGATATAGTTTAAAAAATGGTAATTTATTTTTCCTTCAAAGGAAGTAGATGGTTTTCTAAATACGGTATTAATCAATAGAACGCGTATTTGTAACTCTCCGTCGTGAGAAAACAACGCTTTAGTATTGATAAAATTTCTCGCGGCATTAAATGTCATGCATATTGAAATCAAAAACAAGAAGTCCAAAGTTTAAATCATGTGCAGTAGTTAATTTAAAAACAATTAATTCTTCGCAATAATTTTGATTAAAGAAGTTTATGCGGTTAAAATGTCAAAACCGTCCTTATGAACCATAAAATGTTAAAATGTTTGAGTAAGTAAAATATATATTACATAGTAAAGTATTATAAGTAAAGTATAAGTAAAATATTAATACATAATTAAATATGTTCGTAATTCATTTGATTGTTACTCCAAGCACTTCACTTCCATGGGTTAAGTTTTGACTCAGCAATCGAATTTGATAACGACACACAATGGTCAGTAATAGTCCCGCCATAAAGTCGCGCACTTCTTTAGAATAATGTCACGTCCATCTTTTTTCGCCTATCACACTGAAGAGTTAAGAATAACAATGAAATTGAAAGAGATAAGAGAGTTGAGCTTCGTTAATCATCCCATCAAATTATATTGCGCGCAGTTTTGATGGCTTTAATAAAGCAAGCTTAACGAGAACTGCAGTAATCGTCCAAGTTTGGCAGAAGACATCGAACGTCACCAACATTGATATCAAAATGAATGACAAACTTTTACCACGAAAGGTAAATCAACTCAAATCGTTCTATAACTTCAAATTCACTCGTAAAATCTACCTGTAACTTTCGAATCGTCTATTTTAAGCTACAAATGTGCACTTCTTTGAAACGAAGCTTTAAGATTAGAACGCTGAAAAATAATTAGTTTCTTCGATGATAGCAATCTTCATGACAGTGTTTATGAATAGACTGTTTTCGTTATTGAATGTTAATACGATTATGATCGACAGGATTTTTCGGAGGAAATGATTAATCTGATGGAGCAATATTAAAATGTTCACAGTACTCACCCAGTGCCATTTTTCTCGCGACCGGCTTGGATCTCATCGCTGAACGGCAGTTGAGAAACTCAAAAACAAAACACTAAGGATGGCCACGACGGTCCTCCGAGCCATGCGACAGTCACGAGTTATATCCTTCGTGTTACTTCACTATCCTCCTCGTCCGTCTTTTCCCGCCCTTTCGAGATCGATTGGATAGCGAGGAACGAAGACGTAGACGACGTGCCGGCAGAGTCGCGTCACTATCGCGCTGTCAGTGATCTAACGAGAGCCGATTCGCACCGGAGAGAGGAAGGAAGAGAGACAGGGGGAGAGAGCGTGAGTATGAGCAAGAAGAAGAGAGGGGCAGAGAGAAAGAGAAAGAGAGAGGAATGACGGAGGAGAAGGAGGTCGAAACCGATCAATAGACGAACCGAGACGTGATCGAGGAACACCTTGACAGGGTCAGTCGACTGCGGTGCGTGTAGCCGTGAATCCTCGATTTCCGGTTGGCTCAGATCGCCGGCGGTGCACACGTTTCCCGTGATCCGACGGTACCGTCGGTCCGTCCGACTGGGATCCTGACGTGCGTTCGATCTGTCCTCCCGACAGAAGAGGTTTCCTCTCTGTCCTCCTCCTCCGCCGTCTCGTCCACCCTCGCGCCAATCTCCCTCTCCTTGGCTCACCCTCTCTCCCTCTCTCTTTCTTCCCTTCCCCTCCGTAGCCTGTCCTCCTGCTGCTCCTCCTCCACCTCCTGCGGCGGTTCTGCCGCCACCTCCTCGTCTTCCTCCCCCCTTTTCACCTCTTCTTCCTACTGCTTGGCCGTCTCCTCCTCCTCGGCAACTTCCCCACCTGCCGACCTGCCGGATTCCCCACTACCGGGCCGACCCGGCTCCGCTGTCCACCAATGATCAGCCACTGTCTCTCCTCTCTCGCGTCTTCACTCCCGGGTCTTTCTGTCTCCTGCCACCACCGCCGCCGACGTTGTCCTCCACGGCACAACGCGTTCACCGGTGATACACCCTGCACCGTACCTCACGGTTATCCCCCATGCACCCCTAATTGTCCGTCGCCCGACTCGATGAAAATTTAAATCTTTAACGCGACGTTCGTTTGCCCTTACACTACCGCTTCTGGAGATTATTATGCCGGACAGTAAACGTCTCATGTTAGGCACAACCTTCGATACCTGAAATCTCTCGGTTCAATCGAAAACACGTAGCCTCGCTGGACCGATTATCGTTCCTTTCAAGTTCAATACCCTCGTTTCCCTGTAGCCCTACGCTTTTCTATCTTCCGCGAATGGGGCCAGAAATATATTTAGCAGCGAACTCAGACGGTACAAAGGGTTACTTCTAGCCGGCGATTCGTGTACCTGCGATTGTTCGAAAATCAGTTCGTCAAGGTCTTTCATGAGAAATCCACTCCCACCCCCCTGTCCCCGTAATTCCTGGCGTACCTTTTCTGTACCGTCTGCGTCTATTTGCTGAATGGACGTCGGTGCCCGTTAAGGAACAGGTGTTCCCGGCTTGCTCGCTCATTTGCTGACGAGGCTGATTACTGATTCACGACTTTGTCCCTCCGTGTAGGGACGCTATCGCTGCCTGACTGCTGACGTGTAGTCTGTGCAGCCCTGATACCGAACCATTCGCCACGTGCACGCTTTGTAAACATTATTGTACGATATTTCAGTGAAATCCCATAGCTCTGAGAAGCGCGACGATCCTAACTTCCGTCTGGCAAGTTTCGGACAAAGGCTCTTATAAATTTGACTGGATTTACGATATGCCTTGTTAGACGTCGTTGGTACTTGTTTTCAAAATTGTCACGTGTCTCGAGGGAAATTTATGTACTTAATCCCGTGGCGCTGAAAATTGGAGATTCGCCATTGTCACATGGTGCAATTGTATTTAATTGAACGACGCCTTCGATCCCGGGGAATACATATGTAGAACGGAAGCATTCAATCGAGAACCCGCTCGGCAGTGCCATGAATCATTCCTACCGTTCGATGTCATCGATCGTTGGATATCGGCGATTCGTGTACGTACAAGCGCTGTTAAATCCGCATTAACATAGCGCGCACGCTTGTCTTCCGAGCCAAAACTGATAATTGCCAATGTCTTTTAGCAAATTTACGATAAACCCGATTGGATCGAAACAATAAAGTCGTCGCAGCAATTTCACAGGCCTTATTGCCAGAGACAAATCGCGATTTTCACTGGATGTTGACCAATGACGTTCGATTTAGCAATACCGCAAGCCAAAGATTAATCGACATGCTCACCGAGCGCGCGAGTAAGAATGTTGATCTGATAATACAAATTTTTGCTACTCTCAATGAAAACGACGAAGGAAACATGCGCGCAGCCTTGCATTGCCAATTTCTATAGGCATCGAGTAACCACCACGGAGATATACGGTAAAATTTTCTTCGTGGCTCGCTGTGCTCGGGCACACGTGGCTCGATGTAGAGATATCGATATCGCCGGATGACCCCCTTGGTCGACTGAATTTCCTCGATACACTTGGCCCGATCTTCCAAACGACATGGATCGAAAAGAGAGAAAAAGGAGGAGACTCGAGCCAATGAAAATACGGCCCGACGGCGTCGAGACTCCGCTGCTAACTCGGCTCACGTCGCACTCTTCCAGCTTTGCATTTCTCGTTGCGTTCGAGCTCTCCACCGGGAACGCTTTTCTCCATCTCCGTCGCACCTCGCCACGACCTACGACCTCCACCAGCCGAACAGTTTCGCTTGAAACGCGGCCGCGCAACCCTTGGAGCGCAGCTCCGCCCTGCTCCTTCGTCTTTTCACCGGCAATCCGATTCCTCATCTCCCGGTTTCCGCTCACGCGGTAACATCTCCTCGAAATTCCCAGCAGACTCAGATATTCGTTAATTCACACGTTATATTTCACGAAGAAATCTTTGGGTTTCAGACAGAATTTCGCCTTACTTACGCATTTTTTCCCTTCCCCCTCCCCCCCCCCCCATTTTTAGAAATGTCGTGAAAATTCGTTTCCGATCGAACAAATCGGGGTTGTTAAATTCTTGTTACATTGGATAGGAATTGTTGGCTCTTAGGTGCATCATTCATTCTTCTGTTTCCTCATTTTTCTTTGTTTTAAATATCGGGAAATGGTGTTTACTACATTGTTGTTCATACTTTGACGAAAATTTAAAAAATTGACAAGTACCCTCTGATGTTTCTTTCTTGTACCAAAGGCGAATGTTATCTACAGGACTGCAATTTCGAATGAAATTTCTTCTTTTAGCCACTCGAATTTTTTCAGATGTTATGGAACGAAAACGTTGTCACCCTTGTGAAATTCAGCGTTTATATACAATCGTATGAGATTCATTTGGTTTAAGCCCTTGCGCCAGTCTCATAGAATAATTCTTTAAAAATGACAACCGCGACGGTGTTGCACGTTTCCACGAAGTTTATTTAATCTCGGAGGGCTTGAGATTTGATACTCGAGAATTTCACTCGGCTACGTGAGCATTTGGAACAGCACCGTTCCTTATACACTTTGAAAACGTTCATGTCCTTGGCTCTGCGTTCGGAAATATGACCCTATTTATGCTTGGTTGAATTGGACGGGCACTGACGTGAATTTTTATTTTCCACCAGCGGGAAGAAAAACTCGCGTCAAGGACGCAGCAGGAAACTAGAATATGCACCCTCCAGTCGAACACCGATCTCGCGAGTTTTTATGAAATTTCGTTTAATCCGATGTAACTCTTTGCAAAATTACTAAACGTTAAAAACACCAAATAAAAAAATAAAGGCGTAACACAAGGCTAGGAATACACAACAGCAGTTACAAATTTTTACAAGGATGAATCTTTTCAAAGTGACAAACATATTAAAAACATAAAGTCGGTTGGAAATTCAGCTAAATTCACCGAATTTTCTTCAAACTACGATAACTTGCTGAGAATTTCTCGACTTGTTTCATCGGTTGCCCTGGGATTTTCCTTATTTATTTACGAGTGCCGGACCTGTGACAAATGGCATTGTCCACAACGTGATAAGTTTGAATTCGGTTTGGAAACGCGCGGTTGTCGAGTCGTTTCGCCGCTCGTCGGCATAATTATATGTATATGACCGGGCTACGAGCTTCTCAAATCGTAAGTAGTCGTTATTTTAACGAGAACTGGCCGCGGTTCTCGGGCACTTATTGGCGGGCGGCCGTAGGTGCGGCGAAAATTCCGCGAGCCTCGAAAACGCTCATAACGCGACGATGTGGAGGGGAAAGGGGGACAGGGGGGTGGATTTCTCGTACGTCGACGTTTCGCCGCGCAGAAATATCGCGACATGTCGCCCGCACCGCCGGCCTATACGGTCCCGCGGTTTATTTTCATCTTGGGAGATCGTTAAAGTCCGCCTCTTTGAGTCCCGGACGTCGGGAGAATAATAAACCCCATGAAAAGCGACTAGAGCGATGTAATACCCGCAAAACGATTACCCAAAAGTCTTACTATCCAAAGATTTTGCTTTTGCGGGCTGCCCGGACGGTCCGCGAGGAAATGATTGGTGGTCGTTGCTCGAAAAACCCCGGTGTATCGAACCTCCGGCAAAACAGTGCGCCTTTCGTTATGGTCAAACGTGCCATCCGGTGCAGAATCGGAAGCGGAGCCAATGATATTTATTACGTGTGGCTCGGCTCGCTTCTTAGATCCTCGATCAGTAATTCGCGCCGGATCGATCGGGGCCACCCGACTGCCTCAGTTCCAATCGATGTGTTACTAACTACGGCTATACAGCAAATCGCATATTGCACTGACCGCAGAATTTATTACGAAACGTTGGATTACCATGTGAAACCGTAGGTTTATCGCTAACGCATTATCCGCAGGAAGATAAAACACGGAAATCAATTTATGCGCGCGCACAAGTTTATTTAATAAATAAGAGATATCAGCTGTAAGACGAGTTATTCCAAATATTCTGTACATGTGATAGTGTAAAAAAATTCTAGAATATGTAAAGTTTTCTCTTTCCTAAGAAAATATAATTATTTATAATACATCACACATACATTTTTATACATCACAGCAATAATGTATTTTTATACGCAAATACGTCAAGTGTTCCATTTGACAATTAGGTTATCCATGTCATGTTTTATCAACTAGAAACCCACCGTTTGATAGGAAATTTATAATTACATAGTCGAACTGAAGGTACGTTTTATCAAAGGCCGATAGAAAATTCAAATGACACACGAACGTAGGCTGGTGTTTTCGTGTTCGTGTTTACCGAGGCTTTCGTTCAAAGAACACATCGAGCGCCGTCCAAACAATTTAACACGGTGCGCACGGAGTTAATGACCGGCTGGCCAGCGACGAACAGAATTTGTCGCGGTTCAGTTTTCGGTAGGTGCACACTCTCGGCAAATGGACGTGCAAGACGAGTCTTCTTGTTTTCCCTTCCCCCTCGACGCCACCATCTTCCCTCGGAAGTTTATTCCCTTTTTAATAGTCCTTCCGCGGTCGTTCTGGGGTCCTGTTCGCGAGACACGCAAAAAAACCAGAGTCACTTTCACGTTCTCTCTCTCTCTCTCTCTCTCTCTTCCTCGTTCATTCCCTTTCTCCTCGCTTTCCACGATTTGTTAATTTGGCCCCGCTCCTTGGCCCTTTCCTCCCCGCGACCGCCGCTTCTTTCACGAAGCTTGTCTTTGTTTCCCGCTGCACGTGTTCCTCCCGCAGGCGCAAAACCGCGAGCCAAGTGAGATGGCGGAGAAGGACCCGCCGAGAAGCGCCCGCAGGACGACGAGGGACAAGGATCACGAATGTCAGGACGAAGCGAGGGGGAGTACGGACGAAGGTAAAGTGCCAGAGAGAACGATGCGGAGGGGAAAAAAAGCCGTGTAGGACATGTGACTTCGTAAGACATATCCATATTCAAATGAATGTACTGCATATATGTATATGTGCGTGTTAACGTGTGCGTGCGGCGGGTGTAAGCCGCACATGCTACGCAAGGCAGGTGTTATTTCCTCGTGTTAGTGAGAGGCAATGAGCGAAAGAACAGCTGAGACTGTGTACACGCTGTATACCGACGTGAGCTAAACGTGTACTCACATTTCCAGCACAAGTCTAGACCTACGATCGTCAATGGCGTATACCCAAAGGTACGATACCTTTGTCCAGAAGACAAATTAATTTGCACCCCACGAAAGGCCAAATTACATTTTCACGACACTAACCATCGAAGTTTCTCGATGACACGACTTGCTTTCTGTTAAGTTTGTTGAATTTTTATGAAAAGGTACAAATAATTTGCACAGAATTTGACTATTTTTTTAATAGATTCGCTAAGTAAATCTAAAGTTCAAGGGGTTAAGCTACAAGAAACTTGAACGTAGGACTTTTCGAACTTGCTTATTATTCGTTCTAAATTTGAACAATTTTTTGCCCTTTTACCCGTGCGAAAGTGGAATCGTAATACGTCATTACTGCGACAGTGAAACGTATTGAAGGAGTGACTCTTGAAGTGCGGCCCTGTGGGTCTGCGTACACAGTGTATTCAATTAATCCCCACCCCCCGCTCCGAGCAGTCCTCCCTGCGAGGAGTTTACGACCTCCGGCTGAAGAAGAGAAGAGGTTCACCGCGAAAAGCAAACCGCGATTCAGTCTCTCTCCATTACGCCGTTTCCGTGAATAATGATGACGCTCGGTACACGTGCATTCCCCTGAAAATCTTTTCCAAGAAACCAGTGCCCCGCACTGAACGAAATTACTCAAGAAATCAATAATCATCGTTACACCGTGTTCACATCTCTGTGTTAACTCTCCGCCAACGGCAGCAACAATGTACCACATTTTGCACTGATTTGTAGATATCCACGGTGGGATTTTGACAAACCAAAGTTTGGCCTGTCGATCGTTTGTCATAGGAACGTGGATAAAGAAAAGGAATGGACGAATGGAATGGCCAATCTTAGTTCTACACGGCTGCTTGATATTTCGAAAGCCATAAAGGGTCCGGGGTGAGCAGCAGATTTGGCCACTTCTGACCAAAGGTTAGAGAGAACGAGAGAAATAGAAAGGAAGAGGGAAAGTGCCGTTAACGGATGACGTATATTAGGGATACTCTGGTCGAGTAGGGCACCCGAGGATCCCTGATCCCTCCCTGTCCTTTCGTCGGCTATAAAAACCACTCGCTTTCCTCCTCGACCCTTAGCTAAAAGGCCAATACGCCCTTCCACCCTTATCGATCGACAAGTAGCGCGAGTTCGGTTACTCTTAGAATTGCCAACTTCTTTCTCTTCGAACGACAACTTCTACCTCCTCTTCCCCCACTTTCCACCATCTATGATTTAGTTTCTTACGTACAACTCAGAGGTGCTCCTCTTCCACCAACTATACCTTTCGTCAAGTCGCAATTTCGGTTCCATTAATTGCAATGCCCTTAATTCTATAAGTCATAGACCTACTGGCTAGTAGATAACTCGTTTGTTGCACGAATTAGAAATTATTTAATGTCATTAATGATGCGACAAAGTCGTGATTACATTATTTTACAATTCACAATAAAGTTTGTAGTGGACGTACACTTTTATGCAAATCTTTTATCACTCTTCTGTATGTTAGAATTGAAGAACAAGCTTAGGAATGTGAGAGAAAGGTAAGACTAAAGCTCGTAGAAAAAGAATTATTATTAACAGGATTTTTGCAGCAACATCCTTATTATTTTTAGATGGAGGGCTATTATCATTCAAGCTTTTCTTCTTCTGCTAATCAATACGATCGTACTTGAGACATTACTTGACGAAGATTGTGGAAGGAGGTTTATATCCACTTTTACATTCTCGTGTTGTTCGCCCCTGACAAGTCGTGGAAACATGAAATACTCGAACGATAGGCGATCACTCTTATACTACGAGTTCCAACGTCCGTTTACCTTTGTGTACATTGTTCATTATCGCTAGCGAGATTGAAGTATTTATACAAGTATTTCGTGTAAAGCATTTCACAAAAGGAATAAACACACTATTTCTTTAAGAATATTAATAATGAATATAGAATATAGAATATATTGTACACTGTACACATAAAACACAGCTATTAATACGCAATGTAGGTTGAATAATATATTTATTGATAAACAGTTAAGAAAAATGTCAACATAGATTTTTTCAAATATTTCAAGAATGCACCGGTGCATGGACGTTTAAAATTTCTCGTGAATTACATGTATATACATGGCATTATCAAATGATGATTTCGCGTGTAAAGCAGCTCTGTGTGAGGAATATGTGTTCCCAGACGTCGTCGACATTAACATATTAAGAGGCTGTAAAAAATAAGTTGCCTGCATTTCTAAGTTTTGAAGTGCGTGATACAAGGCCATGCACGTTGCACATGAATCCGTGCGCTAAAGAAGACATAGCCTTTCTAACTATACGACGATACTAATAATCGTTTAAGCACCCATGAAATGTGTATGTACAAAAATAAAAATAACTAATACGTAATTTAGTAATAAAGTATGTTGACGACTCAATCAGGTTGGGTGAGAATAAATTTTGTTAACATCTTCGATGATCTCGTTCTAAACATGCCTTTCACAATGAATGTCAAATGGATTAATCCTTTTCCAAAGAATAAGTGTTATTACAAAGCTCGTGAAAATCGTCTCTCAGAAATTCACGAGAAAATGGTGACAACCTACGGGAAGAGAATCGCGGGAGAGAGGAGGGGCAAGAATGAGAATTATGCGTCAACAAGAACGAAAGAAAGGGAACGAAAAAAGGGGGAATGAGCGTTTGAAGCAGAGATACAGCAACAGAAAGACGAAGAAGTAACGGGGACCATAGACAAGGTGGAAACAATAATCGAACCAAAAGAAAAGAGAGGGCAGTGAGCAAGAATAGACGAGAAGGATGACAAAGAGGGACATGCGGAAAAAATTAAAGGGAGACTGAGAGAGAGAATTGTGTCGTGCAGTCTATATCTAAGACGGTCGCATGTCATATCAGCAGTCATCGGGCTGGATATAGGTATGTCTGTATAATGCCGCGATAGTACCTCGCTGCCCCTGTGTGTATATTATGGGGATTTAAGTTGAGGGCTCGCATGCTCGGAGACTGATGTGACCACGGAGACCGCCTCGTCGGGACATGCGAACCCACCTTCACGACTCGCTCTCTATCACCTTGGCTGCTAGAAAAAAAGATCGAAGATTCTCAAATTCACTGGCCACGGATAGCCGTACGACGTGAAATTGAACCTTCGATGAGCGACGTCGAAGCCCTACCCCCGTCGACGCTTTGGACGAGAAATGTACGCTCGTGGTTGTTGCGTTTGCGCAAAGATTCGGCGATAAAAGGGCAAGAAATTATAGCGAGCTGTTATGAATCGCTGTTATTTATTAAGCTCGCCAAAAGGTAATCCAGGATTACGCGGACAGGCAATATCATGACTTAAGGCTCATGCAGATATACGGATTTGCGAGAGCTCGGTAGTTTCTCGAAACAGAACGTCATTTATATTTCCTCATTAACATATCTGATCGTTCATTGAGCACGAAGATGTATTTGCGGGTATTCGCTACGATGTATATGAATGAGGCTAGCGTGTATCAAGAGGGAAAAACTAGGTTGCTGGGCTGCCTGGTGCGCGGAGATTAAAAGCTTTTGATGTTTCGTATTTAAATTAACTCGTTATCCGGATCCTTGAATGTTCCTGTAAAACCGAGCAAGACCGCCGGACTAAGATGCTCTTAATGTCTATCGATTTTTCGCTAGCTACCCTCTGTATTGGATTTCCCTGTTTTCATCGAATATAATGAAGTTAAAGGATGGAAACCATTAACTTGATAAAGTACTTATGACGTGTCTCGATGATAATTAAATAGTTCTCTCGAAAAGCACCGAATATTAAACACCAATCAAGGTATATCCTACGCGAATAATGTTCTTTATTTACTTATATCAAATAAGTTTATCATTTTATACGTAAGTACTTAGATAAGTTCATTTATATCCTTTTGCAAAATGAAACTTTTCATTAACTTCATTTAGTTATCAGTATTATGTCTTTGACGGAATACTTTGAAAGTAATTAGACACGTTGGTCATTTACGAATAAGAAACATTATGAGCTTCTAAAATTACACCATAATAAATACTTTACGCGGTCAATAAGGTGGACAGACTAGGCTAGCGTGACTTCACTTCCAGGTCAAGACAATATATTTCGTTATTATATTATTACGTGGTTGGATAGTGAGAAGGATTATGCATTTATCTTATAATCGGTGTTTTAATCAACCCTTAGCCTACGTACAAGAACGATGTACTACTTTTCAGCTTTGTAAAAAGTTACGCGGGCATTAAAATGAATGTACGGCTTTAAATTATAAAACGATTGTTCTTGTGTCTTTGAGCAATGACAGGAAATCAGCATATGTCAGCGTGTCATCAATTTTACAGTCGTTAACCGCACATCTGCCAACCGAAACGAGGTAGACAGACAGATGTAACACACGTATAAAACGCGATAAAAACAATGATAGAAACTCAGATATAATGCGTAAAACAATATCTTATTATATTATTTTAGGTACTGCATATTAAAATGATATACGTTACACCTTATAAGCTATATAATATGATGACGATCAGTTCCAGGCAGCTACAAAGCAGACATGTGCCTAGGGTAGTATTTTCAGGGGCATTTTAATACTTCCATTTTTAAAGGAATAATAATGTAGAAAAATGTATTATTACGAATATAAAAAATGATATAAAGTAGACAGATTTAGACATCGTTTGAATTAAAGAGAAACGCGAAATTAAGCAAAAATCATCCTATTTGGCACAGAACCATATAATCACTGACATATACTATATGTATGATGTAATCTCCGTAATTAGTAGGCATTTTATTTCAGTAGTTTGCCACTGTAGTCAGATAGCGTAAGTGAATGTTGTATACCACAATTTTATGTATAACCTTTTACGTATTATAAACTATTCGATTCTAAGCAGTTGATAACACTATCTCGTTTCCTCCTTTTATTCTTGCTTTGAAATAGCGTCAGCAACAACAACAATTACGTCTTTATGTACGTGTGTGGGAATCGACTTAATAGGGAATGTGATATTCAAGTTTCAAAGTTTTCCTAAGCGAACTTGTCCATATAGATAACCATTTTATAAATCGTTTAGTGCATCGTTGCAAACACGTCAACGTATTTACAACGTTATAAATTATCTGGAATGTTACTGTTTGTGTGTGCCAATAAACATTAATTACAGTAGGAAATTGCACTAATGACATGGAATTTCTTGTGGGTTTCAGCGCGTAATGCGCGTTTAACTTCAAATGTGCTTCGATACGCTATCTAAATTCTGCACTTCGCAAAGCAGCCAAGCAGCTAGGAAATGCTTTAATTTACGGCCAGGCTGGGAAATTCTGCGCGGATAAAACTGTTAAACTTTCGCTGAACCCGATCGCATTTACCGAGATTACACTGTATACGGATTTCGTTGGAAATCGGCTTTGCAGCGGAGAATTTGATTGGCATTACTCGAAACAGCGCCCCGTCAATCGTTACCCTTTACCATATTGCCAGCCAGTATGGACGTTCACACATCGATTTCCCTATGTGTGTGCGCGTGTATTCCTTCGTGTGAATAACAGGATTGCACGTACCGCGTGTACGAGATGTACGTGTGTGCCTGCATGTGTATACGTGAGTAAGTGGTTTGGGTAACTAAAAGCCAAGCGTGGGTCGAGTGTGCGAGTGTATCATAGAGAGGGCATTCGAGCGGAAAAACGCAACTAAACGCGAGTAATTGGAAGCCCAAGAGGGTATATTCCAGCCACACCGGTTCGACCGACACCCCTCCCCTGACAGCAAACGAATCCAGGCTGATTATTATTTCGCCTCGAAAAATATTTATCATTACGCAGTAACATTTGCAGCTGTCAGTTTTATTGCCAGGGCTCACGAAATTTCGAAAGAGCACCGTTGTCGTAACGTTACTTCGTATTGTCATGAAAAAAACTTGAATAAAGGAACAAGAATTTTTCCTATAAATAATTATTCGCTATTCGAAGAAAATTTTGTCTAGTCCTGCAAAGGATTCCACTTATTCTTTCATTTGGATAATGATCAAAAACGTGTCGTCAGTACACAGGTATATTAAAACATGAAATTATACTTAACCAGCTTTTATACGTTCTGGAAAATATGCACTTATGACACGAAGAATTCTTAGGCTTTGAAAATACGGTTAAGTTCCAAATCTATCAATTTTCGATAAACTAGTTGCTATTATATCTAGCTTGAATGCGACTAACTCATGTATCGCTTTAGAAAAATGGGCTATTTGCGTTAAAGGCAGTCACCTCAATACCATCGACAGCAAAACAAACGCAACAAAGCACACCTTTGTTCCTTCAAGATTGTCGGTAGGGAGTGGAGGACAGTATAAAAAGAGCACGCGTGACGTTTCGTATTACGCTGGGAGTATTTTCAAAACAAAGTTCAGTCCTTCCGACGGGAGTCATTATCATAAGAGTTCCTGGCGGTCGGTCGAGCCGAACGAACGGTCGTAAACGGTCGAAGACCGTTTATCCCTTTCTCCGGCTAACGTGAGTTCATGTCAATTCTTCGAAGAAGTGATCCTAAGGAAGGTTATAACCCAGTATTCCGTTCAATGATCATTTTCACAATTCCATACAGCGTTCCGTGTCGCATAAGGCCGGAAAATTGATCGAGGGAAATTGTACACGTAAGATCCTTAACTAACGCTTGCCGTGGCAATGAATGCGCCCGTAAAAAATCATTGAAAGCACGAGGGTTAATTCATCTGGTAGATAAATTAGTGGGTCGATTAATCAAACTCGCCGAAATGAGAGGGCAGAAATTCAGCGTAAACGGAAGGGCAGGACAATCATCCTGGCTTATAATCAAATCTGTAAACCGGAATCGGTACGTCCCCTCGCGGTGCTGTTGTGGGTTGTTATTCGCCGGCAGGAGAGAAAGTCAGACGGGGGAAGACAGAGAGGGATGATTTAAGACGTCCCTTACCCTCTTCCGACGCTGCCCCGCCTATACCTTCGTGGCTTCCACCCTCCGCCTCTGTTTCAACGCTTCCGTCTTCATCCCTCGAACGTGCATCGTCCTCCAAGAGAAAAGAACGAGAGAGAGAGAGAGAGAGAGAGAGAGAGAGAGAGAGAGAAAGTGCGAGAGAATTGGGAGTTGGGTGGCAGGCGGAGAAGGAGGGGAATATTTCGTGGCTGCTGCTGGCTTTCGATGCGGTTTGTGCGGGGGATGTTTCCTTCCCTTGTGAACATATCCACTCGCTCCTCTCTATACCTCCCCCCCTCCTCTCCGTTGGTGCCTCATTCGCGACTTGACTCCTCGTCCGTAGCATATTACCGGCATGGCAGTGCCTTCAGTTCAGTCAGTGTAAACCCTCGAAGGCATTTGCTGATTCAAATTAATCACAGCCGAGTCGGCCCACCCATCGGCCGCTTCTCTTCATCGTGCGCACCAACGAGCCTGCCAGTCGAAGCAAACACCTTTAATCACTCGTCCTGCCCCGCTTCTTACGCAACACGACATTGTACTTCGTACGTCTTACGGAGCTGTGTCCTTTGTTCCGTCGACAGTCTTCGCTAAAATGACGATGAATCTGAACGTTGCTCAATAACGCGAGGGACATCGTCCCTCGCGAACGCACGGCCGGTAAAAATTTGAAGACGAGAAAAGACGTTGCTCGTGGCTCATCAATTGTTGCAGAAATCTCGTGAAAAAAGACGGAAAATAGGGACAGAATGCCGCGATGAGGTACGAGCGGAACGGGAAAGAAAGAAGGCCCTGGAAAGGCGTTTCTCATCCCCATGACACGGCCGCCGGTGGTCTGATTTTCGTCGCGTTCCGCCGGCTGTTCCGCAGGATAGGAATAAAAGGGGGAAGACAAAAACCCGGAGAAAAGGGGCCGACCGGAGAAGGGGAAAAGCAGTCGGAGGAGGAGCGGTCCAGCGCGAGTACTCTTTAGAATTAGAGCAGTGCCAGCCTTCTAGATTTCATCTGGCTCTCTGTTTCCCCCGGCATTTTTCCTCTCCTTCCCTCCACCGGTCGATGAGTCCGCGAGGGGGCTCATCACGCAACATTACCCACCAGGCTCCGTGACTTCTCGTTTCCTCCGCCCCTGTCGTTTCTGTCCCCCCCCCCCACCTCTTTTTCTACCCTCACCGTGCTCGTACCTCGGCAGCAGTACCTCTTGCATCCGGCCACGCAACATTAACCTCACTCCTTTCTATTTTCTCCGCGGTCTATGGACTCTATCCGCCGAGCCGGCATCTTTTTATTCTCGGCCCTGGCACACCGACGCTACTCCAAAAATATTGAACTTCGGTCGTTTGCAATTCAATCTCCGGCTACAACAGTTCGGAACTGATTTCCTCCGCGCGACGGTATTTCAGCTTCGGTACACAGGGGGCCCTATATTTCTATCGTTAAATAACTCGACATTTCTCCGCGAAAGGAAAGACAGAAAAACCCGTAATAATTCGGCCCGTGAGCAGCTCGTACCTTCGCGTTGTCCGTAAAATCGCGCCTCTGACGTCATCGTTAATTAACCATCGCCCCGTAATTATCGGTGCGAATTGAGAACGGCAGGTCTGTTCGCTCGTTGCGGCTCACACAGGAGTTCCATGAATAATTCTCCACCGCGAATGATTTCATTCGTACGGCTGCCACGCGGAATACACTCCGCGGCTACGTAGCGCACCGGGAGTCCGCATTCTCCGTCTTTTACCATCATTTCACGTCCCGCCGGCTGTTGAGCTCGAGCCACAGGGCGGAAGGTCGGAGCTTCGTCGTAGAGCCCCAGAAGAGTAGGAGGATGAGAGGAGCACGGAGCGGAGGATGCCGGAGACGAGGAGGAAATAGAGGGAGGAGTGCTTGCTCTCGAGGGTGCCGCTTTGGGGCGAGGGGGGGAGGGGGAGAGCAGAAGAGACGTAGGAGGAGCGGAAGGGGGTGGAAAGAGGTCTCGTCTCCCTGTCTCTATTGATCCTCCGAGGAGGAGCCGCGCGCACCTACCCTTCCGTCCCACCTCATCCTCAATACCAGCCTCCACTGCCAGAGACGATTACGACGACGACAACTACGTCAGATAGAGGAGGGGGGCAGCCCAGAGGAGAACTGTTCTCTCAAGCTCGCTCTGTGTTGCTAACCTACCGAATACCCGGACAAAATGCCACCCAGAACCATACATTGTTCCATATCTACAATCTTCGATGTACGATACATGTCGTTTCGCAGCAACGTCTTATCACCACTAATTTCGTTAAACAGACATGGACAATGCGGTAATTAAGTGGCAAGTCCTTGGAAAAAAGATTAGCAAGCATCAGGGCAAAATGATATTCGAATTTGAGAAGTCCTTCGTGAGCGTTCTGTAGTGATAGATTATTTAGTATTTCAAGATACATTTATCTGTTAGATTTAGCAGAACAACACTGAAGTGGATGAAGCAGGTGATCTGTACATTTAGTTTTAAATGTGTATTTGAATTTGTGAATAATTAAATGCATGGAAAACAACGAAGTCTTACGCACAACGTCTTTAATCGAAAACGGCAGTAATCACATATTACATTACATAGAGCAATGATACAGATACGATTTATTGCTGTTTTTAATTAAATGTAACGATGTGCATTGTTCATGATAATCAACTGATCGTCGACTCGTACTGACATATTTATTGTAGTATGTATATCTTTAACATCCGAAAACGGACCACACGTGGACCGATGTACAGAGTGATTCTGCGTGCTCGTATATCACTTTTATATCAGTTGGACAGTTTTGATGAATTAGCCACGTGAGCTTTACGACTGATTGTGGTTTCAGTTGACCACGCTTTACTGCTCTGTTGTCTTTTTCTCTCTATTTCTTCTTTCGCTCTTACGAGACTAATTTTACAAGTTATACTGTTCGATGTTGAAAGCATCTACATTATTATTAAGAACGACAAATGAAGATGAATATATTGTACCAAATGCATTATAATCAAGTTTAATCCATATTGAAGAGATACAGTTTATACAGACAACTGTATAGCACCTGACAGGAAACAAAATTTCTGCCATAGAATAATACTATTGAACAAATAAATAAATACTATTGAACGAATAAATGTTTACTTTTCTTAATGCGTAACATCTATCATAAAAAAGTCACCAATGAAATGACTAATTTTAATTGGGTACACGAAGAATTTTGTCGTTAACAGTATTTAAACCCGTCTTTTCAATGACAGACCTTTGGTCATGAAAATGCTTTTGTTAAATATTTGTTGCCGACATCGACTTCATTTCTCGTCGCCGTCTGATCCTCCATTGTAGAGGAGCTTCGTACAGTCAAGGCAACGTTACGATTGGCGCGAAAGGCAGTCACTATCTTCCCCGAGGCTCGCTGACATTCCGTGGCTCTCGTGTCTCTCCTCAGTCCCATCGTTATCTTCGTCGAGCGGTCTTTCGATTGGTCGGTCATCTTCCCACCGTGGCTGATGCCTCCCTATGCTCATCAGAGCCGTCCTCCTCTCTTCCTGAACCGTGAATCCCCTTTGCTCTTCTCTGGATCTTTAGTCGGTGTGCGTGTGAAGAGCCATCGCACATCCCGATTGGGCCGAGGGAAGCATCCTCTGCTTCTCATTGGGTCGCCCCTGGAGCATCTCTGCTCATCTCTCCCGCGATTGCGCGCATCAGCCGTGATGATTTCATCCTCTCCGTCTCACTCTGTTAACCAAAATGGTGGACTTTAGATATTTGCCTTTAGATTGCACTGGCGAACAATCATTTTCCAATAACCGCCGAACTTGAAGATAATACATGTCACAAAAGAAATAGCACCGAAATCAAGCGTAAATTGAATTGTAAATATGTCTCGTAAAGAAATGATAAGTACGTTTAATCGGAAAAGAAGGGTACGAAAAGGTAATAAGCTCTTTAGTAATGAGTGTACTGAGTTTTATTGTTATTTAGGAGGTAATTATAATCTGTGCTTGAATATGAATTTTCATTTATCGAGCAAGCGATATATCTGTTAGGACGTTCTCCGGATTATATAATTAGTGCCACTTGAAGTCTGCATCCTCCTGCAAGTTGGGCACCGAAAGCTCGTCTCCGAGAATAGCAGAAACTGTTAGTCATACATCCTGTCGTACATCGCGCTATAACTGGCCTCCGTGACGGGCCAACGCCATTATAGCAGACACGCCGAGAGGCGATATGCACCGTGACGAACGGGCCGCGAGAGGAAAGACAAAGAGAGATCGAGCGAGGAATAAAGAAGGTGCGAGCGAAAGAGCGACGGAAGAGGGCAGTCGGAAGCGGAGGAGAATGCACCAGCAGCGACTGCAGCAGCAGAGGCATTAACGTTGCTGCATCTATTCATACACCAAGTGCACCAGCGGCGTCATCATCGTCGTCGTCGTCGTCGTCGTCGGAGACGGCAGCAGCATTGGCAAGCCAGCTTGCATGTATTCACCTTGCGTGGAGAAGCAGCGAAGGCACGGACAGGGGAGAAGAACGAAAGAAAAAGAGAGACAAGCCTGGCAACAGTGGCCACTTCTCCGCTCTCCTTCTCCTCCCTTCTCCCTCAACGTGTCTCATCTCACTCCTCTCCTCGTCGTTCTTCTTTCCCTCTTTCTTTTCTCGTCTCGTTCCCTCCTCGCTCCCCGCCAGTCCTCACGCCGGTCCTCACGCCCTTCTCTATCTCCCTTGGGCCGCTTCTCGAGCGAACGACGCCGGTGTAGCGGAGGACGGCAGTGACATCCGCCAGGGGTGAGACCGAGCGAGATGGTATGATAATTGAAGCAGCCAGCGAGGAACAAGAAACGAGATAGAGGGTGGGCAAGCGAGGAAGAGGGAACCGGCGCAGGTGGACGTACCGGCGGCTGATGGTTGGTGGGGCTCGAGGTGAACCCGTGGTGGGGCCTTTTGAGGAGGGAGGTGGTTGCCATGGCTACCAGAAACCGCAGCCGCCGACGATGCGATAGGTGTCACTGACTCCTAGCAAAGCTACCAATGCACTCCCACACACACACACACTCCCACACACACACGCTCATCCCCGTCTACTCGACATCCACATACGGATGACTGGGTCTCTTCGTAGTACGAGCGAACCCCGTACGAGAGAATACGCGTGAAGTGCGTTCTCCTGGTGCCGCTGTCGACTCCGTTCCTCGTAACGAATTTCGTCTTTGGCCCGTGCAATGTTTGATCTCGCTTTAAGTATCACTGCGCCATGCCGATGGGCCTGCCACTCCGGAGTGCCAGTCTACTCTGATGGTTATGGATGGCGGTTACTTCTATTCAGAACTCTTAACGAGTTCCTAGATCAAGATGCATGATATCGACTCGTAAAATCTTTCCATTCAACTACAACCTAGCAACTTCCCTAAGCAATTAGCAACTTGCAAGCTCTTCGTATATTTACGAGTTTACGTTTTCCTTTAACCTGCGATTTTATAAATGTCGTACGGCACAATGCTTTAAAGATTGTAATAGGGATGTACTTCCTCGGTACTCTTGGAATAAGTGTGCCTTTAATTATTTTATTATTACTCACTTATCAAACGTTACTGTAAAAATGCAATTGTCAGTCTTGGAAGGGTTCAAGGGGACTGTGTATTCGTTGTTTGGTGCCGAAGGGTGCAAAGTTATCTTAGACCACAAAGGTCGACACTTTGATATCCTTTGAGCCGTATTTTTCGTAGCGACATGCCTGAGAATCTGCGAAACAGATATATCGAAGGACAGGCCAAAAGGGCCACCCAGATATTCAGGCAGATATATGTGTTTTACGATTCACTGAACAATCGTTCTCGCGGGGGACAGCCCAGTCGTGGACTCCGGAGAGGTCGTGACTTAAAAAGACCATCGCGAGCGAAAGAGCGGCAGGAAACAAAAGATCCGTCTCTTAACTGCGGTTGCTCGTTCCAAGCGTCCTCTTGTGCTTTCTCTCTCTCTCTTACTCTTTCTCCCTCCCCTCGTCCTGCTCTCTCCAAGCTCCGTTTCTCCTCCTTCTTTTTCCGTCGCATATACATGCTACACAGAGATACGTACCGCGCCCTTCCCTCTTTCTCCTTTTGTCCCTCGGTTTCCCTTTTTCCTCTTTGCCCCTCCGCTTCACCTCCTCTCCGTCTTACCGGGAGCCGCGCACTCTCTCCCTCTTCTCCACCCCCGTCGCAGCTTCCTCTCGTTCCCTCCGGTGCTCCCTCGGTGCGGCGAGAGAATTAAATTAAGGCTTCCGAAAATAAACCGGCGACATTCAATTGTTTCTCGCGGGGCGAAACGACATGCAACGGCGGCAGAGCGGCGGTCGAGCCTCGTAAAAGATGAGAAACGATCCGCAAGATGGCCGCTCGAGACGATGCTGACGATCTCTACCTGCCGAAGGAACTCGTATCGCGAGGGACCCAAGTCCGAGCGTTCGACTGAAAGAAGGGCTGAGGACCAGTGGGAGGGTCGGACAGGTGGACCCTTCTTACCCTCCCACCCACCTCTTCCTCCTTCTCTCGTCCTCTTACCTCTACCCTCCGACCAACTTCTTCGAGGATCGCCTTCTGACCGCCATTTTCGAACTTTCGAGACCTCCCCTACTTCTCCCCCCGTCTCCTTTAAAGTCACTGGCAGAAGTTCTTCTGTAACTCAAGCTATATCCCGAGACTTCGCTGCTGAAACTACCCAAGTCGAGATTCTGATAGGACTTGGGTAATTTTATCACCCATGGATACCTCAATTCTGAGCAGTTCAAGGACAATGATTCTCTGGTAATAGAAAGAGACATAAATATCAGTCCCTGTTGTTCTCGTAATCCTTGGACTTTAAGGATAATTGACATTGACCGTGCCAAAGAATTTCTTATTGGTGCGACGTTTACTGCAAGGTAGGTGCGAGGATGGAAGTTGTTGCAGTAGAAATATTCGTGCACCTGTATCTGCGCTCAATGAATATATCAGAAGCAATTCCAGCGCGATCGATCAAGGCGCGCGGTACTGGCAGGAAATGGCAGTGGAGACGGAAAAGGGAACTCGCGAGTTACGGCAGTGGCTGATGCTCTTTCCACGTCTTCGTCGCTTATCGCGTGTAGTCCGATTCGCCTCGCGGTCTCCATGGAAACCCGCGGAAAAACCTATTGATTCTCCCTTTGGGTTCCTCTGAAAGAGAGCTCTTTCAAGGATCTCTCGGCTCTTGCCGCTCCTCTCATCCTCTTCATCTCCCCGGTTCCTTCCTTCCCCGTCGCCGAGTTTTTCGCCTTTTACGAGCAATCCCCCCGGGGGTGGCCAGTCGCGAAGAAGGATACGAGACGAGAGTGCTGCTCCTCGCGCAGAGCGGTGCCATTAAAAAAGGTTTATTTCGCTAATAAGGCCGGACTTGTGCCGTGCTTATTGAAACAATAAAGAATCACCGCAAGGGAAGTCCTCTTGCCTCCGCTCCCCTCCCAAGATGGCGGCCCTTTCTGGTCATGCCGGGATACGTGCACGGGCTGCAGAATGTCGGCTGATCAACTCCCGATGGATTTATCGCCCTGATATTGCGGTTCCCTCTCCCTCTCCTCCTGTGCTTACGTCCTTCTTTCACTTTTCCTATTTCGCCTCTGTACCTTCGTGATTTCCCACAATCTTCTCAACTACGGCTACCAATTGACTGCGCCTCGCGAAAATTCCACAAGAATGTGTGGTCACCTTTAACCACGCAATTAGTCATATCGTTTCAACTCTTGTTCATTCGGATAGAAAACTCAAAGTACATAATATGCTTGAAAATCCTTCTGAATGAAATAGAATGTTGATATATTAACGTCCATTGAGGCTTACACGAAAATTAATATTAATATAATGGTTCATTTCTGTGTTAATTGTATGCAGTGTTTTTAACAGGATTAAAAAATGTGAGGTCGTAAGACAATACTGTCGGGAAAAAATAAAGTTTTCCTAAAAAGATACTTGACGTGGGATGTCCTTAAAATTTGAAATACATCATTTAATCGCCTCAAGCAGAATTATTGAGTTGTGAGAAATGTGGTTTTTATAAAAAGTAGATTTTCGTAACTTGGGATGTGCACTTTTTTAAAGATTAAAATCAGTCACAAACGGTAAACTATATTGAGTAATATCTCTTGAAAGAATAAGTGAAACGTACGTTTTCAAGATGTGGTTATATTAAAAATGAATAGAGCAATACTAAAAGTATTTTCGGTTTCCTTGTGCAAATAAAAAACACACTGTAAACTTTCAGTTGCATTTCTCACGTTTTTGGCACAGAAAAACGGTTCGAGTGAAATAAAAAATTAAGTAATTACATCTGTAGACTCTAATCGTTATAATAAACACACACTTCACAGCTTGTAAAGTACACGTACAAGAAAGTTGAATTAGTTCCAATCAGTGTTATGACAACTTCATGTTTCACTGAATTAAACGTTAATATAAGTACTATATATATGAAATTCTTACTGAAGCTCGTAATAAGAATGATATTTTCTGTATTATTGTTTGCCGCTGCTTTCGCCGAGATTTTTTTATTTCGAGCATGTAAGTAAATTACAAGGCGAAAAACCTCGGAGACACGTATGGTGTCTGGTTAAGAATCGATAGAGCTCCTTCCGAGGCCAGCCCGCGAGACACAACCTCCCGGATTCCACGTCGGGACTCCTAAAAACTCCATCTACTAGTCGACTCCCGATCTACCCTTTCAACGTTTCCCTAGATTTGTCATTACCTCCGGACAAACGCGATCCGTGTGAGAAGAAAGACATTCTCTCGATGTAACAAAAACAGCGGTATGTTGTACGTACACACAAGGAAGAGTGCACATATAAACAGATTTTGACCGAAGAAGAGAGGAGACGTGAGGCAAGGGATGAATGAGAGGGTTGTGGAGGTAGGAAGGAGAGGTGAACGGATGAGAGAGGAAGAGAAAACGGGCGAGAGCAGGGGAAGGCAAGGCTGGAGAGCAGTGCTAGGGCCGAGCACAATGGACCGCCTCGGAGATTCGGAAATGTCGAGACCCCCGATCCTGAATAGGAGACGGATGAGGACCTTGCCCCAGATGGATCACAGGACAATGCATCCTAGAAGACGAATGTTAATGCTGACGATAACGCGGGCCACTCGCGAAATAGATGGTCCTTTGGCCGAGTATCCTGTCAGCAGATATCCACCTAACTGACACCGAGATTCGATCGATTAATTTCCAAGCGCCACGAGACTGCCGTCTCCCCATTAATTAATTTTCAGCCACGTCAGTGGTTCACATCAGATGAACGTCAGGACCAATACTCACGTACGTGTGTTTTATTATTCCAAAAAGCAATTGTCTAGAATAACAAGTGCCCCGTTAACAGGACGTATTCAATGGAAAAGGAAGATACTTGTTACTCATGTTATTTACTTTTAAATGTTGTAATTTATTATAAAAGTGTAAAGTACATCTCTTCTTTATCCGTTTAGGTAAATATTGATTATTGATCGCGGCGGAGCAAGACTGTCCTGGAATTTTAAATATAAAGTTTAAATATAAAGATCGATATTTATATGACGAGCATGAAAGTTTCCGAGGGGTTCGTTTGATACATGCATATGTATGTATGTATGCATGCATGTACATGTATGTAGCGATACGGTAACCGTCGTTAGAAGTGGTCGTGGTTTAACTCCTATCTGAACCTCCTGTAATAATTTCGCTCCGCCGATCATCGACCGTTCGCATGAAATACCGAGTTAGGTTGGTAGTAATTTAATTTCACGCTCACTCGAGCGTCCGCAATTCAAACGGTTCCCACACACACACTGATCGCTGGAAAACATCTACAACGTATTAGAGTCTAATGATTAGACGACAGTACTTGGATTTCCAAGATTATTGTTTCCGGATAAACTGATGGCGGTTTACACTACTTTTCCTCGTAATGATTTTATTTAGTGGTCCAAATCATGAAATTAATATTAATATTTTCAGGACTGTAAATCGAGAAATTTGCTAGGATCAAGGAAGCCACACAACTTGGGGAAGGCATGCACAGCTGCAATTTATGGACGACAAATATTGTCCCTGTTTGTCCCACTGTATGAGCTTCGTCGTCTTACAAGGTAAGTGGGGTCGTCCATTCGATAATGTGTTTAAACAAGTGTCATCGTTTCGAGGTAAAACAAACCTTCGATGTCATCCACTACTTCGGTAATTACCCACTACCAGTCCAACTGACCGACGATGAACTTCGTAACCTGTAACTCACGAAAGATAATTGCACTTAATGACCGGTGCTCATCGTTTAGCCCTAACCGTGCTACTATTGACTCTAACATCGGCTACAAGACACAGCTAATAATTATACTCATCGCTCGTAAAATTCGACCGTGAACGAAATTACGCTACCCCATTATTGTCCCTGGCACGTGGCTATCAATGACATTCTCCTCGGAGATTACGATTGTTCGTAAATTCACGTGAGCACCGAACGTCCGCGTATGTTCCAACCATAATGCCATCATGTTCTATATCACACGTGATGGTATCGCCTTGAGATCAGTCAGTGGAGATGCTTTCCGCCCTTTTCCGAGGCGGTTAGAGTGAAGGATATTATAGGGCGAAAACGGTAAATGGCTCTAATAATGTGAAATCTCGGTGGCCATAAATACGAGCGGACGATATCGGTTTGCTGATCTCGGTGGCATGTCCAGGAGCTGCGTTGCCGTGTCTCGAGTTGATACCGGTGACCCCGGTACTCACGTGAGTATCGCCAGGACTGGAAGCACTCACGTCAAGCGTGTGCCTGCCTTATCATGCTCTCGCGACGGTATACGGTCTTCCTACTCCTTATGCCACTACGTGCGCGTGTCGGATTGCCGATGTGCCGGCCTCGCACTCAAAGAAAATCCTTCGATACTGTTGCACGATCCCCACGATCTGTTTCTTCGTCATCCACTCCAATCATTACAGCCACCAACTCGCCCGCAAATCCTCGCAGGAAACAGCCAAATGCTCATCACGGCTAAACCCTTGCCATCTTTTATAACTTTCTTTGCCACGTCCTATCGGATAAAAGTGCCGCGATAACGTAGAAAGTGCACTTTTCCAGGTGCACATTAAACGGATAATTTTATTCATGGCCAAGCCGCCATCTTCCCTCTGAGACACGCATTTCCATTCGTTATTATTCCCATAGTCCGCGATGAAACGCGATACTGGCCACGGTGCGGAGACGTTGAAAAACCGACGTATTAATAAGGGCCGAGTGTGAACAGGTCGATGGACGAGGCAGACACGACGTTTGGCAACATCAGCTTGCATGTGCTGCGCAGTTCGACACGCGTGTTCAAACGCAGACAATACGTGTGCCACCGTGAAATTTGGTAAGATGTTATCGCATGTAAGGCTTTTAATCACCAATGAAAAATGTCCGTATTAGTCCTGACTGACACTGCAAAAGTTTCATGTGTTGTATTGTTGCCAGACAAATTGCTCGCATTATATGTCATTTATTGCCCATATTCGAGGTACTAATCATTTGAGCTTCACAAAAAGAAATAAATGATTTTAAGAAAGTTTACCTTGCGCAAAGATATTAGGAACTTTTGTTTGAGTACAAATATTGCTACATATGATACCGTTGCTCGACTTATGTTGTAAACGCCACAGCAATGATACAGAAAGTAGTTTGTTATATATATCTAAAACGCGTGTAAGAATGGCAACGATGTGAGATTTTAATAAAAACATGCAGCTAGGCATTCAAGAAGAAACGGCAAGTTTGCGGTGTCTAATAGACACGTGGTATCATAAATAAGTGGCTTGAAAGAATAATATTTACGAGGTGGTCGGCAATATTCTTCTTCGTAAAAGACAGGCAAGTCGTGCGTGTCGGGGCAATTCTTTCCGTGGCCGAGGTAAAAGTACGTGGGGTTCTTTTGTAGTTCCCCCGACAGCACCAGCCACCCTACCCCCCTCCCCTTCCCCCTGCGACCCCTTCCACCTGCCTTCCGAAGACAATCTCGACGTCTCCGGTCGCGGGCTGGCGTGTCGTGGTGGACATCACTCGGGGGTAAGAACTCGAAGGGGGTAGCGTGTCCGGTATCTCGTGGTGGGATCGCAAGAGACATTTCGTCCCCCAAGAAGCCAGTCCGCTCCCACAAATGACCATCGCCGAGCGCCACGAAGTCCTGGCACGAACCTCCGGTCCCTTCGGTGACCTCGTATCTTCCAACCACGTACTTTTCATTCCGGCGCAGATAAAAAGATAGCCGGATTTATTATGCGCGGATCAACGGAAAAAGAGACTCCCCGAAAGCCATTGTTAACGCTTTCTTGCGTGCCTTGTAAACCCTCGACATTCGATAGACAAGATAAATTTGTCGCTAGAAATAACTTGGACAGGTGCAGATGCGTAATTGATGGACAGGCCTAGTTTATATTTATTTCTGCTTGTATTATTACTTGAGATGCAAAGTGCCTGATTAGACAGTCTATTATATCGTACAGATCGAATGGTTAATTCGACGGTTGAAAATTAATACTGCTGTTCAGTGGTAATCAATACACAAAATATTATATGGGTTACTGAGAATATTGACGGGCATAAAAATCTGTTTGTTTTGACTTCAGTTGTATCGGAGTTATCCTTCAAACATATGCAATCTAAGCGAATTTTTTATTCACTGCTGGCCTCGTACCCGGTACGACATTCGAAACTACTGTTTGGTAGCCCAATGATCAGCAGGTCCGTGATTGATAGCCTGTTGAGCGGAATAATCTCATATGCGAGATTGATCAAGTTCTTTGATAGAAGTTTTGCATCGGTAACAGACTGTGATTGATTTGAAGGATGGGTAAAAGATGATGGTAAAATGAAGCCTTAATGTTGGTGCAAAACGTTGGTGAAGGTATCGTTGGAATGAAGAAAATGGGAGGCAAGAAAACGAGTCCCCTGAGGTCCTGAAAGCAGAGTTGTTATGTCTGAGGGGCCCCAGGTTCTCCGGTTCGATTATGCTTCGATGCCTAAACATTACTGACAAACACGGGCCATTCTTCGTTTTGCTTATTCGCTGACCGATCGTGATTCGACCTAATATCTAGATTTCGTTCGACCAAACATCGATTGCTTATTTGTCACTTCTGCGCCATACGTATATATCCAACTACTTCCTTTCTGCCAATCAGTACGCTTGAAACTTGTAATAAAAGGAATTAAAAACATGCAAGATCTTTGGAAAAGTATTCACTCGTATATAATTATAAGTTTTTCGAATTCAACGTGGACTTTATTTTTTAAATATAATAACGTTCATTAAACAATTTGTGGAAAACGTATCTTAAACATGGAATAACATTAATTATTCAACATTGCTATCTTCTTGGGGTACTATTTAACTCTCAGGAAGTGCCATCTGCTACAAACGGTCAGCAGTGTACACTGTGATTTGTGAAGCGTTAGATAATGTACCTGCTATAAATCGTATCGTAAATATCTTTACAGAATTAATTGAAAGTACCAAAAATATCTACATCAATTTATAATTCATTAATATCTAAATATATTTCATTATGTTAACTAGTATTTCTCATTAAAAATTAATAATTTCAGATTTATCTACTGCTGGCAACAAAGATTTCTTTAAAAAAAATCATTACATGGAAACATAACAATAAATATATCCATACTTCTAAATGAGAGGTATTATAGTGACTTTAAGAACATTTCATTTGTTTGATCTAGAGTTACACGATAAGGTCTTAGACTTCTCATCAAGTGTATCAATTGATATCCCGTTGTGTTTTCGAAGTAACGAATTATAGATGTCAATATTATCAGCCATCGATTATCACGATATCTGAACTTTTCTATTTCTCCGATTTTTGAATTCTTACGTCGACAACAACGATATTTCTTTATTTATCACATTATCGTGTTCAGAATTATATCATTAAAATGGTTCTTTCAACCCTTCATTCATTTTTTCTTTAACACATCGGCGGTCGCAGTTTCTTAAAACTTGTAGTACGTGCAACATGTTTTGAACACCTTTCTTTGTCCCATGCATTCATCGTCCCTTTACTAGCAGCCCGGATTTATCAGTATGTGTATCATCTGCCCAATTTATGAAAACACATGGACTTTTCGTAACGTCTTTCCCCCTTTATTGGCGGCCGCGGTATTTCGAAGAACAGGGTTTTTTAACATTCTTACCGACGGTGCAATCGACGTGGTAATGGCGCATTCCGCAACCGCGCTGACGTAATTCTTGCGCGTTCGTATTCGTCGAATAACGACATCTGGCGGCAGGTGAATGGCGCATTCGCGTGCATAGCATGTGGAGGAGCAGGGATGCCAACGCCGAGCTCGTGCTCGTATCCACGATATCTACGGTATCCACTCCGCAAGCGGTGCCGCGTCGTAAACAACGATCTGTCTTCTTCGCGATCGTCCGTTGTGGCAACCGAAGAAACGTGTCTTTCTCTGGCGCGCCACGGCTTCCCTCTGGACTGTCGTAATTGCGCTGACGCTTGAAAGGAAAATCGAGCAAAGGAATCGCGCGTTTCGCGAAACACCGTGCGGTCGGTGCGTGTGGGTGCTTAGCTGGTTGGCAAGCATTAGCCGAGTGCAGTACGCGACTGCCATTTTCCGTGTGTGACGAGCGAAGAGTGAGAAAGAGACGGACAGAGCGGGACGTGTTTTGGGGGACAAGGTAGACCTATACATTGGATTTGGCGGTGCAAAAGATCAACGATACATACACATCCCGTTGCGAAAGACAACAAGAGACGACCGTCCTGTCGTCCTGGTGATTGTAATTTAAGAGAAATAAACACGAGCCTGCAGATCGTCCGACCGCACGTTTGAAGCTGGACCGCGGATCAAGGTTAGACATCTTTTCTCGCTTATGTTTTTCTTCCTGTAAATCCTCCGTTGGCACGGTCCAACTCTCTCTATTCATGTGTCCTCCGTGCATGCGAGCGTATGTGAGTCGCGCTTCTACCTATATACATGGTATTGGGTATCGAGTGACGTTAACGCATGGTTCCATTCCCGTTCACCGGACGACTGTGTGTTTTTATTTCGGGTAAAACAATGAGGAAGTGACGAGGATCGCGCGCGTCAGCTGATTTTTACATTCCCGTCGCGTGCTCTTGGCGCAAAACAACTGTTTTCGATATTTTTCGAGCATTCGCCGCTGGCAACCACCGCTTCACGTGAGAAGTTTGCCTGGTATCACCGATCGAAAACACGCGAACTTGCTCGTCCAGATATCCCAGCGCGTTAAGACTTTGCGGACGGGACACGCTAACTTTCCAAGAATATCAATCGACTCCACTTAAAATTTACCTTATTCCCCGAACATCGCGAATCCTCGGAAACGGTGTTTCCTTTCTCCGTAAGATACATTGTCGTGCTAGAGATATCACGTGGTTGAAAGGTCCGCAATTTGACCTTACGGAAATACCTAGATCGCCGTGAATGACTAATCGGCAATAATAACGATGCTGCCCTTTACCGACGTTATACCGCAAGCTCGATTACTCCATTCTGGGTAACCTTGATCGGCCGACTGTTACGTTACGCGCCAAGTCGTGTGGGCGAGACAGGATAAATTTAAAAGTGCACCGCGTCAGCCGGGGACGCTCTCGATCGGAAAATTGCGCGCGAACTCCATTATGCACCGTTACAGGAAACAAGTCGTAACTAGATGCATTGTTTCCCTTTCTATGACGTTAATGCCGGGCGGCGGTAACGGCGGCAGTCAATTGAACAAGTGCCTTCGTGTGTTCTATCCTGGAAACAGAAAATAGCACTGCAGTAATTACGTTATTTCCTAGTACGACGCTGGGAAATTACATTATGATACAAATGTCGGTTATAAAACAGGAGACGGGAGTTAGCGGATAAAGTGAAATTGAGTTTAATCGACTTTTCTGATTGAATCCGATTATACAAATTTCATTTTTTCTCGCCTAAATTATCCGTCCCAGCTGTCTATTGAATAAATTATTTTATCGTGTTTTTGTAATGACAATCTGATCATGTAGGAATTATCCCTCGGTAGGATTTGGTGTAGAGTTTTTTTCGTGGATTTTTCCAATATGCAGCACATTTCTACTGGACATAATGATAGTAAATGACATTACCACGTAGTATTTTTATGCAAATAGGAAACATTATCGTAAGTACCAACGTCGTACTACTTTCATGAACAATCGAATTATTTATTAGATTAAACTCAATTCTAATCATGTCGCATTAACCAAGATATTTGATTAACTTTCGAATCTTTATTTCTATCGCCAACCACGTCTTCACCTCCTGTATTTTTCACAAATTAATCTTTCCCCTTACGACATGTACTAATATTTTGAGTGGCATACAAGAATAAAGCTGTTGTGCTTCTTTTAATATCGCGCCGTTGTTAGAAAATATTATAATTGTCAGTATTCACCATCCATATCTTTACCTTCTGTATTTTTTACAAATTAAACTTTCTCTTTACGACATGTGGCAATATTTTGAGAGGCATACAAGAATGAAGCTGTTGCGCTTCTTTTAATAACGCGTCGTTGTTAGAAAATATTATAATTGCCAGTATTCGGTCGGGTTGGCGTGTAGACTTACCGCATCACATAGTAAGCGATAACCTCGTAACGGCGTTGATTAGTCGCTGTTTCGTTATATCGCGCGCAAGTCCGTGGAAGAATACAGACGTGTCGGAGTAGTAATCAGCTGACTATCGCAACCTCTTTCCTCTTGAGACGGATTGATGGAGCCGGAGAAACAGGTGGCTCGTGTTGCTATTGTTTTTATCGGGCCGGAGTGGGGACTTTTACGACAACCGCTTTCGAAAGTTTCCCCCGACGCGTTATACTGTCGTGATAAATGCAAGAGCACGCCGGCAGACGGAGTTGGCCGTGTATGGGTGTGGACAATTGAAAAACTATTCACATAAAGCGAGGGGAGCGCGCGCGGAGTTTGGCCACGGCGTCGAGAGCCCACCAAATATCACTTTCATAGCACCACATTCCTCCCCACAACAATCTTTTCCTACCCTTTCTAATGGGACGCTGAAATATCAGAGCGACGCACATTCCTCCGCGCCACGTATTTTGCATTCTATTACGGCACAAAAGAACTTAATTCTGCCGGTCGACGGCCGACCAAATGTACCTTTCATAACATCCGGCCCATCTGGATACTCTTATTAAACTTTTTAACGGGTCAGTATTATTTCGTGATTGCACCGCCGCCGGAGTACGTAATTACGCTAATCTACGGGCAAAAAACCACTCGACTTTCCGTTGTAAGAAGTTTTCGCTGCCTATCGTGCTATAAAAACGGGGCTCTCTTGTCCTGCCGTGCGCTGATACTGCGAAATACGATCTACGAGGAGTGACGATATCTTCACCTTCCTGGAATTTCACTCTTTTTCAGGTCCTTTGTAGAAAAGTTTCACGTTAATCACTATGCAGCCGAGTATCTTGTTTCGATAATTGTACTTCCTCGTCTGCGACTCCCCGTGTGGTACCGTTGAACTGAATTTATTATGTATAGCTCTTTTGTTCAGCGAACGTAGAGTTACCTGTATAACATTCACGTAGTTGGCGACAGGAACGAAGTCCCTTGAATGAAAATCTTGAAAGTTTCCAGCGAAATAGGGGCCTAACCCGTAATTTGCTATTCTCGAGCCACTGAATCCTCAGAGCGTTTAATTTGAGTTCCGTTAGCCAATGCCCTTGTTCCTCAATAGTTTCGTCCGCCCTTTAAATTGGTAGAATATCTCGATAAACTAAGTTCGCTGTAATAATTTTCTCTGTGCTAGGGTCTCAAGTAGAAACGTGCCTTCTGTACATGAGAACACTAGAGATTTTTGGCAAACATTCCACAACCAGTAACTTTCGTATGTTAATTGTAGAAAAAAATTTTCGCTAAAAGCATATTTTTCTAATTTGTTCCCGAGGTGTGTAACTTTCGTTCCTACGAAAAAATACGGCAATCTGTTTTAATCTGCACAGAGCGTAAACAAGAAAGAAAGTGTTTCTTAACCGGGCTTATTCGTCCGTCTCTGGGGAATATTACAGTCAACAACTACTTTTTTTTGAATTTATCGGATTATCATGAAGTTGAAATACAGAGTCATCGCGTGGAAGTTCTCGCGAAAACTTAGATAATACCGTCGAGAATGGATAAGACACCAGTTTGGAAGGTATAACGCGACTTGGACCTCTCCTGAGCTAAGCAGCTCTCCACGACTCTTATAACTCACGATTTAAAACTCATAAGACCGCGTTTACAGTGGTTTTATGAGTCTCCGTGGCCGAAGGGGACTCGTCCCAACCTCTTCTCGTCCACAGAAACTTTGAACGTGAAAACCATGCGCTTCTTAAGTATCCTCTGGGGATAATGTCGTGCCATAAACAAAGACGACTAGCCTCCGCCAGTCACGTTACTTATTTCTAACGTCCTTCAGCCGCACGAACCGAATGGTCCGGCGAACAGGTCCGCCTTAGTCTATCGATTAAACCCTTAATAGCCCGGCTTCGCTGTTTAATAATACCACAAATACATGTCTTCTCATCGTCCTTCTCTAAGCCCGCACGCTAACCTTATCCACGTGCACCAATGAGAAGTACGAGAAATAAATAGCAGCGCAACACACATGTCTATGCATGAGGGCTCTCCTGTTTCCCCTGTCGCGGCTAACGCGTTTATAGCTGCGCACAAATTCCCGCCGCTTCATTATCCGACACGGAGAAAAATTTCATGCCGAATTAACCGGCGCGGTCGATCAGTTCAATCAACGAATTAGTTTAGTCCAGCGGGGAGGGGTCAGTAACCTCGGACTTTAACACTTTGATCGCCCAGCTGAAATTTCGCTATGACCCCTCTCGACGACGAAAGCTTTCCCGTTATAAACGAATCCACGGCTGCATAAAAGAGTCTCGGCGACGTAGAGCTTTCCCAATTAGTAGAAAAGTGTGTTTCTAGCGACTGTTTTGACTTGCTCCAACACGTCAGCTGGTACGTAGTGTCGTTGGTTGTCGGTTTGGCAGTTAGAGTACGTTTATGCGCCAGTAAAACTGCAGCACTGATTTTGTGGCGGTTGAAGGCGTTGAGACAGGTTCGTGCCGCGGCTCGTACTTAGCCTACGTGCCGGTTCGGTCGAGTCAGCGGGTCAATGGCTCCGCACTTATGTCAGTGGGAAACGATAGGGATCGAACGGTACCACGCCGGGAGTAGGTATAATGTCGAGGATGGCGTTCAAAGTTCTTCACGTGCCGTCGATGCGCTGTAACGTGAAATTTAAAACTCCCGCGCGTAGTTCGACCCGTCGGAAAAGTTCTCAGCTTCACGAGTTTCGGTGGTCCTCTCCTCTCTGCTTACTCGCTGTACTGCTCGTTCGTGTCTATCAAACTTTCCAACGAGCCGGAACGTTTTCCCGTACTTTCAGGTGTTTGACGCTCGTGCACCGAAACGAACGCTCCGGAAAATATTTCCCCCTCTGTGTGTAAGTTAAATATATGTTCTGTCTGAGCTATGTAAAATTCGTACTCGGCGTAATACTTGCATCGCTCTGATGGTATTTACGATATTCTCATCTTCTCGTAAGAAAACCGTTATTATCGATACGTCAGGAACACAAAGGTCCATTGAAAAGCGATGAAAGGAAATAACTTTACCGAACGTAATACAAATCGGGTCAAGCAATCCCAGAATAAAGTTTGACTCGGCTTAGTAAAAAAAACCGAATAATCGATGAAAACTCGTGAAAAATAAAACTAGGTGCTACGGATATATACTGGAATAAAACATTCTAATATACCGTATGCCTAAAATTTCTGTAACGAGTTTCATCAAAATCCACAGACATGTAAGACATCCTGATAAATGTTACCAGGGAATTGTATGTTATATAAGTCCGAAATAACGGGATCGATACTAATACGATTTTAAGTTTCTAATCAAAATTGTCATCATCTTAATCGAAGAATCAATAAAAATTCCAATCATCAATCAGATTGGATCAGATTTAAACCAAGTACTACACTCCGTACTACATTATCGTGCATTAAACTTGCGTTTATTACAATGTTAGATTTGCATTTGAAGACCTTAATAACGTGCCTCTTGGTTGGTAAGCATTCACTGTAGTATCTTTAGAAACGAGCGAGGGAAGCGATGTCAGGTATGGAAGTGGGTAACCGACGTAAATATTCATTTTGTCACATTTAAATCACACTCTGCGATAAAACTTTTGTTCGCGTATTCTAGCTATTGTCGTGCGAATTTTCGCGAACGTCGCAGTTATGAATTGTTGTTGCTCCTCGGTGTTAAATCACTGATAACCTTCATCGACTGTGATATTTATGTCGGAATATACTTGTCTCTTAACGGACCTTGGACGAAGGTGTTTAACATGCTACGAATTCTCATTTGCCTGATTCATTGACTCGTTCGTGGGGGTTTTACATTAGGGGCAAATATAGGAGTTACGATATATCTCTCGGGGATGGTATTGTTAATGCGAAATAATTTGGATGTCGCAGCAGCCTCGTTGACCATTGAACGGTGAACTCGATGCCAAGATTTCTCACGTGTCATTAGGTCGCTACATTTCTCGGCGATAAAATGATAAACCTTTGCTCCCTTACATTATACGCTGGCTCTTTTACCGGCGTAATGCACTCTCGTCGACTCGTGGCTGGTGCAGAAACGACGACAATAAACGGGCGCACCACTTGGCAGACCAGGAAAATGGCTGGTGGGAAGTATTACGTGATCGGGGCGCATAAGTATGCTTTATCCCGATCAGAGGAACCCATTTAGAAAGGTGGCCGGTATACAGGAAAATTCTTTCTGCTCGGAATTCCTAAAATAATTCTCTTTCGGCGTTATTTTTGGCCTTGCCGGCCGAGGCAAAACGTTACACTGGATATCACTCGAAATGTTTCGCAATCTTAGAAACGGGCTTCCTCAGTTGGCCATCTCTCAAAATCCTTGGCAAATGCTTGCCCCTGTCCGGCAAATCCTCTTTCTCTTCTTTGCCCGGGTCTCAGGGTAGTTGAGTAGAAATGACAGCAGGAAACGAGTAGCACTTTGTACAAAGGCCGCGGCTGTGAAAATGGCGCCTCCTTCTTTCCCGAATGCACTTCTCGTCGAGTGGAACACATATATGTACTGTACTGAACACGAACCGCCCACTTCCGATATTTTCCGAGAATTCAAACCCCTGCTGGCACACCGATAAATATGTTTTTTCCAAAATTTATAGGATCGGATCAATTTTTTGCACCGAACCACGTGCGTTTGATGCTCAAGCAATTTCCATGCGGGAGAAGCCGTGATTGTTGAGTTTCAATGCGCGGGGAAGCTTATACAATAACGATCATTACGGTGCATAATAGATTTCCGAAATGACAGAAAACTAGCTGCCCTAGTCAAATTAATCAACGTGTTGAAAAAGTTGATTATGAAGATGACACAAATATGATTCGTGATATTTGAATGTTAGTATACATACGAAAAATTGACATTGAAAATTCTTTAGAGATTCACATGTCTTTGCGTCTGGATTTTGAACTTTGCTTGCGAATTTTTCTGCGCACTTTTCTAAGCTTTGCGATAATAATGATACTCATTTCCGTACGGCAATATGGTGCATGTTTTTTAAATGAGAGATAGTACGGCGATAGAGTTATCAGTCTTGTCAGAAGCCCTATCTAATATTAGCCGAAAGTTTCTCAAAGTAAGCAACGATGCGAGAAGTTCGTCATCGACGACCTCATCAACCGGCGCTTATCCCAATTGCCTTGACCAACATATTGTTGATTACGCAAGTCTGTAATACGGCGAGGCGGTTGACGGTAAGCGCTCAAGTATTGGCAAAACCTATCATTCATCGGCTGTGTCCCAATAATGGAGGATAGAAGGGGACAGGCCCCTTTTCTTCATCCTGTAGAGCGATTTTTTTGAGGATCACGAAACCGACACGTAAATGTACGTCTGTCACGGTTTCTCCGAAAACATTAATCACGCGACAAAAGATTTGAAGCAGAAAAATATGTGGATGAAGATTATTATTGTAAAACGTAGAAGGACGGAATAATTCGGTAAATCTATAAATTTTTTTTTAACAGTGATTACGCGGTAGCGGGATAAAACGACGGAAAGATAAATGCCCAGGTATTACCTTATTTCACGCATGGCAAGTGCAGAGCGGAATGTACAATGCTCGCCGTCTAACCGGAACGAGTGTAAGGGGAAATGGCGAGTACACAGAGCTGCGTTAATAACTGTGCAATAATTATCCGGGAGAAAAGTATGCACCGCTTGGCACGCTCGAAAAGCCGGACCCCGGCTAGCTGCAAAGCTATGCATGTAGAGTGGCTGTCGAACGGCATAAACGACGATAACACGGAGGAAAACAAATCTCCGACTACTGTTAAACTGGCAGCGGCGCAAACGCAATTCGCGATGAAATTCAGCGAATTTCCCGTTCACCGGGCAAGATGGAAGGCGGGTTCTCACGAAGCGTGAACAGTTGTTCCTCCTCGTGTACGTGCACTTGGGCCCATGTGAAATATTAAATAATCGCAGAAGAACGGAAGAAATGCACTGACGGGTCACGCGGGTTTTACGTGAATTACGGGAGGCATGTCGATTTTACGATATCATTAAACGGCGCGGAACGTGGCCGCCGTCAGTTTGAAAGTCAAGCGCCTCGGCTGTCGGACTTAACTCGGGGCAATTCGTCGTGTACGAAGGCGATATACAGCTGCAATTTGTACGCATCGGTTCCTCCGCCGAGATCCGACGGTATGCATTACCCTGCCGTACGCCGCGCTTAACCGTTCATTTTGCAAAATCATGCGTTCCGGCCGTTGGTCCGGCGATACCTCCGCGGCCAAAGTTAAATGCTGTCAAGGTTCGCTCTTGCCGAGGACTGCCTATAAGTGTAGGTTTATTAATGTCTCGTTGCCAGTGTGTTACATGGCCGTCTGTCGAAATGCCCGCGTGCGGCGTTTACTTATTGCCGCATTAGCCGCCCGCATTGGCTTCAATTGTGTCGGGCGCATAGGGAAAGGAAGCTCGTCGCTCTTCCCTTGGCTATACACCACCGCCGAGAGAAGGAAAAGAGAAAGCCGGGCTCGGGAAGGAAGTGGCAGACCCGGAGGAGACTCGGGTAGACGCACAATGTGAGGTAGAAAATGGGGGCTGGAAGTGCTAAATATAGAAGAATAGACAGGAGCAAGATGAAGAAGGGCGACAAGGGCTCCACAGAAAGGGGAGACAGCACGGCGACTGTAGAGGGAAACTTGTCAATATCGATGTCTAGAACAGAATGTCATCGGCCGTACTAGCGGCCGCCATATATGACCGACGTATTACTCCTTAGACCTTCCACTGTCACGTCCTTTTTCCTTCACAAACACATTCCGTCGTTATTGTCGGGCTTCACGGCGAATCTCGTCCCTCCACTGTCCTTTGCCGTCCGATCGGCCTAAGTATTCGCTCACTCGAACCGTCTGCGAAGTTTGAAATTGCACGGCGATTATGCGCGAAATAAGTTCGTCACTTTGCTGACGAGCATTAAATAAAACTGTCCAAGTAACGACAGTTTTCTTCGTGTAAGTCAGTTTCCCGTTTAAAGCTTAACTTAGGAAGCAACTTTGGACATGTACTCGATAAAATTAACAAAGTGCCTCTTGACTGTCGTAAACGGCAGATATTTTGCCCGGCTGAATAGGATAAAAGCGGGCGTAGCTGAATCTCTGCTTCGGTACTGTGCAAATAACTGACCCTATTTTTTACGGGGAAAAATCTTTATTGAAGGATTGTTTACTCGGTATACACAGGCGAGCGGTGAGTTAACGCTTTGAAGCGTTTCTCGCAATACTTGGTGTTTTTAGAAAAGCTTCTTACATTAAGAGTATTTTCGTAAGGTTGCACACGTAATGAACTTACTTTGCTATTCTTTGCTGTTTTAACTAGACCGAGATGTTTTCTCTTAGCGTTATTTTAAAGCGGCCCGTTCCTCAAACACTTTTCACGGTTGAATCGGAAAATGTTTTATTCATACTATTTTTGCACTTACATTTTTACGCACCCGTTAACGGGCTGCGGCAAACAGCGCTATGTAAAATGAAATCCCGCTTCCTCTCTGCGTCGCTCCGCAAACAAAATACTGTTCCGAGCAGTTTTCGACGGGAATATCTGCACATGGTTGACGGTTTCCGTTCGAAAGAAGTTCCAATTACAGCAATACGGTATGCGTAACACTACGCGCATATCCCGACTGTTCGCGTTTGCTTTGTATAATTGGACACGGCCAACTCGCAGACTAGTTGAAGCAGCACGAACAATTCAACGCCACTGTTTGGACTTCCCCCTAGGTAATGAATGTTCCATGCGCTTTTGCAAAGGCCCAAAAACAGCCAGGGGCATTAGGATTATTATTGTATCCAATTACAGATAATTACTTGATTAGTATCGGTGCAACAACACCGGAGAGAAATTTCATCCACGGCGACATGCTCACAGCTGCAGATAGCCCATTAGCAGGAAAGTTCCTCCGCTACCTTCTACATAGCCGATCTAACTGCTTCTTCCGTTTACACCGGCGACTCGGTGCAGTGACACATTGATCGTCCATAAACTGCGCCCAAGTAGTGCAAGATTTACCTAGAAATTAAACTTTACTCTGCACGATATCAGAACGTAAATTGTATTTTCAGTTTCCCCTGGTTATCCAGTTGTTGTTGTTTTTTATAACTCTGCAAAAAGTACGATACGAATTTGATACCAATTTGAGGCGAAAACGATACACGGCGGCTGGCTGGTCGTAGTTAAAATATTTTCCTTCATTTGTATCTGAAATAAATATTCTCCTGATTGAAGTACGTTCATTAAATATCGTGAATTATTTGCTCGATCGTGAATACGCATCCTATAAATGAATAATACAAATTAAACGTCAGTCAGAAAAGCTTTAATCCTGAAACAGTGAATGAACAATGAAGTAATGCGTAATTGTGGTATTTCAAATTAAATCCCCTGATTGATGTTTACAGTCGGCAAATTAATTTGTAGATACAGACGGTTGATAGGCAGTGCGTTATCAGCGAGGCATAATACCGTCCGATGGCACTGCTACTGATAACGTTCGTAATCGAACAAACCATAAAAGACCTCGGTGTGTTAGAGCCAGCGACACACGGTTACAGAGTCACATTTATTCGAGAGTATGCCGGATAGTACGCTTTCGGCAGATACTTCTCAGTTCATCTACCCGGGAACGAGCAAATGTTTTGTCGTCCATTGAGCTTCGAAACTGCATTAAGAGGCGAGGCTCTTCTCTTCTCCGTTGAGCTGGGGGCGGATCGAAAGGTTGTGCTCGAACGTAACTGCGAACAATTCTAATCGGGCTTTTATTGCTGATTGCGAGCGTGCACACACGCCCACACAGCTAATCCGGCCAATGAATACCAGTGGCTCCGAAGGCAAAAGAAAGCCAGTGAAAGGGGCGAATTAAGCGGGCAAATTAAAATTAGCGACTGGGCTAATTTACTTTTAACGGATGACCTTTGGCTAGCTACGTAATCAACGGCACGGCACCGTAAGCATTTTACACGCGGTTCCACTAACTAACTTTTAAACCTTTATGTATGTGCATACGTCGCCGGTACTTTCTCGATAAACTACGGATCGGCGTTATCGTTAGAACAGTTGGTCACCCGTAGATATTCGGGGACTATAGAAATTCGGGGACCAACGGAATACCGCGGAACACGATTTACGTTGCGAAATATTTACGAACTTTCCCCCGGTCAAAGCCGTATATCAGAGTGCATATACGAAATACGGATTGTTAATCACCCAAGTCGGAACGTCAGGGAATTTCTTTGTTCCCGAGCAATGATTTATCTGGTTTATGAGCTTTACCGCCACGCGCTTTCCTATACGTACATACTCGAGGAGTCCGGGAAATAGGGAAATCAGATCGATAGACGTGAATCTTACACAGCCGGCGTATATCGCGGTCGTTGGAGGATGATTTCATAATCGTAAACAGAGATGGTTAAAATGCTATTAACGGTCGGTGAATTACTCATCGGGACGATCCGCAACATTAATTTTCATTGCGACCAGCTTTGGAATGAACTACCTTCTGTTGATCCCTCGTTAATGACGATCCGATGGAATATTACTCGCCAGAGGGGGAAAAAGAACAAATGGCCAGCAAAAACGTTTCAGTTTATAAAGTGCGTTATTGACTGCATCGTCTGGTTTTCACATCGAAATCGTGAAATATTTCTATCTTTTATTTGCGTTTCTGGTGAAATTTCGACAGGGGCGTGGTATCGTCCTTATATAAGGCTCCGCACTGTCCCATTGTCTTTATTAACGAAATGAGATTAATTTTCATTTAGGGTATCTCGGAGGACTGCAGATGTCACTTTCCTTAATCAGCGCTCAGCTACTTTGCATCTGTTTAGTTTACCTCGGCAAGAATTTATACTTTAGAAGTGTAGGAAGTTTTTAGCTGGCGACGAGGGGCAAAAATACGGCAAGAATCCGCGCAAACCTCAGAGCTTAAATAATGCATCCCTTAAAGCAGTTTCCACGAGTAGTAACGGCCCCGCTTTAACTCACACCGTTGTTCCATATTACTCCGCTCGTACTTGCGACATGCACTTTCGCGTGCCGTCACTCTTTTCACGTTATGTTCAGTTATTAGGGGAGTGCATTTACGTTTGATGCGTAGGGTCAGAAATGGAAGTCGCCCCGGCTTAATGAACCTACGACCTTTTTGCGTAAGCCAGCCTGGTCCGCGTCCACGTCGACACACACGAGCTTCCTCGAAAATTTCTCATCCCCGTCGGCCAGAAAAGAACGCAGACGACATTTGACAAACGTGACTTGCGATCGCGGGAAAGAATCCGCCGTAAAACATTGGCCATATGTACGAATCCGCGGAGCGTATATATGTGCTTTGGGAATGCAGACAAAGCATTTGTCTTAAAGCTCTTTCGCCCGGTGGGGACGTTTTCTAACGGCCCTCCGGCGCCGCTGACATTTCGTTTGTCCAGTACAAACAAGGTTCCCCGGCGACCAGGGCAAATAATCGCCTGATAAATGCCACGTTTTCGCACGCACCTGCACCCTTGGAAACCCCGTCGCTCGTAGCGCGAGATTTCACCTCGACGATCTTCCGGGAAAAGCGATTGTTACTGCTGCGTATATTATTCAAGCCCACCCGGCAGAAGTGGAGCAGGTGAGGTGGGAGGTTGGGGGGAGGGGTGAGAACAGTGAGAGAGGGAGAGGGGGGAGGGAAAAAAGAGGGCGCCGAGGTGTAAATGTCGCTTTCAATTGCACGCGATAAAACTGCGGCAAACGTCGGCCGACGATTAAAAAGTTAAACAGGAGGGCGGAGCCGTGGCGACTTAAAAGAGCAGCATGTAAACCGGCCTGACGAATTATCGCTAGGAAAACCGACATTCCCGCACACACTTCCGGAAGAGCTCCGCCGGTGGTTTGCGAGCAAGTTGAAATTCGACGGTATGCCGAAACGTCGGACCGCCGGAAGAAACAACGTATCGGCAAAATGTTCACGTTCGCGGATAAGGGCGAGAGATGGAGGGGAAGGGGGCTAATTAATTGCGTTCGTTAGTTGTGCATCCAGGTGTGACTGTGCGGCTTCGAAACTATCGGCTAAGCTGACTTAACGGTGCACGCAAGGGCCAAGGACCTTCGGTCACCGTATGTATTCCTATATGCGCGTATCTCCCCATGGTTATGTGTGCATCTATACATATATCGTATGCACCAAGTGCATCGTTGTTTCTGCGCTCGGTATAAATCCTCTCCACGTGGAGTCTTTGACGTGGCATAACAACTTCCTGAGAATCCCTCAATGAAAAGCTCTCATACAGATTACCTGCTTCACTGAGGATATAACACGCGGCTCATTAGGGTTTACTGCAAAGAATCTTCCGGCGAGAGCACGCACGTTAAAGTGCGCTCGCTACTCCTTCGGCCTTTCAATATTTCGCCGTTTAATTGAACGTCATCGGGCGCGAACTAATTAAGAAAAAAGTTTGCCGCTCGCCCGGATTCCCGTTTCGTTTCCTTCGGCGTAATGAATTTTTCCATTTCGTGTAGTTACTTGGCAACGCGCGAGCGCGCGCGCCACTAATTTCGGCGGAATCGTTACAATTTTTACGGGCGGATGTCACTGACCCCAGACACGATGCGCTATCCCGAATAAAATGTAGGAATTTTTGCCGTGATGCCCGGCAGGGTGACGGGGGTTAGGGGGGGTACGACGACTGTTATAAATTTTTTATATCCTGCACTATTTGCACGGGCATCGAACTGCTGGCGCGCGGCTCGCTCGCTCGATTTTTTTCCCCTTTCCGGCGGGATCGCGCAGCTCCAATTCTATCCTGATTGCGGATTTATAAAACAAATACGACGATCGAGTCGGGGCTTAATCCTTATCGATGCAAATGCTGGATTCTGCCGGTATCGCAGTGAATTTTGCCGGGCTAACGGGCTTCGCACCGAGGGACTCCTCGAATTCCGAACTCCCTCCTTATCATGGAAATAACGCTAAAGGGGCGCGGTGGTGTATAGGGCACGGGGGCGCCGCGCGCCTGTATCGAACCTGCATCGACTAACAAACCGTGTTCCAGTCAGTGTACATACCACATCGCAGGGGAGTTTCCACGTTGCGGATGGTGGAGGCGCCTCAAGCGGCGCCTGCGAGTCAAACGGGTCCCGAGCGAAGCCACGGCCACCGCCAAACTCAGTTCACGCTGTTCTCTCTCCTCCCGTGGATCGTGTGCACTTTGCCATCCTCCGACCGCGTCTCTCTACCTCTACGAAACGTGTCACGTGGCCGACCGTGTAACAGCGCCGCTGCAGCGCTCGCCAATGGCACACACCCCTCCCACCGACTCCCCCCCCGCCGACGCACAACCACTAACAATAAACTTTGGCAAAGAAAACATGTGAGCCGCGCGCGCCCGCTTCTCGATCGCCCGGCGCTTCCTTAAACTCTTGTCCCCTCTGTATCATCGGCCGCCCGTGGCCGGACAAACTTCCGGCTTCTCCATGGAATAAAACTTGTAAACCAGTCCAGTTTTTCAACGTCCCCCCACCCCTCGAGGGACCGGCCAGTGCGCGTCTGACACCTGCTCCGCGCGGCTATAATTCCCTGCGACGAGATAACAGCTGCCATCTTTGACGGAGTAGCCCTTCCACTACGGGAATCTGGTGAGTGCATTGCCAACGGGCAACACGGCTTGTCAGTAGTCCCTTGCCCGGCCCGCGACATTGTTTATTCCCCCATGAATATCGTTCGCGTACAGCCGCGTCAAGGCCGGGATTCGAAATTACGATCGATGCAGAAATGCACACACAGGAGAACGTACGAGTAATGATCGTATTAAGCGACGTCACGGAAGTCCAGATTGTCGGGCATAAATAAACCGGCGCTGAGATAAGCCGACATTGTATTGCGATAAAATTCCTAAATCCCGCGAAACTTAATATTTCAAAATATTTGAATACGTCGTTAACATTGCGTATCTGCGCCCGTGATCAGTAAACGCACCCCCGTGATGCTCTGCGATGAATTTATGATAATCCACTATACATAATCCGGCTCATGAATTAATGCCAGCGTTTCGAATCGATCAACACTCGATAAACATCTACGTATCTTGCGTTATTAATATTTGTTTTACATTTTGCGTTTCGTATTTACTAGTAAACACCTTTGGCGCTGCTGGCTTTCAATATTAATCCCCTACAAATGCAGTTTTTATGAGTCCATGTTGATCCAGTGCCAGGAATGAAAATTAAGGATTGCAGTAGGCAATGCACTATGCACTGCGTAGAGGCCAAAGTCAATCCCTATTTCTCCGGACGTAATGTTTAACGGTACAGTAGGGGGTCTTTTATCGCTCTGTCGGAAGTACTTGTTACATCCTTCATATTCCCTTTGCACGGTGTCTGCCTTTGTCGCGATTTATGACATATTAGCATTAATGGTCAGACTGGAATATTATTCATTACTCTTTACTCAAACTTTCTCACTGCTGACACAGTATTTCTTATGATTCATACTTCCCGCATGTTCTTGTCATCATTGAATTTTTAAAGGAAACAGAATGAAAAATAAATACCTCGGTTTCCGCTTGCACCTATTATTATTAACAACATCGTTGTTCGAGTGGAATACATATATTACGTAATTTATGCGTATTATAATCCCGATCATTAGTAATTCCCCGGTATAATTTTCCTACGTATCTTGTAATGAATAATACCATTTATCTACTTTTAAATCTCTGCCTGTGCTGCCTTTTAGCCTCGTTCTGTTTCGATGGCCATTATTAATACTCCTGAGACGTTTAACTTTAAAGTAAACTCATTTAAAATTGTGCCCACGGATTATTATCGGCTTGCCGGAAGCGGTTATGACATCCTCCATTGTCGCTTTATTCCTTGTCCATCGCGGGGTCTACCTTAAAAGTAGCTTGCGTAAGCGATCGTGCCGGTTGCCGAAATATAACCTTCCGTTTTATTACGCGCTTTGTCCCCCCTCCCCCTCCACCCTACCCTTCTTCCCTGGCGATGTCGAGCTTTATTCGTCGTCGAGACAATGCTCGCTTGCCGTGCTAGTTTGTTTATTTATTCACGAGATGTGACGTGCTAGCGTAGTCTTCATAGCATGTCGGGGTAACGAGAATTTATTGGCAAATTCATGAAACTACGGGAGGTAAAGTACAATGAGTTGCCTCGTGATTAACACTAACGCACCATAGAGAGCGACGTAACAGCCAGAATGATAACGCCCGTACTTGGAGGTTATACATTGCCCTTTGTTTCATCGGTGCACTGGTTAATTTGCTCTTTGCTTCCTTTTTCCTCGGTTTCTATAGTTCTGCGGTATAAGCCACAAGTTTAAACTGCACGGTTACTGGGCTTTCCTCTTGGCCGCCGTTCAAAACTCAATTTTAATGGGGCTTCTTCCTTTTTACGAGTTCCCAAATGAGACTCGATGTAGTATTTGCGTTGAAAGTGTTGTCCTCGGAACATTGTTTAACGGCAGTTCTTCTTCGATCCGCGCGCGGGATTTCGCACTGGCTACAATGTATTTTAATCAGAACTTCTACTTTTGTAAACGGTTTCCGCTGTAACTTACGTTCTTTTTAACCGAGCTTTCGGTTCGACCAGTTCTTCTCAGTGGATTTCCGCGCAATTTATTTAAATACTATCACGGTAAAATGTCGTAAAGATTGTACTTGATTATGCACCATGTCCGGGGAATTTCCAATATATTTATTTTAATCTCTTTGACGTATGAATGCGGTAAACATTGAACGTTACGTGCCATACGCATTAAACTATTAGGAAGAGTTTGATCGCTACAAAGTAGTTCAGTTTCTTATTCTGCCGGTAAATTGCATGCGTAACGGCGGCAGCTATAATTACACAAAGTTACAGGACTGTTACGTATTACGTGATGTAACGAGGCAAGATTATTAGAGTCGTGTACATGCCCAACCTGAGTTATTCTACAGAACTGCTCTATGAAGCAATCATGATATGATTTACTTGCAAACTTTTTTATTATTTTACCATAGGATGACCTGTGCACTTTGGAAGTATCTCTCTCTTACACCGGTGATACTTTATAAGGCGGGGAAAAAAATATAAAGAGGTTGTGACTTTCCGTAACGATTTCCCTGGAATTTTCATCCCGTGATAAACGACGTTCTGCATTCTCTCGTTAGCTGCATTAATGTTAGGAGAGTACGAAGGGTGCTTCTTCGACGGAGCTTGTTCACTCGTTAAACTTCGAATATCTGAGTTATAGGTACACCTCGCCGGCGAAGGTAGGAATATTCCTAGTTTCAGCCGTTATTTTCCCTCGCGCAAACATTTCGACCGGCCGTTTCGAGACTTCCACCCTCGGTTTCACGGCGTTTCATGGAATCTACGTGGTCAGGAGCCACTAGCTCAATTTATGCCACGCATAACCTACCGTTACGACGGAGTGTGTTGCTAGCGACAATCTCGTTAAAGTTCTTAACAAATGTCATATAAAGTAATGCACGACGGCCGTTGTGCCATACCGCACACTATCAAACTGCAAAACGCGTTTCACTAATTTTGCCCCCACTGCTTCAGGGTTTCGGGAACGGGCGGACCTTCGATGAACTCTCTATATCAGTCCACTAAAATACAATTACGAACTGCTCGATAACGGCGGCGTTCCCGATCCATATGCTTCCTGTCCACGGTCCATGTTTTTCGCCGGTTCGTACAGTGGCGTTAAAAGGACGTAGGAAACGGAGGAAAATTTTATTCCAACGTATGAGCCGACAAAACGTACTCCACTCAGCGCGACCTTGCGTCGTACGATAATTGCCAGGCCCTAGTTAATATTCGCACGTTTTTACGGAAGGCACCTAATGACAAGGGCACCGTGCCGTTTACATTCTTCCGCGGTGGTGCGCTAAATCTCCAACAAAGAAGCGCATAGGAGGCTGCTTCAGCACATTGTATCTCCTGCTTTATTGCCTTTCGAGAAAGTGGAAATGCAACGTTTCAGTGCAGCCGGGGCTATTACCCCGAGGGCGAAGTTACGACGGTATTCTCGTTTGAGTAAGGCCGTATAACCACTGTACACACGCCCTTTACGGAATATTTCTATCCTGCCGCTCTATCGAATCCTACCTTCCTGTCTGGCCGACGGGCGAAGACCATTCCGGCACTTTACAGTTGTTTCGGAATCGGATGTCACCGGCCCGCGAAGAATATCTCATTCCACATGCATTGCATGCGCCTGTATACTAGGCTTAGGGAATTTACTGCCCGCATATCGGCCGGCCGATGCTTAGAAAACACTGAATGCGTCGTTTATAATTGAGCACGATTCAATTTGAATATGTATGCCACTGGAATGCGTAGCTCTGCGCGAAGATTACGTTGTAATTCACTTACACGACTATGCCGACCGAAATGAAGGCTTTCGCGCACTCCATCCATTACTCTAATCCCGCCGAACTGAAAAATGACTACGTTCTCGAGCAACGCCCGCTCCAGCAGCACCTGCTTTCGCTTCTTTTTTAAATTGCCTTCATTATTTTTACCTCTCCACTTTATTTTTACGTTTCCGTGTCCAGATACTATTTCCCGCGTAAAAAACGATCCTCAAGTCGTAGAATAAAGAGCCGCCATTGTTACGGCGACGTCGTTAGTTCACCCTTCCGTTCGCTTGTGTATTCCTTGGTTAGGATGTTCAATAATTACGACAGTATTACTCGGCTTAACGCAATTTGGATTATCCGTATCAGCGTAATCTCTTATTTTGACAAGCTTCACGTGGTTCATTTGAATATCTGATACTAGCGCGGAATGAGAACGCTGATAAATGAATGATCGTGTAGTTTTTACTCGTTGATGTAGTTTCTGAAAATCCGCTCAAGTGTAGCTACTTAACCGTTAGCACGCACATCAGTGTCACGCATACCCCGGCCTTTGGAATGTTTTACCGAGCATAATAGCGCCACGTCACCGTACAAATGACCGTGCTTTCGGCAGAAAGGAAAACATTTTTCCCATCCGTTCGCGTCACCGTGGTATAAGATTATCCCTGTCGATTTTACGCGAACGCCAGATCCCCGAGTCCTTACCGGTATTGGAGGATCCTAGAAAAACATATAAAAGGTGAAAAAGGCTCGTCAGAGATTTCAGTAACAGACCCCGGATCGAAGGCTCAGCCATTCGATGTTGCGGTAATGAAATATCGAGAACGCTGCGTCACTTTGATTTGCTCCGGCCATATGAAAATAATGTATAAATAAAAAGCCCCAGCGGGGCTGGGCCGTGTGTGTAGGTGGGCGGCGCAGAGGCGCAGTCGATAAGCTGCCAATTCCACTCGTGTAAAAGGGGAGGCAAAAGGGAAGACGCAGGAAAAGGAGGTAGAACAGAATATAGGAGGACATACACGGTGCAGTCACATTCGAACGGTTCGTAAATTACTCAGCGGTTACGGGCCGTGGATAGCCCTGCATGCGGGTACACACGGCCATGCTCACGCTACACGGCTGCATCTGGCGTGTACTGATGCAGCTACATCGCATGCACACGTTCATTTACCCTGGCCACGCGTACGTGTAATCGCACACCAGGCTGTCCCGCCGCGGGAATCGCATAGATTACCGCATCTAGCCGCGAACCATTAGCCTGACCCCTTTCACGTTCGATAGCGATATGTGACTCCGAACGTGGAATGTCGTCTGCTGAACAATTGTCTTGAAATCGATTTCCCCTTCCTCCCCTCAGTGCAATCCCCTCCCCCCCTTTCTCGCCGAATTCCCATCCGTCGAAATCGCACGCTCCTGTTTTCTATAATAAGCCCCGTGCGATTTCCCCCGCACGGTGAACAAACTTCCGTACGATCGAATACACCGCTACATTACTTTCCGACGAATCGTTTGTTGACCGGAGGGATTAGCTTTTGTCAATATGAAATATCTGCGAGCGTGTACGAGCCTCGATTTTACGTTGATTATTTCCAGTCGGGCTCTCGATCACGGCGTTGCGGTTATCGCCACAACTATTCGCCATCGTTTCGTCGGCCCCCGCGTTTCATCTTCGCGAATTCGTCGCCGGTCAGCAGCGATTAGGTCTTTCGATTTTTCCAGAAAAAAAGTCTGTCAGAAGAACGCGGCGATCGGTTCAATTATACCGACGCGTTGGCGATTCCTTGGTAAATTTGTTTCTCGATACGGGGAAGAGCAGTCCTGGTAATTGGGGATAACCACGGATTTGATAATTCCGTATGGCTCTGATTCGTTCGGTCTTGCAAGCAGATTAAATGATGGAGCATATAGGAAATACGGGTATCGCCGGCACATCCGCAGGGCACGTTCCCATAAACTCATGTACAGCCAGCCACGGCGTGTACACACGAGTCAGCTGTTTAGCAACGGGAGGATCGTGCACTCGGGGTCGAGGCAATTCGCTCGTAATAACGGAAGCAACTCGGGTCGCCGTTGGTTAATCGAATATCGCCGCGATAGCAAATGCAGCCTGCATCAATGCGTATAATTCCTGTGTACTTTTACCTTAACGTACAGGCAGACTAATGCACTGCAACGGTGAACTCTCGTCAAGATGATATTTCAAACGCTGTGTTTCCAGCGATAAATTCTCATAGGCAAATACACGATTGCCCACTTTTTTTCCCGATTAACGACCGAAAATTATCGCGCTCGAAACAAGCATGACTGTTATTTCAGCCGAATGTAAATACCAAATAAAATGGTGCTGCGTGTGATTTTTTGTTTTACTAAACGGTACGTTTCGCTCAAGTGAGATTCGATGTTGAAATACTTGTAACTTTTTCAAGTAAGGTGAAAAATATTTTTGTATCGCCCCTCCGGGTGTTATTCACAGGAGTTTCCTTGGACAAATGCGCAATGCAATGCTCGGGGCGAATTAGTTTCATTCTGCCCAGAGCGACGTGGCTTAAAACAATCGTTCAATAGCCAGTGTCTTATCTTGGCATCTTGCGCAGCTTTATCTTATCTGTCTTCCTCGATCTCCATAGACGTAAAACGATTTCGGTAGAGGGAGTTACCTTGGCGACCGTAGCCGATTTGTTCTATTTAATTGCGCTCTAGTCGGAGTAATTAATTGCTAGCAGGTCTCGGGGACGCTCCTCCGCAATTAGCCGGAGCCGATGGTATCTGAAACGTCGTTGTACCCTCGAGGAAAAGAATCCTCTTCAAAGCGAAGAAGATCCTCCGAGGGTGGTTCACGGTTCGCGAGTGTGACGATAGTAATTATTCTCACGTATAGAACACGGAAGTGGAGAGGAAGAATTGCCGGATTTCAGGGAGAAGGACAAACGGGAGGTGACGGCCGAGGAAAAAGGGCGAGCCCGGTAAACGAAGATCATTCGATCGAGCAGATACTCCTGTTAAGTCCATCAAATAAGGCGAGGGAGGTCAGCGACAATTGTAACGATTCAACTCCGCCCGTAAATGCAACTGCAAGCATGCCAGGAATCCGTGGAAGCTGAGCAAATTTGTGCTCCTCGCAAATCCCGATCTATTTACTTCGGCTAACAACACGATAAACGTTAGAAATGAATTTGCCGCAAAATATCGTTGCGTTCCATGGAGTTGCGTGTGTCTCTTTGACGTAAATGATGAAACGTGACAAGGGATTTGCAAGGGAAATAAATGGGAATAAATATTGCAGGGATACCGTTGGTTATTTTTAGAATTTTTCCCAGCACGGCATTGTAAATTCGTTGGGCCACTTTACATTCATTGGAAATCAGCTGTCCGCACGACATCTTTCTCTTTTTCGCCCTGGCAGTTTCTTCCGCGGGGCGGATTGAAATTTACTCGTGAGCCAGCCGGAGATTCTCGACGCTTAAGGATTCCATCCTCGTACGGCAACGCATTCGCTCATTGACCCTTGAACCCGAGACGTTCCTTTTTTTCGTGTTTATCCGAGAGTTGGCTCGTCTCGTAAAAATCAGTGAGCCGGGCAAAAAATCCGCTGAAATCTCCGCCCGCCGGGCGGATTTCCTTCGTTATACAACAAGCGGCAAAGTGCGCATCGCGAAATGCAGAATGCAAAATTGGTTACTGCAAAATTAACATGTCCTGCCGATTAAATCTTCGCAGCTGCTGTAACGAACGAATCCGTTCTGCCGCTGCAAACGCTAACGAAATGCGCGCGATACGATTTCCAATTAACGATTTTTCGACGTGGACGGATAACTGGCACGTAGAAGAGACGGGGGGGGGGAGAGGCGGGGGAGGTAACGTTCATCGGCCCGACGAGTTTACAACGTACGTCCGCTAATTCATCGCAGTCGATGGAAAAGGTCCGTGCTTTTACTCTGCCTGAAAAATAAGAGGATTCTTCTGCTTCGTTTATAACGTTCACGACGTGAAGGATCGGCAGACTCTGTGTGTGTTTTTCGGTCCAGCCAATCGATCCTACCTCCCCCCGATAATTCCGATTGGCAAAAACTTGGACTTGGCCGTTTTTACCACATATCGTTTTCCATAATTTCCTAGTTGGACAGTTCCCCGGTTCTCGTTCTCTTGATCGATCAGCATTGACCGTTTGATGGAATGGACGTGTCAACTTAGGGCGCAACGAAGAATGAGTTCCGCAAATACCTCGTGTCTCCTCCCCTAAGTTTAACCGCCTTTCGTAAGAAATTCTGATGGTCCGAGCGACGATCACAGCGAGTAAATGTGAGCCAAGGGTCAGATTTATCGGTGAATCAGAAAGTCTGCTCAATACAATTTAGTGCTCGGCGAATATTAGTTTACGCGGACGATAAAGAAATCAATAAATAGCAGCAGTGCTGGGTGTTTGCACTTTGAACTTGTCACTATTACAGACGCGCGAGAGGCACGTGAATATGAGTCGGGGCACATATTGACGTGGTAAACACGCGACCCAAAGCAAAGCTTGTCCCCTGCGTCTCTGCATTGGAGGCACGTCAAGCAGAGCGTGTCTCCTGCATATCTGTGTGTTACAGACACGTCAGTCACGGTGCGATCAGCTCTATACAATAACAAAAACTTGACGAATAAATAAATGGTAAATTCCCTCCCCACCGATGACTCACCTTCCTCAAGGGGATATTTCTAATTAAGCCTCGTCTGTATACGGTAATGGCATTCATCCTGCGCAAAAGAGACTTTCAAATGACTTTTGCAAAAATCTGAAACTCACCAAAATGGACGGCACGAGGAGGGGGGTAGGGACACGTTGACGTAAACGTCTTGGAAAATGCTTATTTACAGCGGCAATCGGTGTATGGCGTTGTGTATTTATGAAGCAAAGTAAAGCTGATGCACAGCGCCGAAGCGAGCTGTTTATCGTCGCTGCTTTAAACGTAATATTATTCCTGGTGAAAAAGCAAACGCTTCGACTGACCTTCTTCGGGAAAGTACTTTTCTATTCAGCCTGGAATACGTTTGTAGAGCTTCCTCACTTGACAACTGCGCACATTCGCGAAATATCGTGTGCATTAATAGAATCGCATAAATGCACGTACAAACACTTCCGAGGCCGAACAATTTGCATAATTTCGGCATCGACGGGAGAAAAACAAATAAGTAGCATATTGGATTTATTCCCGTGGATGATGAAAATTTCTCTTGGAATTGGAGAAGGAAACACGGCGTATTTCATTTCTCTCGATGGTCATATCGGATGAAATGGACATCTCGCTATCGAATTTTTCACCATCATAAAGCCACTTCGATAAAAGCGGTTACGGCGTTGCTGGCTCGTCCTTTACTTTCGTTTAGACACGGACGTTTACCGTAAGAGACATAAATGTCTTCTCGTTGCGCCCGAATTGTATGTACACACGTACGGGTACGGCAGTGTAAGAGTCCGTCGGTGAGTACACACGCACAGGATTCTTGTCTGCTTTACTAATAATTCGTTTATCGACGATGGGAAGCGTTTCGACGTTCCATTAAGGCGGGGGAGTCTGACACTCGAGGGGCGGGGAAAAGAAAATCGATTAAGGGGCTTCGCGACGCGTCCGGTCTGAAAGCTTCTTCGTATACTTCGCGCGATAAATCCTTTTCGTGGGGTGCGGCGAGAGGGCGGTAGGGGGCGGTCGAGAGGAAGGCAGATATTACGTTATCTTTGACGTTACGGGGAATAAGATCCATTTTTAAACACTGTCTCTCTCTCTTTCTCGTTCTCTCCCTCTCTCTCGCTCTCTCTCCCTTGTCCCCCTACCCATCTCTCGCTCTTCGTTGCGACGCTTGTACACGAATTGAGTTACCAGATGAGAAACATCGGAGTTACAATAATCTGCCACGGTTCAGGTAGCTCGTAATCTCGGAGACGAATCAACGGTTTGTAATCCAAGAACCTTGAACGTCGTTATAGAAAAATCTGGCCCCTGATAAGCGTCGTTATAATGAGACGCTGCACCGTATCAAGTTCGATGAGTCGTATCGTTATCACAGTAAACCGAGAATAAAGTTCCCGTTCCCGTGGAGAAGTTAGGCGGATCTCCCCATTAATGCGTTTTCTGCCGTTTTCAGCGTAAACACGGGGAAAATTCCCCACGGTACATTTGCTCCCTTCGAGAAGGTATAAAATTTTACTGCACACGGATGCTACGGGTCTCCCTCTAATAAAATACGCTGCGATGATTAATAGATGGTATTATTCGAGTAACCGTAAAGCATCGCATAGCCGACGACAAGGAGAGTGGACCGCAACGCGACAAACTGCAGTAACGGCAATTTATTAATGTAGACCGCTCTCGATTGACCTTTGACGTCCGTTGCACGAGGAAACGTCCGAGAGCGTTACGGCATGCGCTGCGTAAATGGAAGTTAATAATATTTCAGCAAAGTAACGCAGAAAGTAATTACTAACGAAATTCGACGAACCGTGCACAGGACGTCACGTGCACGAGTGAAGAGCTACTCTACTGTCGAGATTTTAACGTTACATCGTCCGTAAGGCATAAATCAATTTCACACACGCGCAACGCTATGCCGAGTTGGTAATTCCCTGGCTTCTCTACCGCTCGTACTGTCTTTTCGTCGTTTCTCACCGTCCGACGATTCTTTTGCAGGGACACAATGCGTCCTTTACATAACGACCGAGCTACCGTCACGTAAATACAGTACACTCTTTGCACGTGTATAATGTAAGCTTCTTTACATAAGCGGCATATCCGCACTTATTCTTCGGCCGATTATACACGCGTCGCTTATTAAAATCAACAGATTTAACGCATCATTCGTCAATCGTAACGGCTCATCCTCTCCTTTACAATCTGCTCGTATGTGAAAAATCCTCGAGCAATCCTCCTAACGCGGAGAAATTTCTCTTAAGAAGTAACTTCAGGTGTGAAGAAAGTTTTCCCCCAATTTCACGCAAGTTTCTCGTACGGCCGGGGAAAAGGAGAGATGGGTCGGGATATAAAGAATTTCTGTTATTTCTCTTTAGCCTCAAATATAGAAGAAGTGATATTGCTGATGACGTATCTGTAAAAGTGGCTCACCTGTCAGCGGTCTGTGCCTGTAATGTATCTGTTTCTTCGCTGCCTTTTCTTTTTTTTTAAAGAAAAGTTTCGAACAATTTCTTGTTCGCTCAACACGTGCCGCAAAATGTTCACTCGTTTTGCCATTCACATCTTTTTACGAAGATAACTTGTTCACGGTACTTGTAACACGGTACAACTGTAAGAATTTAGACTAGTCAACGTTAGGAAGTAAGGCTTATTCATGACGTCGAAGTGATTTTCTCTATCTATGCAAAGATCCGCTATAATAATCGTCACTGCACAATAGTATAGTTGAGAACTTGTGAACGAGTCGGATGATAATCACGAAACTTTATGAACGCATTACACTTAACTGGGGAGAATCTTATTGGTTCTGAAGTAAATCGTTGAATCCATTTCTCTTTTAGGAAACTTCCAAATGAAATTCCCCCATTGCAATGACAATTTCAGATTCTTTTCATACACGGCAGATTTAACTATAGAATTTGCAAAGTTTCCAATTATAATACAAATAATCATTGCTGCTGTAGTTAAGAGGTGTACAATAGAGGGAATTTCTTACAGTGTAAAAGCAGCGTGCCAAGTTTTCTTGGCAGAAGTTTTCGCTACTCTCCTCCGCTCCCGGTATCTCCTTAAATTACCAAATATCTTCCGTTGGCGATTGTGTAATAGTATCATTGCTGGTAAACTCCCGAGACAAAGAGAAAGCTTTTTCAATACAGTCACATACGCAAGTTCTGCACGTACTTTCATGCCATAGAAATATCCTATATTTTGGCATTCCATTCTGATCGTTAATAAAGAGCGTCGTTTTCATTGGATGTCACGTATGAAACGGTGGTTCCTTAAAAACGAGCTCTTCACATACCCCGCGATCAACGAGCGAAACCAATTCGGAAGCTATGATTGGATTTCCCGTTAGACACAATAGTGAATTTACCGATTTTACCGAAAACAGTTGCGAGTGAAAATGTAGTGTACGTGCAAGTTACAATGCGAAGTCGCTAAGCAGAAATTCACGATTTATGCTCGTCATTTTCTGTACTATTTTCGCGCTGTAATGTAATACAGTTCCAAGATATTGAATATTAATCACTGTAATTGCGTAATTTACGGAATTATGAAATTTCTCAGTTAATGTCGCTATTATAAGTATTGTTAAATTCTGACGGTTAACGTTCCGTTTAATTGCCAGCACGATGCAGTACTGGCAAAGAAGATGGATGTAAATTATGCATTAGCGGCTGATTCGAAGGACGATTCACGCCTGTCGGGTGAAACAATTTCCTTGGTTGGTTAGCACTTCTCCCTGAAGGTAAACGCGGCCAGTTGCATCAGCTCTCGTGAAAACGTGACGAGAGAACGTAACTACGACGGTCTTTGCGATTAAGTAATCCAATGTGTTGGATATCAGGGTAAGGAGAAGAGGAGAGCAGATGCCGGAGACACGGCGAAGGCAGCGGAAAGTAGACCGAAAGTAAAGGAAGGATCTGCAAAGTCGGTGGAAGAAAGTTGGAAGAAGAAAAGTACATGGAACACCGGGAAAGGAAAACAAAAGGAGAAAAATCAAAGGGAAATTCCGCGATTCCTTGATGAAAGTAACGGAGAAATGGCTCAAGTGTTTCAACGTAGCCCGCACAGAATACTGCTTCGATATAACCAGATCTCCTTCCTACAATTTCATTGATTGAAAGTAACGCATCGCCGTAAGTATATATAAAGAAGGAAAATTAATTTCTACGTGGAAGACATGAAAATGAACGACCAAGCGGAGTATCCGTTATTACAGGGAACATTTGCCGTATTTATCATCTATAACGAAGACTGTAGAGAACGTTTCCTTAACGTAGTATTATATGTATGAAATATGTGTACGTGAGGATCGTTCTTATGAGTGTACGGCTTGGACGAGGGAAATGGCACAATCGAAAAGCCGGAGTCGAAAAGTTTGGACGAAAGAGCCGACGAGGGGGTGTAGGAGAAAAATTCAGTGGCCCTCGATGAAAGTCCGCTAGGAAGAGAAACGGTCATAAGCCCGCAGAATACCAATGTCCCGAATTTTCCCGGTGCCGTTGTGCGATTTCATTGGTCGCGGAGGTCGTCCCACGAATGTGCCGCGCCTTTTAAGGAAATCAAATCCGAAATCTTCCGTCTCTCGGAGGAAAATCCATATAAATAGGGAGAACGGTCCTTACCGCGGTGGTGCGCTTACACAGGGGATTCGCGACCTGCGAATCACGGAAATTCGCCTGTATTCGGGGGAAGGGAAGGGGGGGGGAGAGCCTTCCCTCTCCACGGCCTCACAGTTTCCCATCCAACTTAAGGCTGACGTAGGCCTTGTGTCGGTGTAGTGGTGGTCGTAGCGCAAGCTAATATCCGTACGCGCGGCACGTAGGACGTGTACCGTCGACTCGCCTCGAAAATTCTATCCTTGGCCTCTGTGGCGCGTTGCACGTCGCTGCAGTACACGCTCCTGTGCACCGCTGACGCTTTAGCTGCATCCACTCCGACGCATCCTGGTCACAGGGACTTCGCACCCGATCGGATTCCCCGGCTTTATTCGTTTCGTTACGTAGCACGGCGAAAACTTCTTAGACCACCTGTATGTAGTCGTATTTCTTGTCCTCCGGTTACCGAGAGCGAGATCAGCCGAAGAACTTTAACAGTCTCCGAACGCGCAACTACCGGATTGCAACTGCCGGAAAATCTATAGGATTTTTCATGAAATTCACCTACTTTCGGAGATCCTCTTACCCGCAGGTTTCAACCAATGAAGAGAGCATCCCGAATATTCAAGCCGTACGTTCCATTGAAAGAGGACTGTATTTCGTTAAAGTACCCAAACCTCGAGGCTTATTCATGCCAAGTGAATACAGTTACATTCCGCAAACTTATTTTAATGACCTGCTTTTTCGAGCAAATACAAATTGTAACTCCATTACATCAAAGCATGGCTCAGTTTCAGCGCGGAATTCCGCGCAAAAGTAAGGAATTCTATCCCCTTTTAGTCCGTTAAAAAGGAAGAACAGCGATGCACCTTGTTGAACAAACCGCCAAGTGCTTTACAGGCCTTTGTCCCGGCCGTATGTGAAGCAAAAAAGATAATCCATTCTTAACTGGCCGGCAAAAAATAGTACTTGAAAAGCTCGGGACGTCACTGCGCAGTAGCAGTTTTGTAGTGAAATTACGAAAGTTTTTCCGCCTTGATTCACTTAATCAGGGCCGGATTATACGGAATTCCGGGGGATCGTAGTGCGCAGTGTTGTCTCGAATGGTTCTCGTGTAGTCACTCTTGCAGTCTGCAATTTACTCTGATGAGGTAACAAGCTTCCGCGCGTTTTCATTTTACTCCATCCTTCCGCTGTTTCATGGTCGAGCCCGAACGCGGTCTTTGTTTTGTTTATCATGCCTCTTTTGCGCTCCCATCCACCTTGCACGCCAGCGAAACGTATACCTTTAGCGCTGACCCGCGGTGCTATCGTGCCTTTACACATCCGCATTCCTTATTGCACAACGAGACACGTGGCTCGTATTGCAATTCCCAATTGTACGTTGCACTTTATGAACGTTTATAAGTTTCGCCATAATACGCTTTCAGCCGATAACGAGGTATTTCATCGGGCCCGACGAGTCGTAAATTGCATAGACCAAACGAACGAAACGCAATAATTACTTATTATGCGAATTTCAAATACAACGCGCGGCGAACGTTGCTCGCCGGTTCGTCCGCGATGACTTAATTACCACAATCGATAATGTAAACGTTTTGGCACGCCGTAATGCGGCAAATGAGATCGAACAATTTGTCGATGATAATCTGTTTATTGTGATCGGTATTAAAAACACGGCGCGGAATCTATTAAATTCGCTGTGCTTGTTAAAGCACGCCGTTATATGGCTCTATAATGCGATAGTATCCGGACGTAGCGCCGACCGATTCGAAAGATAATATCTGCATATGGAATGAATTCGTGTAATGTATGTGAATCATCGCAATTCGCAATCAGCGCGAAATGCATCCACATTGTTTCGGAGCCGTAATGAAGGCACTGCTATATTCTTTATCAAAAATCCATTTCCATTAACTTTTCGCACAGCCGTAAACGCTCGGCTGCATTGAAATGCCCTCATATACGTTAGCATCGTTTTATTCTTAATTAAATTTACATATGTTTGATATTTACTGACACGATAGCACTACGTGCCCGATCGGGTTCGCTACATCACGTACACAAACATTTGACGGAGTCATCGTTTGCAGTGTGTAAGGTATACCTAGGGCTATCGTACCGACAAACATTATACCGCCGGGCACAAACGAACACGATTCCGTAACCCCGTTTACTCTTTTACCGGCGATCAAATCCACTTCGTTTATCGCCGGCGTGATCCTGCATTCTTCTCTAGCCGTGTTCGGGTCCGGTGGGCAAGGATTTTCAACGAAACTTTCAGCTCAGAAGGAACCCGTCTTACCACTTCGGATCGACTTCAAAGGGACTATAGGAAACTTTTCATGCAGGTAGCTTTCTTTACGGAAATCTCTCGGTCTAGTCGCTGAGAAATGCTTCTTTGACTCCTGCCTTCTTATGCCTCAATGCCATTTTTTCCCATCGTCCGGCTGAGTCTTATGTCGTCCACAACATCCCCGAGAGAGAACTCAAAAGATAACTTTATAAGGACTGACAGTGCAACATTCTCTTTCACCGTTCATGTCGGAAAATACATTGTCAACATGAATTTTGTCAGGTATTCTTGCACTCCACAATATACTAATGGCGCCAGTAACTAATTGCTCGGAGAGCACGGGCCCGCGGAAAATGTGAACAATGTTGACGGCAATTAATAAGAGTATCCATGAAATGGTTACATTATCCTTGATCGTTCTCTATTTTCATATTTCCTACATTTTAATGCCAGAATCGTAGCGTTCAATACCGTCATGTTAAAAGCACGTTTTTAACGTTGTACAAAATTATGTGTTATACTACTCTCGTTCTATGATCGGGTTCTTCGTTACGTAAACAAAGTTGTAAAATGTTAGCATTTTTCTCTCGGTGCTTCCTCAGTTATTTTGTTAAAATCATGCTGTGAATACGGTTGGTTAAGCGGTGCGTAAAATTTGCGAAAATTCAAAGTGCGTAAAGAGAAATCATCGTTAATGATGCAGAGCGTGCGGTATTAGGATTATGGCATAGATTGTCACGTTGGGTAACCGTTTTGGACTCTTAAGGGTAGATATTTTGTGAGGCTCATGCATGAATTCTACATAACAGTAGCTGTCTCGGTGATAAAAATCTACACGGTAAAATTCATGGCTGAGGTAGCGCGGTGTGACTTATAGGCTCAATTTTTAGCATCATAAATATCGTCTCCTATAAGATTTTATCAAATCCCCGCTCCCATCCATCCTCGAAAAAGCACGGGGATCCAGTTAATTTTACGAATCAGCCGCTCTTTATTCTGGAATAGTAGCCCGCGTGTATGGAAATTCACGGGGCATGGTTACGTCAGCGGCGTGCACGCTTCAAGTCACATCCTCTGGCTGACGAGAAAGTTCTTCCGGCGGTTTTTATCTCAATTTTCCACGAGTACAGAGCGGTTATTAAGGCGCCGTTTTCCGAGGCCGAGCCGTGAAGGGTGCACCGTATCTTCCGGACGTGCTTTAAGTTGCCCTTATGAAAAGCACTTCCTCGGTTATACTCGTGGAAGAAGCCTTTCGGAGCTAACCGTCGATCTTTAATCCGCCTCATCGAAAGCGCGTCGAGATAAAGCGCGGGGCAACATTTCATTCGCGTCACTGGCGGCGTCGCGCGGTCGATTTGTTTCTCTTCCGTTAGTAAAAATGCGCACTGCCTGTCGGCCAGCATTTTTCACAAGGGGGGGGACTCCATTACAGCATAATAGCGACCGATGAATCACCCCGTTCTTTTAAGTACGAGTACTGTCGGCCGGCTTGGTAACCGAAGCGCAAGAGCCTCCGGAAAAGAGGATATATACCGCGAGGGGAAATATATAGAGGAAGATAGGGCAATAGGGAGACTCCGTCTCGTTTCTCACGCTTTAGCAAAGTGCCCGCGAGCACGAGAAATGCCCCCGCGCTTAGACGTTCGCACTCGTTTTCAAGCCCCCGTTGGATTGATGCCCGTAAAGTTTTCATCGGGATTCCTCGCCCATCCCGAACTGTCAATCAACTGGATTTCCCTTTCACGTCGAATTTCCGCCGATTTCCCGATATCGCCGATAACAATCCAATTCCTCTAACGAACAACATTCACCCTGACGGCCGGCACATTTTTGATCGGCATTAACGCGAAAGTCTCCAAAGGTGACGGGATAAAGTGCGCGCAATAAATAAAGGTAAAAACGCTGACGCCCGGAGAAACGAGACTGTGACCGCCCTGGTGGCAAGGTAAACCCGAGAAGATTCCCTTCAGTAGCTAGGATAACAGCATTCAGCCGCCGAGGGACGGCTAACTACCCTGAGGATTTCTCTACACTAGTAAACCACTCCTCCGAGCTGTATTTAATTTTCCTAAAAGATTACGCGTTATACACGTTTCACCCTCCGGCCTTACGATTCGGCTTGCTTGTTGTGCGTTCGAAGCGTCGAAGGCCCTGAGCAAATGCTTCCCCAAGAACAAATGTTTGAAGAGAACTTGTATAAGTGTGTATTGTATATACATCGTTAAAACAGTTCCAGGAGCAAAGCCCGTCGGTGGAGTACGGACTAATCCCTGACCTCCGGCTTAACCTAAAAACTTGTACTTACTTAATCCCTCGGCGCATGAGTTCCTGTCTTCAATGGAGTGCTTCGCTCAAGCCATTCTGCTTTAATCGTGCACCGTTGAATATAGATACTCGTCCTCGTCCAGCGTCAGATTTCACGGTTCCGCGGCTTCCTTAAACGCGGTTCATCGATCACCCCTTCTTCCTTACATTCCTTTTTCATAATTAATTATATCCAGTTTGAACTTATGCATCTTTAATAAGTCATTTCACCAACCACTTGGATCGTAATTATCTTGATGGGAAAATTTCAACTGTTGTCTAAAGGTTATAACCTTGCAGAGGTTATCCCCAAAGTCAGCTACAATTCGCTGGAAAGTGCCATACTGCAGCTAATTTTATCGCTTGCTTCGTACTTGTCTTTTAAAAATGTGGAAAAAGAAGTTAATAATATTGCTGTGCTAATGCCCTGGCGCGTTGTTGGTACTTCGACGAATTAATCGAATGGTTTTTGTCAATACTTTGAGTGATGAAATGCGACGAATAGTCTTTTATCGGAAAGTACGTTTTCATTGTACCTCGTAGCTGCACTCGGGAGCTCCGCGACACATCGCTGTGGAATTCCTGTGAAAAGTGGCATCGAAATCTCGACAAAGCTCTCTCCCCTCTCTCTCCCCCCTCTCTTTCACTCTCTCACAGCGAGGAAACGAAGTTCTACTTTTGGCTATTGAGATATTCCGTGTCACGCAAATACAAAGATTTTTGCTTCACGTACAGACGTAAAGACCGAAAATCCTCGACCGTGTGCCTCAGCTTATTGCATTACTCTTCCCCCGTACCTTTATCTATGTACATATGTTTAGATCACTAAATTACTTTGCGCGCGTATAAACCAAATTTAATAAAGCATCATATGTAAATTATGTTTAATAAGAGGTGCATGAATCTCTACTTCACTGTGCATTCATCGTTAATAAAAGCTGTTTCTCGAATTTCCGGAACATCAGCATTTCGAACAATTCGCGGGTAAGACAATAAAGACAGACGTTTAGACCGTTAAAGACTGTACGATAATGAATATTTCTTAAAGCACGTCGTAAAGATACTTTTTGTTATTCACGAACCGCAGAGTTATTGATTTATGGAACGACGATCGGGTTGGTTGTGCATTAAAAATGTATTGCGAATATTCGTAACAAATTCTCCATAACCGAACTTCCATTTGCTAGTACGATTGGCAAGGACCGCGTAATTATGCATATCGGACAAATGGAAATAGGGCCAGGAAAATCGAGAATTCAGGCTAATACTTTATTCTGGAATCCAGAGGGGCTAATAATTCGGTAGCTGAGAACGCGATGCGACAGATGTTTCTATATGAGGAAGCAATACGTCAAACCCCGCGGACGCATCCTCTCGGGCGGATTTTCGCAAAAAATGGAACCCCCGGAAAATGGAGTTGCACGTGAAATACGTCATAAAAAATATTGTATACGTGTAATTGTGCAGGACGTGTAAAAAATTCGATTGCAGCGTGCGCTACTAGCTGTGTGCATTCAGGAAAAATGGAGGGTAACTGTCTGCCAGCACCCGTAATGGCGAATTAATTGCACTTCTCGCGGCGGTGAGTTTTTTCAAAGACTCTTATGAATGCTTCGTACGCTCGCGCCAAAAAGGAAAGTTTCACATTGCCACTATCGTCGTCTATGTATGGTAATTTTGAATCACCGTTATAAAGAATATTTTATGTTACACGTTACACGGCGAATTGATGATTCTAAAGAAAAAATTAGGAAGTACCCTGCGTCTTCGTAGCGTTGAGTTTTTTTTTTTTGTATATTATTCACGAAATGTGGCAGTCGTGAAATACAAAACGGAAATATAACGCGCAGAAACCGCCATTTTTCACTGTAAAATAGCTGTCAGGGTTATTTGGGAATTTCCAAAATTTATTACCACATCACACGAAGAGTGGGATAATTTTTACATTTTTTGTCGTTAACGACGTTTTAATGAAATGAAAAATACCGCAAAGCTACAGTTATTAGTTTAAATGAATGAACTTATTGAATGAGTTATTAGAATCCTTCAACACATTGAAGATGATGAAAGATCTGTTTTTCCCGTCATACTTACAATTTTCTCAGAATTTGAATATCGCGTAAAGCCGGTTCGCTAGAACAAAAACTTGCGCGTGAAAGTGAACGTCGTAAATTTATTATTGCCGTGGATCGCGATCTCAATATACTCAAGAAGTATATTTATGCAACGTATGAAATGACAATTCTCAATTGGCAAGCAATAGATTGGAATTTATATTGTAAAATGTTTCAATAGAGCTGTGAAATTTCCGCTGAAAATCCAATAACCCGCTGTACCAGATGTGATCATTCGTGTGTTGTCTCACACGTACACTGACAGTTACACATGCATACCCTTTTAATAAGAGGCTACAGTGATCTTCCGTCCTCTTAAGGTACTATGTAAAGATAACTTCATTTCCTTCGCTTTTCCTCAGCGGCGTGCCTTAAAAACCATCATCGCGTTGGCCCCTCTTTGAATATGATACTCCGAGAAAATGTCATTGATGGCAGTATGATTTTCTCCACCTTTTTCCCCTCGCCGGGCGCATTTTCTCCTTTGTCACCGGTCCACTTGCAATTCTGCCAGGTTCGCGTACGACCATCTCGAGTTAATAGAATTTCCTCCCAAGAAAGCAAAGGCAACGAAGTAAAAACTTAATGTCCCGTGGATTTACATCCACTCAAAGTTTTCGCGATGATTATTTTCGTAATTATTCCACTGTGAAAGATTTATTGTATATTCGTATATTTATGAACGTTATCTCGTCGACAATACCATTCGTTCGAGCGGATACTTTACTGCAGTAGAAGAATTTCACGAAGATTTAATAGCATTTTGATTATTCATTTGTTCATCAACGATCGTTAAGTTTTGCAGGAGATGTTCCGTAGAACTGTACATGTTTTCTTGGTAGACATTGTACGAGTTCGAAAGTTCAAATGGCATTAATAACCTCTGAAGTATACCTTAAAGTAATACTTAAAGAATTTTTCAAGAGTTTAGAAGAACCCGATTTAACGGAGCAATCGGCATTCACTGCCAAGTTGGCAATGAATTCTATAGGATCGTTATCGATGTAAATAATTTTATGCAAACGTTGTATAGCCAGTTCCTTTGACCGGTGCTTCGAGGGGCTCAAGGACGGGAAGTTCGCTTAAAGAGATGAAGAAAAGCATCTCCCCTTGAATCGATATAGCGTTAGTTTTGCCCAATAGCAATGATTGTTCGGGGGCAGCGTGCGCGTAGAAAAACATTACATTGCAGTCAGTGTTTACGGTTGTACCGTTGCACAATGGTGTTGTCCGTATTAAAGCGCAGGCTGTGAGAAAAGCGCCTCAAGCGTTTCCATTTGCCTCGGCGTATTTGCAGAAAGTGCAGGAAAAGGGCATCTCGTGACGTTTCCGTCGGTTCTTGTACGTTCTCATTTCACTCTGCTTATCTTATCTCCTCGAAAGTATCATCCCAACGCGGAAAAACGCATTGCGTGCCGCGCCGGAATGTTGCGGATACAAAAGCTAAACAACAAATAAAGAGCGAGGAGAGAGCCACTAGCCCGACGAGCCCCGTCGAAATGCTCGACGTCCATTTTTGTCCACGGAATTTCGCGGCCGCTAAATACCTCACGGAATTTCCCTGTAACGTCCATCCACAAATTCATCGGTCGTAGATCGAATTCTCCCCTGCATATTCATGATCCGAGCTTTTTTACCATGCTTATTCTCCCTTCGTCCCCGACGTCGTATATCCTAACTGTCTGGCCTTAATCACGTTAAGTGTCTAGCACTTGCCAAAGTCCGTCAAGTAAAAAAAAAGTGGATTACGAAAGCTCTCGAGCGATTCCACGCAGTTCCGAACTAAGTGATACTTCACAAGAAAGCATAGCAACTCGGCGAAAACTTTGTCAATTATTTGCCAGTGGATATGGATTCTGAGATTTTACGAATTTCAAACAAACGCCGTCGAAATCCAATATTTCCTCCGGCCGAGTCTTCGATAAAAGTCATCTATATTCGGATTATATAACGTACTTCTGCTTTTAACGATCCCCGAAGAACGTCGTTTTTTACGCCAAGTTCATGCTTGAACACGCATCTCGCGGAAAATTACAAACAAGTTTACCGAACTCCTTATACGAAGGAATCGATTTTCCCGCAATCTTGTTGGAATTCTCTGCGGCGGACGTATCGAAGTCTACCAGCAACATATTGGTTTTGGCTCGTAAATCGATTCTGCGATGAGATAAAATAAATAATTCCGTAGACTTTAAGTTGGATAGCTGTCAGAGCGGCCGCTCCTCTGCAATCTTCAATTACATAATAATGGTCCTAAATTGAAATTCATATCGTAGTAACGCTTCAATAATCCGAGGAAAATGCTGCGGGCTGTCTGCCCATGTATTACATGACTTATATATTTGCGTTTCTTTCTTATTCAGCACTTTCAGCAGCGAGAAAGGTTCATTCGACACATCTGTGAGTTTTATCAGCTTTCCTTGTCGTTTGTTGGAGGATATGGGACGATCATGACTAGCGTCTATTACCTCATAAAACTTACCGCTGAGTGTCCTTATACTTTTCTCCGTAGAAACCGATAAAAAAAATAGGCTCCGATTTTCAAAACCACCGTTTTTACGAATAACACCGAACAACAAAACTAACCAATTTGGATCCTTTTCCTCCAAAAATATGATACATGTAAATTTTCGTAAGCTAAATGCGAGTAGATTAGTAAAATTTGTAAGGAACTTCTCACAAGTATAATATCACAGGTAACGATATAGAAATGCAATTACGTACGCTTTTTCCTTTACATTTCCGCTTGTAATTACGAGCAGTCTGTAATTAACGTTCGACAATAACCGTCAACATGATAGAATTCTATCTCTCGTAACGCTGTTTTTCCATTGTTATTATATCTTGATGGAAACGTTCATCGTGTCCATCGCCATGTCGTAGATTCTCGCTAAAAAACTGCAGATTGTCCGATCAAGGGTTTGACACAGAAAGAACGAAAATTGCGTAGATAAAAACAAAAACATGGATCTTTTTGGGAAAACTTATCGAACCGAGGGTGCGAGAAAAATACAGACTATGCATTAAAAATCAAATCATCAACGGTGATGCATTGTTGCTGAACGTAACCCGCCATGGAGTCGTAAAACAAATTCCCCGCTACAGCGAGGTGAAAACGGTGAAATGCGGCAACGAGCAGCGGGGTGTCAGGTCGAAGACATTTATTAATATTCCGCATCGATCGGCTGTACTTCGTTGAGAAGTTGGCTGATAATTAAGGCGAAGTTTAATCCACTCCTCGGAATGGCCGGATAACGGCGTCAACCTGCTCGTCCTTTTTTTCTCCCCATTTGCCCATCTAAGCGCATTGGTTGGCGCGGCAAATCAGCATAATACCGTCGTCGTCGATTACGTCAAAGTGAAACCAGCGGTTTATTGTATAATCTGTCGCGAGAATTCGCCGTGGTTAACTGACGCGTGCGAGTAGCAGGAAGCTTCGCCACGCACACCAGCGCACATGCTTACGAAGTTCCTGCAGAGTCAGCAATTCACAGCCTTAACGAGAGCACGCCGTGAATATACGTGCGATCGTAGCTTTCACTATCCTTGGCAATTGTCAGCGGCACTCACGAGTTACGGTAGCCGAAGCGCAGAGCGGCCATGAACACACGTCGGACCTTGAACGCGAATTTAGAGTGTTGTGCGACCACTGCACACGTTCATTAAACCGCGCATTACGTATCTACTTCTCGTATAGGATTTCGACCGATTTGCCTCGAAGGTCAGGCCAATTACGTTCCGCCGGTTCATCTGTCCGAAAAGTCAACGATTCGCTAACGACCCTCAAATTTCCTGTCATTTTTTTCACCTGTCCTCACATCGTTTTCCAGTGCTCCGCACAATCTATTCGTTTTTCACGTAGTTTACGCAAGTAGTGTTTTATAAGATCTGTGTTAGAATTTTAAAAGCTTTCCGTATTAGGATACTGTCCTTTGGTTGTGTTAAGCAATATTTCGGTTAAACTTAGAAATTGCCTTATTTCGATGTTATTATTTTACATTTCTTAGTGTCTACTAGGTTACGGCGGAATTTACCATCCTTTTTCGTGGAAAGTTTTACCATTTTTATGCAAAAGTCCCGAATCGATTTCGCAACTTCTTCATTTCAGCATTTATCTCTTCTCCATTCTTAGGAATGGCCATGAATCACCTTGAGGAAAGTTTTACGTGTCAGCTACTTTAATATTTTGGAAATGAGTGCTATTTTACGTGAAAAAAAAAGTGCAGCCAACTTTTGGACTACCTTAATGTACAACAAACCGTAGCGGGAAGAATCTTTTATTTTAACTTTTCGTAACAAGTCCGGCTTAAAATTCCAAACGCTCTTTCCCCTCGTAATTCATACGTAACATTTATTTATGGGCCAGTATATCATGCACATTCTGGTTTCATTATTTGACCGTACCGCTTTACCGAGGACATTCCGCACGAATATTTGATTCTCTACGGCCCTAGACGGCGTCGTATATTCCATGACTATTTTAATAAGAGTAGATAGCTAAAGCCTTAACTGTTAATGAGCTGCCACGAGTAATATCGGCAGAAATTGCATGCGGTACGTTAATACTGCAGGGTCTCTATTAGAGGACGAAAATCCAGTCCCCGTTGAAGAGATTTAAGAATCCTCGAGCGAGTCCTCGGTGTTCTTGGCACTGTTTCCACGTAAACCTGACCTACATACGCAAATATTCCGTCCACCCATTGAGAAACCTGTTCGTACACGCTATAAAAGGTCTTGCACGTTATGGCGAAAAAAGACATTATTAGCCGAAAGGGGAACATCGGTTTCGCCGAGAAACGACCGCACGTTCGATCGTAATAACCGTAAAACATTTCAAAGGAGTCCTTCTTAAGCTTTCATTGAGGGCGTTATCGTCTATCCTCTTGCCTCGGCAACACGTGCAGGTATGTATGTCTCTCTTACAGAGCGCGAACGTCGCTATTTTGCATTCCATGCTATATCGCAAACTCTTGCGCCATGATAGTACGTGTGCCGTGCGGCGCGCCGCCATTAAAATAACTTTACACGCCGGAGAGGGAGATTTTTCATCGATGCATTTCAATTTTCCTCATTAGTTCCTTCAGTCAGCTCGGACAGAGGGGGATTAAATGGTTTACTCGGACACGTTAATGGGTGCTTCGCTAAACGACCTTTTCCAGCAGATTAACTGTATTTAATCATTCCGTCGGATGTTATACGAGCAGCGGCAAGGTTTATATAGATGCCTTGATACAGGGTGGTTATACGGCATAGCTCTGCTACCGTGGAGAAGCACTCTTACGCTCGAAATCGATATCGCGTAGTGCAGTTTCGTTCCGGTACGGAACAGGCTTTAACTCGCGCAATTCTACGGTTTCCAAGCCAACCGCTTTGACGCCACAAACGAAAATTTTCATTACTCCCTTGGTCGTTTTATTTTATATACAAGGTAGGCGTGCAGTAGGCGTGACGTCGTCGTTCACTTTGCAAGGACAAAAAAAATGGCGACTAATTCCACAGAGCGATACGACGAACTAACGAGAAAAACACGGCTGGCACGGAGAAAAGGGCGGGAAAGCGAATACATTGGAGCAGACGGTTTTTCCAAACGTCCCGAGCGCTTTACCCAAGGAACATGGAGCTCCCGCATTTCAATAAAATGTTAAACGATGTTCTTTCCTCGGAACTTATCCATTCTGTTTGCTATTCAAAGAGTCGGGCTATGTTTGCGGAAAGTACGTAATGTAACAAAGGCCAGTACCGTAGCGGCGTGGAATTATTGCTCGGTTGGATTTGAGAAGAGTGATTTCCCACTCCGGCAAGTTGGCAGTATTTTCCGTCTAACGTTCGCGAGGGGCAATTCTCGCCGGTAATAATGTCGGCAGTTCCAATTCAGCATATTCGAAGGAAAACTCCGGGAACTCGCGAGCCAGCTGTAATCTTTATCATTTGATGCTGCCGAGTTCAACGGCCAGGCACCGATTCTGTCGATTCAGCCAAACTTTCCGCTGCGGAAGTGAGCTATCAACTTAGCGAAATAAACTGCGTCCCTCTCGGACTGGCAGCACCAGGCACCAACTTTCCTGCCGTTTCGACGGCCAAACAAAAAATGCGCACCCGTGCCTAGACGACGCGACGTTTTCTTTCGTTGAATTGCCGAAGGAACACTGGAAAAGGATCTTTTCTCCTCTCCACCCCCCCCACCCCCCAACCCCAACCCCGCTGCCCCCCTCCACCGCTCCTACTCCTTATTCCTGGATGCAGCTCGCCTTCTACTCACGCGGAAGATCGGTATCGACAAGTAGTAAAAGCACGCGAAGATTTCGATACCTGCATCTCCGGAGATTTCGATAGCGAATCAAAGTGGACAAGACGGGTTTGCCCGAAAAAGTCGTGAGCTTATGTAAGACGATGCTGTAATATGAATAAATAGGTATAAACGCGCCATTGCGAATGGCCATTGCGTCTTTTGAAAAGACCGTTTTACGTGATCCTGGGTTCAGAAATATGCGTGGAAAGAATGGCTTTAAACAAAGATGTCTCTGCATGACATATGTTGGTTTCAGGGGCGAATCGTTTTACCGCAAATGGACATTTATCGAGCAATAGAGGGGAATAAAGGTTTGCTCAGAATCCGAGGTTTGTCCTCGGCGTGTATTTCGATTCGCGGAGGACACTCAATAGTAAGAATGGAGGAAAGCTCTATCTAATGTCGGGCCCGGTATCGGGCTCAAAGCAGAAAAAGAATATTTATCTTAGCATTCTCGCGGATATGGCGTAGTGGAAGGAGCGGTACTTCATATCTCACAAGGGGTCTGTGTATTATACAACGAAGAAGACTATATCATACGGTGGAAGGAACTGTTACGGCCAAGGCGACTATATCATACACTGGAAGGAACTGTGAATATATATCTTCGAGTACGTAATATGTAAATGTCTTGACAGCCCGCTGAAATCGCCGGTCTCTTTTGGCCCACCGTGTGCCTTCCAGCCTGTATAGTCAGCTACATGTACGCACACACATACACGTGCACAGACACAGACACAGGGCCATACATATAAAGCAGACTCGTCTTCAGGGTCGCCTTGCGCGTAATAATTCAGGTGAATGTAGGCTCGCGTAATCGTAAGGGACACCGCGGCAGTTATTCAGAGAGAGCGAAATGTTGTACCGCCGGCAAAAGACAAATGCGCTTGTTCCTAACTGCGCTGAATTATCGCGCGACGAGAATCGTAAACCGTATTTCTAACGTACATCCGCCTGGCCGTAGGCTTAAACATGCCGATATAAGAGGCTCGTACAAGGGGTCCTGAATTTTCCAGTAGAATCGCAGATTTAAAGCACATTTCAAAATCTACGTTTAAGGAAAGCTTCTCTTAAACAATCGCTCCGATTTAACACCGTTTTTACGAATAATCCATTAGCAAGAGAAATACTTGTGCGGAAGGTTTTACGAACTTTTCAGAATGTACTGCGATTAATTGTCAGAAATGTGGAAGTACGTGGAACGGATTTTTGTCGTAAAATCGTTTCTAAGGTTTCTTCCTCGAGAAATTGGCTTACGAAAAATACAGGCTCACGTGAAATAGGTAAATTGCCAAGTTTTTTGTATCGTCGAAAGAAATGCTCATGATTTGATGGTGCATATTTGGTAATGCGTCAGGAGGTGGTCCACCTTGAAAGCAATGAAAATGGACCGAGGTTACAACTTACACGCTAGCAAAATGGTCATGTCAATTAGTAAAGTCAAATAAAAGACCATAAAATAATAAATTTTCAATTATAACTTAATTGGACAATTTGAAATTGTTTTTGGTTTTTACTTTTATCTCCATAAAGGCAAGCTGCAGAATTGCTTATTTATGATATTTAGTGTACTCGCATTTTGCTCTCACTCAGAACGTGCAATAAGTTAAATTATTCAAAAGAAGAAAAACGTAACAAGGTGGACGAATAATGTTCAGTAGAACGAACTCGGCCATTACGAGATGTAGTCACAAATATATGCTAACTTAATTAACTATTTGTTGAGCTTAACAAAAGCCATTGTGTGAAATGTTAATTAATTAGTCGCAAGCAGAAATATGATTTTTAAAGCGCGATCATTTATATCGAAGTACTTACTTAGTATATTGAATTTAATTAGCCGTGCCGACATAAAGAAACATTGGCAACGTCGAACGATATTCGAAATCACGATTTCATTACGACTCGTTAAACCTGAAGCTGCGAAGCAGCAGAAAGGTACGTTGCCAGCCGTGTCTGTGTGTTTATACACGTGCATTTGTCAGGATGCACTTGGTGCGTCGGGGGAAAAGCCTCTTATTTGGTTTAGCGGCCGATGAAATCAGCTCGGAAGCGCCCGTTGTCCAAAGCCAGCGTCAATTTGTTTTCTAATTATATTGGCGTCTATTAGCAGCGTCAATTGACGCTCATCGGTGGTTATCTACTCGGTTACTCCGATCGTCGGTAGCTAAAGTCACATCCCGATATCGATGGCCCGTGGCTCTCGGTTTGCAATTACATTTCCGCCCGGCCGGATATTGTTTACAGCTTTATCGAAAAGCTCCCATGGCTTGCTGCCCCACCCCGCGTCCACTCATGCCGCGAGCCCCGAAAGATCAGCTTTCCGGTTACCAGCGGCGGTCACGTCAGGCCGAACGGCATCGATCGCCGCGATAATTATGCGATTTCAGCGGGAAACTTCCGTGGTGCGACCGCACTGCCGGCGGGTCCCGCGAAATCGCAGCAAGTTTCGCCATTGTTAGGGACGAAGCTGCCTCGAACGACGTATTGACGCGCGCCACGACGACGACGACGTCCTCCCAAAAGGCCCGCTCGGGCTGAAACGTTCACCGGCAAAAGCGAGAGTCGCCTCGAGTGGCTGAATTCGCGGCGCATGCATCCCCTTCCCCCCCAAGTACAAAGTAAATAGGTTTTCTCTTGCGAAAATGGAGGCAGGATCAGCCCCGGGGAATGTCTTACGGGGAAAATTTCATTCGCGGAAAGGTCGATCCGCCGAGTAAAAGCCCAGCGCGGAGAAGCACGAACGAGGCGAGATATCTGTCCCTAAACTTTTCTACTTTATCCATCGAGTCTTTATACATTTCGCGCACGCTACGGATACCCAGGCTGAAACGACAACGTTTCATTTACATGCCAAGTGCCGCGTGTGCCGATAAAAAAGAAGCCAAGGGAAAGAAACACGCGCGCGCCGAACGTCCGTAATTGAAAAAAGACCGGCCTAACGCCATTTCCTTTTTCCTCTCGTCGCGTTCACCGTTTGTCCCAATCCCAGCTTGCACTTGTCATCAGCTTCGTCTGTACGACATTGTGGACAATCTTGTCGAATCGCTCCCATGGCTCCTTTGCCCGTCTGAATTGTGAATTATGATGGTCCGTGGCTGGGCTAACCCCAAGAATACAGCAACCTTCCTAACGAGACGATGTATGCTTCGCGGCGGTCGTGTTTCTATACTCTTTTGGCTTAGACAATGTTGACATTGCTGATACGCGATCAGAATATTCAAACATTAAACTTGGGGTGGGTTATAAGGCCTAAGCGCCTTCGGCATTAACCCATTTCGTCCCAATGTAGACCCAAGGTACAGATTTTTGAGACCCTTTCAAAGTTCCACAACTATCGCCTACCATTAGTTTTTATCAATTTAATAGGTGGGGTTTTAATTTACAAGTTTATTCATTATACTTTTTTCATGCAATCCACCACTTTAGACCTTTCCAAAGTTTTTGTAAGTCATCAAGATTTCATAAACTACCGTAACTTCGATTAATTTGCTAGAGGGAATACTATTTTACGTCTGTCTTCTTCTGTAAACTCAAATTTCAAGGCTGATTTCAAACCTTCTGTCTTTAATATACCCATAAATTTAACACGTTTTATAATTCTATATTCTCAGTAGGAGGGCAAATAGTAATATGTGACAGTAAATGAGACAATTTTAATGCGAATATAATAATAAGACGTAAAATTGAATTGTTGTAATAATCTTTGCGATGAATTTCATAATATAACCCTGCTCGTATGTTCGTTCTTACAAGATCGTAAATACTTGAAATATTTATAGAACGTTTCCCGTGAAATTCGTGTGAAATTTACTACATCGGCCAGCGCCTTAGGGTCTAAAAGGAAGATATCGAAAAGCTGCCGTCTCAGTTTCTCCAAACTAAAGGAAATTCAATGCCAGCGACATTGACTTACCAGCAACACCAATTACCGTAGACTATCTGGGAAGAGTCGTTTCGTGCCTGAGAAAAGTTCCAGATAAAAACTTGCTACTTTAAACGAAACTTCGTCATTTGAACTCTTAAGTAGTCGCACGGGACATCTGAGATCGTAGACTACCATTTTAAACAGTTATTTCTGCCAAAAACATATAGCAACCTTGGATGCTATTTAGGTTAAGTGTTTCCGACGAGGAAGACGTCAAAGGGTTTTCGGTTTAGCACGAAATCGTCGCTGGGAAAATTGCAGCGGGTTAACGACTAATATGAACCCGTGTGCGCTGCCTTAATGATCGTTTTAGCCTAAATCAATCTTAAATATCGATTACTTAATATGACTTACCCGGACGCCTTGTAGCGTGCAAAATATGCGGGATTACTTGCAAGCATGGAATCGCATAATGTGTTATGACAGTATACCTTATAAACGACGTGTTACATGAATATTCAGATTGTTACTCGTAGTCGACTACTGCAGTGGGTTGTAGGCTCCAAGTTTGCACGTACAATCTGCTTCCTCCTTTTGCAGTGCCAAGGAATCCCGTCAAGACGCGCCATTCCATCGGTGTTGGTAACTCACACGCCGGGCAGATTTCGTATGACTGGGAAAGTTAAATCAGTGTTCGGTCCCTCATAAACGCAGTGCCGTATGAATATTCATACGATCATTGTCTAGCTGATAGGCTCTTTCAAGTTGGAAGTTTACACGCCGAGGATTCGTATTCTTCTTCGTATTTACCCATGGACTTTATTCCAAGATCAGTGGAATGTGCAAATGATGAAGAACCTCGGGCCGCTGGTGAGTCGGTCGGTCGGTCGGTTGGCCGATCGATCGACACTCCTGTCGGACGAGGAAAGGCGAAAGAAAGCTTTGAATTCGTCCGAGGCGCAGAATCTTTGAATCTACTTAGCGTGGGCGGTAGACAAGTCGGCCGATTATTTATGTTGAATAAAATCCCGTGTCAGCTTGCGGTTGCCTCGCCGCCCGTAAACAGGCCCTTCTCCACCCCGTATAAATATTCACGCGGCAGCAATCGTCGGCTCCGTGCCACGACGTTTCCTGGCCCGTTAAAAGTTGCCGCGCGTAACCCGTCCCCAGTCTCGGCTGCGATATCGCAGGCGAATTTTCGGCCGGGCTCTAAGCGCATTATGTAAATCTCCGGCGACTTTCGCCGATGCCGGGAGTCCTTGACGAGGCTAGCTCCTACCTCGCGCATTCGCCAAACGGCTGCTACTTGGAAAAATACTGCTCGCCTTACAGCGCATTTGCCGTTACGATTGTCACGCGCGACTTCGACTTATTACTACACATCCCGGCAGGGCTGGCTTGCTGGCGCTCGCGCGCGCAGTATACATATTCATGGGACGTACACATTGTTGACTTTAATGTCGTAAGGGAAATTATGTACGGCAAAAGCCCCGAGGGATCGTTTTTCTATACGACGCACGCGCCGATTTCGCCCGTACCTTTGGCCAGAAGTTCACACGTGAATGACCTGGTTTCGGTATCATGACATATTGCGAGGCTTTATCCTCATCTTGGCGTGCTATGCAAATCGCCGAGGATCTCGGCCGGATCGATTCGACGACACCCGCGGGAAAAGTTTCCCCGCCGGGCGAGCGCCGGATACACGGCCGTGATTTACGCGGAAAGCGGCATTACTGCTAAGAAACCTATCGACAAAGTAATCAAATAAATTGTTTCCCGGTGAATTATTATGATCAAGCCCCCCAGAGCCTTCCCCAGGGTCGGCCGGTATTTATGAACGGGTCAACGGTAAACTGTTCCATTAGGTGAAGAGCATCTGTATCTCTGTAATTGCGAAAGTCGGCTCAGCACTTGTTACCCGAGTGAATGAATAAATAAGAAATAAGCTTAGCGAGTACCCGTAATTACTTTCATTCGAATAGAAACTGATCTTTCGCTCGGCGAAACTCACTTAGCGGAAAGTTCATCGATATCTTTGACGCGCGCACAGCACAGAGGTACGGAATGAAGCTCCCAGTTGGCTTACAAACCGCCGCTATCGTTTGTCACATTCGTGCTTCTCAAAGTTGCGTCGCGACCATACAAGCGTCGTAATAAAGAATCCGCGAGGAGGAATTCACCGAAACTTTCCGCGAGCTCGCCGAGTCCGTTCGACCAGGGGTTTTTTTCTGATTTGACTTTCCAGCTTGTCTTCATCCATCTTCAAACCGCTGAGATCGTACTTTATTCCTCGCTTTTCTGACGTCAGCCAGCGTGCCGGCTGCGCGATATTTTATCACACGAGGACTAGCATAAGATTTACCGTACTGCGTCTTCCTTGTGTCTCGCAAAAATGATCGAGGTTTCCTGCCGATTATACGCAATTTCTTCTCTTCCTTTTTCTTTTTTGTCTGAACTATATACGCTCAGCCAGGCCGCCTGCCGCGGGCGTATACCGCACGAACGTACCCTTAGTAGACGCAGTGAGCACGCAGAAATAAGAACGAGCACCCAGTTTGTCGACGGTATTGATTTTCCATTACTTCTTATTTCTTACTGCTTAAGCATCATCGTCCGATCGTGAGATTTTCCCTGACCCCGGCGGAGAATTACGTGCCGCCGTTTCCATTATCGCCTGACGATCCACGCCGATGGGATTTACGTTTCGCGGTCGACGCGTGTAATTTCCTCCGCAGCAATTAATTACTGAGCTGGCCGCGGCAATCGGTGCGATTATGTCCCCGCGATTACGACGTTTGTAACGATTGACGCGCAGTGTCATTAATTAATCGCGTAATCCCGAGCGCGTGAACGCCTACCTCCGGCGTGGGGATATCCGTGACGTATTCGCCGAGTGGTGCCTCGGGAACGATGCTCGAGCGAAAAGAAAAATAAAGGAGAGAATGCAAATACCTATGTGTACGTGCGCGATGGAAAGAAACAGTCAGGTGGAAGTAAAGGAATAGCCGGGAACGGGATTGAGACGGATAAAGGGGGAGAGATAGCGGCCAGGGGAGAATAGGAAAAAGAGACGGGGAATGAATTGTGGAGCTGTGTTGCGCAACTCTCGCCGACGCAGTGGGGAGAACGTGCGGGAGCACGCGAAAGGATAATAAATAATCCCACGGCGGCGGTATTCAGTAGTCCAATTCACTATCCTCCCCCCCCCCCTCCCTATACATGTGATCAAACAATTATCGTTAAGTCTTTCTTGCACCTGTTACGCCGGCTTTTTTCCCCCCAACAAATGCTTCTTCGCTCCTCCGCAGCTTCTTTATGCCCTCCCGAGGCTGGAGATTCCCTGACGCCGTTGTATCGGCTGAAAAATGTACAGTGCTAATCAACCGTAATAGATCAAAGGATTTTATCCCTCCCCCTTATGTCGCGCAGAGAGTGTCCTCTAATCTAACATCTTTACTATCCGCTGTTGGTCGAACTGAAATATTGGACAAATCCTCCGGGGATTTTACCAGGGATTATTGGTAGCTTCGAGCGTACGTTATACCATCGTCTGTATTGGACTTGTAACGTGCCGCCTGCTCGGCCTTTAAAAAAAGGCAGAAAAAGGAATAAAGCTGAAAAAGTAAATAACTATATTCTATCGACCAAACGTCATGCGCGTCCGTATTGTACGCTCATGTCTGAGTCGGTTTTTAAAAACCTGCATGACCGATGCTCCACGGCATAGGAAAAAAATATGACTGATGAAACAAACAGGTGCCACATACGGTCAGGACGGCACATAGATGAGACGTATGTATATAAATATCGTATGTATATGGCGAGCGCGGGAAAAAGTGGTCGGGATATAGGATTGCTGTGTCATCAAAGAACCTTTTCTGTTCCCAAAAGAACCACACTAAAAAATGTAACGCACTCACGGAACCTCGAATACTGCCCCTCTAAGCACGAGAAAGTGCAGCAAGAAGAACGTAAAAAGCAATAATGCTTATCATATTTTATAAGTATCGAGATGCACGTTCGATACATGCGGCAAAGTGAGTCATTTGAATATCAAGAAATCGCTGAATTTACGATTGAAAAATTTGATTTCGTCCAAAGCATCGAGTTAGTCTTGATTGTTCATTGTCTCTGGACAAAAGCTGCTTTTGAGTGATTCCGCAAAATTTCGTTATTTTCCTGGAGTAACATTTTATGTGCTGAACTTTTTATGCAGATCATATATTTCGGTACCTTCCAATATGTGCTCCATACAGGATAGATCGCACTTTGCATATAGGGCACATATAAAGTGTTCATATTTTAGGAAGCCTCATAAACGCCAACTTTTACCTAAATTGCATTAATAACACATTCGTGGTCTAAATGCATGCCTCCATCATGTATTACACAAATATATTCAAATCCGAATGAGAGCATGATATTTTAATGCTTGTATAATTGTAGAGCGCTTTAGCTGCACTAAAGTGGCAGTAGATGAGTAATATTAAATTAAAAATTTGTATAAAGATATTTCTAACTTGCCGAGAAGTAGTAATAAAAGGTTTCCTGAATTCCTGAGCGTATGATAGTTGAAAAAAGACAAGAATATAGTAAAACGATAAAGGTATTCCATGCACTGCAAAAATTGCATAACTTCGCACACTTTAACGGTACGTGGTTAGTAAGGTATCGGAGTTTTTCAGCTTGAGTTTTGCCATAAAATGCCGAGAAAAATGCACTTGTGTGCAGTCGTGGGATTTCTGAAATATGTGATTCATATTTCCTATGCATCATTTCGACAGTCTTCCTTTTAGGAAAAATCTGGCGCGGAAATTTGTACTGCAGCACTAAAAGGGCCATAAATTAGAAACCGTGCGGACAAAACGTGGAAAGAAAGGCAAGAAAGACGCACAGTCCGGCTCGCGTTTAATGCCAAAACTACCATGATTTTCTGCGATTGCACAAGGGTGTTGTTTTCCACGGCGAAGGAAAAACGGCTTGCCTGAAAGGTTCTCGTGAAAGCCTTATACGGTGACAGTGTCAATCCAGCAGCTGACATTTTCAGCGAAGACAAACGTACGAATCCGTATGCGCACATTCATGTTCGCAAATAAGGGTGCGCTCTGCAGGTTATTCAGCCCGCGATAAAGATTCCTTGTATTGAGCAACGTTTCGTCGTTCGACATCGACCGGCAGGCAAATAAAATTCCCGACTGATTCGCGCGGTTGCGCATAATGTATGGACATTGCGCGAATCGACCAGGTCTCCGAACAGAAATGAATCTTTGCATAAACATCATGGAATAACGGACAAAGTATCGTTCGCCCCTCAGTGCGGATTTGCAAATGTTCCCAGGTAATAAATGATGTTCCGATTGATTTTCACGCGAAAGAAACAGCGCTTTATTTGCCACAATTGACCGCTCGACGTATTCCTCTGTACTTGCTCAATACGTACTGAATGTTTCGAAAAATCTTTAGACCGTATATAGCAATGCTCGTGTGACTGGCGTTTCCTTGCAGACATAAAGATCAGCGTCCCGAGAAACATACAAGGTTTTATGAAGACATCGGTACACCGTTGTGCCTTTCGTTGAGTAATTATACAATCTTTCGTAGTTGCGCAAAACAGATGGTTTACCCTTGAACTGACCAACCAGAAGCGAAGTTTCAAGTTTAATAACTCATTAGTATTCGAATTATACACCTCTTATGTCATCGCTCGATCATATTTGCCTAATTTACCGATGTGATTGCCTAACATTTACAATGACCGCATGGTATTTTCGAACATACCCCGCATTTACGTCAATCAGTGGGAAATTAGATTTGCACAGGGGTTACGGATATTATTGATTGCCATACAAGTGTTTTAGCCGTGCAAATACAATATTCGAAATGAAGCTACGCGAAAACTGTGTCTTTGAAAGCGTACTCCGCCGATGTGCGCTCGTAAATAATTTCCTACATCTCCAATGTTTCAAATATTTACACAAAGTTCGGGGCAGCAAGGGCTAACGTTTCGTAAATACGGCAGCGTACCCACACAAGTTACCAGGATTTTTGCCAACTATCAGCTCTAGGCATCTTTTCGCGAAACGTCGAATACATCAAAGTAATGCATATAACGTTTGGAACGTTACATTTAAATATAAATGCATTTCCCCAAGAGAAAACAGAACGAAAAGGGAACACATCAGAGAAAAACAGGGAAGGGCACATAAAGGTACGTACATACATTCTACGGTAGAAGGGAAATTAGAACGTAAATGGAAGTCGCAAAAACAGAGTCCGGAACGCGAAAAACTCGCATGACAGTATCTAAAAAACAGCACCTTCGCTACGCTTTAATGCATTATACATATTCAAAAGCAAAGCTATCATGTGAATAGTACGTACTTTTATACTAAATACCCGTGCGCACTATCACATTACGGCACAGTACAACGTAAAGCTCCGTGGATAGTAAAACTTGTAATATTATATATAGTGGGCGAGGCATTGATGTTTGTATATTGGTATTTCATGAAATCAATGAGGTCGGTGAAATGTATCTACGTGACCTTTGCGCAAATGTTTCGTGCGTGTTTATGCGAATGATCTTTATGCGTTCTTGTGTCATAACGTCGTTAAGTAAAATAGTAAAACGTGAATTACAACAGTATTTTGCGAAATATTTGTTCTTTTAGTAATGCCCGTGACCCTAGAAAATGACCTTTTCAATAAAAGTAAAAAAAGGTTCATTGAAAATATTAGACATTGCTAAAATACAATATAACAGAGTATAATTTGGAGTAAAATAAATTCATATAAATGACGAAATGCCAAAAACATCGATATCTGTGGAACATATTGCTACTTTGCCTGGAGTAGTATTGATGTATTGATGAACAAGTTCAAGCGATTTTGAACCAAAAGTACCATATGAATGCTGTATGCCGTTCCACTAAATATTCTCACGCGCTGTTTCGATATAACGTGGCGTCAGATAAAGCTATATAAATAGCGAAACGAGAGGTACAACAAAAATTGCGGAATATCAACGGTCGCCCGTTAGTGTCCCATAGATCGATTGACTCGAAGAATTATAAATATGAGATATTTAGGCTAAAATACTGCAAACCGTGGACACTTTTATCTTAAAATATTTTTTTCCCGCTGGTCTACTATGACTGGACAGTCAGATAAATGATAGTAAATCTTAAAACCACGAAAAGTAATAAGAGAAATTATTATAAAACCTGCGGAATCACAGTAAAAAGATACACATTGGATAAGGATATTCAATTGCAGGATATTCAAGGATAAAGGAAATATGAATTCCACATACTGTTCTATTAAATATTCTTACCAGCTGTTTCAATACGACACGGCATCGGATAAAGCCGTACAAATATAATAAAGTGTGCTGACTATCAGTACTCGGCTGATAACGTCGCATGAGGCGTTTCAACTACAGTATCTTCAAAGAACAGTACCGTATGAATATTGTGTACCGTCCTACTAAAGTCCCCTCGTGTATCATGAATTCAGATAAAGTCATATAAGTAAAAGCTTAAAAGATTAGTATTCGTCCGGCAAGTTGAGAACTTCTGCCGGACACTAAGTACATGACTCTTTAATACATTACCGATTCGTACAAAATTACGTAAGCAGGTGAAACTTGTGTGTTATCGTTATCGGTTTAGTAACTTCCCGTAAGTAGTGTAAATCGTCGAATTTTCATGAATAGTCCATCAATTTTGAATGGCATATTTCTAACTGCTGCTTCGACGTAACGCGACTCCGGGCAAAGCCCTGTAAATAGGGAAACGCGTGGTAAAACAAAAATTGCGGAATATCGGTTGTCCGGCGGTGTCGCATTGATCGATGGGCCCGAAGAGTTACAAGTACAGGATCTTGCTGGAACCGAAGCCTCCTGAGGATCGCGCGACCGCATTGCTCCTTCCGGAAAAGTGGAAACACCATTTCTTTCGACTGTTTTCTCTCTCTCCGACGTCCTCCTCCCCTATTATTCTTCACCTTTCTCCCGTGTCGAATGGAAACACTTCGTTCCTTCTGCACTTCCGAGTTTTCTCTTTTATTCGACACTTATCGCGCGAACTCTCGAGACAAAGTTGGCCCGACAAAGATAGACGATTCCTGGGACCCGTCCTGATATATTCTCGACCTGGAATACGTAGAACACTGTGTTGTACATTTCCTTCGCCCCTCTTTACTATTCGATCCCGACAGAGGAAAACTTGCTGATTTGTATGCTTCTTCTCTGCTACCGGACGCCGTTTTCTTATTCTTCTTATTAAAGCCCATTAAAAATGCCGTAGCAGGTATCCTCTGTTTCCCCGTCTCACAGGAAACGCCGGGACCGTCTCTCCAAGGAAAATATACATATATGTACATATGTTACTAGACGGGTCATGGGTACTGGGGTTGTCACACAAATTCAAATGAAAGTTTCCTTTAGTTTATCGTACCGTGAGATCGCATAGCTAGTTTTTCACATATTTACAAAACGTTCACGCGAACATTTCAAGTCAGTTCCCCGAGTGGATCCTAGGGACTAGTTGGAGCAAACTTTGCGAGAATATGTGGTCACTCGAGTTTAGGATTGTTTTGATAGTTAAGAAACTTTGAATAGTCCGATTGAAAGCATTATCCACCTCTAATTAGGTTTTTTTTTAATTATCAACGCGTGTATAACACAGGACAAGAAAAGCGCTTGTAGGTATTCACTAAAATAGAAAAGCAGTTCCCTTCGATTTATGTGCGACGGTGAAATTTTTCACGAATATAACGAGCTATTCACTACTAAAACTTATTATCATAACAAAAGGAATCCTGAAACCGATTCCTCTTCTGTACAATTGGTCTGATTTATGAGTCGTAAGTCACCGTCGCAGGCAGTCCAATTTTTTATTAGGTATAAGTAACTAATTTATTACTCGAAAAATCCTTCATCATCTCGTGCTCTACCGAGAGCTGTGGAATTAATTTTCGCGAATCAGTGTCACCGTAGGCAAAGATAGGCTGTATTTGATACTTTGATTTAGCGTCGGCTTAACTCTGATTTCCGAGATGAGTGACATTTGCCCCGAAGTGTCAATGTCAATGCTCCACTGTCCGTCGACACGACCCAAGACGATGCAGAGTGTTAATGACGTGCCATTAGGGGGCCTTGGACCAAGCAATGCTAAAGGCCACGTAGGCGATTCCATTGCATGTGTTAAACGAAGTGACTGACCGTGTATTAGATTGTGGAAATGGAAAATGAAGAATAGGGGCGAAACGGAGGTCAAGAGAAAGGACGGCACAGGGAGACAACATAAAATAGATGTCGAGGTCGAGCATTGAGACAGGGACGTCCGCGTCCAATCGGCGGATATCCGTTTTCCGTAATACCAGTGACGCTGATCGATAGCCCAGTGCTGATAACCCCCCCTATATATGTCTACACATACGTTTACGTTTCGTTGTTTGCTCTAAAACCCATACTTTCTTGTCCGCTTGCCTCCGCCGTTTGCATTGCCTTTATGCATCAAACATTTTTGCCGATATTTCATTTTCGACCTTCTCCTACAAGCCGGCTAACACTTTATAAACAAACCATGCGTCGCGAACCAACTCTCCGGCGGGCACGGCCGTAATTCAAAGGAAATAATTTTGTTTCGCGATAAAATTTTAATTTCGCTCGTTAATTTTATTTTCGTTCGTAATACGTGGAGCGCTCTTACGTGACTCTCATTCAAATGAACTCATCTCGTTGTCCTCTTAGCGGTCTCGGGGCGAGCACGTACACCCACGCGATTTAAAAAGTTTTATATACGGTCGTATCTAGCAGGAAGGTGGCTCACTGGCAGCGACGGGGGATGGCTGATTGCTCTATCCATCCGAGGGCACTAGTCTTGCGTAGAGGCGACACCAGTTTCATCTCACTCTCTGGATCGCGTTCGCAGTCTTCCTCACACCCTTCCCTCTCCTCCTCCCCCTCCCCGCTCTCCCCCGCTCCGTCAACCTCTCCCTGGCTTTATCAACCTATCTATCTGTCCCTTTTTCTCTCGCGTCCTCTCGAAGAGCGTTTTCAACGGGCGATTACCTGCTATCTCCTTCCACCCCTTGTGCATGTCCTCTTTCGACGTAGAATCCTTTATCAAGATCGTAATATGAAACGAGACAGCGTCCGAAAGTGCCGGCTTCCTTCTCTCTTTTGCTTTTCTTCGATTGCCTTTCTCTTCGATTGCCTTCCTCGCGTATCTTCCTTTTTCCCGCCTATGTACACCACCCCCCCCCCCCCGCCCCGTCCTCTCGTCTTATCTGTACGTTCGACTTCTCCTTACTTTTATTTTCTTGCCATTTCCCCTTATTTTGTTTCTTTCCCTCGGGCAGCTTACCCCGTTATTTATATATAGCTACTCCTTTTTATCCATTACCCCGGTCTCTTTGTATACAGTGGCTTCCTAGCGTTCTCTCGCTATACCGTCTCCAAGCCTTTACCGGCGCGTTCGATTATCCTCGGCCCTTGACTTGCGTCTTACGTATATGCTATCTGTATGAAGCCTAACGAGCGACCGGCCGGCTAGCCACTATGGGAAATGTCACTGCAATTGCGGCCTAGAATTTCGACCTAACGAGCTTAGACCCCTCCTCCCCCCCATTCGTCCCCTTCCCCGCACCACTCTTTACATATTAGTCTCTCCTCAGTAAACGGGGGGACGGACCTCTGCTTGAATCTATGCGACTATCTACGCTCGTTCGCCCGTACTGTACTGTCCGTGCGTGTGTGCGTTTCTCTCTGTTCCCCGTGTAATACATATTCGATGACGAAATCACTCTGAAGCGTAGCTGATGCGTCTCCATGCTGACTGATTGCACCTGTAATTATCTGCACGTGTCAGGATGTGGAATATTTCAATGAATTCAGAGACTGTAGATTAGATAATACTATGAACGTTGCCATCCACGCAACATACTGTTAAACGCGCATAGAGAGTACGGTAGGTAGGTCTCGTTATTCGATGAAATCAATATTTTCTGTTGCTTTCCGTTTGTTGGAAGTTCGTCCTGTTAATTAAGTTCAGCCATATCTTAAATACTTGGGCGGCTTCAACAAATTTAGACGTCTCTACGCACCATTGATATAACTGTATTTCAACCCAGGGGCTGTTTGATTAAATTGAATTTTGCGACCTTCACCCGATCCTTCTTTCTCAATGCGTATCGACAAACGTGATAAGTGCGGACCCGTTAAATAAAGAAACAATCCTATGTTATAATTTAATTTATTTCGTCGACTCTAATTAATTAATACTTTGTGTAAAGTAATGTCACAATGAAAATAATGACGGATTGAACATTACAGCGAAATTCCACCATTTGTTTATGAATTACACGCAATAGCACTAAATAAAGCTCATTCCATTTTCTGACTATTAAATTTTGTACAAATACAAGTTTTCGAGTGTTTTATACAGCATTTACTCCTCTGTTGAAATCGGTTACATGGAGAGTGAGATCGTCCAGTTCCGTAAAGTAAACGCGTTGATACAAAGTTTCCTAGTTCAACAGTCACTAGACGAACTGCTTACAAATTACCCAAGTAAACGCGATGCACGATAAACTTTTGACACTTAATATTCTCCGTAAATATGGTGAGTGGTTACGCACACAGTTTGTGTACTTAGTAATTACAAGTTTTAATTTCGTTATTGTCCTGCTAGCAAATATCTTATGAATACAAAGCGGTGCGGTATGGCATAACCTGCGTATTGTTAACCGAATTGTAGTAGTATTTTACTTGATATATACATCATTTATGACCATAATAATCGCTATTGAAATTCTCGAAGATTTACGTAACTACAGAATGGTCGAATTTAAATTTTCATCACATTATACAGGGGAAAGTAAAATTGAATATTAATCGCAACAAAATTTAAGTTCCAAAGGTGTTTTTAGATTACAATAGACAATGTCCGAATAAATTAACCGACATGAAACATCATACATCAACATTGCAAATTAACATTTAGAATCGCGTCGTCAAGAGAGAATGACCGTGCAATTATTCTGCGCGTAGGTAGTCGGGACATATACGCACAGAACAAGTAAGACTTTGTTTTTATACCGAACTGCGCAAAACGATAGCGATATTTATTGGGCAAAATTTAGGTTCGTAGGCTTTCGTCAGGATAAGATTGGTGAAAGGATCTCTTCAATCTTCTTTGCCGAAACTGGTCGTCGTGCAACACCTGCCTGGATCTTTGAATTCATGCTTGTGCTCTGTGATTACGACACTGGCATGCAATTTGCAAACTGCCCGATTGCGTTAGTGGTAGCCCCATAGTGGCTCAGAGGAACTCTATCGAGGACCTTCCCTGCTTCGAAATCGGGGAATTCATATTCCGCGTCAAGAATTCCAAGCGAACCATTTTGCATAGGCGAATTTGAGTTCTCCACACGCGGGCATATATCGTGCGCTTCTGTGAATAGTACCTCGTATCGACGTCGCCAACCTGTCGGTTAATTAACGCAAGTTATACGCGATCCAGCCGGGAAATGAATAAACACATTAAGTTTTTTTCCCGGCGAAAAGGGCAAATAGCAATAATGGCCATGAAGATATCGAATCTTAATTGAAGTCCTCCGTGATGCCGATCTGTGATCAACCGATGCGTGAAATTGATCGACGGCATAAAGACCGAAAGAGATTGTAATTAATTTGTGCGTGTAGCGAAATGTATTATTCCGGCGATATTCATGCTCGTGATCGGGAACTATTAATCACCGTATCCGTAATGAGAGTGGAACAATCGTGAAAGAGTATATATCAGTGTCCGACTGAAACAGATTAGAAGCGGTACAAAAACCGCCTGGCGTGCGCAGCTTCGTTTCGGAGCGAAATTGTATCCTAAAAGCATCGGTCGCGGCAGAACACTGCGGTGGTTTTTGCGATGAAAAACGAGATACGGGGATGGATGATATAATGATAGAAACTCCGGTAAAGATTTATGTTCCTGTTAGTACCGATAATTTTGTTGTACAATGGATATAACGTTACCAACTTTTTCCTTTATTTTCCCTCGGATATCAGATTTCGAAAACGAGCTCTTATCAGCTGCGGTAGGTTTCCTTCTTACCGACGCCTGTTACTATGCATTATCGCACTGGGTTATTTTCGTGGAACTCCTTCCCCACCATCCTTTTCCGCACAACAGCCCTATAACGACCTGTCTGCCATCACAATGCCATTCAAGCAACAGCTGCCTAATGATCACTATCCATTTTTTTGTATGTTACAGGTAAGGCTGGAATTATTAACAATGCAGCTTACAGATTTCGGCATTGTGTTCCGTCGCTACAGAGCAAGGAAGGTAACGTAGGTAACATTTCGATTTATCAAGAGATAAATCAAAAATCCTTTTTGTGAACATAATAGGCAAAATAGAGCGCACGAGGACAATCCCAAACTTTTTTTAATTTCCTTTGATAGGTAGTCAATTTATGAAGCATTTGTGACTCCTTAGAAGACTAAACGCCCTTAAACAGAAACCTAAACTCCTTAATTGATGCTTTGATGATCGATATAAAATAATTAGCTTATTAATTTATTTTGAAAGTAAAGTTCGTTTAAAAAGGCAAGAAAGAATTATTAATATGAGTTATATTCCACACCCATAATTCGTGTTAACAGGATTTCTGTATAATGGTGGTTGCAAGTGACACAAATATTAATAATAATTCATATTATTGATAAATTAATTATTAAATATTGTACAAAGTACGGTAGATCGCTAACGTGCATGATTCATATGGTCATTTAAAATGTCTGACAGAGACAGAAATTTTGAAAAACTCTGCATTACCGGCTGGACAGCAGAGGGTATTGCGTAACTTGCAACATTGTTTCTCGGATGGCGCCACCAAATCGGGTCACAGACGACAGGCCTTCACTTATCGACCTTGCGTCGCATTTCATTTCTAGCGGGCATTGACATGAAGTCCCTTTGACATGCGGACGAGATCTATTGAAGCATTAACGAAACGTCACCATTAATAAAACAAAACTCTGACGTTACTTACTATGTCTTTTCAAATAGATCTCTCCTCGACGATAACGAATACACACAATTGTCAATTGCGTACTACTTCATTGGTTCTGATATGAGAATAATAGAGCTCGTATTACTACATTGTATAAACGTGATACAATGTTTAATATTATTTGCTTTATTTTGGAAAATAGTAGACAAGTTTTTCAAAAAGGAAATTACTAATACCGATAGTTTTTGAGCCATTTTTTCGCAGACTTATTTGTATTACCTTCGTAATAATCTTATTCTGTTTCGATATGAAAAAATATTCTTAATATCACAGTTAAAAACAAATATTTTACTTCTTAATACCGGGGTCATTAAAAAAATATAAAAGCTCGACTTTATTGTGACTTTCCGGATATAATGACAATGAAAAAATACTTTAACACTCTTCTCTAGAGAAATACTTTCAACTTATGGAAGAAGTTCGAAATTAACATCCACAATTTTCGCAGGCTTTTAAACGCATTGTAAACATGAAAAAATGCTCGTTACATAAATGGTGCCATTGTATAATTTACGCCGTCCTCCAAGCAATGTACAGGCCTACATTTAATTTAGTACATTATACTTCGATAACGAGTTTACTCATCACCATTAAAATTTGTCCATTAACATTACTTTAACTACCGTGCAACGTAATCTCCCACCTCTTTGAAATAAAACTAAATTGCTTTATAGCAAACCATGAATCTTTTGAGATTGTTCCTTCTAAGCACTGCACTTTCTTTTACCCTTTATAACTCTAATTAAAAATATCCGTGTACTTGAAAATATTCAGAATAACGAGCAATCTGGAAGAGTTGGCGGTTCGTCGCGCCATTTAGAGAAGTCAAGCATCGGTTGTGGATTATCGTGGAAAATAAGTTACGTGGGTATGATCTACGAGACGATGACATAAATTTCGGAATCGAAAGATAGACGCAGGACGGGGCCGTTTCACGCGCGGACACACGGGAGGATTAAGCGCATTAAATTATTAATACCCTTGCTGCGGGATGGTGAGGATAGGGCGATAGGGTTGGGCACACGAGTCGATCCGGGGGGCAGCGTCGCCCTGGGGGAACTTCACTCGACCATGCCCCCTCGCAAACCGTTCGTGCTCTCCCCCTCCCCCTCCCTCTTCCCCCTTATCTCTCTCAAGCGTCGCGCGTCCTGTTTCTCGCGTGTTTCTGACTGACGAGTACGCCATGTGACGCTCAGCTGTGTGTTAAATCCCGAAATTATTGTGGCCCCGGCTCCCTGTCGACGATTATGCGCCGAACCATTACGTAAAACAACCCGGGGGGTTACAGCAGGCACACAGACCCACCCTGCACCGCGGCCAGAGGAAAGGCCAGGTCTCGATACAAAGATTATACGGCAAGGCAAATGAATGATTGTCAATTCCACAACTTTACGATAATGGCAACTGAGGCACGCTTAACGCATTCCTTGATGCATATTTCAATGCATAAATGCCTCCATCGATAAACAGCGAAAGTGGCATGTCGGTTTCAAGTTCACGGGGAATTACTGCAGAACAGTTTACGGAAAGTTGAGCAACTCGTTACAAAAAAAAGCTGAGAAGTAAGGCGATTGTAGATAAGTTTAATGGGTTCTTGAATGTATTTATTTCCGATTCCATTTTCAAGCAGAAGAAGTGAATTTTAGTGCGATTTTTTTTTAATATCATGGCCAGCTTTTTATTAGAGAACGATTCAGCGTATTCTCTCATTTCTATGCACCGTTTATCGGATAATGCAATTGGGAGAACGAATTTGCGCGATTCCCAGTTTTACCGCGCCGGCGTACGATAATAAAAATAACCTTCCCGTGGCACGTGTGTTGGTAAAAGTGCATCGTCCCACATGGCATCCACGTTCTCTCTGCTTTGGATCGTAGTAGCCGTTTTTCGGGGAAAAAACTTGACGGTACCGTGCACAAATGAAATGTTTAATACATTTTGACTACTCCACAATGAATCCCTTTTAACCACGGTTAAATGGAAAAACGAAATGAACATTATAGCGAATACCATGGCACTGCACAGGCTTCTACAAATCTCTGACTCTACCGGGGAAAAGCATTATTACCTGTGTTATTCGCCGTGTCAAACAAACCAACGAATGGCGTACGCCTCTTTCGTCGATTTAAAGTTACGAGTAATTTACTAAGATCCAAAGCGTCCCTGCGGTTCATTTATTTGAGGAATGACGAAGGCACGAAGTTTCGTGAATAAGCGCATTCGACGGGCAAGACAAATGATCGGCAGGGCTAATTGAAAATGCACCGATCGGGTAGCCAGGAAAAAAGCGCTGAAAGGCGGCCGAGTTGGCAGACGGAGTCGATGCAGTTGGCTCGTTCTCGTTACGCAATGCCGCGCTTTCACGCTGTCATTCATTATGCCGCTCGGCTGGCTTCTAGTCGTAGACTCACTCACACACACGCGGCACAGCCGTTGTACGTGTAAATGCAAAATGGTGAACGTTATTAATAACGCTGCCGGGCGATGCGCGAGCCGCGAACGCGACCAGCGGAAACCCATTGACCGTGACCCTCCGGACTGCTAATTTGTGTGCGTGAACAATTTTCATGTTAGAACATGCGACCCGTGGTTAATATCGACACTGCATTCATCGTCGGAAATTGTTATTTCTATAACGGTAATGCCGCAGGACTCTATTTCCACGACGAAATCAGTTCCATGGCAAATTATTTCTCGTTCTACCGTACAAGTGTAATCGAATGATCATTAATTCAAGTCTTCCTCGTATCTTTAATCCTTCTTAAATATATCATTTTTCTAAACTAGTTTTGCAACTATCTTTACTGGGCCTATACGCGCATGTAAGCGGGGCGTAAATGGCGTAGGTAATTTACTTAGGTAAGTTAACATTTGTCTGTTATCTTTCTAACGGTAATTCCGCGGGGATTTATTTCCTTTCGGAAATAGATTTTGCCGTTTCTTATTTGTTTATTGTTCTACTTCTGGAGCGGAGCAGGCGCAGTATAGTCTACGTTGATACTCAGTTAAATAAAGGAAATAAATTAGGAATTAAATTTTAATTCTATAACGCAAGTACACCCATAAAATCAAAATTAAAAAAACCACAAAGTATTCCTGAGTAATAATTTCCTTTTCATCCGTGTACAGCCCATATATGGATAACGCTTAATAGTAGAATAGATTTTCGTATTCGTCATTGGAATGAACCGTATACCCGTGTCTCCTCACATAAACCTATTGGATGAAACTTCTCGCTTGGATATAAGAAAATATTTGAGAGGAATTCCAGCGAAATACATCTGAAAGGTAAATGTCAACGTACGAATGTGTTCCTGCGGCGAGCGTCTAATTTGAGATGCTGATAGTCGAGGGAGAAGTTGGTCTCCGAAGGACCCTCCACTCGGGCAAATGCATCTGCCTGAAGATATGACATGGATGAAATTTATTCGTCTGTCATACATCGAGATGGCTCCTCATATCCCAACAGCCAACTCGGGGTACCCATATGTACGGCCCTGGAAGACTAACATTTCGTGAAGGAAGCAATATCGTGGCTATTCCATATTCCCCGAGCGTTTTTAACGTGAGCCGAACAATCGAAAACGTCTTAATGGACCGTTAAATCAACCGGCAATGACGTTCAACTTTATTTACGATCTGCTTAGGGAACGATTATCTAGTCGTAGTTTGTTATGCTCCGGTAAAAGCCCAAGAAAGCTATTATTATTAGCCGTGCACTCGGTTCGCAGACGATGTGCAAATAATCCAACACGATCGTATTGTCACGCCGGCTGTGTGTATCCCGATGGCGGCAAGGAATGTGGCTCGAATGCGGTGCTTGTGGTACCTGATAAACGATCGCACCGCTAGAATATTAAGACTATCGAATCACGTACAACGACACACTCGACATAAACGAATGTTTTTCCTCGTGACGTTAGTATAAGGGAACGTGCTGTGTTTGCGCGCCTGTCGTTCACGCCCAGGTTAAACAGTCTTTCTCCGCAGGTTCCTTTAACGACGCTAAATTGTTAACGTTTCAATCGCCCCTGTCTTTCGACAGACGTGGCTCCTTCCACTGGGAGTAAAAAGAAATGAAAATGACCCGTACGGTAATGAGCATCGTGGAACATCCTTAAAAGCACGCTCGCTCAATAAACGTTTGTCGACGACTGTTAAAGGTCTTCCGCTTTGCCAGTTATACGAGTACAAGCGAGAATCAAAGTACACGGTGCATTTGAAGCATCAATGACCGACGGTGTTCCAGGCACTGAACAGATAACATTGATGCAAAGAACGCATTGTGAAAGCGAGCACGGGAACGCGGGCTACTGGAGCGAAGGAATATTTCTCGACGGTCCAGGGCAATTCCCTTGTACAATGAACCGTACAGCAGGATAATTGACAAGCGCGAAATACGGTATTGCCGATCGAGGATGAATAAAGAAGCCAGCGGGGATGTTAATTTGTGTAATGCACGAAGAGCAGCCCGGTGTTGAGGCGTCTAGGAACTTTTCGACCGAAAGATTGCCGATCCGTGGTAATTTTCCGGGACCGGTCTGCCGGCGGGAGTAAAAGAGGAGTAAGGGAGGAGTAAGGGCGGAGGAACGAAGCGTGGCGACCGGTCGGAGAACGTCTCCTTGGCTCCGGTCAGTGCCTGACTACGGCCAACTTTTCTTCACCTTGCGGGCGAATGACCGTTACGTTTTTTCGCTCCAAGGCTGAACGTATCCTTTCGTCGGCCTCTCCCTTCTCGGACTCACTCGCCGGCAACAAGCCCAGCCCAGCATCCCAATTCCAAACTCCCGTGAGCCTCTGCGCCCGTTCCTCCGCGGAAATTAACCGCTTAAGCTCATCCAGTTTAATTTGCCCCGATCGAATTTCCCGATAAACTTCGTTTTCACTACTCCCGATTGTTTCGCGCGGTAATAACTCCCTCGCGAGCCATTAGCGTGATTCCGGGCGATTCATTAGCCGCGAGGAAAAATGAAATCCGACGATTGTCGTAGTTTCTCGGCGATATCGTGCTCTCGTCCCGTGTAAATGAATTCTTATCGTGCTAATGACCTCTATCAAGTCCGGCAAATATTTAGTTAGACGCTGGAATATTTCATTTCCCCGTCTGTCATAACTTCATTTCTTCAATTTACTCGCGCTTATTTACTTTGGTCATTATTTCTCCTTGCTACAGTTTTCGCGGGGAAACTCTAATTAAAGCGAGCAGCTTCCGAACGATAAATTCTTCACGCTACCCACTTACACGTACCGCAAAATTACATTTCCTTCGTATTTCACGTATTTGCATAGCATTATCCAAGCGGCGAGTACATTCACGTCTTCCAATTATCAATACTGAATTCAAAGAAACGAAGGTACTATAATCTGCGTCTTTAATACGAATAAAATACCTTCCGCGCCAAATAATCCCCTAAGCAGACAATTCAGGGAAAATTATTGAACTTGGGAATGGTCGGATGAGTCGAAGCGTCAGACACATGAGAAAGTAAAGTGAAAAACTGATTCGAACGGAAATGGTACGGAGTTGTCAGACGACATAGACCACGCGTAACCTTGCAAACTGATCACGAATGTCGTCACGATGGCGGTAGGTCATTCCCCTTTATGTCCTCTTGAACGAAAGGAAATTAGTAACTCACATTCACCGAGTAGCGCTTAATGTCGACTCTTAGTTTTCAAAGTCACAAAGTACAAAGTTCTGCCGATTCAGCCGTTCGGAATATTCAAAAGACCATTTAAATAAAAATTGCTTTCACTTGGGCGGAACCGATTAAGTCATGCCAATAAACTTCCCAAGTGATTTCAAGAGTTCGACAAAATAATTGCCCAAAACAAATGTAATGCTAAGATATATGGAATCTGTTAGAAATTTTTACGCGTTTGTAAAATGAGCAAATTTATTATTGGAATTAAATTCTCATCCGTCATAAAGATATTTGAATAAGAATTCTATTACACATGATAGCTTTCGATGAAGCATATATTAAGAATACTGGAAAGTAACGGTCGTGATATTACAACCTCACTACATTATTTCTTGAATATTGATCACCAGCAAAAGTTCAAGAAATATGCTTTCAGCAGAATTAGATATTATTATAGAATTTTTTTGAAAGTAATGTTTCCGAATTATCACCATGTAAACTGAGCAAACATATTTCCTGCCACTTATAATAATAATTATATCTGCTAATAAATAATTCTATTAGTTTTATGGTACATAAATTTCAATTTAAATAAGGTATACTCTTGACTTGCGTGCGAGGTAATATACATAATTAGCAAACTGTAATAACGAAGGTCTATCGCGTGATGGACGGAGAAACACGTTTCGCCAACATGCGTACAATATCGATCAGCAATTTTCATGAATACAACGACAATAAACGTGGCATACGCAAGACCGGGACTTACTCTACTGCCGTCTAATTTGCAATGGTTCTAGGCCCCTGGCCATCAGTTCCAAGCGAATCTGTCGACGTCACGCGAGCAGCAAGCTTTAGGGCTTGCACGCATGCGAATGATCTCGTGAAAGCTGTCGAAAATTGCCAATCCCATCGCTGTGGTTTGCCAGAAATGGAAATTTTTGCGATAAAAATGCCAGACGAATGCACGGCATCGTTACTACGCAAAAACAAGCATAATAGCGTAATTAAAGTCGGTATGGAATTTTGCATGCTGCCAAACAATATAGTTCTCGTTATACGATGTCGTCAGGGCGCGTAGCATTATTGTTAATTGATTGTGCCTGGTTTGTCAAGTTTTTGTACCAATTCAGATACCTTCATTGAACGTTCCGGGGGCAATTGAATTCGCTGCATGATTCTGCGCGATCGCGTGGCCAATCAGCTAATTGTAAAAACTCAGCGTATGAATAGTTCTGGGCGGATACATGTACCGGAATCTTTAGCGAATGCGTTTCAACGATTTTTCCAGCAAGGTTTCATAAAGGAAATTAAATTCGTTATTGTTTTGTTTAGATTCGTCTGTAACTTGGTAATATTATGTACAGCGTATACAGTGAATGTACAGCGGATATACAGCGGATACAATGAAAGTAGGGAGTTCGTTTGGTTTTTCTATTTACATGTTATCACGTCTTATCGAAATGCTCAGAGTTGTGTCATTCTTTTGTAATATTTTTGTAACACTGTAACACTGTCTTCCCTGTTGTAGTAAATACCATAAGGAAAAGTACTTAAAATTTCCCCATTAGCCACTAATTACATTATATTAAAATATGCAAATTTTGGAAATTGTTCACTTTGACGAGCAAAGTACGGGGAAATGTGATAAATAAATCTAACTTTACGTGTTATGTGTTACGTGAAACTGACGAAAGTAGCCATTAACTACAGGGCTTTTTACACCGGCTGATAAACTTTGATCGATGTGCATTCATTAACCCCTCTGCGCACGTGTCGATTTCTTTGTTTTTCTTTCGTTTAAAGAGACGTGTATTTTCATTCATCATCTGGACAGGTAACGATGAATCACCTTCTTTACTGATCGGCACGGCTACAAATTTATACGAGTCTCCGTAACCGAGCGGCATCGACTCGCGAACCGCATGCATGTATCACATGCATTATTAATTGTAACGACGTGCACGAGAAACTGCCTCATACGTACGATACGAGGTATTACCAGTTTATCGATGCCAGGTAAAAGAAGCTTTCACGCTCCGACATTTCAGACAAGGTGCCTTTCCTTCTTAATTAATTATTTCAATTTATTACTGCTCATTTTCCATGAAACTTCCTCCTATGTTCTTCGTTTCTGCTTCTCGTTTGAACTTTTGTTTTATCTGCTCGACGAACCCTTTAAATTCCTTGCGTTTACCATACATGAAAAAAGTCGATAGTGTACTGCAATTTTGAGGTATATCACTATGCAGCGCCGCGAATCACGAACACATAAATTCAATGAATACATTATTTTGAATACGTGCAACGAGACTTAGAAATTTTATTACGTTGACCTAAGGTTCCCAAGATTTCTTCCCAGAAAATAACCTCGTTCCGTCGAAATGGCAATCGTGCATGTTCGAAGGCAGGAGATTTAGTGGCATACGATTCTCTCACGTAGTTCAGAATGTGTGAGTAGGAGAACTGGCCAGGCAGGCAATAGATCCTAGAGAAACATATTGCACTTGCTATGTTTTGCTCACGTCGCGACCAAGTTCCTGATCGCGCCAAAAGTAACATTGTAGAAAGTTTTAACCGACTTTTCAGCACTGATTTGTTCGAATAAATTCGGTCACCCTGTGCAAATCAAGGCTGCTATAAAAGCATTCTCGAGGGGTCATTGAACACTTTTTGATATTACAAGAAATGACTTTACAAGTTAATCAATTATAAGTTGCAATTTAGATATTACATTAAAAATTCACCGTGTTCTGTCGGCACATAAAGCAAAATTTCAAGAAACAGTGTGGACATAATACACACTTTTAGTTCACCATATGTAGATGTATATAGAATACAGGGTGAAACATAATATGTGAAACCCTAGTTGAGTCTAGATTTAAACTATTTTTTTTCTAGCTAATCTTATCAGGAAATGTTTAAAATAAATGGTTCAATATTTGTAAATGCTTCATAGTTGATATTCTTATCCTTTCGAGTTGATATGCCGAATGGAATTAGTTATGCTAGTTCTATTTGTTAACTGAATTAATGCCATACGATATTGGTTGTAAATCAGAAAGAAAAATTCGAGCATACGTTTACATACACTTATTTTATTTTATTTGTAAGAGCTGAATTCGTCCCGGAAATGGGACCCACGTCTTATGTTACACCCTGTAGATATACAGCAGTCCAGACAGTTGACACAATGTTGCGGAGCTCTAAATATACCCCGTGCTTTGTGTTGAAATATTTATCTGCAACGTTCTAACATCAAAATTATTTTCACATTTTCAGACTTTATTAAATTTATCGTATAAGATATTTTGTATTACATAGTTACCAAATTCAACCATATTTAGATTAATTAAAAAATGACCCAAAATAGTATACAAATTTCTCAATAAAAGCTCGGAGAATTAGGAAATGAACCGTTAAATCGACACATTCCAATACTATAAAACGCAGAATGCATACACGTTGTGCATTTTCTGTTCTGTGCTCTTACAGGTCACCCTGTACATAGGAAAACCCTCATGGCGGGCACAAAGTTGCTAGGGAACTAAATCTGAGGGTTTAGGGTGGCTGTGTCAGCCACGCAGAAACCGTCTGTCGGCATTAAAGAATAATATTTCCGCCAGCGTTAAAGAGAGGTTGTCACCTATTTTTTTCGGACTTTTCCACGAAATATTTCCCTCTTACAATGCTCCTTTTTACGTCACTTCCAAGAGGTTCGCGATTAATCAGTAGTTTCGTGCACGGAGTCCTCGGTTTTCGAGAAATATCCAAGTACAAAGTTAGCGTGAAGTAGGCCGCCCGGTGCGGCCGACCGTTCGAAATTACTCAATGCAGAGAACAAAATATCCCAGCCAACATGGGGGAGAGACATTGGGTGGCGCGCAATGAAAGGCCAGCCCACAGGGGGAAGGTAGTTTTGTCGGGGGTGGTTTTGTAGAGGGTGCTTTTGGATTTTTTCATAAGAGATGGTAGAAGGGTTGCAGAGACAATAGGGCTACATCTGAATTGTAAATCAAACTCAGTGAATCCGCGAGCGGTCATCCGTTCGACCCGCGGAATAATCGATAGTTCAGAACTCCAGAAAAATAACGTGCCATTAACTTGCATTTTTTAATTATTAATTATCAAGCGCTCGTTAATTCATATTTTATGTAACACGATCATTCACGGCATTAATGTTGTATTGAATAAAGTTCCGAAATAGGTTAACGTACAATCTTTTGTCATTAGTATCAATAATATTTGGACAATAAGAATATTCGAGCAATAATCGTCAAATAGATTGCTCGGAAGTACGACAATAGGTAAAAGGGCATTTCCTGAATATTCTGACGATTTAATAATTCAATTCTACATATTATCACGACGTCATGATTATTATCGTATCTGTCTTCACTAAACATCAATGAGAAATTGATAGTTTTGGTTGGCCGGATGGTTTTGGTTATTACTCGGAAAGACATTAACAGTTGTGAAGTGCGGTCAAAGGTACGGAACTTTCGATGAAAATGGAATGAAATCAGCGGACGCGTCGGCGGGAGATGAGGAAAGAGAAGATAAAGAAAGCTTTAAAGCACGACAGATCCATCGAAGAAGTGGAGAGACGACGGAAAAGGAAGATCGGCGAGGTCGGTTGCGGATTTGCATTTTGATAAGGAATCTCGTAGAAAGTTTCCTGTTCATCCTTCGCTCGCGTTCTTCTCGCTTCACCGTGACTATCTTTGTCGTTCGACCTGCCGGTCTTCTTCGTTCCGCTCCCCCGGTCCTCCGGCACCTCCCGTTCTTCCAGCAACTTCCTGTTTTTGTCCGATTCCGTTGATCCCTTCCTTTCCTTTACGAGCGTTTATTTGTCATCGTACAGTTCCGCGCTGTCTCCCTCTTCCGTCCTATTTTCTTCGTACGTCCTTCTCTTCTTCGTTTCTATCCCCTCCCCCCTTTCCCCTCAACCGCTCCTTTCATCGCTCAGGAGATTGCAGAATCTTCTGAGCGGAAACGGTGTGGGCGCATTGTCTTCTTTCCTCCAGGTACTCCTAGCCGATTACTCCGGATTAGCTTATTCGAATCTGTGTTGAATTCCGCCCTTCACGGCAGAAACTTGCGCATCCCCAAAGAAGATGTCAATTAAAACCGCCAACTCCGGCCGAGCTCAACTTCCGCTCAACTTCCGCGACTGTACTGGGTATTCTCGGAAATTGCTAGACGCAAATGCAATGTGAGAAACCCCCTCTCGCAGTTACGTTGAATTGTTAACTAAATTTTTTTCATTTTTTCATATGATCGTTCCCATCTTCGCTTCTCGGGCCAAGAATAAAGAATAATTTGATCTGTATTAATTTACCCCTTGCGCTTGACGGGAACATATGTCTGACAGTATCCAGTCCCATCATAAGTTATCACATCAAGAGTTAAAACAGCTTCATCCTATCTAGTACAAAGCATCTTTTTATTAAAATCATATTAAAAAAAATGCTGAAACAGCGTTTTATTGCAAAAATGTTTTTCATTCACAAATGCAGAAACTTAGAATAAATGTTATTACACGTAATTACAAGTATTAATTTATGCCAGACATATGCTAAAGTAATATTAATGGGAAAATAAAGATATAAATTGCGAAAGTAGATTAGGCATATTCTACGATGAGCTTAAGGAAGATTATATAACTCTATATTAAAGCTCATCAAAGTTTCGACGCTAACGAGTACTTATCGATAATCTGAAATTCTAATACCCGTGCTAATTTTGTCCGGCAATTCTAGCAGCAAATGGTAGCCGAGGCGAGCCGATCGATCCCGTACGGACAATTTAACCGCAACGTTCTTTGTTCCGCCGTTCGTCCACAGCTACTGCGATATGTCCCATGTCAGAAATTGGATTTCTAATTTTAGCCGACAGCCGTGGGCGACGTATCCTTTAATTACCTGCACGTCAATCGCCATCATTACTGTCCATTTCGAAAGATCATACGATACTTGCACCATCGAACATCAGCGATCGATTACCTCTGACATTATAGCACTTGGAGAAGACGCATCAGCCTCGTCAATGTTGCTATTCATTGTTGCCGGGGGTTTTTTTTCGCGACGTTAGGACAGCATGTCGATAGACGTTAGCCAAGTTAGGCGAAGAATCGTCCCATGTTTCCCAAGCAGTCAGAAATGTAGGAGGGAAGGGGGGATGGGAGAAGAAGATTTCGATTTTCCCGGATAGATTTCACGATTACTACTGTGCTCCTCGTGAAACATGGATAACCTTCAAAAGATTAAACTCAATAGTGATCTAAGTAACTGTGATGTCTGAAATATTGTATCAGGCTCAGCATACTTTAGTTCCTTACACCATTGGTCACGGATTGCCCTAGGTTCCTCGGGGCGACATTGGACGAGTTAATTCCCCGCGGGCTCCGTCGCGGTCGATCGTTTTCCAAAGCTTTTGCAAGCCCATCGACCATTTCGACGAGCACCCCTCCCCCCACGAACATGGCGGGCAACGAATCGAACGGGTGTACATTGGCCGAGGCCAGCTGATACTCTCGAGATATTACGCGATACCGGGCGAACCTGGGTGTGTTCCCTTCCACGCACGTAAGCACGTACACGATCGATGGATAAAAAAAAAAAGAGGAAGCCACGACGAAATCAGCGTCCCCCCCCCCCCCTACACGGAGAGTGCAACGCTGGCGATACTCACCCCGTTGGAAGCTGCCCTGCAACCCCTTCTTCTTTATTTTTCTCTCCCCCTCCCCTCCTCCCCCTGCCTGCGTGTACGCTCGCTACCCTCCCGGTCCGGCATTTATATTAATGAACGGAATTGCTCGGTTTTTGCATGCACCCCGCGCGCCTACCCTCCACCCTAGATATCGGGGCGGCTGCCGAAGGCCTCGGGAAAAATCGACGAGAGTCAAGCGCAACGACAATGTTGCTTTCCCGGCATTTCGTACACCCCTATTTATTCAGGCGAAACTGCGAAAACGTCGACTCACCACTCGCGACACGGGGAGGAGATGCAGGGAGAGGGGAGGGGGGCAAAGAGCTTTTTTCCCTCCGGCGAGACGGGACTTTGTGTTTTCGGTAGATTATCGATGAGACTCAAGGAGAATTATTTACGAGCCCAGCCGGAAGATGTCTATATGTTTTGCGACGGTGCTCGGCAATGGCGCGGCTTCCTTGCCCATAAATCATCTTGTCTTTATTGAAAGCAAGAGGATATTTACAGCGAGCACGACTGGCCGATTTCGTAGATAAGAAATGGAGAATATACGTCTGTCGTCCGAGTACACCGTAACTAACGTCAGAAATTCATTCCATTAGCGCGCGCCAGGACCGGTCGATCCTTCCGAAGCTCTTCGTGCCCGTTCCGTTCCATTCTTTCCTACGAAAGAACATAAATTCGCGGAAATAACACGATAATCGCGCCGGCCAATTATACGGGGCAATAACTGTTTCCGTATTCCGTTCGCCGCGAACAAAGAAGGAACATTGGCTTGTTTGTTTCCGCTGCACGAAGCCTCGAGACCGCGGCCATATCGCGGTTCCTTTCTCGTTTCACGTCTACCCCGACGTTATATATATATATATATATATATATATATATACCGCACTGAGCTAGCGGAGCGCGTCGTTCGTCACTTTGAAAAATGACGTCGCTTTCGGCTTTTCTATCCGTAGGGCAAAGTAAAGAGGAAAAAAGAGAACCTGGAAACAATGCCTCGATGCCGGGAGTAGACCGACCAACCGAGTGCTCCCGGGGAGGGGGGTAGACCCCCGGGAGAATGGGAAAATGAGAGAAAGAGACAGGACTCTGTTTTACATCGAGCCACTCACCCTTACCCCCTCACGAACATCACACCCAAAGGCTTATTTTCCCTCTGAATATCCATGCTTCGACGTTTGTGGCTGTCATTCGAGCTGACTTTGCAAAACAACCAACGCACGCAATCATTTTCACAGACGCAAATATTCTAATGTCACTCGTAACGTCAGAAGGAGATCGAAATTCTGGTATAATGTTGTCGCAGTAACAGATACTACGAGCGTATGATCGAGTCACGTTATTAATTAGCTTTTAAACGAACGGCATTTTCCTTGTAATATATGTATATGCCTTGGAAGAATGTTTTATATACACGACTTGAGAATTTCCTTGGACTGGCAAACCTGACTTGTAACCTTTGAAATGTGTCTCGCATATTCAACGTATACGGAAGAACTTTAATGACATTTCGGGCCACTGGAAATACAAGTGAGAACAAACTGTCAATTAAGGTTCGATCTTTCAATTATACGCTCGCCTGTCTTTCTGTGCTATTCCCGAGGATGGAGAAAGGTGAATGGACGTAATTCCGGCTCGTCGAATTTTTCCACAGGCTTTTTTCTGGTTCCTCGAAAGTCGATTACTTTAATGGAAGAACAGCGTTCGATTTTTCGTGCGAATGTCGTGCCTCTTAAATATTCAATTCGCCGTCCTGAGTGGACCATCTCTCCCTGTTGTTCGACGATCGTCTGCATCTACCGTGGATACTGTTCCCTTTCTCCGAGAAAGTCTTCTGAGCAAAGACATTTATTCAAATCTCCCGCTTCCCTTCTCGATGTCCGATTAAAAAATGTCGACAAACGCGCGGTTCTTGCAGAAACGAATCCGCTAACGTAATTGCCAAACGTATTTCTGTTTAATCGCTCGACGTGCGAGGATGGTAAAGTTTTGAGTATCCACGGACGGCTCGTCTGGGCGAGCATAAAGGAAAGCCAAACACGACGCTCTGAGAGCAGGGACGATTCGACGATGACTTTCCCCCTCCCTCTTCGTAAATCTTTCATCGAACTGGAACCCCAACGTCCGGAATTAGCGGCGACTCGCACGGCGTTTTAAGCGCAATTTGCATGCAAAAAGTACGACCGTCGACAAACACCGAGCAACGACGAGAAGCAAGGAGATCTTCCTCGTGGTTTCCTTCGAGTCAGTACAGTGCTGGCTTTCTTCGGTTCACCGTTGTCAGCGACAGGACCTTGGCAAGCCCGACCCGCGAAAACCGCCCTACGGAAACGTTAGCACGTTCCACCTCGAGCGAGATGGAATTTCCTGTTTTGCCGCATTCAACGGCCGGCCACGAGCAATATCATTTCCGTGCTCCTAGCAATTAGGTTTTTCTCAGCTTCGGATAATTGAGCGGATTTTATCAGGAAAAACGACGACCGTCAGCTTCGGGAAATTGTCATTTCTATTACCCTCCGAACGACGGTAACTTTGCTGCGGCACTCAAGAATTAGGAATACCGCGGTTTCGAAGAATATAAGACCTCTGACAAGTAGTTTAAAGGGCTTATTGTATTACACAGTTTCCTTCGTGTACTTCTGTAACACAAGAATCCATCGGCTCTTTTTTCTCGATGAAACTTCAAGCTCTACAGTCTTCATCGTACCATAAGTATCTCGTAATCCTCTTAACTTTAATCCAAGTCATAAAATTCAGCTTCGCGCTCAAAGCCTTCGAAATTTAGTTATTTATTGTCTTATTAGTCTCTCAATTAGGTAATACTTTGCTGTGTTTGAAGAATTTAAATGAAATGTACTATTAACACGAATAATTTACTTGAATAATTCTCCTTACCTCTGTGTTCACTTTGCCATTATGTCGAAGCAAATTGATGACATGTAGCGTGGTCAACGTTTACCGTATGTAGTACATTAGCACTAGGGACATACATTGCGTCAATTTGCTGTGCACTTTGGATATATATATGTATATATAGTTTCCTCGAGGACACATCTTATTACCTACTAATTAAGATCTATGGTACCGTCGCCTAGTTGCTCCTTAATTCACACCTGTCAGGTACATATCTATCCTGTGCAGATCTCAGCACTGTAATTTCGGAAGTTTCGTAATCTGTAATCTCAGTAATGTGATTTGCTGATTTTGTGTAATTGATCTTGAAGGGAGCTTTTCCTCTTTCATAGAATGCTAATACCCTTAGCAATTAATCAGTAATTTCTTTGGTACGACAATGCAGTAGGGAGATAATTCCATTAGAACACCATTAAGTGGAATTAGCTTTTGACTGTAAATGTAAATGTTATATAAGGTCTTATGAAATGTGTAAGATAGTTTATTTCCTAAATGCAGGCTCCCTATAATGATTTATTTAGCGAAATATCAATATTAAATCCAACAGATTGCATTGCATTAGAATTTTAAGTGGATGATTTTCATAAAAATAAAGGTGTAATATTTTAATGTCATCCTTTTTTATCACACGTCGATAGTGACAGAAGTTACAGAAGCAACCGAATGAACCTGATAAAAGTAATAAAAACCCAAAATTCGTCGTACCTTTCCCTTCGGGATAGCAGGAGTGGCGAAATTTCCGCATCAGTCCCCTCTTGCCGGATTTCGTCGTTGCGCACCTCAGCGCGCGTTTCTATGTGAACGACGTCGCCATGGGTGCTTAAAACTGAAAACCATAAAGCTCATTTCGGAAGCGATGGCGGAAGGAAAGCGGCGGAGGCAGTTGCCGGCGCTGTTGCTGCAGCGAGAAACGTCGGCACGAGGACGTAGAGGTCTGGCGCCGTATCTTCTGGGAGTGCGCGCGCGAGAGAGTATCCTCGTGAGAGAAGGGGCGTTGAAAAGGCAGCAAACTAGGTTCCAAGAGAAGCAGAGCCCGGCGCAACGGGGGAGAAGCCTCGAAGGGACGAGGAACGAGATAATGGAGGAAAACGAGTGGGCGAAAGTCCCGGGCAAAGGAGAGCCCCGAAGAACGGAGTAATATGCAAGAAGGGGAAGATCAGGAGGATCCGCCACGGAGTATTAAAGCAGAGACGGCGGATCGAGGGAAAACGGAGACGGAGAACGCAAAGAGAGACGGAGATCGTCCAGGAAGTGGATGAGAAGAGAACCGGGACGGTAGGTGCCGACGAAAGGCTCCGCGCCGGAGAGGGAAGAGAAGAGAAGGACGCAAAGCGGGTCGGAAGAGAGGCGACCGATCAATAGGGGTAGTTTCCAACAGCGCGCATGCCAACCGGTAGACCAATGGTCGCGCGAGGGTAGTTTCGACGGGCACAGAGCCGCCCTCCGAGGCTGAAGGCAAAGACCGACGCGAGAGGGCGGAGGCCGATGAGGGAACGACGCCCAGGGCCGTCGTCGGAGGAATACATCGGCAATGAAAAATCTACGCCGGCAAAGGGGTTAATTTTTCGAGAGTTATCACCGCCGTCGGGAGATTAATTTCGTGAACCCGTTATAACATCTGCAAAGCGGCTCGTCAAGGCTCGCCATAGCTTTGTACCAGAAGCAACGTAATTAAAGAAATTACAGGGCCCTATGAGATGGTCAATTCTCAAAAGTACGGTACAATGATCGGCGGCAGTATGAAACGCGGGATAATGCAATTGTCAACGTGCAAAAGAAAATGTTTACACGGCAAAAATCGGATTTGTACACATCTTTTTCTACCTTTTGGTCTTATTTTACATGTTTTATGAAGTGATGTCCCTGTGGAATAAATGAATCGAACAGTTAGAAAAATTATTCTTATCGTGCCAAGTGATTAACTATCTTGTACTGTTGGTATTTCGCAACTAGCAATTAAACTGATGTAAATAAAAACGAAGCAAACACAGGTCTGACACTGTAATAACCTGTAATAAGCGTTTCGAAGATTTCCTTGCATATGTACCTCGCCGCTGTCAAACATTATAAATTGTCCACGGCAGAAATGAAAGCTTTGTTATACCGCTGTAGCCGGTAGCTGTGGCTGTAATGCTCACTCTACGCTCATACGTTTATATGGGCACAGTATAATATTTACTCGTAGATTACCTGCAATTAACGTGTTATGATCGTGATGTCGCTAGAAAATGATATTTGCAATTTGCACGCCAAATAGAGTGTACACATTCGTGTGTTCGCTGCGGAATGAATGCAATCTTCATAAAACAATGTATTATACATACGTATGTATATCTTACCAACGCAATAAGCGTGATACATTCATTTCCATGCTGTACCACAAATAAAAGGAAAATACCGTCCTGCATTGCGTTAGAAACAGTCATTACGACAAAGCGACATGTTGCGTAATAAAATTGACGATTGTTTAATTATTTTTCCAGGTAAGACAAGGCGATTACCTAGATCTACCCGGATGGCCATCGTGATTGCTCTTTTGTTTCGTTTCACAATTATTTGTAAACAGCCGGTGAGTTAATTCGATCGTAATACGTAATACCTCTGCTAATGAAACGTACAATTGCCGTTCATACAAGCGTCGGACAGTTTTGCGCGGCACCGCAGAGCTTCCCGTTTTTTCTCCCTCCCCTCCCCCTGCGTTTCGCAACGCACGGCATATTTTTTACATTCACTTGGCGTAAACGTCTACATGGCTGTTTATCGGGGGACTTTTTAGCCCGAGCCGGTGCGTGCTTCCCAGTGGCGAGGAAGGACGAAAAACCTTTGGTACGGGCGTCACGTAACCGTGCGGGCCAAGCATATAGAGGCTCGTGCATCCTCGTTGCCGAGTTATTCGCATTCGTGCGCGCACGCTGCACGTCCTGGCATTGCACGTTTTTATACGTGTAAAACTGTCCATGTAGCCCGACACGATCCGCAAATTCCAACGATGGTAATAACGTAGACGGTCCATGAGGGAACCTCACCTCAGATGAAACGTTCCCAATGTCGTGATTTTAAGCGGATGGCTCAAATCTTAGGATCAACGCTTCTTTCACGCGATATTTGTTGATTTATTAAAATTTTCGACGCAGCATTGTCACGGTTGGACAGTGACCTTCTCAGCGCGAATGAAAATTCGTTCGGAAGTAAGACTGAAACTAAACCAAAACTTATCTAAACGCAAGTGTACGTAGATTCGACTAAAACTGGCTCATTGTTAAGTAAATATTAACTGCTAACTTAAGGGTTTCGAATGTCGAGTCCCGAGTGAAAAGTAATGATAATGTAATAATCGTAACAGTAGTTGTAGAGAAACGACGAAAATGCAACCATTGAAATCCGGCACTTGCGCGTCTTTCTCTGCTTTCAGCGGTAATAAAACTACGTCATAGCGCCTACGTTGCGATCGATCGACGCCAAATTTTCCGTCTGCGCCGTTCCGCTGGTTATAATGTTGACATTAAAGTTAACAGCCTGAAAGGGGGGAACAAAGTGCAAATTAATTCCACTGAATATCTTCCTCTCGATTATTCGCCGGTGAATATTTTTGGATGAGTGAACAATATTGACGGAAAAATTCGGCGCAGATAACGGCATCATTCGCAAATCATTATTGTTCTGGAACATTATCAATTATGTGCTAACAATAAGAGTTATTCAAATCCTCTTAAAAGACACTTAACAAATCATACTCATTTGCAAAGAAACGGCAGGAACGGGATTGAGAAAACTATTTAAGTTGTGCAAGTTTCCTTGTTAAGAAGTTCAGATAATCTTTAATTTAATTCAAGATTGCCTAATAACGTTACAAAATATTCATGACGCATATGTCCATGTGGAAATTTGGCAACGTGAAGTTTGCCGAAGCTGTTCGTGCAATCGGCGTTTGTAGTCAAACGCAATTTTGAAATTCATTAACGTCAGAACGGAATGCGGTATGCCCTGCCGCCGTAAGGATAATGAGAATTAAAATAATAGCCGATGCAATAATCTTCATACGAAATTGACAGTTTGATTAATTAATCAGTGATACGCAATATTCCGGCAATTTACCCTAAATCTGTGGTTTCTATTGTAATGTGCCGCTGAGTGCGGTAAGGTATAAACCAGGATTGTTGTACTTTCATTATTGTACAGTGGGAACCTATACGCTTGCAGAGCATTAGAGAGAGAGAGAGAGAGAGAGAGAACATATGTGCACTACGTGTGCCTCTGTGGATATTTAGATGCACAGCGGATTATGGAGTAACACTAATGGGGATTCATTATCGGATAACTCATATCTAACAGATTATTACGAAAATCACATGAATAAATGCTTCGAGCAGAAGTAGAAACTTGTAGGAAGATGCTTTATTATACTAAATTATACTGGCAGTCCCTTCACTTACACACATATGAATTTATATAAACTTTACGTGAAAGTTAATTATGATGTTTGTAGGCTCTGTATCGTAGCAGTTTTTAATAATGTAAAATAAATTTTGGTTTATACAGTTTTAATGTATGGTAGGAAATTACAAGTATCAATTGTTAAATGCGGGCTGTAATAACTGTCGGATGAAATAAAAATTGAGTTATAATTTCCATAAAATCTATATTTAGTTTAATTTAACATTTATTTTTGTACTCTCTGAATATTCCTATATCGCCTCAATCGAATATTATTTCGTTTAATCTATATAATAGTGCAATACGTAAAAAATTAGTGGAATACATTTTATGTTATTTTTTTAACTGTAATACACGACTTATCATAAGAGAACAAACGAACTTGTTTCCCTTATGAATATTTGAAATGTCGTACGATTAATTCAAATATGTACAGTGTGGTATCCGAATATTTTTGCTCGCACGATAAATCCGATGTTCAGCAAAATGATATTGCCAGAAGAGATAACATAACAACCGACGGGACTAACGCCTGTCTCGATTACTGCATCGGCAGAAGATATTTTTCAATGAACGGAGAATGTTCGTTAGGCTATAATCATCGACGGCGGCAAGCAAGCCGTGTAACATGACGTTCTCGTGTCAATAATTGATAATTGTTTCGCTTCGATGTTCGATATCCCATTCCCTCTCTCTCTCTCCCTCTCTCTGTCAGTCATGAAAAGAAGACATAGTTAAACATTACTAACCCGCGAAACGATCGACGATACTCATCAAACACGCGCGTATCGCTTACCGCCATCTCTTAGTCACGAATTAGTCAGCCCGTTAACTGGTAATTACGCGATCGAGTACGACGACATCGTTTCTACATGAGGTGAGGCAGGGTAAGGAGGAGGGGTGTGCAGATAGGTAGGGGGTATTATTGAGCCGTCTGAGCAAATCAAGGATGCAACTGTGGACTGCGAGTAAATGACAATTATTTCAGAGAACTCGAGCTCGCTCAGCGACGATCGACCGATAATTACGGAAATTCGGAAGTTAATCACTCGTAAGTTCATTTAGCGGCCATGTTTTTTATATCTTTACCGAATCTGTGTCATTCGATGTTCTCCCACGTTCTACGACAGATTAATAACGACGGTATCCCCGTCACTTACAGTCAAGTTTTACTAAACAACATTTTAATGACGCAGCAGTTTTTTTTTGTTAAACCGGCACCGGTATAGGCATACGTTTCAAGATAATTTGTCGCATTAATCATTTCTTTATAATCATTGAACTATTGTAACGCCATTCTTCGGCATTAAAGAAAACCAAGAAGTTTCGTTCGCTAATCATTACAATGTACCTTAATTATTGAAAAAAAATCTTTCTGTACTTTTACAAAGAACGACACTGTTGTTCGATATTCTTCACACCTCGGAGTAAGAAGCTTTGTCTGTGGTTCACGGAGCAGAACAATCTTCCCGGCATAGACACGGCGGGGAGAATACGAAAGAAACGTAAGGGTTTGGACGATTTCGTTGTTGGGGCTCTGAGAAAAGTCGGGCGCGGAGGGGAATATGAGATCGATCGATTTATCACAGGTTCGCGCCTGAGTATCGGGCCGAAGGTCAGCGTTGGATGTCCTCTCGAGGTCAACGCGGGTCATGCACCTTCCGATCCTCAACGTCCTCGAGAGTGGCTTTCACGATCTCTCACCGTCCTCGTCAACGCTGATCCTTTCTACGACAACCGAAGAGACTCAATGACCGATTTGTTCTTTCTCGCATAAACGCAATTTTAAAATGCAATTCTAGCTTTTATGTCTTATTTACGAAACGTTCCTCTCTCTTGGCACTTTATACCGTAATAAAATATTGATTACAGAAATAAAGGATTTAAGAGTTGATACACGAAGATGCAAGCCAACCGTAATTTTACGTACCGCAAGGATTTTTCTCTTCTGTCACACGGTAGAAAAAGAAATTGACTCGCGTGAAGGCCTTACAATCGAGTCTGCTCGAGGGGAAGGCGTAGATTGGCGAAGATAAAAAAAACGCAACTTACGGCCATTCAGAAACTGAAAAGCATTGTGTTGCGAAATTGGCAGGGCGCGTTTTCTTGGCTGACATTAAAGTGAACGTACATGTCTCGTTTGATTTGCGCATTATGAAATGCGGTGTGTCGTTGAGCCGAGTGAATAGTTTCTCTATCGTAAAATGCCAATAGTCGTCCGCGTGGACTCTCTTGCGATAGAAGCTTAAACCGATCGAATTTGTCTGGCGTTGTGCAAGTGCGTCTTGTCGTCATCGAGCCCGTCGCTTTTCAAATTAATAACCCGAGGCCGTGCATAAGACGTACGATACGTGTAATCATGATTTCACGGACTTCCCATGCTTATTAAAGGCACTTACCACGCCGCTTATCGTGCGTAATTACTCATATCGACGAGGCTTTAATTGAAAATCTCCTCGTGAAACGTCTGCTCCGGGCGCTCAATTGATCGTCCTCACGACGAAAAGGACCCGTTACACGCTACGTGCTACTTGGGCGCCTTTATTACACGTAATACATCTTAAAATAAATGCAGAAGGAGCGCTGGAAGTACACGAAAGCAGCAACAAGAGGAATCCCCCGTGAATACCTTCATTTAGCGCCGTCAAGAAGGCTCGTAACTTAATTAAAAAAGCAGATGTAAACACATCAAACACCATTGGTCACACAGGGAATAACGCGCTAACTTAAACGTCTACTTGTAACAACTTGTTGAATTTGTCATGAATTCAATTCTTAATTATGAATTCCAAATGTATGTGTGTACATTTATGTCCTGCGAAACGATATATTTAAAGGTGAACATTTGGAAACTCTTTTCGCCTGTATCATTCTTATCACAAACGATTAATATACATACGCGTAGTGCCATTGCGTTAATAAGGCATTGCAAAGGATAAGCATGTATGCCCAGAGGCATCCTTCGAAATATACGGCACGTTAGGTGTTAAAGTAAATACTCCGTAAGAAGGATGTACTTAAACGTTCTGACGTGTGCACATTAGCACGTGAACGTACCAAGGTTGATTGCTCAAACAGAAGACAAAAGACTAGCTATAGGTAGGTAATTAACTAAGAAATCCCGGGATGTACAGTCCTGCTCTCCGTTCGAACGGCCCTGCGGTAATTACCGGAGGATTGCAAAAAAGGGGGGACGATGCAAAAAATGGCGAGAAGAGGGACACGGCTGCGAGACACCTCTCACTCGGTACGCGTAACCGCCTGTCCCGTGCAATTAGCGTCACCTAATCGCCAGTTGCGATGGTAAGACTAATGTCAAAATTTTCATCCGAGCCTCTCCGCGCAAACGCGATCTCCCGGGCTGACATTTAACCGTTGCTAAATCGCCGTCGTTCCATCGGTCAGCGAATGGCCACTCATGGCCAAGAACATCCTCGTAAAAACACGATGGTGCTTTGAACAGAAAGCAACGTGTCGACTTTCCGCGCGAGAAAATACAAGTGTATCCGGGCCTTCTTCCTCTTCGCACACACAATGACATGACGGTCCTTGTGCGGACAGGAAAAAACGCCTTTACACGGGTAACTTGACTCGTACAATTGTAGTTAGACAATAAAATTGATGGCAAGTGTATCCGGGCCTTCTTCCTCTTTACATGGGTAAGTTGTCTCGTACAATTGTATAATAGTTAGAAAATAAAACTGATGACACGGTGTCGTTAATGAGCAACATACTTGTCGCTGCTGTATTACACTTCTAAATAACAAAATCCAAGGCACATATTCTTTACGAAAATCTGTCCTTCCTAAGCCCTTGTTTTCTCGCCGACAGACAATTGCTACGTACACTATTGTGTTCCTCCCGAGGGAGTGCATTACAGCGGTTAAAGTTTCACGCGTAAGAAGTATCGGTTGTCACGTATCCGTGGAGCTTCCGGTCTGACCTCTCCATCCGGTCGGTCGTCGGCGCCATCGGCAGCCTGCGTTTTAGGATGCGCGGGCGCATCAGCGGCTTTGAAATTGGCGGCGAGGGTCGCGACGGACTCCTCGGGGGTCGCGCGTCGCCGTCTCTCCGGGCTTTCGTAGAACGTCCGTCCGTCCGTCCGTTCGTTCGTTGCTTCGTTCGTTCGTTCGTTCGGGTTCGCTCGTGGAAGTCGACGGCGGAAGGTCGCGCTACGTCGTGCACAAGGGAGTGTCGTGTCCTCTGACCCTCCCCCCCCCCTGCCACGTCCCTCCCGCGACGTGCTCGTCCCTCTCGGAGACACCTCGGACTCGCTTGGAGCAAAAGGAAACCCATCACCTGTCGACAGTGCCGCCGGGCCCGTGGGCTCGCCAGAAGCCTCACTCGCCGACAGATATTAACGGCACACAACAAACCCGCAGCAGCATCGATCAACACAGCAACCTGCCCGCCAGGAGTACGTCCTTCTCCTTGACGACAGTGTGTTGTCCGCCGTCAATAGATCGACGGGAACCTGTCACACAGCTTCTCATTTTCCACAAAACGTTGGTTCTTTCGATCATTTGCTTGACAGTAATAGTCGCGGTATGTCGTGGTGGAACTGAACAAATGAACCAACCGAGTATAGCACTTGTATTAGTAAATACGAAGATTGTATTTCAACTTTGACACGTGCTCGGCTGAGGTTACCAATCAACGGTCCTCGTTTGAAAACAAATCAACCACGTGGTCAATGATCGAACATCCAAGTAAGAGCCGGTTAACGCGGATGTCTAAGGTCGCACGTTTCTAATTATCATCGAGAAAAGAAACACGTGTATTTGGTAAAGCCATTTTACGTCGCTGAAATCCATTAAAGGAGATAATAAAAGTGCGGGTTTCAAGGTAAAGTGAATTGCCGAGTGTCCAGAGGATGTTTTGGGAAATATTGCAAAGAAACTGCGAATGAAAAATTTCCTTGACGAGTGATTCAAACCTGATTCAAAGTCAACGGAGATAAGATTTGACGGTCAAAGTCAAGGATCGGCTGTTGAGTAGGTCGGAACCCGTAGAAACAGTTTTACGAAGGGAAGGACACGACGGGAGAGGGGTTTTCACGGAAAAGATGTCTCGACGTACGAGGGAAGGGTAATCAACGATCGACAGGGATGTCACCGTGATATGTTACCGCGTGACCTTGGCTGGCTCGACTGCAACGTCCTCCGCGGAGAGGACAGACTCCTAGTGCAAGATACACGTACGAATAACGACAGGTCGTTGTCCTTCCGGCCACGTGGACTGGAATACCGGCTCCTGCCGGCAGTGCAGGTGAAACTCGGACTTGTCATTCCGTATGTCCTCTGCTGGAAACTGCCTGACTCGTTTCATACCGTTCATCTGCATTCATCACCCTTCCTCCGATACCAACAACAACAACAACATCGCCAAACTCAGCGCCACTATCACCATCAACGTTTTCACCATCACCGGCATTCACCTCGCAGCTTTCACGACAACAGCAGTCTACGACAACCTGCGTTGCATCACGTACTACCTGACTGTCGGCCTGCACTTGTGGACGACCAGCTAAGGCCCAACCCGCACAACGGTCTTGGCATGTTCGCAAGGTGAGTGCCATGAGGAAATTATTCAGAAGGAATCCAAGCTGGTCGATCTTCCGAAAACCGCAAGTTTTGTTTAATCGCGGTGGTACTGTGTTAAGCAGAAGAAATAATTAGTGTGTATAAAGAGTTTTTTAAGGATCTTCTAATTGATCCTTGAACCACAATATTGTACAGATAGGTAATGTGTATACACATGCCTTACTAGGGCTACTGCTTAGGACTACTTAATGTGTTCAGTAACAAGAATTTAAATTTCAAAGAAATTTAACAGACAGAAGAAAGAATGAGTGTACATAAAAAATGGTTAAAGTGTGTAGTAATTAATCCTTCAGTCATTAAAATTATGGTTAAAATAGTCTTTAAGTAATACATACACAAATATCATAGTAATTAGTATACTTGCTTAGAATTTGCTTCAGCGTGCAAAAGCAATAATCTCAATTTTAAAGAAACTTAACTTCACAACCACATCTCTAGAAGTTTACCAACTATGTCATATCTTTAATCTTTGCAACGAATAGTAAAGCGAAACTTTACGTGAATAAACTTGCAAGAAAATAGACTGTATAAAAAAAAATAAAAATGGAAAACATCACTAAAAAGTATCCAATAACAAAATCGACATAAAAAACGTACGCGTGGAATTGCGAAAGGACGACGTCGATGTTTCTCAAAGGTTTTTGACAGGGCGCAGAAACCACTTTCCTTCGGGTGAAAAATCTTAGCCGCAGTGACGTGTGACCGGTTCCAGCGGGATGACGTCCTTGATTCGCAGGGGCCGAACTTTCAATGGTTTTTGTCGATACATCCTCGTCGTCGGCGATCGAATGATCGATCGCGATAATTGCCCTTCCCCGCGGCTCGATCCCCGCACGTCGGCGTTGCAGTTCTTCGTCGACTGCTTTGGTCTTTCGAAAGATCGATACCCGTGTACCCGTTGGAGAGGAGTCGAACGGCGAAGGTCGTTTCTGATTGGCTAGGCAGCTGGGTGAAGGCGAGATGCAGTTCCGCCGACGTTGCTCCTTCCTTTCCGTCCGTCGGACTTCATTCTCCCCTTGTCATTAACCGCCGTTCGTCTGTTGAAATCATCGCGCTCGTGTCCCCAGTTGGCTCCGACCACTCCCGTCACTCTCGCCTGAAATAACACTGACAATGAGCCGCATTAGCGCTATAAATCGACGGAGCTTCGATGTCAGGTGCCTGTCAATCTCGCCGCAACTTCCTTCGCGGCAAGCACAAAGAGATAGCTCTTAAAAAAAAAGACTAACCCGTGAAATGAACACTTAACAGTAAGCTTCAGTGGATTTAATTGACACAACAACTGATACAGTACTAAAGTCACAGGGGATAATAAGAAAACGGTTTTGAGAAATGTGAAATTAAAAGCCATCTTAGCATTCTGTGAAAATGGTTGATTAAACTAAATTTTGTTTCCTTCCCGTTTTGTCAACTGAGATTTACTCCAATGACAATTGCGGTAACAGGAAAATTGATAACACTGTATATGCAATTATTTTACTTTTAACTTTTAACATTCTCAGTATTCAATTTAAATCAAAATTTTACCTACAAAAGTAGCAGTCTTTTTCCCTTTTTTCTTCACGTATTAGCGAGAAATAAATATTGGAAATGAGGATTTCTGACCCTGTTAAAATGTGTGTATTATTATTCTTCATTGATTAGTTAATTAACTCACAGAATGGCTTGGTATTAAAACAAATGCGATTTTCGCACCTACGCCACTTGTTCGTCTGCGTAGTCAATTTCTGGACGCACCTTTGTCGATTATCGACAGCATGATACAATCGTTTCGTCAACACTTCGATGACATAGGAAATTTGATACTTGACAGGTGTCCATACAATAGCTAGATGAAATTGTCACTTCGTACGTCACATTCTCCGTCCACCTACTAATCTAGACAGTTCTATACCTGGTTTAGTTACTAACATAAGTGACGTGGCACGTGAAAATGATCCAACACAACTTAAAATTAATAACACATATCATGTTTGTAATATTGAAACGATAAGCTAAGTCTTACTCGTGTTTATGAAATTTGTGAAAGTGTCAGTGCGTTGTTTGGATTAGAAATGTTTAATATAAATTCCCCATTTCTATATAGTTTATTAAATTCTGCAAATAATCCATAGAAATTGAATCTTTTCTCCTTTGTACAATGGGTGTAGACGACTATTTTTTTTTAAATCACTTTCGAAATATTTTTAGTGATATTTGCTAATACACTCTGAACTATTTTTAGTTCAAAGGAGTTGCAGTAAATATAGAACCATTTTAAAATCCATGAAGAGATTAAACGAATTCTTGACTTGTATTATTTTTTTCTGTAAGTATAAATGTTTATACTCAAGATTGACTTGCTCGTTAGACGAATGATATCTGTACGTCACAGTGGTCGACTGTTCCTACCGCAGAATTACGTCTCGTTGAATCCCAAAACCATCAAGAACTCGTCGATTCCTCTTTTTTTATGGCGACTGAAATAAAAAGCCGATCAGTCGTAAAAATGGACCCTGCGAGGAGAAAAAGCAAAAAGGGTCAGCCGAAGGCGTTGCGCGGCGCGGTGAGGGGAAGGGAAGGGGAAAAACGAAAATTAAGGGGCGGAGGGGAGGAAAAGGTGGGCAAATACGGAGAAAAACGGGATTGAGAAAACGGCGAGGCAAAACCCCGAGGATGGAAGAAGGAGAGAGACAGTGGCTGACCGTTCACGGCAAACCATTTCCGGCAGCTGAGCTGGCAACTGCCCATCGCTTAAAAGCTTCGTAAAGCTCGAATATACAGACGATGCTTTTTACATCGGTCCTCGTAAAAGCTCCGAACGTAGGTGACTCAGTTGTGTGCGTCCACGATGGAAGCCGAAACCCGCCTGATCGTCGGCTATTGCCGATATTCGGCAGGGAAAGCATCGATTTCGTAACTTATATGTCCGAAGAATACGCGGATATCTTCAATCCGCGGTTTACGGTATACGGTAAAAATGACGAAGACTTAAAAATGAATGGTTCATAATCTTGACGAAAGATAAAATCCAATGGTAGATGGTGTAAGCTGTAGGAACAATTACGAGAAAACTGCTTTTTCTAATCTGTCCTGGGACTAACAACAAAGTGCGTTGGTTTGCCGGCAACGGTAATAAGTAAATGGAAAAATGTGGGAGATACATGCCTCTGATAATGCATTTAAAAGCATGAAAGCTAGGTTAGAGAAAGATAGGCTGGGCCACGGGAGGGAATACCTGAGTTCAAATTTCTACTTAAAGTTGGTGTAAATCTTCAGGGCAGAGGTTCCAAAAGATTCAGAATTTTCAAAGCGGCAGTTAAATAGACATAAAATTTTGAAGACTAAACCAACGAGGGTACCTATAACGGATTGTACAGTGCTAGCAAAAAAAATGGGAAGAGGGAGAGAAAAATAATCCTTTTTAATTACAAACATCCGCGACGTCTCTAGGCAGACAAAGGGACTGAAACAATTCTAATTACTAGGTAACATCGTTACAAAATTAATTAAAATAAAAGAAAATATACAACATAGAAGGGCTCTAACGATGTCAGTTGGAGTTTTACCTAACCCTAGGGTCAAAACAAAAATATAAATGTTGGATTTTACCACGACTATCGGCAAATGACGAAAGTACAACATTTTCAAAGAATTATCTTTTAAGTAACAATTACTGCGACGTATAGAGCAGTGTTGAAAATGCCAGCTAAAAGTTTCCAGACTTTTAAGCATGTTACAATGATATTACAGTAAAATTGCACACGTCGAGATAATTTTCATAATTAAGCTAATAGCTTTCATAATTAAGCTTATCTGCGATTGATTTATAAACATACCGAAGCAGTACTGTGAAATATAAACGCTTAAAAGTGCAAATGAATCCCGGCATCAGGTAACAATTGTACACACACCGATGTATCCTTTCTTAGTGGAGAATCGCGTGCAGGTGTTCCTCGTATCAATTGTCTATGTCTGCTCTTTAAAATATTGATCTTAGAGAAGACTGTCAACGGCAAAGTGACTCGGTCATGCGGTCATTTAAAATTGACACATTGTAGCGTCACGTAGGAAGTAGGAGGCGGGTACATTGATCTTGCCTATAGTTTCGTTTGTCTGTGCCTTTCCTAAGCTCTTTCCGCCTCGAATGTTCACCTCGCGTGCGCATTCGATGGAATCAGATTGCCACGGAAAAACGAATATAATTTACCGTAATTTAAGTTCTCTCGCGTGTGTAACTGAAAAATGTGATAATGATTTTGCCACAAAAACGAATGAGTTTCCTTGAAACGACCAATGATAGCATCGGTATAACAATCTGAAATAGACGACAAAGGGTCAGGTTGTCACGGGGCTTATAGGGTTGATCATAAATGGTACTCAAAGTAACTTACCCTATCGTGCGGGTCTGTCAACGTAAATAACCTGCCGTAATACCTAAACCGCATCATTTGCAAAAGATGTCAGAAGATTTCGTGATATACTTGCCGAAGGGCATGCTTCTCAAAGCCAATTTAATCTTTTAGTGTTGTTAGGCAGAATACCGTGTGTTTCCGATTTAGTAAGTACACGCTGTGATTAGTCAGTGAAATACATTTCTAGAAAATCTAAATATAAAATTAGCTATTTAAGATATTTAATCTATTTAAGAAAGGTTCACAACAATTCAAACACCCATTAATAATGGAAATTTATCTTTTTATTATTGATACAGTGCCTTTCATTAATCGTACTCTGTATTGTTGTTTAAATTTATTCATTTGACTCCTTTAGAGTTTTATATAGTAAATTTTTTCATCGCTTTCGTTTGTATCACATATGTATGCACTGTAGATTTTCGAACAAGGGATTACAGACGTTTCGGAAACCTTGAAGTTAATTTCGACATATTACAGAATTCTTTGATTTTCAAGGAGTATACGGATTTAAAGTGCATTTAATTACAATTATATTATGTAGTCCCAACAACGCTTCGTTACTTGATTTTGCCGCTAGTCGTATAAAATGATTACAGGGCTTGACGCGGTAAGAAGCCATTCAGTTCTAATTAGAATTATCTTTACGAGTTTCTTGGTAAAGCCAAGAAGGTTACACCGTAATACAAAGAAAAAGGATATTTTCCGGGGATTATGGCGGGATTTATCGTTCGTTTATAGTTGACATTAGCGGAGTAAGAAGAAACCCACGAGGAACGAAGACAACCGAATATGAAATCTTCTTTAAAACGTACAGATCTAAACGCTAACGATCATGATTGGCTAATTCGATCGACTACGGCAAATCCGATTAACGTTCACGTTCTAACAAGGGAAGCAGTCGTTGACTTTAAGAGCTTCGTGTTCTATTTTGTTGAACATTCTCGATGTAATCGTTAGATGCAGAGCCCGAAAGTAGGCACGCAAAGTCTTTTAGGGATATTGCAGGTGGGACGCAAAAAGGGGGAATGGAAAATCCGTAGTACCGTCTAATTTTTCAGGGACGCGTTTCGTGTCGCTGTTGAAATTGCAACGTTCACGAAAGCTAGTGGGCGTTATCGATCCTCGACGTACCACGTTACGCACGCGAGCCCCGCTTTTACACGCGTATGTAGTCGTTATCGTGCTTTTAAAGCAAACCCTACCTTATCTAGATATGGAAGGAAAACGGAAGGATAAAGTAGAACGCCTCGAAGAAACATCAGAAAAGCAGGGGAAATAATACGTCCTAAGAAAGAACAACGACGACGTTTAATGTTCTTCCTTGTAAACGTTACGCCATTGAGATATAGGTAAACGACTTACGAGAAATCGTCCCGTCTTTTTACCGTCTACCAACGTTGTATGGATACTTGGGGATATTGTTGCAAATGTATGGACTATTCAAATGCTTTAAACCATGGCTCGATCGTCGTCTTAATTAAAACGTACAATTGCGCGTCCAGATTTGCCAGACTTATTCAACGATGACTATTGTATTACTATGACACAAATGAAACTTTCTTTATCACACGTATCGTGCGAATTATGATCAAATACAATATTATGGAGATTTCCACTTGCTTCGTTGACCATCGGCTATCAAAGATTTTGGTCAAACACCAAACGAAAAATATAAAATGTTCTATACCTTACGTGTACACGTATGTTATCTCTTTTTAAGTAAACATAAACATGTTTCTCTTGAGGGAAAAAATGTGACATACGTTCCAATTTATACAGGAGATTGTATGACATATGATACGATCTTACGTTTTACGCGTGAACCTGTGCGTGTGCAAAAATATATGTAAAATATTAACATTCTTCAGGTATTATAGCGCATATTTTTCTGAGTAGGGTGAGAAATGATCGTAAGAGATACGGACTAGCCCAGTTAAGTCATAACGGGTATAATCTATAATAAGAGATCATAAATTATGCAAGACGTGACAGTACTTTACGTTTGTTCGACGTGCATGAAATCTGATCCACACATGTGATCGTTAATCGACTCGAGATTGTGGGTTAATTTTATATAATAATAAGTTAAGCAATAAGCGATTGTGCAGATATTCTCATTACTCCTAGGCATAGAGTATCAATAAACGTGCAAAATAAGATTAAGACGTCCTCATTATTTTCCATTTTATCGGTATATTTTATCATATTCTTGACCAACTTTATTTTCAATTACGCCGAAGTTTTCATCACGAACTTAAATGCCGATCCTAAATGTAGATACGATGAATTTTATTAAACACTTACTGGGAACTTTTTCACTTTTACTTGACATAATTTTATGCGCAACGGCATATCTATTTTTATTAATCACGTTATTTCCGTTACAAACAATACCACAGACGAGATATAGGATAGACCTAACATTATACGGGGTTTCGTGGCCACAAAACTGAATTATCGATGCATTCAAAATTATAGTTTATAGTAATATAATTATAATTATAGTAATATATAATCATAGTAATTATAGTTAAGTATAGTAATATATAATTATACAAAAATTATAATTATAGCGTTGCTATACATTTTCAAGCTGTATTGGTAACATAAAGCGTGACACTAAAACAAAAATGTGACCGAAAAATTACATTGGATGTTAGGTCTATTCTATACCTCGTCGGTGACAATACTTACCCCTTCACACATAGGTACATGGACACCTCTAATCTTTAATAAATGCTTACGAGCTATACTGGATGATATTTGTTTTATTATCAAATTACAAGAGTGGTTATTCTGTGAAAAGCAGAGTCGACAGGACATAAACGTAGGAACTCATTACACCGCAGATTTATAATCTGTCGGCAATATTTTCGGACGATTCCAGAGGGCCCGGGGAGGGGGGGCTAGGTGGATATATAGGCATCAGTCATACGTTATGAATTTTAAAAATTACCGGAGTTCGTGAGTTTTCGCCGAACGAGGGGATTCCTTCCAGGCAGGAGAAAATCCTGACGAACGAGCAGGGAAATAGAACGGGAGAGAAAACCTGTCAGTAGAATAAGAAGGGGCGAAAGGGGTGGCGGAGAGGGGAGCAGACGGAGGGGCGGGAGACGGTAGTTTGGAGAGAACGGGCGGCGTTCTCGAAAAGCAAAAAGATGGCGCTGCCTTATATACCCCGGTATCTCTAGCGTTGCTCGTCTCGACGAGGCCGACGATAAAAACCCCCTCGGATCTTACGGACTTGCCAGGGTTCCCAGCCACCAGAAGCTTTCACGGGCCGGGGGAAAAGAACGGTTAGGAAAAACGAAGACGGCGGAACTTGGGCGGCGGCACGATTATACCGACCAGCTAGTAGATTTCATTCCGAATGGTATCACCCCCTCCCCAACTTCTCCTAACGATTCGTTAATATAACTGTGATCCTGACATTTGCCAGTTTCCTATCAATATTTTGACGACTGGTCTTCGGGTAATATAATATATCGTCCGAGTTAAGTGCTTCGACGTTCTCCAATTCTTTATTTCAAAGAGAACTTTTTTAATCAAAGTTTTCCAATAAATACACAATGGCTTATATTCACATAACATTAAATGTGTTATCTAACGTTCATGACGTTATCTAACATTTTTTAAAAATCTGACGTCATTCAGATACAGTGCATGTTATTTTTCTTGACAGCACTTTTTTCCAATTTCTCAAATGTCATGCAGAGAAATGTCCTGACAAAATTCGGCTTCATCATTTTCTTCCTGTTGTCTCAGTAGGGTAGAACATGAATTTGATTTTATCAGCCGATTTCACGTCCACCCATAAGCTAATTTACATGTTTGATCGTAAAATTTTTATTACCAAGGAATCTCAGAAAAGGGTCAATCAATGACGACAAATTCTCTGTCACGGACGATTTCGTATGTTTCATTCACTAATGGAGTATTACAGCTTTGGAAAAAAAGTTTTGTTATATCAGCGGCTGATCCAAGTTTATGGATTATGCAAGTTTTATCATAAGCACAAAACTTTTATTGGTTCGACCGGTTATTTTCTTTTATCCATAGATCTCAAGAAAGTACATCAATTTGAATATGCCAAAGAAAATGTACAACACTTTCATTACTTTCTTTACTTTGTGTACACTTTAATAGATCGATACAAACAGTCTGTATATTTTATCATTTTACATATGTACGGTGATATATTTTTACAACCCTAGGTATACTTATTGCTTGAAAACATTAGAAGAGTTATATCTATCTTATCGCATTTTTCTTCTTTCTTTCCAAAAAGAAGGGATATCTCAATTTGTATACCTGCATCTGTATATGACAATGTGAAATATGATTCGCTCTTTTTCCCCATTAGAAAATATGTCAAATATAACCGATTTGACTCCGTCAGATAAAAAAGTCATAAGATAAAAAGCGTAATGTCTCCAAATTTTTTGTCATTGACAGATGTATGACTGTTGGCAAATAATATTTCGTATGGAAAACTGTATAACCTTAGCGAGGACAATTCCATCTGCGTTGTAACAACTTCGCAATAGACTGCTATCTCTCATTTGTTTAACACCTGTTCGTTGGCAATAATGACGTTCGACGAGTAACAATATGTTTACACGAAATACTTCCAACGCACTTTCCTGCGGTGTTTCAAAACGTTTTACCGTTTTAACACTGTTGACAGAGAAATGTCCACATACGAAAGCATTTGAAAGGTAGTAGTTCCAAAATGGAATGGTATTTCTCATTTGCTTGCGCTAGTTTCCGGTTCAGTTTACTTACCTCTGCGTAGGATCATAAATTTTGTAATTATATGTGTAACCATAAATACAAAGTTAAAGCAGTTAGAAACAGTGAATATGCTTTCTAGGTTCGAAATATTCTGGGCAGACGTAATAAAAATCGTATTGTTTAAAATTGCGACACATCGTACAGATTGATAATAAGATTCTGAATATTTTAAGAAATGTTTTAACTGCAAAATGTAACTTTTATGAGATTATACAAATTCAGAAGATCGTGTACTCACTGTTTTGATTCAGTACCTTGTTTTGTCGTTGTGACATAATAATTTGGAAATGAAACACTGCAGGAAAGCCACAAATACATTCACTGTACACATGTTTCACAATATTACAAATATAACAATGAGCTGAGCATACTGAGACAAAATTATTTGCGGTGAATTACATATTAAGCAAACGTCCGGGTACGTATTATTATTCCATCGGCATTTAGAATGTGACGGTGCAGCGAGTAGAGTTCCTGCGCGCGACCTTCGTTCGCAGAAATAGAATTTCGACGATTTCGAGTAGCCGCTTAAAAGAAAACTAAACGAGCTGGATAAAGACAAGCGGAAGATGAGCTTTCGCCGCTTTTTCTCGGCAAGGGGAGTGGGAAGGCGGCAATTTCGCAATTTCGAACACGTGTATCGGAAGAGACAAAAATTCATCCCTCTCCATTACCCCCGAAAAACGAGAGCAGCAACTAGAACGACGCGCAACCTGCACGCGGATCTCTGTGTCCCAAAGTAAAATCCCGAAAATAGCAATTTCCAAGCTTCGCGGCGAGATGTTCCGTTGAATCGACCGTGGCCAAGCTGAGGAAAGTTAAGGGAAACCAGATGAAGGCTCGGTCTAGATTTCCATGCTGATTTCGGGGAAAGGAGTAAAAGTAAAACACCTGATTGAGAACCACTGTATTAAAGCAGACGCCTCGCGACGTTGCCGTGCTTGGCAGGTCCCACTCTTCTATCGACCGAGCAACGTTGCCAGCTCCTTTTCCATGCCTTTATCGCCCCCTTTCAATGCAGCACTCGGCACTTCTCCGATCTTTCCTTTCCTCCGCATTTTTTTCTCCCTTTCTCCAAGCCCCTCCCTCTCACGGCGGTCCTCTTTTTCCTTCCCTCATTCCGTTACAGATACTGACGCCTCCCCCTCACCCACCCACCTCCCCTCTGCAATTTCTCTCTTTATTCAGGCTTTAAGTTCCCCGAGTCTCACCGCAAAGTCTTCTCTCCTTCCCTCTCCGAAGTTTCTCCCTCTTTTTGCAATCTTGCTTTCTCCTGCACTTACTCATATTGCACCCTTCTCTTTCCTCGTGATCTTTCTTCCTTCCTTCTTTCCTTCATCCCTCCTCGCAATGTCCTTCGACATTTCATCCTGTTTTACATCCCCCCTTGTGTCCCGATTTATCCGTTTCCTACCCCCCCATTTGATATTCTGCTTTTCCCATTTTGATTCGCTTTTATTCCCCCCTCGCCCGGGCTCAGCCGCTGTAGGACAAACACTAATACCAGCAGGAACTGGATTATCTCGGCCGATCCTTTTCTTCTCCTGCACGGCCCTTCATTCGGCTACTTCTCGTCCTCCTTTTTCTCCTCTACGTAATTGCCCAATAAAAGTCGTCGGACCGTCGAGGATCTCGACGATGACGTGGCCGACCTGCAGATTCTTCCTTTAATTCTTCGTGCCGCTGTCTAAAACGAGGGGGTTGAGTACGTAGACGCCTAGGATTTACTTTCTTTACGGCTCGTCCGGGCTTAGGTGCCTTCAGCAATGCGTAAGGTTTCTCTTTACGTCCGCTGCTACATAAGGTTCCCAGTTTATTGCCAATTTTAACCGAGGAACGAGTGCTATTGGCTACCGCCTATCTGTGATTACGTATGTTCTTTCTCGTAAGTGCAGGTCATTCTTCCAATGTTCCCAAAACGAAGAATCCGCAAACGAAATTTACATAATACCAGCACAAATGCAAATTTAGAAAAAATGTTGTCCCCCCATTAATACATTATGATGAACAATACGTGTTATTTAAGGGTAGCAGATTTCAAATCGATACCTTCATTTATACATGTAGCAAAACGTTTGCGCCACTTGCATAGTATGTTGTACGATGAACGTAAAGTATACTTCACCCCGCACTATTTACTTTCGAATTGCAACGTCGGAAAACATGGTCGGTAAACATGCTTTTTGAAAACGGGTGAAAATTGTATGCAACGGGTTTTTCAGTTATTTCGCGTCGTCAAAAATGCGGTAAACACGGTAATAAAATAAGCATCGATATTGATTTTGGCAATTGCCAGCCTTGAAGGTTTTGCGTTTTTCGTTTCATTCCCCTGGACGAATGACGTTGGCAATTTTTATTGCACTTGAAACGTACTTTCTCCAGCTACAACTTTGGGCAGACAGTTTTGGATACACTTTATTGGTTATTTCATGGGTACTCGAGCTGATTAGTTGTTCCTCGAGTACTGGAGGGTCCTCTCGGCAGACGGTCGATAGATTTTGGCTCCCCGAGAGTCCTCAAAGTGACTTTCAGGGACGTTAAACCGTAGAGTCTCAAATAATGCGGAAAAACGAGCGGAACTTCACTATCTCCGACATATCCCCTCGCAGTTTCGGTACGTGTCGGTTGTAACAGTTGCCCCGACACATTGTCAGTTTTATCGGATATTTCGAACGTCAACGAAGTTAGTGGCGGTATTACACAAAAGCGAAGTTACGCCTGCGACGACCCGAAAATGTCAGGGTAATTCTGCGTGCTGACGAAATGTCGATTGGACCGAAAAATGGCCGACGAAGAAAAGCTCGTACGATATTCTTCCTTGATACCTTTCCACGAGCGAACATTCTTGTTCGGCCGTTCTTCGTGAACGATGAGGAACGATTTAAAGGAACCTCGTGACTGGCGCATCGAATACATCGCAATTGAAGGCTGCGTGGGTCGAAGGGCAAGTCGGATCTGGGTCGATTTCCGCACGGAGCGCGAAAGGAGACAAGAGAAATCAGCGATACGCGGTTTTATCTCATCGAAGTAACACGAGAAGAAAATCCTCGGTCGTTCGGCCGACTTTCTAAAGAATGTACCCGCGATAACTCATGTCGCGAAATTTTTACCTAACCACCCGTCAACGTGTGTCATGTCAAAAACTTTGGCATTGATTCACGCGGTTCGTCTCGGTAGAACCAAAATCAAGGTGCAGGATTTTGCTTTACCCGTCCGCTCGGCTGGTCTGATCAAAAGTGCAACTGCAATGGCGCTACAGTGCAAGGCGAATTTTAATATTAAGCGAGTTTACCTTAGCCTGTTCCCCTAGCAGGGTTATTATGACGCTCACCGGGATAAAAATCCCCGAGCGCTCAGCAACTTGCCCCGTAAAAGGGAGAACGTCGCGGTGCTTTAAAATTTAAATCCCCCTTCGGTCGCCCCTCCCATTCGCGCGAATCGAGTTAGCCCGACGTGGAACGACAAATGGAAAGGACGAAAGCCGAGGCAGGACGAAGAGAGAGAAAGATAGAGAGAGAGAGAGAGAGAGAGAGAGAGAGAGAGAGAAATAAAACGAGGCCGAGGAGACCGAGCGGCGGAAGAAGGAAAGTAAAGAACGGTAATGGAGTAACTCGAAGGAAATGGACTGACATGAGTACATATCTATAAAAAATGTGTTAACAGGAAATAAAAATAATAAATAGACCGACACTACGAACGGATAGAGATTTCGAGTAAAATTAGCCGAGTGCTAAAGGCCGAAGATTGCACATATTTCACAGTATCTACGGAATCAATAGGATGGTAAAACAATTTTTTTACTCGATTTTCTGACCTGTTCCATCGGCAACTTTAATACGTCTTCTTTCGCCTGTTTGATGAAAATGATAATAAGAAACAGGAGACAGTGTCACGTAAGTCGGGTCGATAGAGAAAAAGTGAGTGGATTCCAAATAAACTAAAGAAGAGAATGGAATGACGCAGATATAAGTGTGAAAGAGAGACGGAGACGAGTGTATGATATTGATTTCTATTCACTAAACATATCCCCGCGCGAGAATTCTCCCCGGAGTTGTTTCCGGGAATTCAAGGAGTTCCAAAGAATTTCCACGAGACGTTGGCGGTCCAGTTCGCAAGATGACAAAAGCTTCCTACCAACTGAATGTGACGTCCCGCCAGAACTTGTCGCACAGAAAACACGGGACTCCGGTGAATTGGCACTCGCGAGCACTTGCCACGTCGAACTTATTGAACTTCTGTCTGACAACTCGCCGGTCTCGGAAATGCGGTAATTTAACGAAGTTACCTATTCGCGATACGTCTTTTATCCACCAGTGTTGGACTTTCAACGCACCGGGAAATCACGTATGTATGTACACCGCGAAGAAATGATTATTTCAGGCTAGTCGTGTTCAGTAGATAGAATTCAGTCAGATAACATTTACCCAGGCAATTATAAAAGGTGTCATGTATGAGTGTTCGCAAAATTATTATAAACTTCATGGCGTAAAAAATGAAACGATGAAAGTTTTACATCTACGTTGCGTCCGTTAAGAAATATTTAACATTAATAATATTGACAATATTTGATATGAATATCAGGAAATATTTTAGTGAAATGTAAATTCATTAATTGCTGTTTATCGAATTTATAAAACACAACAGTTGTAACTTGTTTAACAACATCAAATTAATGCACCTTCGATCGTTAGATTGAATTTTTGGTAAGCGCAAAGCGATATTTTTATCTCGATTGATATTATTCGATGGAAGAGCAGAGAAGACAAGCAAATCAGACCGTTTCACCTTCCGCGCGGCGAGTTTGAACCCTCTTTGCCCCCGCCCAGCCATACGGGATAATGTCATGTAATGAAGATTAATTTCGCTCAGTAAGCTTCGGTCGACCTGCATTCATAAATCAATCACATCCGTCCGATTATCATTCAAATCGGCTCGATCCACTCCAAAGCAGGAATTATCGCGTGCGTGTACACAGAATCTACAAATCGGCCATAATCGGACAGACGCAACGGTCCAACGATCCCGATGGATGCGATTCCGAACCGAGCGGCTCGTAATGCCCAAATGTCCATTATTACGCATTATCCGCTACATTGAACATATTTAGGCTGAAATCACGGGAAATGCGAAGGCTCTTAAAGAAAATTACACGCTGTTAAAGAGACTGGAAAATTTGATTAACGTCAACAATATCCGAGACCTGTTAACCGTAGTCATGCTTAGAGACTGAAAGTTCAACTACGTTAAAGAAAACGTAATTTAAATTGTACAACATCGATCAGTGTTAGAACTTCACGATGGATGTAAAATGATATAGTTGTGTTTTAATTTGTATTGACCATGAGATTTTTCACTTATGTATGTATCTTAAGAATAGTCGAAAGACTGTTGAGACTTCGGATGATTTCTTTATCTGTAGCAACCCTTATTCATTACTACTCAGCTTATGATAATGGAGCGGATGGAAATTTCCGCAAATACCTTTGTGAATAGAAGAGCTTAACGCTTTTACAAAGCGCGTTTGTAATCTTCGGCATAACTCAAGCCCCCTTTATGCAGTAAATTCCGAAATGAAACTTCCTGAATTAATGCAAATATAAATGAACAACGCCTTGCCGCCGCCTTTCTTCCGCCATTATTATGCTAATTACTCACATAGGGATTATTAAGTACTGTTCCTACGTGCGAGCAAGGAACATTACACAACTCACGTTCACGTGTAAATAACAAACAACGCAATGAACGAATCTCCACGGAATTTCCATCGGTCCTATTTTCCCGTGTAAAAAGAATTGGTCGGAAGCCATGGATTTTCGCTTACGAGAAGGTTCAATTAAGCTGGGTAAACATTTTTCCAGGCCAATATTATTGTACGTCCGACTGATTGAGAGAAGGCCTCGGCCGATCTCCGAAAATCCACATAGGCCGCGACCTCTTTTCATTCGTCCTTTCTCTCTCTCTCTCATACACACACACACACACACACACACACACACGTACCGTACGATATAATAATAACAATCGATCGTTTGACATAATGTGAACCCGGGGGCACACCCCGTGTATTTTTCACGAAGCTGCAGGAGATATGCGTTTAACGACAGCTCGGTAAACCTCGCTGTATTATCATCGAGGCTGCCTGCTATCGATCGTTTCGTTCATCCCCACGAATCCCCCTTAATTTCGCCTACCTCCCCTGGCCTCCCCTCGCCGTTATCCACCCACCTTAATTTGCCTTTTCAAATTCGACCGTTCCGCGCCAGACAGGAAGGGAAAGAGGCGCGAGACGAGAATAAAAGTGGAAGAATTGGAGCAATCGGAGGAACAACAGAAAATAGCAACGATAAATGGAAGATCGCTGAAAAGGAGAGAGACATGCAAAAGAATTGAATATAAATGGAAAAGCGTAAAAAAAGGAAGCAAAACCGCCAAAGGATTGAAAAAGAAATGAAAAGGTAGTCGTTAATATGTAAAAAGAAATAAGTGTGCCGAAAGTTCGTTTATACCATTCGTAATTCCTGGCCACCTTTCGGAAAATCGATATGGGTTTACTAGCACATTTAATCGTTCTGCCCCGTCTTTCGCGCAATATTATGTTTGAACGAATCGCAATTTACAGGCGTATTCTGCTCAATCTGTCATAATATTTCAAAGGGAAAAAGGCGAAGCGCAAAAGACACAAAGGACTCGGCAAGAAAAGTGGAAATGGCAAATAATGGCCGACCTGCCTGGATTCCACGAGTTTCTTTCCAACGGAATCAGCGCGAGCATAGCGGCCCATTTAATATGATAATTGCTGCACGGTTCGCGATTTTCCCTATCTATTTCCCCCCTCCTCTTCTACCCTTTCCTCTTACTTCCCATTGTCTCGTTCTATCCCCGTCCGTTTTCTTCCCCTTTCTCTCGGTCTGGTATTTCCCACTGGCCTGGACTTCCCTTCGGCACCGACAGATCCTTCCAAAGAACCTGAAGACCGGTTCTCGTGGTTTTGCCGCGTCCTGTCAGGCAGGTCCTTACGTCCCGCCGGCCGGGAGGGAGAGGAGAAGGGGTGAGATTTGTTGGCGGAAAATTACCGGGTGCGGGTGTGCCGGGCTTGCACCTATTGCCCTCGTAAATTTCCTTTCCAGACGATTGGTCTATTCGCGGTATAACGTCGAGCGTTATGACCGCGCCACCGCGACGTTTGTCACGAATTACGGGGAGAAATGTCTCCCTTATGATCCGTTAACTGCTGTACATGAAATATTTTTGGCGCCAAGGCAAGCATTGGGCTGAATAAGATACTCTTCTGACGTCTACGATCCTGATCGTGTGTTAAACTGTTTTAATACTGGTCGCGGATACTTATGAAAATATTCAGTAACGCAGAGTAACGTGTAAACATTGGCATCGGATGCACATATGGGTTTACAGTTTCGCCCGGACACGTACCATATGGGTTCTTGACTGGACTCTACAGTCCACAGCGAACGTTTCGACAGAATCCATATATGGGTTCATGGTCGTGAAACAAGACGACCCCTTCACACACCGGGACAAAGAAAAATGATATATTTCTTTTTTTTTTTTAATATATTTATCACTCATAATTTTACTTCGTTCTGTAACGTGTCTGTACACTTACAACTTCAGATTTTAAGAAGCTTTTGTAGTGATAAAAACAAAAATACGGAAAGGACAAATAGATCGGTTAATGAAGATACATTTAATTGTTCAATTTATCGCGTAATCATTGCAATATATCTAATGGAGTGTTTCGCTTAATATGCAATTTGTTGTTTTCATGAGGTAATTAAATAGATTATTTATCGGAGGATCGTCAGTTTATTTCAAAAGCGGAGTGTCTCGCATGATTACGTTGCATATGCAAATTTTTGACATGGTTTATTTCGATGACCCAGTGATTGTGTTTTGTTGCTTTGACACGACTGATTATTTGTCATTTCGAAACGCGCTAGCAAGAATATCTCCGGTCTTTAATTTGAGTTAAAACCCGTCGGTACTTTATTCTGCTAACACAGAAATTCCATGGCGTACATAGCATGTCGGAGGTTGGTAAATTACGTCATTTAGCTTCCGTTTTGCCAACACTAGAACAGTAGTGTAGACTTTACGAGTCGTGTATACCCACCGCCATTACCCGATCGTTAATTAGAAAGTTAATTATCGCCAGTGACATTAACCTGAGCTGGCTCCGGTGACATATACGCAGGTTGTAGCTTAGATTCGCATATTAATTATCGTCGAGCAACAATCGTACCTCTAATCCGTGCAAAGTCGCCTTGACATTTATCTCGAAATGGATACACTTGTCGAACAATAGCGAACGTTAATGAGTCACAAGCTAATAAGTACCGACTTACAAATAACTGCCACAGTATCATTCGTACTTTTACTTAGCAGAAAAACATTTTTAAGCCGCGTGTGTACATTTTTTCATTGCGTTTAGTAAAAAGTCCGAGAAATCAGAATGCATGGAAGTTAAATGTTTGTTCGTGTCGATGGACTTAATTGGATGAGCAAAATCATTCACTATACCTTATGAATCCTACGATCACCGTAAGACAGGCGAGATTTATTGCCGTCATTTGTACTGTACTTTTATGTTACGAAATAGCGGACACGTGAGGACGAAATTTCCGTCTTCTTCTGCATCAGCAGCGACGCAAAACCGCCTTAACATAATTTATTTCGCACGTGGAATGTACGTGCGGCCGGGTTTATGCGAGCGTTGCGAAACAAGACGGGACAGAAAGAAAAATCGAGTAAAGAAGTATTCATCCGCGAAGAAACGCGATCATTGTGTCGCCGGACAATAGTTCGTTAGAAGTTACAATAAAAAAAGAAGAGCGTGAAAACTGCAGCTGAGGATAAAAGCCGAAGGGTTCGTTTTCTTTTTATATTTCCATAGAATAGCGTGGATGTTACGCCGGCAAACGCGCCGGTTTAACTGCGGAACTTTTTATCATCTGGAAATGTCAAATGTCGCAGACAGGATGACACACTTGAAACAGGTTCAATTAAACACATCTCTGTCGTCTGTCAATATGGAATATCGTCTGCTACTCTGCAAATGCTATCTCATAAATTGTCATTGTGATTTGCGCTATACCGTGCTAACTGAAACTGTGAAAATTCGCTAACACAGGATGCGTTAGAACAGGGGAAAAACGATAAAAAAGGTGTTTTATGAAAATTTGGTAGCTTTTTATTTTAAACAGAAATTCTGAACATAATGCGACGATTTTCTGGGGTCGAAAAAATGCAATGGAAAAAGTATTGATATTTTATAATCACCTTGAATTATACCGAATATTATTTATACTAATACAATAGGAACGCAGAAGTAACCCGAATAACTGAAATAAAAATTTAAAGCTTTATTCTAAAATATCGTGGAATAGTAACGAACTATACAATAGTTCGTGGCGATCATTATACAAAGAAAATGTATACAAGCCTTTTGCAGAAACTTTGCATATCTACCATCTAATTCTCCCTTCGACGAAAAATCCAGCATGCACGCATGTAGAAACAGACACATATGTTACGCGATAATTATGTACAACACATGTTGTTAAGGGAAGAAGTCACCGAGTGGAAATAATGATATTCCATGTGTCGACTGCTCTGAAGGACTTGAAACGTTCGTTCATATTCAGTTGTCGACATGACAACAGAACGCACATGTACACATAAAAGTCATATGAATTTTACAATAATTCACATTTTCGAGCAGTCAGCGAACGTATTACATGTCGTTTCGTTCAATTAATTCCTCTGAATTTGTCGTTTCAGGTAAGAACATTCGAAATCTACTTGTGTCGGTAATGCGTGAACAATGTACTTGTGGCGTCTTTACGTAAGTATGCTTCTTATTGATTACGAACAAACGTACAAATGTTTGACAATTGAAGTTTCCGTAAGCGCGTGGATGTTTTTTAAACCGGCAAAAGCGGTACATTTGATTGATTTCGTTTCAAAACTCGCCGGCGATGCGAACTCACATTTTTCACGAGCGAATGACAGGAAACTGTCAGTTTAAATTTGCGCGTTTCTACCGCGTCACTTTTGGCGCGACCTTTCGTTTTGCCGATAAAAAAGATAACCGCCCGGGGGCAGAGAATTTCTCGATGGCACTACAAAAGCGTCTAACGAGTTCGGAGAACGCACCAAAAAAAAAAACGAGCGAATTCCCTAGCCATATAATCCTAAGGAGGGACGGTGTAGTTTCTTTTGAGGCTGTCTCTTTTATTTTTGCCAACATCCTGCCGAAGGATGTCATTTGCCGAAGGCGCCGTTAAAGACAGGTCCCATTAGGGTGTAACATCGCTGCCGAGAGGTCGATTTACAAAAATACTCTGCATATCGCGGGAAAAAAAGTACAAAAGGTAGGCTATCTGCGAAACCCGATAGATAACCTATGTGCACGCGTGAGCGGATGTGTTCCGTTCATCGGCCATACAAAAATACGATACCAGTGAGAATCAACTGCTTTCCGAGCTGTATTTATCTGCCCTCCCCCCCCCCCTCCCCACCACCCTTTTTTCAACGGCGAGCCGGGGTTTGTCTCGTTTTCTATAGTGAAATAACGAAAAACCCCTTTGGGAATCGATGTGTTACAGGCTACTCTATCAGCGGAGATGCGTCAACCCTGCGCGATAGCCGCTCGCCGTTGATGGGCCTTTATCCCGCTAGAGGGAAAAGCCTAATCGCGAGCGATCTCTGCAGCTAACACAACTTCTGTTGTCGGTCGTGTCATATCGTTCGGGGTTTGCGTTACGTCAAACGTATGAGCAAGATTCCGCGCCAGTGTATTGGTGCACGTGCCGACAGCTGTTTACGACATCTGTACGCACCTATGCACGAAATTATGCGAGAATTGTTTTGTGCAACTACGCGCGGCTATCCTCGTGAAAACAATGAAAACACAAAGTAATGCACGGGTTGTCTAATGAATAAAGATGCATGACATTACCCGCAGTGTGAATTTCAAATACGTCGTTGTTGTATGATTTTAAAATGGATACGCAGGTATATATAGGATAAAATATTCGTAAGGAGACAGTTTTTATTAAGGTCGCAAAAACGTAGGCGTTTCTCCAGGGTATTCAGTTAAATTTCGTTTCGTTTAATTTAACAAATGCAGCAGTACAAAATTATATATTTATTGAGTTTCACAAACGTTTACACATTTTATGACTCTAATGTGTTCGACGGTTATACGATATAAACTGCAGGCAGAAGTACGTATTGCCCGAATGTTATTTGATTTTTAATTAAATTTATCATTATCGAAATACAAAGCTTTTGAAAAATATATTCCATGTAAAATTCAATATGCGCACTGTAATATGGATTTCTGTTAGCAAGTATACCCATAGTGACCATCGTTTTTTCCCTTGGAAATGCGTCGAACTTTAGATGAATATTCCGTTTCAATTATTCCACATGACTATCCAAACTACTGTCGTAAAAGCGAAACTCGTGACGAAGTTTCGCGAATAGGGGCCTGTTTCTCCTGCTTTTATTTTCAACTATTTAACTCCGTCCAATTTACGAAGTACTGCCTCGACGTATTCAGGGTATCAAGTTCGTCGTCATTATTTGCCATCCGCTTCTGTCCTATCATTTTTCTCCTTACCTGCCCTTCGTCTCTTCTTGTTGCATCATCCTGTTAGACTTTCTTAGTCTCTTGCCAGTTTTGCCTAGCCTTTTTATTTTATGCGCGGCAGTAATGCCACGCACTGTGCAATTTAAATTATATTACTCTGCAACGTTTATCATCATCTTTCTCGTTATCTTTATTCCACTTCTTACTGTTACGTCATACTAAAAGTTGTTTTCTTCCTTCCTACTTCGTCCATCTTTCTTTATTCTACAGGTGATAATAGCGCGATGCTCTTTGCAATTTAAATGACATAATTTTCACGGTATTTCCGGGCCCTTGAACACGCGAATGAAAATATTATTCTCGTAAATAAAGTTTCGCGTACACTTGCGCACTGCTTTCCCTTACTGATTACTTTTCTTTGTTTTTATTCACTTCTTTACGGCGCTCCTTCCTATTCGTTAACGAAGTTTTTCAACTTTCCATGCTCGCTAGGCCCAATGGTAGAAAAAGTCGAAGAGGGTGTGCATTTATCATCCCGCCGTATGAATAGTAACGGCGTAAGTTCCGCAAGTGCTCACGGGAATACGTCCGAGCGTCTAGGAACCTACGACATTCGCCGTATTTCCTTAGGGAAGATCGTCGCGTGCAATTTATCGCGGCAAAGACCTGCCGTTAGTTCTTTAATATTCCATTCATCGTCTACGTACCAATTGTTTTGGATTATGAATTATTACGGTACAGGGATTATAATGGGGTAGTCCAAATGGTTGGTCCTTTGTATCGACATTTTTTACAAAGACAATACTGTGCACGTAATCATCCGTTTCTTAACACATCGAGGAACATTGATTATAAGGAAATCGTGTTAAAGCTTCTGACATAATGTACTAAATATCCTGTATTTCTCTACGAATTCTATACTTACATTTCGTTTTGAGAATATCAGTGGAATTTAAATTTTTTCAAAGTACATCGTTCTCGAGGTTTAACCATTCAAGGTCTATTTGTTTAATTTCCGTGCCTTTATTATCGATGTACTTTCGAAGATCGTAGGATTTTAATACTCTTCATACTTGAGCGGCGCGTGAGAGTCTTCCTTAGGACTGACTGACGTTGAAATTGGATGTTCGCCCAAAGGCGCACGTGGAACAAATTCTCTCTTGCTGCGGACGACGGGTTTAGGCTTAAGCTCGATTTTCTGCTTCGTTTAGCGGCATTCGAAGCAGTTTGACTTCGTTAAACACAGAACAGCAAGCACTGGCCGGAGGGTGCATCGACTCTCGGCTAAATGCGCAAACCCACGCGCACCTACACGTCCGAGCTAAGTTTTATGCGTGTTATTCTTTCCAATGGAAATGTAACAGTTCCCTCGTAAAACTTGGAAAAAGTAATCGCATCACCAATTAGGTTTCTTATGTCACGAAATATATCTTGATCTGCAGTATACGATTTGGCAGTGATTCACTGTACACATGTAAATAATACAAGTAAATATCATCGGGAAACCAATAACGGCATTCCCTCAGTTCAAAATTGAATCGGATTTATTCTTTCGCAACGAATATTACACTTATATTAAAAAAACGAAAGAAAAAGTAATCAGAGTCCATCCGAAGGACCCAGGGTCCTATTACATCTCCACGCGGACTACTTTTTCTTGTCCTCCGTCTAACCGCTCCATAATCAAGCATCCATTTATAGGATTTATGTTTATGCCGTTGGAGCAAGAACGTCTTATGTTAGATACGCCGTACACATATATAGCGTGTACGGTGCGTCCGTGTGAGTTTAATGTCCCTATCGTCCGAAATCGCACAGCGCCGTGCGTATGGGACGTAAAACGGAGATACACACACGTGGGTAGAAGAGGGGCTGCTCCCGTTCGGCGGGGATCTAGGCAGACGATGACGACAAGCACAACGACGCTGAGGACCACGGAGACGGCCATGACTGCCGGCGTTAGAGCTTACAGGGTGTTTTGTTGGCGCTGCCATTCCGTGATATTGTCCCAGAATAGATAAAGCTTCGCCGGCTTTACTGTCAGCGTTTCCCATTGGACCCTACTGTGTTATGTGACCGTCTCCCCTACCCCCCTGTCTTCCTTTCTCTCTTTGGCTCGTTCCTTGCCCTCTCTGTCGGCCCTCCGTCTCTCCCCAGTACCCAATACGCTAGAATATTGCTCCATCTCTATACGACCGTCCCGACCGCTCTGGGATATTTAATCCCGAAGATGGAATATTTATATACCCGTCTACTTAGGATACTTGCGGCCGTATACTTGCCCACGCAAGAAAACAGCCAGAAGAGTAGAAGTTTCTCGTTATTTTTCTATAGAGGTTCGACAGTTTGCGCTGAACAGCATCGGTTCGTGGCGATGTCCTGTGAAAGTTTTTGTATTCATATTTTGAATTAGCAGTGAAATGTCTTTGGGTAGGATTAGAAAAGGGTAAGCTTGTACTCTATTTTTCGCCAACGGAATTAGTTTTGTTCAATTTGTACTAAGAAATTACTACTAAATTACTGTAGTATTTGATAGTAAAAGAAGTGTTCGTACCCTTTCTAAATAAATGAATATATTTCTAACCAAATTCAATTCCTGTTATAACCATTTGTGATTTATTTGAATTTTACTTAAATATTACAAAAAAGATTCCACGATGTCACATTCCAATCATATAATTCAACTTGTCTATGAGTTACAATTCGAGTGGGATACCATTTTAATTATTACTGTATTTCACCGATATTATCTGACTATTGGATTATTTTATCTCTCAAAAACTGCTGCATCATATGAAATGCAGGAAAATACAATTCCTCCAATTCTGAAATATCTTACGTTCTAAAATAAAGGATACTCGTACTGTAGGCAGAGAACAATTTATTAATTACCACTATTGCAATAGAATGTCTTTCGTCATCAACTCGTGCGATATACTTTGTCAATGAGAAAATTCTATTTTTACCTCACCTTGCACGCAAGCGAACGTATACGAAGAAATGTAAATTATCATGAAAAAAGGAGAAGGTAAACATGATTATCATTTCTTCATAGTACCGTACCACACCCTTCTTGCCGGATTAACATTTTAATGTGCGGTATTCTATTATTGATTCTTCACAATCGTACAAAGTACTATTGTGCCTTTTTGTCGTAACATTAATCGCAAACACTTTTTACGACACGTTCCTTTCAGGAGATTTCCTTAGATTTACGCGAAAAGTTTGAAAGATTTCGAATGAATTTACGCGGCCGATAATGGGGGGGGGGGGCGAGTACTCCTTGTGTTTTGTTGTGGCAAGTGGTAAGCAAGTCGAAAGGATTTAAGCTTTTCCCCGAGTGGTAGGGGTTCCGCGAGTAATCTGAGATTAAAAGCGGAAGGGCGGCGCACCTCTTCCGTCAATCGGCATAATTAATCGGCGACTCGAGTGGAATCGCTAATTAATTCGAGCTTCGGATGCTTCGACGCTGAACGAGGCGGCTGAAAAATTTAGCGGTGCCTTATTGGGTATTCCAGATGGGTTAGGCGATGCGGCAGGGTCCCATTGCGCCATGCTATTGGCTCGTTAAAATTTAAAAGCCCGTCAGGAAAAGTCGGCTGGCTTTCCGCGAAAGCCATGGGAACCCGTAAGCAAATAGCACCTCGTTAGCCAATCCCATTGCAGACTGCACTATCGATCGTCCTCGACGGATTCGTCGCGCATCGGTATACCCATTGCCAGCTTGTTCTGGTCAGACCTGCGGGGAACATGTACCATACAGAATGCTGGTTATAAATATTAACGCTCACCACTCTTACATCGCAGTATGCCGATCAATTCGCTCCTGGTTCAACCGAAGTTTCGTAAAGTTCACAAAATAGTTCCTTACGATTTGCTGTTAAAAAAGAGGGTGAACGTTCAACGACCTTAGCTACTAAGGATTTAACAATTCCTCCGTTTATTCGAAATGCCTTATGACGAGACTTATGGCAAATAAGTATAATTTACCAGCCACTTATCTATTTTTTTCTTTCAGACCTACCCTGAAATTGAAAATGATATTCAAACGTATTTAGATAGTCTCTTCTGTTTTACTTTTAGAAATTTTATAAAGACTCCTTATTAGCTTAGCTGTTATTTAATTTAAGATTGTTAATTTGTCCATAAAACACTATTTCGAAACCTATTTCGATCTACAGTAATTATCCTGTGACAGGACAGGTACACGACGCTACATAGTACACAATGTGTAGACAAATGTCAGGAATACAACTTCGGTTTATAAATAACCGAGACGATAGTCGGGACGTTGTGAACTCGCGCGTTGTATAGTAGCGGGAAAGTTATAATCTTCTACGAAGTTTGTAAATTACCGTTCAGACGGTGTGTCATATACAGGCGATGATCTCTCGTCTCCAAAACAATTACTCTTTACTCACTAACATTTATTTTTCGATAAGATCGTCATTCATGATTTTCTCCGTGAGATTGTAAAATTTTCTTTCCGAATGTACAGATAAAATCGGCGAATAAAAGTACGTCTCTTCTGTGAAGTATAATTTTCTATTGAGTTACTTTATTATAATATTCAACGTCGTTCAAAATATGTCTGATGCGGAGGGTCTTTGCAAAATTACGTCCATTATCTCACCGCCGAGACTAAGCCGCATTTGGAGTAGCACGAGGAGCGAAAGTATTGATATAAACGCAAGTTGCTACGAAACTTGCTTGTTACAAAGTAAAGACGGAACAAACATTACGGTGGAGAGTGGCAATAAGAGAAGCTCGGTTTAACTTTCAATTGAAAAGTCCTTAATGCTTCCAGGACTTAGCGTAGGGTCTGAGGAACAATTACTTCCTACCGTAAACACTTTCGCATAATTCATCCTTCGAATGAACGTGAAGTTTTCGACGTGATAAATGTGTGAATGAAGATTTGAACTGAAAATGATCACGGGTTTTAAGTAGATTTTTCGAAAACGTGCAAAATCATGACGTGTTGTAAACAGACGAAGAAATATTATTTTCCCACTAATTGTGCAATTTTGTCATTAAAACTGTTTGTTTAAACGTAACAAAATTTTTGATAATTACAATAAGAGTTTTTTTTGCAATTCCTCTTGCGAAATAATTATTTGTAACTCGAAGAATAAGTACCTGTTTGCACTTTCTAAGATTATTGAAAACCTGTGACCTGATATTCGAAGTTAAAGATACATTCCTAATTACGTTTAGAAGATTGAATTAGTGCGTTCGAAAATTGTCCTAAATTATCTATGGTGAAAGATATCTTTCGCAGTAATAGCTAAACAATATGCTCTTACAACGCTGACCGGATTTAACTAAATTCTGCTCGTGTCCGAAATTTCGTTTCTCTTGAATACTGATGTAAATTGTTGTGAGAACATGTAACAGGTGCTTTTGAAGTACTTCTCGGAAGTACACCATGTTGCTGATAAGTGCGCGATCTTCACCGTGGCCCATGAACGAAAAGAATATGGAAATTCCTGCTGAGTTCACGAAAGAACTTTCGATGATTTGCAAGTCGTATCGTAGACGGATCGACTGACGTCTTACAACTGGGCGTCACCAAAATAACCTTTCACACAGATGGACGACACGTGTTTCTGATTTAATAGGGATTTCGAAGTTCTGGACACTGACGAGACGTTGAAGAACATGTCACCGCAGAAGTTTCGAATGTCCGACATCGTAACAGTTACACTTATAGTCGGCAAACTTGGAATACCGCTTCTCTAGCGTAGGTATGCTATTACGGCAAAATACGTACTGTCTGAGAACCTTAAACACCGTATGCATTGTCCTTCCCAAAAGACTTTTCAAAGAAGACACCAATGTTTTCAAGATATCACCATGAAAACATTCAGAGTCTTCTGTGACACATGTACCAAGAAGCACTACTACGCCCAGAAAGTTTGAGCTGAAATTTTAAATGTTACGAAGAGATAAGAAATTTAATTCCACAGAAAAAGAACTCAGCGTTCTGCCAGAAATATGTCCGAGGAAATGTTCTTATCGTGCTTTCACTTTTCCTGAGGATATTCCGCATAATTCCGACGTTCCAGCGTAAACATTTACACGGCTCGCCGTTAGGATCGATCGATGCGAATACAACTGTCTTTTTTTTTTGCTACAAACCCACTTTGCGAAGGGCATGGTCCCTTCGGCGGAAGGGCCGTTGCTCCCCCTGTCCCTGGGTATCCAGTCGTCATCCTAATTGCTCGGCGGAATACTTTCCCGTGGCACATTCGTTATCCATGCAGGACCGTGTCGAGCGCGACGGTATTATCGGCGTTGCGTTACTCGATCGGCGTAACCCTCGTGCGCTTTCAGGAAGCTCCGGGGATGCTCGACGAGCACGGAGTATCGGCACGATAACTACTGGTTAGTATTGATCCTCGTGGGGGTGTGCAGCGGTTCAAACAGCCGGGAGAGAGAAAAAGAGGAGGTGGTGGAAAGCGAGGAGAACCGCTGAGGCTAGAAAGAGACGCAACGAGAGACGGCCAGAGGGTGGAAATGGGACAACCTTGTAATACAGCCACGGCCGTGGGGAAGGGGGCGATGGAGAGAAAGCAAAACGGCAAGACCGATGGAGTGCAGCAGACAACGACGGATAACGAAACACCGGCAGTAAGAGAGAGATAACGGCTAGTCAAAGAGCGCCCCGGGACACAGAGAGAAAGGGAGAATTTGGTTGTAGAACAACCCCCGGTGACTGACACACACACCCCGAAACCGAAGCACTCCGATCCACCCTAACCTAACCTTCGTTCCATTGAACGAACCCGAATATCCGTACACCACTACTCGCGTAAGAAGTTAACTTGCCAGTTTACAGTTCAGGGACGGGGCTCCGTCAGGGTATACTATTTACGGTCTTCCGACACATTGTTACGTAAAAATGTCGAAGCATTTCAACGCGTTTCATACTCTTAATTATGATGCAGAAATCGGCATTGTATAAACAATTACAAAGACTTATAAGATTTATATCTTGTTACTCTTTCCCTGTACTAAAGATCGTTCGTAGGAATTTATAACTTTAATGTAGGTCTTTAATTCATTTCTCCATGCTTTACAACCGAAGGTGCAATACCTACTTCTCCTTCATTTATTAATCGTCTTAATTTGTCACTACTGTGTTATTTATTATTTATGAAATTACTTTATAAGGTGAAGGAACCTTACTTGCACAGTTAACTGATTTCCTTTTTCTCGTAAGTCATTGTACCAAACTACTGAGCATCAGTTTGTAAATTCTTCACTGTTAGAATATGTTCTAATTATGTCCGTAGACCATGTGTACTCCCATATGGAAGTACGGGGATTTTACTGAACGCTGAGCCGTGGGCTGCTGCCATATGTCACATGAAGGTGTCGTCCTACGGTGTCCGGTGATTTTTTTTGTTATCATAACTATGCAAACGAGAGGGCAGAGTGCATTTCGAGGTGGAGGTATATAGCCGATCCTGACGAGCCGACCCTCGGTAACGAACGGTAGACTGGGTCGAGGGGAATCTGCAGAAAGTGAAGCATGGAAAATACACCTTCCCCTCTCCTCTACCTTTATCATTCTCACCCCTCCGGTACGTTCCCTCCCCCTCTTTGGCCGGTGTCAACGAACTTTCTCTCCGTCGCCTACACGCCACGGCACCCCATGATAATCCGCCATTGATTTCACGGGGCCTGATTCCCAACCCTCCGTGCAGCTCTCGGCCCAAATGGTCGGATCGAATGCACGCACGCCGGACCGGCGATTTCCCTTTCATGGCGCTAATTGATCCTATTTCAAGAACTCATATGGCTCGCTATAACTTCGTTGCCAGCCATCGGCAGATTCCCAACGAATCTGCCGAACCTCTGGCGCGAATTACAATAATCGTGACAGTCCTCATGCCTCTGTCGAACAATGGAATTTCTACGGTCTGTCGGTCAGAATATGAAATACACGAAGGTCAGTAACCTTCCTTCAGACCATTTGGTAAATTAAGAACGACAGCAAACTTATTTTCGGAATAATAATAATAATTCGAATATCGCGATAATAATTAGAATATCGCGAGTTAAAGGTTATCCTTCACTGCCATCCGAACACGTGTAAAAACATTTCCTCTGGATTAAACGGAAAATTGGCTTTTGTCGGTGGGCAGAGCCTCGCGGGAACCTACAGCGAACATATTGCCGCTGGTTTTCGGCGGAGCCAGTGAAAATGAAGGAACCTAGAATGGTAAAAGCAGCCGCCAGCTGAAAACTAATCTCGGATGCTACCGTTCGTAAGGAGAACAGCATTGTGCCTATTCGAAAGCAGCCTGTGTATTGAGGCTCGTGCTCGTCGGCAGGTACTTCCGCACTTGGAGTTGTTAGGCCGAGCTTCTGTGCGTACTTTAGCCACGCCGAGGTGGCGCAGAACTATTTGTATACAGGCAGGCAAGCGTACGGCCAGGCACAGAGCCTAGCTGGCTGAGGACTACTTTCAGCGTTGGTCCTCTTTCTTCTTCCTTCTTCCTTCCTCTCCTTGGCTGTCTCCCTCGTTCCATTTACCCGTTCACGTTTCCTTTCTTACGTTTATCTGGCTCCCTCAGCGGCCGGCGGTTCGTTGCTTTTCCTTTCTCCGCTGTTCATCGCAGACCCCGTCAAGGGGTTCTGCTCTCGTGCGTTAGTTACAGGTTTTTAAAGCTCGTTTAACTGAAACGCTCGTATCGTCCGCTCTTGCTGGCATGCATGGTGCTCATTCAATGCAACCCATGCTGCTTGCTGCTGCTCAAATGTGCGTCGACGTTGCAAAATGAGTACGTGCTTGCTTTCGCCTGGACGTTGCTCCGATGCATACCCGAATCACCACCTTGCTTACAAAGAGCACAGGTTCTCTCGGTTTTGTAGAGTTGAGGATCTTTTCAACCGTTTATAACGTCAACATTTCCTTCTTCCTTTTTCAAGCGTCACTTAATAAAGCACTGTCGTGTTGTTGTTGCACGTGGAATTGTTGTGAAAGATTAACAACATATGTATATCACCTCAAGACTGGTATGATAATTCTTTAAAACTGCAGTACTTTTAAATAAATAAAATTTACGCAAAGAAACATCCCCAACCATGCAGTGACGGTAAATTCGTAGTTTTCAAAGTCATAGTGAAAAGAAACGATATTTATTCTAACCCATGAAATATATTTTAACTTATTTTCTTGCCACAACCCCCTTGCAATTTCTGCACGGCGCACTTCTTATCTCCTAGAAGTGATTCTCGCGGTAATCACAAAAAGGGAACGTGCTTTGTTTTCATATTTACGAGCAGATAAGGTACACCAAGGCGACCGTCAGTTCTTCACTCCTTATCGAGTGGCTCATTAAGTCACTGTAATTAGTCGTGTCGTTTGTGTACTCACTCAGCCGCTATCGCAGACCTGATTCGCCTTTCTTCACAGTCGGTGGATCATTGTCGCGCGCGAACTGATTACCGCCACGAATTAACGATTGTCGTTAATTAAATGTGCTAATTGCTATATGTATAACTCGATGGGTAATCGATTTACTCGTCGTCACCCAATTAAATTCTGTGAGCATCAAGGAAAACACTACTCCGTTAAAACAAACAATGTTGCGTTAACAAAATTTAAAAACCCAGAAAGTCTTATGTTCTCTAATGTGTGATTATAATTCGATTTTCCTTTAATACAAAGTAAGAATTTAATATCGAAAAACTTTTAACGACTAATAAACATATAGAATTAGTTTATTCAGTTTGTTATACCATTATTACAATGCTGAATTAAAAAGGGTAGGTTGTTAAATTTTCCACGTATTTCAGTTTCAAACGGCACATACAGAAAAATGATATTTCGCCTGATTTTCTCAGACTACACAGGCGAACAATCACGTACGTACAATTTGTCTGATGACAGGATATTGTTCTCTGTGCTATCCCTTCCATTACCGAACCCTAACGGAACACGCTCCTGGCGGACTCTCTTTCTCGTTTTTTTTTCTACGCATTTTGTGCAGAAAGAGAGAACCCTCCGTACCGAAAATAGCGCGTCACCACTTCGAAGGTACTGGCTATAGAGAGACGACCATGGGGACCGTAACTTACGACTACACGGATATATATTCACATATATATGACTTTGATAAATACACATAATACTAGTTGCCGTTATGTTCGCATTTTGACCACAAAAATTGAGGTTTTACCGCAATTAAATTGACTAAACAATTCCAACAAATTATATCGATAACTTGGGCATTAAAAACCATTGCAAAAGCTTTGCATGAGGATTACGTGTCTATTCTATAAAATAGAATATACTCGGGTTAACATGAAAAAAGTAGTTTGTTAAGCCTTTAAATGCTATCGACTTGATTAGCGTAACTATAGTATTAATTCTCTAGTGTAGTGTTACTCATCAGCTGATCAGCACATGATGATCATTTTGATAGAGATAAGCGTATTTGGCACGATTGTAACCGCGATTGTTGATAGCCGAATAGTTGGTAAATATCTTTGCCGTGATAAATTTCTACTGAGAATAGCAAATGACGCGCGATGTCTTAATTGACCTTATTATTCGTTGAACAATGAACTAATTGCGTATAAGAGTAGAAATTACTCGTTCCAGGATCGATAAAATTCCGACATCCGAGGACAGGTCGTGCGGTTTCTTTTCCATTCGCGTTTAACCTCTCACCATCGTGAAATAAATTGACGGAAAAAGAGTTCTAGACAATGGTCGTTTCACCTTCGTGAGAATAGGAATAATGAAATGTGAATATTGCTGAATATGTTTTAGTTAACTATATCTTTCGAGATATGTAATTAACTTATCGTTAACTGCGGTAACAAACTGTCTCGTGTTTCTTATACCTGTGTGCGCGCAACAAAATAAAGTTTACCACAAAATTTTATATCATTAAAATAAACTAATAAATGTAAGAATTCTGATGAGTAGCTTTTATGAAAATAGCTTTTATGCTTTTATCATAAGCTTTTATGAAAAGGAGCCATTTGGAACGTTTCGAATTGGTATGGAAAATGTGATTAACATGAGCAATGAAAATAAAGCGTCAAATGTGACGTAATTGCAAGTTGCGTGATTCAATAGTTATGAATAACCTTGTCAGGAAGATATCAGGATTAGGATAAGTAAGTACATATGACTAATGCCTTGGATGACTTTCACATGGTAAAACCGTGGTGAAGTATGAGTAATTCGTCATAGCGTGTCATAACCGAGACCCGTCTAATCCGTGTTCCTCTGTAGTTAACGCAAAACAGGGGCTTATAAGACGCGAAGTCAGCATCGGATGAAGTCCATTTCCGCGAAAACGAAAGAGAAAGTACAGGGCCGAGGATGGGCGGGAAATGAGCGGGAAAAGTGGTGGAAGCCATTCCTCCGTCGGCTCTCGCCACCGTACAAAAGTCCCATGAATAAGAGACCGAACATTTTCCTAACCCGCTCACTGGGTATCGCAGCGAACGAGGTATTCAAATATTTAAACACAAAAATATACGTGGAAGGCAGCCGCATGAATTATGCATACGACGTTACCACCACCCCACCCCCTCCCCCGCCAACCCCACTCTTTCTCTCTCTCCTTGCTGAGGTGTACCATCTATCGGCGTATATTGCTGTTATCTCCGTCCTTCTCTTCCCGGCGACGATGCGGCTCACTCCCCGAGGAAGTCCCTCCTGTCACTCGCTTCGTTGTTTCCAACGGTCCGCTGTGTAGTTAGGACAAACATCGGCGTTGCATTTGACGGGCTGCAGCAGCCTTTCCAGGAACCGCAGATATCTCCGAACTCGGAGCGTTCTCTACTGCCGAGATTCTCCAAACACCTTCTAATTGACCCAACCCGTTCACGACGAAACCGTCGATGCTTAACCCGTCCCGCGAATGCCGTCACAAGCACCGACCAACTTTCCACTCGATCAGCACGGCGGGTAATTCATTTTCGGCCCCATGCAAAAGTTCGCTGGGAAATTTAGTGAATTTTATACGTTACAAAAAATGTTTCCCTCTCGACGATGTTAAACAATCTTGCTGACCGAACGTTCTCCTTTTGCAGAAATTAGGATTCAGATTTAGGAAAGTATTAAATGTTCGAAATCGAGATTAAATGTTCGAATTATTTAAGTACTCGTACTGATTTAAAAAAAAACGGAAATAGCAGTGATGTTGGCATAAGTACTTCTTAAAAAAATAAGCCAAATAGGTACAGTTGTTTACCGAAAGATTATGGCATTTCTGAAAATTTCTGCTAGACACGATCGCGACAGAGAAAGACGTCAAGCACCAGGAAGTTGTCTACATCGAAGTTTATGTTAAATCTGTCTCTTAGGATCAGCATCCTAGTCCCCCGGAATAATGAAAGTTTCATATTGCATTATAAATGATAGCAAGATATCCGTGAAACACCTGGTATTCTTTGCCACTGTGTCTTATAACGATAGTGTTAGCTTTCACGTATTATTGTACACTTCTCTGATGGCATAAAAACAGTTACAAAAATCGTAGAAAACTTGTTTGTACTCGTCAGTTGTTCCTGTCATGAATATCAATACTAGCGCGGGTGAAATGCACACTCTACTTTCGGAGGAAAAAGCTTCACGATACGGTACGTGCTATATCATCGATGCTGCCTTTGCCACTTTCATGATTCACTGGTGTAGGTTTATATGCACGTTGCAGGCGCATGCACTCCTACGACTCGGTAAATGCATCATGCGCGAAGCATAATGCACCGAGCACAGTTCTTAGGAGCATTGCCGACGAGGGCTGTCTTTAATGCGTGTAATGCTCGGCCAAGCATAGCCTTGCTGACGTAACCTTCACAAGGTTCCACCAGAGGATTATACAAGTATCAAGCTCGTCGATGCACCACGATTGCAGATCCCGACGAGTTTCTGACCGGTCGCCCGCCGTTTAAGAAACTCGCGTCGCTTTATGCCGATCGATTAAAAGCACCGCATCAAGACCCTCATTAATCCGACTAGAAGTCATAATTTATCAATGGCTGCTGAGAATGAGTAGAAAGATGTAGAAGTACATTTATCACGTATACACGTAGTAGCCGCAAATAAGGAAATCATATTTAGATACTTGTGTTTAGAATTTTTACCATTGCAATTCTTTTAGATAAGATGTTTATTTATATACGATAGAGTGGGTTGTAGATCATACACGTGCTAGGTATTTCGAAAATTATGAATGGTACAAATTTTCAAGCGATAAGGTATTAAAAGATGCCTTAATATTTCTTGCATTCGGTTTGCCAAAAATTCGTCAATTAACGGGAAGGGACAGACATTATTTGGAATATCGATAAAACCGTTTCTCAGCTGTTTTCTGCATAATTTTTGCCAAGACACGAAATTTTTGGTTCACTAGAAATTTCACCCACCGGGCCGATATCTTTCGTAATTTTCGGCATTCCTGTAAGTCGGAATTTTTTGACGAAACCGTATTTAAAAAGTAAATGTGTGGACGACGACTTTACATTGTCGACCGAAGGCCACAGTCTCGCCGTGAAATTCTTTAACGGTCTTCACGAAATCCAGTATTGTGTGTGGGAACGACCCCGTACCGGCCGAACTGTTAAAAACTCGTTAATCGCACGGAGGTGCCGTAATTTTGTATTTGCACGAGAGAAAGTCCGGCCTGTTCGTTTCCTAACGTTTCCGTTGGCCGTTAGCTCGGCTAAGGAATCTCTCCGGGACGGGAAAGACCGCGCCAAAAATCGCCATGTCGTCCCTGGCCAAGGCGATGACATTCGAAAGCGGATCTAACGGGTAACACGATGGTTGTCCTTAGACGAAAAAAATGTTTGACACCAATCCCAAGTAGTGCAGGTATTCTCCGACTTTAACGTTTTACAAAGCTCCTTCACAACTTGCAATTATTACATTTAAAATGTCTATAAAACGATGACATCTAAAGCAACTATTTTACATTCGTGTCATTATTTATTTACTTAAGTACCTAAAAAAACATGCATTATGTGTAGTGAACTATACTTAAAAGGTACATCCGTAAAAACTGAACTATTGTCATTGGCTTAATGATGAAAAGTTGTTTCCTTAGAAGAAATTCTATCCTGACTTAGGCATTGTATTGTCATTCAGTAAAATTCTGTATTGAGATCAGTCATTGCGCTAGTGTAAGTTATATGTATTTCATTTTCTCAGGAAAACAAACATAAGATATTCACGGTAATGAGATTTTGATTTAACCGCTGATGAAGAAGAATGACATTTTTTGACGACACCGAGTGCTAAATAGGCATCGCAAGTATGGGTTACGTTTAGTTTGTTGTGGCTGAGTCGAATTCAGCCGTTAATTGCACGGGCGTTAATTGAATCCGACATACAACTCGGCTGTATGAGATAACGCCCCAGAACTAACGAGAAAAACCTGTTTGCTCGTTCCTGTCAGATCAATCTGTATATGTATACAATGATTTTTTACCAGCTGAACGGCAAATAAAAATGCATATACGGGCGGGCTGATACTTTTTTACATGACATCGTCAGAGAGTAAGCAATAAATAACAACTGTGTCATTGCAGATTACGTCTCTCTAAACGTCCATATCGCCTCACCTAAGGGCGTTATCTAATTCTTTTTACGACGATTAAACACTTGTATCCCAGTGACTAGAATTCCTTACCCCACGTAAAAGACTAACAGTCGCCAGACGGAATATTCCATATTCCGAAAACAAAGGAAATCGCTAGAAATTGCATGGAATTACTTTAATACCCTGTCAATGTGTTAAAAACGGCAAGATATATTCGTACAATTTTCACCGGGTGATTCAGGCAATACGATACTCACCATTATACTAACATCAGTGCGCATTACCAACATGGAGAATATGAGACATAGTTTTGTGGTTCGTTTATTCCACTTCTGGATAGTACGTCGTATTTTAAAGACAGGTTTCTCAATTGAAAGTCAGCTTCAGCAGGTGTGGTCGAGATAGTTCCTCTTTAAAATCACGTGGTTCATGTTGACCGCTCAAGGGACAGATCTCATATCCACGTTGCGTCTTGGGAAATGAAGTTAGGATTAGATTCTCAGCCGTACGATCGCAATGCACCCAGGGAGAGATATAATACCTCGTGTCTCAAGTTATTGCGACAAATCGAAGGTGGTAGGTCGAATGGAAATTAACGCAGCAGAAACTCGTAACAAATATTCCACATAGAACAGCGAAAGCTATGATGCGAAGTAAACGGCCCACTAAACACGGCCAAGTAACTGTTTTAATTACTTGGAGAACTATTTCGTTAAATCGAAGACATAGACCGTCTAACAAGTTAAACTGTAACGGTATTAGCAGTCATGTTGAAGCAAGTTCATCTTTCAATTAAATCCTGATTGAATGGACCAGATGTTTAATAGAACATTGTTCACTTATTGCCAAAGTTAGCGATATTACAATTGCCGGATGAATAGGAGAGTGAGTTGCTGATTCCCTCTACCTCTGGCTTCCTGCGAAATCCAACTGAGCTATTTGAAAGTTCCTCTTTAAATGCACGACGAGGTTCGAGTCGAGATCAACGCGAAAGGGGTGAGTGGCTCGTAGGTAGAAGTTGCATCTTGGGAATGAACTCCGAATTACCTTCCTGGGAAAGGAGTAATAAGTAGAGTTTCCAAGGGGTAAGCCAGACCAGGCGTTTGGCCAACTTCGAGGACCCCTTTGTCAGTGACGGCAGACAATGGCCGTCACCCTCCTGTCCGGTTTTTCCTCGTCCTAGCCACCCTTTCCCTCATGGTCAAGCTGTCCCTTTAATAGCCCATGCCCCAACCAGCCTCCTCGTCTACTTCCACCCTTCGCGCGTACTTACCTCCGTCGTCCCTTTAAGGACAATTCCCTTAAAGGTTTTTCGCCTCCCTTCGGTAAACTCTACACACTGATCCATGTCCGACATTATTATGGCATTAGCCGTCTCTACCAGCGTACAACAAACTCTCACAGGACTATCAAATCGCCCGTCGATAGAAATAAGACTTTGATTATCCGCTAACCAAATAACGAAATATAATTGTGAACTTGGCACAACTTTTCGGCGAATTCTCGCAGAGCCAATGCGAGGTTTGTAGTTAAACGAAGTTTTAATGAAGAACGTGATAAATTTTCGATGCACGAGAGGAATATTTATTATTAGTGATCATTCCAGCTCTGTGAACTTTACGTTAAACGTATGCAGATTTATCTCCGCCAATATATACCGAATAAGATTTAGTCCACAGTATATCAACACTAAGCGAGATATATGTACGTCTACATATTATGCTAAAGCCAAGAAGCAAAGTAAAATGTTAGGTTATACATTATCCATATTGAATTGTAATATCAATAAAATTTTGGATATTACAACTATGTTCTATCCTTATTTATCAGTGAGTGCAGTACCTGAGTATATTTGCTAGTTTCCTTTATCGACGACGACAAAATGATACTCAGCTTTACTCGAAAATTAACGGTTTGGAGTAAACGATCGAACGCGGAAAAGTGTTTCCGGCGCCTACGCAGAATACGCCCGGCTGGGGTTTGCAGTTTCTCTCGGTGACCCGATTTCCCTAAAGTGTCACTATCGTACGCAATATAAGGTAAACTATTACGAACTTGCGGAATTAAATTAACAGACTACTGCAGGCTCATTGAAACTAACAACAGCACGTTGTCAATATATTTTCCTTTTGACGAATTTAATAGGCTATGTTGAAATCCTATTCAATTATGGACAGAAATGACAAGCAGTTGAGAAGTGAATTGTTCATTACTTCCTCCGGATTTAGCAATATACTGATTTCAAACAGAATGTACTACTAATTGTTTTGAATCTTCTTTGGGAACTAATTAATTCCGAACAAATTTCACTGGTAATTGCAACTGGTGCAAAAGGGCATAGGGCTAAGACTGTGTTCTGCCTGCATTTACGTAGCAGACCGACGCTCTGGCTTGGCAATCTCTTAACGGCGTTCTCGATTTCGTGAGTTACCACGCCGTGGCACGCGATTCGACGGGCCCTCGTGCTTTTCGAGAACAGCTCGAGTGTTTACATGAAAAACGCATCAACCTAGTTCGGCCATTTTCCAGCGTGCATAGCCCAGTTTTCCAGTGAACATCCGACTGGTACTCAACCTTCGAACTGTTGAATGTTTGTCCAGCAATACACAGAGTCAGAAGCTCCGTACCATGAAAGCAATTATCTCACTATCTTGAGAATCTTTTATTATGTGTATTTGAATTACGAAAAATCATTGACAAGTTATTTTGTTGTCTTAGAATTTTCTTTTAGACGTGTCAATGCGTCTTTTACATATTGAATTCTAATGGGCAGGAGAAATGCACATAGTATTGCCTCATGTATTCCGAAATGAACGAAAGCAAAGAAGTATACGTTTAGATAAATCCATACGTAATTAGGCGAATGAATGAAATCGATGACTGAATTCCTCTTGATACGCAGGTTGAACAGAGAAATTGCGTCATTAAGTTTGAACATTGGTTACGTCCCGACGTTTCGACAGGGAAGTGGAAGCTTCCTGACGATTATAAAACGGTTCCTCGATACTCGGAGCATTGTTACTCTTTGTCGTCGGAGATAACCCAGCAAATCCAACAACGGGCGTTCCTCTGTCGGCCGGCTTAGACCTTAAACTTCTACCTGTACGATCTACTGTCTGCGCGGAATGCTTAGCTTTTTTTTCTCCCTCGTTCATTCCTTCTTCATTTCTTTTTGTCCGCCACTCCTGTTCTCCCCTTGGGTTTTCCCATCTCTCTCTGGCCCTTGGCCAATCACCCGTTCATTCTTTCGGCGTCTCCGTCTCCGTCGTTCACAAGGCATATCCGTCCCTCCGTGGCACTCCGTCTGCCTCGGCGTTTCGCTCTCCGTAGACGAGGTGATCCCGTCGAAACAAAAGTTACCTTTCGCTCTTCAGGGGGGCACCGCGAGCACGAGGAGCCCCGAGGCTTTTCTCCTCGGACGACCGAGTCGCCGGGAAACCGGTTCAACCGGTTCTCCCGAAAAACCGCCCGGTTTCTGAACCGTTCCGGACGAACCGCGCGCGCGATCTTCGCTCAGCCGATACTCGGGGTAAAGTCGAATGGGGTTGTCGGCGCAGCAACGCCGTCACGGTCATGGGAAATGCGGTTAACTGTCTTCTCCTTTTACCCAGGTATCCTCCTTCTTGTCTCGCTCGAAAAATGTATCTAACACGACGACTGAACACGACAGGATTTTAAGTAACAGGAGTATCTAATCAACACTAATGATTATAATCTCGGAAGTACGTAATTCGTCGCTTCGAAATTGTTAAGGATCACTCGTGTAGATTCTGAACACGTGCTTAATAAAGTTGTAAAAGTGTAGTGGAAAATGCCAGCTTCGTTTCGCCTAGCTTAAAGAAAAATCATGCGAGTTACTTGTAAATTTTATAATGTTTTCTATAATTGATGTTGAATATTGTATTTAAAATCACTGTATCATATTTTTTATCTTATGATATTCTATGTTCTACAGTTGAAATCGATTTCGAATGGTTTGCTATTAACAATAATTATAATTAAATTGTAATCGAATATTAATTACAGTAGTTACATAAAGTTCAGATTCTTTGGTCTAATATAGTCAGCAGCGAATAAGTCGAATGACTTCCGTCATTACTCGAACGTTGCCCTTTTTTCTGGGCATCAATGGAGTAGCAACGGTCTTGTACAAGGTCAGTAGCTGGAGAACTATCTAAATTCCAAAGTCAACCGGACAGACCTACTGCTTCCTGAAATTTGATTTGTAGCAGTTTCCGAACAAACTTTAACCGCATTCTCATTATAAATATATCATCCTAGACAGCCAGTTATACGTGTTGTTATAAATGTATAGACATCAGTCTACCGTGTTAAGTGTTGTACACGCATAAATTTACAAACCACGAGTGCTCTAATAAGCTCGTCTTTGCTCTCGGAGAAAAGCATTACGATAGGCAATCGGCTCGGTGCATTGTGACAGCGATGGACATTTACAATGGTCCTTGATCGTAGGACGATAATTTGTATCGCAATGCGTCAACCTTTGTCGGCGGTGATCCGAGAGAGATCGGCTCCGGAGAAACGGATTGGCCTGACTCTGTGCCTTCTAGAATCTAGCGCCTTTCAAACAGGTTGTGACATTGGTCGGCTGGCCTTTCCTAAATACCAAACCGCCAACCATGTCACGTCGCATAGTTAAGCAGCCGGCCGATATAATACACCTTCTGTTTACCGAGAAGTTCGTGGGTGCTCGATCCTACGATCTCTCGATACCTCGTCACCGACTATCGTGCGATCTTCACCGACTCGTTTGGTCAACGAATCAGTACCGCACTCCAACATCCCCACATATTTCATCGACACTTTTTTCTTGTACCCACGGACAGCTATAAAAATGGCCGTATACGAATTTACACGAATTCCCGGTCTTCCAGTGCCCCGTGTCGTGTCTGTAATCATTCACACGGGGTATTGATGTTCCAGGAAAAGCCGCAAGGTAACGGCAAAATTCGTGCTGCTCGAGAAAGCGGTGCTTCGGTGATCTCGTAGGAGGGAGTCTTACGACGAGTAGACCACACGGTATTCGGCGCGGACGATCAGGTGGAATTCGTTAGGGGGATACATGCCGGAAGAAATGTCGAAATCGTTCGTTCACCTCCCTTTCGGCGGCCCAACGGAAGCGAACTGTGCCGCGATGTGTGCCGCTATATGGGTCGCCAGTAAGAGGCAACGATTGCTTTAATTTGTCGTTACACCGAGGCACAAACCGCCGGCCTAGCAAGGGACCGCAAAGTCTCGAACTCCTTCGATATATCGCAACGCGTCCTTACACATCGTGGCTCATTCATTGGTCGCTCACAACGCCGATAAACGTGTGCGATTTCCCCCATTTTCTTCCTTTAATATTTCTCTCTCGTACCTACTTTATTTATTCTTACATCTGTCTGTATTTATTTCTCCTTGAGAGCTACAGTTTCTGTGTCAGCGTTTTATTTTTATTTTTATTTTTATTTTCTATTCTGTGTGAATGCTCTCCTCGTATTATTATTTTGTAATTGTCTATGTAATGTAATTGTCTATTGTGACTCATTCATTCGTCGCTCACAACGCCGATGAACGCCCCGATGAACTCATTTTTTCATTCTTTTATATTTCTCTCTCGTACTCGATTTATTCTTACGTCTGTTTATATTTATTTCTTTGCGGGGAGATTTTTATTACATTATATCTTTTTTACTTTTTTGTTGTGGAACCTAATTTTATAATCATGTATCTTATTTTTATGCATATTTTTCTTTCTATAGTTACCTAACGGTGCATTGTTTTATAACTGCACTAGAACAGACATAAATTTGTTATTGTATTTCTCCCCGTACACTCTTTTCCTTTTTTACCACCTGTTTAATTCTCGCCTTTGTTTTCGTTCTATATTAATCTCTCTTTATTTCCTTTGTCCGTCATTTCGTTATCCTTTTCTACATCCATGCTTCCTCTTTTACTCTCATCGTTTGTTAGTTTACCTTTTGCTTTCCCATCTGCTATTGTTTGAGCCTGCGGTATTTCGGCGGTCATTCGGAATAATGTGCGCCGTACATTTAAACATATGCACAATGTACATACGCCGAATGAAGCTGTATGTAGGAATCTAATTTACTCCTGAAAGCACTGTTATCAAATTTTCGAAGTTTCTTCGAGTTAGAACCATCTGTTAAAGGTTTGCACAGAAATTGTAATAATTACTACATTTGCGAATGTGAGCATGCATGTGTCCTTAAATTTATTACAAATTCTCGGAAAACAAGAGTCTTATTTCTCAACGACATGGAATTATTATAAAAAATAATATTAATGGCTGAAAGTCGCGTCGGGTTGCTCGGGAGTTCGGAATAAAATTTGGCAAATTAGAATGAAGGACAGCTTTCGTTTTGCTTTCAAGGTGAAATTATGGAGAATCCATTAGTCTTCATTCGTTCCTTCTAATGGCGTTGATGGAAATATATGATCACCTGTAAGTGGGTCTATCTGCGCTTTCTTTCATTCCAAAAACGGCGATGGTACCACCGTTGATTTCAGTGACATTTGAAACATAGATTGTCCCAATCAAGTATCGACACGTGTCAATCCTATTCGGTCGTCAAAAGCATTGGCCCAATAGCCCACGGAAGTTTAGTATCGGTACGCGCCTTCAACTTTGCATGAAATTTCAATTAAATCTTGCAGGTTTACGGAACGTACAGTTTTAGAGTTGTTTGGGTAATAGTTTTCCGCAGAAACTTAGAATCGGTACATGCTTCTGCTTTTCATCAGATCTGAAGGAAACCTTGCAGGTTTACGAGACGTACAGTTTTAAAATTGTTCGACCAATAGATTTTGTAGAAGAGAATTTTCTCGGGCGCTTTTCGTTATCTTCTCCGTTACGTGAACTTTCGAATATTCACGTGACTGTTAGAACGACAAGTAAATGGATATGCAAACCCACGAAACTGGCGCAAATCCGTTCTGCACACTCTGGTATCTCGGTTTCTACGTAAAAGTCGTCACGTAAAGTGCGAAATTTGGCGCGAACTCCACGCAGGGATTTGCGCAACGCACGTCCGCATGTGAATTCAAAAACCTTACAGTCATCCTTCCGTCCGTATGAATTATTTCCAACATTAAACGTTGCGAGAGCGTCGCCTCGCATTGTGCACTTCGAGAAAATTCAAGGTCCCGCGTAATGAAATTCTTTCGCAAAGAAAGTCATGGTAATTGCCTATTGCATGATGAACGTATGTCAATGAGTTAAAAGGCATACGTCGGGCATTATGCAAAAAATGGCCGGCGTAAGACTGAGAAAAGATTGTAAAACGTTGGCCAACTGACCGGGGAAGTTTCCATTAGACTTCTGTGAAGCGTGGAATTTTTATTTTCATACATCTCACTTCCTGCGCATGCGAAATTGCGCCGCTAGGTATGCGCACGTTTCGGTTTCTCGTTTTACCTCGGCACATAAACGTGCTCGCACGCGTGACAAATGCACAAATTGAAAGCCGCTCGGTCAGCTAATAAACCCAATAATACGACTCTATGACATTTAACCATTAGAATCCGCAATGTGAGCAATTAGAAAGGCCTACGCTCTGCGATCAGCCAAAAGATACCGGCTTAACTACAGGCCACTAATCGTAACCGCTGCGTGTTTGGGTAACAAAAGAGGATTATTTACGACTTGGCGTATTTCGAGAAACTCTTCGGTAATATCGCACGCGAATCTGCTTACAAACAAAGCAATGCAAAAGCCCGTACATAGTAGAGAATCATCACGTCTCGTGTTCCTTCGCGATATTCGTTTACTCGTAAAAGTGTTGCGTTTAGTCACGAAATTGACGTTATAGCCGCGCAATCGTCAAGATTTGTTGACAAAAACTTCACATATATTGTACATTTGTATATCACTCTCGAGGAAGGGCTGTTTCTTTTTTTACCTCGAATGTTTTCCAACGCATAAATAAAGTTGGTGTAAATCGAAGGATGATGTTAAATGTCTCGCTCTTCCGGGTGGCTCGTTAAGGCGAGCGATATCGAAGCCGGATCGTCGAGATTTCCATGTTGACACGTGTTTGTGTGTCTCTCTCTCTCTCTCTCTCTCTGTGTCTGAGTGTGGGGCTCATCGACGAACAATCGCGATGGTTTTCGCACGGCGGTTTCACGCGGTGCTTTTTACGGAGGCGGTCTTGAAGGAGATTTTGCAAGAGGCGGGCTCGCGCCGTCTCTTTACAGGGCCGTCGGCAGATAATGTAGGCACGCTCTCGACGGTCGCGTTGTTGGGTAACGTCTAATCGTGTTAACGACACAAGGACACGCGTCCGTCTCGCCGTTTCTCTAACGCGCGAGAATCGCCGGACTTTCGACGGCTCGCTGCAGCGAAAAGCCTTCTCGATCGACAGCTTTTTGCGCGGGATACAACGCCGACAATAATCTCGCAATTTCACGCACCCACTTGGCTTACATTAGTCGCGCTCAACAGATATACCGATACGTTGGGTGGTCTAATGTCAAAATCGAGCCTTGCTCGCACGTGATCGAATTTGCACAACGTGAGTAGGTGGTTTTTGACTCTGCAAAAATTCCCAGCTCTAAGGTTTCGTAAGAAAAAGCCATTTCAGAGTGTTGTATGTATGCTGCATTGCAAGTTTGTGTGAAATCAATGTAGCCGATTGATATATTTACGACAAAGAGTACCCTGCGAAAGGTAGACAAATAATTCTATTAAATGCACATCATACGCCAGTGAATTGTAAATGAAGTATTTTCGAATGGAATTGAATAAGTTTACTGACTCAGTTTCGTCGATCTTCTGCTTCGTTACAGTAATGTTGAAATTTGAAAGTTAATCCCCAATCAACACGCATAAAGCTCCTGTGAATTCAGACATGAATTCAATTCACTCGTTTGGCTCACTTGAAAAGTCATACAGCACTTCAGACACGCCTGTTTTGCGACACTGGCATTTCGCGCGAGTCTTTCGCGCCATACGATTTTTTATGAAATTATCGAGGCAATTTGGCATTACGGTAAACGCCAAATCGCTTTGCACATAAGACCTTCTCCTGCAAATCTCGCTGGGAAGTTAGCACATACGTCACGTGAATATTTGGCCAATAAAATAGAAACTGCCGAGGGTATTTCGCCACACGCGCGTGTGTATACACGTAGGAGCGTAGAGGCGCGCACAAAGGCCAAGGAACGGTTTGCAGCCCGAGCTCCGCGTAATCTGCGCCCCGTCGAGGTCCATTAATGATAGAAAACCGGCATTAGCTCGGCGCTATCGAATTGTCACGGCATGCTGACTACGCCGGCCTCGTCTGGTTTCCAAAAGGCATCGTCGTCTCTCGTGTGAGATCGATTTTCATTCATGGATCGTTGACACTGTCCCACGGTTCAGACGAGAATTCCGAGACCGTGTCTAATGGAAATGTGATTACATTGCACTTGTATCGGTTCTCAGAAAGTACTCGCGAGAAGATCAAACAGTGGATCCGATCTAAAGACCGGTAGAACGCTTCCATTTTTCTACTGTTTCATGCCACCGTACGTTTGTACTTACACGTGAATTACAAGCGTGTATTTCAAATCAACCAGAAGAACATTTTCACCTGACATGTATTTTGACTTTTTACCTTGAAACATAAAGCTGTGCTTACTCGAAACATTCGATTAGAATTATGTCAAATATTTGTCATCTCTACGTCTCCTTCGTAAGTATATAAATTGTATAAACATTTAAACGTTAGTCATCATTAAAAATATTCACTTCCCAAGTTGGCCCGAGACTTTTGTTTGCCCGTGCATTTCGACGATGTACAATATAACGACAGTGCATATTTACATACCCCTTGCACCACGATGACATATGGACGCCTTACGTTTGTATACCCATTCACTGCAATTTGTATGCATGTGCGCGAACGCAATGATGTTTACCCGAAGGAAGCCGGCACAGGCCGGTTCGTCATTTATCCAAAGGATCGCATGTGTAAATCTTTGTACGACAACAAGGCCGAACATGCAATATGCCTTTTCTCGTAAATGCGGGAGACATGACAATGACAGGCGCAAATAATGGAGTAAATTATTCTCCTTTGGGATAGACCACAAATAGATTGGTTTTACATTTTGTAATGTACTACATTGCTCAATCAGGCAACCAAGATTTCACGGAACTCTATTAACGTTGTAACCTACGCGCGATATAATAAATTGATTCTCATTTATCGCTTCATTATGAAGTACAGATGAAAGTATCTACAAATTTTTTTCGATCTATTTATTGAATTATTTTGTCAGATAGGTGAGGTATTAAGTAACTAAATAACTAAAAGAATGATTTGGTTCAACCAGATTAATGATTTGACTATTATTTATTTATGTAAAAAATGAAACACCGAATAAACATTGATATAATACAGTTTTTATAAAATAGGAAAGCATGAGTTAGTTTGTTTTCCCATAAAAAAGAGGCAAAACACATGATGATTCAGCGTTCGTGCAATAACTGCAATTTAAAATACGTTCAAGCAAATCGATCTTGCTAACACTGTAATTTTTTTGTTATTTTCATCAATGCCGTGACACGTTCGCACCGCCAGTAAACCGTTTTTCAATCTCGTCAATCCTTGTACGATTCTCTCACAACCGGGCAAATGACATTTACCGCCGTTGAAAAAGTTCCTTGCGATCTGATTTACATAGCAGAACCGAAACTACACTTGTTTTTTGTTATCTTGGGGATAAAAGGTCGCGAAAACTTGCATCACCGGCGTGGAATTGCAGTCGACGTAACGAAGACAGGATGCAAAACCTTTCAAGCTCCTGGACGCGTGCGTGTGTGTATATATATATATATGTATATATAGTATACACATATGTCCTTAAAAAAATCCTGTTTTTCTGTTCCTCCCGAGCCTTTTCAGGGCCTGTTAGCTAGCGCGCATTCCCGTCGTTGAAATGCAAAAGTTTCGCAAGCACAAAAGCGACGTGAATAAAAAGTGCACGGGGTGAAAAGGACAACGGGTTGGTGTGTCTTCTAGATGCGCGAAATAACAAGAAAGGGACGCTAAGAGAGGGAAAAGGGTTTTCAGAGGACGAACAGATAGGTAAGGAGAGGAAGAATTGTTTGCTCGTACGCATCAGGTATACAAATCCTCCGCCTGAATACCTTTTGTGGTAATTCACATTAATAGTCCTATCGTCACAATTGCATCAATGCTAATAAAATGTTGTATTAACGTATGCGTCTTATTGTGACTTCTGTTGATATTTAAATACCGAGTTTTTGTAGTAACGGTGTCTGTCTACATATTAAACCGATAGATTACACGCGACAAGAAATCAATTTACTTTGACGTATTAAGTGATAACAATAAAATTATCATAACATGATAATAATAAATTATACTATAATTATTGTATTGCAAACAACGCAAGAGAGAGAAAAATTCCAACTTTGTGCTTAAGTAAGTGAAGAAAATGAAATAAAGCTTTTGGTGTCTGTTTGACATCAGTATGAAAAAAAGAAATAATTCATGCAACGAAATGTTAGAAGATTCAAGATCGTTGCACAGGATCGTACAGTTTAAGTGAAGGCATGCGAAATGAGTTTTTAATGGGTGTCTTGAATATATAATTGGCGTAAATTTGATGATAAACAGCTGGCGTCCAGACGAAGGCGTTCTGGGAACAAACACCTCAAAGTTATTCCGGACGATCGTCTAAAGGTTAAGGTCTCGAGTTCGATAGCTCGCTACCCGACCAAAAAGGGGAGAGGCAGAATGCAAGAGAAGAAAAGAGACGGCGCATAGGGGAGGGAGAAACCAAATTCATTCGAGGCCGTCGTGATTATCGTCTTTCCCGTTACCAAGTTTTTCATCCAGTGAAAGGAACCCTCTCGACAATAAATATCGACGATCGGTATTACGCACTGCTAAAATTATAAAGTCCGTTTAAACACTTATCCAAGTGCAGCCTCGTCATTCCATGTTTTCGCACGTATCGTAGCTTCTATACTTACTCCAAGCCATGAGACCCTTCACTTTTACTACTGTGTACGCACCATTTTTTCCTGTCATGTAAATACTATGCCTTGTTTCTTAGATTCAGATGACTTCTGTCGATCGTCTACAACTAAGTTGTAATCATAATTCATTATTCTTGTACGATTGTGCAGTAGAATCTTTTGCATAAAATTCCATTATCTTTGTGTTTCAGGTAAGCGAAAAGAATGATCGATGAGCAGGGTGTTATTTGATTGGTGCAACAGCTTTTTAAATCTTCTAACAGTGTTTCTTCGGATTGATTTGGACATAGTAGATCCCACGAGATCCCGAGAGGTATGTCACTTTAAGCATATCGAATGATCGGGATTACGCGGTTGGGAAAATTCGCGTCCTTGGAAAATCGTACGCAGATGTGAGCAACCCAACAAATTCCGCCGAACGAGATGAAGGAAATTTGACCTATTTTCGTGCGTTCAGTCACCGTCTCGGCGCACCTAGCCCTCATTGCTGTGTTCTAAATTCGGCGCTTGAAAAGGCATTTCCACGGTACAACGTCTTCGGCATCTCCTTTCGAGTTGCCGGAGAAGCGGAAATGGAGAACGGATGAGATTCACTCGCGATGGATTTTTTTGCCGTCCGCTTTCGCCGTAGCGTTTGCTCGCTTCTGACGGTATCTACTGGCAAAGTAGTCGTGGGTAACGAGGAACGCAAGAGCCTGCCAGTGGGATCCTCGAGACCCCTTGACACAGACCTGCCTACCTGAAGTGCACTACCTACGATATTAGCGAGAAACTCGAGCACACCGTTCCTCCCACGGGAGCTTAACATCAACCTGGGCTCCTGAAAAACGCGCTTTTTTTCTTGCCGCTTTCCTGCGAAATTCTCTAAGAGACGGCGATCGATGCCCGCCATGCCGACTCCGCATCGCTCCCTGACTCTAGGGAAAATGGAAACCCACGGAGAACGTTCTTTTAAAACAGAACGAGGACACTCGACGCGCAACACAGGCGGCAAAGAACCCTTTTACAAAAGTTTCAATCCGGTACATTCAATTCATTTGTTCTATCGAGCGCAACGAAGGCAAACAAAATTTGATAAACTTGCAGTTTGCCACAGTCGGTTACATATTTCACATTTAATGGCGCTAGGAAGTTTTTCGAAGTGCTCACGATTTAATTAACTCAATTAGTACAGCATATTTTATTTTCAATGTGGTTACGAATTAAACAGCGCATTATGAAAATCAGATAATGGAACATGAATTTTACTTCGCCACAATTATTAATCTTTATTAATTGTTAAGACTACAGGCATAAAAGTGCATGTATTATTAAAATAATATATTTGATTTTTTGTCAACCTCACATTTTTAAGTATGCATAGAATAAACAGAGAAATTCTCATAAAAGGTAGTAAAAACTAAGCCGCAGCCTCACGATTTCTTTTTTTATTATTATTACCACTATTTTATTATTATTACCACTGCAATTTTTTTCTTGTTTCCTATTAGTTGAATTCTTCCATTTACTAAAATGAATCACTGGTTTAATTTATACGTAAAATTTATTGAATTTTTTGTATGTTTTCGGTATACTTCTAAATATACGCATATTTTTTTCTAATTTCATGTACAACTGAAGACATACATTTCCATTTTATCATAAATAACCTTTGATCTATTGTTCGATTACAAAATGTAAAAACACAAAACGCGGTATAACACGTAGATTCTCGGCTTTACAGAAAAAATAGAACTCATTTTAGTGGTTGCATTGTATACAATACACTTTTCCATTCGCATTCCTGTGAATTGAAGAAATACGTCTTACAATAATACATTACACTTTCTGACAAAAATCTTTACTAGCATAAATATAAAGTTCTACTTCGATCGTGAAAATACTGTTCATGGAAAATCATTTTGTACGATTCCCTTTGAAACAGGGAGAGTTAATTCGACTTGCAGTTGGTTTTTCTCAGCGTTCCACCCGTTAGAACGGGCGGTGCGTGTTCTCGCGGTGTGACCGTGCGCAGAGCGCGTATATCCTCGCTCCATTATTAATTTCAAAGGCATTACAGAAGGTGCACGTGCATACAGCTACGTGTCGGTGCTCAGCAACACCGACATGGATTCAAACACCGACACCGACCGCCGGCGGCATGCACCGGCTCAGAAAGAGCAGCAATCGCGTGGGCCGCGTCCTTATTAAGGGTCCCCGCGATAAGGCGAAATCGTGGCGAAGCCAACATGCGCGCACGCACCATTCCCCGCCGCCAAAGACCATTGCGGCCAATTTTTCGGAAGATTCTCTTTAAGGAATCATCCACCTATCGCGGGTAGATTGCGCCGCTGACGAGATAATACCTGCTGCTCCCTTCACGTGTAGGTCGTAACCGTTCTCAACGACGCACACTAACGTAAAGGCTTATTAAAACCCGGCCGACGCGTATTAAGGCGTGAAAGCACCGCGCCAGGTCCCCGGCTCAATTCAAACTCGGCGAATTTCGTAGCGAATTTTCAATATACAAACAGCGAGTTTTGTCAGGTTTTCGAATTACGTAAGTTTTCTTGTCTACCGGGGAGGACGTTTTTCATAGTTGACTGCCTCTCAATGTACATCTCAAATTCGTAATGTCAAACTACTACGAGACTAAATTCAATATTTTTGTAAAGAAACAAGAATCATTTGATAAGATTTGATAACGATCAAAGAAATAAGAAGAAAATTGCAAGTGTGATTATTTACACAGTTTTTAAGGAAGATATTGTAGATGAATATACGTAACCCTTATATTCATAAATTTCAAGGAAATACTTTTATTTTTTCTATCAATATTAATGATTTTGCAAGGTATACATAGATCGACTGACTAAAAGGGTTAAATTTTAGTAAAGCGTCTTGCTATCTTAATTTCTTACGATAATCGCAAAACTTATTTTTGTATCCAAGCGTAGTGAAATGCAGTTTTACAGACTCCACGGCATGTATTACGCTCGTGCTGACAGAAAAGCCATAATGTATTATATTTAAAGAGACATAACAAGTGAAAACACATGCCTACTTCTGCGTCGGGTTTGGAAATACCAGTAACTACTCTTTCCTTTGGCCTTCATTCTGTCGTAACAGAACTGTAGTGCAAAATCTTTGTGGTCCAGTGCGAAAGAGAGAAAAGTATACGCGAAAATTAATTTCATGCTAGAACGAACTTCCGTTCGCACGTTTGGGTAATTGAAATTTGTGCTTGGTTAATGCGAGATAGAAGATTTCATGAACGAGATAGGACACGTGGTCAGTGGCATTTAACTACAAACGCACCATAGCTAGATTGTGTATACTGCTGTGTCGCACGAAATAACAGGTTAGAACTAAAGTACTGTGATTAGCGAAGTTTACACGTACCAAAGTCTGTACTTCGTTAAACTTGCACTATAATCATACTATAACTGAAGTGGCCAACGTCGGTTACTCTTCAATTAATCTTGAACAGTATGAGGTGCTTTAAAACGCGTGAAATTATTAACTGAGTTTATACGTAAATTTTAACAATCCATACGAAATAAGTTCAACAAATATTCCGCTTAGTGCTCTTAGTACAATTCAGTGTATTGTATTTAGAAGTTTCTATTACACATTTAATAATAAATGCAAGAAAGATTTATATTCAGCTAAAAGGAATATTAGAACGAAGGAAACACCGAAGAAATCATTTACATATTATCTAAAATACTGAGGCCAATGGGACCCCACATTGATTGTTAAAAGTTAAAAGAGATAACGGGGGACCATATTTTAATTTGAACGCGCTCCGGTGTCCATTGTTAGAACGATAACTGTATCTACTTACGCAAGAAATCATCGGTTATGCCAATGAGTCCATTTAAACGGATTCCAGGACGGTCGGCATAATTAGGCAGAATCCGTTATTATTATCGGCAGAATTCCGGCATTTAAAGGAAGAAAATGAATCGATTGATCTTTTCTGAGAAAGAGCAAAATTTTGCCGTGCACGACGATCATTCTGGCCAAATGCCAGGTAGGCCGACGTTAAATGTCAACCGCAATGCCTTGATTGCAAATGCGATTAGAGAGCAATTTCAGTGGGTTTTTTTCTTTTGCCCGCGACTAAAGTTTGAACGCGCCACTATCAATAATCGTTCCACGGGATGGCCCTTATTATCCGTAATAAAGTCACTGTTGCCATCGGCGCACAAGAATCGAGGGAATTACCTTCCGAGTGATTCGAGCACGGCCCATTAAGGATTCTGGAAAAAAGCCGTAAGAAGCTGAAAGCTGCGTTTTGTTGGGAGCTTTTGCGCTGCGTCATCGGCTGCGAACCGTCCGAGCCACTCGATGCATTCGTTGCGTGTAAACGCATTTAAGCGCGAACCCTCGTCGACCCTCTAAGAACTTGTTTATAGAAACTTTCTGCTGCTCAGCAGCCACTGCAACCAACGAGAACTCCTCTTCAATCGTACTGGCGCCAGTGCACATGCTTCCATAATACATCCCCGACACATTTCCACTTGTGTCTGCATTCGGTCCACTGGAGGGTCAGCGTTTTTTCACCCGCCTCATCACCATCGCCATCAGTGCTAAGGAATACCGAATGCATTAGACGCTGAACACCGGGAAGATATGATATAAATCCCCACCGAAGTGTTTCCATCTTTCATTTTCTTTATATCACTGTAACACAACTCGTTTGCATCAGTGTCACTGATTTTTAAGAGAAAAAATTCATGGAAGTTTACATAATGAAAAGCATAAGATAAAAATCTTGTATATCCCTTTAAGCGGAAAAATAACCGACAGTCCGGAGACTTAAAAATGTTTACGAACAAAACGCGACTTAAAGACTTTGGAAAGAACAAACGATTCTGTATTGTAAAATAGCGTCGTCGTGCAGTAAAGTATTAAGTGACGTTTAAGTAAACACGGTATTCGTACGTGTACCACGATATCATTAAGACTAACTTTATTAAGGTACAGCGCTTACTCCTTTCCGACAGGTTCTATCTGGCGGCTTTGAAATTTACGCAGTGCGGTTCTCAACAGCGAATGTCGATCGCCCATATGTCTGGTTCGCCGGAGATAATGTCGCCTCGATGGTTGCTAGTTTGTCGGCGATATTGCGTGGACGAGCGCAGACGTCGCTCGTTTATCCGGTGCCCCGTGGAATGCGCATTCTGAAAGTAAGATTGATCCCAAGGAGATTGCGAATACTAGATCAATTATACACGCGCTCCAGTTTCCTCGGCGTGGCGATTTTTTACTCTTTTCTTTTTTGCCCCCCCCCCCCCCCCCCCCCTCCTACACACCCCTCGGACAATCCAATCGATCGCGGTGAAAGTTCTGAAATTTTTGTTAACGTCGTAAGCCACGTTTACGGCCTGCATTAACCTACGAACGATCCGACGTTGTCCTAGGATTTCCGGTTCTCCTTCCGAGACTTTCCAGTCGTTTAAATATCGCAAGCCGAACCTTCGTTACTGGCGACTTACGTTAATGTCACTTCCGATAAATTCGATTGGACAAAAAAACGATACGATAATTTATTATTATATCCCAGGAAAAGTTGTAGAAAACGCGAGCGCGCGAAAGCAAGTGAGCAATGTCCCCCGCGAACAAGTGCACAGTCGCATAACTCGTCTATTGCCCTATTTGTTTTCCTAGGAGATAACCTTTGGAGAATTTTTGAAATTCCGTCCAGTAGGTATTAGAAGGCGCGCGTTGTTATAGATTCCGCGGATAGCGTTGCGTGTCTTTCTCTTTCATTGAGTGAATGGAATCGGTCTGGCTGGAAAAAGGCGTGGGTTTGTCGACAACTAAATCTCCAGACTGGCGCAGTGTCAAAGGGAAAGGAGTTATGCACCGGCCACATCGATATCCCCCTACTTAAAGCTCGTACGCGTGCACGCGTAATATGCATTTCTCTTTAGTCCCGCGATTGCACGTAATAACGGCGCAAAATGCGGAAGCGATTGGCACGCGACTCACTTTATCTCCAGCCCAGAACCCAACTATCTATCCCCGTGCCAAACGAAAGGAATGATCGTTTGACATCTCGCCGAAGGTTTACCCGACAAATCAGATTAAACCGGGCAAATTTTCGTAACGGTCCATGCCATTGATTACAAACTCCTCTTAAATTGGCATTAAAAAGCAGCCAAAGCTTTTTTTCAAGCTAATTTTATTGTTACTGCGATCGATTTTATGTATAATACATATTAAATAGATATTTCGATAACTGTTAACGTTGAAATTTTGCTGATTTAAGGTGGATAAAATGTTCGATTTTTCTTCAACAGAAACAATCTATTTAGGTAATACCTACTTAAAACTTTTTCTTCTAATGAATATGACAATCCGAGCTTTAAAATTCCAAAAAAGGGGTATCTTATTCCAGTGTTTTTTTTAAATAACACTGATTCATTTCGCGCGTGAATTATAATGGGTTTATAATCGTTAATTGCGTCAGTCTGTGAATTCAGGCATTGCATGTCACGCATACATTACGTACACGTGTTTAGACACTCAAAACTTTTACTAGACACCTACGGAGCGGCGCTTGGCCTGCACTTTCCGCGTGATATTAATTGACACGCAATTAAGCGATCGTTCAATGACGGCCGGTATTTTATTCGATCTCGCATGATTTACGAGCGGCTGACCTATGAAAAGGTAACGCGCGTCCCGGACCTTTCTAGATCCGCGAAACTTTTAAGACAGTACGAGATGAGGCATCGATCATTAAAGATCTGCCTACGTCCGTTAATGTCTGATGATCTTTCGCTATTAAGAAGTAAAGGTTCCTCCAGCAGTCTTGCTAAGTCGTTAATAATTAAATGCCTCGCAAGCAGTAATAATTAAAGACTTCGTTGTGATTATTAAATGAATGCCACTCGCAGGGGACATTACACGTAGTTACATATCCGCGCATTACATATTTATAAAGTCTCACTTATCGATAGATCGCAATGACGTCAGAAAGCCATAGGTCTCCAGTTCCAAAACACTTCCAGCGTGCGGTATCTACGCAAGATTCTTCCCATGTTGCCTTTTTTTTTACAAAAGACGCGTCGCTGAATTTTGGGGGATTTTCTCGAAATGATTCAAAAGTATTTTACTGTATAAGTATTTACGTTGAATGCATCGGGCGAATAAAGGGCATTGTACAGGAGGATAAAGCACACACACGTTGGACTCCTTACGTGAGAAAACGACGCAGTGCCGTCCACCGCGAGGTGCCAGGGGGGGTCGATCTTCATTCTTCCTCCTCGGCTTGTCAACGAGGCGCTTTGTTAGAGCCCGGCGCGCTTTTCATTCAATAACACTTGGCCGACCCTTCGCGCTGAAACGCGTATATTTTTCACGTCCGGCCTCGTCGTCATCGTCGTCGTTCCACCCGCAGCCGGTTTTTTCTCCTTCCCGCGCGGCCTATCGTCGGTTCGATGAACTTCTGCGAGAACTTTAAAGGTGAGAGCGTCCTACGTTTCGACCGACCCGCCATTGACTTTTCACGGGGAAGGCACACCATGTGGCCGATTTACGACAAGCCGGCCTTTAATTGATTCGACCTCGGCCCTATCGAGACGTTCACTCGCGTCCGCCAACCGAAATCCAAACGAATCTCGCGCGTCACGCCGATTATCCATCCTTATTGGCCCGTGTCGCCGAATTGAAGGATACTCCTTTTTTTAAAGCACTACCAGCGGACAGGATCGACGGTGAAAAACGCGCGTGAGACATGTCACCCCCGGCCGCGATGATCAATATTCTGTCAATATCAGCCGTCGAGGTAGGACGCGCAGGACTAGCTTGCGGATTCTCAATTGCAATCGACCGATCAAAGCTCGAATAAAATACTGACATATCGCGCAATATCGTGTGTTTTCCAACGGTTTTATATTAAAGCGATAAATCAAAGAAATAAATCATACAGACGCCGACGTAACGACTCGATGGGCGAAAAAGATTATTCCCATAATCTTCCTGTACGGTTTATGTTTTCATATTATTTATCCCCCGAGCGATGGGTTTCATTTAAATACGTGTTAAATCAACAGAAGCCGAAGTCACGAATAAATAGGTTTTCTATAGGCAGCCTTTCCACGCGAAATAAAATGTCAGTAAGCATTGACTGCTGACCAAACGTTATGGGCAAATTACACTAAGCTCTTTAGTAGGCAATCATATTAATTTCATCTAATGTTTACTTCAATTAATACAAATAGTGGAATTAAGATATTTATTTTAATATTCTGTAGAAAAGTAAATTTGTACTGTGTTATATCTAAACTATTATTACTACGAAGAGTATTTCGAAGTGAAACGTTTCTCTTCATAACTTTAAATGACATGTACTTATTTTTAGCGTTAATTTACTAACTAAAACATACTGGTAATTCAAATTTATCAACATGGTACGTCGTTTAGAAAAGCCACTCTTTTACTGCAGCAAATTTGTATCTATAAATAGTACATGTGTATCAAGGTGTTAGAAGTTTACTTAATTATGAAAAGAATAATACAGAGGACGTATAGTAAATTAGCGTAGCACACATATTAAACATTGTTACAAATTTATTAAGTACATCTTATTTATGTTCGTTCGTCTTATTGCAGTGAGCTAAGGAAAATTCGGTGACGAAATCCAGTTTAGTCATCCCTGGCGTATCGCTGCTCGTTTTATAAAGCTCTGTATGATTCACGCGTATCATTGTCCCTCGGTAAACTCGTGCGCATTCGTAGTTGGTTCCCATAATTCAGAGCGAGAGATATATTTATCCCGGCATCGACGAGACGACAAAGGTCCTGAGCAGATTTCCGATTTCCCTGTCTACGGCCGTACGTTAGCTGTGCACGGAGTAGGAGAGCAAGGTGCAAAGCAGGCAAAAAGGCCGACGTAGGAAACGCAGCTGCGCCAGGTATCCGTAGATCGTCGTTATCCTTCGATAGGACCGGCGTTACGACCTACGCGTCCCACGTCGTTTTTCGATGGCCCAAAAGTTGAAAGCGTGGGTGCCTTTTTTCCGTTGCCCCGCGCGCGCGCGCGCTCGCACAGTGAGAGAGAAGATCCTTCTGCGGGGCCTGACAGATGTTCCGATCCTCTACGACGTGTCCTCCTTCCACGTCGTCACCGAACCTGAAAAGGGGACCTCTCGGTGGGTGCAACAATGGCCCGCCAAGGGGCACTGCCGCATCGTTATTACGGTCGTGACACTATTTATCGTTGTTTTCGCGCACCGGCCTTTTCCTCATTCCTCGACTTTACTCTCGCCTAAAGAGAGAACGCCGTGCAAGTTTCACCGTTAACATGCTTGCTTGGGCAAAAAAAAGTCGCCCACGGATGTGTCGTAAAAGTCATACGAATAAAGATAAATAACGGGGAAGACTAAAACTGTTTGTCGTAAGTCCAGCGTGTGCCTCCCTTTAACTGGCGAAGAAAGTGACGGGAAAAGTCGAATCCCAACATGTAAACATGAACTCGGAGAAAGTTTCGTTAGCTTAACATTTTTACACGTTCGATGAAACCGCCGTGTTGTTCTACGATAAAGAAAGCCTACCGCCGCTATGCCGATCTATCAGTTTAACGACTTAATTGTACCTAAGCAAAGATTTATAGAGTCGACGGTAAGTTTTAGAAAAATATGTTATCAGAAAAGGGCTGTTCTATTGGCACCGCTCCTGTACGGACTGTTTTATTTGACACACAGAAACGTATCAAAATTTAGAACCACGTGTATCCTATTTCCTCTAGGCAAAACTATGCAAAATTGTGTTTTATTATTATTATTGCAAAAGCGTTTCTTCGCGGTGTATTCAATGAATTTCGGGGAATTTGCTCGAATGCAACGATTATTCTGAGGGTTGTACCGTCGATAAGTCGGAGAAACGAATAAAATTGCCGATCTAATTGTGCTTAAAAGCCGATCAGGTCGGACAGCAGTGCCGTGTTAAGGTTGATAGCGTCGTTTAGCAGGAGCCACAAGTCCCGTACATACGATATCGAGTCTTTAACGCCCGAACGTTGTGCGCAAGATTTATGGACAACGGTAAGTCGACTACTCGTAATCAGTTAGAGCGGAGCGATAAGCGGTAGCGCTCGCACTCCGCTTCGCTTGGCTATTCGCTCTGCTAAGAAATTATCGTTACCCGGCAATGTGTTCCCTCGCTTAGTCGTCTTTTCGTCCCGACGGCCACTCCTTTCGCGGCTTTCTGCCTACCGGATCGCATTAACATCTGCGAGTCTTCTATCGTGCGACGCTCGAAGACAGGTGTACATGCATGAATACTGCCTTTAAACCGTACAATCGAGAAAGTTCCTTCCTCCTGCTAAACCAGACTCATTAGAAATAACACGCGGCGCACTGTTTTACCATTACACGCGCAATTATTTCCATAATGTATGCAAAGGCTAAAAAGCAACTGAAAAATTCCTATCCGACCTTCTAACTCCAAGGTGAAACTGCTAGTACAAATGTTACAATGTGAAGTCATTCATCATTCAGGGCTAAGCAAAGGGTCAAATTTAAAAACTGAAAAATCATTATCGAAAACCACGTGTCCAATTTTATATGGATCTCGAGTTTTCAATTGCACGATTTTTAACAGCACAAAGGGCAATCACCAAAATTGTATGACCCCTAAATCTCGAATAACACGGACCAATTAACCGTGTTATTCAGAGAGTTACTTGTATTTGGTTGGCAGTCTAATGTGAATCCTTAGTATATGTACATAACAAAAAATTATAGAAAGCGATGGCGCACACATATTTATTCCGATAAAAAACCAAAGTTAAAACTTCCTAACTGCATTCATCGTTTCCGTTTTTTAATATCTATAGTTGCGATGTATTAAGCCTAAATTAACAATAATCGGTAAAAAGTGAAACAATATTCTGCAAGTGTGCAATAAATTTTGGTTACAATGCCGGTGGGCTTCAAAGAATTCATTTTTTGCAACATGGTAAGCTGTATTATTTGAATTTATAGAACGCTTGTTAGGTACTAAGGAAACCAAACGTGTTTCAGACAAGTTTCTATGTTACCATGTTATTATATGAACACGGTGCATATTTTAAGATAATTTACATAGACGGATTATCCTCCATATACGAGTAACCCCCCGGGCAGGTGTAGAACAATAGCGAACATAAAAATTCCCGTATGTCCTCGGAAAACGTTGTGAGGATGAACTTCGAACGGTTAACCGTTAAATGGTCAACGATCACAAGAAACAGGTTTATTAGAATACAGCAAAGAGCCCCTTTTTAAAATACCTTCAAACTTTATATGAGTGGAAAAAACGGTTTAGTCCCGATCAGTCCATATCTAACTGTATGTGGTGAAGATATAAAAGGAATTATTCATCTTTTATGGTTGTAAAGTAAGTTGTAAAGTAAATTCTATGTATCTGAGAATCGCGATTTTACCACGATAATATTTAGTAAAAATTTCGGTTTTCAACTTTATACCTAAAAATCATCAACTTTCCGCCGTGAAATAAGTTGTGAAAAAGGAATAATATTTTGCGTCATTAAAAATTCACATACATTCCTTTTTTGTACGCCAACAGTAGAAGTAGGTCACAGCGAATTTACAATATTGATTATTCCGAATAATTGTATCATGACCCTTGCTGCTAATGATATGACATATCTAGTTAATACAAGCACTATCGCCTGATTTCCAATTTAAATTGTAATTTACTGAAGTACCATATTTCGATCAATGATACGAAACTTCGATAATTGGAGAAATCCAACATTCAATGAGATATTGCAATTAATGTTCCTAAAGAAAGCTCTGAGCATGCACTTATAATTTTACATAATTTATCAAATAATTAGAGCCACGGTTATTATGCACGCTAAAATTAAGCTTAACATTTTAATGGGCAAATGCATTACATGAGAGGATATGTTCATAATCCTATGCATTAATATTGCAGATTTTTTAATTAATGATGCAATCAATATAAAAGGTAAAGTATTCTGCACACATGTATTTCAAAATCACGTTTCAGAGTCGTCTATTATTTCTTCTTATATATTTTATCAAGATTACTCATTTTTAATGGAAGAAGACCTTGCTCTGTGTTCTATCTTTCCCTGATACCATTGGAAACGGTAAACAGAAAATCGGGGCTGGTTAATTTCGGCAAAATTAAAGCACCAGACATTTTCTGCGCCGGTCGAGAAGACCTTTGGCCCGTAGGGTTGTCCCGAAGGTGTTTCCAAAACATGTCTGGCCATTACATCATTTTCCGGAGCAGAGTTGAAACCCGACGAAGTAGTTTCACGAGCGCAGACGAGGAAGGCGAGTAATAGCTGTGGCTCGATGAAAGGAAGGAGCCTGTTTCACGTTCCTGAAGGTCTTCCTCGTCGGCCTCGAGTTCGCGCTCAGCCGAGTCACTTGGCCGACTGGCCCGTCCTTTTCTCACGGCCGACGACGGATCGACCGTCGACATACCTAAACCTTCCATCAACAGCTGGCCAATCCCTCGAGACCAGCTGCGCTTCCTGCCGACATCGAGTCATCCGAAAAACCCTCGGCTATATCGCGCGTCTTCTCTCGTCCCAAACTTGCCCGGAGATCGTCTTGACTAACCATCTTTTAATCACGACCAAGTGCATCAACCGTGCCTTTCTTCCACTTTCACGACGATCCCAGCCTTATTGCGGCACAAGTGGGTCCAATTGCAGACGTTCACCGCACAGGTAACGCGCGGGAAAAAAAATGAGCGTACGATTCGACTTGATAAGAATTAACGCTGGACTTAGCCTGCCTTCTGCGAAATAAAAAGGGAAAGATTTCGTATGTTATCGTGTATCTATCAGATACCTTCAAAAGTTTATGATTTTCATTGTGTGGAACTGTACACGTCTGTAGATTACTAACACAGTTAACATAAAAAAACTTGGCATAAGATTGTATATCTGTGATGACATTACAAAATATTAACGGTCCACTGAACGTATTATAAAATTCGATGACAAGCTTCACGTGGAGACTGAGATAACTGTCTCGTAGATGCATTGTAGCATCTAATTACAATTCAATTTTACTTCGCATAAGTTATTATTTCCGGCATTAAGATTTGTGGAAAACTGCAAAATCCGTACAATCGGTTTTCAATAATTTTTTCTTGAATTCCACGCTACTCGCCGTTTGCATAGGATTTATAGGAGAAGTGTCCAATGATTCTTGGTTATTTAGTTCACAGAGCGTTGCAAGGTACTTCTTGCGGCTTTCCATTCTCGGGCGTTCGAGGCGGCCGTTAGTTAATAGAAAACTTCATCAGCATTGCAGAACGAGTAATAGTCGTAATTGTATCCCAAGAGCTCGGCGTAACTGCGAGATTAGCGAGGATTTCACTTTTTTTCACTGGTAAATACGACGCCAGGATTCCCGCTCTTCAAATCCACCGTGCAGTAAAATCCACAAATTACCTAGCCCCGATGTTTCTATTTAAATTTTACTTTTAACACTTTTATATGCTGTTGACCTTTACCCGAATCCTTCACGATATTTATTTTTACGATGTATCATTAGCTATTATAAGTAAACCTGAGAATATCGTAGAAAATTAAGTATGCTCGTATCGAATTCAGATCGTTCAGCATTCCGTTAAGAAGATAATTGCCAACTTATGTCTCTGTGCAATGGAATAGAAGTCTGGCGTGTATTACTCGACTTATATCTGGACTATCTCATATCGATCGTGGGTCGCAAAATCAAGTAGTTTCCTCGTGGATCACGTAGGACGTAAACCTGGAACGTCGCCGAAGGTCCCGTAAGTCGACTGTAGATAACGTATATTGAAGTACGTGAGGGACAAATAGATGAACAGACGGAGAGAACCCGTAAAGGAAGGTAGGAAAATCCCTCGGTGAAATCTTGCAACTTTGCAGAAAATAAAAGACGTCAGGTAAAGGCGGAGTCGGTGAAGTAATCCAGCAGGGAAAATGAATAGAAAAAAGAATCATAATTGAAGGAAATTGACTTGCTGTATCGCGTCAACTTTATCAGGAAAGGAAATGATAATGATCGATCATTTCCTTTCCTCGTAATTATAATTCTTAACAGTAACGTCTACCGCAAGATGTGAAATACAATTCTCCCTTTTCATTTATGCACGGAGAATGAGGCACGTGATAACCGCGAGGCAAATGTAAATCAGGGTTGAAGAAAAAGAGACGCACGAAGGATGCGATCGTTGGCCGCGGGGAAAGAACGGACGAAAAGGGAGAGAAATTAAGAGAAAGACGACATGGTGGAAAGCAGACGAGACGACAAAGGAAGAGTCGACGGCATTCCGCTGGCTGCGGGCGTAGAATGCGAAATATCGATTACGTCGAAAGTTCAACTACCGCAAGAGACACACGAGACCCGTGCGTATGTAAGGACGGGTCCCTTCGGCCAGGATCGTGGTTTCCAACCTCGTCCTCTCGCGGCCAAGTTCCCCTTTGCCCTGTGCCTACGCCTCCATTAGTATCTAACGTTTCCCCGGCACGGGAACTCGGGCCGTCACGTGCACGCTTTCCACCAGCTGATGCTCTAAAACCAGGGAGACCGATATACACATGCAACGCTGAAAAATCAGCTGTCCGTGTGCTATCCATTACCCCCCCCCCCCCTACTCTCCTCTACTTGACGGTCGCCACGATCTCCCGACCCCGCACAAGGCCCCCGTCTACGCGAGACAATGCCCCGGCTTTTTCCTCGACCTTTTCTACCGCGCTAATGCCAACGGAATATCACGCCGGCAAATTCACCAGATACTCATTACGTTCGGCAGGTTGGCCAGCGGCTTCTCCTCGTTCGGTAAAACAGATATGAGAATCGAGGAATATTTGTAGCTTCCGAAATTGAAATTCAATGGGCCAAGCGGTACGGAAAATTTTAAGTAAACCTCTTTTTTACGGTAAAGTCGATAAATAGTCATGCGAGCATGACTCGCGTATGGGGACTTAATGGACTGGTTGCTGTAGAATTTCGAAATATACCAAAATGATATTTTGAATACAAGATAACAAATCCCTCGAGTTTCTCAGTGTTTTAAAAATTGCAGTTGTATGCACAATGAAACATAATTACTGCTGGTTATTACTGCAGATATTGCAGGGAAGAAAGCCGTAGATGTTACTCCTCTGAACGGTTCAACAACACCTATCGTAAGTGTGTAAAGAGATCAATATGGTCGTTAGTATAATAAAAATGAATAGACGGTCTTTATTACTAGAGAATAACTGACAAAGGTAACAAGAGTACCCGACAACATCGATAAAAAGAAACCGTATTATCCGTATATTAAAAGTTGGGCCGATTCGAAGTACCGTTTTCGACAGAAGTATCCTCTTTCCTTTGTGTAGAGGTCAAAACAAGGCACCCGGTGGGACTCGTTGAACGGAAGTCGATGGTCGTTGGTGCTTTTTCCGTAGGTAACGACCTCATACCTGAAGCAGACGACCTATCTATACCTGTGAGATTCAATATGACGAAGAAACAATCCTCTACGGTTCGCTAGATACCTTCCGTTAGTCTTCATCTGACCTTATATATCGAACCGATACCATCCGATTCTCCGACACGGAAGCACTACGCTCGACCATTCTAATCTTCCGTGACGATCGTGCTTCCAGATTCATTGTCACGATTCATCGAGCCGACTATCACGAGAGTATCGAAATAAATCGTCGATTAAAAATATTCGACAAAACTATTGCCAATAAAATCGTCCAAGAACGAGTCACAATGATTGTAATAACAATTTTACAAAACGTATTTTGAATTAATGAAAACGTTTCAACATTTTATCGCGTATGGACGAATATTATGTACGAAGAAAATGCCGAAAACATTTTTTATTTCACGCAAGCTCATCTGAAGTATTGGTAAAGCTAATAATTTGTAAGTCAATAATTATTTAATTTTTACTATATCTCTTATGACAAAACGCTTCCTAAAACACTTGCAAAAGTTCTTACGAAACATAGCTAGTATAATATTAAAATAATTTGAAAGGCCTTCGGCAATAGAACTTTAAGACTTAAGTTTAAAGTACTCGTAGCACATATATTGGAAATGTCTCGCGAATACCATGCGAGTCTGACGCAGGTATACCGTCTGCATAGGTGAGTGGAGCTGAAAAGGGAATGAAAAAGGCCCATAGGGCAGGTGCGCCTGTGTACCTATACGTACGAATCCCCGTTGCGAGATACGTCTCAGCCGTGAGCAAAGTAGGAGTCGTATCCAATTATTAAAATTAGAGGCTTCGTCGCCTTCGGTGAAATGGTCTGGTAAGTGATCCTCGAGAAGCGCGCCTATCTCTATCCTCTTTTTGTCTGCTCTCCGACTCTTTTCGCCCTTTTTTGCCTCTGTACTTTCGTTGAATCCGGGCCCTCGATTTTACGGATCCGTCATCCCATGGAGATCCTTAGCTTTTCATTAACAATCGGCGGGTTGCCAAGCAGCCACCGCTTCCTTTCTTATTATCACATCGTCGTTTTCTGCTGAGACGAATTCTTTCCCGCAGAAAAGCGAGTATGCTCCGGAGGTTCCTCGAGTTCTTACTTCTTTCCCACTTTTCCGCCCGGCTCCCACTTAACCAAAGAGGGCAAATCGTTACACCGAATGATAAGACTGCTCACCCATTTAACTTCTTTTAAAACTTCCACGACTGGAAATGTCAAACAGTCTCCTTTCAACGGAAACGCCCAGCTCGCTCGTGCAATCTTCAAACACTTTAACACAAATAACAAGGAAACCGTTTTTTATGACAGTTCTCGAAACTGAGTATACAGACGGATCGTTATTGTCCTTTCTAAGGAAATTGAACCGTGTACCTTCTTTGGTACCTGTAACAACTTGTGATTTCATGAGATGCAAAATTCGAAAATGCATCGTTACAGCAGAATCAAGTTTTACTGTTTATATTATACAATATAGAAACATTTCTCGATATACATTTCTTAATAAGTTACATGAGACTTGCGTGACGTCGCTGGCGGAAACATCGGGGCTTAATGGCTATATTTCCGCCTTTAGCAGACTCTGCGCTAAGCTTCTCGCCGACGTTCATTATCCAAGAAAATGAAGCACAACTAACGCGTTTCGGAGACTCGTATGCGTGTACCTGATGATTACCTTCTACCGAGGCACCAGTGCATCTCGGTACGTCCCTGATCCCCGCTCGGTGATATCTAACGACGCGTGCACACGATGCACATGCATCGCGCTTGCGAGAGTCGCGTTCGTGCGACTTGTCACACGCGCGATAATTAATACGTCGGCCTGGCGTATACCGCGGCACAGGATTTTCCTCGCGTTGAGCGCCAAGTGCATTAGTCGATTACGACGTCGGGAAGAACCGAGGAACACGTTCGGGAATTGCGGTATTTGCAAACGGCCGGAAAAGACGTCGTACGAAACGACGGAGATCAAACACTCCGAAGCAGAGGAAAAGCCGCTACGGCGAGAATGAATAAGAATGACGGGCACGGTGCGAACAAGGACGAAGAATGTGAGAGGAAAGAAGAGATGGAGTAGCTAAAAAGCACGCGAGAGACGGCGAGGTATATAAGGCGAAGAATTCGGACAGTCACGTGGAAGAGGACAGAAGGGGGTTAGCCGAGGAGAAAAGGAAGGAAAAGGAGAACGAAACTGAGCGAGAAAGAAGAAATGCCCAGAGGGGGGGTAGGGTACGTCGGGTAGCGGCCTACAGTGAAGGGCAAGAGGGGTGGGGGGCAGGAGCATCGACGCCGAGAGTGCATTTGCCCGGCGTGTGAGCGCACGTGTGCGTGCGGATGCACTCCTGGGGCCTGTCTGTCTCCTCCTCCTCGTGTATGGTCAATGTCGTACCGTACCTACTTCGTCCATATCGTTCGCCACGGCCGGCAACGCACGTACTACGACACAGATCGTCTCCCTCGCTCCTCCTGCTCATTGTCCCGTCAGTGCACTATCTATCGAGTCCAGGTCGCATCTGCGATCTACACGTACGTATTATATAAATGGATCTAGGTGCGCTTCTCCCACTCCCCTCACCGATGGACCGTCCAACCAACGCAACGGCGGATCGTCTGTGCCTGCCTGATTGTTTCTGCCTTCTGTCCGACGGTCGTTAACGTTTCTCGGACCGTACGTCATTTCGCGCATCGTTTCAATCGAAATTTCACGAGGCGGCAATTAAGTCTTACAATCAATTGATCGTTTCTTTGGAAATTTTCAACCTGAAGGGTACTGTTCATACATGATGTTACATGACTGGTGGAAATCTTGAGAAACTTTGCCGTGGTATGTGCAGGCGTTAGAGCGAAATTTAAATCTTCCAATTACGCGGAACCCGTGCAATAGTCATGAATAGAACATCTACTCCGTTTGTCCGATATTCTTCGAATATCCGGACCCACTCCATTTCGGTTTACAGTCCCTATTCTACTCGGCTGAATTTCTTACTCATTCTTTTTATTTTACTCCCTTCCCTACGGTATGCAATCGTAATACAGAGCCAGCCGACCCCTTTTATTTCTTTCCTCTTCCGCTGCTCCTATTCATCTATTTTTTGCTTTCCTAATTCGCTTTATCGCCTGGCCTCTAAGTCCGTCGCACCCACTCTTTCCTCGTCTTCCTCTTTCGCCGACGTTCACTCTCCCTCGCTGGGCCTGACAAAAGCCGACCTTCGGGCTGACATTGACTTCAGAACGCGGCCGCCTTCCTCGTCTTTCCCTCACTTGCCGTCTCCCTCTGCAGTTCTGGTCCCGACCAGATATATCCTCTCCGAAGAGAGAGGAGTGGACCCTGCCAACCGACCGAACGACCGGCCGAACACAAAGACTCGTCATTCCGGCCAACTCGCGTGTTCTTCTTCTCCTACTTCGCTCGCGAGGCAATCTCCAGGCCGATGCAGCCATCCGTCTTGAAGAAACGAACGCTCAGATGGGCTAATAATTACGGGTTATCGTAGACCCGTTTCGCCATCGATTTTCAATGACCGTTGATACGCCAGAAAAACTTTGTGCAAAAACTTTTACAATCATTGTTTCATACCTAATTTAATACCGTGACGCAATTCTCATTTAAGTGTGGCGTAAATATTTAATCTGGCAATCGTCGCTGCAGAAAGTGGCATTCCGTATTTTTATTTATCTTACGTTCACACCGGGTGTTTATGTAAATGAGGAAAACTTCTTGGGAAGCCCTAGGGACCTGAACTTCCCCAATGTTTGTAAGTTTTCGAAAAGGTCATTGCCGTTGAACGGACCTCACGTTGCACAGGTGGTACATGAAATAAGATAGGCTCTGTTCCCAGCGGTGTAGTTACAGACATTTTTTTCCGTTCTGTATATTCGGGGGTGTGGGTCTTTGGAAGGAAGTTTTCTTTTTTTTTTCACCGGTGCAAGCGCCCCCGTGGAGGAAAAAAGTGCCCGTACGGGAAGCGGTCGTAAAAGGCAGGTTCGCCATGCGTAGAACGAAAGATCGTGACTTCCTTCACACGAGCGTCGATTTTGCAACGAGCCCGCAGGTACATACACGGAGTACGGGTTTAAAGGAAGGAAAGTTATGCAGAGATTCTTTTATTTCCTCGTCTGGCCGCTGTGGATCGCGGCCAATAGTTGCAGGTCCACGCATTCTATTCGCAGAAAAACTTTGAGCCACGCGAACGCGTCATACGAAATTCTTGGATTCGAAAGCGGACAGGTTTGCTCCTCCAAGGAAGTCAGGTTACAGAAAAACGGCCCAAAAGAATGCCACGAAAAATGCTTCGTTTTCGTAAATCCTCTTGGGAACGAACGACTCCCTGTAATCCGTAATACCCAAATCGCCGTTTAATCCTTCCCGAGGACCCAAATCCCCGATTAATCCGAAATGCTGTCGAGCTAACCATTCCTGTACAGTCTAGTCCCATACAAAGCTGTGTGCTAATAATGGCTAAATCTAATGGCTTAACATGCAATACTGTAACACTGAGAAAGTATCCCTTTCTAGTGATACTTTGTTCGATAGAAGGTTCATTTCGAGATGATGAAACATTTAATTTATGCTTTCAGCGCCACGTTACCTGTAATTATCCATAATTATTACGTATCAGGGTTATTAATGAAAAAGTAAAATGCTTTGTATGCAGGAACCGAGATTGCGCTTCATTAAGAGTGTACTCGAAGCTCGAAGTCCGACGTTTCAAGGACAAGGAAGGAGCATAATTCGTGTAGCACATTTGATGCCCTGAGTTGACCGACATCGTTTCGCATGTTTCTAATTACCGACGTGCGATCTGCATACAATGCAACCGACGTGTCGCTCGAGTTAGCAAGCAACTTCGCCGTCCTTTCTCTTCCCCTTGTTTCCTTCTCCGTTCGTAGGTACTCCCCGTTCCGGAACTTTGCGCTCGCCTTCGAAATTCCATAGTTTCGTTTCTCTTTATATTACTCAGAACAGTGGCTGAAACCGACTCTGAAATACAGCCCTAGCGCCCTTACGTCAATTTTACACATCGAACTTTCCAGGGGCTTGGGATCGATGGTTCACGGCCACATATCTCTCCTTTTCAAACCGTTAGGAGCTTCTCCTCTCAGCAGTAAAATGGTTTTCGAGCAGGTAGCTGTGCTCGTTATAGATATAAAACCATCTGGAATTCCCCACCACGGACAACCAACCCTTTACGTATGAAGTATCATAGTTTCTAAGAAATTCATCATTACGTTTCCAGTAGATTGTACACGTATTTGCAATGTTAATTTTAAAACCATATTTTTAGTGCACTCTAAATTATCCCAGCTGTACAACTGTTACTGTTACAATAATCTCTAATTCCCACTGATGTAACGAAATTTAAATTACAACGTTCTTCGTGCCTTTAATCCATTTGTCACAATTTTATACGAGCTCTGAGACGACCGTCGTTAAATATAAAGTTTGATATCACGTAAGTTAAATGTGTAAAATCATTCGATCCCTTGGCCGTTCCTCGAAATTTCCGACGTCTCCAGCCACATCATTCGTTCCCCGGTTCCTCCACTCCGGTTCTCCCCTGGAACCCTCCATTGTATTGGGCGAGATAGACACGACACGGCGGTAAAGCCAGCGAGCAGGTAGATGGCGATACAACCCTCCCGTCCACTCTTCGATTCTCAGCTCAGGGTTTCAGGTGAGGCCCTTTACCGAAGGCCCTACGACCGGCGAAGTCTTCTCAAGGAGGTTAAATACCTACCTGAATCCTGCGACAAACTCCCCGAGGCCATCCTTTTTTAAAAAACACACGTGGCGACGTTGCCATATCCTCACATGTGCTTTTTTTTATGGGGCTTAGGCCAAAAGCTGGCCGACTGAGCTGCGAAACACGGATCACGTTAGAAAAATGGCGAACTTAATATTTCCCCAACCGTTATGTTTCATTCACAATTACACAAAAATCGTACCCATCCATTTTCTCGGCACTCAAGATGTTTATCGACTAAATTAATGTCCAAAGTTTGGAGTATTGCATGCGTTATATGCTCAAGTAGTTTTGGAGACGAATTAGCCGATGTACTTAAAACGTACTCCAATTTTCGTCGCAGTTAGTCTGCACGGTTTAATGCGCGTTAAACCGACAAGGAGTAGAATTTAATTGTCCTACGCGTTTGATGCTATTAGTGTGACGGTAATTATTCCACTTGTCTCAATGGTCATGGATTAAAATCGTAGGATTTACTCATCAGACGATACTTTTACCATGCTGCGCGCCGTATTTTAATTTCATTGCGATTCCGAAGTTATTTGTCTGCATCAAACGCTTTCAGGTAAAGTCGTGCGAATATTCACTTTATTGTACATACGTTTTATGATCGAATAAATGTATCATTGTTACCTAAATTCGAACAAATGAATGTTAAAACTTTAATTGTAATGCATATGTTAGATCAGTGTTAGTGGGTCTCTTATAATCGTAAAATGTACATTGTATTTATTTTTATCTGTATATTTATATATACAGAAAGATATCTTTAAACTGTTCTGGTTATCGATTTAACGCATTCACATGGGACAAACTGGATTCGAATGAAGTTCAGAAGCAATTTCAATAAAATGCTTCCATCGAATGTACGTGAGGTACGAATTGAATATTTGCTATTGTGAATCGATTCTTTTATCGGTCTTCTCGCAGCGAAAAATATTCGTTTGCCTTTCATGTTCTCCACGAGGATTCGACGAAGGTAAAATCCATGATATCAATCTCGTGGCGGGGCACACCCGAATTCTATATCCGTCAGCTACAGAGAACCGTGCGTCGTGCCCTCTCTGTCCCCTCGAATCCCTCGGTCCGTCCTCCACACGGTCCTTTCACCTTTCCCTTCACCATGCGCGCATTTGTCATTCCGTTTGGTTCTCCATGTTCGACTTCCTTTTACCTGGTGGCACTCCCCCTCCCCGTCTCACCGAGTCCGTAAGGATGGACCCTCCGCCGGCTTCTGGCCTTGAGTTTTCCCCGTCGTCCATTTCATTGGCGCTTTTGCACGCACGCGGCGAATTTCGCGATGGAGTTAAGTCGCGCAGAAACTAAAACAACGGCTTTCCCGTCGTCCAACGGAGACGACGTCGGCTGCGAGTCATGCCCCTCCGTTGAAACGGAGAAAGGGAGAGAAATGGCGCGGCAGCTACTGTGACGCATTATTATGTTCCTCGAGAAACCAACATGGGCACGGGAAATAGATCGTGTCGAACAGTTGCGCAACTCGCTGACGTCGTGACGTGCACTGTCGATATCCCGAATAAAACGCATTTTAAAGTTTTGCGTGTAACATTCGGAGGGCTTCATTAATGTTACACGAAACATGAAATTTTTGTGGGTTTAGCATTACGGCTGACTTTTGTTCCAATCTCAGTATTTCAATGAACGAGAGTGAAGGTACATAAATGACGTTGACGAGAGATCGTTAGGACAGTAGAAAAGTGTTCAACAAAATTTGCAGTCTTATACCTGTCATTTCAGCCATAAAAACGAGTCGTGCGAACCCCCGTTCGGGGCGTCGTATATCTCACCGTGATAATTACATTCCCCGTAGTTTTACAGACCAGGTGTGAATTTCGTCGCGTGGATGCTTAGCGAGAATTTATGGAAACACGTAAGGACTTCTGCCGAAAGAACACGTCGCGTCTGGAAATGTAGACAGGGAATAGTAGTGGGCACTGCGCCCGTGGTTTCGACGAGCTGACTCAATGGTGGAACAGCTGTTACAGGAGGGATCTCTCGCAGTGCAAGACCCTCGCGCGCGTCTAATATCAGATCCGAGAGAAAGAGACGGCAGATTGGACGGGGACCGATCTCTCATGCAGCGTAAAAGCCTCCGTACGCGTGCACTTTTAATGAATCCCCGTCCCTTATCGATCGTTCGCCCATGCTTCGACGATTATCGCGGAGGTATCGTAACGAGGAGTACGTACACACATACACACATATGTATATGTGCATATGTGTCCCTTGCCTATCGAACATCGTCGTGCAAGGGCCTACGACATGCTTTCGCGCTTCCGAGCGAAATTTTGAACTCCATTTTAACAGTGGCATGCCTTTTCGAAAATTAATGCGATCCTTCGTAGGAAAGATAGGTAACATGGATATGTACTCCCGCCAGGCGCTCTATGTGTGAGTGTGTGTGTGTTAGTGACCGTCAATGTCGCGTGTTGTGCCGCCGTGCTGCCTCGTATACATTTTTCTAGAGTTAATTCGTCGTCCGACCGCCGGCTGGGTGTGCGACGGGGAGCGCCCGCAAAACCCCAATGCACGAGGGCTTTTTTCCTTCTCCCTCACTCCCCCTCCCTTTCTCTTTCCCTCATCGCTCTCCCCCCCTCTCTCTCTCTCCCCCAGCGCGTATTCGCTCTTTCTCTGTCGCGATCGTTCCCTCACGGTACAGTCCCCTGCAACGAACGGTTTGTGCTGAGAAATATTTTGACATTGGCGGAGATTTTTGAAGAATCGGAGCAAGGCAGTTTTTTATGATAAGAAAATTATTCTTACCCCCCGATCGAACGCAGGTGATTTAATTAGAAGGGTGTCAACGCATCATGCCCGGTAGCAAAATGGCTTTTATGGTGTGGTATTGTACGTAGGTCGGTCAAACTTCGGGGTTTTCCAGGCAATACCTAAATTTCCTGACCGTACAAATAAACCTGAGGTAAAATGAGAAGGCTCAAACATTTCTTTACAGCCGTAAACTCGTTAGACGATTGTTTGAAAAATTACAACTTTTCCATTATGTAAGTGACAGCACCATAGACCTGTACGTATAGTAGTTGAAGAAACGTAAAAGAAGGGAAATATAATTTATAATGCGTCAGAAAGTGATATATTTCAAGGGCAAAAGAAGTAATTGGTAGTTGGGAATTTTCTTCTCTGCTTGAAATGTACTACTGTATAGAAGCGTATACACATTGACATAGCATTCACTATCGATATCTTAGAAATATTGTACGCAAAAGATTTACTACATTTTAGAAGTTAGTTCCTAATAAATTGTTCGACCAAAGAAATCTTCTTATAAGTAAAAAAACTTTCACTTTTTCAAGAACTTAAATGTTTCTGCTACACAATAAAAATTTCAATCGAACCGTTAGTATACCTGGCGAACTTATACTATTTTAAAGTACGCGTTCACATCCTTCATGACACTTAACGATACCACTTATTGTTGAAAGTAGATGCTCGTCAATGCAGATTCTTCTTATCACGCTGTTATTAATAACACAATAGTCGATATTAATAACACAATAATAGAAATAAAAGAATAGCATGTAACAGTACCAATTTGATAACAGTGAGCATCACCGACTCCATTGGAGTTACAATACAAATGAATTTTACGTCAGAAAGATATTCCAGGCGACCCGTGTTCTTAGCAACCTTAGTTAATATGAATTTGTGAAGCAACATTGAAAGGAAAAGAATAGCAATTTAAAGGCCATGGAAATGTATCGACGTTAATCGAAGCCTCCAAACTATTTTTGATTCTTACGCGTCGGAGGCCTTTTGTACACGGCAAATGTTGCCGATGACAGAAGCGTCGGATATTGATTGATAAAAAAAAAGGAAGAACCACAGGCTGCCAGTGTTAAAATAAGATTGAAAAGCCATCGAAAAGTGTGTCCTGGGAAACGATTGGTGTTCCTACACCAGTGGATCAGATTGCCGGTGACTGTACCGGGAGTTTCCCCCACCACCGGGCATCGGCTCGGCGCGGCATGCGCGTCGCAGTCGTCGATGGTCTTCGAGCGTTCAGTCTTGGCTGGGTCGTCGACGGGGCGACGTGTTTGATCGTGACACTCCGTGCCGTGGCGCCTTCGATCGGCGTGATTTTCGTTTTCCTCGCCTCTCCTCTCCTCCCGTTCTCTTCTCTCTTTTCGCTCGCTCTATAGCCCTCTCTCACTCTCTTTCTCTTCCTCCCTCCCCCTGTCTCTCATTAACCCCCCACGTCCGATCCGCTGACGCTCGCCTTAGGGCACGCAAACGCCCGGTGATTTATGTCTCGTGCGCGTGTCGACTGCTCGGCGCGCAGAAGGACGGACCGCTGGCGAAACGCCGAGAAATAGAGGAACGTCGTCGTCGTCGTGGTCGTCGCGGTGGACGTCGTGGTCGTCGTCGGGCTTCTGCTGGTCTTGTGTGTGCGCGAACAGTGTGCAATATACCGCCCGTTAAAACGGAGCCCACGAGGAAAAGGAAATTGAACGAGAACCAACACGAGGCTCATCGTGACACGGTTGTCGGATACGTCGAGCGAGATATGGATTGGGCGGTGAAGGCTCGCCGAACGTAAGTCTCTCTGAGCAATGAAAAGCTTTAACTACGGTCGCCGGCCCTTAAAGGGTCCTCACTCGCACACTCGCGCGCTACTATCGCGTGCTTTGCTCTAAATCCCATCGATCGAACGACCGATACAACCCCCCCCCCCCCCCAACCCCCACATCTGTGAAACTTACGACACGAGCGGTTTTACCTGAGAGGGACGATACTCGGAAAGTTCAGTGATTATACCGTTGTACGATGCTGTGTTCTCTGTGCCCTGTGCATTCTAACCTCTCTTTCGAGTGAGTTCTCCCCATGGGTGCATCGCAGACGGTGTTACAAGGATTCATTCTCAGCGTGGCTTTCTCTAGTGTCGAGTTCCAAGTGATTGTCAGGCAATAATCGCCTCCTTTCCGTAGACTTGTGTGTGCGTTCCGACCTGTCGACTCGAAACGTGCAAATCGTATGGAATACGATTGTGCATACGTGTTTCCGTTTTGCGCGAGACCCGTCTGCGTGGTTGCACTCGAATTCACGGTGGGAATTGTGGATAAGAGAGGAACGTCTGAAAGAGCAGTAATGATCGCGATTACCCGAAACGAAAGTTTGAATGTCGAATGTTCGTTGGCTAAGAACAGTTCCCTCCGTGGTCGTCAATAAAGTTAGTTCGGAAGGTTAATCAGCCGTTTTGGGAGAACGGTACTCCGCTTTTGTCATGGGTGAAATTTATTAGACAAGCTTGTAAAGCGAATTACGACAAATTGCCTGTCGCGCCTAAAGCCCGGCGGTCATAGCATCGTAATCGCTTTCCGTCGCTCCAGCCAAGGAATTGATTGTCTCCGTGTGATCGGTGTATAAATAAGGCAATCTCGCATGGCAACGGGACGGATGTTCAAGTGAACCGAAGTGCCGTCCCACACGGTCTCTTATGACACACTAACTGCTGTCCACGAGTCTCGTGGGAATGTCCGTCCAACGATGCTACCGTGCAATTCATCCTACCGTAAAAAGTTGTGCGGAAACGTGACGCAACGTGTGATAGAAACAATTGACAGTCGGAACGTTCGAGGCAGAGGAGGGACGATTTAACGAAAATTCGAAGCTTCGCGCGATTAGTGCTCGCAGAACGGTCATTGAAGTAAAATTCACGACAGGCAGAAACGGTCCGGGGTAGCTTTGTATTTCGCGCGAAGACGAGGCGAATCGATGTGTTAATTTCGTTCTGTGCTCAACCCACTCGAGCAATGTAAATAAATACGCGGTTCTTTATCGTTTGGGCAACGTTTGTTCAGCCAAAGGCGTCAGCAAAAATTCGTGAAAGTATGCAAATGTGGTCTATGAAAAACACTTGTTTGCTGTAGTGAATGGTGCATTGCCCAACGACACAAAGGGCTTAATAATAATTAAAATTCAGGATTATGAAACTCGCGGCGAAATTTGTCGAGGAAATTTCGGAGTAAACAAGAGTAAATAGCCTGAAAGTTATACGTGGTTTGTAATACATGATTCTTCGTTTACAATGATATCAAATTAGTAGAAATCCATCGAAGAAATTAAAAATGTCAACTTGTCTTCTGTTAAAACTGTCGGACACATTTGAAATCAAATTAGTGAGTTGCATATGCAAACGGAGTATTATCTAATTATCTTGAACGTGTTTTCTGACATCATTCTCCTCATTCTTTACCAACTTTCCTTGCGCCCGTAACATTGATAAATATGCAATAATTGCAGAGTGGAATAATACTTAAACTAAAGACGATGACGAATAGGCACTTATCTTCTTCCGTTTCTCACTAAACACCAGTCATTAATTTTTAGTTAACATCGTGCGTCGTTGCGTGAAGTTTTGTGCGAAGGAAAGTGCGTAGCTAAAGGGAAATTGCGTGTACTCTTGCGAATAGGCGCAGATATTGTTCGACTTGTGCGATAATTTGAAATGAAAACTAAAACTTACTTGTCAGAATATCAGAACGAAAATAATACATCGCCCCAAAGGTCGAAATCGTGGTTTATGATTTGTGGTGAAACTCTTTAGTTCCGTGCTCAGTTGCACCTGTAGTTGATAACGACGCTAATTCAACGAGTTTCGGTGAAAGAGGAACGAATGATAAATATGACAGGTGTTCATTGCAAACAAGTCGTTTTCGCTTCTTGAACGTCTATGGAATTAGAGCTAGCAATTGTGGAACTGTTTTTCAAACGCTCACACGAAACCGTCCTTTAAGCAACCGAAAATAGATATTCATCAGAAATGTTAACGTTTTACCGTCCACTTGTTTCGAACAAACTGAGCAGTAGTTACTGAACAGTTTTTCGAAGGAAAATTTTTCACCGTTCCAACATTGAACTAATTTACTGTATTGCATATATGTGTTTCTGTGAAAAAATGTTGGCTTTGAGGTTTTATAATTATTTTCATTGTTAACGAGCTACCGACCAAACGTATTATGTAATGAGGAAGGAGTAAAATGGTGCCAAATGGAGTACGTAAATTCGAAGAGACATAATGTGTTCGGACAGTGAAACGTTCAAAATTCTAGTGCAGTGGTCCGACAAGACGAACAATCACGAGTTGTCTGAAAATGTAGTGCATATTAAATTCACATAGGTGATTCTTTCTCCAGAGAAATGGCAAAAATATCGGAAATTTGACAGTACGCAGTAAATACTTAGCAGACAATGTGGCAACACAGTGAAAGAGTTCAAAGAACAATGTTACACGGTCTTAATATTCGCTAATTGATTAATGCGAAACTCAGATAGTTGTAGACAGTTGAGAGCGTTTATTGTTTTATTGCTTGCGAACTTTCGAATGGTCATTGACGCGGTTTCTATTGGGCGATTGAGAAAACAGGAGGTTCTTTTAAGAAGACCAGTTGCTTGTGAAGCACGGACTTGAAAGGCCGATGAAAAGAAGGAGATAGACTTGATCGACGAGTAACAAGAGCTTACTGGGTGTAACGACCTCCACCTTGGGACAGTGTTATGCTGAGAAAAATGTTGGCCCCTCCGGCTGACGGCTGAGACAATGACCGATCGTGCGCTGTGTTTAACGTCCCTCCACGACATGCACGTGATCTCTCGTGGAATACACGATGAGAACTATCCGAGAGGATATTAAATAATCTATTACGCGACGTTTCCTGTCCTCTAATTAAATGAAAAACTCGCGTCATCACATATTTCATTGGATTCTTCAGTTCGGGACTGATGTTCAATGTCTTTGACATAGCTGTAGCTATGGACTTTGTCGAACACCTGTTCGGCAAATCTTCTCGTTCGATGACTTTGACGCTGGCGCTCGATCGACAGGCGCGCGACGTAACAAGCTTGGAAATGTCGGATGGTGGTAAAAAATTCGAAAAACGTACATACGAGTGGCGTTGAAAAGAATGAAGGCGGTTTACATTCGACTCGCGTGTTTCCTGCATATGGTAATGGCGAAGAGAGTGGCAATATTGGACGACTTGGTGCTCGACTATTTCTCGAAATGGAACAACGGCGTAATCTTAAAGACATACGTGCGCGGCATGTTTCCCCCGCGAAATTTATTCGACGAACCTGGACTTCTACAAAGAGAGACACAACGTCGTAACCGACACTGTCGAAACGGAGCAGAATCTTTTCACTCCTTTGTCGATTCGGCACATTCATTTTGTTGCTCGCTCGAACGTCTCTCTGCTCCGAGGGGAGGAACTGACCCGACGACGCTCTTTGTCCGTCAAGACCTTTCAGGGAAGCCAGCAACTGGTTTTTGAAGGGCCCTGTGCCTTCGATATTCCACGCGAAGTAGTTCGACAGGATGCACGTTGTCTGCTCGATACGTGCCTTCCTCGGAAGTCTCGTCTTCTGTGTCTTCTTTCTCGTCCCTCCTCCTCTCTTTCTCTGTATGTGAATGCATGTGCACTTGCATACGACTCTACGGCATTCAGAAGAATCGTACGTGCGGGCATGGACGTACGATACTTGTTTCCATTTAATTATCGCGCGAAGAGAAAGAAATCGGCGATTTTGTTACGTCGCTGTAAGCAACTTGTTTCTAGGACAAAAGATTTTTCGCGCTTGTCAACAGACCCTTGTTGATTGGACAAGAAGATAGAAAAGCACCACGTAGAATATCGTCAGAAGAGTTTCTCGATGCAACATTTTCCGCCTTAGAGCGATAATAAGAAAATAACAATCCCGTAGGCCCGTGACGCGAGCCTTTTTGCATTTGCGTCACGTGTCTTCCCTGGAACATTTGAAAAACTTGATTCCGTGAGAACGTAACATAAATATTGCATGTGTGTACATAAAAGAAGCTGTCGTATCTGCTGCTCTGAGAAGCAATAGCGAGTAACGTGGATCCGCCGTCGACTGTGAAGAAGCTTCTGATAGGCATGGCATTTCTAGATATCCTGTCGCTTTTATCAGCGAACGCGTGTTGCACGCCTCGTGCTTTGTGAAGACCTAAAGGAAGGCACGGCTCGTCTCGAAATACATACTGCGCGGCGAGACGCTTGTTACACCACGTGTTGTATAGCTTTACCCGTTGGTAATAGAACACCCGACCAACGAAGGACTCCCTCCATCGTCGCATTTCCTTTTCGGCGCGACAGGTTTTTTCCGCCGTCACACCGCAAGTCGCTAATTCTGGAATTTCCGAGACCCACCGAGAACAAGTCCCCGCTGGAATTTAAAAATATTCAGCGCCAACGTCGTCGCAATCTCAACTCCACAGATCCTGCAGTGGAAACGTTAATAATTTATTGTCACGAATCGTGCGACGATCGTCTTCTTTTTTTTTCACCACTGATAAACCTTCTGAAGGTGGAGGGGTGCGCGAGAGTGAATGTATCCCGTCTTGCACTCTCCGAAAGATAGACGTTTTCCTTGTTTTCGATAGACCTTATCGAACGGTCGTTTGGTGAAAGGAGAGGACAGTTTTCTTGTCCATGTATCGCCACTCTTGTCGGAAAATGGGATTAGACGATGTGGAAACGCGCTTCGACCATCTGACAGATGATAACCGGGTTGTAAGACCATGGGGTCGTAAGAGAGTTGCGTAGTTTCACTGACAAATGTGTAAAGCCTATGAGAAACATATTCAATATCTAACAAGTTGAACAATTTACAGCGTAAAGCTTAGGTCGCCCTATTCCACACTTTACCTGACACTTTAGAAGAACTTATCTTATCATCGTCTTGTTAATCCGCTATGTATTCGAGCGAAATGATTTTTATGCTGTAGCTAACTCGATTTTATATTGTGGTATCCCGCTTGAAAATATAGGTCTTGCGGAAGATAAGAAAACTTTGATTACTTCAAGCACTTTCCTATAATTTTTGAAAACTTGTACAAACAGTTTGACTATTAGTACTTGTGTTGAAAATGTCTTGTAGATCAATTTTTTCGTTGCGGGATGCTTCAATGTGTAATACAGGGTGTAAGATAATATGTAGGATCCACTTCAAGGATATATTCAGCACATAAAAACTGTAAAATATATTCATACAAACATTTGTCCGACGTCATTTTGCTTCCGAGATTCAGCCTTTTTGTTCTGTCGCTTATCTTCACAGGACGTTCACAAAATATGCACCTTGCGTGTTCGTGCAAACCTGCATACGTCTTGTCCTTGATATTGTTATTCTTTTGGAACGTTCAGGTGTTGTTCGAATTTCCTGGAAGCTTCACTGAATATGTTGATGGAATTGAAACGTTGGATAGAATTAGTTATACCAGTTGAATTTAACAAAAAACATAATGAGACAAAGAATTGACTATAACTCGGAAACAAAGCATAATCGAAATATGTTTACGTGAACTTATTACTGTATTTTTGAGTACTGAATTTATTCCTGAAGTGAGTAGGTAAATAGTATTCAACGAAATGACGTTAAATACATACCACGACTTAGATAAGAAATGCAAATTTTATCCCTGGGTCGCGCAATTTTCTTATACATAGGACCTTATGAGAATTTTTAGAGATACGTGGAGAATGACTCCTCTTGTATTTTTTTTCTTTCAGACTGGACCGTTTCGTAGCGAGCAAAAATGAAGATCCGAGGTACTGACCCTTAGCTGTTAAAACCACTAAAAGACGTATGTTTATAATTACCGATCCCTATAAAAATGACGTACTATTTTCATTGGACCTAAACTATAGGTCTTAATGGAAATCGAAATTTTACACGAAGTATTATATAATTATTCCATTAATTTGCATTAAATGGATTTTAATAGTAATATAATCATGAAACATGTAAACTGTGGTACACGGGCAAAGTATATATATTTTTTTAACAGTTTATTTGTATACACGTATTTGATTATATTGAGCTGAAACTTAATCTTTACCTCGTGGGACGTGATAACGTGAATACCGTACGTGCGAAAATTGCACGTAAGCCTGACGCGCGTGGAGAAATTCCGCCGTTGGAAAACAGAAGAAGCCGCATTTGAATTCGGGTCAAAGGCTTAAATCAGCGCCCACTTATCGGCGGACTGGACGATACTGCCTCCAGGTTTCATTGTAAACGCCGCATTGGCAAAGAGCAGCGAAAGTAGAGGGGGGCTCTGAGTCTGGGAAATGCGGCTAACCGATGACAAGAGGGGCTGTTTTCACGGTGCCTTCAGTGAAACTCCGCCGACTTGGGAAACGCAGTTCGGCAACCGTCGTGTTTGGGAAGCACGGAAGACGGAAAGGAGATACAGGAGAGACCGTTACACAGCCGTCGTGCTGGGTGGGCGGCGGTTTATATTGGCCGGCGGAAATAGCAACGCTAACGCGTGGCTACTGGCAGTAGTAGTGGCCCGGTGGGCAGTTCATAGCCAGCCAGTCAGCCAACGGCGCTCTTAGACCGTGTCGTCATCGGGTTAGCAGCTGTTTTCATTCAGCCTCTCCGCTCTTAGTTGGCGACTTCCTTTGCACCACTTTTAATTAATGTGCTCCAGAACGATCTCTTTATCTCCCCTGCCTTCCCTTCTTTCTTGATTCTCATCCTTTACTCACATTCCCTTTTTATTCGTTCACTCCTTGTCTTGTCTTTTGCTTCGTGTTTTGCCCTTGACAACACTCTCAATTTCCTAATCCTTAACGCGGAATATATTGGAAAAGATTTAATTGAAACAAATTCGTTGTTATATTAATGAATTTCTAAGATCATAAATATTAGAACTCGTGTTTCATAGTTTGAACGTCTAGTGTAAGAAGTGCATCGCCTGCTTGAGCGTTTTAACATTATTTTGTCACTAATTAATGAACGCGTTGTTATTGACAAAATGTATCTTTACGATTGCTATTCAGTGCTTAAGAATTTTGTTTACTGTGCATACTATAGAATTATCTCTACTCACGTATGTATTGTTTTGAAATTAAAATTTTTTTAGTTTTCCAGAACTTATAGAGGTATAAACATTTATATTATGTATTCCACATGCGGCAAGTCCTTAAAAAATGCTTACTGTGATGGATATGTTTAAAGTATTTCAAGATTATACCGACATCACATGTAATTTTTCATGCAAAATTTTGTGCGCGTGATTTCCCGAGCAAAAGTGCACTGCCTGCCGGAGGATTGGTCGAACGAAAGCTAAGCTTCATGCAGCGCTGATTGATGTTCGTGAAACGAAAGACGAATGATAGACGGCAATGGATGTGCGCGGTAAAAGGAGAATCCGCGTGAGATATCGTTACCACGGTGACGTCACGCTGCGAATGGAGAATACTGTTACACACATGACACGGCCTTGAATCGACTTGAGTAAATTATTTGCCGAAGCCCCGAGAATCGAGTGCGTGAACGTCATTGCGTGTAATCCAACGTTTCCCAGTTTAATACTTCTGTCGTTTGCAAATCCCGACGAGTACAGTATGGGTAAATTTTTCTTTTACCCACACGCGCAAATGTGTGTCATTTTGGTAAAGTCCATTGCTTGAAGTAATAAAATCGTGACGAGATTTATCTTGAATACAGAAATATTTTACATATGGCCTCGTTTATTTGTCCATTGTATATACATTACCACGTTTTTCTTTGCTGGAGAACATATGAAGGGTGCAATTTTTGCTTGGGAAACTGTAAACGTCGTTATTTTTGACATAATGGTCCTACAGAGCAGTAGTGCAATGTGCATAATTTAGAGGCCATCCGCCGGTCGGTTAATTAAAGCCAACCCCTCATCAGGGTCCGCGTTAATCGCACGACACCCCGACGGGGAACTCAAGAGCCGTCCAACGAGAACCTAATTTAATTAACAGGACACCGTAAGCCGCCTTTTCCCCGTTGCATTCCGTCGACAAATTCTACATCCCCCAGAGAGATACTTTCACGCGGGAGATTTTCGCCGGCGCATTACGCATCTTCAGGCCATAAGCGCCTTATTTCTCAAGGACGTGAAAGTAGAATGTAAACGCACGACCGATGAGACGATCCAAAAGGCGCTCTCCTAATGAGCACTAATTGGATTCTTGGCTCCCCCGACGGATGTCGTTTAGAGCCTCGTGAACGTCCGGAGGCGATACTTAGCGCTCTTGCTCCTGCTACGTGCCTCCTTCTTCTTTGTCTTACCCCCTCGTCATTCTTATAAATACCCGTCGTCTACCAGCCCTTTTTTCATCGTCTACTTTTCTCGCGGGCATCGGCTAGGAACATATACCTGCGCCGCTCGAGTCTCATCGGCGCGGACATCTCTCCGTCGAGGACGTTTCTTCCCCGCAAGGTCGTCATTACCCCCCCCCCCCCCCCCAAATCCCGTCGAACCGTATCGAAACAGCGCTTACCCGGCAACGTACGAACGTACAATCAGTGGACACCTTCGACGGCGACGAGGGCAGTCCAGTTGGGAGCGCGAAATTTATTGAACCTTCGACGTGCAATATTTCGCCGGTACCCTCTTGCGCCGGACCAAGAATGAATGGTGGCAATTTACGAGAAATTTAAATACAATCGTCGCCGCTCGTAAATGGACGCTGCCAGGCGATAAATCCGACTTCGTTTCGCTCCATGTCCCGATTCGCGGTCCTTGGAGTGCGCGCATCGCCGGACAGATACAGAGACCCCTCCCTCCCTTCAGCTACTCTTCATCTTTCACGATCTTGCCTTGCCGATTTCTTGCCCTGCGAATTCACGGCAAAATTGATGAAGCCGACAGCAACATTTTTTTTTATGTCTCCTCGTGTCGAAGCGAGATTAATTGCGACCTTGCCACGGTTGTGCGTAACGCGTCGTAAGACGGCGGCGGCAAGAAAATGTTAATAGCCGAGAAATATGGAGCGCTAGATCGTCCTGCGAAGAATTCGTCGACAACGATAGAATTAAGTGACCATCGTGCCGCGATAACGTCAGAATTGTAACAGTTTTTACACAGGTTGTCGATGTCGATCGGTTTTTTTCATTCAATTTGCCTTACCGGTATTTGTTTGTTTGCTGGCAAACCTTTGACTCAAGGCGTATAGAAAATTATGTTGAACGTGAAGCGTTTGCACGCAGCGTGCTGGGCCACTTTCGAGCAATCAGGTCGCGAGTTTTAAAAATCCACAGCACGCGCCTGTGGCTTTCGCGGGGGAGGGGTTGTTTCGGCGTGGGTTTTTCGTAAGCGACGATAAATATATTGCCAAACGTATACGAAGCGGGCTTGAATGCGCCTGTTGCTGTCGTTGCTGCCCGCTGACCCATTTGTGAAACTTGCGCGACTCTCGTTGCCACACACTTTCTGCCATGCTCCGTTATTACAACACTTTATACGAATTACACAGACATTTCTGCCCGAACCCACGATGAAACCGTAACCTAAGAAAGGACTGTACGACGCCTGTACAGCACTTTCCAGCCGATCGCAAACTTAAACACTTCACGTTCAGTTCTCTGCAAGCAGAAATTATTCTCTTTGCCTTATCAGTACATTTGAAACCATCGCGAAGCTCCAATATGTTTTTGTATGATACAACAAATGTAAGAAGTTACCCCGAGACACAACAGTTACATTTTATTATTAGTATTAATGCATGTATTAGGTAGTTAATGGGATTTTGTCAAAGTTGGCGTTCTTTCTATGCTATGTTATGTATTCATAAAGGCAATCGGCACATGTGGCACATGATACATACTTTTAACTACCTATTTGAACCTTTCGTCGAAATTCCAACGAAGTTTTTCTCGTGGAAGTATTCGCTCCGGAAGAACGTGCTTTCTCGCAGAAAATAACGGCCGAGAAACGATTCTCTCGGAAACAGGATGATGCCATTCTCGTGTGCCTTGCAGAACGTTAGCGGGCGATGACGTTGCTACGTAAAAAAAAAACAGGTTTTCGGATAACAACGGCTGTGCTTATGTCGCGAAAGATGGAAGAAAAGGCGAGGCAGACGCTTTGCATTGAGCGATGACAAAGACCTTTGTTCGATTTCATGGCGTGTACGATGCGCAGAAAACACGACGGTATCGGTCAGAGCCCCTCAGTATAAACGGCTTTATCGAGCACAGGGTATACAACGATAAAGCGAATATATCAGCTCTCTCGTGTAATTCGCTTGTGCGTTTCTCTCCCTCCACCGTTTCCACTTTCTTTCGGAGTAACACACGAGCCGAACGACAGGCTTTGAGGAGCGACTTCTTTGACGATGTCACGGCCGCTATAAATAATTCCCTCCTCTGAAAAGGGGAACGAGTTAAGGGGCTCCTCGCTGTAATTGAGGATGATCAATTTTCGCCTTATGCACCGCGCTACTCGGCGCCTACTTCGAATCTTTGACGTTTCCCGGTCGCGTTCGATTCGAAAGCTGCGCCTCATTTTTATCTTGTCGCCGGACGATCGAAGGTTACGATAAAATTCCGCCATATTTTACCTGCCGGGCGGTTCATAAATTAGCGACAGACGCATACGGACATATTTTCCAACGTTTTTGCGGATTTCGATATTTCAGTCTTTCCCCCGTTGTTCGCACGGTTAGCGCAAGGGGGGAGGGGGGAGAGAACGCCTGACACTTCGTGTGCACAGATACAAGAAAGGGCAGGTGCGTGTGATGCTTACGCACTCTGCAAGCGAATCGTACATGTGTGTGTGTGTGTCTGCTCTGTAGGTGTTACTTTGACGTGTGCGTCCGTCCGTCTGTTCATGTTTGTGCGAGCCGGTATGCGCAACGTTTGTGTACGTAAGAGCGCACACCGAAGGTCGTGGGACTGGCAGCATCTTTGTAAAAGGCAAGACGACGGATGTACGTGATTCCAGAAAGGCGAAGCTTTGAAAAAGGTTCTCTCTGCAAACGTGGGTAGTCAACGTCGACCATCTGGAAAGGACCTCACCCGTGAAAGTCGAGAACACGATAAAACGAGATAGTAAACCAAACGAAGGGAGATTTCCCCGATGGCTCAAATATAGGTCGTCCTCTGTGTCATTTCTATGCCGCATGAAAAGTAATAAACGGGCCAAATCGTACACGATAATTCCATGCCACGTAGCTTCTCGAAATTCTGCATATATGTGTGGGAATATAGGGATAATAAACGTGGGAAAGATACAGAAAATGAACCTTTGAGAGCGGCGGAACGAAAAACTAGTTTCGTTAGAAAATACTTTACGATACTCGGTCTGTGAAAGCAAGAACAAATAGAAATTTATTTGCCAAATGTTTATAACTTGTTTTGTATTCGAGCGAATAAGCGGTAAGAAAAAAGCTCTTGAAGACGAAAGTCAGAAACTACTATGGAATAAAAGGAAAGGTACTTCTAAGAACACCAACTGGAGTCGTTTTGTTCATGAAGGGATCCCTCTTAAACACCACGAGGGAACCGGCCCTTTGATTCCACCGGCCATTTCGTAGTCCTCCTCTCTTCCCTCCACTCCCTCTCTCCCTCTCTCTCTGTCGAATTTTAGTTCATATGCCATACGTTACCTCTTTCATCCATTTCTGAAGCCGTGGCCAAAACTTGGTATGACAATAGTCCCGTAGCACGGCATGCGGGCTTCAACGGACCATTTTCTCCATCTTTTTCCTCGCTCGTCTCTCCTTATAATCTCTTCCAAGCAATTCCGAGCCCTCTCCAACCGGCCCCCGGCTGCTGAAGTGAAAGATTGACTGTCGGATGACACCCCAGCACGTGATGTTATTTTTCTTACTGGACTTTCGCTCGTACTGCCAGAAATCGGAGCAAGTAAACTTCGGCAGAGCAGATGTTTCTTTCAAAAGGTATCGCACCCAGAACAGTTAGTCTTTGGAATTATTAATCGCAATCCCAGGGAATAGAACGAAAGGCTTCAATCTCGTTCACTCGTCGCAAACGTTTCTGAAGCCATTATGCAATTGCTTCGCGGCATTTGCTCACTTTCCGAGTGGAAATTGTACAGAACTGCCTATTACCACGGCCATATAATCCACGAATTTCAGCCTCGTAAACACGACGGGGATTACCCCGTTACATTAGCATGTGACGACCTTTCCGCGATGTTGCTCGTCATTTTCGCCGGGCAGATCACGAGACGATCTTGTTTGCCAACCGCCTGACGCGCTGCAATACTGAAAGTGGACGCTCTGCTTTCGCTCTTCTCTCGCGGAAAACGTCAGCATTGCCGACCGACCGAAAGTTCGTCCCATATTTCACAACGAGCAATTCCTTCACATTTCTTTTTCTGTCCCCAAGCACTTCTCTGTCTCATGCGTCGCAAAATGCAAGATAATCTATCGATTCCTCGAGTTTATTCACGCAACAGCATTTGGTGTTGTATCGAGCGACAAATCGTTTGAAACCTCAATAACCCTCTTTTGAGACGTTGTTCAACGCGAAGAAATCTTACAAAACACATTGCCGCTGAAAAGCCATCACTTCTTTCTGCCTAACTGCCATTCCTCTCGCTTTGCCGTTCGCACCATCCGCTACGTTTCTCCGTCTTCTCTATGAGCCGTCTCTATCCTTTAGGTTTTCGTAACTCCACGAGTGCAATGCTTCGACAGGTTTCCTTTTGAATTCTCGGTCAAAGTCTTCTTTCACCCGGTCCCCAGTCTACGCGGGGACTTTCGCAAAGGTTTCCGAAGCGTCATCGCGCGATCTTCACCGCCGTCGAAAGGGATTTACGTGGCCGTGTGTTCGTACAGGAGACGGCTTCATAAATATCAGTTACACATATAATACAGCGAAACGGATATCTCTCTCTCTCTCTTCTACAATTAGTGAAAGGAGAGTCCCGCAAGGTTTCGACACGTCTGCCAGAAAACATGCCGGATTCCACATATGTCCCTAGCTTACTTTACGTATGCCATCTACGAATTATCCTATCGAAATGTCGATCGCCGATCCTATCAGCCGCTCACTTTATTCGATGTTTCCGTAGAGTTCGATGAATCGTGCGCCACAGCGCGGGGTACCCTTCGGGAAGCGGATGATGATACTTATCTGCCTATCGCGTCCTGCAGGCATGGACGACACATTACAAATGACACGATCATCGAAGACATAAATAATGTCCAGAGAAAAGTAACACGGTCCTCGAGGTGACGCACGACAATCAGCGCATCGGCCTCGCTTATGGCAAATATAAATAGGAGTCTACGACGAGTATTCAATGAACTGGAAATAAATTTCACCAGAACGTACGAGCGCACACGCCCTTTTGAAGGCATCGCGAACGAACTCATCAGTCTTCTTAATATGTGAAAGTTACTCTCCCCCAAATGAGATGGTGAGCGGTCCGGGAGGTTTGATATAACCCAAACGGACGAGCAAAACAGCGCGTTCCGATCCTACAGTTTTTACCATCTTGCCCCAATAGGCGGTACAAAACCGAGCGTCATGGAGATGTAATCAATTTGCACCATTTACGGTAGAATTGCTTTTTCCCTTCTTCGTTTTCTACAGAAACTAAATATACGTTCCACGGCGAGACGTATCGCAATGTAGATGCAACAAAAATTCAAAGGTTCGTAACTTTTCGGAGCATTTCATAAGTATACTTCGGTAAAATCCAGTGAACAAGAATATTGACTTTCCACACAGAAGTCAACTGAGAAATATATCAAGCTCCATCGCAATTACAGCTTGAAAAAGTTAACGTTTGCATTATCGTTCTGTACTTCTCGCGCTAATTAGTTAACGAGTTTCCTTATCAAAAATCGTTTGCACTTAGGGCTGATTAACCGTCCAGGAGGCTTAGGAGAATCTTGGCGTCGGTGATGAATGCACATGAACTCCTCCCATCTCGTCTGGTCAGAGCTGGATCGGTGGAAATGGCTCAGGTCGGTTGCCGGTCCCAGACAAAGAGGACAAAGGCCCAGATCTGGCCGTGCCTCTGCGGTGGTCGTCGTCCTGAAAGAAGCCTATCACACACGTACGAGAGCCGACGGTGCAGCACGCGTGTATTCGTGTGTACCAGTCGGCGTGTACGTCCATGAAATACTTTCACTGGTTTCACGGCCAGCAGACACGTTTACACGATGCTAATAATATACTCCTTGTGCCTCTGCAGTGGCGCGCTCGACGCTTACTTGCTTTCGCGATTATTCCAATTTCGATGCACCATTCATAAGCGATATAGAGAAAATGTTTAAACCATTTTGAAAGTTCCCTCGGGCAAACTCTAGGGCAATGTTGGATTAATGGTAAAATACTGGTCTAGCGTAAGATGTACCTCGGCATAGAGCGAACAAGCGCATTTCCGGTGCTGGTAATTTGAGCTGTGAGATTGGAGCATTAGGAATAATTTCTCGCCGGATCGGAACGCACAGGTCGGTGTCGTAAGGCATCATGTAATCTTGGAGTAAGCTCTTCGCGTTCGATGCTGGATTTCTAACCGATGACGAAACTTTCACAGGTCCATTCAGCGAGTGTTAGATAATGCGAGAAACTGATCTTGACCCCAATTGGAACATTGCGAGTGAACGTTTCTCAAAATCCTTGACATTTTCCATTGGAAATATCAGTGTAATTCTATTTATCCGTCAATGCGTTAATCACCGGCCGTCTTGAAAAAGAGTAATAACTTTCATAGATAAGCAGACACGGGACGGTTTCACCTAAAGCCCCCCAGTCGGCCCTTATCGTCTTCGGAACGAACGCGGGGCTAGATCGGTCGACGAACCTTTACTACTATTCCACATCGAGACGATCTTGACCCAGTTGTCGCGAAGAGACGTCCCTGAGCTTTTCATCGAGCCGCAAATACATCGGTCTCGTCCTATTTCTCGGCCCACGGAACGTAGGCTAATTGACGTACTCCGCCTGAGGAAGGGGAGAAGGGCGATTGCCCCATTGTTGTCCTATTGGCAGGATATACCGATGACACGTCGTCGTTGCATATCCGCCGGAAGGAGCTGCGTCTTTCCGTCTTTCACGAAAAATTTTTCGTTAATTTAACCTGCCGGATTCAACGTTTACCAATTCTTTTGAAAATGTTTCTAAGGTGTAGCTTCAAAAGATTTTACTCACGAATTGTTTGTCTTTCACATCATTGACGGAAGCAAAGAACAATGAAGTTTGTATGAAAATTTCGTTTTATTTGCTTACGAAAGGAACTAACTGCGAGAAGCACATGAAGTCAATTTGAAAGCTTATTTCTGGCGGTGTTTGCGGTGTGTGATCAAAGATTTAACTGCAATTTGTCCGCGATAGAACTTTTTGTGATTGAAAAAGAATGGAGAATCAAGGGATAATTTCGAAAGCCTTTGCATTTGTATTCTACCGACAAACGTACAACAAATAGTAAAAGGTTTTGCAGCAAGGTCTCACGTCTACCTAGAAATAGATTGTCAGCAGAAAAAGTGGTATTGGAACGACGAAGGTTGCAAGAATATTTGCATCACTCAAGTTCTACACTTACGTGTCGTGCATCGCAATTGTAAATACGGTTAAGACACGGCTAAACAGCCTTCAGATTGTTCCACAACCTTTGATTCAACGTCTTATCATGCCCCGAGTTTGCTGTTTCATTGAAATTCTAAGCATTACGATATCCTTAGGAATTTATCGCAAAATTCTTGAAAAAGCCCCTCCCTACTCGCTCCTCAACAAAAGTTCATCCTCGATGCTTTGTGCAAAGTCCTTCGATCGTCGACCATCTACTGCTTACCGCAATCTTGAAATATCCGTTTCTCAGTTTCGCTGGTTGCACACTCGCGCCTGCGAGAACCTCCATTCCTTGATTTCACGGAGCTGGACGTGCTAACGAGTTTTAAGGCATTTGCAGACACGTGCTGACTGCCCATGTAGCTCATTAAATTAGGTAACACAATGAGTGGACGTACATGCGTTACTACTACGCCGGTGTGTGCAATTTCCCCCTCCCCCTGTTCTTCTCTTTCCATCGTGCGGAGTGTCGACTGCGGTGGATCTTTTCTTGTTTCGCTTCTTTTCCTCATCGTCGTCTTCTTGGACTTGACGGTTTTTACCTTCTCTGCCGTTCCTCCTTTGCGACGTCGGTGGTGGGGTGCCGAGCGTGCATGGGAGCCTAGCGTGCACGGTGGGGTCGGGACCAGACAAGGTCACGGCTACCAAGTGCCCGTCTCTCTCTCTTTCTCCTGCAGGCAGCCATCTTGGGAATGTGTAGCGTCATCGAATGCATCGAGAATAACAATAAATTATCGTTGCCCGACGCTGCATCTAGCCTTCCTCTCGCACGGGGACTTCTTGCCTGCGTTCGTCGTGCACGTCAGAGATATTACCCCCGAGGCTTTTTCTTAGCCACCTTTTCACTTCCTTCCCGTTCTTCTCCTCCGGTCACAGGCGGTCCTCTCCTTCGTTACTTCGGTTCTTTTTTCCCCTCGCCAAGCGCGTACCGACGAACAAGCAAAGAAAGGAAGCACCAGGTCTACCTGCGCTCAACCCCACTGGATTTCTGTAGGGTCCTTCGTTGAGGCTCTTTCGTATCCCCCGCTTTCTACCGAGAGATATCTTAATCTCGGCGTACGAACACACGTAACACAGCTATGCGGGTCCACAGTTGCTCGTAATGGAATCCCGCCCGGTGATCCTCATACGTTATCGGTTTTCGCACGTTTCGACATGTGAATCCGCTGCACACGCGCTTTTTCTCACGCGAAGTTCTGTCTTGAAAAATGTCTCGTTAAGCCTTGTTACCATTACCCTTCGTGACAAAGTTGAGAGGAAATTTTTCGTCCTATTCCGTACCATTTTACGTCAATATTAAGTCTTTCGGACGTTTGTGTAGCTACGTATGCGCGTCTATTTATACATCTTTCGTTATTTATTTTTTATGGTGCTGTCTAGAATGAGGGGAAGATACTGTTCATGATAATCCCGAAGAGAAATTCCAGAAGACGCATTCGTGGGAAGAGATATCGCGGCCGAAATCGAGGGGAGGACGTTGGTCCTTTCGTTATCCTCCATCTCAAGCCCAGGGCTTTGGGTTTACATTTACCTGAACTTCAGGAGATATATTTGCCGTTAGGAGTCAGAAAGAAATCTTCAAAATGACCTCCCACTACAATTCTACATGATTTTGTATGAAACTGTGCCTGAGGAATATAAAAAGATCACATTATACGTCGTTATGCGCAGTAGCAGATCATAAAGGACACGTGTAGAACGTAAGAAACTTCATCGAAGTCCGCTCAATTTAACAATAAATTTAGAATTCGTAATCGCCGAAAAATCTGCGCAAAAATCAACAATTTGAAAAAGTCCATTCAGGATGATCGAATATTTTTGGAGCATATTGAACCGAAAGGAATAATTTAGCTCGTGTCCCTCTGCCGAAGGGGCGCCTTAATCAGGAGTGTAGGGGAAGAGGGCGCAGAGGGAAAACAATGGTGATTGTCTCGAAACGTTTACAGCCTAATTATGTGAACATGGACCCGAGCACGGTGGAGTAACAATGCTATAACTCGTAACAATGTACGATTGTTCATTGTCTGCCCGTGCTCTCTGCTTTTCTTCGCGTGCACGCACAGACCCGTAGCCCTATGCACCCGGGCCCTCCCTGTCGTCCTTCCTTTCGCGACGGTAATAAAAATTTCAAACTAAAGCCCGTCTTACGCGCTCCGTCTTCGATGAATGACTACACGAAATATTTGTCCCCCGCTCTTCGTGAAGCGTAATACGATATTTTTAATGCAAGCCATTTCCACCCCTGTCTGTTGCTACATTTAAACAGCCTGTGAAAATACATATACCGGCTGAAATAATGAAGCGAACGGTGCAAATGTTGGTCGATCGAAAATATGGAAAAACTGATCCTCTGTCGTTGGTTTACCGAGGGAAATGTCGAATCCTTGACCAGATACGTATTCCTGGTGAGACGAAGAAGACGACCTCGAACCTTTCATGGGTTCTTCGTGACTCGTCTCTCTTCCTCTCTTGTTTCTCTACCATTCGTCCTCGTCCGTCTCGCAACATCCGGCCCGTCTACCAAGGCCACGTAAGATCACAGAAAATCGGGCCGTTGAACCGTCCCTCTTGATGCTCGCATTGCGCCCAAGTCGAGCGAAAGGCGCCAGTTGGAGATAAACACACGTGTTCTTCTCGATATGTAGCTGCTGACGCTGTACATTACGATAAGACACGATAAAATTGGTACACAGCCATTGACCCGGTCTTTCTCCAAGCAGGCAATAACAAAAATATTACCGGATAACAATTTCCCGGAAGGACTCTGCTTTTCTCACATTATCGTGGGCAGATCATGAAGTACGTTTACTTAATAATTAACACGAAAACACTGTACAATTTGTCTTACTGTGTTGCCGACGTATTTAAAAAAATAAGAAATAATTCTGAGATTTCTGGGCATTTAAACTTGTTTGTCGGGTCTTGGAAAAAATGTTCATGAGGGAAATATAAAAAGTAAAGTATTGTTATGCTAATTCAGGAGAGACTTTCACATAGCATTTCCTCTAGCCATTTACTAGGCGTCCATTCAGTCTAAAAAATTCAACTGTAACATAAAAATGAATACAGACAGTTGAAGGAGAATCTTTTCTGTATATCCACATCAGTTTCCTTTTCGTTCCGCTGAACTCGGTGAGCGACGATCATATCAAATTTATTTCTAGACATTATACGAAGCATGGAATCCTGTTTCCGCCAATTTTCTGCCTCGATTAGCGGTCGGAAGTAAGATTTTACACGCAAGTTTTTCGTAAGGTTGCTTGATACAGCTTTTAGACTGCAGCATATTCTCGCAAGTGCATCTTTAACGATGCAGTCGAATATCAGGTAATATTATACAGCCGCAGATAGATGTAGTAAAGTCGAGCAGTTTATTGGACAGAAGGAACTTTCTTATGATTTTAGTTGAAATGTCCCCTACGACAATCTCAATTACGATCGGATTATAAATGTGGTTACGTTTATCGCAATTGGACTTTACTGCAATGTACGATAGGACGATAAGCGTTACACATGGTAGGTAGGAGAATCGTACTCCAAGGACACCATCTTCAGGAACCAGTCTCGAGGCGAAAAACCCAAGCACCCGTCAAGCGGCGTACTTGCATGCACATGGAAGGACGTGCATGCGAGAAAATCCGTGAGCATGCGATGAACACGCGCAGAACGAAGGAAGGAATCGTACGAATGGCAGGCCAGGCAGGCAGACCTCACATCGTGCCTTTCGTTTTTCCTTCGACGGCAGTCGAAGGTCCTTGAGAAAATCTTCTCGCCTCGATTCTCAGTTTCGTCATTGAGATCGCACGCAGTGTCGTCGTTGTCGTCGTTCGTCTGTATTTGTGTCGTGGTTTCAGGAAAGCTCCGGTTACGTTTCCACGTGGAAAATTACGAAACCCATTTTTCCGTGCTATATTCCGACATCGCCGCGCAGTTAACCGAGTCCCAGTTTTACGTTAACTGCCTCAGCCTTCCAAGTGGAACAGCTGCAAAGGTCGCCAAGATTTGCCTAATTTTACAGCAATGCAAAATCATCTAACTAATGACACACTCACCGATTCGTATTCGCTAAACGATTAACACAGTTATTCGGAAGCTGAATTTATTGAAGGACAGTATTATCTAAGAATTTTCAAGTGTCAAGTGATCATTTTACTTGCTGCTGTTAAATATGTAATCATTCATCAGTTTTTACATAGAATTCAGCTGATACATCACTGGCCGAATTTACATACGGCTTTTACTATTGTGTAGGTCCACTAAGGTGAGGATTGAACATGCGACCATGTATGGTTTATCGCTTTAAAATATCTTTTTTCCATCGGTCAGCAGAATTGTTTATCTTCGCTGTCCGCAACACGATGCTGTCTGTGAATGCAATTCGCACATGTGCCAAGTCCATTCCGTTCCGCTACTCTTTCGATTAATCATTGCTACGATTGGAGAAATACAACGACAGCTCGGTCCTCTATACATTTCCAACCATATCTTTCCACATCAGTAATTGCCGAAAACTGCAAAAAATGTTACACTATCACCAAATACAACTGAACACACTCTCAATTGATTTCGTACGAAAATAATGCAATGTATTCCTAGCGATTTTTATCTGATTCTTCATTAGTATTGTAATTAAATTACGTATGTAATGAGATTACCGAATTTGGACATGCAATATTAAAATACGAGGAAACGATCATACGCAATTCCTCGAGTTCGGATATCCCAGTGCCACGGTATGACTTACCGCATCTCGGAAAGTAAACGATGAATATTTAACTGCCGCTTAAGACTGGTCAGTTAGCACGGGAGCAACGTTAACCTATGAACGGCAATGAGTTCGCGTTAAAGCGTCGGGCCTGTAATCATTGCGAAGCCTTCTACAAGCGCATTCCCAAAAGGACCGATGATCTCAGCGTTCCGACAGCCACGCAAGCTGTGTCGCCCCGATATTTGACATCGATCAAGCCCTCGGCCGGCCATTGTCTCGGAAATCAGCAACAGGGTGTGGCCTAATAAGCGCGGGCAAGATCGGACCGTAGCTTTGTGGCCGCATAAAAAGAAACCGAGCGGGCGATTCTTCTCGAATCGGCATTGTTCGACGGTGGCGGCGGGTCTCGTTTCCCGCCGACTTGCGACAAAAAAAGTCGCATTGACTTTTGCGCGTCTCGCCGATGAATTCACGTGGCCCGCCACTCGTAAAGCTTTCGGCGCCATTGTTTTTGCACGATCCACGCGAATTTCGGGGGACAAAGGCCTAGCCTGTTTCACGAGACGCGGTCGGTTCACGCTGCTGGCCGGCCGAACAATAGTTCCCGTCAAGTGATTCGCTCAATTCCGAAAAGTCAGTTATCAAAGGTTCCTCGTGTAGAATTTCATTGTCTCCTCGTAGCTCGGTCGAATTCACGGAACGGTTAACGTTAAACGTCTACCGTTGCTGTCGGTGTTGACCGACTCCGAGGAAGGATGACGGGAATTAAGATCAGTCTTCCTTCCTCCGTCTAACGTCCGTTCTAATCGGATCGAAAGAAAGGCCTCTCAGTCGGTCGTTGAGTTTATCCGCGTAATGCGATTATCCGTTCACTCGTGTCACACCTCATGCCGCTTCGAAGAAAGCCATTTAACCGTTTCGATAACGCAATGCGTGACTTCCGATGAAACTGCCCCATTGTTTTCGACCACCAACCGAGGAAGGGGGGGAGGTGTGGCTGCCCCGAGACGTATTAAGTCTCGTCAGTCTCGCGCGCTCTGAGAATCATCGCAATGGGTTCCGCGACAAAAGGTCTTTTCCACCTTCCAGACGATGGAGAACAAGTCGGCATCGGCCGGGCCCTCTCCATATCGGCCCTTTTGTCGAGGCAGCTGGCAAACAGGTGTTGTCGGTGCCAGCTAGCCGTCAGCTGTTTCCCTCCTAAGCCGGCCACTAAGCTCTTAAACGTAAACGGACGTTATTACTCGATAGTTACCGCAAAGTACCTCACTGAAAAACCTATGTAATTTGGAATTTCACGCAGTATTTTTTATGCAGGATAATTCTCAATTCCCGTGGGAACAGGGAGGATGGCCAGTTCCGCGGGATTTTGCAAAAAGCTCAACGTTCCTTATTATAGATCGCGTAACGAACCATAATCTATAGCGTAATTTCGTAGTATGCTTAGGCTTTAACGTAATTTTCCGTCCACTTATTTATCGAGTGGGATCACGTCTTGAACTAAGTGAAATAAACGTTGACACGTTTTCATTTCAGTTGTTTCAGTGGGATATTGTTGAACGCGATGACATGTGTTTTTTACATTAGAAAATGGATTTTTGTGAATTCGTCGTGGACGACCGAGATCATTGACAGCTTGAAATATCGTTAAATAATGGAGGCGTTGTTCTTGTTAATAAGTGACCGTTTATTAGCTTCCGAGTACGAGTTTATATCAGCAGCATGCTGTCACTTAAAGTAACGACGTCGCATGACGCGTCGTTTCAGTGTCATTGAATGCAATTGACATCTACATTGGCTGAGCTCAGTAACGGCCAGCAACCGGTTAGTCTTCGTCTTCGTCGTCGACGGCCTGGCAGTGCCGTGCGTGATGAACGCGCAGCGATTTACCATCTTCGTAATTGTCGACGACGTTGCCGATGTTTGGTCGATTCACGTTAACGTTCGTTCTGCGTGGAAACACTGGCCTCCTCCCCAGAAAGTGTCCACCAGAAGGTTTAATTAACCGTTATCGTAAATTTTCTAATAAATCTCCCAGTAACGTCCCAACCTTACTCCACCTCTGCCCCTTAATACAGAATTTCATAAAGGAACAGTACCGTAGCGCCTACATTATCAACTTTTGCAAAAGTTCCTCGCCAAATGCACGCTAAATAACAGAATCTTATATATGACTTACAAACGTACTACTAATATGTACAATGTGTTACGATTATATGACACGAAAAATTCTTTGTGTTTATCAAGATATATTTACTGAGCAAGGAGATGTATTTTTCGTTATTTCGTAACGTGTCTATCTAACGTCCCCGGTGTTTACAATTGTCGTATGTGTTAAAAACTACTCGATTTTTTACGTACCTTGCTTTCTCGGCAGCATTTGTGACGTGTTTATTAGTTTTTCCACTAGCATGAGCGGAAATGTTGGTGAACGTTGGTGAACGAAAAGAGACACGTCTGCAATCGGTGCCGGATTTTTCCCGGGGCACTTTTGTCAGTCTCCTTTACAGAGGGGAACCGACGAACGAACGAACGAACGAACGCGCCGTCGGGCGAAATGGGGGAGGCAGTGTCGGCAGGTCCGCGGGGTAGGGAAAGGGGTTTCGAGGGTGGATTTGGGGGATGGTCCCGTGTCGAGGTGGGGCAAAGGTGACCCCCGCGGATCAATACCACTGCCGGTCGGACGCCTCTATCGTGTTCGAACAACCGATAGTTCTGGCATTTCCACCGAAAAATCCAACTTCTCCCATACGTCGATACACGAATCGACAATTAAAATGATTTTCGCTGACGTCACCCTCATAATGCTGTCAGAACAATGAAACCAACACCACGCGGAGACCGTGTAATTGAATTTTACACACTTTACGTCATGGGTTCAAACTCATCAGCCTAATCCCATTGTAAGAGCATTACCCGTAGACTAGCACAGAACTCGGTATTCGAAATATTAGTGTAACGGTAATACGTAGACCTGTGTACCTAATTTACTCACTTCGTGTTGAAGATTCTGTAAAACTTTAGGTTTGCATACGTTATCTAAGTTAACTGCACTGTAGCCTAAAAGTAATGTGAAATGTAATTAACAATTGTAGGTTAATTAACTCCTGTAACGGTTGCGTGCGATTGTCGTGGCCCAGTTTGACGATTTTAATCACCCAATGGTCAAATTTGAAGCAGATGTTAATATCCTGTTAGCTTTGAAAAGCGAGAACTGACGTTTGAAAACGTTTGATATATCCAGCGCTGATAACGTCACACCATGTGATAAATGTTCGGTACGTAGTCACGAAGAGAAACCTAGAATATCTCAAAATAGTATAGGTACATTCATTATGGAGGATGCCTCGCAGACAAGCATTAGGGATTAACCTTTTTCGACTGACAATTATCATTTCTGTCTGGCTAATTGCATTTGATTTTATTGCAACCTAAAAATCACGTATATGTGGTTGGAAATGGGATTGTTTTAATAAATTCCAACGGCGCATTGTACATGACATTTGGTTCTTCACAAAATGATTATCCCCAAGCAGAGTGAAACATTATTGTGCGTAATTGCGGCTCTGATACTGGAACGGCAAATACGCACGAAGCGGCCCGTTTCCGTGGAAAATGTCAGTTCGCCGAAGGTTTCCGCATGATTAATATATGATTTCATTGCGTCTATACCAGCCACACACATACAGGATTATTAAAAATTATCCAATTTAATGTTGAAACAAATGTGTCATGAAAATCTGTTCGACGTAGAAAATTCCCCACACCTGCTCGTAACAATCTAACTGTGAGACAAGCATGGGGGCAATGAGCGTTGTTAATGGTTACGAAATAAATGTTTACAAATGTTTAGCACCGTGACGAGTGATGACAGGAGACTCAAAGGGCAACTTACGCATTCATTTCTTAAACATCGCACGGGAAATGAAATACCAGGTTCCTCGGCCGCGTTTCTTGCGCTTAACTCGCACGATTCAAAATCTTAATGATTTATTCATTCATGGAATTCATGATTAATTATGAATCATGCATGATGATTCTGACAGTAAATGACAATGACGTGCATTGTCATTTAACATACTCGTTACATTATAACAGTGTATGCATAAAATAACATAGTGAAGTTTGTAATGTTTCCTGTTTCTACGTTCCTCCAATAAAACGATTTCTAAAATATAAATCATAAAGTCAAGAGAGCTTCTAAATTATATTAAATTAAATTAATAAATTGAGACTGTGCGGAGACATGTTAGATTATCTGACATTTAATCGTATTGAAATTAGTTGTTTATCCGAAAAGTTTCAGGTAACATTTATTCGCAGGAGAAAGTTACTTCTCCCTTTCCATTTGCTAAATAAAATTTAAATAATACCTTTAATCACTTTGGGATTTCGACGAAGTTTGTTAACGTTTTGCAAATATCGCGATCATCGTTACCCAGTAGGAATAATGCAAATACAGTTGAACTGAGTAGATCCAGGATGTCAATGTCCGGTGTTCACGGGCGGAAGTCGCAAGTAACAAACGGAAACGGCAACCAGCGAGTTAGCCTGCGATCGTTACGTCGCGGGGTCTGTTGCGGATTAATATATGAAAAGCACATAGGAATTATTTTATCACATTGATATTCGAAAATTGTGCCGTTATTAATATAAGCTTCAGCCTTTTGTTGTCGCTCCCCTCATCAACGTGAATTTACTGGCTTATTTTAATCAAGTATTTGATTTGTAACGTTGAAAATGTAATTATACGTGCATAAACCGGAGATATATTACAATAATGCATCGATGGCACTCTATGAGACAGACTGATATGTATAATTATTATTGTAAATGTTCATTATTTTCTGTGACAAGTATATTTTTGGTACTACTGATAAACAGCTAAAAACTCGTTAACTGCTGTCATTAATGAATTGTAGTTTATGGTATGTTCATATCTACTTGTTTTAAAGCACATAACAATGATTAATGGCATTACTATGGATGCTAATATTTACATACGTAACAAAAGTGTTTAAAGCATAGACTTCTTGTACCACACACATGTTATGTGAATGCTGCTTCACCACATATTTCACAGTGTGGGTTATTATCTGGACCGGATTTGAAACAAAAGTCCGCTGGAGTGTCGAAAGAATCGGGACAGTAAAAACTGTAATTTGATAATGAATCATTTTTATGGTGAAGATTAATGTCATATTTTAAGAGGATTGTCATGTCCACATGCATTTTACAACATTTTTCTCTTGCCAGAATGTGTACACATCGAGTAGATGAATGCCTTTCGTTCCCCCTTTTGACATAGTTAATGCTTTTACTGCTTTTGTGTCAGCTTTGACATCTTGAATCGTCACAAGACACTGACCCTTCGATGAGTCTAATAAAAATACGTCATTGGCCACAGTTAATTAATGTCATACGGTATTTATTGTTCCCTTGTAAATCCACTTGTTCGATAAAAACATTTAGGGTACGCCCCATGTATGTTAACTACGTGTGTAATATGCGACAGTGACTAACACGTATAAGGTTGCGGGTTACATAACACAGTTAGCGTATAACACACACTGTACAATAGGCAATATCATTAGAATACAATAGAAGTAGTACAAATTAATTGACAGTGAAAACGGTGTTATGTAATGCTGGCTACAGCATATGCTACCATTTCTCTTTTTATTAAAACTACATCAGCGACGAACCACCGAACAGCCACATTTTGGCGTGATCGCTAATTATTCATTCGGTAATATTCAGCTTACGCGCTTTTCTGCGCCACTCCACATTGGAACTGTATCCAAAGCCACGAATACTTGAAAATCTACCGAAATATTGCGATTCCACTGACATCCCTTTGCTTTATCAAAATAGCCGTTATTTAAAAAATGTGCTGATGTTTCGGATAATGCAAGTTTGACGGTAGACGTAGCGCAGTGTTGACCCATTGCCGAATCCGTGGCTCTATCATCGGTCGATTGTACTTTGACGTTGAAGTGAATTAACGGTGGGTTCATTTGATTTGCGTTGCAGGTACAAAGCCAATCGTTGCGTGAGCGGGGGCGCTAGCCGCGGAAGCGGCGCGACCGGCGGAACCGGAGGCGGAGGAGGCGTCGGCGGCGTCGGCAGCGTCGGCGTCGTGGTCGGCGGAGGCCGCAGAGGCGGCGGAGGCGGTGGTAGCCCCGGGAGGGGCGGAGGGGGCGGCGGCGCCGGGGGAGGCGGAGGAGGACTCGACGGTGGCGCGGTGCACACTGCTGCACCACCGACCACCGGACATCACCACCACCATCACTACCACTATCATCACCATCGCCTCACCACCACGAACACCACCACTACCACCACCACCACCACTACCGGCGGCACCAGGCACCACAGGCACAAGCTGCCTGCCGGCAAGCAGTGCACCGAGCATCGACATCACCCCCATCATCACCGGCATCACCCACACCATCGCTCCCACCACCGGGGCATGAACATGGGTCAAAAGATTTCAGGTCAGCGTCTACACTTACCCCCCCAATTCGGCCTACTTATGGCCCTCCTCCCGGCCAACTCGACGGATAAAAGAGAATCCGTCGGTGCACTGCTACGCTAGCATAATGGACGGAATACCTGGCCCCAAACCGCATCGCCTACCATAAAATTAGGTGAAACACGTAAATGAAGCGCCTGCCGAGGTCGTTAGAATTTGTAATGACACAACCGTATAGTCGAAAAGTATTCTGCGGTTATTATTTCGAGGGTAAATCACGTTCATAAATTAACGGGCTTTCGGGATCAGGTGCTACAGTATACCCCGAAATCAGGTTAATTAGGGCTTTCAATAATCGGGTAAAGTATACGAATTTTACGTATCTCCGGCGATGATCTAGGGCAAGTTTTTCACACAATAAATTCCGCTTAGGCGAACTGCACTACATAGGAATATTGGCCGTAATTAGTAGATGCTTGTTGTGACCAATATAAGGGGCTTTCTTGAGATGTGTATAGGATAAAGAAAGGTAGAGCTTGAAACTAAAAGGAAAGGTTGAAAAACTGTTAGACGAAGTCCTGGATTATGAGTACCCTGCCTGAACTCCCACCGGGAGGTAGACGTCTAGGGTCAAAAATTCTGACCACATCGGATTTTAGCTACCTGTGCGGACCTTGAACAGGTCCATAGAACAGATCCTTCTTGAACAGATCCTTCGAAAAAGAACAAGCCCACAATGGATTTCGTCTGTTCTCGAACCTTCTCTACTTCTTCCAACGTAGATTCCCTGCCTACAATTTTCATTATTCCTACGTGTTCTTCAGAATGTATAGCAATCTTTATCGGCCTTCCGATTTAACGTCTGTGATATCTTCGTTCGACAATTACTTCACGTTCGATTATCAATTCGTCGGGACCTTGGATTACCCACGTACACGATTCTGTGAATCTTATATCTATTTCCCCTCACGATGCCGTTCACATTTCGTAACACTGATTGCCTACTGTCGTAATTGAGCGACACACACGTAGTATGAAGTAAATGCTGACGATTGTGATGCTAACATTCGAAAAAGCATTCGTGAGAAAGATGTCATTGGAGACGGGCCTTCTATCCCGTTTGTAAATTTCGAAACACGTATTATTTTAAAGGTTTCAAGGAGAATTTCGTTGATCTATCAGAACGGAGAGATACAATTTTTATAATAAGTGATAAAGTTTTATACCAGAGCAGGTATTTTACAAACGTAAATTCAATACCATATGTTGATCAGCAACGACAGTTCAAACGTTAATCAGGTTGTCTTGGATAGTAGAGTTAAATAGTTTTTACATGTCAATTACGACACGACTGCGCATAGCGTACGATTCCGGTACACACAGTAGGCGTATTGACGCTAATTACACGTATCGCTTCTAGCGATACGTCTCATTAAAATCGTTATAAAACATATCACGATCGCATAATATTACTCAGCAGTTCAGTTTTTCAAAACTTTTCGATTTATTTGCCAAGAGCATAACAGTTTGTTTGTTCACCAATGGCTTATTTCTTAAAAATAAATATAAACTCAATGGTAAGCGTGTTAAAGCAACAATTTTGGAGACGATACAATTCGAAGAGGGCAAAATGATTTATAACGGAAACATTTACCGCACAATTCTTAACAACCTTTATATATTCAGGGCCTAGTAAGTCACCATCCGCTGTAAATATGATTCAAAATATTTGCAACGGTGATTATATGGCATTTACGGTAATGAGATTATGAGTAATTAACGTAAGCTTCTTAACTTCATTGAGTACTCCTTCCAGGTACTATTTTCCTTACCTGAGCACAGATAATTACTTGAAGTAAAAACTGTCACGATTAGTCATTATCCAGAGCGACAAATTATTGATGGATTCCTTTGGAAAAATATCCCCCTAGCCATAAGTTTTTCGCGATTGTCGTTAATCCGGCCTTCCCAACCGCAACCAATCTGCTGTTCAGCTGCGCTTGTGAAATTTACGATCGACCACGGTTTCTTTGCATTGTGCATTTCGACAGTCTTGGAAGATACATCGACGCCGAAAAACGCAGGAGGGACGTGTCGGCTGAGCGGTGGTATCCTTGATGGGTCGCTCGGTAGGACCGTGAAAGTACGAGGGGCTTTCTATTAGCACCCTCTCCCTTCTCCGAAATTCTCTCCCCGCCGCCTCTTTCGATTCCTTTCGCCTCTTCTTCCCTCGTTTCTTCCCCCCTCACTCCCCTCCACCCGCCTTCCGGTGCTAGCTTCTTCCCCGCACGTCTGGACATGACCCTTTCAAACCCTCGTCGTCCTTCCCGGAACCCTCGAACTTTGTCGGAGCAGCTGCCAGAGCAAATAAACCTCGGCTCAAGGATATCATGGGTAGACCCCTCTACCTATATGAAAACCTACCCAAGCTCGTCTGCCCAATTCCCATCTCCTCCTATTTTTTCTATCTTTTTTTGAATCTTTCCTCAGCCAATTCATTCGAAGCACCACGGTATGCCGAGATTTATCCCATAGATATTAAACTCATCAGCGCTCCTCGAATTTTTAACCATGATGCTGAAAGTCCGAGTATGCAAGTGAAATTTGCTTATAACAGGCCTGTTAGACGGTACATGCTCCATCCCCTTTATGGTTCACAGTGTTAGGGACATAGCCGTAAACCTTTTAATTAAGATTTCATGTACAAGAATACCATTGAAGCTAGCCATGGTTAACATAAAGAAATTCTTTCTCTGCTAACCCGTATTTCGAGAAACTTGATAATTTGCAAACTGTATATTACATGTCCAAATTGCGCTTGGAATAACATCCTTTTAAAAAATCGACTTTTACTGTTTACGCGAACAAAATCTTTTGACAGACACTTGTTTAAGAGGCAAAATAATAAATTGTAAATTGGTTTTGCAGGTGTTGTGAAGAGCGTGATGCGCGAGAGTGGGGCCGGAACTGGCGGAGGTGTTGGAGTCGGAAACGGCGGCGACGACACGGTGACGTTTAAACACGTAGTCCCAAGAGAACTGGCACAGGACTTCTCGAGACCGACTCGTCTCGATGTCATTCTCGATATGCCCCCTGCCACGCGAGATGTTCAAATATACCACGGATGGAACAATGATGATCGTAGTCTTAATATATTTGTAAAGGTAACATCCTAACACAGACTAATTGTTTCTTACCCGCTTTTCATGAAATTTTCGTTTAAATTCAAAGACGCAGCAAGTTGATGGAATAGTAGATAGTGTTCAAACCTTTACCTTTGCTAATAGTTTGGTTTACACAAGGATACTGCATCCTATGTGGCTTATTAGTCTGCTATATTACAATAAGGGTTTTAATAATTCCACTTGGACAATGTTCATGTCACTTTAGAAACGTCGAAAGGAAAATGCAGTAAGCCTGCACCGAAAGAGAGTTCGAAAACTGCGCTAGATTCAGTCATATTCATCGTTTTCAGTATCTCCATTGGTCTCAAATGACTGAGAAATGGTTTTACTTGATCTGGTTTAACTTGAAATGCTGGCTGTAAATACTATCTATCATATCGCAGCAGAGCATACACACTTTCCTCTACAACAATAAAATTTTCCTTCATTTTTCTGACACTTTTACGTTCAGTGAAAAACAATATAAAAAATGATTGTTAATAGAAGCTTGGCAATACTTATGATATTCGCTAGCAGGCAAACTACGCGTTGCTGATACTGATGTTCTTTGTTTTTGACTTGATCGAGGGCAATTACGAACAGCCGGCAATGACGATACAGATTGTGCAGTAATAATTGTTTTCTTTTGAGGAGGAGGACAAGCTAACCTTCCATCGGCACCCCGTCGCACAAAGCACCGACTGCATACGAGGGAAAGTCGGCTACTCGAAAGGCATGCACGTATGGGAACTTTACTGGAGCGCGAGGCAACGGGGCACGCACGCCGTTGTCGGAGTAGCGACGGCGGACGCACCATTACACAGCGTCGGTTACCACAGCCTCGTAGGATTAAACGAACTCAGCTGGGGTTGGGACCTCGGCAGGAATAAGCTCTTCCACGACGCCAAGAACAACGGCGGAGTAACGTACCCCGCTCTCCTAAAGCCCGACGAAACATTTGTCGTGCCGGACAAAATTCTCGGTGAGTAGCCCCTGTGATATTCCAACATCGATAAGCCATCTGCTCGTTGGTTATCCGAAGACGATATTCTCAATGATACGCTCGATATTCAGTAAGATTCGATATCTTAACTTGGTTCTATCCCCCCAGTGGTCCTCGACATGGACGAAGGAACGTTAGCTTTCGTTGTGGATGGCCAGTATCTCGGAGTAGCCTTCAAGGGTCTTAAAGGCAAGACGTTACATCCCATTGTATCTGCCGTTTGGGGACACTGTGAAATCACAATGAAATACATCGGCGGACTTGATCGTAAGTTGAACATTACTATACGAAACACACGATTAATAGGATTCAAAATCAGAAGAATAGTATGTAATTCTACGTTTTCTACTGTTTGAGCTAAAGTCTACACATTTTGTGCACTTTGAGCTGAACAACTTGGAACTTGGAAAAAGCGTAGATTTTTTCTAAAATCTGTATCATAAATATGTACAAACATTATCCGGTGACTGTGGTTTACGTACAAGGCTAAAGTCTTATCGTCGGAATAAAATTCTTGCTTTGACAAAGAGGGAAGAACTTCTGTGAAAAGGAAAATCATAAACAAGTTTACGATTAATACCAGACTCGATGATTAGCTCACTTGTGTAAAAAGATTCGCAACAAATGAATACGTTTCGCACAGATGGACAAACGGTAATTACTTTAGCTTTGGACAGCGATCCTGTTACATAAATTTATAAATCAATTGAAGGACTACAAAAACTTATCTAATGTTTTGTCCTGTTTTTGAAGTATTAAATGGTGAAATAGCATAAAAAGATTTCCCGTTCTTGCAAGTCAGTAAATTATTCATCATACGGAGGCTTACATAAACTTAATGATACTCCTGTCTCATGCTTGTTACCTTCGCAGCGGAACCTCTACCATTGTTGGACCTCTGCCGGATAGTAATTCGACAACGAATCGGCAAGCACATGCTGGAAGAAAAAGTAAATTCGTTGAACCTCCCGCCGGTGTTGAAGACCTTCCTCTTATATCGCGACAGGAGGTAACCAACGAGTGACACCCATCGCGACGCCGCCGTCACGACGACGATGAGCGTCGGAATTATTGCCGCCCGATACCGTTGTTACCACGACGCACAGGGGACCGCCCGCTACCCCTTCGCACACCACCATCAACGCCAGCATCGTCACCATCGCCGTCAGACACGTTTATTCGGCGCTTTAACGAATTCAAGGAGCTGCGTCCGTTACTCGAATTCCTACAGGCCGAGACGTGCGCAATCGTCCTCATCGTTATCGTCCTCGACCTCATCATCCTCCTCGACCACATCATCCTCCTCGACGTCCTCGTCATCGTCTTCGGCGTCGACGACGACTACTTTGTCCTCTTCCTCCTCGTCCCCTTCCTCGACATTATCGTCATCATCATCATCATCATCATCATCATCATCATCATCGTCGTCGTCGTCGTCGTCGTCGTCGTCGTCGTCGTCGTCGTCGTCGTCGTCGTCGTCGTTGTCGTCGTCGTCGTCGTCGTCGTCTTCATCGTCGTCGTCGTCGTCGTTGTCGTCGTCTTCGTCGTCGTCGTCATCGTCATCGTCGTCATCGTCGTCATCATCGTCAACGACATTCACGTCCTCGTCTATCTCGTCATCTATCGTCAGCAACAGCGACGATGTAAGCGAAGGTACGCAAACGATATATCGGGATTAGCGAATTAATTTAGGTGATATTGTTGTTTTATGTTGTCAATACGATTAGAATCGTGAAGCCTTTATTGATTGTTATTATTACATGGAAATAACTGAAAATGTCCGATATGACGTTGCGCCGTTCTGTAGTTCTTGCGTCGTCCATATGCTTATATCGTGTTTGTTTTCTTTCTTTTATTTTCGACCTCTTGTCAAAGGTTCGAGTACTCCAGAGAACGAATGACGAGGTAATAAAGAGAATAACGATCAACGAAGGAGGGCGATACGTAAATCCACATGATTTGTGGAAGTTACGCAGATGGCGAAGAAGAATTTCGAAGACGACGAATCTACAGCGCTTCGCGGTTGGCCAGTAAACACATTTGACTATGGCGAGCCGGAAGAGGTCGACATTACGAGAGACGGTTCAACGGTGGACCAACTATACGGGTAGCGGGCTTACTCTAGTCCGGCCACTGCGGACTCAGAAGACAAACGAGAGAGGATCGTACGACAGGACGTGACAATGAAACCAACGTCGAACGAGAAACTAACGACTTTGAAATTTTTCGATGAGGGGAGGACATTAAGTAATAAATTTATCATGATAATGTGTGTACAGTGACGAGAGCAAGCCGATCGAACAGCCACCTTCCAATAGACTCGTTTTTTCAAGTATTTTCTAAGCATGCTAGGTCTAATAAAGTTCAGTGATGTGCGTGCATCGTGAGTGGATTATTAAAAGACATTTATTCGAATATCCGACAATTAACGCACGAGGAAATTTTCAAGATGAGTGGATAACGAGAAAATAAATTACCTCGGCTAAGTTAACTAACGTAATGAACAAAGATTAATACCTACCTACCTAAACGTTGGGTGAAAGCGACTGAACACGGGCATTGGCAGAGTTTGTTCCGAACAAGAATTAAAACTGTCATCGAGGACCGCTGTCATAGTTGAACTCGAAATGCAAAATTCAAATAAAGATAAACGGCAAAAACGATGGGCGATGAACGATGACGACTCTTCAATATTGATTAATACGAAACGTGTAACTACTATACTATTAGCATGACAAGATATGACTGGTCCCTAGTAACTCTTTAATCTTACGTTTTTCGCTTAGGTTAAAGATAATGCCACGAAACGGCGCTCTCGATTTGTACATAGATATAATAACATTAATAATAATATCGGTACGATGAGACGAGTGTATCGTGGGTTATGATTGTATCCGAAAAGTGGCACACCGAGTGCGAATCACCAGTGAGAATGACGACACGTAGTCAAATTAGGGACATTTTCGTAGATTTGTTTCTGCTATGCGGCCATCTTAATTAGGATAGTCATCTAATTTCCAAAAACAATATTGATCCGTATTCGAATACATTAAAGAACGAGTCTGACATTACCCTATAAAGAAACTTGAATTCTAACGAGTCTTCCAAATTACTCCGTCAACAGTATTCCGTTTTATTATGTTCTGTATCTTGTACACTTGAGTTTTCTTCCTATTGCCCTTTGTACACTGAATTTTATTTTTTACTGACAGTAATAAAGCAACATGTTTTCATATTATTTATCTTTAATCCATGATTCACGCATGCGTTCGTTGGAATCTCAAAAGAAACGATGTCGCAGTCGGTAGCCCGAGCGCTGTTTGTTAGTAATATTCTCGTTTATTACCCTGTTTTTCGTTTCTGTATCGTGGAAATAAGTTAGTGGTGAATATTAGCGAATTAGCGAATGCTGTTACGATGACAACGTCTCGAATTGCGCCGCGTGAATTACCACTGCGTGTCTCCACGCTGCTGAAGCATTCAGAATTAGTCGTACATGGTCTCGTGGGACTGCGTGGGAGTGGATGGATGAGTTTATCGCACACATAGAAAATAGTTATTGTCAAGTAAGTCTTCTATAAAGTATAAACAACTTTGGGTGCATTTCAGGGAGGATTCGAGTGTCAAGTGTATCCTGAGTTTGCTGTACTTTATAGCAGTTATTCTCGTAATAATATTTTCTTCGTGTGGCACAGAACACAGTCATTACAGGCTCTCGTATGTCGTTTGTATTATCGATCGATCCTCCCGCAACCAGAAAATGACGGAATGACAAACGCTACGAGCGTGAGAACAGCATCGAAGCACATAATAGCACTTAAATGCAATATGCATGCGAAGGGAAGTATAACATGAAGGAACACACGTAAATAGAAATACTCCACCGATGCTCGTAAATAACAAAGATATATGCTCGTGTGAAGCGCGTGCCAGAGACTCTTTTCCCGCACGTGTTACTTACCGCTGTCGTCTTGTACTGATGAAAGAAATATTATTTTATATGACTACCCGAGCGAGTGTCACGCTCCGAGCATGAAGACAGGACAAATAGCATTAGGATGTTGTACATATTATTATTAATGATTAATATTAATAATATTATTATTGTATCAATCGATAGTTTAATTGATTAATCGATTATGATGTTAGTCAGCGCACTATTGTGAAAACAGTTCTTTTTGTATGGTGTGAGAAAGACGATCAACCGAACGATCAGGTAGTCTATGAGCATCATTTTCGGCTCAGCAAAGCACGATGGTCGTGCTAATTTCTGTATCACGCGGTCCCATGATTTTCGACAATTTCGACATTTAGTTAAAATTAATTGATATAGCGAATAAACAAAGTAAGACCAAAAGAGACTCGTTTTTATACCGTCACATCTATTCAAAGTATGAATGACGTATGACTTGTACTTAACACTTTGAAAAAAATAACAGCCCATAAAGTACGAGCCTCGCTCGTTTTTGTTTTGAATTACATTTCAAGAAAAGTTACTTATAGTTGCTAAATAATTTACAGTACGGAACTGTTATAAAAATCTGTAACGAGAGTTTATTAAGATAAATCAATATTTATAGTTCACTTATTTCCAAACAATGTTTTACTGGTTTTCGAAATGTAGGTGCCTACAACTACAACTTGTTGGTAGGAAAAGTAAATCCTTGATTCTGTATTTCTTGTCAAAAAATTTAATGTAATAAACAGAAATCTCTTTTTAATAAATCCTTAAAGTACGTTTATTTTAATAGGAAAAACACTTGTGTTATACGCCACAATTAATAAAGATTTATTCGATTCGTCATTATGGTCACTTTATGAATATAAAAGTGCTCATGTTCTACTCTTGATAATATTTGAATAGTTCGATCATTCGGTCAGTCGTTCTCGAAGAAGAGGAGTAAACTTTGGAATAACCATTGGGAAAACGTGCGACGATGTTCCTTAGGAGGAGGGAGAGAGAGATCGTACAATGAAGAAAGTGGCCGTTTCGACGATCCTTTCTGCAAGTAAATGCGCGAACCCGCCTGTCTGCCTACGTTGCCTCGACAAATGTGTCTAATTTATTGTCAGTACGATAATTAGCAGGACGACTAAGCTGCGTGAGAGTGACATGCGATAGTGTGAGCCAGTCTGTACGAATGTTTTAAACAGCTGGAGCGCTCAACGAAATCAGCGCCTTCGCTTCTTGCGTTCGGAAAAATGAATATTTTAATAGGGCCATGGAATTCAAAGGAATATAAGAGCACGCTTAACGATCTTGGCGTTTAGAAATTAAAAGCTTTATGAGCCGAAGTGATAATAAACGGAAGAACGAAGGAAACCATTCGCTGCAGCTCTCCAGGTTATTTCCAGTCTGCTGCGTATATATATATAGATATATGCATATGCATATATGTATCTCACGACGGTTTTATCTTTTGTGTTTTTTAAGCCTGGACTATTGCAACGAGCGATCTCACGTCTATTTAAGTATAAGTTTACGGAATTCAGCGTGATATTGCTGTATAGTGGCAAATGAGACGAAGAATTTATAAATATGTAATGCCTTAATGTTAACGATAAAATGTTCGAATAGCGTTATAAACGATTAGTTAATGCAAAATGCGGAAATAATGAGGAAATAAAAAGCAAATAGCGCGGTCGTTTGTCTCCATTCTGTTTGTGATTTGATATTTTTTTATATATCTGACAACAAGAGAGAACAAGAGAGAATGGGAGAGAAAGAGAATCTGTATGTATGAGCGCGCGCGCGAATAGAGCTGAGTGCTGACTAAAATAGTTCAGGCTAGATGTCGATGTTTGTAGAGGATAAAAACAAAAAACACAACAGCATATTGTAATTAAAATTAAAAAACTCATTAATAAGGTCCAATCTTCATTAATCTCGTCTCTCACCATTACCTCATCCGTGCTTTATAGAACTTAAAGTACCTTCTTTTAATTCATTATAACACATTTTTATCTTCTTTATTACTTTTCACGTATATTACAAATAAGTTGCAAAATCCAAAATAGTACAGTACGTAGGATAAAAGTCCAGAAAGCTATTTAATTAATGATTGATCAAAACATATTATCTGCTTATCCGAGGTCGTTGAAGTCAGTATTATTCTGATTTAATTTTTCTACTGGTATTAGTTACTGCATGTTCCACAGCTTCGTGTATTTCGCTGTCAACGGAGAAATTGCAACCTCTGTAAAGAACATTGCAGTCCTCACCTCGTAGGCCAGCTGCACCTGCGTCTTCAACAAGGCGATCCCAACCGGAAGCTGCGTCTAAAGATGTTTTTATCCCTTGCCTGCACATTTCACGAATGGAAGACTGATATATTCCAATTGTGCAAACCAGAAGAAGCTATTTCAACAGAATTCCCTGGGAAGTACGTTTAAACGTAAAATATGGTTGTAAATTATGAACGGTGAAATCTATTATTAGCACAGACCACATTCGCTAAGCATGGCGAACAATTGGGTCAGGTCAATAACAAGTTTGTCGTCACTAAAGGGTCTATTGTAGTACCTCACAAATCGGATAGTAGCTACAATATTGTATCAAATAGTTTCAATTTTAACTACCCTTTAGCTCGCATCATCAAATTTGGTGAATTTATTATCCTCATCACAAAATTCAGTTAATGGTTTTAAAATGTTCTCGCTTTTATTGCCAATTCAATTAAACTTGTAGGCAATTCTCGGCGTAAAAAATGTAACATCATGCACGCTGGTAAAAATAATATTGAAAGAAACAAAAATTCCACTTACGTCAAGTATTTCGCCAGTACTTTACCAATGGCGCCCAAATCTCGGAAGAGTTTCTTATTTTCAAGGCATATCGTCCTCTGTATGCACCGTACTCTGGCATCGTCGTTCAACACTGCTTCCGCTTCCGGTGTCTGATGATTTGCAGGAATTTTCTAGCATTAGATTACACAAGCGCAAAATGTTTGTCGCAAAAAGTTCGGAATTACCGCAAGGATTCATGGTCGACGAGAGAAGTTAGTCCGTGAATAAAAACAACCAGGAACCGAGGGCGGAAATCAGCGAAAGTTTTGTCAGGTTGACATATTTCGGATTTATTTTACGGGAGTTTTGTTCAAACGTAGGTGTACGTTCGGACCCATCGTTTAGTGGTGGATCGATTAACCAGTTCGTTGTATAAAGCCGCGAAAAAAATGAATATGGAATCAATAAGTCATTTACAAAATGAATACATTACGAAAATATATAATAATACTGATAATTTTTAACAAAATTATTCCAACAAAATTTATAACATAAAGCAATGCAGCCAATTTGGAAGATGTGCGAATTATTATCGAAAGAAGAAATACATTAAAATGGCGAAAATAGAGACAGACATGGAATTAGTATGAAAAATCTAACAGAAATGATTAATTTGAGAACAGTCCACGAATTTCGTTCATGATTACGCCAGTCTCCTTTCATTATGCAATTTCGTACGTTTCAAAGGAAATATTTCAGCAACCGTACTGCTCTTTTACATAACCATTAAGCAAAGCGGATTGATATGATATTTTAATTGCGCACACATACCATTGCATGTGCACCGGTATATGTGAAGAGATCTCGTTTACGCCTCGATGAAAGCACGTCGACCAACGCATCTTTCCGTTTCGCAGCGACAATCGTGTTCTGGATTATCGCAAAAAGCAGTAGCAGGCCAATAAAACTGACAATAATGAGGTGCTTCGATGAAAGACCAACAGGGTTTTCCGTAGCCTGTGGAACCAGAGGATATGCTAAATTCGGATAGTCCAATCCATAGGGAAGACTTTCGCTTCTGTGATGTATCGGCGGACGTAGGATATCTGCAACTTTAAAAAAAAAAATAAGGAATCGTTTTACGCATAATTGGGCTAATCGCATAAATTTATTGTTATAGATTCTAAAAGATTTTTTGCTACCTTTATGGTGTAGCGTATTGTTACAGAAAAATTACTGATAGGAAGCAAACTTGTGTGAGAAAACACACTCTTCGTGAAAGTCATCTAAATGTAGTATAATTTGTTTGATTGATTTTAATCATACACGTTGATAGTTCGAAATAATAAAACTGTTAGTTAAATCACGTCTAACTTCGATGATAGTAAACAAAAACCATAAGCAATTGTTCGAGAATCACAAGGAATATCGCGAAATTGTACAATTTGAAAGTTTATTTAACTGTATTCGAAAGTTATAAGACAAATGAGACGTGAGAAGGGTTACATTAAATGACAAAAAGATAAGGGAAGTGCTCGAACCGGGTAGATAATTATTAGGAGGAACGATCTGTTGGGCTAAAAGATAAGGCGAAGTCTGCGTGACGTCGGGAAGGGACGTCGGTTCGATTTTTTTGGCTGCCAGATCGAAACCGCTGCCATTTGCTTGGGCCGGGAACAACACAGTACTCGTATCCTGAGCATGGATCAAAACGACGAGGGTGACTAGCACGGAGACCGTTGGCAATTTTCGTAAAAGCGATGGCATCTCTCGAATTTCTGCTTTGAATTCGTCGGTCGATCGACACACGCGTAGGACACGCACGACAATCAGCGACTGCAGTTACTCGAATCTCGTGCTGCGATCTTAAACGGCCGACGGAAAATGCGTCTCTCTTTCGTTCCCTTTCCATCCCCAAGAAAGCCGCGTATTCGATGCAGTCGAGGTAACAGAAAAAATGAGAGCAATCTCGGCAACGACTGTCCATCATCCGGCTCGCTGGCCCGTCTGACGAGTTCACGGTGGAAACGACGTAACTACTGCGAATAATACCCAAAGGACGGACTTTCCTCGTTGTAAAAATACAGTCCTTTTGTCCTACAACGAGGAGAATAAATCATGTGAAATAAGTTGAAGTTATCTAGATGATTTCAATAAGAAAGCCAGATTAATTTTCACGAACGTATTAATCGGTCATTGTTAATATATCGATCTACTTTTGCTAATTCGCTAAATTTTTGTCGAAAATAAATGTCCTTACTTTTTCCGATAAATATCCTTAAGTTTATTGAATTAATCATATCACTCTTTTGATTAATCCTATTATTCTTGTTAGTATTTTTTAAATGAAAAAATTATCGTACAATAGGACGAGAAACTGTTCAGTATATTTATCTCTGCGCAATTCTGCAAATGACAGAATTAATATAACCTTGCGTATGACATGCGAATGTAATTTCCCAAAGTAGAACAATTCACTTCGAGATATCGTTTTAGCAAAGGAATTTCCTATTCAGACTTTCCTTTGCGTAAGCTGTCGAAAATATGTCTGTAATACGGGAGACAATGCATTCGAATACAGCAACGAAAATAGCTGCTAAAATTAGCAAAGTTCTTAATTATAGAACGTCGGCACTTAAATCATATTATGTGATAATCCAGCCATCGTAATAATCGAGCGCATAACGTTTTATTTCTAGTCTCTACGTAAATCGCACTACATAACTTAAACTCACACTCTACGTAAATGAAAATGATCAGTTACATAATATTTTTTTAAGAAAATGTAATTTCATCCTGAACGTGTGCATTTTTTTATACGTAGGATCTTTTCTGTACATCTCTTACATAAAAATGGAATTAAACTTATATAACTTCAGTTAGATGGACAGTCTTTACATGAAAAGAGATGAAAAACATTTAAAATTTAAAAGATATCGTTTTTGGACGACTTAATTTTTGTTAGAAAATTCTGACATTACATAAGAAAAATCATGAATTTATAAGTTTTTACACATAACTTATTGAGGTAATGACAAATAATAATAATTCAATGAATGTCTTGTATAAACCACTACAGACTCGTGTTAAAATTTGTTTGAACAATCGCACAGCTTTTTAGCAAGTTCACTGCTGTGGCCAAATATACTTGAAAAAAATACCAGTACAAATATCTTTCCACATTGATGTATTTCATTTTACACGTCAACGCAAGTCTGCCTAGCGTGGTTGAGGGACTTGAAGAAACTTTAATCGTGATAAAAGTAATACATTATGACGATATAAATCATGGAGGTTTGGTACAAAGGAATGCTGATAATGGATGACACTTGTCGTACGAGCGTGTGGTGGTGTTTCGTTTGATTTTCCCAAAAAGGGGGTAAAACATTTGGCACGCGTACACGCAGGGGAGAGAAGCGGAGACGAGTGTGCGGATGGGATGGTTGGTTAGGCTGGCTGCTGGATTGTAGGGGTTGCTATGGCGATGGAACGACCAGGCCGAGCTGAGCGGTAGCAGGGGTTGCCCAGAGGGTTTGTCCGTCTGCAGCCCCTCTAAAGGGGATGATGTTCTCACCGCTGTGCGTCTGCCTGCTACGCCCACCGTCGCCTTCTACTACCCATCAGCTGTTTTACGAGCCCACGATTTTCTTGAGGATAAGGCATTCAGCCCGTTCACTCCGTTTTATCCAGCTCTCTACAAATCTACCCTAAAAGTATCAACCCGAAGATAGAATGCTTTTGAAATTCAATCGGCGGAAAACCTCCGGTTTAATGTGACCGCCGGTGTTTCCCATTTTAGACTACCTAAAAGCATCTCAGCTTCCAATAAATGAGTCTTTTCCGTTCGAATAAATTCGCAGGGCGTGAACGCTTACGATCTATGTAAAATTCTTATGCGCATACCTTTATAGGCGCTTATCGAGGTTTTTCCATTAAGTAGTCTAAGAAGTCGCCGAAAGCAACATGGAATTGCGCTAACATGTAGCTTACAATATAAAAGGAAGAAAGATCTCTTTTTAACTTTTAAATTTCAATCAAATTACGACCTTTATTACGCATCAATTGCGATAGACTTCAATGGAATCGCTAATAAAATCGTCGTCTTTTGACATTACTCCGTAGTCAAAGTCTCGGAGAGTGCGATTGAATTGAGGTCTGAACGGATGTGTTTGTTCACACGATTTGATAACTGACCGAACAACATTAGGTTCTCCCATCGAGCCGCGTATCCATTTTAATTTCAGTTCAGACCTTCAATTTTTTTCGTTTAAACATCAGTTTAACTGATGGCTTAACTCAAACGGAGCGGAGAGCAGAACTGATCGTGTAAAAGACCCTTTGAAGAGAAGTTGCTCTTCGTTACGTCAATTAATTTGTGTGCATTGTGGCGTAAAAGGTAACACCTCGATTGCTCTTGTTAACAATCTGAAAATTTTCGCATCGTGCTCTATAATGAGGGAAGTTGACGTCTTCAGCGTATTATTTATCGTTCCACCTAGCAGCGTTAGTCACTGTCCTCTGTTTACAAGGTGACTACTTCATTACCCATTTCCACTCGTAGGCGTCGCCTACCTTGCCTCGTTCCCGGCTGACAAGTGAATTTATTTCCTCGATACATTCTCTGCGTCTTTCCTGTCGATACTAGTGGGTACGTTTGTTACCAAGTTCGCACTTAACACTGAACACATTGCACTTAGAGTCTACACGTGGACCAATAATTTGTTCCTCGGCAATTCCTGTTTATCAGCGACACATTTCTCGTCGCTCTCAGCGTTAGGCAAATGTTCTCTATCGTAGATTTCTTTAATTTTCAGTATTTAAGCACGAAAAATGCAAATTCTAATCTTGTAACTCAACTGAAGACACTACTGTACACAGTATTAAAGACTTAAAAAGTGGAAAATAATAATTCATGTACGTAAGTAGATCAACCTTCATTTTTCTGTACATCAGACAATATTTTTGATTATTAAATATTCTCTCAATCAAACGTAATGCTATAGAAATAACCATTTCTCTTTTTTATATTATAAATGTGTGGGAGAATATTTTATAAAAATTTACTTATCGCTTTTATTAACAATCTACGTAGAATTTTCACTCTTCCATATCTGAATTGCGATTACTGAAACGTCGAATATTTATAATATTTTTTTTTGGAAATGTATGCCGAAAACTTCGTTTCAATTCATATCTTGAATTCATTCAGTCGCATCGCGCAATGCGTAACAATCGTCCCTTGGTATTATGGTAGACGAGGCTTTCTTTAAATAACGACTCATTATATTATAAAGGGATGTTCTTTTTTTAGAAGCTAAGAACATCGGCAGCAGATATTGGGGTCACATCGATATACTGACGACGCGTAAATGAGCCTGCGATTTCACGCCAACGCCACGCGAGGAAAGGCTATATTTTTAGCACGCTTTTACAGCGGCCTCGTGCCGCGACACCTGCGACTTTTTTTTTATCCTCGTCCAATCGTGGTCATCCTTCTCTCCCTGCAATCACAGGTTCGTTACGGTCCCTTATTCCGCCGACCCCAATGCTCATCGACGGACCAATGCGTGCGCGTAATGCCCGGATTTATTTTAGATCCGCCGTTACCGTAACGTCGACAACCGCTACGAAATATTAACTGTGACCCGAGGTAATCATTCTCCATCAGCGGTGTGATTCAAGAGTTTGCTCCTACTGAAAGGACGAATCCCGAGTAAATAGCATTTGTGGTAAAACTGATATTAAAGGTGCAGAATTATCGTGAGGATTCTAATGCTATGACAAATTACATTCTTATAACAGTTCTGTGATTAACCGTACGTATGCAATAATGATAATGGTCAGTTGGTACATTGTTTTTCATGCATTTTTGTAGTATTGTATCAAGAAATGTTTAGTGCTATGGATACTCCCTTTTCAATTAAAAGTAAAGTTTTTGTTACAATTCTTCTTATAAGAATTTCTTGATAAGCTATTGTTAGTAGTCGGGAGATTTTTAGAATAATTAAGTAATTTAAAACACGCTAGGTTGATAATTCTATTTTATATGTTAAGATAATAATATGAGAACCATGATAAGTTGTGCTGAAAATTAGACTACAAAACCACCGAAACTCCGTTTTTAGGTAATAAACGTGTGGCGTTTCGCATGAAATATGCTCGTATTCGCGGAATACACTTGTAATGTACACCGGCTAATTAATTTGGGAGATTCCTCGTATCGTGTCTGATCGATCGCAGACCTTACTACTAGCTGGCACGCAACTTTGCCTCCCACCAGGCATACAAGTTTCGAAGAGAGTTACACGAACCACAGCATTCTTGGTAACTGCGCGAAAACTCATTTGTAACTGAGTATAGAACATCCTTCGTCGACTATTAATATTTCTCGTTAATGATAACGAGTGTACAAATTCAGGAATACGTTGCGGTGATTAAATAAATGTAAAAAACTAAACTGCAAGCGAAAAAGTATAATATACAGGTAATCGCTACTGAAGTCATACGTTTGTATTACATTTCTGTAATATGAAAAAATGGCTCCTTCATTTTACACGGCTATTTTATTTTTTTTTATAACACTAATTACACTTGCAAAGCTCCCAGTTATATGCTCTTAATATTTTCATGGCATATGTATAAACAAACGTATTATATTAAAATCACAACCTTGCATAAACTCAAAATTCTTATATCGTTATAATATTTCTAAAACAGTCAGTTTGGACGATTTTTCAGTTATGCTGTGTCGTAAACGACATTTTACGTAGAATTTCGTTTCCATTATTTATGTGGAAATAAATAGTTCTAATTTCAGTTTCTCGCGTCTATTCCTTGTTTGGAATTAATGGATTAAAGATTCACATTTTACACGACGTTTTCAAGACTAATCGGTCAGTTGGCTGGCTAACGCGCTTTGCTCGTTAATGAGATGCATGGATTCTGAAATCATCCATCGTTGAGTCCGAGGCTTAAGGATGGAGGAGAACCCTCAACGATCCATTCGGGTCAGACGACTTGAGAAATCCCTCAAAGTCAAGAAATCTCCTCTGACTTCTACCCGGAAATCCGTACACGTATGTCGCAGTCACATCTCTCGCATGTTTTTACTTCCCTGGCATTTCGTAGCACCCCATTTCACCTTTACATCTATTTATATTTTGACAACGCAGTTTTAATGCCGTTTAAAGTTTATATGAACCTTTAATTCAATGAAAACAGTATATGATTTTATTTAATGCACATATAAATTTCTAATTTCATACGACCGTACTTTTATTACACAGTACACTACGTCACGGATCTTTCTAGTCTTACATCTTTTAAATTTTTTATGAACCTTTAATTCTGTGAACGTGATCAGCTATACAGTGTATAATGTAGTGTACAGAATTACAAGTATAATCTTTTTGTACTGCCGTAATAAGTGTGCACGTGCAAGTTTGATGATATACAAATTTAGCTGTTATTGACATTATTGTCATCGAAATTGTTATGAGGCTAAGTTACAGGTCTCTGGACTATTTTCGAGGATTAATTAAACTTCCCATGCAAGGGTGAGTGCTTAGCTTGCGAAACATCTGAGACATTTTCACGTAGTCCATGGCTCATGGTACTCGAAGGCCCGTAAGCCCTCTCCACTGATGAGTGCATCCTGCTCTCACATTAATGGAATGCATGCACCCTGAAATCACCCGAGCACGGCGTATAGGGCCGCATGCATTTTTTAGAGCGGCGCACCTCGGTCCTTTTCAGAAAAACATGAATCCTGAAGAACCAGCCAGATCCTTGGGCATCGTTGAGTACGTCAAGCTTCTATTGATAAAACGCCTCAGGTTAAACCTTCGTCTAACAACAAATTTAAGATGAATTATATCATTTTTAGGGATTGCCGTAGGAAGAACAATTTGCTTTAAATATTTCAAGAAATCCGTAAAATGAAGTAAGGGGCAGCAAAAGGGGAGGAAAAGTTAGTTAAACCAATAACGCGAAAACTATTATTATAGATTCTTGTATCTGATTGTTGTTCTTATTGTTAGTATTAATGTAATCATGTAATTTGGTTACACATTAATTGACGAGAAAAGACGTTTGATTTTTCAGGGAAAAATTTATTGATTTAATATAAGAAGAACATGTCTTATAAAAAAATGTTCTTCTAACGTATAAGCCGTTCAAATATGTTTAATTAGCCAGTCGAGTACTCAGTTTGCCTCGTATCACCGAAACTGGTAAACCTATATTCTGACAATTGTAGAGTCAGTGACTTCGAAGGAGACCAGCGTAACCCTACTTGGACTTGGGGGTTTAAATCTGAGAAGAAATCAATACGTGCCCGCCGGCAAGAGCTTCCATCTCGCATAGAAAGAGAGACGCATCTTTTAATAAGTACTTGAGTCTCCCTGCCATCTTCTGTACATATATATATATATATATGTGTGTGTGTGTGTGTGTGTGTGTGTATACGTCTATTATGGCCAGAGGGGATATTTCATAATGAATAGACTGTATTGATTCCAGCTAAAATCGCAGATGTTATAATTGGCACAAGGTTGGAAACGAGATGAAATATAAAAAATGCCTTTTGTGGATTACCATGAATCGAAATTATGTCATATAAAATAATTTACGTCTTAAATAAAGCATAAAGACGAAGATGAATAAAGTTAAATATCATTCTACTAAATAACCAAAATAAATCTTCACATACTTCGAATGTAGAAGCCCTTGGTATTAACTAATGGTATTAACTAAAACGCTAAGTACATAAAATAGTTAATATTGTTCTTTGCCTTTTATTACAATTGTAATACAATGATAACATATTTACTAATTTGATGTTATATTCAATAATGCTAAACAAAAATGTAAAAAAATCATTCACCACCGTCATTTGTTGGGAATATTTATAAACCTCTTACATAGATATGCGTTAATTAATATTCTTTATGAATTTTCAAACATAATATTGTATATATCTCAGCCTGAGTTGAAGTGAATAGTATATTTTTTCGTATCCTTTGTTTACAGCTCTTGAAAGCATTTTATTGCGTATTAAGTACGTATTTTATTGGAATTTATTGAATGCCATTCAACAAAAGTTTTGCAAGATATTTTGATAATTACAGACTATTTTACAATTCATTGCACATTGCAGTCATCAGATTATCAGATGGATGTTCGTAACGTATCTGACGTATACTGCTGTACAGTGTTAACACACTTGCTCGAAAGGGGAGGAAGTGAAATATCGCACGCCGTCTAAGGCTGTAAAACTCTCGTGACCTTCCTCAACGGTCTCGAGTATTCACGAGTAGAGAACAAAACAGCATTATCCACCATCCCCTGGTCTTCGCATAGAAGACTTCTCGTCAGTATTGTATCGCGACGTGCATCGAAACACGCATTCTCTGTACAATGATACTCAGCGGAAAAGGAACGATGATCAGTTTATGCCTATTTTTTCATATATTGTTATTTATTTATGTTAGGTGTATGTCAAAAGACTGTTGCCGCCAAACATTTAATCTTATCTTGGAGTGCGCAAAACACTCACGCAACAAAAGGTGCAAGAAATAATCTTTTCTATTTATTCGCATTTCGTGGCTTATTTATTTAACGAATATATTTGATAATTTCTTTAAACTTTCGATTTCATGGAAGATGTCAACGATTTACCCTTACGTTTCTTAAACCTCAAGGAGACTCAATAGAAGATTACACTTACCATTTAAATTGTGATAAATTTCAAGAACTAGAAAAAGATAATAAACTGTTGTATTTTTAATTATGTGCTTCATGTAAATCTGACAGTTTTCTAGGATTAGATGTAGATTATTGATGAAACAAATAATAGCACTGAGTGTTACACAAAAAAGTTTGATACAAAAGTTAATCAAATGGTATCCCATTTTTTGGGCGATAACATGTTGGCTCTCAAATTTTTCAAGTGTACATGAATCCCCAAGTTAATGATAACAAATATCCTTCATGAAGCACTGTCGGAACGTATGTTTTCCAGTCGACAGAGATTTAAATAAACGGTGATAACGTCAGTGTGACCGTTACGACATTGCGCTGTACAATGTATTAAAATGATTTCAAATTGTATGCGCATCGTTATTGTCTCTACCTTTACCCGACTGACGATTTTGAAATTCATGTAATATGAAAATCCTCTTATATAACAGTAATATTTTACAATAAATTCATTCACAGGAAGGAAGAATCAGTTATTTACTATTCGTATGTTTCATGATTATGATTTTTTTCTCGCTGCCCGAAAATAATTTTTTACGACTTCAAACTTTAGCAATTGAACTTTCAAATTCACTGTATTTCTTCTAAGAAGCTCACAGATTCATTTGTCAAATAAGAGACTGCCCCTAATTCATTATTTTGCAGCAAACGAATTAATACGTTTACTATCCATATTCCTTCTGTAGCATGTAGGAAAAAAAATGAATGTACATATTATTTATGTTCATTCTCGCGATAAAATTTCATGTTTGCATTTACAGATTAAAAAGCCGAGAAACCGTGTAGTACATTGCTTTAGTACAGAGGCAGAAAAAGCGACGACAATTGCGACGGTGAGGCTGGACGAATGTTGCGGGGAGGCTCGAAAAGAACAGTCTAGACGGTCGTTTCTCTCATGCGTTAGTGCTGGCCCGGAGAGTTTTGGATACGACATGGCTACTCACCCACCGAAAGGGCTCCTTCGCCCCTCCGCCTTTTTCCCGCCTTTCTGCCTACCGTTTCCCGTACTTCCAACACACTCGTAACTTTCCTTTGCCGCAATACTTTTTATACCCATTCTCTTTCGTTTAAACTTACCACTCAACTCTCTTCTACGGCCTGCACAGCCCTTTTTGTTTAGTAACAGCAAGTGTCATTGTAATTGACCGACCTTTGATAATTAGTAATTTCTGTATAATACATGTAGCATCGGGTCTGCACAGCACGATCAGTCACTACTTATTGACGAATAGTATATACCAGTTATTGTAATTCCTAATGTGAGTTATGTATCGATGTGCATTTATGAAGCTTTGAAATGTAGTGAGTTCAAAGAATCAGGGCTGTTCCGAGTTATCCAATGTAAATTTTACAGCACTTAGAAAATTAATGGAGTAACTATTATCACAATTTTCTAAGCAAGAAACTACAGTGGAAATTATAAAGGAAGACAAATATCCAATAATACTTAATTCATTTGCATTTAATGTAATAAAGTGTATAAGGATAATTAAATGTGAAAAATTAAAATTTTTCATTGCTAACATTATATTAACACTATTGTGTTATTGTATTAACATGTTGTGTGAACTCGTCGATGATAAAATATTAAATCTTTTTTCAATTATTAAATTTTGCGCCTCTTTCTTTTATTTGAAAATGAAATGAAAATATTTGGAAAATAAAGAAAGATTCTTGATAAAAAAAGAACGATATTTGCTAAAATATTAGTGATAAATGAAATAGGATCGTTGTACTAGAGCCGATCTTTTCAGTAGCTACTATTGCACTACAATAAAACTGAACTTCGAAATACATATTTGTTAATATTCGTTCCTCACTTAGATGCATATCGTGTCTGAAAAGTTTCTAATCTTTTTTCGAGAGCATTCTGTATAGTGTAAACATGAAAATAGACATTTATTACGTCCATCCAACAGCTAGAAGAACTAAGGGTAGAACAGAAAATCATTGGAATATCTAAAAATGTCCGTTCTTCCGTATCCCAAGCAGAGCTACGAAGTATCGCTCTCGTTGAGATCCGTCATCTCGACGTCAGCCTCGGTGAAGTTCTCGATGACGTTGTTCAAAGTGCAACGGTGAATAGTAAGTTAATGACGCTCAGTGTACACGGTATAAATTTTCTTTGCCGCGAGCCGTCCGTCTCCCTTATTCGCCACCCCCGGCGGAGCCAACGTTCCTGCGTTGGCGTTTATCGAACGAGTGCGCGCGCAATGACGGCCCGTAACGCGGGGCGGAAGATGGGGAGTGGACGGCGAACGACCATCAGAACGACGACGACGAGGCGGGCCCGCGACGACGGGGACGACGTCGAGGACGACGGTTGTGGCCCCGACGTGGACAACGCGCCAGAGTCACGCCGCACCTATACACACACAGACATACACACACACACAGACACACAGACATACACACACACACACACACACACACACACACACACAGGGACAGACAGACAGACACACAGAGACGCCACTGAGGCAAACCGCGCGCTAAGAAGCATATACACGCGCCAGTCTAGCCCCCGTCATTACCGTTTGCGTCTGTCAACGGTGACGGATCGCGGAGAGCGCGCACGTAAGGTGCACGCACGTTGTCGCCATTGTCGATCGAGCAATCTTCGTTAGTCCATCGACGCGCCAGCGGAGTGACAGACAAGAGTTTGAGAATCTAGTCAACGTGGGGTAGTTGAACCGTGCGAGGGAGATCCGAGCTTTCTTTGCCCCTATACCGCGGATGCGTTAACGAAGGATTGACGCATGTAAACAAAAGCACTCTGCGATCTTAATTTGAGGAGTGTACACATAGTGAGCCGAGGTGACCACTGAAAATAACGAAGCGGGTAACGAGAATTTATTGTACGTCAGAATTCTCCTGGATTGGGAGTTGAATCGCGAGGAGGAAGTGAAGAAGGCATGAGAGGTCGTAATTTGGAGTGCTTCGAAAGTGCAGGTGCACGTAAGCCTGTGTTAGACGAATTTATCGTGTGACAGCTGAATGTGGTGACACGGGATACTGAGAGATCCTTCTAAAGAAGTGCTTCTGTAGGTCACTAATCGTCGTATGCGAAGGTTTCGGAGGAGCCAGTGTTTTCAAGCACCTTGCCCCACGAGCCTCTGTATGAAAAACAGAGGACGGCGGAAAGGCATCGATCGTTCGCCATTTTGCCCGCCAGCCGACATCTTCTACCCCCGCGCTTGAAGTAGTCGGTGCGCAAGAGTACGGGTACGAGACGTGTCTCGAAACGACTTAGCAAACTGTCGATAGACTCGTTAATAAGGACCTACCGTCCGACAAGCATTCGCCCGCTTGTGCAGGACTAACAATAATTCTTCTTCGGTTATTGATCGTCGCCGCAGTCGGCCATATTACTTTCGGCAGTTTCGCGTGAGGAAGAGGGTGCGTGAGCGTCGTTGTACGAATCGTAGGAGGCTGTAGAGCTTTGCACTGGTGAAAGAAGGAGAAGAAGGAGAAGGTTGCAGGAGAAACAGCGCCACTTGCACAGGGTACCAGAGAAAAGGAAAAGCGGCAAGTAGCCGTATCCTTCAAGCCGAAGGAAGAAATCAGCAGGCTGGGAGGTCGGTTGAGTGAAGTGGTGGGTCCCGTCGTGGAGGAGGCCATTGAGCCAGGGGATGCAACCCCGCTGACGGGACCCTCGAGGGAGTCCTCGGTACCTCGAGCACCCCCACCACCCCCGAGAATAACGACGCCAAGCCCGTCTAGACCGCCGCCCTCAGCGACGACGACGCAGCTACAGAATCCAGGTCATCAGGGCCATAACCCCGGCCATCAGACCCAAAATCCTGCTCCTCAAGGCCATAATCCTGCTCACCAACAGCACAATCCGGCCCATCGACAGAATCCAGCTCATCAAGAGCAGAGTTCCGGTCAGCAGACCCATCAAACTACTCAGACCCAGCAACCGCAAGCTCCGTCGCTGCGACAGCTGTCTCAGCAGGAGCAACAACAGTCGCAACAGCAGCAGCAACAAACAATCCAAGCGGATCACAGACAGACCGTTGAGAGAGCCTCCAGCATGGGCACGGTCCTGTCGTTCAGTCCTAGGGACAGACGAGGGTCGGTCTATCCACCCGCCAGTCATCAGCATCCTGCCGATTTTACGCTAAACAATTTCAACTACGAACAGCTGAACAACGCGAAGAATCGCGAAAACAAGAGCAGCGTGGCAACAGTACCACCTGCGCCGCCCACCGGCCATCCACCGACGAACAACAATTCCGTGCAAAATAATAATATCAACCTGAACAATAACGACAATGCGCGAATTATATCGGAGAAAAATGCCCTCGAGAAGAACCTCAAGAAGCATTCGCTCTTCATCAACGCGCTCTCGTGGAAGCGGTTCAGCACCACGAATAATAATAAAAAGAAGCTCGACAACAGAAACAAGAACATTGGCTTCAGACAGCCGCTCGACAACATACCAATCGTGGATAAAAATAAGAACATTCAAACACCACAGGTGAGTGTACTTTTAATCATGCGCCTAAGTCCAACACTCATTTCACCATTTTCCTTCTGCACAGATGTCAAATTGTTTTCAAAATTATAATTGTTCCTGAATATTTTAATCACTCAATGAGTTTTTATTAGATAGTATTTCGGCAGTTATTGAATTTAGTCAGACATCGTATTTCAGGGTAAAGTGACAATGGTGTTTAATTTTACTTTTCGTTTTATCGATTGGCCTACAAAGTCTGAGAATTCCTTTCAGTTTATTCATAATTTTATATATAATCGCTGTTGTAAGCTGCCACTGTGACACAAGTATCGTTTTGTGAATAGCAGGAATATAGTCTGCTCATAAGCATCTATTCGAGGAAGATTTCATTGAATATAAATGTCTCAGGTTATTTTCATACTTCTCAATGTCCGGCACCCCATTGAGTGGTACTTGTTACGCAGTTGCACCTGATATCCTTACCAACGCACCCCCAACTACGTAATTTATGAAAACAAGCCCCTGGCGACCAACGCTTTGTACTAAAAAGACTGTCCAAGTGCTTAGACCCCAAACATAATCGAACGTTTATCGATCCCCTTGATGTGCCTTCTTTCGCGTGGCGCAGCACACGCAAACCTCCCTTCTTCACAAAACTTTAACCCCTTGACAGTTACCAATTTCAACCTTGCTCCAGAAAACCATTAACGCGTACAATGATTTCCTAGTATAAATATATATACACGTATTTACAACTATTATATTTATGAATATATATATTTTTATATATAATACGAAACATTTTTGTACGTATATTGTTTGCAAAAATTTTACGTGGTATATGTGGGGTCGGGGCCTTCTATCCGAAAATGAACTCAGTGGGTCGGTACCGGAAAAGAGCAATTAAAAGATTTAAGTTCAGAGACGCGCGGTGAGTCAGTGGTTGGATTTCCGACTCATGTGCGAGAGGTCCTAGGTTCGAATTCCACCAGGATCAGGTTAGTTTAGACCACCAGCGGACCCATTTTTTGATATTAAGAAAACCGATCCACGGGCCGTGAAGAGTAGTAGTCGTCGTCGCCCCCTACATATGCTGTTTTGAAAAAGATAAATATTCCATTGTCGATCGGGTAGAATTGTTTGAATATTAACTGAATATTCAATATTAGATCAACATTCTCACGGAATAGACCAGTGATCTTTGTATCTCTTTACATGTCATGAAATTCAAATGACAGTAACAATAGAGTGAATGATGGTTTTCATTGCAAAATGTTGAAAATGACCTTAGCGCAAATTAGAAATTTAAAAAAAAATTCAATACGCACACAGTGTCTATTATACAGATATATAACGTTTATTGACAAAGGAATATAGTTAAATTTAATATCAGGGGACTTGGTTAGAGAGCGTGGTATGAGTGATTTAGATTGCGAGAAAGCGCGTGAAAATTATAGAATAAAAGGAGAAAGAGGAGCGACAAATAAGATTAAAGTGGGAGGAAATAAGCGTTAGTAAGACAAAAATTGACAGAGGAAAGAGTAGATAAGGGAGTGCAGGGGGCGTATGGTAAGAGATTGCGATATAAAAGTCAGGCTTGCGCATCAGAGAAGCGTTGGAGCAGACACAAGAGAAGTAGGGGAAAACAAGGAAGAGGCGCATGGAAAGAACTATACAAAATTAAAAAAGAACATGGAAGAGCAAGACGATAAGAACAATATCGTTATTAGGGGACTGAAGATTGAAAGGAAGAAAGCAAAGTTGCGATAGTAGAAGAATTCCTGGAGGAAGAACTTACAATATGAGGTGGGGTGAAATAAGAGGAAGCAAGAGGAGGAGATGAAACAAACATAGCAATTGTAGAAATAAAAGACTGGAAAACGAAGCGGGATATAATGGCAAAAAAGAAAAAACTATGAACAAGGAAAGTTTTCAGAGATCACGATTTGACAGAAGAAGAGAGGAAAATTCAAAGGGTGTTAAGGGGGAGAGCAAGGAAAGAAAGAGAAGAAGAAAGAGTAGTAAAAGTAGGTTACAGGAAATTATTTATCCAAGGAAGATGGTACAACTGGAGCCAAGTGAAGGGAGAGATTGAAGAAATGAAGGTTTTTTTAAAAGGACCCGTGCAGTACAAAGTAGAAGAAGGGGGAGGGAGCGGAGAAAGAAGAAATAATAGACTAGCAGATGAAACTAAAAAGCAGCAAAAGAAAGTGGAGGGTGGGGTGAGAAAAGAAAGAAAACAGGGGACAGTACAGCAAAAAAAGAGAAAGGAAGACTTTCATTTTGAAACGTAGCAGGAGTAGAGAAGAATTAAAATTAAAAAAAGGATTCCCGGAGGAGTGGAAAAAGGAAGTAATTACAATATTGCATAAAAAAGGGGATACGGAGGATGTCTGGAATTATAGAGGGATAACTCTATAGAGTACAGCGTACAAATTTTAGTCCTGAATGAGAGGCTGAGAAAAGAGATGAGAGGAAAAAGAATTAGCGAAAAAGAGAGAAAAAGTTCATGCGCTATTTATAGATCTGAAGGCAGCGTTTGATTAGGTAAAGAAAAAGTACCTATCGCGGAGAATGGAAAAATGGGGGTTAAGAAAAGGACTGATACAGAGGACGAAGGATATCTACGAGGTGATCAGAACCGTCTAAGGAGCAAAGGGGAAGAATCAAGGGAATTTTTGACAGAAAAGGGACTTAGGCAAGAATGTCCGCTGAACCCAACGCTGTTTACAATACTGATCGCATGCATGGAGAACAAACTGAAGAAGGGACAGATGGATGGGTTGGTAATAGGGAAGAACAAGTTCTCGTCGCTAAAAACAAGTGCAATACAACCAAATAATACGGGCTAAGTACAATGCAAGATATAAGTATTTAAGAACAGGAATGCTTGCGGAGTACTTAAGCAAAGAAGGAAAGGAACACAGTGAGAGCGGGATGCAGGAACGCGGAAAAATGGAACAAATACTGGGAAGGAGATGCGATTTACGTAAGGGCGGAGGGAGAACGTTAGATCAGATGGTAAGAGATTACAAAGAGTTGTAAAGTGGGAAATTAAGGATGGAGAACATTGTCAGCGGCAAAAAGAGTGAAAAAGTAGCAAAATGGTTGAAGAAAGTGTTATAGAAGGAAAAAAGAAAGATGAAGAGCGGAAATAAGAAATGCAAGCGTGTGTAAAATTGAGAGAGTGTGACCGTACGTTAAGATTTTTTTTGCCAACCAAGTCCTTTTCAGAGCTGTGAGACTGAAAATAATAATAAATAAAGTAAATTAAATCTTTTATGCTGTGTTCACTTTTGAAACTGTACATTTCGCTTAATATCGCAGGCGAAACCACCGGCGTCGAATAATAATCACACTACGCACAATCCGACGTGCGAGAAGCTGGTACAAAAATCATTGCCGCCTGGACCGAGGAAAACCGTTATCCAGGCCTCTACCTCGGAATTGCTCAAGTGCCTCGGCGTCTTCCTGCATAGGAAATGCACCCGGTTAAGGGACTTCCAAGCCGGCGACGCTGTCATGTGGCTTAGAAACGTTGACAGAAATCTCCTCCTCCAGGGCTGGCAGGTCAGTACAATTTTTACTACCAATTATCTCAATATGGCTTGCTAAAAAAGAGAACAAAAATCTATTAACCCCTATGTATTAATCCGTAAGTGAAATGGTTTCTCGATTATTTGGTCCTATAATGCATTTTTTTACTTATATTTTCATAGTAATGTTTAACTTTGTTTAAGACACATGATTCTAATGTGTCTTAACATTTCATGTTAGCGCATAATAAAATTGCTTGAACGCTTGTCGCACAGTATATTACAGCCAACTGGCGTTAAAGACTGTAATATTATTGGTATGTCTACACGATAGCTGATAAATTAAATCATGTCTACGGAAGAAGATAATAATTGTCTAACGATAACGCAGCATGGTATCCGGAAATGAATTGCTATATTAAGTTATCACCAGGCAATGTACAACTATTCTACCTTTGACTGCTATTCCTTTATCATGACTCATACTTTTACGTTAGTTCTAACAACTTTCATCGATATTCTGTTACGCCGTACTTACATTCAAGCAGGTTACGTCACATTCCTTTCTACATGTGCACAGTAATCACAATGAAGCGCAACATAAAATTCACGCAAATCAAATAAGTTTTCAATTTTTGTAGGGCAAAAAGAGTATTTTACAATGAAGATAACAATAATTTTAAACATAAACAACGACATAATTTAGTCTGCAAAACACGTACACATTAATCATGACATGCTACATTCATTCACATTTTATAATAAACATTCCAATCTCCATACATTTTGTGTTTATTTCATTTAATACACACGAAATAATGCATTACTTTTTACGCTTTTTCGATGTGTTAGCATTACACAGGCCGGACAATTGTGCGAGTAACTTACACCAATGAACATCTTATGTCAAGCATTCACGAAATATGATATTTGCTATATGTGTGAAAAAAATGCTGCCAACGGAGCGATTAGAATGACGTTAAGGTAACGTCAGCGGCCCTTATCAATCGGCACGCAAATGACGCCAATGTAGAATAATCGACCATTAAAGCGTTAATTTCTTTTTTACGCAGTTTTTACATGATTCGTCACAAATAATTTGAATACAAAATGATATTCCTTATCTTCGTGCAATATTGTTTTGAAATATCGCTAGGATTAGAATGAAACATTTCTACGCCTGAAGGGTTGCTGTAGATTGGTCTTAGGGTGTAATTGTGAAGGGTCTGAAATCAGTGATACTCATGGGAGCAGGGCTCTCGTAATGAGAGCGCTCAGGAGACATTAGTTGCAATATGTCAGGAAGGGTACGATGGGTTTTGCCCGGCGATACGAGAGTTTTCATTTAGGCGCATCCTCCATATGTCATTTGACGAAAGTAGCGGCGAATTTATATGCAATTCCTACTCGTTCGTAGGCATAGAGTGGTCTTACTGAAGAATGAGGCACGAGGGTATAATCAATCACGTGTTCAGTCCTCGACAACTTCCAATTAACACGATTCGATTCGCCCGTGGAATCTGCTCTTATGCTAATGGCATCGTCGATGAATTTGCTCTTCGTGCGCATATGCTTCCTGTTTCTCTGACCTAACCCATCCATCTCAGATCATTTCTTTTGCTCTTATAAGTGTAAATATTTTTGCGGAATGATAACGGTGCACGCTCCATTCTCGATGAGTTACTACAGACTTAAGAATCTATTTCTCTTCAATTTCATAGAACTATAGTGGTGTCGTATTTTATTGTAACTATACTATGAGACTCAATCAAATAGACGTATAATGTCCACTATATTAGTGATTAATCATATTTTTAATATCAACTTGCAATAGTTCAAACAGAAAATAAATATCAGTAATTTGAATCGATAAGGGAACATCAGACATTGTTGCAACTACCGTGGGCAGTTGACAAACACTTTTGAGGTTAACAATATATAAAGAGAAGTCATAAGGAACTTTATTGCTCGCAGAAAGAAGTTGAATAGCGTTTTCAGCTAATCCAATGTTGACGTTCTAGCAAGGACAGGTATTTCTGTCGTATTATCCATTTCTCAGAAGGGCATAATTGCTCTTATTATCCGAATTTCCGTCGTAATAACTCACGTATGTACGTGGGTGGAGCTAGCACGTCACAACGTAGACCCTTCCCTCGAATTCTGCGCAGAATACGTCCTACGTCGTATTTTTTCTTTCAGGGTAAAACTCACGAAAACTACGCCTACTAGTACAAAATAACTTTTTTCGTTTCTGAACTAAATACATCCGTGGTTCACTGTTACGCGTAAATTGTAATTTATACACTTTCAGTAAGAGTGCTCATCGGTATTAACATCATCATCAATCATCAGTGTCAATATTCATATGATACAATAGGGAAAAAGTTTTTTGAGCTACGGAAATTGATATGGCATAAAGCTGTAACTACGCATAAAATGATTTTAGGGACCGTCTTTAACGTTATACTTGTATAATAAATATTCTTCGGACTTTAGCAGTTCTCACAGACTCACGTGTCGAGAATGCAAATACGTAATACCACCGTTTTGCATAACGATTTCTCAGGTTGACGAGTACTTGTGTGTGCACTTTGTTGAAGGGGAAAACCGATAAGCAGCAAACGAAATGAATCGATAAGAGAGCCCTTATCTCGCTGCCCAGAAAATCGTTCACTAACTAACGAGGCAAGATTTCATCAGTCCTGATCAATTTTAATTACTCCCCGCATCCATCTTTTTTACCTTGACCTTATTGCGATCTGTACGTCGATTATTTTACAGAAAGTAGTGACTGTATCGGCGATTTCACATTTATTTACATAATAGCGACAAAATAATTTAAGATAAATGCATACGTGTAGCTTTTAGCGTTAATTTCCTATGATAATTCAATTTTTTCAGTACTATTAGTGTTTGTTCAGATCAGATAACTATAGACTCACTACACTAAACATTATCGCTTTTTACCACACATTTAAAACCTATTCGTGACATATTAGGCCACGAATGAAGACGCGTGAATGAATGGAGCATTGGGTCGCGTTTTTATACGACAACCTGAGAGAAAATGAAAAGAAGTCTCTATCTACGCGACGATAAGCTCGCGTTTGAAATGCCAATATCGATCCTCGCGGCTTATCCTTACGACGCTCTGGCATGCACGTACGATAAACAAGGAAACGGCATAATCTCATACATATGTATATGCATGAATATGCATGTATATAAGTAAATGTATGCCAATGTAACGTGTATATACAAGTCGAACAGAATTATGCCATAGAATCTCTCCACGAAACGCCATGTAATACAATAAACGTTAACCTGCGTCGCGCGTCGAGACCCCTGTGTGGATGCGGGTGTTTATCTACGGTACAGAGTAATGTAACGTGTGAGTAAACATTGTATGTACGTATGTATACTCACACACCGGCGTCTTGCACGTAGACTAAGGGCCTCTCGGCGATCGCACTCTCCAACCCCTGTTGGTTTTCAGTTGGAAATCCCGCTGCCATGAACCCCTCATCTTCGTTAAGCGGTCGTTCCCCGTCGTCGTAGTAAGCTTTTCAAGCTGCGATCCAATTTTGCTGAAAAGCTTCGAATCAATTTCTCCCATCTCTAGACACGCGATATCCCACTACTCTGGCCAATATTAAATCTAATATTACGATACTGATTTTAAAAGAATTTCGCCCGACGTGTCAGAAATGTGTCAACAATGTGTTCTGTAATATATTTATGTTGTTACCTTTATCATGGAACTACGTGTACAATGGAATTGTTATTAGTAGTGGCTGAAAGCATAAGTAAAAAATATACCACTTGTTTGTTATTGAGATCGGTTGTATTTTTCATTAGGTTTCTTACACAATTTGTTGTATTTTTGTAGAATTATCACGGTATAATGTACTTCGTGAACGTGAGAATAAGGGTCACACCGGCGCATTTTTCCTGTACTGAATGATCGCGGTGAATGTACTTTGTTGCATAAAATTCATTAAAGCGTTGCAATATTCCGCGCCACAAAGATCCTTCGATGCTCTCGTAAAGACACTGTAGGTGGATTTAAACGTGCCGAGAGCAAGCGAGTGGAATACAGAGAGAAAATGGGGTTGCGCGGATTGAGAACCATCGGGGGGAAAGTGTGCAGCAATGTGCAGCGAGGGAGAAATGACGGCAACCTCGCAAAGCCATCACCGTGCACCCCGGTTTTCCGAGGGGAACGTGTGGAAAAATGCAACTACCGCAGCAGGGGACGTTCACCCTCGATTTTAATTGCTAGGGGGAAATGCCTTGATAAATCGGGTTAGTCCGCATGCGAAAGATCTTCCCCCGACGGCGAAAAACTGGGGTAACCGGCTTTTCCCCCTTATGGAAAAGTGTGCAATAAACGTTTCCCAACGGCGGCCATGGGATAAAGATATTCCGAAATATGCCCGGCGCAGATACTAACAATTATAGTGTCTATTTCAGATCTTTTATATTTATCTTTTGTCAAGATTATCTCGAACTACGAGTTGATAAATTCGAAGTTAATTGAGAAAAGTCGTGTGAAAGAAATGTACTCCATTCTAGTATAACCATACTGTTCGTCATGAATACATATATTCGAGTCATTGAAAAAAAGTCGATGCAAACATGTATTTTCAAGTAGATCGAAAAAACGAAGGGTGCTCAAAGGTTGGAGATATTTGAATTTCAATGAGCGGCTCGGATTTTTTCAAGCAGTTTCTCGATTGCGAGCAAATCGAAAAATTCCAACACTCGACTCGTCTCAACGTGCAAAATTCGAGTAGTTCAATTACGTCGTACTGACCCTGTTCGTATGGAAAAAAATCGGTGTATCTCTGTGGAATATTCGGAAACTTACTCAGAGAAATAACTTTCTAGATCATAATTACTAATTTAGAGAATATAGAGAAACTCGAATTATTATTTTGGAAAAGCTTGATCTAATTATGTGACATTAAATGAATTTATATTTTCATAAAACTTATTCGTGCTACTTGTGTGTATCGGTATTACGATGGTACCATAACTGATTGTATGTAAATGTAGGTATAGGTATAAAGTATTACAGGTTTCATTTTTGTGAACTCTCTGCTTACCCGAAATAAGTTAGTAAAGACCTGATCACCGTACTCCAAGTAGGTGTGCTGTGTAGAGTTGTGATTACGTACGGGCTTTTCTATCTGATGAGCCGAAGCTCTTTCGATTAAGTGGTTAGCACAGGGTGACGTTATGTCACGAAAGCCAGCGTTAGGTTGCATCAACTTACGTGTTAAAACACAATACTATACTAGATAATTTCGATTTCTATTTCGACGATTTCTTTCATGACAGAAGAAACTAATGTGATCAGCACCAGACCTAATTACAGTTCATGAAAACCTAAATAACGAAAGTTTAATTACCAGATGAAAACTTTTTTTCTCAAAAATGAAGATATAGCTGAGGTAATACGAAGAGAAACTGGCGATGACAAGACAGAAATTTCAGTTATAATAAGAAAGCAGGGCAATGACGAACACCGAAAATCACCTCCACATTCTTTTGCATTCTGAGGTTTCCGCGCGACATCAACAAGCACGGATCGATGATTCATGTGCTGAAATCTAATCAGTCAACGACGACATACGCACACTTCAACGTCCACTCGAAATCCACCATCAACGAGTCAGCCGTGACATTGTGTGAAATCGAAAACCGCGAACGCGATAATTGTCTATTCGAAGAGGTAATGATAAACGGGAACTACGGAATAGAATAGGCAAGTTAATGAGGACAGATCATCCGTAAATTCCTCGTCTATTTCAGGGCATATGCACGTTTTCTCCCATTTTTTAATGTTCCGAAGTGTAAATGACTTAAAGTTTGTTTGCATTAATGTTACGTGATGATCAGAGAATTAATCCATTTCTGATTCACGTAATCAGTCAATAAAATATTTAATACTATAAATTTCATACTTTTCCAACTACTTTTTTTCGTAAATTGATAAGACCTAAGTTGTTTACAGCCGTACTTTTTCATGATTTATCAAATAGCGACGAGATTGTCGTTAAGTATTATTATTTATTAATGCTTGTGGCAATATTTTCAAGATAACATTTGCCCGGCCTTCAACTTTAGAACTGTTTTATTTTTGTAAAAGACGTGCCGTAGAAAGTAACAATCAGATTGTACTTGTAAATTTCATACTGAAGAATGCGAGCCTGCTGTTTGGTGAATTCGTAATTCTCCATTAGGATCGAATAAAATCATTTGGCAAAGATTAGCATACGACGACCTAACACTGCTATAATACGATACCCGTGACAAGGCACAAGAAAGCAACACGTTGTCGTTTAACGCTCCGAACTAATCCTTTTCGTCTAGACAACAGAAGAGACTTGCTTTCGTTTTGCACGTTGACGCCGTGAATCCACTTAATGGGAAACCGTATTTGTCAATACGAAAACGTTTTTTACCTAGCTGGGAGAACACGTGCGACGCTCGCGCCTCTTGGCCACCCCTAAAACGAAGCCAATGAAAACATTCAATAAATACAGGATATTCCGGCCGCATAATCTTATCAAGAGCACAGCGAAAAATTTAACAAGATAAGTTGCTTTATCTTAGTTACGTAAAAATGTCGTAGACATAAAAAAATTAAGTTTTGAAGATGAGCTCCGAACGAATGAAAACAACCCTTTAATTGTACAGCAATAAGTAATCAGTATGTTATATGTCCAATTAAATAACTTACTTACCGCTACTTTTGCAGTAATTAAATAACGTAATCGCACAGTATCTAATTATAATGATACCTTAATCGTATCATTTGCATTTTTACGTTTCAAGGTATTTTTAAAGCTATTAGTGGAAACTTGTAATAAGATGCACATATACACTTTAAGTGTTACACAATTTTAAGGTCCTTAATAATCGATTCACACATTATGTACTTCAAGCTTGCTCTTAATGTACCTATTACATTTACATGTATTTGTGATACATAATATTTATGTCTGTACAAGAAACACGTGTAAGATGTATAACATCTTCAGAGTCCAAGCAGGAATTATTGATTTACTACGGTCTTACGGAGCATCTGCCAAATACAAAAAACTGACAGATATAATTGTGCCGACGGATATCTATCAGATTTAAGAATGTAACTTTTGAGGAAGTCCGGACATTCAATAATATCTTTCGGTTCGAAGGGGCGGCTCATCCGAAAATGTCGCAGCTGCAGGCCTTTAAACTCCGGCAACTGTCGATTGCACAATGGACTCGTCTTTACACGTAACATCGGACTCTTATTTCTCATGCTTCCAGGATTTTTAACCTATATTTTACTTTATTGTAGCACCGTTTTATTTCAGTGTTCACACAGTATTTCATCATCGATTGTTAGATACGTTACCCATTTGGTTTATGCAGTATTGACTAGATCAAACGATTACGTAAAATTATTTTCTCGCGTTAATAATTCATTAACGAGTTTTTGCAATATTTGAATATTTGAATATTGTTGCTGCATATTGACAACAATACATATGCGGGTTCATTGAATGAATTATTACGTTTTCTTAATGACATTTCTTTGGTTGATAACAGCAACGCAACTAATCTGAAAAAATGCATTTCAAACTAGCGTCTTCGAAAGAATGACCTATTTTCGTGCTGACAATCTGTAAGACTAAATGTTCGGTGTTAATATTAACGATTTTTATACACGGTATTAAAATATTTTCACTGTACATTAATTAAAGAAAATTAAATGTATAAGTATAATACTGTATAAATGTATAATACTATAAGCATTATGACCGATATACGACGTAATTGATTTTGGTTTTTATACCTCTAGAGTTTCGATTTTCACGTTTTATTTGCCAAGAAAGACCACTCGTGTTTCGCGAAACTCCCGAGTCCCGATCAGACAGCAGCTAGCTTTTGTCATGAAACCTTACAAGTAGATATACGTGCAAGGACATTGAGTACTCACAATTGACTCCAGTTGAAAGGGACTGCAGTGATAAAGCCTAAGTTGAGGATCATTTGTATGAAAGGAAACTAAATTTCTCGATATTTAGCTTGTAATGTGCAAAATCTAATGTACACAAAATGTTAGAAACGGTTAAAACATACATAAAAAAACAACATGTAAGGTGTCAAACTTTTAAATATACAAATTTCGTTTAACAATAAGGCACTTGACAAGATTTCGTTGAAATCATAATAAATTTTTTTAAAAATGCATTCCTGTGAAAATTAGTTCATCATAACGGTAGCGTCAGTCTTTAGGACAATTTATCACGAACACGTGGAATAATACAAAAATTGAACGACATTAATCGGAAAAGCTGTTTACGGTTAAAACTTCTGAGAAGAGCGGACGATTGTGCCGGTCGAACTGCTTAGCGTGGGTGCTTACGAGTGCGATTAATAAAATGGGACATAATTTACGCGTTGCCGCTCTGTCGAGCCGTGACTCCGGCCATGTGCGAGCATCGATCGGTTGCGACAGCTCATTATCAACGCCGCGACGATCAAAACCCGCAGCTCAGCGCCGTTGTCCGGCGGGTCCAGATAAACGGCGACACGGAGAGCAGCCGTTGTCTCATGCGGAGAACCACCCACGAGACTCGCTCGTCACGCGACGAGCTTTTTCCAAGGCGCAAAGTGCGCAGGGGAGGCAGCCGCCATCGATGCCCGATCGGTTCATCCTGGCGTGTGCACAGCAACGACTCATCAGCCCACACCTGCGCTAAAGCCCGCCAGCAGCAGGTTGCTGGTTGGCGGGAAAACTTATCGAGGGCATCGATCCTCCCGGGTCATCGCGAGGCCTCACCGTCAGTGCACTAACACAACCGACCATGCGAGCCATTGCACCTACCCTTACGATCTCCTTGTCCCTTCTGCGCAAGCCCGATGCATCATTTTTAGATGCTTCCACGGCAAAGAAGTTTAAATGAATTTTGTATGATTATGCCAGGTTTTAGCCTGACATTTAGCGCACGATACTTGGTTTCGCAGAAGGAAAATGCGATCCGTATGCAGAGTGTAACGTAACATCGCAGCTGGATTTAAAACACGGTACCAATAAAAAATAAATTCGTACAAATGTATTATTTCCTAAATGACCGCGTTGCACATGAATACAAGACTGTATTGTCAAGATTAATTTCTAGGCTTTCGAATGGAATTAGTTATAATAGGTCATTTTGTCAAAAGAATTGCAGAAAAACCAAAACTACTACAACAAGAAACGAAATTAAGAAAGAGACAAGATTGTGTGACCTTCTTGTCATTGTTTTTATGCCCTACTGTTACTCCACAAGCAAGACCATATATTATGTTACACTCTGTATATATCTTGAAAGTACGTATACCATAAATGTCAGTGTAGATGTAAATCTCGACATTAATGTCACGGAAGAAGCGTCAGTAACACAGTGATCTATAAGAATTATTATAAAATTCTATAAATCCTAGATAACTTGTTATAAAGTATATTTATTAGGAGAACCGTAACTGCGAAAGTACTTTAATCTGCATCCTGTTATCCCTAGGGCGTGTATAACGATGTATATTATTGATGCGCGAGAACGCTAACAAATTCTAATCAGAAATCCATTGAAGGACACAGCCATGTTACGGTGTATCTCGTTTGAATCTGATTCGCGAAAAACAGACTGTATGTGGGTCAGGTCAGTAATAGCCTCATGGTCAGCAATTGGTGTAGATAATACGCAGATTTCGTGTTAAAACTTTTCACGGGCAAATAATGTGGATAATTTCGATCTTTGTTAATAATTTTTATTACATTGTTTTGTTAAGTATATTGTAAAAGATAGATACTCTTAATTTGGCTTCGATTAGATAGAAAAATGGCTTTAATGCGTTAAAAAATTTCGTTGCAAATTTGCATAGGAAGGGCACTCAATTGATTGAGTTAATTTTTTTAATGTTCTGTTTATTAGAAATTCTAACAGTATAGCGTTCTTTATAAAATTCCATGTTATTACATAGTCTCATAAAACTTACCGCAAGCTGCATTTACATGCATGTACATCCCCATTTTATATACTTACTGTACTTAATATAGATCGGTCTACGTCGCATGTTCTAATTCGCTAATGAGTCGGAGAAGTTGCTCTCGAGAGCAGGAAGTAGAATGGGAGCGATGGCCTCGATAAAAAAAATGTTGAAGAAAAACTTAAACCTTCGTTTATCGACATTATTAGTAAATTACGTTGATATTACAATTGCAGTCATAAATACAAACTTGATACTTTGAATAAAAGTGAATGGTAACGGTAGTTTCCGATTTGACTACAGACACACGTTCTGGACGATTAAAAATCATTACACAAATTAAGTAATTTTAGTAATTCCACTGCGTTACTGCTTGTGATGAGTAAGAATACATTAGAGTGGTGTCGATAAGATAAACCGTGAAATGTATCAAAAGAGTCGAAAAGGTATCAGACTACCGTGACGCAAGGGTTGCAAGTAAAGGGGGAAAGAATGCTTGCTCGAACTGTCGCGTATTGATCGAGACGATCGCTGTGCAGGACGGTGGTGATTGCAATTTAGCAAGCATGGCACGTAATGCTACACCGTTCGTGAATCATCATCCTCCGCACCGACTAGTAACTGATGAGACGCGCTGGGAAGCACTTTAGGGGAACTACTGCTCTACCATGGGGATACACTTTCCGAATAGAATACTTAATGCTACACTCATCCCCCTACTTCGGATACACGTAGGACACGAACATTTTATAGCAATATCATCACCTGGACATTAATCTTGTTAATAATTAAACGGCAGATGTAATGCAATACGAATGCGAAGAAACATTTTTACAACGTTTAGTATGTAATATTGCGTGTCGGATTTTAAAAACAAGCCCTTCGAATGGAAATATTATATTTTGAAGAAGGCTTCAGTACTTACTAACAATAAGGTGTCCCACTGTTATGAATCAGTTTCCACATTACTCAGAAATTTATCAGTCAATTGCCTTCGCAACCTTTTCTTTATCAATGACCGGGGGAATTATCAAGCATATTTTCTTCGACATGAATACAAACCTTATTTATAAACACGTAAAGCTGTTAATACTTAGCTTTCGACAGGAAGATTACGCTCAAGAAAATATATTGAAAAATCATTTACGTATTACATAAATTTACATTGAACTTTTATGATTGAACAAGGCAAAAGATCTCATGGTTACTGGAATACTTTTCAGTAAAGAAAAAAGAGAAATAACATGTATATGAGATTGTATTTCGATCGATGTATTTTGATAGTGACAAAGATTTTCATGACAGTATTGTAATCCAAGGACTGTAATGCTTTGCCTGCAGGATGCCGCATTTATCAACCCTGCCAACGTTGTGTTCGTGTACATGCTTGTAAGAGAATTGGTCGACGGTGACGAAGCCTCCGAGAAGGAACTCCAGGCGATTGTCTTGACGTGTCTTTACCTGAGCTACAGCTACATGGGCAACGAGATTAGTTACCCTTTGAAACCGTTCCTCGTTGAAGATAGCAAAGACAAGTTCTGGGACCGTTGCCTTCTAATCGTCAATCGATTGAGCTCTGAAATGCTGCGAATCAACAGCGAACCGGGTTTCTTCACAGAAATCTTCACGGAGCTTAAGGTACTAGCTGTACAGTCTCAAGGAACATATCACAATTCTGTTCATTAAGAACTTTCTACGCGCTGAATCTGGATTTCCTCATACGTATTTCATATTGATGAATTTTTCATTTGATAACGATGTTGTTGACTTTACGAACAGTTCTCTAGGAACAAAAAAGAGTAACGTAACCGATGACAGTATTGTCAGTATTAAACATGAATGGTGGTATTTTTAGAGGTATTCTCCTGTTGATCCGACACTTGGATTGTTGCGATAGGCCTGTGGAACCGGCGAGCGTAGCAGTCTGACTGGTAGTGTGCTAGACCGGAGCCTTGTCGTCTCCGGAGTCGCGGTTCCCACCAAGGCGGCTTGACGGAGCTACACTCACTTGCTGGTGCGAATCACCACGAACGGCTGCTACCTCACGACCCTCTGACGATGGCCGGCACGACGACGAGGAGCTGCACTCGCAGCTTGACCCCTCGGCATCGACCTCGACCTCGACGTTAGAACAGCATCGTCTTCATTCGTATCACCGTCATCACCGTAGCGCTAGTCGGGACGATGGCGAGCCGAGCAGCGGCCGCTGTTCGTCCTGCGGCCAGCAACGTCGTCGTGAGGAGATCTCGTACACGATCGAGGACCTCGACGCCATCGAGGCGGCACCGCTTGAGGCCCACAAGGCCTCTACAAGCAGCCAGCGGACTTGCAGCTGCGACACCCTCGACCCGTCGACCAGCCAAGATCAACATAGCGATTCACGCAAGCACAAGAACGCAGAGGCTGGATGGACCGATAGCACCGGCTACTTGTCGCCTGATGATGCCATCTGGGACCTCAAGAGACGCGCCACCGAGGGTACGGAGTTCCGCTGGATTCTCCATACTTCGAATACCGATCTCGATCTCGTGAAAAAAACCAAATGTAGCTGCCACAATCTGACACCACAGGAAAAGAAGCCTCAGGAACGTGGCGACCTGAGGAAGCATCACAGCGCAGAAACGGATAAATGGTCCCTACGACCAGACAGTTTACTCGAACCTATGCACGATCTTAGGAAACACAGCAGTTTCGACTCGCGTGTCGAAGGGGAGGCCAAGTGGACGCTTCAGGTACCGGAAGTTCTACCCAATCCAAAACCTAGGTGTACCTGTCCAAAATCGAAGACCGTCACACCTTCCCCACCTGGAGAACCAGAGCAGAAGGAGCAAGCGGAGAAATTACAAAAGAAAGAACCCGAGAGAAGAACAGCCCCTTCTAAACCTTTAACAACGGACGAACCGACAGGTCCGGCACCTGATAAACCCGAACCGAAGAAACACACGAGCGAGGAGTCACGAGCTAGGGATGCTAAAGCCAGACAACGACCTAAATTAGAACGCCAAGCGCATAGAGTGAGCACTACTTCCTCGAAGAAATGGGAAGCAAAGGACAAAATCAGCAGCCCGGAAGAAAGCAAGAAGTCGCGGCCAAAATGGGCCATGAGGCCACACTTTTCGTTACCCGCTGAGAAAAAGGAGAAGTGGAATAAGAGCCAGGAGTCTTTCGAGGTAACTAAAAGCAAAAGTTTAAAGGAACGACCGAAATACAGCATCCGCAGAAGTATGTCCCCCGAACCAGATCCCCGGCAGCTAACAAAACTGGAGAACAGAATCGTACGGCGACTGATTTCACCCGAGGTCAAGATTACGGAATCGAAATGGGCGCCTTACGAGGATGCTTCGCCACTTCCGAACATAGGCGGAAAGAAGCGAGAACAGAAGCATATCAAAGAGATCAAGTGGTCACCGTACGACGGTTCACCAAAGGACGAAGGTACTTACCCTCCAGCGGAAGACGAGGCGGAAGAGAAACAGTGGTCACCGTTTCACAACGTCACACCGACGCATCATCCCCCGCCAGACGCGACGCCTCATCACGTCGACGTGGACGAGGACTTCCGCTGGAGAGTCCTCAACCAAGTCGCACCGTTCCCACTTTACCAAGGTGGCTGGCGGGACGAGTCACCTGAGAAAACGCCGCCCAGGAAGATCCCAACGCCGCAAGATACGTCACCGTCCATCTGGTCGCCCATGGTACCCGCTACGCCGGTGAAACGGAAGAAATCTACGATGCCGCAACAGCCAGTCTCACCGCCACCGCCACCGAAAAAGAGCACCCTCAAGATCCGCGGACAGTCGAAGAAGAAAGCCTTAAGAGCCAGATCAGCGAGCAGTCATCAGCCAGACGAGAGATTAGCGCCGCCCGCGGTTATCGTCCGTGCCGCTAGCGAGGAACCGAAGAGCAGACAACGGCCTCAATTGACGAGGTCCAAAGCGCTCTTGGATGTTCCAGTGCCGATGGGCATGACGAAGAGGTCCTTGAGCGAGGAAGTGCCACGTTCTCGCGCTCGCGAACAAGCCCGTGGACCCAGCAGGGCCCGTAGCGAGGAAGCGCCTAAAGATCCCTGGTTCAATTCGGTCGACGTTAACGAACTACGCGAATACGTTACGACAGTCTGAATTTCACTTCAAACATATAGTGCTTCTTGCCTACGTGTTAGCCTAACGGTTGGCCTGGCTAATAAGTCCAGTACTAGTCGAAACGTTCATTCTAAACGCCGCAGCTCGTAAAAACAGTAGCAATTATTGCACACACCGAGAAGTCGAACTAAATTGTCGGATCATAACACTTTTCGCAAATAAAGTTCATCAGATACCAAGTTTCAACATTGCATTGTCTTGAAAATATTGATTTTAATTCATGTGCAACATTTTCTAGGTGTCATATTAATGAAGCCATTTTAAGTGCCAATTTCCAGATAAGTTTGAACAGTCATAAGGAATGCATTGTAATTCATTTGTTTTTGCTGTTGTCGTAGCTTAAATTAAGAGCTTTCGAAAAGTGAGATTCTCTTCAGGTCCGAGTCTCCGGTGCTAAAAGTACTTCGATGAATCCAGCAATTGAAGTGTTTACAACTGTCAAGGGACAGAAATTCATGAACGTAGCCAATTTGTCAGACAACCATCGATAGAGACGAATGTTTTCAATGACGACGATGGCGTGAAATAACTCGTACAGTGGTCGAAATTATGGTCGTGCGGAAAACCGGAGAAACCAATGAAAGGCTTTCACGTGTCATTGATATTTCGTTGGCCTACACCAAAGAACTATAATCGACAAATACAAAAAAATGTGTACAACTGACGATGCTATCAGTAAAAAAGAAACGACGCAAATCACGTACGACAGTCGAGGCGTGGGGTCAAGGACTGACTTAACATAGTATACTTAATATAGTGTAATGATATACGTATGGGAGCGTAGGGAAATTAGAGATTACCCGAGCGCTTCCTAGGCAAAATTTTCGGTTCCGAGCAGAACAAACGAGCGCAAAAGATTACCCGACGTCGTGGCAAATGTACAAATTTGCGTAGGCGAAGTCGAGTCGGGCGCTAAAGTGCCGGCTCGGAAGATTGTCTAGTTCGTAACCAAGAGAAATAACACTTGATAGCGTGTTAAATGATACAGGTAGCTATAATGTAAAAGCATGGTATTAAGAGTAAAATATCGATAACGATAATGAATACGAGCTTAGTCCGTAAGCGTAGGCTGTAAATGTACGAATGGAACGCTGACTGTGGAACAATAGGGCGAAAGAGCATGTGCACTTGATTTCACGGGATCAGGTACATGAGTATGAATTAATCATTATTCTGTGTACGTACGCGCGTATGCATATAATTGTATAATACTCCCGAAATACTCCCGAATCAAGGAAAAATTTGGTTCATTTAACAGGGCTTGTTGACTGGACGAGAATATCGTCAAACTGATAATACTGATTATATGATCGAAAGTTTGTTAAGCGAACGAAACTCCTTTCTCTGAGTATATAATGCAGGATAATAAGAAAGAAATAGTATAATATCAGCAGGACGAGGGAGAAAATAAGTGAATCGCGGAATCTCGTTTCGGCATAACGCGGTTCGGGTTCGTCGACGAATCAACCGGTGCTCGATCGAACGCAACGTTTTTTTAATATCATTCGTTTTTCATGAGGAATTACGCGTGAAGGATATTTTAGGAATCATCGAATCCGATGGAATGCGGATTGGAAATCATTTGCAAATCTCATGCGTACATGAGCGATTCCGTTTTTCATGACAGTCATCATCGAGCGATCATGACGAAATGGTGCTCGAGTGACTCACTGTGCCGGCACGTGCAATATTTATTAGGATTAAACTAACCGATTAGCCGGTTAAGAGAACGTAAGGGTAACAATCAAGGGTCCGCGTGATGACAGTTGCACGTGTAATTTACAATTAATAGGGACTTTTCGAGCCGTTTCATACGGTTTCACGATGAAACGGTTCCTAATTGTATCGACTGTCAGTATTTTTAGGTTCCTGTCGCGCGACTCGTTGCGTTGATACGTCGGGAATGCGATTCGTCGAATTCTCGAGTGCCATATTAATGCATGTATACATATACAGGCGTGTTAACAGATATTAATCCATACGTTATTAACGTATATTAATACATCTGTGTACGGTCACACGTATATGTATAACATACCAGTACCGCTGTTTTTCGATATTCGATGATACCGGTCCACGTTTTCATATTTAAACGTCAAGTACAAATGGAGGAAGTCTCAGATGTTTGAAAACGTTGGTCTTCAACAAACAGCAATAATAGAAGCATATATACACAATGACATCAGCTGTATTTACGTACCGGTAAATGGACGAAGACTGTTGTCCGCTAGTTTAATTTAATACAATGTAATTTTACTGCTTATACTTTACTTTACTGCTAGTACTCACCCTTGTTGCGTAATACAAATATCGAAGTCGATGACCTACGATACATTATTATGCGTTACACATGTACATGACATTTCTACACGTATCAATGTTTTATAATATAGCTGAGATGTAATTGTCAAGGTTTAACATGAAGCACGCTTCATACAACACTTAATTTTGCCGACCGTAACTGCAGCTCTTTTAACTTAGATAAGAAGGGTTTTATCATAGATACTCTCATCGGGACTTCCCCCGTTCAGATACAGACTTCGACTTTGAAACACGATCTATTGCAATTCAGTAAATTTTATACTTAACATCTGTATAGAAACTCTGTCGTTCTCAATATACTCATAATTGAGCGAAACAGTTTAAAGGTCTGGGAAGAAATTTAATTTGCCTAAAAAAAAGCTTTGAAACGTTTTAGAAGAGGGTATGGAATTCGAGGCACGTAAAAGAACCTCGGGAAAATTCGGAGAAAGATCGACGTTTTTCAAACCGTTTTCAACCGGCGGCGTTAAATATGTGACCGAGATTTGCGCGTCTGACACGTACCATACGGTTTACAATCACTGCCGAACTGAGTGTTCAGCAGAGGTGACCGTCTTACTCTTACCCTCTGTTTCTCTCATAAGGAGACAGTCAGAATTGCCCCTCGCCGATTTTCTCTTTAGTTTGCCAACATCCAGTTCCCTGCCAAAAACTTCGTTCAGCAAAATGAAACGATGCAACACTCAACCGTCTTCGAGAAAATCGGAAAAAAAAACGGATAAAAAGTTGTTGGCATTTAAGAACTGAGAACGTTAGGAGATTCCCAACAAAGCGCTGTATACTTACTTCACACTCAACGACGACTGGTTCTCAAGTCCACCTAAAGATATTTCTTTTTTACTACGCGACGTAATATCATGACTAGTTATTTTCACAATTTATGCGATTATTTTTTACAACAACAGCACATTGATATTAAATCGAGTGCCTTGGTATTTACACAATTTTATTTCTATAGTTTATGTTATTTATTTATATTTGTTATATTACCAAACATAGAAGTAAAAAAGCAAATACCTTATTACCACAGCCATAATGCTTTGTTGAGAGTATCGTGACATGCAAAATACTTAACTGCTAACAACTTTTTATGCATTTTCTTTTTCGATTTTTTGATAAACTAAGCTTTTAGTAGGGAACTACACGATGGCAAACTATAAAGAAAATCGGCGTGGGGCAATTCTGACTGTCTCCTTGTCAGTCTCTCCTCCCGCGAATTCTTCCAAGAGAAAAAACTAATTTTGTAACACGAAAACAGAAGGATGGGATACAAAATGTTAACGATTCGTAAAAACGACGAGCTGGCGCGAGAATCGCGCGAGGAATTACGTCTTTCTTTCTGTTTCTTATCAGGTGTGTTCCGCGTGTTCTCGCGCTTATGTGATTTATTTTTTTCCTCGCTGCATGTATGTACAACGATACATACGTGTTCGACGTAAGCCTGATTTCGATGGTACATAGCGTAAAATTTCTCACTTAGCTAGGAGACTTAGCATAAATTCTCCGTTTAAGGAGTAGGACTGCAAATGAATATTAGTTCCCGTGCATTTGCAATGAATAATTGCGTAATAATACCGAAGTCTGTTATTCTTCCGTTAAGTGCATCCTGTCTCGAAAAGGACCTTTTAAACGCAAGCACAGGAGTTGTAAACTTTTTGTAGATAGTAGCAGCACCTATCGCCCACTTCATGTCATAAACTTTTCTTATTATTGTAACGATTAATAATGGCATTCCCAAGCATATATGCATTACACGTTAACATGCATATGTATGGTCCACGAGACACCATGTTCCGTGGTCAATGAATTTCGGGATCGGGTGCACATTTGATGCGTTAATATATGCAGGTGAAAAGACGATTATACGAATTTTCAGATAACTAAACACCACGCTCAACGATTTGTTTCGTTTATCTGCGAATCAAATAACTCGCGCCCATTGCAGCATCTTCATTGCCAGTATTTTTTCTTCAGTGACAAGAGACTTGTCGAAACGGCTCGGTAATCGCACCGTTCGAGCTGCCGTCACGAGCTTAACACAGTTATTCCAAATGTTCTTTATTTTCGTATCAACTGGCAGAATAGACTATTGCGGAACATCAATTACCTCATTCTGACGATCAATACGAAAATTAGGCATTTTTGGACAAGTCTGGAGTTTATATAAGTATTTAATGATATATATGCTATATAGGAATTCGTTTCTCTCAAACTTACATACATATAATATAGTTTTCTCCACGTAGTGCATGCATATTTAATCCTCGCGGCATTGCGTAATGTATGATAATATGCATATACACACACACATGTATTACGTATTAACTTTTGGGAGATGGTTTGACGATTCTCGCGCGCAGAATAGCCGTTCGAGCGAGCGTGTGATTATACACATAATTTATTTATAAGGAACAAGGTCAGGCACGTTAATATGATATACAATGTACAATTGTATCCGTGCTGCCATTAGCGTTAACGATGATGTACGAAGGACGACCGAAGCCAAATTCTACAGTTAACGAAAATTCACGGAGGCAACACGCGTATATACATAAAATATAACACGTACACTCTATACGTACTCACCCAACGTATTAATTCTAAGAGTTTTACTGTGGAACCTTCATCATACAATTCAGAATAATTTACAAGTTTCTGTATTCAGTATGATCTGCGGTGTCGTTTCACAAATTGTCAAACTGAGAGAACGAACAGAAACTAATATCATTTCTCTAGTCATGACGGTGAAAACAAAATGTATAAGAATTACTCATGTGTTTTTCACCACCTGTATTATGTAACTGTATTCCAATGTGATCGATTTGTTATTTTGTTTTTCTGTTGTAGCGTTACGTGTTTCTGTTAAGTTAAAACCAGTATTTATTAGTATTTATTATTATTACTATTATTATTATTATTATTATTATTATTATTATTATTACTGCTGTACTAATGATTATCATCGTCGGCATTAAATCGGATTGTGTCTAGTCCGATTATTCTAATCTCAATAACAATCCTGTCGATACTCAGACCCCCGTCCCCGACTATACATATAATGATTTGTGAAGAGATCCCAAACGACGCGATGAAATGCAAGGCGTATCCTGCGTGTAGAACGATGCATTATCAGTGCAAAAAAATACAATATACAACCCATAAATATGAGGTCAATGTTGATTTGTTTAAATAAATGTAAGTTTAAAAATCCATTGGAATGTTTCATTTACCACGCAATTCTATATAACCTTCCTACAATTTATAAACTCATTAATTTATGTCAAAGTCAATTGTCATCAAATAAGTAGTATAATGTTTTGTACAACTGACAAAATTATTTGTATAATCAACAAAATGCCAGCACGTAATTCTCAGAAATCTTGAAATTAATTTTCAGTTTCTGTCACTTGCTTAAGAAAAATTAATTTCTGTAGTTAAAATGTATAATTTGTAGCAACTTCTCACCAAAAAGTTTCTTACCAAACTTTAGCTACAAATTCGAGTTTCAGTTATTATTGGTACAGTCTCGACTTTTAAACAATTAAGTAAAACAATTACTACGTTACTAACTGATAAGTGATAATAATTCAAGCTATATCAGTAATTTTACTGATAAGTTTGGAAAAACCTTGTCCACGATATTGTTTGTAAGAAAGAAAGGAAAAAAGAAAAATTGCATAGTGATTTCAACCATCGATAAGATAAAGTGTGTATTTTATCTGAAACACCACAAAATGTGATTTCCCTAAATGAAATTTTTTTATAATATTAACAGCATATTGAAAAACATTGAATCAGGCGTCAAAGGAATACACAATGTTTTCTTATTTTAACATTTATAACAGCCCATCACCAAAGGGTGCGGTCTACAAATAATAAATGTAACTGAAATATGAAACATACTACCAAACATTGGCAAATTGCCAATTTTTCACTTCTACCATAATGTGAAATCTGTTTATAAATCGCAAGTTGTACAAGCTATCAACTATGGGAATTCAATAACCGAATAAGTTCCGGTGTCACCTTTAAAATAATCTTCCAATAACAATTAACTAATTAAATTGTATACCATTTTTCAATGGAAATATACATTTGTTATCGCATATTTACTACAGTTTATTGCTTGTTCGGCTTATAGTTAAAAGCGTTTTATCTTTTGGTACAACGTGTGCACATACATACATATAGATTGAAAACATGGCGACGTGTCAAAATGACCGACCTCAACAAGGAGCTGAACGAGTACCTTTTGAGCAATAAAAATGAAAAACAATATAAAATATCTGTACCTTCAGTGTCTATACCAAAACCGGCTTTCGGAAAATGGTTCGGAAGAAATGGAGGAGAACCGCGAGAAGAAAGCACGTGGTTTCAGGAAACACGAAATGATTGTTGCCCCAGTCTGGTGTGTATATGTGTATACACATAACCTGAATTTCAGATTTCATAAACTAAAAAATGTGATATAACATATGACAAAAGGTTACATACGACACATGTTTGTAACATTAGCCTGCATATTTCTTGTTTCGTGATTTAGTACAAATGATTCTTGTTAAAAGCGGAAATAATTACATACTTCAAGGATACTGAGCACAAGAATGAAATAAAAATAGGAAATTTACCTGCAATAGTCCAGCCTGTGCAATTAATGCACCGTTACAATTGCAGTAAGTAAATAAAACTCAAGCAGGTTTACTTCTGATTTCAGTCAAGAACACAACGAATTATAGCATTTGCTGTTTGCTTTTTTATGGGCATACTATGCTTTTGCTTATCAGCAATTTACATTCCTGTATTGCTTCTAAAAGCAAGGAAATTTGCCTTGCTATATAGCTTGGGTAGCCTTTTTTTCCTTCTAAGGTATGTATCCAAATTAAAATAACATGTGACACATATGTCCCTGCTTAAATCCATATTTTCAATAATTTCTTGATAATATTTCATTCCAGCTTTTGCTTTCTTTGGGGGCCTATGAAATATTTGAAGTCGCTGTTTACAGCTGAAAGAAGATGTTTCACAATATCATACTTTACCACTCTAATAGGAACACTTTACTTTGCATTACATTTACAGTCAACACCATTAACAGTTTTGTGTGCAATTTTACAATTAATAGCAATGTTGTCTTTCTTAGTCAGCCATATACCAGGAGGTACAACAGGTTTAATGTTTTTTACAAGGATATTTAAATCATCTGTTAATTCCAGCTTGCCTGTGTAATGATATTATTATTTAGCAATTAAGATTATTATATTAGTATCCAAGGATGGGATTATTAATATCAAGACTAGTACTTGAAATTATCAAGTAGAAGTACCATAGGAAAAAATATGCTGTTTCAAAGACCACTCTTTTTTACAATTTTCGTGCCTTTAACTTACGTTTATTTACAGTAGGAAAAACCAACAAGACTGACAGCTTTCCAGACTTGTAACACTAATATATCATGGTCAATATAAAAATTTGTAAAATCTGACATGTATGTCTGAATTTTCGACGGCTGTTTTTATAATAGTAAGATATTCCAAAATGTGCAAGGATAGATAACAATATTTTGTACATTTTGTAACTGATTTAACAAATAATATATTTATTTTCTTTATTCATCAGTTGTTTCCAAATAACATTGACTTGTTATCAAAACAAATACACAATTTTTATACAATTCAAAACATATGTACAAAAAGCTTAATAATATTTCAAGACTATTTTCTTTTCTTTTTCGGTAACTTAGTAGCTTTTACACGATTATTATTACCCTGCATTCGTGTTATTTTTAAGGACATATATGTAATATCAGGCATTTTTCGTTTTTGTGAATACAATCTAGAATTCTTTTTCATTTCTATGTCCTTATTATCATCTGTCACCAACAACTTTGGTCTTTTTGAGTGCTCATGTACTTCTGTTAATTCGCATTCTTTTGTAAGTTGACACTGTTCATCAACTTGTTTTAGCCCAAGTTTATTTTGAGCATTGCTATCTATTTCTATATCAATATATCTCTTTTGCTTTGGTATTTTTATAACATCCTCATCATTCTCTGAACTGTCACCACCTAATCCTATGAAATCATTCAAATCCTGTTTATTGCACTCATTATTTAACTGTGCATTTGGTGGTACAAATGCTCTCTCCTTTACTGAAGATCGATACGTATATATATTTGAAGATACTGTAACAGATTTCGTTTTTTCTGAAATATCATTCTTTTGATTGTCGGTCAATGTTTCATTAGTAGACAAAGACATTTCATTGTCCAGATTTTCTGTAATTTCTTCATCTTGAAATAGGTGCATTAGATTGGTTGGTTGAGAATAGTCCAAAGATAATTTTAATATTTTGTTATGCAATGAATGAAAATGATTGCTTGTAGAAGTGGAAACTATGTTCTGTAATAAAATCTTATGTTATATTGCATGGTAAACCAATAATTTTATAATTATAAGCAGTTCATCATACCTTAAGGGCAAATACGGCTGAGGCAAAACCTATAGTTTCTGATAAAGCAGTTTTCAAAAAAGGTACTAGCAGGATGGGAACCTTTTTATATTGTGCCATTAAAACAATATGCTTTATTAAAAGTGGTGGCTCAATATTAGCATCCACTAAAATGGAGCAAATTTGGTTCTTTTCCAAAGAACGAGTAACCGCATTAATTCCAGTAGTTACAGCTCCTCTATAAGATAGATATGCACATGTATAATTTTTAAAAATGAATGTTAAGAAATACTTACATTATATCTTTATTAAGTGCAGATTGTTTGCTTTCTTGTGTCTTTTTCTTAACTTGTAGGCGCTGTTCCTTATTTAAGGCTTTAAATTTTGACCAAGGCATTCTTTCCACTGGACTCTTTAAAGGTAATATCATTCTACAAAAAGAAATACACATATGAACTGGAATTGAAGTAAGCCATGTACATGTTGCTTAAAACTCACTTTTTGAAGAATGTTTCAAATTCTGGGCACTGTTCCGATTTAAACACTGGCCTATTAAGTGCAAAAAAAGAAGTAAGTCATATCACAATGTGTGTGTTTTAATAATAATAATAAATCAGAATTTCGGAAAACCACGAATACGAACCAGTAAGTCTGTTGTGGATGTGCTAATACATTACGCAGTCCTTTCACCGGTCCTTTTTTGGCTGACAAAGACTTCTTTTGTTGCTTTTTAGAAAGTACTGGAGTAGTCATTGTTAAAATATTGTGAATATTCAAATCTTCAAACCGTTCCGTGATATAAGGTTATGTATGGTTATGTTACACAGCTATGCTTCAGATGTACCGTGTAACGTCCATTAACACATACACATTTTGTCCAGTAGGGCATAAAATATCATTCGTGTCGATTAAAAGACCAAACGTAAAAATTTTGAAATTATTCTGTTTAAAGTCGTATTCTGTACAAGAGAGACAGATGCAACGTTCTGGTTTAAAGATTTAACATTGATAATGGCATCCGAAAAGGCGCCATGATGTAAATGCAGGATGAATGATGTTGATTGGTTGAGATAAAAATTACATTCTTCACGAAAATGCTAACATCCAATGAATATGCTCGATTCGAGTATCTCGAAGCTACCATTGGTCACTTTCCCAGAAGATTTGTTGTGCGTAACATCTGTAAATCAAATCTCTCATGTTTGGTTTTAAGTTCATCAATAAAAGTTTAACAATTATGTATTTAAAAATGTATCAAAAGAACAAAATTTTTATACTTAACGCACATCTTGTACGAAGCAAAATACGTCATTTACAATATTGCAAGGCAGCTGGAAGCAGCACTTTTACAATCCCATAGTAGAAATCTGGTCTTACGCCAATGTACTGGAACCCGGGGTGATGGATTGTGTGCAGAATACGTTTTCGAAACGGAGCACGAACACCAGTGCACGCAGCAAGCCAGGATTGCCAAGATGGATGCTCAGGGCCGATAGTGCGGAGTATGGATTTTGCCGCGTGATTTGTAAGCATTGTTGTTCACGACGCGCAAAAAAAACCGGCATGGATCAAGAGAGTTTCACTTCACGATACTATAAATGTGGAAAGGGAAACTAATCACTATGAAGCTGTGAATAATCGAAGTGTTCGAATTTAGTTATGAGAAAAACATATAAAGCCAGTGCGGTAGTAGCGGCCTTCTACAATGGTGGATAACAGTTGCATTATTGAGGGAAATGTCAAATTCCGTGATGGCAAAAAAGTAAGTGCACTTCGTACATATTCATGCATGAAAAGTGGTGAAAAGTGATTATGATCTTCATATAGTTTTATTACACGCATTAAATTTTATAACTTACTTATTTTCAATACTGTTAGATGATTTTCACTACTTTCCCATGCACAATAAATTCACTGTTATTTTCATATAAATATGTATTTCAATCGAAGTGAGGGAAATGTCATAGTATTATTCTCTGCAATGTTAATGAGAACTATGACATAAGACAATTAACTTTATTTGACATAAACACTATGTCTTACTTCTATAGTGTATTTTGCTGCATGAGTTATAACTGTTATTTATTTGTATAATTTTGGTTTAGTAGTGTTATAAATTTTTGCAACGGTATTCCTTATAAGGCATAATATGTATATGAAATATGAATATACAACAAATTAATGTAACATATAATAAAAACATTCAAAACGAAGAAAAATATTACACACATTTTCGGCAATTACTGTGAGTAAAATGATATTCTACCCTTTGTTGAAATTCCATTCAATTTATTAAATCCGAAAATAAAACAGATTCTGTATTATAAACAGAATTACACACAAAACCGTAAAATCGTTTATAAATTTATTGTAACTATCAAATTTGTAATCGGTATTACAAAATTTCTAAGGTAATCAACCTTCGCACTTTTAAATACGTGTTTCAATAAAAATGAATCTGTATTTAGTAAAGGAAGGATTAAGGAAATGAGTATGTATGTAATTCATGCCATAAAAAAGTTACCCTCTTCCTTAAAATACATGAGGATTATAAGGCAAGATATTCCAGTCAAGAAGGGTATTCAGCGCATTTATTTTTATTTCCAAGGGGCTTTGGGCCTTAATGACCCAGAATGAAAACATCTCGTACATAGGTGCATATATATATGTATGTTTGCTTGGAGGGTGTGTGTGCAATGACCATGACGCCAATTGCTTTACTCGCGCTACAATGAAACCGACATTAATACATTCTCACACATTGTGTACATTCTTGACATCAATTATATAATTCAAAACAATCAACGGTTGTATTGAAACGTAAAACATGATCTGCAATAATTTCAACACTGAAACGCTATTGTTATCGTGAGAGATGGTTTTTTTTAATTTATTGGACAATTTGATCGTCTAGATATTGATTTAAAACCAGTTATGAAATTTTATACTCAAATTAAACTATCTCGTTTTTAAGTTGACATATATGGCACAACTACAGCATAATTACTTCATTTTTACAGTGGAAGACGCGATGGTGTGTCATGAGGAAATTGTCTCCCGTAGCAGGTAATGTGTAATTTTTATATAACAATAATTGAAAGACAATTCCGCGTAATATATAACATCGTTAACCTCGTAAATGTACGTATGAAATCGTTAATGACACGTAGGTCTAATGGTCTTTAAAAGATGCACAGATAAGGTGTCGGAAATATTCTTCGACGGTTTTCTTGACGTTTTATCCTATCATTAGCTTACTGATGTGAAAGACAAATCTTTAGGTACATAATATTTTATCATGCATCCTGCCCCTTTTCTGTCAACATGGTCCATTACATTCAAGAGATATCCTTACAGTGATTAAAAAAAATCCATAAAACATAGTATATTATTTTATATGGTCTCAGCAGCCTTTAGAAAAGTATCATTCCATTTATGTCTCTTTAAGAGGGTCTCCCTGCTTGTTATCAGCATAAAGTAACTCCCCTTTGGACTTTTCCGGGGTAGCAGCTGGCACATCTGCTACAGATTGACTGCCTGAAGAAACAAAAAAAATTCCAAGAACAGCTTTGCTTCAGGCAATAACCATTAATACTTGACCCCTGTAACTTGAGAATATTTTTAAAGTGAGAAAAAGTACTTAACAGAGTCCTTACAAACGAACGGAACATAGCAATACTTGAAAGGCTTAAATCGACAAAACATATCGTAGAACCGGGTCCGGAAGAACTTGTTAATTATAGAATATTTGATAGTTAAAATGCGTTAAACCATGTTCATCCGAGTTGGCAATTAGTAAATTCATTATTTTCACAATCGATCGCGATATAAATAATTCTCATTAAAAATAATTAAAGTCATATAGATGATATGCGACATAAAATAATGCATAAAATAAAATAATGCAATTTTCAGATTGTTTGCATCTGCAACTGTATGGAGACAGCAAGGACAGATACAAACAAGGTCAGACAAAGGCCTCTCTAAGCTTACAGCATTTTCTAGGTGTAGAAAGTGGGTTTACTCTCGACAAAGAGTCAAACACAATCGCTATTATTTGCCAAGATGTAACCGTCGTGCTTGCGTTCGATACACGAGAAAGACTGATACAATGGCAAGTTAAAATATCCAACAATTTAGGCGAAGGTGCGTGTTAATTATCGAAGACAGAAAGACATTCGTCTTCAGCATTTTAGACAATTTAAGTAACCATCACAGTTTGGATTTTACAGAAATATAAAGTTTAATATTCTCTTGCAGATCAACAATTTTTAGTATTGATCTCCAGTGCACCGTCCAAAGCAAAGCTTACAAATGGACCGGCACACTTGCACATACAAGACCGTCGTTTCTGCATTACGGTCGGCCTGCCACCGAGGCTGGTTGGCATCTGGGAAATCGGCCATCTACGACGTTACGGGGTGGTTGAGGGTAGATTTTGCTTTGAGGGCGGATCCAGATGCGGTCGGGGAGAGGGTCTGCACGTTTTGATAACGGACCAAGGCGATGATATTGTCAAGACATTGCAACTGGCAGCGGAGGGAAAGTTATCTACGAAGAAGAGACCTCTGGGTCGAGAGCAATCGACGCAGGACAGTCCTCGACGGCAGTTTTCTCGGTCGGAAACAAGAGCAAGCGATTTCTTTTCATCTGCAATGTATTCATCAACGTCGTATGAGGAACAATGCGACAGTTGTAAAAGCGAAAATTCACCGCAATGGTCATCTACAGAAAGCAACCGACAGCAGGATGAACTCGATGGAGATTATACTTCGAGGGAGACAGTGTCAGTAATGGAAGTATCTGCAGATCAACCGGTGGAATGGCGTAGCTGCTCTTTAACGCGACAAAATGCAACCGGCCTTGAAAGATGCGCCAGCTGTATCAGCAAGCTTGGAACAGTTTCTAAATCCTCAACATTAGCGACAACGACAAGTGTGAGCGGAATTAGCAGCCCAGCAGCCCCGACTAACAACCTTGGATGTCACCTCCAACCTCGAGCGTTCGATCGACTTTCGTTATCTTCGTACAGTAGTAGCAGCCATGATAGTGACTATTCTGGTTCTCAACAACTCGAATGTCATTGCACGCAAGTGAAAAGCACACAACAACAGCAACAGCAGCAACAACAACAACAACAGCAGCAGCAGCAGCAGCAGCAGCAACAACAGCAACAACAGCAACAACAGCAGCAGCAGCAGCAGGCAACCGTTAATAGGACATCGCCAGGTCCGAATACTCTGCCACCCAGACCGCCAAAACCGTCCCAAAATATCACTGCCACGAAAAAACTGAAAAAACCGCCAATGCCACTGCCATACGAACAACACAATTGTGTTCATGCGCGTAAACCGCAAGTTACTTCACGTAATAGTAGCGTTCTGGGGCCATACGAGAACTATGATATTCCCAAAACGATTTTGGGCCATCATATGCTTCTTGAAGCCAGCCCACAATCGCAGGATCAGTATTATGATACCCCGAGGAAAATAAAAGAGTGTCTAGCATTACCAAAAATCTATCCGAATTACGATACGCCGCAGATGCCTCAGGCAGTAGTTTTGCAGCAATGTGGCTGCCCCGCAAAATTGACAGCACAATCTCCCAGATCCTCAGGGTGTCCTTGTCATAATATGATGAGCTGGGCAGGATTCGTTTTGCCGTATTGTCGGCGAGGGGCTGGAATTGAGCCTACTGGAATCACAGTGCATCCGGTTAAGCTTTCCGGGGAGGGTAAAATGCCTGTAGTGAACGCAAGTGGAGAAGTTTCCATTTATGCTACTGCCAAGAGAGTGGGGAAGAAAAAAGTGTCTGATGTAAAAGATGAAAATTGCGACGGGGTAAATGCATCGAGTAATTATGAAAATGTTGCGCCTGTAATTAACACGCAGCCAGAATCCACGCAAGCAAATTATGCTAATATCGATTTCACCCAGTCGTTGGAACATTATGAAAACAGTAAGGATCTCCTAGCGAAGAGCGGTATTCATCAGGAGGAACTTGACGAATTCGCTGATAGTTTAAAAGGCGACGAGAAAACTCCGAAAGCAGCAAATCAAGAGAGTGATAACGTGTGCCGAAAATGCGGTCACGTCAAGGAGAGAGATACAGATTATCTCGTCATGGATCCGGACAAAGAAACACCGAAAAAACCATTCCCGGCGTACCTACCGATGTTACCTGCACACAATGCTTGCTCAAAAGAAATCCTGTCTAGAATCTGTAGTGGTATAAAAAGTTCGAGTAATCCAACACTCTCCGGTTCATCGCCAGCGGAAGGGAGTAAAAAACGATCGGATTCGGAATATCGTGTACCAGGGTCGGCGATGTTGTCCAGTCCATATCTTAGGAGACGTCTCTTGGACGGAACGAGTGCAGAATCGAGTGGGAATGTAGGACTGCTCCTGAGGAAAAGATCGTATTCGGCGGAGTCCGCCCATTATTTGGATAACGAGAGTCACAACTTTCCATCGAATCTTACTATTCACAAATGCTCTAGCGAGGCGGACAAGACGGCACTGATTAACAAAGAAGCTAGTGTCTCTTGCATGAATCCCGACGTAAAAATTAGCCAAGACAGTGGACAATTATCGACCGCCTCGTCTCAACCGTCTTTCATAAAAATTCGACGATCATCCTCGGTCCCATCGAAGACGGGCCATAATAGAGATTCGTCGAGCAGCAATGATTCTGGCGTTTCCACAGGTTCTTTAAGTCATAGAACGGCCGAATTCGTTGATTTCGAATTACCTCTGGCTTCAGCACCTACCAGAAAGCAAAACGTCCTAGTAGTGTGCCATAAAAGTCCACCAACTACGTGTTATCACAGCAGTCTGCCGAGAAAATCTAAGTCTAGCGATCCTCTCCGAGAACTGTGTTTCCAATTTCAGAAGGACAAAGTGCCAATGAAATCTTCTTCGGCAGAAGCGGACATACCGACGTGCTTGCCGAAAGTTGTAAAGGGATTTAACAGCCCAGGCGAAACATCAAGCACTCCGTACATCGATTCACGGAGCACCAGCAGCGGCACTTCCGATATGTCCGACTATATTGAAACGCTCTCCTTATCGTCGCATTCATCTTCCGATACACCAGATAGTTTGAGGTAAGTCGACATTTCTATTCGATTTCAGTTTAGAATTGTCTAACACCTTATAGGGTCAGAATATAATAATTTAATACTCGTACCGTAATAAAGGTGCAAGCAAAATCTGTGCACGTTATGTAAAAACTACTATTTTATGATGTAAACAAATATAATATACAAGAAATATATAATAATCACAGATACTATTTAATTAATTGAAAAATAATTACGGGCAGTAATCATTCTCGAAACAGTCTCTGAGGATTCGACAGATTTAATATTGTCAGATATCTTAAGTGTATCTTATTATGGATTTTTCTTGATCAAAAGACCTATATTAACACCTCGACAATGATGAAACTGTTTGTCTTTATTAGACTGGGAGGGAGAGCAGTAACTACAACACTTCGCCCTCGGAGTGGAAAGGAGTACTACAAAATCGACAGAACAATACTTGTCGACCAAAGAAGTCTTACTACAACTTCAGCTAACTACGCGAATATCACACCAGTTCTTGAAAAAAGCGAATCTCCTTCGCCGGGGTACATGAGCAGTTCGCCTTTTGAACAACCGCAACCCACTCGTGAACACTTTCTTTTTCCCGAAGTAAGTAATACTAACTAATACATTCAAGACTAATTAATCGCAGAATAATCTGTTAGACATCCCTGTACTTAACCGTACAGGAAATTTTAATGTTATCGAAAATTGTTTGGAATGTGAGTGAAAAACTTGAAGTTCCTAGGAATTCCGAACGACATCGATGAAAATATCGATAAGTAGCAATGGCAAACGGGGCAGCGTGACCGTTTACACTATACGCAGATATCTGATATGTGCACGTATAGTTTTTGAAATGTCTACAATACGTTATAAACGTATGCTACGCTGCAATCTATAGTTAACAATCAGCATTCAAAACCGGCTGTAATTGTAACAATCTCATCTCAATTTCAACTAATTTATTTTATCTTTCTTACATCTCGCAATTGATGGCATTAAAGGCACAGTATAATGCCAAACATTGCAATATCTGGATTCCAGCGTATAGTTGAAATGAAGTCAATAATTAAATACTTCCTACAACGATATGAACAATTTCTAAAACGTGCTCAATAAAACTGTAATAGTTTGTATAGTAAGAATCCTGCCCTAGAGTAAAAAAAATATGAGTGCATTCTATACTTTGTATGAGTATATCGTTTTCGAATAATTTTTATTTTGTACGGGTATACTTCTATATAGGATATTGTACTGAGGTAATTCAACAATGCAAGAAAAACCTCCTTGTTTGTACTGTTTAATACCTCTGTGACATAGAAAAAACGGCTGGTATCATTTTTGTCGAATCATTTAATGACAATGCGTTATAATATGTCGCTGGAAAATCTCTTCCCTGCAAAGCTATGTAACCACAAAACAGAATTTATTAGTGACAAATTTTCAGTCGTTCTTTCTATCCCACGAAGATGTAATACTATCTGTTTGCATTCTACAGAACAAGAAAAATGCAATGAAAGTATTGAGTTGCATAGAAATCACAGGGTTTTCACATAACCGAATTATTTTCGAAACGGAAGATACTTTAGCCTCTATGACTTCGAGCGCTAGGTCATTTCTCACTTCTAAAAACTGTTCAACCAACCACTGAGTGATGCCGGAAAATGTTGAGATTTAACCCGTAATTCGTATGGTGGGATCTGTAAAACTTGGTTTATCGTGTGGTGATGTGTAATTTTTCATCTATTCACTTTGCTATTGCCTGATTTTTCGCAATTTGTTACTTTTAAAATTTGAATAAAGCCATAGATGAAAATTTCACCCTGCACCACTTTAATTTTTATCTTACTGGGCATGTTGAAAAATTTATTATACGGTTTAGCGTATTCCACCGTATCGACCGCCTTACGAAAAACTGATCATACCAGTTACGGGTTCTACTTATAGTGGTTGGCGCCATAGTCCCCAAGCGATCAACGCAATGTACGAAAGAAATTTCTAAACAATTCTTACAAAGAATGTGTGTAATATATAGAATATTTATTATAGTATTCAAGTATTCTCAGTGGATTCTAAGACGTATTATAACTTATTTGGATCGAATTCGGGCCTATGACAAATATTATTTTTAGTAGGTACTTCTCACTCTGTGCAACGAAACGAATGGCGTACTAACTAAACTTCTTCTTCATATAGTAGGAATGTACTTAATCGACTTCGTAATAACGGTTCATTTCCCAGTGGCGTAATATCACGCGCGAAAAACGGAGAATTACAATTTGTACCAAAAATATTTATTTTTATTTTAGAGGTGCAGGATATTTTGATAGACTAATATTTATAAATGAATGAATTAAGCAGATTTAACTAATATATTAAAGGATGTTAGTTTGATCTTATTTTATACAAAAGTCACATGTATGTATATGCCTTGATGCGTTTTTTACATGTTTATTACTTTTTTCGTAATTGGAATCGCAGTTCATTAAATATGCGTCAAAAAACATCTGAAGTGATTTCAACGAGAGGAGTTGGAAGAGTTGGTAAAGTAGTGATAATGAATGCAATAATAATGAGGATAGAGGTATATATAGATATATAATAGAAGCGCAATGAGCTATTGTTTCAAACTAAATGATATTATCAGAAAAATACTCCATTATACATATTTCTGCTTTAACAAGCAGGCAGTCGAAGCAGTATTGAGAATCAAAGTTATAAGCATCGTTTATCAAGTCCATTGATGCGTATTCATTATTTTAAGAAACCATGTCAAAGACAATATACTAATTATCGCTATGTTAAAAATGAAATGATTTACGTTTCAAAATGCGATACACGCACATTGTACTATTCCAAAAGCGTTAAGAGAAATGTTCCAATGTATTGTCATCAACTCATTCGACTCATCTGTTAATTATTCATACTCGTACTTTCAGCATGCCAATCTAGCACTTACTAATTTAATTAACAAGTTAATCAATATGCTTCTTGATGCGTACAAAACAAATTACAATTGATTCCATACTGTGTGCGAGTTTCAAAGTATTAACGTAGTATTATCACAAGACTGAAAAAATAGTAAATGTGGATAAATAATAAGTACTTACAATTTACAATTAGGAATATTATTTCCTTGTGCAACTTAGGAAAATAAAGATTTCTTTCAGGATAACAAGTTTAAAAGACGAGTTCTTTCATATGGATTCAATTTCACTTTATAATTATATATATACGTATGAAATATACTTGTAGAGAAAGATCCCCTTTTGTATAGTCCGTTTCTACCGTTTAAATTATTGAACCAGACTGTGTGCAACGGTGTGCAAGACTATTATTGTTTAACAGTAAACGATAACCAAATGAATAACACTTATAATGAAAATTTATCTAATCTTCATGAATTGCAGGCACGTACGAAAATCTGAATTATATAATAATCCGCACGTTTTATATATATATCACATACACGTAGCGCGGTAAAATAAGTATTTGGCGTCAGGTAAAATGCCAACGGCATACATATGTTTGTATTATACATGATGAGTTTTAAAGTCTTGCAAAATTATTACATTGGTATCTCAAAGAACCTACTCATAGAAAGGCCATTATTCTTAACAATTATCTATACCACGATGTACACGTTAAGAAAATAACAGGGTTGCACACGCTAAAGCACGCTACAATTATAGCTTAGAAACTGCTTTAGAAATGTAACACTGTTCAAGCGATGTGATTCTCAATTAAAATCCTAATTTCGAGATAAACCATCGAGATAAACAATAAAAAAAAATATGAAATTTCTTTTACTCGGTACTTTTAACTCCGTCTATATTCATTCCGTCAAAAGATAAAGGTTTCACTATTTACAATTACATCAATTGAGAATCACTGTTAGAAGTATGCTAGTCAAAGATTAAGTACTATTATAGGCATATATTTTTATCGTCAAAGGAATTATTACACGTAACTTAAAGGTTCGGCACATGTGGAAAAATGTGTAATTTATAATTACTCCAAAAATTGTAATAGTGCAGGTCCATATTATTTTATGAAGTGGCTTCATCTTTTGCCCTTCGTAAACATGCTATAATTACCTCGTGAATCGCTAATAAAATTAGTTGTAACTTCTGATCATAATTTTGATTACATGTGCTATCTTTTAAGTTATGATCTACCATATCTAAGAATTTGATAATTATATATTTAATGATTATAACCCAAGGGTATAAGGTATGATCTATTTAAAACTTGTGTAAATAGTTGATGTGGCATTAGTATAACGAATTTAATTTTTTTCTTAGTTTGTAACATCAGAATAAATCTAAACAATACTTGTACATAGCTCGGCAAGATGCGCAGGAATTATCTCCAAAGACAGATCTAGCACGTGTAGAACAAAAACAAACAGTATACCATTCCACTTAACAATCCACACAAAGAATTTTGTTAAGACATGTAGGCACTAATAATTCAGTTAATATCTATTGTATTCATTTTCATTCACGATTTACAAACACATGAATAATCTGTGTTTACAAACACCTGGTACTCCTTTTGTCAGACATAACAGAATTAATATATGGCAAAATTAAAGTCGACTTATTTTACTCTGAACAAACGCTACAAATAAAATTCTTTTTCTTGAAAGTTGTGTAAAGACAATTTTTCCAAATGTAAGTAGTAGTAACATTATTCGAAAACGTATATTACCAGGTTTGTTATTTTTTTGGTAAAGAGTTAATTTAACTGATTTCTGTAACACATTACACTTGTGATGAAGGCGTGCCATTTATACGCATCTGTTATTTAACACGATTTTGTATTGCGTGCATTGCGTAGGATGAACTTAGAAAAATAGAGTAATGTAGGATAAGATCTTGTATATCGATATCAAGAAAAGACGAGCAGAAATCAGTTTCTTTGACAATCCGTTCTATATAATAAATTCCACTTACCGGTCACTTTAATCAAGCGAATACAATGAAAAATAGATCAGTGCTTTTGCACACACGTGACTCATTAAGAGACGTATAGAAAGTGAAGTGCTATTTATAGAAACTTTTTATATGCCGATGGTTAAAAAATTGTCCGTCGAAAAGTTTATTTTCTTCTCTTGAAGTAAAAGAGGATCGACAATGTTACATATAAAACATGTGTAATATTTCAACCCATACTCTGGAAAAACAAGATGAATTGTAATCGTGTTATCGTGAAGATTGGTAATAAAGAAATGTCCATTACCACACTCACGTCTAAATTGTCATTAACTTCTGTATCGAAATTGTAAGAATCATAAACTTCGGATGATAAGTATGAATGATAGAGCTTACGTAGCAAACTATGTAGTACGAAACACTTCATCTTGATGATGAAATTCACTTATCACGTTACGATTTTTATAATCCACGTTGTAACCCACAATGGATAAAAAACGGGATAATGTAGTACGTCGTAAGTTAATAAAAACCTGTATGCAGTTTGTAGTAGTCAAGTCACTAATTTACTAAGAAAGTAGAAGAAAATAAAGATATACGAACATCGATATTTTACGTTTTTTAATTTCACTAATTCCCTTTAGTTATTTTATTAATAATCACGTATTATATCTCGTATGGTTGATAGTCTATATAGTTAAATCGTACTAATTGGAAATCAGGCTGAATTTCTCTTTATTAATTTAGGATATTAAGCAATTACATGACTATTCTAGTTTCTAACGCTACCATCCGCCTAATTTAGATATTTTTTATTATGTTCACATCATAGACACACTTCACAAAAATACAATTTCGCACATTACCCCTTGCAGGAATAATAAGAGTAATAAAAATATTATTTCGCGAATTTTCAGCATTATTCATGAACAATATGATTTGAATATTCTTTTTTCTTTTGAAGAAGTATAACGTTTCCATCATCACAGATTATTTTTTTTTACTGACGACCACAATTCTTGAATGTAAGTCACTTTTGTTTCTAATGTTTCAAGTTATACCTACGGATATGATACTCTTTGCGTGGATCATATTAAATCGACGGGTGTTTTCAGTTACAAGGAAACGAAGTAACACTGCGTGAATTCTTTATACAGTATAATATCACTAATATATGATTATAAATATGTCTCTCTTTTTTTAGTACACTCATTGTACACGTATACTTTCTGGCACAAAAGTTGCAGATTTGTACAAAAATAAATAGTAGTATTTAAGCAGGATTGGCGGAGATAGAACAGTATTAACTTTTCCCAGTTTTTTCAATTCTACAATATAAGCGCAGATCTTAATCGGTCTTATCTTCTTCTTCTGGTTTCCTAGATTTCTTTCACTTACGGACTTACAATGTTTAGAATTTTTATACGCTAATAACAATAGATTCTCGTAGTAACATAATAAACTAACTAATACATTCATGATGCAAGAAAATGTTTAATATGATAAATACATCAGCTATACAAATATCTTAAAATTATACGAATGCTCTTTGTTTTAAAAGTTTTCTCTTCTACTGGTGCTTTCATTCTTATGTCATCTTAACATCACGTACAAATGAACCCGTGTTGTAATCATAAATAACACTGTTTATCCTTAGATCGATGCGTAACAGATTGAACGGTACTTGACTGTCAATTATTCAGAGAGAGTTAAATGAATATGAAAGTCATAATACATATACATAATGCTCGTCTTCGCGGTTGTACGCATCGTCCTGCGGCGTAATATTTCAATGCATCCCAAATCCAAAACTGTAAATCTATCTTCAGATAACCGTGACTTCGTCATTTCCTGAAGACAGACTTTGTGCTGCACAAATACAGAATGCACTTTTCAATATCTTTATATATCAATTATCAACTACATAACGGACCATATATTCCTGACTAGCAATTTGCTACTTCAACAAAGTGTATTAGGTAATTCCCAATGCGAAATTATTCTTCAAAGAGTATTCGCATGAAAATCATTCATCTCCTCATAACTGCTTTCTTTTTCATGCAGTCTTTAAATAATTACTCTCAAAATGTATTTGAAAAAATGACGAAGCATCATAATACAGTATTTGTGAAATTACCTGAATTAACAATATCTTTTCTCATTTTGAAAAACCTCTGCGGAGGAAACGATGATAAACCGTGGAGAACATTAAAATCAAAGTACGCGTAAGAGATAATTCAAATGTTACGTAAAATAACAGAATCAAATATTTCTCATGCATAATATCCGAATATTGTGCTTTCACATTTGCTCATCACAATGTCAAAAATTAAGGCCTTAAATCCTCAACATTAGGCGATTATTAGTACAATTTTCGCACAAATACGTGTGAATATCTTTGAAACGAGTTACTTGCACTCCAGAAGTTATTAAATACACTTTACAAGTACTTAATGCCTGAAAGTCTTTGTAAACATTATTTATGTATATCTTATCCTTTATCTTTGGCTTTGAAGTGTCGTATACATTCATGACCAAAGATGTCCAACTAATGTTATCCACTTTGTATCGACAGAAATTTACATATAGCCTCTCGGCACTAGCTTTTCATTCTTTTTCCTATGCTACGTCTAAAGGTAATGAATATTACATCTCTGTACTTTTATTTAAGGCTTTTCCATTTTCTTTAACTACAATTTTAAGAGTTCAGAACAATTCGAATTGAAACTTAAAACATAATACTCGTGAAACTTGATCACAAGACGAATAGAAGATGGATGCTGATAAATAGTAACAACGTCAGTATTGTATATGTGAGTGACTCAAATTTTAAAAGTGAAATATCGCGAACTATGTTCCTCCATGCCTAAGATGAATACCATATCCGTTCATTACTTATAAAATTAAAGTAATTAAAGCATGAATGACATCAGCCAAAAGTTACTGCTGGTATTAAATCAATAACTCGCCATGAGTAAATCGACAGAAGCAAAATAACAAGAAAAATATAAGTGTAAAATATTTCTATAATCATAAATCGATCCTTACCCTCATTAGACTAGATCTAGTACTAGCTACTGCAATACTGTAAAACTATTTTCATTAGTGGGCATTTTTCTAAGATCTATTACATTTTACTCGATTCAATTGCAACAATTCTTTTAAATATCAGTAACAATTATGATTCACAACTAAGATGAATCATAGGCCAACATTGCTAAATGGCTGGTAACCGAATATACACCACGGATAATCCCCGTCTTTAATCTATAATTTTTCAAATTGCCACATCTAGTAAACAGTCTTCCATTTCAAAGCGTGCTTTTTTACTTCCTAAATATAAAATTATGGTGTGGCACTTAAGAGCGCACGAGAAAAAATTCTAGAAATGTATCCTAGCATTATAACAGAAAAGAGTTTTAAATCCATACAAATCAGAGCGATTTAAAGAGAAATAGCCGTTAAGTACGGTCGTGCCGTTCACATAGGGTATTTTTAATCGTCCATCGATTCAATTTCCTGTAGGTTTAATGATATTTTTTGTAAAGTTAGCAAAGTTTACTGCATAAAACAGAAGCAACGACGTTACATCATTCGTGAATAGTAATTTGGTCCTAGTTTATAAGCTACAATGCATTTTGCATAAAATTAAGACAATATTTTTTGCAATATTATACGCAATGGAGGCAGTAGCTTGCAGAAAGAAGTGTTACAGAAAAAAAATCGCTATGTTGCAAAGGCACCAGACCACTAAAGGAGCTATATCGCTCAATGATGATAGTTATAAAAGGTATACCCTGTTTAGTTGATTAAAGAAAATACTAAGAAAAGATATGTGAGTACTACGTATATTATACTATGAACGAACCTAATTCGGTTTTTTCGTATCTGCATTTTCAGTGTTGAAATATATCAGCGTAATATCGAAATGACGTTGAAACTTTTTTTTACTCTCAAAATAATTCGATGTCTCTGGTGGAAAAATATCATTAGATTTCAATGTTTCACGAAACGCACTTTGTACACGCATATCTTGAAACAAAACACTGCGTGACGACGATGAACGTTGATTCAATGCCATAATGTGTAAGCGGCCTACTACGAACAATCGAACTGGTACAACTCCAATTGCGTAACTATACTGCTCTGAATATCGTACCTAAAATTCTGCGGTTGACTATTGACTTCACAGACAAAACTCCTACACACTATATACACTGCTCTAAATGTGTCTGATCTAATTGTTCTAAATAAAATCTGAATAAGCACTATTAGGCAGAAATTCGAATCCTGGGAAAGATGTCTGATAGAAAACAAAATATCCGACAAAACTGAATGAATAATTCTGTCGGTTTCTATAGGCTTTCATCTAGTTGTAACTCTATTGCATTCTGTCAGGTTTTCGTTTTGCCATGGAATGCATTTTGAGTAAATGCTTCATGGTTCAGAGTTTTTTTCTTAGTAAACGAATCGGTAACTTGCTGTCCCTTGTTCTTGGGCTTTCTGGCCTACTGCTCGGTGCTGTTTGGGAATGGAAGAACATCTGACAAAGCTTATCAACCTCCTTATCGCTCGAACTAAATCGATTTAAACCTCTTTCACTGGTAGATCCATATACCGTATCATCACGATTTCTCAACTCAAACCTTAAGTGGGACGTTGATCGCACAGGGCTCGAAGACCTGGTGGCAGGTGCTGTTCTGCTACCAGAGACGATGCTACTTCTTAAAGGAATTTTACTCAGACCTTGATTGTGATTGACATCAAGAGTGGAATACCGCCGTAACGCCCGGCTGAAACGCTCAGTAGGAGTATAATCCGTTACTTCGAGACTGTGTCGTTTCATCTTTTGCTTAACATCCTTCGATTCTGGGAGCTTCATACTGTAATTCATGGAGTGTCGTTTAGCCCTTTCAAAAGTGCATTTCGCATTAACGGCTTTTGGCTTGTCTTTATCCAAGATTAATGAATTCCTCTTTGTTTTATCCTCTACGAGACGACTTTGATTCGGTTCGAATCCAAATCGTGATCTTGTATGTGGCGCTGAATACCTCTTGGCTCTAGAATCGATTTTCGTCAGCTGCTGTTGGTCGTCTAGATTCTCTTTCATCATACTACGCTGGCTCAGTCCTTCCTCGTAATCTATTGAAGTCCTCATACTCTTAGTTTGATCGACTCCGTTCGTTCTGGTCTTCATGCAGTCCTCATATTCCACCGAAAAGTGCCTTTTAGGTTTGATCTTATCGAAGTTCATGCTAGTTCTTCGAGATCGATCCACACTACCCATTCTCTTTTTACCAAAAATAATGTCCTGCCAATTAGGTATTCTCGAAACGCTCTGCGAAGAGGACAACTGCGCTGGTATCCTGATACCGGCATCAACTAGGAACTCGTCATCCGATAACGTCACTGGTACCTCCGGCATCGAGCTAAAAGCCCAACAAGAATTATAGTGGGCAGCATTAGTGAGCGCACGTAGCGCCGCCAAATCTGGTGCCTTATCTTTACCACCCAAGTTAGTACGGAAATCTCGTGGTATGTCGCGTGTTAGTAAGGTATGCGAGAATGCATCCAGTCTGGAATCCCGCATACTCGCCAGCAGAGAAGATTTTGTTAGGTCGGTAGGAAGGTAATGCTCGTGTGATGGGTTTCGTATCTTTGCAAACTCGCTGTCTGCATTAAGGCAAGAACAACACCGAGGGACATTTCCCTGATACAAGTGTCCGCATGTACTCGTTGGTAATGAGAAAAGGGCCTCGAATACTGCTAGTTTCGAGCAACTGCATTCTTGTCCTTGCACGTCATAGTCGCTGTATGATGCACCATCGAAACTATTTGACGCAGTACTACTAGCACAATTATAATGCCTCGTTCTCTCCAAAGGATGTGTTAGTAGAGTTCGGTTAGTTGGAAAACGTGCCCAGTTGGATGTTAGGTTGTTGCTAGATATACTAGAATCACACGGATTCTAGGATGTAATTCTTGTTAGTTAACGGATCTAACAGATGTAAATGATACATGCACACATTTATCACGTAAATTGTAGGATTCAATTGTACTAGCTTAGATGAAATTGAATTGTTTAAGAGCTCCTGGTTTTATGATAGAATAACTTCAAAAATTGTAAACATTGATGAATGGTCACCAAAAACACCTTCGGTCTATTTATCAGAAAATACAAAACTACCTACACGGGATATGGGATTGTAGAAAAAAGTAAAAGAAGTTTTATTTACCTATTTTTTGTAGAGTCCATCGTCTGACGACCTGTTGCGGCATTATCTGAAAAACAGACGCATCGTTATTTTTTCCGTCAATATCTAGACCGCGATACATTTTCTTACAAAATTGTACTTAAAAAATGAGAATTATACTTGTTGCAAAAGTTCAGTGAACACTTTTTAGATAATTTACATTATGTCACTTCACCAACACGTGGTAGCTTTACCTTTCATTTGCGTAGCCCTTTGTGCCTGCTGTTGCGAATACTCACCTCTCGACAACGGATGTGTCCTATAATATAACCAATAATTCATACTTTTCAGCTAAGTATACCAAGAATATGTAGCATGATACTTACATCGATTTACTGGTGTCCGCGTTCATTCGTCCTCGATTTGCTAAATTAAGTGAAAATAATTAGTACATTTATTCTGAAAGAAGTGGCACTTTTACCACTTAGTTATTTATATCTACTACAGGTGCAAGTTGAGTTGCCATTACCGGGACAGGCTGAATGACTGTCAATTGGAAAGGACACAAGTATAACATAAATTTCGATACAGCCAAGTTTCCGCTGCCTATCGCTTATCTTTGTTACATAACAAGGAAAATAAATAGTGTAAGCGAGAAACGCCGGGAGTCACTCTGTATCGAAATTTATGTTATGTACACATACGGACCCATTATGATCTGTAACCCGCCAACCTGTCAAGATTCTGACAGTGCAAGTTACATTCTAAAGGTTGACACAGTATATACTGATAAATATGCCTCAAACAGATATATGTAGGTCAAAGAACCTTTTTTTACGGCGCTTGCTTTTCCTGCTGCAGATAATTTTCTTTCCTCTTCTTGCTTTTTCAGGTCATCAGGATCTTGTTTGGCGGATGTAGGCTGTGATAAAAAACATTCAAATTTGAACAATCATTTAACCTGATACAGCTTTTATTGATAATTATAGGACTACTTACATGCTGTGTATCATATTTGACGTCAACGTCTTCCAACTTTTTAACGACATTCGACAAAACTGCCAGTACGTCTCTATCTTTCTCAGTTTTTAGTAAATGTCTTACACTTGATTCCAGCGAACCCAACAAGGCTTTATCTGCCGGTACACGAAGATGACTCTTCAATAATGGAAACAAAGAAAGTACTTTCATTCTAATATTAGGCACAGAATCCTCGACCAGGCTTAATAAAGTGGTAAAGAAATGTTCTTTAAAATAATCGGAAGAATATATTGCTAAGGCCTCTATCATCATTCGGACAAAAATCATTCTAATATAACAATCTGGATTAGCTGCCAGTTCTTTATAAATTCTATTGCGAAGTTCAGCTCTTTGCATAGGCCTGGCATTGTAACGGAGGAATTGAAGATATAATCTTCCTGCAGCAAGACGTACAGGTAATGGTCTCTGAAAATATCGGTAAAAATAATTAAAGTATTGAAAATCGTATTAATCTTTTTCGTCTAATATTGTCGACTTCTAATATACAAACAGACATTTTAAGTTCATAAACTTACTGCTTTTTTAATTCTAGTGAAAGCTATTGGCACGAAGTAAGAGTACAGAAAGTCACTTGGAAAACATTTGGGTAATATTTCAAGTTGACTATACATCAATGACGTTAGTCTCCAATTATTGGTAGCCGCTATTTCTGCTTCACATTTTAATAATGCTTTACCCATTTCTGTAATAACTGGATCCTGCATCTGCAATGGCAGAGTAATAAGCTTTCAGGAATGTAATTAGCATGTATATAACAGCACATCGATAATTTACACTAACAGGTCTATCCATTCCAATGGTTTGACTTTTATCGAAAAGTTCCAATGTTGATGAAATGTGAGGAACTAGACCTTGGAGTACCTCCTCTGCATCGTCTTTTAATAACTTCACAAAATCTCCTGTTATCCGTACATTCTTTGTACCCAATATTTTAGCAACCTATTAAATTTTAATTTTTGTCAGAAACAATACATCAAACAATTGAATAATCCCAATATTAATGTCAATAAATGTTGAATCGTACTTCGTGAATGCCACAAGCAATTGTCCTCCTAACCATATAATAAGAATCGCTAGCCAACGCACTAAACGTTGGAAGTAACATGTCGGTATCTTCTCCGGAACTCGATACAAAGATGAACATTGCAGGCATGTTAAAAGCACAATATTGTCGACATTCAATGCCTCTTTCATTCAAAGGTGCATCTGTAGTAGCCTAAAGAGGACAATTGCGTACGTATTAATTTATTATTAATCAGGTTTCGGTATAAACGGTACATATAACATCATTGAGCAATATACGCCTTACAAATTCGACGTCCTAGCTTACCTCCTCATTTATTGTTGATGCACTGACAGGCTGCACACCCATTTGTGCAAGTTGTTGGTAGTATCTCAAAAACCATGTTTTTTCTGATGCTGATAAACAATCTAAAATTTAAGAAAGAAGTATGTATTATTGTGTTATTTATATACACTGACTAAATTCTTACTTCCTAGACTGTGCACAAGTTGTCCAAATTCTTGTGCTATAATACATATTACATTATCTTCCACAACAGTTGCATTCTCACACAATTTTCTTACAAGTGGTACTATAGTGCTCTTTATCGTATCTGAAAGTAATGACACAAAATTAGAAGTGAAGTTCATAGTGATCCAGCAAATAATATCTTACCTTCTTGAAGTTGAGGTAGTAAATGTACTATTGTTTGTACAGATGCATATCTTACATTACTCTCTTCATCGCTTGCTAATTCTACAAGGGATGGAAGTAACGCTGCCTTCACAGGTTCTGCACCAAGACCTTTGGCTACAGAACGCAGCTGCAAGCATATGCTTGTTCTTACATCGCTACTTACATCCTGACAAAGAGAGTGGACAATCGGTAAAACTTCCTTTTGTATTCTGCAAACAATATTAAATGACAAATTATACACATTCAATTAAACCTTAACCCTTTGAGTGCTACAATGGTTACGAGCGTTTCTTAGAACTCTATATTAAAATATTCTTATGGATCAATAAACTTCAGTGTGCTTATTGTCTTGGTTGTTTTTACATGTAAAAGAGACTGTCTTATAAGTGAAAAAAATTATGTACAATGTATTTTTCATTTAATTTTCCACTTTCACAAAATTTCTCATTCCACAAAATCTCACAAAATCTCATTTAGCAGGCTCAAAGGGTTAATAACAAAATTCTTAATATATCTCACATACTGTATAAACTTACAAAATTGGATCGAAACGTGTGCATATTTTTCCTAATAGTCTGCTGCATGTTACTCTTGAAAAAATTGTTTCTGACAGCTGGCCTTTATTTATAGTCATTGGAAGGATCTATAACGTTACATTCTTATAACTTTGGAACTTTATGTTAATGCAATTTTGTTGATTTCAAAAATTAAATTATTTACTTCACTTGTGTGTATTTACATTTAACTTAAGATAATTCAAAAACTAGTCACATAAATATTGATTACATTCAAATCAAGATATTTAGATCATTGCTAATAATAGAGATTAACAGGTTTTTATTAACAACACAGCATGAGTTTCATAACACCAAGTTGTATACACAATGGAATAGTATGAGTCTTCTATTACCTTTAATAAACATCTAATACAAGTAAATATATTTTACACACACCTGCATTCTTATGACTTCTACAGGCAGTAACTCTATCACATCCAGTAAGGTCTCCAGCCAAGCTTGACAGATGACTATAAACATACATGAAAGTAAGAAACACTAGTCTGTTACTGATAAGAATATACATCTGTATATTTGGACTTATGAAGTAACAGTATATACCATAATAAATACAATAAAAACAATTAAGTAGTCTTACTAGGATCACGACTATCAAGTGAATGAAGGATACTCTTCAGGAATGTCTGGCTGAAGACAGCATGGCTGACAAGCTTCTGCTCTAAAATTGTCTTGAAAGTAGTTGAAGCAGCAATATGAAATTCTCTTGATGCAGTAGGCAGAGACTGCTGCATCTTGGGAACGACTCGAGACATGCATGACTGTGTGTCCGTAATTAACAGACTTGGCAGACTTTGTATTACACTAAGTTTCTGGTTGTCATCACCTTTCCTGTCATCAATTATTATAAATAAATCCTTTAATTTATGGTTCATAGGTGTTATAGTATAATAGATTAATAAAAGTTTCTTTGTCATAAATCTTTAGGGAAGACAATTTACTTGGGCAAGATGTCAAACTAGGTAAATAAGAGAAATAATATAGTATATATTATATTATTTATATTATATTATATAGTTTCATATTAGTATTATATATATAATATATATATAATATAGTATATATTATAAAAATAATATAGTATAAGTTCTATCTATTATAGTATAAGTGTTTAATCACTGGTTCTGTGTATGAGACAATTAACAATTTTTGCCTCATTGAAATTGACCAAATTATTAGTATTATAGATCAGAAATGAGTTGTGTTATTCAGATTTATTTCATGAACATATAAAAATTCGTCGAAATAAAACAGCAGATGATAAAGATATCATTATTTTTCAGGAAATAATTATACATTCGAATTGTTGTGTTTATATTATTTTTTAACATTGAAATATTAACAGTGTCATGGATCAAAAACAATTTTCTAGTTTTTTTACGAAAATAAAAGCAAACAATGACAGATTATCGTTCTAATAACCCAAGCAAAACGAGCAATATGGTCTGACAGTAAAAGTTGTTTATGGCTCATCGAGTTAAGAAGGCTATAGTGATTGAAAACTTCCAAGCCAATAATAATACAATTCCAGAAATTTTATTCAACAATAATTAAATCCGGTAAAGGGTAAATAAATAAACTTATTCGAAATGTAATAAACAGTCTCTTGGACAGATTTCTGTCAATTCGATATAACCTCAACACAGAATGTAAGCAGTACTGGAGTACGTTCGACAGATTGTTAACGCATTTTACTCGTAACAAAGTCATCATTTTTGAATGGCGCTTATGCTTAAAAAAATATAATTAGTCCTTTACGCGACAGGACTACGTACTTCGTGAACGACGCCTTGTTATTTTTAGAAACTCAGCAGGAAAGAGGTAGGAATGAAAAGGTATCATTGATCACGGGAACAATTTTCGCGAAGAAAATGTTATATCATGAAAGTTGACTTACGGATCTAATACGCTCTCGCACGGAGCTTCATCTCCCTCTTGCCACATTATTGAGGCGCATCTTATTCATCGATTCATAAGGAAACGAACCGATCAATTGATTTCGTGCCTAGGACTAGACTCGCGTACATGCACTCTCATAACACATTCAACACAAAAAAAACATCACACCGTACCAACGGATGACAACTAAACAGGGTACCCAGCCGAGAGGTATTATTTGATTTGTCGGACGACTCCCCGAATTCAACCGATGTAGCGCGAAATTTACCGAACGTGCACGAGATTCATGTGTACTGAGAAGACTTACATTTCTCAGAAAAGAATGATTCATCAAATGGACACCTCTTATATATAAACAGCTGTATCTGCGTTCAATTCAAGGATCGCAGCATCATATAAACAAATGCAAATTAATTTAGCTTATCGCTTAGAAGAATGTGATAAACAGTATCGCAGGTTTAAAAATACCAAGCACTTAATTTGAATTTCCCTCTCCATCTATCACTTCATTATCTGCTATCGGTTAAAATGATGACCTACAATTAATATGAATTAATCCTTTGGTCGTCTCGGGCTTGTAAGATTAAAGTAATCGACAAAAATGCAAAAGTATTACTGTAATGAATTTTTTCAATTAAATTCCATTTGCGTATATTCAGAATATACAGACAAAGAAAGACGTAAATCATGGGAAAGAAAACCATAATAAATCGAAATAAGATGACGATAATGGATAAATTGTATCTTAATTCTCAATCTCATTTTTTTATAATAACACATTGTCATACGTCTATATTTAAATTTACATATGTATGTTAATTGAAGGAGAAAAATGCTTTACATTGTTACAGATCTTTCTTCCAAAACGTATGAAACCATCGAAATTAATGTCCTTTACTTGTCTCATAATTATTAATTAAAATATACTCACGCAAGAATATGCAGTGCTCTTTCAATAGGTCTTTTATCTAAATTGGTGTCTAAAATATGTTTCCTTAACTGTTCTTCACTCTAAAGAAAAATAGAAAAGATACATAATTCGCTATCGCGGTTACGGTAACAATAAATATACCTATGTAAAAACTTAAGCATAATTGACATACCCGCACATCGCGCATCGGTCTATCCAACTGAAGACTTGCGAAATCATCAAAATCCATACTGATTTACTTTTCAGTGCGTTTGGCATAACCTTTTTCACTTTATAATCATAGGGAACGTGAAATTTCACAAAAAATAAATGAATCATGGTGTGAACATCTTCACGTAAACTTCTCTCTATTTTATTATTCTCTCTCACCATTCGCAATCAGACAAATATTTTTAGGCCATGCTACAAATTAAAATCTACAGATATTTCGTATTTAAATCAGTGATGAATAATCCACGGGCCATTAATTATTTATTTGCGACTCGCCAAAGTGGTTTATACGACCCATTTCAGTGTTGTAATTCATAAACAAACAAATTTTAATACTATTAATGATATCTTGCAGGCAAAACGAATTTCCGCGAATGGATTATAGTGGACATGGATATGTGGAATAGTGAATAATAAATACTGCACTTGTATTATGCGAAAGTTATTTGATTTTAATAAACAACTGTATAAAATACGAAATATATTTACTTTTACAGAATGTTATATAATTTAGACGTTTACATGCCTAATGGGTGTATAATGAATTACAAGTTTAATGATATAAAAGTTTACAATGGTTTTATATATATATATACACAAAAAATAATAAACCTGGATATAATCCAGCAATATTTTATCTTACTCAATATAATAATAATCGCACTTGCATTCATATAAAAAGCTTCTCTACATTGTATACGTCCTACATGTGTAAATCATGTTTTGCCAATTTATACGCAAATTATTATCGTAAATTTTATTACAGGAGACATTGTTCTGTAATGGTTGTATTTGTTTACTTCAAAATGTAAAATTGTTTCGATACTACTTGTACTTACTAATTTCACAGTTTCATCCTTTTTCTTTAAATTGAAAAAATACGATACAGCACGATTTATCGATGTGCATTTGGCCACGAGAATAAAGGTCTTAAAATTGCTCTGCAAGCATCGTAGGAATAAATAACGTAATCATGGTAAAAAACAATGTCATAGAACCATAAAATAAAAATGAAATGAAATCCATGTCGTAGCTTTTGCATTTCAATGTTTACAACATAATTTGTTCGATGGGTAATGTTCTGCGGAAACGGCATTAACTCAATTGCCGCGACGACAAACCCTTTTTTACAAACATGTTTTCGATAATGAAATAGATAACGAATATGCCATCTCGATAGGAGTTTTGTCGACTATAAACTATACTTAACAATAACAGTTTTATATAAATGTGTAAGATCTACGCATAAAGGCTGTGGAAGCACCCTGAATCACTGAATACAGTAAAACTTATCCACCGACAGCGGGAGAATCGGCTGTGACTTAAATCTCATAACCACGCATATAAATTGTTATTTATTCCATGACGTCCCCCTTCGAAAACCGAAGAAGAGCAGGTGGATGTTCGTTTACATCCATATTCTTAATAACCTTTGAGTAGTTCATCTGCTGGAATAGGAAATTTTCAACTGTACAATCCCTACGTTCGACACAGACGAATAATATGGATTCTTCCGTACGTCCCGCTTCGCGTCGTACGTGCGTTTTTCTAGTTTGGACTAGGTTCAATTACGGCGAATTAACGATCCGCCGATGCATACGAGAACGCGCGTATCCGTACCTCGTCTCACGATTTGAGATAGACAGATAAACGTCGACGGACTGAACAAATAGATATCGACGGTATGTTCACGTGTTCTCAGACGTAGCTTTCGTCGTCAACGACGGACCTCCCATACCCCAAATGCCTCGTCGTGATTGGGGCACGCGGTTGGGGTGGTGGCCGATACGGTGGTGGTGGAGGAAGGGACCTTGACCTCCCAGCAATTTTGTGTCTATCTTCGAAATTCATATGTACCGGCGGTAAATGCCTGAGCCTTGGCGGCAGGGGCGGCGGTGTCTCGGGCCATGTTCTCTCTTCTTCCTCGTCCTCGTCTTCGTACATATGCGACGTTTCAGTTTGTTTAAACGCATACCGATCGGTCCTTTCTCTTGAACCGTAAATTTCGTTCGAACAATTTCTGTTACCGTAAATGTCGTTTTCCGACTCGTAACGTTCGGCGCGCGTTGTCTCCTTACTCACGTACATTTCACTCTTGACCTTCTTGAATTCGTAAAGATCGCTACTAGAATGATAACTACTATTCTGCGAAACAGGAGATTCTCGATTTATATACACCTCCGATTTCACTTTTTTGAATTCGCCGAAGCGTTCCTTCTTAAATTCGTAGCGATCGTTCGAGAGGTTTGCGTCACCAGTTAAGTCTGGTTGAGAATCGTGCATCGAGACTCTTTCACCGCGCATATCCTGTTGAGAGGATATCTCGTATTCCGACCTGAGGTCTCTCGGAACGTCCAATTGTGTAGTTCGGTACACATCTTTGCAATTCTCTACGTTTTCCTTCATTGAGTCTTGTCTGAGGTATTCCCTGCTGTAGATATCTTTTTCATCAAACCTTTCTTTACGATGTTCCTGCTCCTCAAGTTTCGTTCTCGGTGTTCTCTTTAGCTGAGCTCTTAGCCAATCTTGCCTTTGGAAATTCGGATTCGGGTAACCCATATTTCCTTTGTCCTCCCGGAAGTTGTGCTCGACACCATTCTGATGGTGACTGCTCGAAGCGTACCCGTTGATTCGCTCCTCCCAACCACCGTAAACGCGAACGTACGCCTTGTTGCTCGACTTGTTTTCTTTAACGAGGGATTTGTCGAAGCTCGATGACGAAGCATTCACTGCAGAATCCTCCGAACCCACCGGAGATTCCGGTATAAATAGCTGGCAATCGGAGAGTGTCAAGCCAGAATCTCGAGAAAGGGACATGTGGTCTTTACGTGGTGGTTCCGTCAAGTCCAGGCTGTCTAAGGAAAGCCCACCTGCTGCAACAGAAGGAACATTAGTCGTCGCATCTCCTCTACGTGAATTTTATTCAATATAACGGGGTGTATAGTATCACAACTATTGTTTATAAAAATGATTAAAATACTCACAGTGAAGACTATCGGTACTTTCTTCCGCTCCACTGTCACTGCGCTCTTCTCCAAGGAGTTGCGTTACGCCTTCACCAAAAAGTACTTCACAATGCCGAATCAACATTTCTGTCAGCGTAGGAATCGCTCTACTTTGGTTCACTGATGGGTTCGGTGACCAAAGTAAGCTAGGTCCACAGCAGACCCCAAGATTGCTCGCGCACATTAAGTTGTGCTTGGATCGTCTCGCCACGTGATGTAACACGCAAATCAAATGCGAGAGAAGCGTGTAATTCGCTTTGGGCAGTCTGTCGAGAATGCTGAAAAGTATTTTATACATTATATTAATTCGAACGAAAAGAAAATGGATGTGAAATTATCTCACACGTAATCCATTGACCGCAGATTTAAGGAAATTTATTCGATAAATGCAATGGAGATTTATCACGAGAATTAGGTAGTACATTTTTACCGTAGTTAAACTTATTACGTTACTGATGTTTCAAATTCAACATTAAGTATTTTTGAAATTCTCACTGATTTTTTCGTTAGGTAATATAATTGGCGTTTTCGAACGAAGTGCATTAGGTACTTACTTTTTGATTGTTTGGACGGGGTTTGCAGTTTCCAAACTGTCCATCCAGAAGGGAAAGAGGTGCGACGTCAATAAAGGATCGGGTAAAGATCGTAAGAAGTCTTTGAACAAAGCCGCGACTGCTATGATCGGAGCATCCTCCAGACAGGTAGGGTCACCCGTTGCCTCGATCTGATCCCGAAGTTCACGAACGATCCTGACGTTAGCGGACTTCCTAAAGATGCCCTGAGTAAAAGGTCCCTTCGCGAATAACTGCTGCAACATCGCCAGCACGGGCTTTGGCAAACCGTTCTCATCGAGACGCGACAGATTCACCCCGAAGATACTTGGACTCAAGGAGAGCGATCGCCTGAGCAAACCGGTGATCTTTGACTTGTTCTTCTTGGCGGGCGATTTTAGTACCGGCCTGAGGATGAAGTGACAGGTATCGTGACCACTCTTGTTACAGTGCTCGAGGTCGAAGCCCTCTTCAGCAGAAACCGTATGCCGTAGATTCGACAACTTCACAGCAAAGGGCCTTTCGTGACCGATCAAAGGATATGGTGCCTCGTCTGCCGACGTCCTCGCCCACAGTTGAAATGGTCCTTGCAGATCTAATAGCCGCGTTGCAAGGTTCACGCATGCCGCAGCTGTCATCTCCGAACTGACCATTATGGTCTTGCACTATAAAAAGTGTAACTGACTTCATGAAGTGCACACAACTAGCTTGTGAAGATATGGAAAACGAAGTTGATCAAGAACCAAATGGAATATGTTAACGTTGGCTCTCCCACAATATTCTTTCGACAAGAAACCGTTTATGAATGTTGCAAACAAATCTAATGCAACGCATTTAATAAAGTATTCTAGGTAGTTAAGTCAATGAAGAAACGACGGGTGACAGTGCTCATTGAAAGCAATTGTAAAGACATTTATTGGGCTAAAAGCAACAAATATTTGCGTGATCGCACGACACGTGCAATGATATGACAATTCCGTTGAATCGACGTGTATTCAAATACGCGGATCATCGATAACCGAGTGGCAGTAACCGAAGCAACCGTGATACAACAATCAGATAATGCTTGAGCCTTTCTCAGGACACCCGATCCGTTCGACATTGACACGTCGGTGTTATAAAGGGCATCTTTTCCTCCTTCTGCTGACCGCTGGAGAATGCCCTCCAGGAAGGCCAGCAGAAAGTCATCAGACGTCCTGACGAGGATGCGCTAAGAATGGACCGTAAAGGCGTGACCATGTATCTCTCAAAGCTGCAAGGGAGTACTTACGTATTCCGTGTTCGTGTCACTGTCGTGATACACGACTTGAATGTTCGTGTCTGGTGGCTCCTTCGTACTCTCCTCTCGTACGAGCTCAGTGAGACGACCCCACCAAAGGTCCCGCGCAGCAGCAGTCCTGCAAGTGAGAAACGAACGCTGATTATATGCTAAATCTCGATGCGGCTAATGCTCACGACCAGACATAACTTTATCAATAGGCAGAAGGGTGGAGTTAGGCAAAACAATGCGAGGCAAATAAAGTAAACAGTCTGAGGAATGATTCCATTATGCTGGTTAATTGTTTCAAAGAGCTTCGCTCGACATACGCTTCATAGGAATTTGAGAAGCAATTAATATTAGTACCTTTTGAGGAAAGTTAGGTGCAAGAAATTTCCAAAACGTTTCCTGATTCTAATTGAATTTAATCGTGTATTTCGAGAACCTGTTAATTGTTTTCACTTTTATAAGACATAATTATTGTTTTTTACAGTTGTATCATATTGCAAGATTTCTAGTGTTTCTGCTGGCCACCAATTACTTCTATTAGTGTAATTTTATGTTGATTTATAGCTGAGCGCCATACTTACATGAAAGTGGCTACAACGTTCGTCGTAGGCCACCCAAGGACAAAGCTGGTTTCCTGAGATTTGCTTGTTTCCGCAACATCTTCTATGTGATTTGCCGTGAGCCAAAGCTCACTCATTCTCACTGATTGTTTGAGCTTGAAGTTGCCGCCACTACGTGCTTTCGCAATGAGTAAGAGGTCAGTGAATAAGAAAAGATGTCTCTCTTGCGACTGCATACCCTATTAAAAGAGAAGAAATTCTTTAGCAAATACCTTCGAAAAGTATGATTTCCAGGAAAGTAAATGTAATAATACAATACGACAGCTAAGCAATGAAATAGTAAGTACCAAACGATGTACTAAAGTTAATTTTATGTCTTGATTAATTGCAGTTTATAACTGTCTTTAATTCTGAACTGTATGTTGTTTCTAACAAGTTAGTCTTCAAATCGAGTTTAGTTTTACTTACCGATGTAAACTGCACCGGTGTTTCCAGGAGGAATGTTCTGGCCGGTGTTTTTGGAGCAGGTGAATTGTTGGAGACATTTAAAGATTTTTGGGACAGCGCTCTCGTAAGTCTACCAGGATTAGCACCACCTCTCTTACGTATCAAGCTTTTCATTTTCTGTGAACAGTAAATATTGTATTTGTTACACACCGACGTGTGGTTAAATGTGTTTAAGCGTTGAATAGAGACAACAAGGAAACAAGTCAGGGACACCGCGTAAAGTATATAAAGGCTCTCGACTGCTACGGGTCTCTGACCAAATACAATGATCTTCCTGTTGTATAGCACTTGCTGTGTTACCAGGATCGAGTCCCTTCGTCATTCGCAGAAAGTTATGGCATAGCTTTTCCTACTCAACCCATTATTAATTATTCAGGCAAAGATTAAAAAAAATGCATTAAACAACCGTTATTAAGAAAATTTTTTTTGTGGTCTTAAGTACTGACACAAAGGATCGTAATGTTGTCAAAAGTTACGGTTTCATCCACTTCTCTTTTACTGAACAAATCAACTTGTATAAATAGCGACAATAAGTTATTCTCAATTTAGTCGCTTGTAAATGTGGAAATAAATTTTTATATTACATTAAAAGTATTTATATGATGTAATAAGTACTCGCGAATTATGGAATTGTTTCTTCTGATGCACATATAAAGGACAAATCATTATACCTTCGGCAGTACATTTGAAAATACATATTGTATCTCGTTCAATGCTTTAATCGCCTTACGTTCCTTCTACGGAACTTCCGATCGCTAATGATTTATGACGGCCATTATATTCCTAGCAGGTGTCTAATAACAAGTTGTCCAATGATGTTAGCGTTTGATTCGGCCAACAAAATTGTTTGTCTCTGCAATTCCTGCCATTAAAAGTTTTATCTAAAAAGAGCGTGGTAATCATGCACTAATTTGCTTACACCTGGTGTTGTCACATTCAAATACGTTAAAATCATTTTTATATCTCTTGCCGTTTAGAAATTACACCTACAGCCGTGTGAAAAACACTCGAAACTTTACAAATAATACACAAATTTCGACTACGTATGTTTCACTAAAATGTTTTATTTTTAGTTTTGTTTGATTGATCTAAAGATATGATTGGAATTAAGTGGTTTGCAACGGGCGTTCCCCCGTCTAAATCCTGCGCCACAGTGTAATAACATTTTCTGATGAGATAATTACTCATCTTTGAGGATCACGTTACTCATGTTACTCGTTGGACGCTACCACAGTTATTGAACGAACGTGACAGTTAGACTTAAGAAAAATTACAGTCTCCAACCTGGCCGTTATGTGGTGATGCTTTGAAGTACAGTGCGGCAGAACGAGCTGATTAACATACTACAGACTGACAGAGCAGATGGGATTTAACGGCGGCTTATTAGATCTCGCGGGTTCCAACATCCTCTATTCTTTTCACCTCATCTCATTACGAAATTTCTTCCGCATACGTTTCTGCCTTCTATTCTCCCACATTTATTGTATTGTATTCTTACGACGTTATTATAAGAGTTCATGCAATGTATATGGCGTCTTAACGTTAAATCTTTGGCAACAATAGAATTATCCCACGTTATTATTTCTGAGTACGCTGAGCACGAAAATACAATGTCGACTCTCTCGATATGATCGTATTTATGAATCTAAAATGAATATGCCAGAGAATCAAGAAACCTGCAAATTCATGATCGATGATAAACATGTTTATCTAATAAGTAACAACATCAGAAATTATGTTACTGAACAACCGTAAATATACTTCTTCAGAAATAGATATATCCCATTTCAATAATCTCAAAACGTTTCTTCTTTTCTTTTAACAACCGAGGAAATGATGTAGCATAAGAAAAAATATCATTAAGCTTTAGGTAGCTCATTCATTTTCCTGACGTAAGTCTTCTTACGCACATGTTAAAGAACCAGTTCTTATAAATATTCTGATTTGCAAAGTATGTCTTGATCACTATACTCCATTGCACTGATAGAGGGACATCCGGGCGAAATGATGATATATTTTCATGATCTGCATATTCAGAAACGTGCGTAAAAAACAAACGTGCCAACTAATAGTTCTAATAGTTCGTAATCCCTGCTCTTGACAATAGTCCTTGCATGTACACACGAAGTGTGCCGCCCAAGATGCAAATCATTTTTACGTTTGCAGGCCCACGCAAAAGAAGTTACAGAGTTCTCTGGGCTCTCTATCGCTCCGGGGACAGAATTATCGTACCCATCGAAAAATCATTTCAAAACAAGCTCTTACGAAGTTCCAGAAAAAAAACTTTGCTGAACCAACGAAATACGTATTCTTACGAATACGTTCGTTAATATAATCAGAATTCAGTATATCAGATTGATGTGCGCCATTAAAAGAAAGTTTTCCTGGAGCAACTTAAAATACGGTATACCGAGCAGCGCAATTTTTTTTACCGCGCAATATATTTAGAGAAATAAGTTGCAAGTTTGAGAAAGACAAGTTCCCGGCGTTGTCACTGTTACGGCTATTCAAACGTCTCCGCGTCATTTCTTAGGGAAAACAAATCCGGTGAAACGAGCGCCACGTGCCCATCTCGGCGCACGTTTTGACGCACAGGAGGGAAGAGAAACGCGCACGTGAGAAATCTCCTGTGCATCTCTATGCATAAGAACTGCCACGTGCGTTCTGATATAAACGCATGCACTTTCGACGGATACAAAAAGAAAAGGGGGTTCCATTCGTAGCCGTGAGAATCATCGTGGACGTGCAGACGACCAGGCCGATAGACAACGTCGAGAACCATTGTCCGTAGCGCTGGTGCTGTGTATTTGCCTCCTGCACGCGTATTTTCCCCGAAGCCGGAAAAAGAATTCTACGTAAAGCGTATTACCCACGGGTCACGTACTCTTACGTGTTTCGTTTAGACAGCACTTTCTACGAGGCATGCGGTTTTACATGTCGCACTTGCAACGAAAGAAAACATGCCTGGTAAATTTCAGTAGGAACCTACACGGGTTGCTTACGTGGGTAAAGATGTTATAAACCTTGTTCAATAAATTTTTATCAACATTTTACGCCACGCCCCACTCGTTACTGGTGTCCAACCAATTTTGCCCTTCACTGTATTTCATTACTACTTTACCGAACCATTTTCATCAGTTTTCGCCGACAGTTAGCTTTTCATTTAACGAATCAGTTTTATTGGTTGCTGTTTTTTATGATCTGACAAGCCAGTAATAAATATGTCGTGAAAATCTGTTTCACTCGTTAACAGTGCGATAAATTCAATTGAGTCAGTTATTACTGTCAAATCTAACAATAAGTTTTGAAGTATGTCGTGATATTTCACTTGACGTTCGACCTCCTTTTGTCAAGAATATTATGAAGAAAAGAATACATGGTAAGTGGAAGGAAACCTGTCTAACTGCAAGGAAAAACTCTTGACATCATTTCGCTCACTGTCGTTTCCCCATCATGGCACATTAGCCTACAAAAAAGGTGAAAGTGTCAATTACTGCGGACTTCGTACTTCCTTCAGTTATTTCCCTTTCTTTAGATACCTTTAATTATTAGATAGTTCTGGAAGCGCATTACTCCTTTGATAGAATTTCTAATGCAAAATGCAGTTTTTAAATGTTGTCGAAGGTTATGGTAAAGGGATGATACAAAGTATACATTATAATAAGGGCAAAATTTAATGAAAAAAGTCTACATTAAATCGTTTGAAAGCCTTTGTAAAGTATTGCTAAATAATCCTGGTAAACAATTTCTTAGCCAAACAGAAATACAAATATATGCAAATAGTTGTGGATAAAATGGATCGTAAAACTTTACGAGATGAAAATGAGGGTAAGCTAAGCGAACGAGGGTAATGAAATCACATTTATTTATGGATCAGTGCCTGTTGTTGTTTCGATTGGCTAAATCAGTAAAGAGCAACATTCTCTTGCAGTGAGCCAAAATTGAAAAACCGATAATCTGTACCGGCTGGAAACCACACGCTATTTTTGAAAACTATTTCGCAGATTTATATATCGTGCTAAATGCTACAAGTTTTCACTTTGGCTCATTCAAGTGGGTTACACAAACAACTTCGACGGGCCAGGGTTTGCTCGTCACTGAGCTTAATGATTACTTTCAAGCATGGCGAATATGTTGTAAAAACACAGCGGCACGTCTTCAGAAACGTGAAAATTGTTCATTTCGAGAACTGCAGCGCGTTGTTTACATCATCAAGATATTCAAACAACCACTGATAATTCTAACTTCAAGTTATAAATACTTACTGTATTTTTATGGACACTGTTTAATCTTATTTACTGATTTTTCTCTTGTTTTGAGAATGGTCTCGTTCGAGCGTATCATGAAAATCATTCTGTTCACCACAGTGCACGAAGTTTTGGGAATACGTGTAACACCTTATTGTACGTAATTAATTACCGTAGTGAGTACATCTCTCTCGTGTAGTCGTAGATTGTCACCAGGGAAGAGTTCCTGGATGCGGTGAAGGTCGCCTTCAAGCTGACCACGCTGGAGGACGGCGCCACTTCCGGCGTTTTCGTTTCCGTTCTCCACCAGGTTCCTCGCTTCCTGCCCTAGGTACCTTTCGTACTCGGCGAGCCTTTGAACCTGCAAAACATACAATTGTTTTTACTTAGCTATGTACTTCACAAATATGTCTTGCCGTCTGATTTCCTCCGCCATCTTTCGTGAAACATCGGAGATTCACTTTCACCTTAATCTGTCGTTTCCGTTCACTTTCTTCATTGAGCAATCCCATCAACCATATCGGATACGAATCATAATATACGGCCAAATAATCATGAGATAAAACTTATTACTTCTATTCTTAGAAAATAATGTAATCAATGTCGGAAAATGACTGTCCAAACATAAAATGTAATAACATTTAGTTTTCTTAATAAGTGTAGCAGAGTAAAGTTTATAAACATAAAGGGGATTCTCTTGATAATTTCACTCAGAAAGAGGTTTAACTAGATTAACTACAACTAGATTAGCTGAACTAGATTAACTGAAGAACCAACAGGGAAATATACGAAGATGGATGATGGCTTCTTCCAAGTCTCTTCGTGATGATCAAGCAAAGTTTCAAGGATTTTTTGCAAAGCATGTATCTTTCACAGGTTTCTAGATGAAGATCATTATTCGCATGGCGATACTGACACGAGTTATGCAAATACGCAAGGAGTTGGCATTAACGATGCTCGCAGGCCTACGGCGAATTACGCTTGAAGCTGCTCTCTGACTGTACACTGCCAGCAGCTGATTCATTGGTTAATTATTACAAAGCGACACGTGCTTCGAGCACAAGTTGTCGTTTATCATTTAACACCGCGCCAACGTAAATACGTTCTTCAGTAACGTTCCGTCACGAACGTATATTAGTACGATGAATGGATAGCGTCAGAGATGGGCAGATTGTAATTAAATTACGGATTCAGGACTTCTCATGATAATTGAAGTCCTGATTCACCGACACTCTAAGACAAAACTTCTACATATTTTTGTCTATTTTGAAATAGCCTGCGGCAATTATTCCTTCTTTATTTAATTCTCGATGAAATTGTCCTTTAGTAATACACAGCAAACTTTGAATGGATACTGGCAATACTTGTTTTAGAAAAAAACAAACTACAGATAAACGAAGATAAACTTCATTATCAAATATCAAGTGTTGATTTTCAATCAAAAGCTTGTTTAACGTTTACTTACATCAAATATTTTTATTATGTATATTTTACATTTAGCAAATCTTATAAAACAGCATTAAACTTGCAGTGTGAAATGTATTGCAACTACAGTCATCAGCAGTTGTTAAATGCATCATAACGCAATCACGCGCAGCTAAAGAGCATTCTCCTTTGTCCTTTATCTTTGACATAGAATTCTCATTAGCAGTACCACATTTAGCCTAAGATCGTTTTTCGACGTAACGTAATATACACATGACTGCATCGATGTCGTATATGAGGAAAAGCTTCTTATTTACAGAAAGATAAAACACGCATAGCTGAAATACTTTCGTTGTTTTTGTAACAATGTTATCGGTTACGCAACAGTGATTGTACACGACGTTCAATGAGTTCATCGCACTCAACGGTGACAGTTGCTGTAGCTCTGATTGGCTACACGACTATTAAGAAAGCAACAAATGTAGATAACACAAAACATTGCGTACCTTTTGCATTAGGAGAAATATTTGTTAAACCCATGACAGGTGATCAATTGAGGTATTAAATTGTAATCTGCATTAGCTCGTTAGATCGATGGCTCAATAAGAGGATTATTTACAACCGAGTATACAAATGCATAGAGATTTTAAAACTCCCATACCTAGTTGTAACAAACCCGCACAATGGTATTCGAAAGGTTGGTATTTGACGTCGGGTTCCTCGATTACGTGACTGATCGCCTACTCCTATGCCCGTATTATCTGTGCACACGTGCATTTACGGGCAGGTTTACGTGCCTGGAGAAGAGCTGATTCATCTTTTATTATTTTAAGGCGATGCTATCTAATTTGTATGTTCAGTCTGACGGGCGCAGAGGTGTTTATCGGTGGCGCCAAACGTGTTACGAATTAATTCGCCATTAATTTATCGGAAAGACCAGAGGAAAGAAGGAAAGGTATATGCAAATCAACATACATCGGAATGTGGCGGAATGTATTCGTCAAATAGTTCCATCTCTGTTTGACCCCGACTTACGGGAGACATAAAGGAAAAAGGTAGGATTTTGTCGACTGGGCAAACTATTACCGCTGTATGAACATTAACGCGAACCTTATTATTCTGTTGTTTGATGTACCTACAAAAGGTGAGTCGGAAACATATCCCTCGTCGGAAAACATGTCGACGTATTTGACAAACATTTTTACGCGCCAGTCCGTGCGAATGGCTTTCCAAGGTTTCACTGACACATTTCCGACGCACAGTTTACACGAACCTCTGTATTATACAACGCGGCGTTCACTCGGATGATTTCCAGTATGGTTAGCACCGACCTCAAATAACTGCTAAATATGCGACGTAAAGCAGCACGCGCACGGCCAAGCGCGAAATGCTAACCGTCCGCGTTACCTTCTGCTCACCGACTGAAGCAGCTAACTCGATAGTACTTTTAAATTTTATGCATAGCGAAAACACTTCGACGGAACCTCCCACCAGTCGTGAATCACCGCCGGAGGAAGTGGGTGCGTACGACAGACCAGCTGGACCGTCATGCCGAGACCATGTCATTTATAGTCTCGTATACCACTTCTCAGGGTAATCGAGAAAATTGCAAATTTCAATCAGCCATAACGATATTCTGTCCGTATAAAGTCAAGTTCCACGTAATCGAGTCATTTGTACAGCGAGAGAAAAGCTTGAATAGACGTCAACCTGAACAGGCTACACACAGTGGTGGCTCGTGACTCGAAGAACAATATTAGCAGCACAGTAAGTACTTATATATATCAATCTATACTTTAGTCATGCTACTTTTTTCAGGAGATGAAATCTCTAACACCTGCTCTGTAGAAAAAGTGAGGAGATATGTGTATCAGCGGGACGTTGCGAATAGTGAGGAGAATATCGAGTACAATCGCGAGTAAGTTTCCCCGCGTAAATCACATTAAGCATTCGAGTTACTCAGAAGGCAGCGTTGTTTGGCGAGACTTCTTTTTCGTACATTACGATCCTTTCTTCAGACTCGCGGCCGACCGGTAATCGTCCCGACGGCATATTTATTACCGCCGCCGTATTTTCTCTTTCGCGTGTAATTTCCATCGTTCAGCGGTAGACCGGTCATTATATTGGCATTCTCGAACAGCGTACGTATTATTCGCGGCGGGCATATACACCTAAGTGCATGTTGAATTCAAGCGAGGCCGTGTCTTTCACCTTTTCTGTCCCTCTTCCTCTGCTTTTCTTTCGAGTCGTTTCACCCGAACCCCTTTCCTATCTGAAACCTTTGTTTTTCTCCCTCCTCCCTTTCGTTTGTTCTCCTTTCTATGGGTGTTGTACGATCATCACGTACAACTCATGGCGACAAGCACATAGGAACTATCTGGGAAATCTTTAAGAAACGTCACTCAAAACGTACGAATAAACGTTAATAACTACGTTCGGTGTTATTGACCTTTCCTGCGGCGAAGATGTAGGTGATAAAACCCGTCCGTGAATTCCATGGATCGTAGCGATGGAAACTACATTCTTCATCGCGTCTTATGTAACGGGCAATCGTGTCGCAAGAATATACGTATTTTCGTGAGTGCACGTCAAGAGAGTTTAGTTTCATCCTTAGGCAGATTAGCTAAGGTCCACTGGGCTTCGGTTAAACGCCACTGACAGGTTTTCGTCAGCACACTGCCATTAACTTTCTTCGCCGGTAAGACTGGAGTTGACTTATTCGCAAGGACGGCACAATTTCTTGCGGTCTCCCCGTTTCGCACACTTTCACCGCGCGTGTCCCGTGCCGATCATATCCATAGGAAACCGTGCAAGAAAGCAACATGGAACAACGGCACCGTACATCGATCTACCGATATGGGACCTCGTTATTATATCGACGCGCGGATCGGCCCGCTTGTTGGCCGTTTCTCAAACTACGAAATTCCTCGGGCAGCCGTACGTGTCGCAATAAACTTGCCAGAATTACCGTGATATCCACGACGGATTTGCGAGAAACCTTTCGAGTATACTATATCGGCAATCGGCCATACGGATTAGCTATAATGTTGCCGGCCGTGCCTACCGCGCTCACGGCCACGGCGTTTCAGTAATAAAGATTTTACTACGAACTTTACTGCTATTCCTCTCGTTGTCCGTCTTATTGCGCGTACAGACGGAAAAATCGTCCGTTTCAATGCGACTGCGGTGCCGCTGATTGGCGTTTTACAGCGCACTACGCTCGACGTTCCTCGGATTCAAACGGAACCGGCGAGCCAAGGCCGTGTCCTATCGAGGACGTCGATGATTAAATTTATCGTAAAGAGGAAACGGCAGAACATAAACGCAAAGGAACATAAAACATCTAACGCGGAATTACTTCCGGCGGTGTTTGAATGTCATTAGCAAGATTTTACTTATCGATGATTCCTCACGGACGAAATTGCACAATGTTTTTTCTGTATTTCGCTCATTTAAATATATCTTCTGTAAGCTCAAGTGTGTACAGTAAAACGATGCTATATGGTCAAACATAATATTGGCTAATATTACAAAAGATCATCATTCCGAGAAAATTTTGTTATATCTCTGCTAATTATAGAAATCCCTTCGTTTTGTTGTACAATGTGGAAACGATCATACAACCGTGCCAGAGGTATAACATTTTTTGCTTCATCTTCACTGAAAGTTTGGGACGTGAGATCTTTAGATGTTTGGGAAAATTCGAGCAAGAGCAACATGAGACGTTGCAGCCTTTCGTGATCCCTATAAATCCTCGTAGAAGAGGGTGGCAAGATCGTAAGAAAAAATATTTCCAAAGTGGACCCTTGGGTTTGCTTAGAAGGATCTCATCAACAAAAGGGTACGGGCCGGGCTCTTTATGCCCCGCCGATGTGCTATCCTCCGCATACTAAAAAGCTGCGTAAGAGGGTGGCAGATGCAGACCTTCAAAGGACATGGGAGAAAAAGGGATACTTTCGTGACACATTTCAGAGAGGATGGTTTACGACGTATTCTTATATAACATATTTGATAATCCTCGGGACAAAGGAAAGCACTAATCAATTTTTAGTAATCACCATATCCAATAGGTATTAATACTGTACACACATACACACGTGACAGAACACGTAGCTTGTCATATAATATTACGACGCAACAGAAAAATGATATTTTAGTTTTTTGTGATGTAGATCAAAGACGTTCGTATTAGAGGTTTTAAGCTATCCAGCGTGTGTTTGGATTATGCGTTCCTTTTTTTCATTATCAGAGGAGAGATAAGTTTTAAGAAGAATTCGTGGAAGTGTTTAATCCTAATGGCCATGAGTATTAATCTCTCTGGCCTTCTTTAATGACGTCCGTAAAAGGCCGGTTCTAGCGCGTAGGAGACATGAAATTCCAGAGAACCGAGAGACCACGGAACCCACCAACTGTTTCCATTAATAGTACGGAAATCTATTTCTCCATTTCTTTATGCCCATTCTTTCACGTCATCAAGATCGAGCTGCGCAGGAGTTGCCGCAACATTCCTGTATGCGGAGAATAATGTTCATTTCCACGCCAACAATTCCTTGAACGTACAAATGGATTTTCCCGTAAAGAAATATGCTGGCAAAGACAAAACATTTTCTCGCGTTCCTCGACCCATACATCAATTGTACGTTGCCTCGTAGCGGTGTTGGTGTAACTTGTCGACGGGGTATACAATTATATTTCGAAAGGGGCGATCAATCTTCTCATCAACCGGCCAACATATTCGCATTCGCTCTAACAGGAATGCTGAACGCAACAAAAGGTCAAAGGATCCACGTGTATTAGCTGCTGAATCTGTTACACAGGCTCACGCGATACTTAATTGCAGCGGTCCATTCCGCGTATGCGTAAATCATCGACACTTGAATCTGCACGCATGCATATTTATATGAATACATACATGACAATCTATAATGTATTTATATACCGTTACCCCCGAAGCATCGACCTTTCGCGACTACTTCAAACAGTCGTGCCATTGGATCTTTCACGCCGTTACGACTCTCATCGGATGACACGGCAGGATGTTCAGTTTCGTCTGCGAACATCGTTCATAGATTACGGTTTCTTATCAATCGGCCGTGACATTTGCCTGCGCGAACAATATTCCTTCGTAAGAGATGCATAAGAGATGGAGATTCTAAGTGATTGGTGACTTTCTACAATTCATTTATAACTACTGTAAACATGGTGTCATATTAAGCATATATATATGTTAACAATTATGATAGTAGTGCGAACTCCCGTAAAACACATCTATTAATATGAAGTTCCTTGAGATAACGCACTGCTGACTCTTAAAATCCGTTTGCAGACTGCTGTTATCTGCACATTAAACGAAACTCGATTTTTTCAAAGAATAAATCAACGCGATACTTTTTACCCGTTTTTTAACCTTTTAGGATGAAAAATTCATAACATACAAGTAATAAAAGCAAAAAACTAATACTGCATGTAAAGTATCGGATATTAATTGGAAGGTGACACGAGTCAGTTAACTGTTATCTTCACTTAAACCTATTCACTTCTATTCACTTAAACCCAACTAAATCATTTACAGAAATTCATATTTTCTGGGCACTTAGTAAGAGATGATTAAAGAGGAGCTATAAAGGATTATATCTGATATAAGGATTATAGCTGATATCTAGCGACAGACAAGAGGCAATCGCGTGTGATCTTCTACACCTTGCGATGTTCGCTCGATGTCTACCTCTCACCGTGGCCATTAAAATACGTAATACGTCTACGAAGGAAAGTGTCGAGTACCCTGAGATACGGGGCTCTCTCTATTCGTTTCTCCCGATTCAACGAGAATAGACGTCAACAAGTGGACAAAGGAGGAATAGAGAAAGGACCACGGAGTGGATGGAAGACGGTAAGGGAAAAAATAGCGAGTGACAGTATAGGCTCGTGCCATGGCCATGTACGTATGTAGGACCTCACATTTATTAAGTTATGTGTATGTATCGTATGTACGTGGGACAAATTGCTAAAGAATGACGCAACGAAGAACACCTGTCTCTCAATGTTACAAAACTTGCTTCCAGGGGGCCGCTGTCGTTGTTGCACCAACTTTACGCACTTGCAACGTTACAAAGTTGCGCACATTCAAAGGGAACGCCGCTCTCGAGGAGCCCATATTGCACTCTATCGGAACCAGATCAGAGCAGTACTACAGAGTCGCCAAGTTTACATTACCCTTGCCATAATTCTAATCTGATCCAACAACTCGCATCGATCACGCTAAACGTGCACGACGGAAGGTACTGGCTAATAATTACGTACCACGGAGAAGCTTACAATGTTGCATGTTTCATTTAATTGGAAATATTTACATGAACCATGCCTCGAGCATTTACCTTTAGATTTAATAACATAATTCCTAGTAAATGTGTACGTGTTTCATCATTTTAATAGACGTAATTACAAGGAAACCGAGTTCAAAACGTATCGACGTCAATGAAAGTGTCATTTACACTTTAAATGGTATTAACCTTCTCATTCTGAACGATTATCTAAAAAAGGATTATGAATTTACTTATCAGCGGTAAATAACATTTGCTGATTGATAGAAAACTGTTTCGATACAAAGGAAAATATCAGGTAAGTAATACAGCACAGAGAACTATCTAAAAGTTTTTTCATCAAGGATTTAAGCTCCGCTGATTTAGGTTTCAATTTAGTTACACAAGTATGCTACGTTCCAACGATTAAAGGTGACTACTATGAAAAGAGTGCGTGAGACAAGAATGAAATGATTCCCGGTAAAATGCGAATATTGAAAGGTGGGAAAAAGACGTGCGGGACAAGGTCGCTCATCGTCTTCGTCTTCGTCTTCGCGGAATGCATAACGCGCGTACACGAACTGCCGGGAATGTAACGTGAATTACAGATGGCACGAACCGTGGCTGCTATACACTCCGAGAACGATTATATCTGTCGACTACCGCGCTGGATTACGAAACGCGCAGCATCTAGATAAATACGTGTATCTGTGACTGGCAATTATACCACTGCACGAAGCTGCCTTTCGCCACTTCAAACGCGTCAGTGTGAGTGTATAATGTATTAGGAAGATCCTCATCCAACCTTCCCTTCGTTCTTCGCTTTTATGTTCGCCATGTCTTGCTCTCGTTTCACGCCTTTCTCGGTTTCTCTATTCCTGAAACACCTACCTAATATTTATATAATGCTCAACCTAAATTTCGCAGCACATATCAGGCGTCCTTATGATCCGTTCACGCATAGAAATCTTTCGTATCGTTGACGTTACATTCATGTCATTTTAGTTGCTATAACTCTACGCTTACGAACATAGAGAATGAAGAAAAGCATTTGTATGTACTTTATGATGAAAACTGTCAAGAAAATTCGCTGAGTTTCACCTGTACGAATTTCAACTCACGTTATGGTTTAATAATATGTTTTACCCTATGAAAATGAGACCTTCTACCATTGCTGGATTGGAACAATCTATATCCGTTCTGGTTTTGTTTCTTCGAATTTATAATGCAATTATTAATGTATATCTTTCTAGCTTTCCCGATGTAACATTGCACCGTTTATCTGAGCAGTAGCATTTTGCATGTAACCAATCTTTATCCGTCTTTAATATTTAATATCTTAATATTTAATATTTAATATCCGTCTTTATCCGTCTTTAATTTTTATCTTTATCCGTCTCCAATGGTTTTCTCGCTTATCCCCAATGAAAGTATCCATCTCGCCATGTGCATGTCCCATTCTTTCTTACTTTCCCGCAATTCTCAATATTACGTCACTTGACCGTTCGTGCAGTGTGTCCTCTGCTTTGTAAGCTCACTTGGGCTTTTACCAATTCCTTTCCACGTGCGAAACAAGGCACAGAAGTTCAACGACGCAACTGGCTTCTTCGAGACGTGAATGCCATCCCCTCGATTATTTCATCTGGCCGGTTATTGCTCGGAATGATGTCGTAAATTGCGACGATTTGCCAGGCGCGATTGTGTACGCGGTTCAAGGATCCCTTTCTGCTTAGATTAACGTGCAAGTGGCAGGTCGCTCTCCTTTTCTTTCGTTTGAGATATTAGCCGATGCCCGGCATAATGGAGATAGCATGGACGGTGGGTAGCATGCACTCGAGATAACATCTTTGATCGTAGATCGTTATAATGAATTTCGTAGTACACCGTTGGAAAGGAGCTTGATACTCGTGATGGAAATACCGAGGGTCGTTCCAAGCGTTTATGCGGTTTTTTTTTGTATATAAGACGTGCTTCACACAACCGGGTATAATTGTTTACTGGGACCTTCGCATTAATTAAATCAGCGGGATAGAAACCAGCTGAAAGTATGGCCGTACTTCCATGTTTCATAATGACGAGAGTGCAGTGCCAAGTCTTGTGAATAAATCCGCTAGGCAAACGGATTTCGTTAAACGTTCAATAACCGCTTTAACGTATTTAATTAATTGCGTCTCACGGTAAGAAATTGTATACAGAATTTTTGTACTTTTCTTTCGCCGATTTTCTTGAATTCTTTAGTAACAGTTCTTTCAGATTTAAAGGAAGAGTTCCAAACTGTCTTCATTTTGGGATACAATGAGTTAATCTTTAATCGTTTCTAAAGTGATATTCTTAAATAAGAAAAATGTTATACATAACAAGCTAGTTTTACACTATTAAATTATTGATTTCAATAATGTGAAGATTAAATAACATTGCTCAATCTGCTAAATAATGTTAAGTTGAGTAAATGAGTTTAAATTATGAATCGTCCTAGATACTGGATGCCCAAGATTTGTGGCTCGTCAACGTAGTTCCAAAAATAAATGATTAAGTCTGCGCCATAAAATCATGCTGAAAAATGTGGCGAAAACTTTGCGAAATAAATAAAAAATGACGTTTGCTAGAAATTCAAGTAACAGTTAGACGGTGCAATGTAGAACAAACGGTAGTGGTACATAAGAATGTTCTACATTTAGAATAACAGGGCGATTTTATTATCGATGGAATCGTTATGCCTTTCCCTAACGTGATTCGCAATTTTAGTGTCTGTTTGACATGGATCCCTGTGGTTTACTGCCACACGCCCTTGCGCCTACGTACACGTTCACAGAGCTTTAATATTTAGCGGCACTTGGTAATAACTAACCGGTCGTGGTATCTAAGCCACAGCAAAGGAATCTCATTTCGTTTTCCACGATTACAGGATTCCAGTTGCCGCATTTGCACGTTCCGGGGCCCCTTCCAATGCACTTCACGCTAATTTAACAATTACAAGGAATTCTCCTCGGTCTTAAAATACAGCATGACAAATCATCAGCGTGAGTTTATTCTCCTGAAGAGTAATAATGTAAATCTCAACGATTTCTTATTTTAGCCGCTTTATTCGAAATTGCTCGTCCGACGTAGAGTATTAACAACTGAACCGTAAACAAGGAATAAATCATTGAGGAATCAGGTACCGTACACGACACATAAACACGAAATCTTTCTGTTCCTCTCCAAGGGCTACAAACGAATAACTTTGGAATTCTACGGGAGTTGCCGGGTAGCATCGTTGAGCACACATATCGATCATCAAACAATGATTTCACAACGAAACGATCTGAGACGGGAATGATAATTCGTCGTCGGCATGCGGTCGATCGCAAACTGTCGAAGGCGTGTGTATGGCGTATACCCGGCTTGACATTAATCTTCGCCAGACGCAGGAGGAACTGGTATTAGGCAAAACGTTTACCGTTAAGTACGGGATAGTCGCGCTAGAAGTCGTTTGCCTGGGATCACGTTCGAGCGAGCACTGAGCAGCCGAGCATGCATTGCGTGCAAGTTTCTGCCATCTGGACAATACTTAACGAATTTATTGTCCGTGGCTACCATAAATTAAGATTCGCGACAGAGACAAGACCCCTTTCTTTCGTTTTCACATAACGATCAGATGTTTTTGACAATTATATGAAATTCGCGACATAAATAATCGATAGTAGGCATTGATTGTCTTCGATATTGGTACACAATGTTGGCCAAAGACAGAAATTCCGCTGTGATCAGTTCCGCGTCCACCGTAACACTAAATATTATCGCTATCGCAGCTGATTCATGACTTATGAGAAATACCGTTGCCGATACGTTGCGCACAAAAACAAAAATGTACGTGGAGTATGCAGTACTGCAGCTGACAGGAAGTCAGAAGTAGGAAGTTTTATACTCTACTCTTCCCATATATAAAGTACGTTGTTAAAAAATAGATTTACACAAAATATTCGTCTAATTCTGACAACGTCAATATCAACAATTTGGTATGCATGTATAAAAGTCCGCATGAGTCATGCGAAAATATCGTCTTTACTTATAGTATTTAACATAATATTGTCTCCATTTATCGTATACAAGGAGAAACATTCCTCGATTAGATGACAACTTATGGTTTTATATCCAATTGATTTATCGCAAAGAAATCGTATGGAAGGTATCAAGAAAGCACTCAAGCTTGAATCTAAGAGGGTATCTTGAACATTTAATTTAAGTACTCAGTTTCAAATGCCAATATCACGTTTATTACGACTGCAACGCTCGTTGAGATCTATAGTAGGGATAATGGAAAAATTCCAACGGAATGACGTCGTGCTGTTAACATTCTAAGAATGAACGTCTCCGATTGCATTAGATACTACTGGCGGCTAAGGAATAGCTTTACACGATTAGTAAACACTACCTGATTAGAATAAAAATGAATTAGGGCCTTTCTTGGAGGAATAACGATAACCCACGTATTGAAAGACACTAATCACATATTGTTTTTCGTATATTTTCGAACAGCAAGAACTCAAAATGTATTACAGCTTTAGGCAATGTTTAAATAGCACTTTCAAGGTAGTAATTCCTTCTGAATGATATCCAAACTAATGACACTTGGTACAGTATTTTCACGAATTTAATTAACCCCTAGAATGTACAGGAGACAGAGATTTTCGTCAACTTTATTACCCGGTAAGGTTCGCAAACATTGAAGGACATTGGTGAAAACGGGAAATGTCCAATGGCTGTCCGGCGGATAAGGAGAATCGCCAGCGATGAAAGGCAGGAATTTGGTGAATGGGAGTGCCATGCCGCGTTTTCCACTACAATGGCAATGCGTGGAACCGTGAGTTTGTCGGCCTGTACGTGCAGCCTGCTTGCGCCTCGGTTTGTCCTTCTTGCCGCGGTTGAAGGAATTCCTCGGGATAACGTAACCGATGGAGTGTTTCTCGCGAGCGCAGCGATCCACAGAGGTGATCAAGATCGACGATTTCAAGAGAACTGTTCGCGCCGACTCGCCGACTCGCGTGAATTTCGAAATCTCGCACGCGAGATCAGCGCGTGCTGCCTCCGCGGTTTTTCGAAACCAAACTCAGATTACGCGCCGTAAAGGACAGGCAATTTGTTACAATCAAGCGGGACATAGCACTTTAAAAGTCGCATCCCGATTTAAAAGTGTCGAAGTTTATCAACTTTTGGCGCTTCAGCTGCGGTCAAAAAGGAACTTTAAAAATTGAAAGCTGCATATTCTGCTTGAGGAATAAAGAAATAAAAGAGTTTTATAAGAGAGAGTAATGGAAGGACTGCCTGTAAAATATGGCTTACACAATATTTTCTGACACTTCTCTGTAGTGAAGGGTATATTAATATTCAAAGGAGAGTTAGCAACTTCAAAATGCGATGGATAATTTAGCTAGTGATGATTTAGCAGCTCACACGGGCTAATAGTGCAGGCTAAGTACACAATTATTAAAAAAAATTGAGATGCTGATAAAGTAAATAAATTAACCGTCCGTTTTTGTCCTGGTGCTTTGTTTATCCACTCACTGATTTCATTTGGACAGATACAATTTTCACGGACCATCCACTTCGATCTCCCAGTTTTCAAACAGGCTACGCAGACTCGCATGCGGAGGCGATCGCTGTGTTAAGCTACGATACGATGAGATTCTTTCGAATGCATAATGAAGCCTGACGTCATGCGAACGGAGATAAAAGTACCACGCGGGATCCCGAAAGTACCTACGCCCACCAGTTCTAAATCCCAGGAAAGAAATTTCAAGCAGGACACGTCATACTCCTGTCGAAGACACGTTCCTTCGATATTTCCATGAAAGGATCCTGATAGCACAAACCAACTAGGAGTCTTAAATGGATCATCGATATTAATTTATAAGAATTCCAATCCAAGTTACAAGCTTTAAAGTGCAGTTCCACGATTCTAAAATGGCTTACGTCGCTGTATAATTGTTTATTAATTTCGTTAGAAGAAAAATAACCTTAGGATAAAAAGGAAAAAATATCGGAAAAGTACGCAAGCGCCTGTGTGTGAATTTTGAAACGACAACCGTTGCGTGCATTCCCCAATGAAACGCGGGCAGCTTGTGGTCGTATCGAGATAAACGCTCCTATGACGATCCAAAGCGGTTAAAAGCAAAAGGAAAGAGAATATATATATACGCGGGTATATCTATTCCGAAGCGACAGCCGTAACCTACGATCGTGCGATTGTTATGGCACGGCCGTCCGGCAATTAATTATTTCCGTCGATACGAATAACCAATAAAGGAGTGACGAACGACGGAAAGGGGCATGACACGATGGTATCGCGTGTCAAAGACGAGAACGGCAAACTAGGAGAAAAGTCCGGATTGACTTGGCCAACGCGAGCTCGGTGGTTCTCTTGGGTGTAGATCGTCGATAGGGAACCGAACGACCAAGGAGATGAGGGGGGAGTGGATGTCCTTGGAGCATGGTAGTTAACCACCACTACCATCATGGGACACGGGGAACCATTACCATCACAGCAGAGATCCCACCGAGGAGGGCAAGGAGAGCGACGAGGAGTCCAGCTGGATGGAGGAGTTGCGTCGAGAGGTGCGTGCACAACGGCAGATCCTCCCTCGACAAAGACACGCTACTACGGGGAGCTCGCTCGCAGCAGCAGCAGCAGCGGCACTCTGTTTGCATTCGATGAGCCCAGAACGATCTGCGAGCCGCAACGCCGGATGCACGAGGAATTAATTTGTATTCAAACTGTAACTGTACACCGACCACTTGTCACTGATGCTTCGGCGATTGCTATAAAACTTAATTAATTGCACTACCGATGTACGTCTAACGATACGTGTCAACGGTTCTCCGAGGTTTTTTAATGTCCGACGGAGAAATATTCAGCGAAGAAGATGCGTGTCTCCGGGAAGATCAAAATCAAAGGGATAGATATTTGGAAATAAGTCGTTCTGTACCGACTTCAGTGAAGCGACTGATTTGAAACTTTTACGAGACAAATGAAAAGTATTAGGTTTCATCCAATGATCGAAATTGGTGTAACGCAGTAGGAGTAGGAGAATAAGGTGAATCTTTAATTAACTCATTTTTACCGTTTAACTTTAGTAAAATTCCAGTCAAGTTTTGCCATCTCGTGGTGTGCACAGTGCCTACTGGAGGAGATAATTTAGCGAATGAGGTACGGGAAACTCGGGATACACCCCTGTGCATTCTTGGCAAGTAAACCTACAGAAGTGACGCAAGAAATTCTCGCTTGTTTTCCTCTTTCTTCCTTCTTCTATTCTGCCTGAATATCTCTGTTTCCAGCATGAGAAACAAGCTCCGCTGAGTGCACGGCAAGGACTTTGAAGATCGCCAAGACCCTTACCAGGAAACGCATACAGAAGATTCCGTCTCTCCTAAGACATCTATACCGTCAGTTTCTCTACTCTCCTTCTGCGCTTTATCCTTATCCTTCCGACGTTCTTCCTTCTCCGACAACATAGCCGTCGTGGTTGTCGCCTCCCACTATGGCAACGCTATCCACGTCTCCGCGAATGATCCTCCCATTCGTCACGACCAGGTGCAGACTTGATAAACGAAACAGCTTCGATTACGCTTTACGCGGAAATTAGTCGAAGAAAATGCGCTCGCGCCCTCCTTCTCCGCACGGTCTTTAATTTCGCATGCATTGAATTTTGCACGGATTTGTGGGAAATCTGTGTAATTCTGTGTAATTCTGTGTAATTCTGTGTAATTCTGTGTAATCAAGTTGCAATGCACGAGTTATCGCTCGGTAAATATCCACCAGCGGAATAACTGCTTCAAATGTACATAGGATAAATGGTAGCGATTCAATGGGTTTGTTCTCCGGTATATATTGTAGATTTACATGTTTACATAGATATATACCAGCGTAAAATTCGAAATGTACATGCTAATGTTTCCGAAATACAGGATTTTTGATACAAAATTGTACAAAATGTACGACCAAGCACTTCAATGTTTCACCGACAGCAACTGTAGTTTTCGATATTTTATGCATGTTGTTCTTGAAAATTGTTGACAATAATATTGTATTTAATAGAAATCAGGCGTTTATAGAAATAATTGCTTCATTGATTTTACCGTCAACAATGTTTGCGACATTTTGACATTCATGAAATACATCTCCTTTTTAAGTCAGCGACTTATAACATTATACGGCTCATTAAATTACTGGCAATGTCATCACTCATTCCCCTGATAATGAGAGATTGTCTCATATTAAAGAAAGATCAAGGTGATCTCCAAAAGATGTGCAAGTATAACACGAAACTCCGGACTGTTGCTTCAATCTGAAGAAACAATTTATTCGGACTCGAGTGTAATTGTGATAACAATTAATTATCAGTTACGTGATTAATGGAAGGTACAGGTTTATGGTTATCGGTAATTTGACATTCTTCGAGATTCAGCAGGAAGCATTTTTCTCCGAGTTACTTATTGACGAATTGATATTCGTCGGAGGCTCACGAGGTACGGCAGAGTCACGAACCATCGCATTAGAACACGTTTACAATGTCTGGCATAGAAGGGGAGAGGACTGACCCGGCATCACGTTTGTGTACGAAACGTGCCCAAGAGGAAGCGATCACACACAACCATAAAGGAGAAGGTGACTGGCGCCTTTAACGACCGTAATTTTGACATGTCGCGCTAAGAGGGTCTCCAACACGTACGAGGGACAGGGTACAACACACCACCTTGTCTCATGATGACGACCTTGCCGACGTCTGGTATCCACGAGGCACGACCCTTAGTCATCGAAGGAATGTCGACTGACGTATCCTGGATTTACTTCCTATCTGGTCCCTCTCCAAAAGAACTAATGCGATACACTAAACTGAATAATGCCAACCGTGCACTGTGTCAGACAAGATTCATTAGGCTTCATCAGAACACCGCGTTAATCGGTTTTACAAGTATTCGTTTCGAGTCACTACGCTAATGCAGGATCGGTTAATGACTCAGTGAGGAAAAACGTTAACACGGCTAGAATTGTTTAGATGTAGACGATTTTAGTGCTACGTCAGAGTTATTAGTAGATTTGTCATTGGTAATAGGAAAATTAGCTGATCTTTGGTAGAATTAGGGACTTAATGACATTTGGCTAACGTGAAACTAATTGCCAGGGCAGAATAACAAAAAATCTGTCTCTTCGTAAGCGAGAGAATTGGTTTTTCGAAGAAACCAGGTGACTATTATGCAGACTAGCTGTTCTACGGATTCCCGGAAAATAAGCGAAAGGAGACCGTTGGCAGATCGTGTAATACGAAGACTAGCAGCCAGGAACACTCGGTCAGTGCACCAGCCCAGTTTTCAAAATAACATCAAAGCACCCTGTGCTTCTCCCTCTCTTTCAATCTCTCTCACATACACGGCAATTGACACTTGTCTTCCCATTTACTTGCACAACTTTCCACAGCCACCCTCCCTAATTCTCAGCATCTCCCCCTCCTTCGATATTTTGTTTCAGGGATTCGCTGAATCCGAAATATCGCCAGACATTCGCAGACTGTCTCTTGACCGAGCGCCAAACCGCTCGCTATATATTTGTACCTACCGAACCAGAATACGCGGGTTCAATCTATAAACGTACTTAACTCCTTAACGGTCGCTGATGAAAATAACCTAAACATGCGTCTCGCATGTCTGAGGTGAAGGTACTTCCTATTCCTCACAAATACCCATCGTCGTAATTTTCAACCCTACACAAAGTCCCGTGGAATTTCCGAAAGATCCAATAGTTTTGTATTAACTCGACAATGTACTACGCGTTGATCATTAACTGATCATTCGTTGCCGTATTTTCAACTATATACAATTCCTATGTACATCTAAGTGTTAATATACAGTTATATGTACTCGTTGTTTATGTCTGTAACAACATGTAAACTAATATACTACTAACAATTAATAGTAAACTACTACTCCTCATACCTACTCGTGGAGTATTACATTACTCATGGAGTAGTTATATTCTGAACCAACATTATTAACAAAGGAGGAGTTTTCGTAAAGTGTTATTCTTTACAGCGCACCAATTAGGTTTTATGCATTACGGTGTTGAAATATTTCGTGAATTTTCTCGAGAAATGAAATGAAACTAATTAGGGTTTGCGGTGTATCACAATTAACGTTGATAATTCGTACAGTTACCTTCACGGTTCTGGACTGTCAGTGGGTGGACAAGTGACGATGGATATAAGGAAGCGGCAATGTCGAAGACACTTTGAACGAATGCGGAAGAACCAAACGGCATAACGTATGTTCCTTAATTAACAACGGCATAACGCGCTCAACTAAGTCACTGGATCTACGATTACACGCGAGCACCAGTTAACAGTTTTCATAAATGTCACAGTGGTGGATGTCATACACGGAACGTTGCTCACCTGGTTACCGTTCTGAGTACCTTGCATCCGTAGAAAAATCTTGGTGGTTTTAAAACGGCAATTAAAACTCTTGAAGCACATCACTGATATTACATTAATGTAAATACTACCAAAGGACTTTCACTTGTCTCGATAAAACTTCTGCACATATTGCCTAAGAACTTCTAAAACTCCGGTTTCTAACTGCAGGGTCGATCATTGTTCTGACGTGTTGCATGAAGAAGCTTTATTCAAATCATAAGTATCTTTACATCAATGTTAACGCGCAAAAATTGCCACACTTCTTCACAGTACGTTCCAGCGAAGCATCTTGGAATTCACGTAATATGGGTTCAGTTTATTGACGCAGGGCAGGCACATGCGAAAGAGACGAGCGACGTATGACTCGTGTTTGCGACTGACGAATCTCAAGAATTATGACAGCGGCAGACTGAGCGCCCTGGCGGTCAAACGGTTAAGTAGAAAGTCACCCTTAAATGACAAGCACAAGAATCTACGTTTCGATCCCCTTTCGCCACTTATCTGGATGACGTGTAAATGGCTGAGGCGTCGTTTGTTATCTTCTTACGTTGATGCTGTCATGCGGTGTGTTACTCTTAGACAAGCATGCAATTCTGTTTTCACTGTAAGAGTCTGCTGCATCTTTGAAGTCCGAAGATGACAGCAAAGGCCAGATAAAGACAGAGGAATAAACAAATGTAACTGTGCTCGCTAAACACCGATAATACGTAACTTTTTTGTAATGTTTAAGTAATTGTTTGTTTGGACCCGAATAACGAGAAATAAAATAAGATTGGTACTCGTTTAAAATTTCTTTGTACAGGAATTATCGAAGTCACTGTCGATAGTTTTAAAATCTAGTATCTTTTGAGCAATGGTTTTTTAGAAACATTCTTAAAATACTGGCCTAAGGAAGATACATATATACTTGATAAGAATAGAGAACATAATGATTAAATGTGGATTTCATTCTAATAAAAGCGAGAGGTTAATGATTGGGTAATGCGACCGTGAATTATACCCACTTGTTGCTATACAAAGTGCGTATTTATTTACCATGTATCTAGTGCCATTGACATTTCTGCCGAGAAACCAAGGGAACCAGTTCAGAGATCCAATCTGTATTCAACAGAGGGGGGGCGTAACATCGGTATTGAGAAATTCGATAGGTCGGTAGCGAGCAATTTAGCGTGGTAATAATTCCACGAGACAAGACACAAGCTTAGATAGTAACGACCTCCGAGCAATCAATAATCCTATCTATATATGGCAAGTTGCAACAGGTGCTTACAAGTTCAAGTAGATATTACACGGTTTAAAAATTTGTCTTACTAGGTAAACATATGTAATCGAGCAACATGTCGTACAAACCATAATATTTCCATTATTATCTGCCTTTTCCTCCATTTTCTCGGAATTTTCTTCATCTTCGACAGTAGCTCGAAAGTTGTTACGAGCGAAAGCACCGCGGTGCTCGTGGTATTGCACGTAGGTCAACGTACATTTACAAGTAGAGACTTTCGCGTCGTCAAGGTAAACCTACCTAATCCACTTTTAACGCAGTCAGTAGGCCGCTCGGTGAATCTAGTATAACCTTCTTTGTTATATACTGCTCGTTTCACGTCATGCATAATCGGTTTGAGTTGCATATTATTTATACACGGCGATCAACTTTGGTCGAGGGAAGCTAGCCGGTTTGCCTTTTATCGCACAGTACAGACTTATTAATACCGAGTGGACACAAGAGGAGCAGATATCCGCACCTTTTTCCAAAACTCGTTCTCAGAATATACTGCAAGGAGCAACGGGTAGGCGTGTATAAAAGGAATATCAACTATTATTCTATCTACAGTGGGGAAAAATTTGCGCACGAACGTTACGTATACGGCGAATATAACGAAACCATTAAATCGTCGGATACTTTACGATGCATACGCTTATTTACTGGGAACAGTATAATTGATGCGATAAATTTCATGCGGCTCCTATGCACTCTCTTTACGACTACACGGTATGGTTAGTTTAGAGTGTTTTTCATGGATCTTTTTGTCGGGCTTGTCGTCTGCTTGCGTTTCCACCCATCTAATTGCAAGTAGCCGAGTAGCGAGCGATGGCGCAGACGCGTGCTTTTCACATTTCGAAACCGGATACTCCGGACAGCCGGCGAAGATGGGAGGCGAACAACTCCGAAGCGGCGCCAAAATAGAAGCACTTGTCGGGCTGAGGGCGACAAGTGGGACAGGGAACGGCGAGATGACGACGACCGCGACAACCGGCAGAAGGAAAAAGAGGAAGGAACCCACGAACGAGGATGCACTCGAGGAAGAAGAAGTGCATCGAAATAACCGGACCACTGGAAGAAATCCAAGAAGAAAGAGCTGATCGTTCGACGTTGGCCCGTGGAGACAGTGCGCGTCATTCACAGCAAGAAAACCAGCGGCTTCGCCACCTTCTTTGCCCTCTTATCGGAAACGAGGGTCCGTAAGAGGCCGACAGATATCTCTTGTAGGACACCGCCAACGGAGAACCAGCAGTGACCGCACTGCCCCAAGGAATCTCAGAAACAATCATCGGAATAGTGCAGAATAGGTCCGAGAGAAACCGGAGCTAAAAGTTTCTGAAGCTTTGAAACCTTTTCAAAGAGACGGCAGAGAAGGGTGAAGTTTCAAGATGTCGCAGCAAATATTAGAGGAGAGAAACGGAAATGTTTTATTAGGTCTCTTAAGAAATGCCGTGTCATTTGTCAGAATTCTTAGACTACCCTGCAGCTTAGGAAATTTACCAGCTATCTTAATTACGAAAATCTTCATTCGTAGTTTCGTGCGTACCCAGCAGGGGAATACGAAGCAACTTACCAATTCCTGCTCCAGTTTGCGAACGTCGTAATATCCCTTGTAATACTTGAACCACATCACTCATGATTCTTGGTCTGGTGGTGCATTTCAAGCCGGAAGGAAGACCGTCCGTCGTGGCAACTTCCTCGGGGAATTATGCCAATGAACCACTTCGTGAATCGTGCTTGTTGAATCGAACGTCCTCTCAATTCCAGCCAACTATTCGTCACTCGGCGAACCGCGGTTCACTGTATCTCATGCACTCTGCGATGAACTCTCCCTCTATCGCGTCAAAGTGTCGAATGAAAGAGTATTCTGTTGAGTTCTCTCGATCGCGACTACGCGTAGCCACGAAAGTCTCGTCGGCCGGGAAAAAGAGAGAAAGATATAGAGCGGGAGGGCGTGAAAGAGCGAATGCAAGGAAGACTAAGAAAGAAAGAGAGAGAGCGAGCGAGCTGGGGAAACCGAGCGCGGATGTGCATTGATAGAAGGATAGAGCGTAAGAGCGAGAAAGAAAGTTAGAAAGAGAGAAAGAGGATAAAAAGAGGGGGTGAGAGAGAGAGAGAGAAAGAGAGGAAGAGCCGTGATACGATGCACTCGAGGACCTTTGAGGAACTGCTTCTCGTCTCAACGGCATAGCCAAGAGGCCAAGTATAGACGATGCCCTCTCCCGACGTGTCTGTGCGTTAGTGTGTACGACCCCCTTGTTTCTCACTCGTCTGCACTGGGAGCACTAAAATTAATTAGCCGTTTCACCGCACCACCACCTTCTTCGCCCTTTTTCCTTTTTTTTCATCCGCCGTCGCGGAGATTTCGCATCGTGCTTGAGCCACCGGCTTAACTTTAGAAAGACCCCCTCTTTATACCGCCCTGCACACAAAGAAGCACAGAAACAAACCGCGGGAATGTTAAGAAATATACCGAAGAACAGTAAGTCGCTTTCATACGAGGGAATATAAAAGGAATCTGGTGCACTGACAAAATGCCAAAGGATTATTGAGATACCTATTAACATAACACGTACGAACGGTACATGAAGGTAATACATACATAATATAATTGTAAATTATATCGCTTTTAGTACTATTGAATTTACCTGAATGTTTTATTCGACAAATCGGCATTTAAATGGGCATGCCGGGACAACTCATTTTCATACGTATAAAGCCGTAAAAAGAAGTATTCTCCAAGTAATCCGAGAGTTACCTGCGTAATCCCGGCGGACGTTTGAGCCGGATTGCCATGACTTATGTGAAAATTTGGTTACGGCCGGACGCAAGATGTGTCCGTTGAAAAAAGGAAAATATGAAAGAACGAGCGGTAAAAAGTAAAATCTATCACCGATTAGGCCAATGAAGTTAGAGGATTACAGTGACAAATCAAAAACCTGTTAGACGAGTCTTACTCGAAGTGGTTCGATGAAATAAAATCAAACCGCGTTGGTCATCAATGATCTCATCGTCTCAACGAAATACCGCAATTTCATTTGCTTCATTAGCTTATCTATATAGGCCACGAATTTTTACTCAGGTTGCATAATAACAATGGCCCAATGCATCCTAATTAGCGATAAACGACTATATGGATATAACAAAATGCCTCTTTGGTACAGTGTGGTACCGATATTGACCTTTGTACATAACTTCTGAAGATATTAAACGCTCCTGACAGTAAATTTCAGTAACAACTGTTTGCAAACATCGAGTTAAACAAAGATAACTCAATAATATTGGCACGGCAGGTATGCGTACATTTTAAAGGCCAATAAACTCTTCAATTAATCGGCTACTTAAATGAAAGGAGATTTATAAACGAGGTACGTTTACGAGAACGGAATTTATCGGCCGACTGGTTTGGTAAAAGTCGGTCTTTATGTCAGCGAAATTGTATACATTTTCGAAATGATCATTTTGAAAATGTATGATGTTGCTTCGAATCGTCGTTGGCCACGGGGTAACGACTCTCCCGTTCGAGAATAATCATTGGCCAACAGACGAATTATCTTCGGTACGTGTGGTGAACTACTATATGTACGACAGAGTCAACGTAATATCCGTCTTCCCTTCGATCTCATTACGTAGGCGCTGAGGTTGATCTCTTCCATCTTGCGATGACTCGTGCTTTACGAACCGAAATTACAATGCACCTACATGAGCTGCGATCGCACTGCTAAGATATTTCCTCTGCGGTGAATGAAACATTACGGGGGCCATTCAGCTACGACGTACACTAACCTTCTAGATGTCCTATCTCGCGTCACTATTATGTGTCTCGATAACAATTATTACTTTACATTTTTTGCAATTAATATGAAAATTTCTTTTTAGATTACGTTTAGATTAGATAACGTTTTAAGAATCTTACTTATATCAGCGTAATTCTGAAGGATAGGAATGAAGATTCGCACATTTATAATTTGCGAATGGAAAAATACGATGGGGCCAGGAATGTAGATACATGATGTTTATTGAGATAATAATTTTAATGACCTTTCTCATCGAAAATCATTTAAAAGGATCCATTATGGAATTTCTGGCCACGCGATAGTGAACGGTAGAAAAATTTTCCACTATGGCACACTGTTTTATGTAACATTTGAATTCTTAAAATCTGTGAAATTACTTCGTGGAAAACTGTTAACGAAGGTTTTTGAGATTACTGGGACAATTTTTATGTAAATTTCCATCTTAATATTGTATTTTTAAGTGAGCTATGTGAAATTTAATTACAAATTTCCTGCGGTTATTAATAGATTTTATATGTTGATTGTAACAGTCATATATTGCTTTACGTTCCGTATCTTTACGTATAAGTAGTACATACCGATAACACATTATCTTTCTCATGTTGCAAGTAAAAAGAACGTCAGTTTTGTGGATTACTAAAATATTTAGTAACGAACTATCGAATTAGTACATCCGATTGTGATAACTATATATATTTTATAACGTTTGGCAGAAAGTGTCAACTGTCCTCGCGTGCCAATACAGAAAATGTTCGTCATTAATAATAAAAACGACTAATTAATTGACGCGACGTAAAATAAAGCGTTATAATACCCTTAAAATGAAGTACGTTGTTGTCGATAATTCCAATAGAATTTTATGAGCAGGATATCCTCATTTGAACCGACAGGAACGACAATAAATTGATAATTTATTTGTTGTGCTGCTTTATGCTCTGAAATGACCATCGATATATCGCGCTGACCGGATTAAATTGCCTGCTTGGTGAATTTAATGCTGAAATCGTTCTGCCGGCATTGCGACACCGAAAATTACGAAGTGTCAACCGGTTCGGAGAGGAGCTGAACCACTGGCCATTGGAACGCGAGAATGCGTGATTCCCCATGGACGTTATTGTAATGAGAGAATGGAAAACTCTTTAAACTGGCTATAGTATACCCATTGGAATGTTATGAATCATGACGTTTCTTGTACAAAACTGCATTCAGTGAACAAGCAGACGTATAAGATTGATTAAGTAACGTGTAGTACTTTTAAGTAAGCTCTGCATCCGCTCTGTAAAATTTTTGTATCGTATTTAAGTGTGCTGGGTATAGTAGAGAAAATGGTATCTCGAGTGGATTTAGCTGACTGTTTGTCGTTTAAAAGTTACCACTCTCACACTTAAACGTTCTTTTACTACTTAACGTATAACGTACGACGTACTTAAACCAAAGAAATCTCGCTTTTTTCTATTATACGTATTACAAATTTCACTGTCGTAAAGCATTGTAAAGCAAAACCCATTTCAAGGCTGTGAGCATCAAGTTAACAAAATTAAGTCTAATTGTAATTCTGATAATAAACCGTGCTGAGAGGTACTGAATTACATCGCACTGGTGATCAAATTAATTCGAAAATTATAACATTGCATGATATACTTGCCCGCAGAGTAAATTTGTTTAAGACTAATTTCCGCTTTTTAACGATGCGCTTTTTAACGACAGTTAATCACACTCGCGGTCAACAGGGTAATCTTAATTTTTCGTTTAAGAACGGTATTTACCGCGCCATCTCACTTCTCATGTTAGACAGAAGTGTTCTACGATAACATACAGCTACAAGGCATCCATGTTATAAAAGATGTAGCTATAAAGACTCGACTGATTATCTAATTAAAAGCGTAACGTAGAAGTTGTTAAAACGTAAAAGTAAGCACTGGCGACCGTCCCACCGCCGACGAATCTTCTGTCATAAATTGTATATAGTATGCGATGCTCGCACGATCATCTTGGAACAGGTTTACTGCACAACGTACGAATGTAAAATCAAGCTGGTATTATCGGGGCAGAAGGGTGGTCCGCTGGTTGTCCCGACTTGGCGTTTGCCGATAGATCGAAATCAATCGTATGTGCGCGCCGAGCGGACAGGGTGAGCGTAACTCTCGACAATCCATTCGTTTGGCTCGTACGCGCCTGGAAATTTATGAACGAGTGCCATCGGTTCGCTCATTAATCATCATACGTTCTCCCCATTCATGCGCTCGCCTCGTCCACCCCGAAAAACTCATACGTTAGGCGTGCATACAGACCCACCCCTGATTTATGGATCCACGGCCTCGTATCATTTTCAAAACTCGCCTATGCCTTGCCTTCCTCTCGTCCTTTTTGCCTCCTTCTCCGCCTCCCCAGTCTTATACGCACTTGCAATTATACAGCGACTGCAGTTGCCGGAGTCTTTAAGAATTGCACCAGCAGCAGATGCCTCGCACAACGGACATTCAGAGAACTAACTACACTTGAATCAATTTAAATCAATCCAGTCTTATCCCTGGCTAATGTACCGTAGACAAAATTTTGCCAACGACGCGTCTATCAATGAATGTTCATGCATTTGCTTCGACAATTAAATAAAGAATATGAGAAAGTAACGCAGGGTAGATATCATGTACACGGAACATTACATCGTGCATTATCGAATGAAATGTAACTTACTAAAGTGTCGTGCAAAGACTGAACCTTCCCCCTTAAATTTATTTATCAAGACATTCCAATTCTACAATTAAATTCTATTGGCCTAAACATAGTTTAATTTGCGCAGAATTTTTCAGAATCAATTAGTCCGAAGTGATTAATTTTTTGTGTACCCGATTGTCACGTGGACGTTTTACTTTAACACGTGTACTTTTCTTGGTGAAATAATCGCGTTTTTAGGGTACACCAGTTACGGTGAAATACGTGTAGGAATGTACAGCGGCATTAGTGACTACACGTAGGTCGGGCAATTTCAATTTTCATAAGACGCTCGGAACGTCCTTGGTGCGCAGGATATATGCTGGATCGGACCGGGGCGATTCCTGATTTATGAGCCAGTCGGCCTGTAACCGCCTGCACGCGCTTCGCAAAACTTTATCTATCTCCCTCCTATATCGCTGCATGCCGTTGCAATTATTGCAGCAAGAAAAAGAAACAAGAGGAGGCTGGGCGGAAAGTCACTCGGATCGACCAATTGCATCTTTCAGCGAGCAGAACGACCCGCAGACAAATGGTCTTCCCTTCGCCATTTCCCTCCGCCTGATATCTCTTGGCCCATATCATACTTTCTCATTGACTTTTTGTGCCCTTTGCATCGTTCTTTCTTTTCTTTCCTGTCGACTTAAAGAAAAGTGTTCTTCCAACAACGTGTCACTTCTACGCACCAGGACGTATTAATGACATCTACACAATTTCAACAGTAATCACGAACGTCGCGGAAAAATGACGACTTTAATTAAGACTGGCTTTTCCAAGGTTCCGTTGTAACAAAAGAACTTGCACCGACAGAGACGCAACAAATGTTAATACACGGTCGAAATAGGCCTACAGCTTGCCGATATATCGTCGTAATAAGTTGGAACGAGCGATAAAATCGAAGCTATTTTCGCTTGGCGGTACTTCTTAACGGCCCCCTTAAAGCGCCGCATAGTAGCCGGCCAGTGCACACCAAAGTGCAACGGCACATAGCGATACGATTTGCAAATGGCCGCAGTCATCAGCCGCAGCACAGTGCTCGGCTTTATCGTCCCGACATACACACGTTTACGTTTGACCCGAACCCTACAAATCAGCTAAATCGTCAGTCGATGTACAGTTGAAAACCAGCTACGTTTGCCTTTCACCACTGAAGCCACGTGCCCATTTTTGCAATCTAAGTATCTATGCTGCTTTTGCACTTATTTTCGCACGCGTTGTCGTTTGAATTTCTTTGTGCCAAGTTGCTAAATGTGTGCATCTGTTCGCAGTGAAAAGCTGATAGAACAAGCCCAACAAATATGAAACTAGATTCTAAAAAAGATCTATAATTTAACAAGCCGACGATGGTTTGTTAAGAGAAGTTTTGCTAATAAGCGGTTTAAAGAGATTAAATACCCTTTAAAAGTTCACTGATCAGAAACTAAGTTATTTGACGTTTCGGTAAATGTTTAAGACAAAAGTTAAGCATTATGTAGTGCCATGATATTTTTATGGAAGACGTAGTGAATGATTAGCAAAAAATCCAAAGCATTCGTCAGTGAATTGACCACATATACATATTGTCCCATGCAATCATAAAAAATGATAAATTTCATAAAATCTACGCAAATTCCGTGATTCGTGAAAGCGCACCGTAATGTTCATCAACACTTACCACCTTCGTCACATCTAACCATTATATCAAGCCGACCCTTTTTGCTTACCTGCAACAAAGAAAACGGTATGCAATTACTTAAAACGATGAATCAATACCCGTGTAATGGCGTAACATGCAAAACAATCGAAGAGGCATCTCGCGAAGAAAGAATGTATAAACGGAAGAGCCGGAGGAATGGAAAACTTCGGATAAGAGGGTTCGATAACTGGTTTCGCGATGCAGGACACGTTGTCCGCGCGTCGGGGGTGGGGAAGGGGGACGTAGAATAGACGTCGTTCGTTATTCGCATACGAGTGCCGCGTGCCCCGCGAAAATCATCTGCAGGGTGACCATTTCTCCGGGGGGGAAATTTCAATAAATAAAAGCCCGAGGCGTTGCATTCTGGCTCCCCTACGCTTGACGGGCTGTAAAGAGCCGATAAGATCGGTAGCTAAATAATCACCTTGACTGTTATGGTCGCGATGCACATTTTCGCGCGAGCCCGCCGACTCCGGAAGGGAAAGAAAGGGGAGAAGACGCGCAGACAGGCAGTTAACGAAATCCCGGTTATATACGCCCCGAGATTTATCTGCCACTTATCACGATGTACGCCAGAATCACACTGACTTTTAGATCCCCGGCTGATGCGCGACATCTGGTAGAACGAGTCTTGGGAAGGGATAAGGTCTCAACGCCCGATTGGGTCCTTGCGCAATGGTTCTCAACTAGCCCCGTCTGATTAGAGAAGAAATTGACATTTCCCGCTCGTGGCAATTAACTCTTTCGCCAAGTTCTTCCAGCATTTATATCGCGTGTCAAGTTCTAATAACTACATCGGACTGAAATAAATACGTCGTACTTCTTCGGTATAATTGCAATATGTCAAGAATTTGTAGATGTTGTTTCTCCGAAAAAATAGTTATGCCAAACAATTCTCACTATTAACCCCGAACCACATATACATACGTACACTATTGTGCGTTACTTTTCAACGATTCGATGAAATTTCCCAATACAAAATAAACGTTTGCTTTCAATGTTGTTAAGATTCGTCAATATCACATTGCTTTAGCGAATGATGTGAGAATTTGTCTCCATGCAATAATAATGAAACTTGACATTCATTTCGCAGTGACCAAGTACTTATAAACGGTTATATATATTTAATACATATATGTGTGTGGATATATTCATGTCCCAACTGTCGTGCATATTTGTGCAGGATCATTTCCGTGGAATTGTAAAGCTAGTGCTAACGACGAAATGCATAACCCATTATTTGTATGCAGTTGCTGCAACTTAATAATGACTCCGCATATGCTATCCGCATACTTGAAGCGCGCCAGACGTGAGTTTTAGCTATCTCGATTTTTCGTAAGAAAATTCTTGTCGTCGAATATCGGTACATCGATCATCCGCCTTGGTGAGACGACGGGCGCATCTGATGTACCGGCAGTTCCAAGTTTTTCGCTCAGCCATGAGTCGACATAACGGAACACGTCGGTCCTTGAGGCCTCGTTAAAGATGTACACAAGTTTTACACAGGCGCGGGTAATTAGCGCTGCCTTCAATCGTACTGCTCACGTGTCCCGATGTCGGTTAACAGATGTATCGCACGCAAACAAAATGCACAGTACGAAGGGCGATATAAATACGTACGCATTTAGGGACTCCCCAGAAATCCACCTTTTTTTCAGGGAAAATCGAATGAGAACCCCCGAGAGCCGTTTCTTTCGACGTACAAACACCGCCTGCTGCTGTCGTAAAAGGAAGGGCTGGTAAAAGTCGGGAAACCCGGGGATTTTCCCACAGTTACTCTTGGATAGGTAGTGCATTTGCGCCGCAGGTGTAATTATTTTGCGGAACGTCGGTTTTGTTTTCACCCAAGGGATCGTGCCCATTAAAGTGCCTTAAATTTAAATGAACCAAATACAGTCTGAGTAGTCCCGAAGGCACAACGAAACTGTAACCGTATACTACAATTATATTGTTTTAAACACTTCTGGGGTTTGAACGAAATTTACGAGATTTGTGCAGTAACTGCGAAGATGATGTTTGTAATCATAATAAAGGATTTCCCTCGCAGTCAGGCACTAAAACGAATACGCAGCAGAGAATAGACCTTAAGAATTTTCGTACCGTACCTCAGGACAGGCGTAAAAACGTTGAAAGTGGAGTTTACGAGAATTTTTATTGGTTTCACTCTGCTGACACATGGATAGGCACGTTTCTTTCTATTTCCACGGACGGTGCGTTTTCGTCGTTATGGCTGTCGGTATCGCACGGTACTCTTGCTGCGGCGATAAAAAGACGCCCTAAATCTATCAAGCGCGCTTAAAAGCTCGTCCGTCCTCCTCCTTCGTCGTGTTCATAAAATGAAATACCCAGGCAGCGCGGATTTATTTTCAGAAGCCCTTGTCGCTCGCGATGATGTACTTGTCGTGGTGTATTTCAACAGGATAGATTCCAATGAATGCCCTGTACTCATATCGGTAAGATAATTCAAATTTTAAATTACTTCATTAAAAAATCGTAGCATTAAACGTAGGAAAATTAACGGGTACGTTGATGAAAGGCACGTGAAGTAAGATTAAAATAACTTCGCAGCAACTTATTTGGGTTGCATTATTTACTTTGAATTTTTCCATCAGACGTCTTTGGAAGACAGTAATAGATTATTTTTTTAAGATACATATAATTTCTTTAGAAAAGGTAATAAAATTATAGCCACATAGGAGATTCATGTAAAAATTGATTCAGTTTCGTTCTTCTCTATGTGTACGTGACATTCGTCACGGCCATTTGACAGGTGTAGATTTCAAGGGAGATAAGGATCTTCTGGGAGCATGACACCTGCTTAAAAAGAGAGAAGTCACCAACTATTGAATAGGCCAAGCACTGGACTGTCATTGGTGTTCACGAGCACCGTCCGCCCATCGGTCGTTTAGTGTTGAGTCTTTTTCTTGATTCACCCGCTACTAATGCCCCTCTGACCTACACAGTTACTGTGCCGGACTGCAGTCGAGGAATTCCTGTGGTTGATTTACCATTAACCGGATATCGTGCTTTCCGATTTTAATCTAATCACCAGTGGAGTTTCGGGACAGAATCCCGTCCCCGTAATATTGAATAATACGGAGAAAAAAGTTATACCGATTGCACTGTAAATCATGGCGGTAATGAAGTTTTGACGGAACGGAGAAAACTCGTCGCCGATATCTTGACTTTCTACTAAAATTTGACTTATGCAAATTGTGTTGGATGTTTAATTAATCGAAGTCGATGAAGCTATAAACGGTGTTGAATTTATGTAACCGAGCGAAATGAATGTGCAAGAAGATATTTCTGACAGTCTACGTTTCGTGTATCCGTAGTTAGCCCCGGGGCGAAGCAAAAATTTCGGAAAGTCGTAGCTCAGAACAGTGTTGCGCAATATCGGCGCAATGATTTAAAGACTTGATGGACAAAATTAAATTCATGAATGTATCCCACTTGATTTGGGTATTTGTTAATTAAGGCAATTTCCGGTGAAAACCTCATGTTACATTCAATGATGAATATATCAATGATTCACAAGAACGTCTCTTTATTGATGACTGCTTTCATTTTGGGGTTAATGTTGTTGACTAAATAATGTGTAGAATACGTTCAAACCATGAGGACATGCTACATCTTAAATTTCAACAAGGTCTATGTCTGATATTAAACAAATCTTGACCCCAAAAATCGAAAACGTATCCAGGTGCAATGACGTCACTCTCTGGCAAAACTGTGTTTTTTTCATCATAAGATACATTTTGTTATTGTCGCGCAGCTATTCACGTAATGTTTTTTTATGTTTCATCGTTTCGTGCAGCTTTGCTTCTTCGCATACTGCGAAAGAAATATCACGCGAATTATTACACTAACCACAGTGTTTTCTTGGTCTTCAGGTATAAGTATGTTGCCACGGATACAAGCAACTTCCGTAATCAGTCCTTCAAACAGCATACATTATGGTCTATAGCTTCCGTATGGACGATTTTAACGTTGCACGATACTAGCAATTTCCCCTGTACTTTAGGTATTGTTATCAATCATAAAAATGAATTTTCTAATCAGCTGGCACGCGTGTAAGATGTATTATGGCCCGCAGCTACGGTGCATACCACTTTGAATACATTAAACTATTGAGCCGTTACGACAGGAAACACTGTTGCACGCGACGTGCAACCTTGCATTAAAACATCTCTCGGACGGTCCGTTTTATTTCATGCTTTATCGCGATGTATTCTGATATTCCTTCAATAAGCATTGCCTGATAGACGGTTCACGCCTGCTGGCGAGATAATTATACACTATCGCTAATTAAAGCTTTGCAGAAACAAAAATCACTGACTGCCATGAACATTACCGAACAGCGTGAGTTATTCCAATGGATCTCCAACAAAAGACTTTTGTGTATTCTCAAACGTACAAAAAACGTTTTGAATACATGCAAAGACATTACATTGATTTTAGTCGTATAGCAATGCTGTTATTCTAACAACTTGATGTAAAGATTGTTAATTTGTATTGTCGCATATAATGAAATTAACTGATTTCAAGCTTACTAACGATATGCATTGTAGGGTGAAATACCAATTTTAGAAGTATACAAATTTTGTTGTTAAAAAATACAGTGATCCAAAAACCGGTAAATTATAATAATAAGTATACCCAAGTAAAATAATTCAGTACGATTATCAATGCGAAACATTACTTTCCTCTATTTATAAAAAAAGTCATTACATGAAACGACGTCCTTTCATTTTACTCTTTTTACTTCGTAACACCGATATTAGTGGACTGGGTACAACGTCTTCAGACCACTCCGTAATGTGCAGATCTTATGGCCAGAAGGAATCAATAAGCAGTAAAAGACCTTTGGTACGAAGAATGCAGTCGGACGCGAAGTTGCCTCATGCGTAATGATAGATAAGCCACGTAGTCTGTATTCTTTCGCGAATCAAAACTTCAAAATCAGTGCACTCAGGTTCATAATTTTCATATTAGTCTCAAGTATTTAACAATAAAATACACAACATCTGCGTCATGTTGCTTTCAAGAAGAAACAGTATTGAATATTTTGACGTAGAAATCCCGACGATGTTATTAATAATACAAACATCATGTAAATAATAATAATAATATGATAAATATCATTGAACAGTGAAAGAGGTTATTTGACTTTTGTAACGCGCGAACGATGTAAAAAGAATGGAGGATAACATTATGGACGAACCGTATGCATGATCCCCGAAAGTTTTAATTACGTAAAAGAACGAAGGAACTCGTGGGACGGTTTAATATATAACATGTTTCCGATGTAATCGAAATCGTCATTGGAGATGCCCAAGTTTCTTTCTTGGGCGGTTCGTTTCCCCCTCGCCCCCTTTTTACCCGCGGGCACTCCGAGCCTTCTGCTTAATTATTATCCGACGTTCCCCTGAGCACTCGTGAAAGCACGCATGCATCGTGCGCCAGCGGTTTCTCGGCGGATGCAGTCACGGCGGACGTCTTAATGACGTAACCAAGAAGAGAACGCGATCAATCGCCTTCCTTATCTGCGCGACGCGCAGGCCTCTCCAGAGAAATTATCTTTCGGCAATGAGAACGAACCGCCCACTTTAACCGGTAATGCCAACGAAAGATTGTAGTTAAACCATATTTCATGAGTGTACGGCTGGATTCAGTAAAGATATTGTTATACGAATAAACGATGCTAACGGTACGCCTTCTTGGCATTAAAAAAAGGCTTCTTAACTCAGTAAACTCGTATGCCATTATCAACTGCGGTTTCAAATTTTATCCAACATTTGTATTTGACAATCCGCTCTTTGTTTTCGCGTAAAAATGAAATATCGCAAATGAAACAGTTCTAACTGTACGGTAGACCATGCGGAATATTAATGAGGGCATTGGATATAAATACAAGTGTCATTAGAGTTAAGTGCCCATGAGTGACTTTAATATAGCGAATTCACCGCTATCACAGATGTATAATATTGAGATTAAAGGATTTGTATCCCAAGTAAAGTGCACCTTGCGCCTTATACGGCGGGCATAGTATTATTGCTTGAGCGAAGGAGTCGTATAACGTAGATACGGCACATAGAAAATACAAAGTGAGCACAAGGTGCGTTATCATGACAAATATTGCCTTAATGGCGTCGTAATATATCGCTCGTTGGAAATATTCCCTTATGTCGTTCATAGGGCGGACCTTAAACCAACATAAGATTGCCGTGTTTACGTTTATAATTATACTTCAAGTGTTTTCTCCTAACTTTCATAAAAATCTGCACGGGTCAATATGTACACACATAAAGGGATAATAAAGATAACGTATAAAGTACCGTTATCGATTTATTACCTATCACCTCAATTAATTTGGTCCAATTATTAGTAACTTTCAAAGGATTAACAAGAGGCTAAAAATAAATGAATAGTCGAGTTCGGTGAATATAAGTTTCCAAATTGTGATAAATTGTGTTAAAAATTCTAAATTGTGATAAAAATCATATCGACACATCGCGTACATGTGTTATAATACTATCTTTTATACATAATTTTTATAATTTGTCTTCATTTTTTATACGTACGACGCGTTTTTAGGCAATGAGGAAATTCAGAGTCCGGAAATTGGCGCAGTATTCGTGTCGCTTGGGGGAACAATAAAGATGCATCCTTCCTATGCGGACATGCACGTGTGCACAGACGCATGCATACCGAGGCACACGGCTGCGTGACGCTGGTACACAGGTAATCGAGAAGATCGTAGTGCACAGATAGGACAAATGGAAGGGCCCGGACGAGATCCTCCGGGAGAAAGGAGGGAGGCGGAAGAGCGTTAAAGGGATATGCAGGCCTATAAATCTAGAGGATTTACTGTCCCGCTGTCCATGAGGTTCGGCATTTCTCGGTGCCCGTCGATCATCGACTTCCCTCTTATCCCCACCTCCCCTCGGCTGTTCCTTTTTTTTTTACTCCGGCATTTACAAGCCTGACCGTTCACTACCGATACGACATGACTGACAAAAAATGCCGATCTAATTTAAGAAAAAAAGCAAATATGTGTACGCCGGGGGGACCACCGCAAAGGAGCAAGTCGCTGATGACTCACGGCGCTCGGAGTGTGAGTCCTTTATGATTCTCCCACTCATCGGTACGGTCGATGGCAAAAAAGACGACCGAGCGATCGTACGTGCCAGCGGCAGGCACGTTCATGTATAAAGTTGTGCACTTGAAAGTAGTTATGCAGTAGTCTGTTGACACGCTCGCTGGAATAAAGACTCGTTTTGTAGGAGCGCTCCGTGTGGGTGAGCTTTGCGGTCTCAATGGAACCCGCTGTATTCCACTCTATCCGCACCCTTCGGGAATGCAGAAATTACCTACGCGTGTAACATTGTCCGCAAGCAACGGCCACTTGTGCACCGTTTTTTTTCTGACTCTTGTTTCACCTTCTCCCCGCAATGTCTCTTACAATTACCTCGTTCGTAAAGTCACATTATTCGCAAATGACTAACTCCCATTTGTATTATTTCAATGACTTAACTTTCCCTTTCACATATATGACACTTTCATCGTAATGACGAAGGATTATGTTATGGTTTTTCCACCTTTGCACGATTCACTCGAAACTGTAATTCTTATTATTATAACAACATTACGGTCATTCCATGGCGTATGTATCATAGAATTTTCTAAGCATATAACAAGCTTTCGGCGTTGTGTAACATCGTAGATGTAATTCACCGTTTTGTTAGTTACATACTCAGGTATCCGTATTATCCTAGAAAATTTCTAATAATATAGCAGTCAGGTTGCCACGGAGCAATAGGTAATTAATCATACACTATGTACTACTAAGTTGACAATATAGTGAATAGGAGTCTGTCAATTCTTTTTCTTTGGCCTACATGTTTACGACATTAAACGGGCGTACTTTACTTCCGCCCTGGAATAGTTTTGCATGAGCGATCGAGCGTGTACGCCACGTCCTCCCGCTCGCTTGTCGATAGCAAAACGCACGCATCCACTTCTCACTTAATTTCATTCCTCTGTGATATTTCTGCAAGTGTGTTGTAGAATAAGCAAAAAGCGGCTTATCGTATTTCCTTCCACTTTTCGCCTGACCACGCTCGGTGAGGCTTCTGGAAAGGCTTAATTCGTAGTTTACACGAATTTATTTATTTATTTAACAAATCGAGTAAATTAAAACTGAGCAAATCAACAAAGTACTTCCTTCCTTTTACTCATATTTAAAAAAAAGGCTCATTTATACCGTCAAGTATTTCCTCGTTGGTACAACTAAGTCAACAAACTGAAGAGAGTAGGGTAGTTGAAATATTATGACAATTTTATGTCTTTTCCATTAAGTTTTATAGCTATATTCAGTCCTATACGAACAACGTATCACCTCGTAGAATCTTTCTGGCGGCCCAATGTTTAATACGTATTATAAATTTAAATAAAACACATCGCAGAGAATTAATATGCATCGTATCAGAGCAAACACTGGGCGGGGGGGGGGGGTATTATTTCGCATCACGAAAATTCGCTGGATATACGAAATTCCTCTGGGCATGGAGGGGCTGTTACGGAAATTGGCGGATCTACTTATCGGCATACGCGAAACCGATGATTAAGTCCTCATACAAGTATGGAGTCGTCGTTGCAGCGCTCTCTATCCCAGAGGCAACGGTTTATCGCCGATATTTCTCTGGCGAAGTGCCGCTGGCTGCAAGAACTGGGTTCGGTTCATCAATTAGAATTTTGATATATCGATTCTCCAGCGGTGTCTTGCTATATCAAGCGCCAAGGACCGTTGGATTTTGGTTAATCGCCCTTGAGCTGTGATTTTTTCACACGAGTCTTCGATTCTTAGGCCCGACGAAGCTACACAAAGCGGAGAAAACCCATGGAAAACACTCTAAAAAAATCAAGGGCAGATCGTGGGTAATCCGCCCGTGGAAATGTGTTTCGAATGAAAACAGCCGTATACACTGAAATTATACGTTATTATATAGTTACTATGAAGACAACAGTCGTACACATCAATGAACAGTGAATAGAAAGTGGTACAATTACCGTTAGAAATTATTTAAGTACGTAGTTCATGTTAGAACCCGAAACAATTACAATCCCACAAAAGTTGCAGTACAAAAGAATCGAACACAATTGTCGGTGAAAGTTAGTCCATAAAATATTGCACAAATAAAGGATAAGTTGCAATGTTTTCGTTTCTCCTTACGTTACAATATATGGTAAATGTAAAAGATAAACATATTTACATAGGTAAATGGATATACATTATTTTAGAATCACCGAATGTTTGGAATTTAAAAAGGTCTGCCAACAGTTTTGAAATACATCTTTTTTTGTTTTCATAATTTCGATATTGTTAACATGGAAATATTTAAATGAAACACCTTGTACAATACTAATTGTAAGTAAGAGCTGTGGCTTCAAAGAACCCAGTGGAAAGGAGCCATGGGGAATGCCCCATGAACTTGGCCATGTATCATATTTAATGGTAATTATGGTAATGGACGAATAAATCCTTCGGCTCTACAAGAATCTATCGCCGTAAACGATTTCTTAAGACTCCGAATAAATGTGAAGAATGTATGGAATCTTTTTAGAAAACTATCGGAAGGCGGCTGGTTTTCGATTAAATACATATTTCTTTCTTCTTTTAATAAAGCGAAGTAATTTCCTTTTTCGATCACGTGTCTCTCGATTAATTCAGACAAGGGATGTCACACGTGCTTTTTATCCAGAAACTGTAATCCATTCTAAATATTCTCAATTCATTAACGTTACGATTACCTGGGTCTACGCGGAAATAGTCGATAGTATTAATCTTTCCATTGCTTCGTTTGTCCGTTTACCGGCAACCGCCAGCTGTATAATTGCACATGGATAAATAAATCGAATTAAGGCTATCGCGACGTTTAGACGGCCACAACGTTTTCCTTTGCCGAAGTTATATTCATCCTGCCCTAATACACCCGTTCTCATTTCCATCTTCGAGAGTTCTCAGTCCCTCCTTTTATTTCCTTCTACTTATACCTCCTAGTCATGGCCCCCAGTTCTCTTCCTTTTACCGCGATTTCTATTGCCCTTTCTCCAGGAACCTCCTATTCTTTGTCATTTGACAAACGCGCCCTTCCGCCTCTTCCGCATAGCTAATCTCTTGTCGGCATGTAAGTTTATCCTCCCATTTAAACACATTTTACTTTCTCTCTTAATAAAGTTCAATGGATTTCTCAACCATTTCCCATCCTTTCTCGTCCTAATAAGTCACATTGAAGAAAGTATAGAAATAAATGAAACATGCGAGGAAAAGCATGCTCAAGCACCGACATAAGGAATATTAATATCTTCTAAGGAACATGATATTCCTGATAACTGCATTCTCGCGTAGGAACAAGAGACCCTTGTGACATACGTCCGTTATCTCCAGCCGATTTGAATTGCATTTCTTCCGCGTGATCAGCGATAAAGTGATGAAAAACAGAGTGTAACGTTGCCGAAACGGAAACGCAACGATCGCAGTGTATATGTATAGTGTTACGGCCGGGGGAGGACGAATATGGTTGAGTCTTCTGACATTTTTCAGTTCGTCAAAGCAAATTCTTCCAGATATCCATATGTGACATTTAAAAACTGAATTTAACGAATTTAACTTGAAAGCGAATTTTACGTGCAGCTTAGTTTTTGTAACCACCATTTTATTATCTGGAGGTAGCTAAGGGCAGAATTTAAATCTATTATGCAACGTTTCTTTTTGACAGATTCGTCATGTTTGACGGGCCTGCACAAAGAGCGAGAGAGAAAGCTCGAGTGTGAGATAGAGAGGGAAAGTGAGAAAAAGTGTGAGAGCGCAGCAAAGTGAGAGTATTACACGTTTGAGGGGTGGAGGGGGTTCGTGCCTGCAAAGACGGACGGTTATAATAAACATTATAGGGAATTCTAGTAAAATCAAAGAGTATGGGTTACTGGTTTTCAAAGAGTATATAAGTATAGTAACACTTGAACTTGACCTACGGGTTTCATTTTTAACGTTTTAGCAATGGAAAGACTTCGTGATAAGTTGTTTCTTCGTACTGGTTTGCAGCTTGTAATTCAGTAAACCATACAGACATTGTAAATCAAGTCCCATACAAGATTTTCGAACAAATCGATTTCATGATCGACTCTACTCGTTTTTTCACTGTTTCATTATATCGTCAAAGTAAATTCATACAGGTAGTTGCATCTTATAAGGTACAGCTAAATGATTTTGACAGCTTGTAAAGAACTGCCTCGAAAACATCCTCCTTCCGATGACCACTGTTAATCTTCGCTAAAAGATCGGGGACGCACAGAATGTAAATGTTTTTACGGGCAGCGAGCCCTACGTTAGTGTGCACCACGTGTCGAGGAGCCATCTCAACAAGTGCAGAATTTTAAGAACAACGAGTGATCGCCGTTCTGGGAATTCGAAGGATACGTCGAGAATGCGCCTCCCGCTGCTACGCCGGAGAAAATCAGTGCGGTTCCAGTGCAATGACTGAACGCAAGCTGCACAGCTCGGTGCCCTCCTTTTCCCTCTTCCCTCACTGCCCTTACACTCCGCTCTCACTCTTTTTCCTTCTCTCCCTCGCACTTCACCGCCGTCCTTTTCGTTCAGCGGTATCCGTTATGTTTCTCTCCCTCCTTTTCACCAATGCTCACCCTTACGCATGCATCCTCGATTTTTGCCCTGAGCCGCGTTGAATACACATGCACGTGAAATCTCCTATTTGCGCAAAAAGAAGTGGAAAGAGAGCAAGAAGCAGAAGCTCCTTGCTCGTCGGACGGGCAATCATAAAACCTCTCACGGCATTCCTCAGCGACCACTCTATTCACGTGGCTCCGTGAAAAATCTTGAAAATCGCACGGCTCTTCCATCTTCTCGCCCTTTACAGCCGTTGTTGTTGCTGCTGTTGCTTCAGCTACGCAGAATCGACGGGCGAATCTCCAGGCGAAAATGCCAAAACGGCTTACCGTGATCGCACTTGCATCGACTTCGAATCTTCACCGATACCCTGTCTTACCAACCCCGAAAATGTTATTTTCATATTAAAGACACTACGCCTCTGTAGTGCAAACAGTGTTAGATACAACTATATTTTTCAATTTTATACTGCAAGAATTGAAATCTTATTTCTATTATGCATTGGTGCAAATGTATTGCAAGTGCTTTAATCACTTTCAAGTACCTTCCATAGGAAGAGTAGCTTTAAATTGTTATAAAATGGACAGCTGTTTTACCATCTGTCAGATTATTCGTGTTAAATCGTAAAGGACGATTCGAATGAGGGTTCGATATTATGTTAATGCAAGGTGTATATTATTATTCTGACGACTAGGGAGAAGACGGTCAGCAACCTCCGCCGCGATCTCCAATTCTCTCGTAAAATGTAACCGTGCACGCGCGAAAGGAAACGATGTATTGCGAGCGTAACCAAGAATTGAGTGCAGCTGCTGCATTACAATGTGTCTTTCTATTACTGCTGCTTTGTGTGTAAACGTCCGATCCCACCGGTTGACCTATCATTTCGCAACACTGCATCGAACAAAAATCGACAAGAATGACTGAAAATACTCCTCATTTTAATGATACTAATAAACTGTAAGACCGCTTAGTTATTTATAACATGCTAAACAGCGGATTTATTTCTAAGTTTTATTTAGTGAAATCGGGGGAAAAATTGTATTATGTTACATAAATATACTGCGCTTTAACAGTGTACAATAATCTTTTTCAGACTTCTGAAAGGTGCAAAGAAATTGCACCTAATGGAGCATCTAGCGGGGAGTTTCTTTTTCAGAATAGTCAGAACAGAAATGAATCTTTACTAACCACTTGAATAATTTTAATACTACAGAAGCAGACTAATTAGACCTATTCAAAGGTCATAATCGAAACTTATGAATCTGATCTACAATTAATCTACGAAGGAAGTAAACATCGGTATTCTGACAGTCAGATATTTCCCCAAGTTTTTTCGATTTTCCGTCATTTCCCAACACGTATTCCGGCAATCGAGAGCAATCGTGACCGCTGGATTAATGTCCTTCGCAAGGACGACGATACCTTCGGGAGATCGTGCAGTATCATCTGATGGAAGCAGCGGAATGGACGAACGGACGAACGGACGGACGGACGGACTGACGGACTGACGCATACGCGACTGTTGACCGCGCGGCCTGCACCCGCGTATGTGCGTGCAAGCCTGTATAGATAATACGTGCGTGCGAATCGAGAGAACCGAGGTGGGGGTACTGACCGCACATTCCACGAGGGAGGTGACTGCGCCTCGCCTCTCTCGTTTGCAGAAACTTACTACATGTATAGACCACGGGGCACGGGCAATGCCTTCGCTCACCTGCACCACGGAATCCCATTTTTTTACTCGCCACTCTTCACAGATGGCCGATTCTTAAAATACGGCACCCTTCTGGCCGAAGATCGTAATTCGCTGTAGCCGGAACTTAGATAGATAATCGAAACAAAACTAACGGACACGGGGGCACACAGTAATTGGCTCTGAGGAGAAACTTAACGTTATTGATTACGTCATGAAGTGGCTCCTAATGAAATTCATTTCACTAACTCAATCCCCAAAAGGGGAACCGTGCAACAAGTGCACGTGTTTGCGATGTTAGTTAATGGGACTCTCAGTATTGGCGAGAATATAATGGAGCTAGGAAAAATTTCATTGGGCTCGATCAAAGAATGTTGCTTTTCCGCGCGATTATCGCGTTAGCCAATGAACGCGCCATTACACGATTATTGCTACTAATCGAAACACCTACATTGAAGCACGAGCGTACTTTGCCTTCGCGTACGTATAGTCGAGACAACGTATAACTTGATTACATGCTACTACGAGAGCTGCGAGGATCAATGACCCACGTACATCTCTGGTCGTCTCTCGATTACGGCACTTGCGAGATTGTGCAAGTGCAGATCTGCAGTACCAGACAAATCTTGATCACACACAAAGTACACATACGTATGCACCTTATTACGTTTACCCGTGTGGTCACTCGTCATTTCCTATGCGTTCTTTAATCGTACATGATTCACGATACATGCATCCGTCCTCGGCACATTGCAATTACAGCCAGCATCAAAGGATACCGCGCGAAAAATCAAAGAATGCTAATTTCCAATGTCAAGGAGTTAAGAAAATCTACTTAATTAATCATTTGGCCGATTTCCTCGGAGAAACGTCATTTCAAAAGGATTAGATTTAATAGAGTGGCCCTTATTGGTCATCTGCTCCATTTAATCGTTTCATAACGACTCTTCTTTCACGAGGAGACTTAATTATCTTTAATTCGCTGAATTGACCTTAGAACTGTTTCGAGACGCACGTGTAATTGTCAACGACGATTTACATGATAAAAGCCAACATTAACCATACAGTGGTGTATCATATTTACAGACACTGACTCAAGAACGTTTCCATACACCTGGCTAGTATTTTTAACTGAATTTATTACTAACTTATAATGCGCTTACAATTATTATTTTTGTGATAATCCGTGAAAACAGTGCAATACTTATCACTAAAAAAGTTGACACGTTAGTCTCGGATACAAAGACAACATGGCAGAAAGAAAAGCGTGTACAGCTTAAAGAAAGGAGTATATGAAGACTTTCTTTGAGCAGCGTATATTCACAAACAAAAGGAACTATCATCCGGAATCGCTATAAGCCGTATCAGAAAGTCACATTGAAACTAGGGACGTTATCGATAAGTAGGATACTTTCGAGCGACCCTACCCAGTAACACAAAGAGAAATCAGAACTCTCGGTGTTCGATCGATAATTCAATCGCACTAATCATGTCCGTGTGCGGCTTGTGCACACACGATGGAACATCGGAGCCAGTCTAGGCCATAGCTGTACTTGTAAGACGGGCACTCGCCATGCCGTCACGATGTAAAACGAACGAGGGTCCACCCACATTCTAACCTACATATAGCCCGTGCGTGTGCCCTACAGATAACTTGGCTTCGCTTACAAGGAAACGTTGCGAAGTGACCGCCTCCGATTTTCTTATGCTTGTGATATGTTATAGTCCATCCAAATCTATGAGACACGTATTTTTTTATATGTGCTCTTAAACGGATTTAAGGGGTGAAATTCACCCTCAAAGTTGAGCGTGTAAAGCGGTGTTTGTGTAGTTTTACATAGAAGGAGTGTCTCTATCGCCACCAAACCAACTTTAAAACATTCCTCACGTGAAATGATGAAATTCACATATCCATCTTTCTATGCACCCTTATTGCAAGGGGGTGAACCATCCTCTGAAAATTTTCATTTCAATATAAAAAAAAAACTAATTATCCGATTTTAGTGAAACAAAAACCAAATTGTAGAGCGAGGAAAAACAAAGGTGACCAGTTTTTGTATTTTTCGAAAAAAACAATTTTTAAGAGGAAAAACACGTCTTCAACTATAAGTCTGTTCTCCTAATGTTAAAATCATTCTGATTAGTTTTAATTGCCGGAGACCTCTTATACACTCACCTATATACCTGAAAACAAGACATCATTACATTCAGGCTTGTCTTTGTTGTTTTTCTTGTGATTCACTGTCCCTGCATGTGCCGCATATACACGTAAATATTAAAGTATACTGTTATTGTTCAGGTATTTTAATTTATTTTATTTTGGGCATTATCAAGGTGTAATATACACTTCTTTAGTTAATATATTTTGGTTTGCTGTATTTAAAAGAAGTTAAAGCGCACTGTGCGGTAATGTAATACCTGACTGCATACATACTTGGTTGGTGTGCTAGAATCGCCGTTAGAATATATATAGATATTAATAATCGGCAATTGTCGATGCAACAAATTTATACATTTATAATACAATTTATAGAAAATGTATAATCTCTCCGTTTTCGAAGGGTGGTAATAGCCTCCTTCATTATTTCAATATTCTATTAATATTAACCTTCTGTATAGCCCTTAAGTGAACGATTATTTACAACGCTATCGAGTGTGTATCAGTATTGCCTGTGGGCAATTTTGTAAGTGGGTTAGAGTGAGTTAAAGTGGTTCCCACTTCTGAAGCTCATTTCTGGTATGTTGAAATAATTTAATTTGATGTTATAAAAGTTGCTTTAATGTTTCTAATATGTATTTACTTACAAAGCACTTAAAGATAGGTTTGGAAACGTTTTTATTCCAATCATTGGTCAGATGAACGTTCTTTTGACAGATTCATGGAGTGGACATTGCCCACAAGTTATTAGCCAACTTTCCCTAATTGATAAGCAAATCATCCCAATGATTATACCAAAGGGCACAGCTGGAAAAATTCAGCCACTTTTCGTTTTCGGATTGAAAATATGGATGAATTATGTTAGACACTTTTCAGACAGTGTCATGTTCCGTGATTACGACATAAACTTACACTTGAGAAACAACACAATAAAATTACAATCCCTTGTTCATAACCAGTTATCATCTCCAAGGTATCAAAATTTGTTCCGATATTCTTGATTCAAAAGTGAATACATAGAAAAACGACCAGAAAATTTCGAAAATCCGGTCAAATTTGCTTTTCAAACGTTTTCGCTATCGCAATGTGCACGAATATCGCTGTAGTAAGATGTTCTTGGTGTAAAAAATCGCTGTGTTTTAAACATGTTTTCACAGAATATCACCATTCCTCATTGTCAGAATACAGACATTAGTTTCATAAGAGAGAAAATGGAATTTCAACGAATATAATGACAATATAAAAAAAACTTTTAATGTAAGAATGTATATTTATACATATGTTTTTTATTGAATAATTGAAATATAGACGTGTATTTACAAATAATTAATAACAAAATTAACGATTAAAGACATTAATTGTGGTTATTATATTCATGAGAAAAGTAATAGTCCGCTTTTCCTCACTTACAATCAGGCAGTATTGATACAGACTCGAAAACATTGTAAATAATCGTTCACTTAAAGGCTATACAAAAGGTATTAAAGGGCATCATAAAGAGACACCGAGATAAATATGTCAGTGAGGACCTTCTTTACTCATCTGCGCATTACGTATAAAATTTTTTTTAGAAACAGCAAACCAAAAATGTATTAACTACAGAAGTGTATATTAAACCTTGATAATGCCTGAAATAAAATAAATTATAATACTTAAAAAAAAAATAGTATACTTTAATACTTACGTGTATATGCGGCGTATGCAGGGACAATGAATCACAAGAAAAACAATAAAGACAAGCCTGAATGTAATGATGTCTTGTTTTCAGGTATATAGGTGAGTGTATAAGAGGCCTCCGGCAATTAAAACTAATCAGAATGACTTTAACATTAGGAGAACAGACTTATAGTTGAAGACGTGTTTTTCCTCTTAAAAATTGTTTTTTTCGAAAAATACAAAAACTGGTCACCTTTGTTTTTCCTCGCTCTACAATTTGGTTTTTGTTTCATTAAAATCGGAGAATTAGTTTTTTTTTTATATTGAAATGAAAATTTTCAGAGGGTGGTTCACCCCCTTGCAATAAGGGTGCATAGAAAGATGGATATGTGAATTTCATCATTTCACGTGAGGAATGTTTTAAAGTTGGTTTGGTGGCGATAGAGACACTCCTTCTATGTAAAACTACACAAACACCGCTTTACACGCTCAACTTTGAGGGTGAATTTCACCCCTTAAATCCGTTTAAGAGCACATATAAAAAAATACGTGTCTCTTAGATTTGGATGGACTATAACATATCACAAGCATAAGAAAATCGGAGGCGGTCACTTCGCAACGTTTCCTTGTTAGCTTATCGGCGCAATAATGCGCTAAGAACGTGCATCGGATTTTTCCCCCATGCATGTCAGCCGTGCTGCCCGGAAAAATTCGAAAGATTAACGAATGAATGTGCGTGTACAGGCCGGTCGGAATGTATTGAGTTAAAACGCTTTAAATATGCACGGAAAGGAAAATTTCGGTAACAATTAGACATCCAAAGCGCTTATGAAATACTTGACCACCGGGCAGAATTTGATTGATTTCAAAACTTCGAGTGAATTATAGTGTAAAAATAATTAAAATACGATTAAGAATTGGGTTATAAGTACATGGAGTATTATTAAATAGGTAGCACAGAGGGTGAAGAAAGTTGCATGGCAGACAGAAAAATCGTTTCAAAATCTGCAGCGTGCGCTAATGTAACAAAATATTATAAATTAAGACGAGGATCTAAAAATCCACAGAATTCAATAGAACTGATCAAAGCCCTACCGTATTACAGCGTGCGCCTGAGAAATTGGTGCATTAATAGTAATTTCAGCAGAAACGGTTCTATAACCAACGTCGGATATCCTGTTCGTAATATTCTAGATATGTTGTACCCTTAAGTACATGCTAATGTTATCGTAGATTTGCATACCACAATAAAATATAAGTTTAGTGAAAGTGAGACACGTAGAGTTCTTTTACAAGTCGCTTACATTGGAAAGTTTTAAACGAACACTTCTGTTTTTATCACGATCAACGATCCGTAAGCGTAGCACCGATAAATATCAGGTTTTCTTCAGAAAGTCCAGTAGATAAGTGCATGAAATAGATGTACTTAACAACTTTTACAAGGGTACTGGTATCGTCATGACCGTACTGAGGATGATCTCCCTTGTTCCGCTTTCATGTTAAAAATTTGATGTTTTTATACTGTCATTTGTTAAATCATTGGAAATCCACGACACAAAGAGAGGGAAAACCTGATTGAAATCTGTCAATATTAAAGTGAAATCGATTAAACTGCATTTAAAGTATTTTAAAAAAACGAAGGAGCTTGTGCATAGAGGTATTTCTTCGTCCTGTCCCTGAAGTTTCTATGGACCGTATAACGGTTCGACCTTTCGCTCGGAAATTCGTACAATGGCATTGTGCACTGTTCAGATGTCTGCGTAGTAACCCTGAGATGCGTGTCAGCTTACCCCTGATTTCACCCAGACGTGAATCTGATCCAAGCAATTTCTGTTTGAGGATCGATCATCCCGGTAGATTCGACAGGGCTTAAATTTGATGGGCCCGCTATTCACGTTTTTCCTCCACGTTCTCCCCCGTGTTTTTTCCGCATACAATCATCACCTACGTGTCACACTCAACGACACAGCATAATGCTTAAAAAAGTTTGTTCATCCTCGCATGCTGCCGTGTGTCGTTTATTGCGACCACGTTAGCGTTCTCAGACATTCACTACAATTTCGTCAAACACCGTCGGGAATGACGTTTTTTTTATAATAAACGGTAATTGATAATCGCAAAAAGTAAAGGGTATACTCTGCCTTTTGTGCAAGATGTTATAAGTGAAATATCTTTTTCTACCGATATGATTTAAGGAAGGAAGTAAGTCTTTCGAAATTCATTTCTGTACACACATATAAATACATTAAACAATTCTATATAATTTCATGATATATTTGTACGCATTTTTTTCCGTTTTCTGCCCATTTTTCACGGTGTGGTTTACACATTTTCATTTGATGTTATCGGACCTATTGGTGTTCGTTGGTACCGAACGTGGCGTTACCTGATTTAACATAATTGCTCGGGTCCCGTGGCGCAACAGGTATTATGCCTGGAAATTGACGGTAATAATCAGTAACGGTACGAACTTGCCCGAGCGGAGAGAAAAATGAGGGTTTAGCTGGTGTTCTCAGAAATAATAGAAATCCGAGAGTCCTTCCTCAAGGATACCTGATGGCCAGGTCATCGGTATCTTGCCTCCTGCTATCTACGTTCGCAGGGACATTCCAAAATCTTTGTATTTTGGGTTTTAGAATTATGTCAGTCGACAATAGCAACATAAACATTAGTAAAGATATGCCGCTGAGGTGGAACGAAAACAAAGAAAGTACCGCCAAAACAAATATGCCACATTATTCGAAATTTCTAGTAATAGTGTCAGTTTCTTTGTTTGCCACGTCAGTGAAATCAAAATTTAAATAACTCAAGCGCTGGCAACTTAAAAATATGCGAACTTCGGTAAAGGCGCAAAACATAAAAGCGAATATGTACACAGGTTTCGTAACATTCGAATTGGTATTATAGTTTTTTCGTAATTGTGGAACCTCATTTGACAAGCTGCTTTTCAATATATAATATATTCAGCAGGCGTACTTGTCGATATTTCATTATTTTTCCAAAGACTTTAATCTATCTTGCAGTTCACTGAGCGTAAATTTACCCCGATACTTTTCCTTTGACTTTGGTTTGCAGACTCATTCTACCTGCGCGATCAGGGACCAAATGAGAGGAGGCGGGGGCAAACGAAAGAATTCTCGAGGGTAATAAACTTTTTTCCCGCACTTGCAGAGCCCGTGGCCATTGTCGGCCATTGAGGGGGGACAACGACGCGAGTACGACAATGTGTAGCGAGCCATCTCTTCCTGGTGGAGGGTCTTTAACGAACGCCAAGCGCCGTGGAATGTAGCGGCAATGAATATATACCGCGGAAAAAATGGACGGGCCGGTCGATGTGTAAAAGTTAAGCAAAACAGCGACACGGCGTGGGGCCAGTGGTCCGGCGCGGATTATCCGCGACAAGCCGCGTGTTAAATTCGCATTAAGACGGCTTCTCACGGCATAATAAGGCGCGCCGTCTGTACTGTTTTACCGACCGAACCGTTAAGCACAAGGGGCGCGCGATAACAGCCAGGGTTCGGTCTAGCGAGAATGCGAAATTGCACGCATGCAGCCGGCCCCGCTAAGTTCGCCGAAGCGAACCAACGGTCGAGCCAGTTACATCTCGTCGAGGATAAGAAGTACGTGCAATTATTGTAGCAACTGATGGGAATTGAGATCCGCCGGTCTACGGGTGTGTCAGCCCCCTCCTCTCTCGTTCTTCTGTTCCCCCTTTCTTCTCGTTTGGCCTGCCGGCTAATTATGAACAGGAAACAGTTACGCCTGCCTCTGGAAAATATTGTCTCTTTGCGATGCACGCAGTGATGTGTCCTGCAATTCCAACCGTACGATTAACGCTGTAACCCTAGACCTCATCATAATTTTCTGTCTTCTTATTGTTAAAGTAAAACGCTTCATTCAGGGACGGTATCTAAATGATATGATTTACGTGCCATCTCGCAAGGTAATCTGATAATCTCAATTTTTAATCGTTTAGTTTACAACGCTATTTAAACTTAGCTGATATCGAACCGGTTTTTGAAAATCGTGACAGAATTTAATAGGAATTTTGAACTTCCGTGACTGAGTAGCGTGCGCTGAACCGAGTCGGTTTATTAAAATAAGCAAGCGAATAATCGCTTTACGTGTATTACGGGCAAGAAATGCACGCAATAGTCGTATTACATACTTCGAAATCGAAATTGTTCGCTCAGTTATTAATGAGTGACACGCTAGATGAAATCAGATATGAACAGGAAAAACTGATCCATACCTGAACGGAGCCAAAATAACGAAATGAATTCGTGGGGGATCGCGGGACAAACCGGAAAAAAGTAATTTCCCGAGTGAACCAATGACGTCATACAGAGTAGAAGAAAAGAATGAATAAGAAAAAGCGAATGAGAAATATGAATTGTAAATCTCTCATTTCGGCACATTAAATTTTGATCAGTCTTATTTTCACATAAATGTAGTATGCAAAGAAGTTTGTGCTTTGTTATCACGATAATTATTATTGAGCCAACTTGCCATATGTATAATATATCAGTTTTTTTAACTGGTCAGCGCTAAATTAGATACATACCCTATTTTCTAACCATGTACGAGTAACATTGCAATATAAATCTAAATTTCATACTTTTCATATAAAAAGTATATGAATCTGAAACAACGATATATGTTCACGGTGGTTTCCGACTGTAGTCAGGCGAGATTGGTTATAAGACCTTGGAAGGTCAGCTTGATAGCTGGAATTGTCGGCTAACGACGCCCGTCGGGCACCCCGGCGATAAAATGACGGAGTTCGAGCGGCCGAGCGGAAGAAAAAGAGAGGAAAACGGCCACGCAAGGACACCTTGACTTTCCGTGGGTGCAGTTAGATCCGCTGCTGTTCATCTGAACAGTAGCGAAAGGGAGAAAAAGAGAAGGGGCGGGGCGAGAACTGGTGGAGAAGGAGACAGAAATCTCCGGACCTTGCGAAGGTCGTGTCGTCATGATCTTCGTCCACATTGCTGGAATCGCTGACTAATGGTATGATCGTAACGCGCCAGTCACGGCGTTTCTCCTAGAATTCTCGAGAGCAAAGCTATGCTTGCTAAAGTGCCCGAGGGAAAGGAGAGATGTACCGGCCAGGCCGCGGGATAAAGAACGATAAATTCGGTAATTATCGAACCTTTTCGATGGAGAGCGACAGAGAAGAGAGGGAACGAAAGAGATCGAATCACGACGGTTGCCGCTCGTTTCGAAAGTTATTCGGGTAATTGAAACACCACGCTTATGAAAACTTCCTCATGAAGCGAGGGTAACGAACAATATCATCGCTTTGTTTTTCAGAATTTTTCTTTAATTTATTCTGACGAGTAGCTTATTATTACATATATTACATTATTTGAATTGTTTTTTAAAATATGGTAAAATACTTCCGAAGAATCGGCCCGTGTTAAAAAATATCAAATAGCATTAAAAAGAAGTACATCTATACGTTTTAGCTGCATCGTTGCATTTACAAAAAAAGTAAAGCCACAAGAAAATACGTCTCTTTATACCATTCAACTTTCTTTCATGAAACTTCGCTCTATCTCTAACCAAACAAGGCATATAAACCGCATCAATTGCGTGACTCACCTTGTATAACGGTATGCAATCGTAATGAAATTCAGCAGTACATTCAAGTATATGAATGAAAGGAATAGCATAAAACTTTGATTCATAGTTACGCACCCAAGTAATGAGCTTCATTATTTGTTGCCAGTCATACGCATAATGTAAATAAGAAATGCTATAATGTATCAGTTACATAATTAAAAAAAATATTTTTACAGAAGTAAACATGTTCACTGTAATGTAAGCTGAAATCAATAATTAGAAGTGTATCTCATCATAAAATTAGTTCAGATTTGTACCCACCCTTGCTGAATACAGGCGCATATAGTACAGATATATACTCTTCAATTTCAAACATATTTCGTACAAGGGGAATCATATGCTCTGACACTAAAACAGTTGTCATCCATGTACTAATTCAGCAACAATTAGGTTAATTAAACGAAATTAATTCATGTACATAATGTCGAAGTGACGTGCGAACATGACGAAATACTTCACGAATGATTACGGACATAAACATAATAAACAGTGGACTATTGGTGTGAGAAGTGGCAAGCAAGGTTAATAGTCGACGTAAGTCACAAATATCGAATACTTTTCCACACAAGACTCGAATAGAGCTATGTATTCGTGGATTCGTAGGGAAGGATATTCCTACTGGTACAGTACTGTTATCCATCGAGATTTGATCAAAGATCCGACTGACCCATTTATAGACGGATAGTTGATGAACGCTACCGTGGAAACCTATTACGTGAACGGAATAGAGTTCCAACCTGCCTTGATAATTCATATGCGTTATTTACTACCCAAGACGCGCGCAAACAGTTGTAGATAACTATCCATGCCTGATTATTAATGACTTATACTTCGTCCTTCCTGGCAGTCCTATCGCACGACCCAACGAATCATTTCATATTGAAATCCTCATCGATCGTCCTTAACACGCTAATACCGCACAGAAAAGAAGCAAATAAAAGAATCGAGTATATCTTGATGAGAAAAATTGACAATTACTAAAACGATACATGAGAACAACTAAAGGAATAAACTACGTGGCAGATCATTTAGAATTGCTCCAGTCTAATGCCATTTTTGGCTAAGATCCAAAATTATTGTCAATGGATGCTGCTTTCGCGCCTACCACGTTGCAACGCGATCATGCCGAACTGCATTGAAGAAAGTTGACACCGTTGAAAATTGCTCGGCCGTTAGGCGGCTTGGAATCCGATAAGAGCCGTCTGATATCTCCGCGTTATGCCTCTGTATAATCTCGCCGATGGTAATATCTCTGTGCGCCGTGGTTTATCGCGCAAGTAACGGTAGGTCTCAACCTCTGCGTCATGCATTCTGCGAATACGAGAAGCACACGCATGTTTCGCATACAGAGGTGCATGTGTGCTTGCACCCTATGCAACGTAGGATGGAATTGCAAGTACACGAGGAACCCGCATCCCGTGCGGATATTCATTCGCGCGTTTCTCCCAACTTTTTTATCCCACTGCGGCGTTCGCACATTGGGAAAAACGATTTTGCCAATTGCCAATAGTCGTTTTAGCGTTACATCCAACAACCGTGTCGTCAATGGAGCTTTTACGTAAATCGACAGGAAATCGTGAGGATGTGTATTTAATACTGCGCGCAAAGATACAAGGGCCTCAAAGATGTGTTTTCTCTGGGTGAAAATTATCTTTACTGTCATTGACCAGCCGTGCACGGTCATCACGGCAGTAGTTGGGAGCATACGTACTAGTACGCGCTGACATTCTTTCGTTTGTAAATAAAATTACGACAAATCCTAACCTTCCGCAACTTACAAGATGGTCTTTAACCCTAACTGTATCGTGTGATACGGTACGACAAAACCGCCTGTTTCTCTCGCTCCACGTTCCAACACATTTCTACGTTACAGAAATTTACAACGTTCGGAAATTTAAGATACTTCCGCTTCCAATTTTCAAGCGAACAATTCGAACATTTTCAAAAACAACGTCGAATCCTTAAACTTCAAGCATTGTTCTTAATTAATATCAACGACGGTACTAAATCGTGCTACATGTTTATTTAATAAAAAGTAGTTTAAGCAGAATTAATGGAAAAACAAGAAGTTGAAACGGTGATGTGAATGTGCGCATAAAAGTTAATTTAGTATATATATATATCGGGTTTTTATTTTTATCATTTATTAAATCTTATCAGCATGCAGCCATATTTCGATAAATATGGTCGGCATAAATTGCATTTCTTGTTTCAATATGTGTTCAATATATGTTCCATACGCAATATTCAGTAATATGATAATTTTAACATTGCAAACAGATCTGAAACAGATTTAACCTTCGACTAATGTTCTACAGTCTACGAGAGTTAAAAGTACTCTTTCCTGGAATTCAGATGTTTATGAATGAAGTTTTCTTTATCTTGTATATCGGTAGGCAATGAAAGAGAATAGACAGACTAAGAAAGCTGTGTGGGCGTACATACAGAAAACAGAATTTTACAGAAAACCTTAAATACTATTTCGGAAATTATAAAAAGACTTTTGTTCATTCTTCCAATAAATCCTTTCGAATGGCTTCCATGAAAGGTTTTTAAAATGTCTTTAGATAATGGAAAAACATTAATTGCAATAAATGCATAAGGTATTTAATTCAACTTTATTTTTACTTAGAAGGTAATCATCTCGAATTTGGTTCAAGAGTTTCCCTCTACACGGAATAAAGATCCCAATGACAGATAAGATGCAAAAAGAGAACATGTCACACACAATTTACTCTTTGCGAGAATCAAGGCAAAGGGGGAAATACACGTGGACAGAGGTAGATTGAAAGACACGAGGAAACATCAAACATCGCGCATCGAACGTCGAGGAAGTATCAAGCCAGGACTGACCTTGACCCGAGCCGGGCAATCAAGTATCCTCGAGGCTGACCTAACTGCTGGCACACATTCCTTCATAACCTGTTGGCACCGACCTTGGGTACTGACCCGACCTTCGATGCGATAATTGTCGGAATGAATCGAGGGAATTTGCAGTACCGATCCCGATAGACGAACAGTCCGCAAATTAATACAGTTTCTCCTTGATAAAAAAATTCCTTAAAAGATAACACAATTGAACAAGTTTTAAGCAAGAGTTACATCAATATTTCCAATTAATGACTGTTTTGCCATGGTCTTTGTCGCTAATTTTTCGTAAGTACCCTTCCATTATAACTCTTGCTCTGTAGAACATTTCTTATAGTTTTGGACGCAATATTCAAGCCACAGTCATTTTCTGTTAAACCTGTCAATTGGGGAGCACTAATTCTTGGATTTTACATAATAGTCTTTAGTATTATCTAAAATTTTCGACAGAAATGAGGTACTCACGGTGAGGCCCGCCAATTGAATTATTGTGATCACTCTTACCTGAAACACAACGAATAACAAGATAAAGTACATTGGTCGGCACAAACTAAACAGGTCATAAATGTTTAGAAAATAAAATCGGCACTGCACGTGTTTAACGGTTGATCAAAGGTAACACTAGTAAACGGCCGACCGCTTAAAAGGTTTCCGCTGGTGAGGTGGATTACCCTAACTAAAGACTTTACAAACAAACCCTAGGCATCTTAGCAAACTGCTAACTGCTGTTTAACTTGGCCGCAACAGAGAGGAAACACAGTCCGTGGGTACCTTGCGGTCCTCAATCCTTCGATGAAAAACAAATCGACGAATGTTTGTTCACGTGACGAGAGATTGGTGCTCACTAATCTTCTCTACACATACTACACAATCGCACCAATCTCAAAAGTAGAACCTCTGTAATATAATCTACGCAAAATTCTACCCCAGAGTCACCGAAAAACCTCGAAACAATCATGTTCAAAAGAAAAAATCGTACTTATATACGTTGTGTACAATATTTATAAGCATCTTGTTTTTCAAGAAATGTTTCTAAGAAGAAATAGAAAAAATAGTTGCAAATGTCTGCGAAATAAAGTGAAGACTAAACGAAACGTACGTATTTTCGGCAGACAGTGACCTTCGTTTTACGATTAACATATTTGCCCAGCTGATTATAGAACCACGCTTTGGTTACTTCGAACCAATTGTGAAGTAAATCATCTGACATATTAGATATAGTACAAGGCTCCTTCATTCTTATTTCTTCGTTCTTAATCAAGGTATTGGTTAAAAAACTTATTTTGCATATTTCTTTTAAGTTACAACATTTTGAACATTTCAGAACACGTTAATTCCGATTATCGAGACTCTACTGTATGTGCACTTCCTTTTTCCACATTTTAGGGTTTTAATGTAAATTGCAATGCGCAAGAAAAATACATCTTCAATTGCTATAACGTCAGTGAAATAATATGCTGCACGTGCATGTTGCACAACGCGTGAAGGTTTTATGTGGCTGTTTACTTGTAAAATCGCGTGATATCGGCTTCATCAGCGTTGAAAAATGCAGACGGGACCAGAACGGGCACAAAAAGAAGATGAGGAGTGTAAGAGATGAGAGAGAGAGAAAGGGCAAAAGTGAAGTTCGGTAGGATCAGAAAGAAAACAACCGGTCAAGGAAAGAACGAAGGATGCGCCGCAGGAGGCGAAGGAATGAAATTACTAGATTAAGTGGTTTCTTATAAAGTACCGGGAATAGTTGCGTGTAATAATATTGAAAGGGTATTCTAAAAATTCCATCCTATTCCGCTGGCGAGGATCATAACTATTTCGTATTTCTAGATACCTGTCGTGAAATTCATAAGCCCATATTTTACGTAGAAATAACTTTACTAAACACATAGGATAGGACGAGAGCGAGTTATTCTAATAAACCTTGCATTAAACTATGTGAAAAGATCGTTACGGAACCAATCAATAATGTTCATAACGATTTATAAGGAAAAGATAGCAGTATAACTTTCCTTGGATTAACCCTTTAACTGTCACCATTGGATTAGTAATGACCCGCAACGTAGATAGTTATATACCGACTCAAAAAAGATCTCCATACACTTGGTTAGAATTTTTTAATAATCTCGTTATTATTTCATAATCTGTTCATAATTATCTTTTGCATGACGATCTATTAAAACGGAACAATAGATGTCAATAAAAAATTAACGTGTTTAAAATAAAAAGGCAATTTGTCAAAGATGGAAGTATATTAAGGAAGTATAAAGAAAGGCGTATATGAAGACTTTTTTCAGTCAATATACAGTACATCTATGTTTGCATAAATAGACTCATACTAGGAATTTTCGACGGATTTATGTGAATTGTGAAAAAGGACACATTTATCGATACACCTGCTGGCCTGGACGGTGCAGAAGGCCTTGCCTAAGGCGACGCAGTTCAACAAGGTCCGCCCTGAAACAGCCCGTGTCGGTGTGTGTAGACGTTGGAATATGGGGAACATGCCTACCTAACAGCTGGCAGCTTTCAAGAATTCTTTTTAAATCCCCAAGTTTCTACCACCAAGGTCAGTCGTTCCAAATCGGTTCTTAAAACAATCCGGCAAGGGAGTGCCCGACTTATGGTACGATCTCAGCATCCACGAAGCAAATATTCAGGGTAGGTAAGTATATTTTAGGAACGTTTATGACGCGTGAAACATTTTCATAACACAATTAAAAATGTTTCAACGACATAGTCATCTGGTCAGTCTAATAAGTTGAATGTCCATTTCATAATGATCTGTACGATCTTTACGCTTGTCAATTAATTTGAGAGCAGTAGGCAAACACTTCCGCAATATACATACTTCGTAATTCTACAGCGAGCATGTCATTGATGTTTGTCGAACAACGGAATATGTAATAAAACCTAATCCAGTGGATGAACTGTGGCTAAGTAGTTCTCGGGCAACAGAAAATCGGCGGACCGTTCGTCCGTTCTCCAAGGACGATAAAGCTTGCAAGAAATCAAGCAGATATTCATTGCGCTCTATTACAACGTATTTTAATAAACTCCGTGGCCATTTACGATAGCGCTTTACTCTGGCGAGATGAGCGGAGCGCACAGAAAGAGAGAAAAGAGAATCCCAAAGGAACTCGCGCCATTTGCCCCGCCGCGGGCCAGCCAGAGCCGCACAGTCATTCCGTTGCAGAATGACGATATTTCGCTCCGACCGGGAAATGACCCTTAATTTGAGCATTGCTAGGTCCGGGGAAGAAGAAAAAAGAGAGAGAAAGCGACCGAGCGGTACATTTCCAGTATACTATAGGCAAATGTACCTGCACCTCAGCCTATTGCAACCTGTCCAATTATCTCAACGCGTTCCTCCAACGATCGTACAGAACAGCCCCGCCCGATTTACATGAAGAAAGACAGACAAAGAAAATTCAATAAAAAAAAACGACGACCGTACTGTTTTACTTGATCATTTTCATGGAATTATGAAATTCAATTTTTCTATCGTTTTAACTTATCGTATTTTTTACCATCTCAATGCTGTTTTGCAGCATATTCTGTGCTTTAAGACGGGTAATTTCTCAATTATTTAATTTTCAAGGCACTGTTCGTTTGGTGAGTATATATTTTTACATTAAGCCAATCGCCATCATTGGTTATACATTCATTAAGACATTCACTTTTATCTTTTCCAACGTTCAGAAACTACCTTCGACGCATTATTTTTAACAGACTCGAACAATTTACAATTTTCTATTTTGCTCTGCGTTTTTTTTTTTCAATAACATATATTAACGTTTCACATCTGTGCCTTTGTCAGTACCTTACGAGAAACATTCTTTCTGGAGGTCGTCATCAATTTCTAACTAGTTTCTTGACCTAATTCTGTTCTGTACTGACCTAATTTCTGCCCGAGTCTTTTTTCTCCCTGTGCTTTTTCATCGTACGTTTATTCTTCTTCATTGTACATGTTAAATCTATCTCTCTCTCTCTCTCTATCCAACTTCTTCCCGGTGGCTTGGGCTGGTCAGCGAAAGAAAGGGAGATGTGATTAGCCCTCTAATCATTAAGACCCAGGCGTAGTGTGTATTCAATCGAAACCAGTTCAGGACAACACCCGAGAACGAATATTAGTGATAAATTATTGTACATGCGTAAATCATAAAAAAATTCCTGCGTGAATGTTCACGAGATTACCACCCTTTTTGTGGCAGTGTGTAGGCCAGTGAATGCCTCTTCTTTTTGCCCCTTTAATCGCCTAATCCAACATAATCCATTACTATGAAAGATTCGACATTATCACGCACATTCTATAGCGTCTAATGGCCACGAACATTGAATGCAACTTTCGTCAGTAATTTCTCTTTATCACGTATCCAAAATATCAATTTCCGTGGTGACTAGTCGAGATAAATGCGTGTGTATGACTCAAGATCCTTTGGAATCACCATACCAAATTTACAAATCCCCAACAATGAACTAATTCCTCTTGTCTTTTAGTTTCTTTATTTTTTACAATTACTTTTAACATAGAACGGAGTCTTCCTGGAGGCGTGATTCGTCCGCATGTACATCTACATGCGCATCTTAGATTATCGCCACGTAGGAACAACTCCTGCCCATTCTATTATCGGACGTTATCCGAGCAATCTAGCGATAATCAGGAGCACATCTCGCAGCTCTGTGCTGGACCAGTCGACGGCGGTGGCGAACCAACGAGTCTCTCGGAGCCTGCGAGACTAGTTCGTTGGATTCGAGAAAAGAAGAAGTGTCGGGACCGACGTGAAATGAAAAGACGAAGATGCTGAGGGAAAGGAGGGGAGCAGCAAGGAAGAATGTGGCGATGGTAGTAGTGGTAGTAGAGATGGTGGTGCTGGTAGTGGTGGCGACGGAGATGGCAGAAACAAGGAGTAGAATATATATATATGGGGACTGAAAAATCACCTACAATAATTCGCCTTGAGGGCCGACCTTGCGACAGTGCACATGCGTCAGTCTACCGTTTAACCGAAGCTGTCGATCTCTTCACGATGTACATGTCTTTGCGAAATGCCGTCTGATTTCAGCAAAATCAGCAAAAAGGTCAACAAAAAGAAGGCGGTGGATGCGATAAAAGCGGTACTCCTTGATGACTATCGTTGAATGACACGTCAGTGAAGGCTGCTAAGTGTACGCATGGAAAATGTAATAGTTTTCAAATTGTACAACAACGTTCATAATAACTCGTGTACAAAATGATGTGCGTTACAATATGGCCACGTGTTCGGTACATTCTGTTCACCATCTTCTACATGTTGTAAAAAATGTGCCACTATCCAACGTTAATACATGTATAACACTGTCGAATTGAGTGTACGACTCTATCGTAAAGTACTAATAAATAGTAGCAATCACAGGGAAAGAATTTTTTCTAAAGGATGAAGACCTAAGGAAAACGAGCATCGTCACACAAGAGAAGAGAGAGTTTTTCAAAAGGTACGTTGTTTATGCGGCGGCAATTCACTGCGAACAGTATCATAAGAATTCACGAATAATGGAAATGACGAACAATGATCGTGCTTCGGCGAACACAACGAAGAAATTGTGGACTAATGGTGATTACGGACAAAGCCACAATGCAGCGAACAATGACAGTGTCCGGTTGTCTGACAATATGGCTGTGCCGTTTCGAATATCGTACCGAGTGATTCATCTAAATGCGTACAACAAATGCTTGGAGAATTTAAATGAAATGGCGTCGAGGAAAGAAAATGGCGGGTGACAATCACGGCAATTACCAGAACTTGCGGTGAAATTACCGAAAGCCATAAGTAATCACGTGAGAACATTCTACTGCGTCGAAGAAACCCATTATTATTTAGATTAAAAGCCATTGTTACACTTAAGTTATTCCGAAGATCTTGTTAACCGATACCTGTCGTCTGAATGTGGAACCATAATAAAAACAACTTGCGATAATTGGAAGATCCCTTAACATCATCGCAAAATGGCCTTCATTTTATTTTTTTTATAAATCGACTTTTATTCTTTCCCCAATGCAGTCGCGGCTGTCCTGATAATAAAGCCTTGGGTAAATCGGTGGAGAAAATACGGCTGAATTATCTTGGTCATCTTCGGCTAAGTATAGCTGCTCATCAAACGCTGACACATCTTTTAATGAAGTGTCGTGTGTTTCCGCAATTACGGCCTTGCTGTACATAGCATCGAATAGGATTTCCTCTCTGCCGTAGTTGTGGACATCTCGTTAACTGGTCGACCGAAGTGGCTGTGATACGCACGGTTTTTCACCGTACGATGGCAAACGCCCCTGCCACATACGTCCTCTAAAGGAGCGTAAATCGAAACGGATAATACGAAGTGCGGGCATTTCGTATTGGTTTATTTGGTCGAAAGAGATTGCTCCGTACGTCTCAAGGTGTATTTCCACGTGTGCCCTCGCAATTACTATGACGTTCGACAAATTGCGACAGATGGAGATCTTGAGCCGGCGCGCAGACGTCTCGGTTAACCAGTTACCAAGTTCCACCGGACGAACGAGCGGAAGGACAGCGGAAGCTGCCGAAGAAAGCGATGGAAGAAGACGCTCGCGGGATATACAGGTCATTACGGTTCAGACACTCTCAGCGCGATGAGATCTCTACCATAGGTGTAGGTCGTGGGACCAAGTGCAAGGGGCACCCAAGCAGAAGGGGCATTTGCCAAGGTTACCTGGCCAGAAGAGTTTCTCCGCGCAACACGCAAACTCGTATACCGTAGACCGATGACGCCGTCGGTTGCTGCTGTCTTCGCCACGACGACGACGACATTGACGCGTGTTCACACACGTAGCAGAGCAGCGCATGCGTGAAAACATGTATAGGTATATACGGGCCAGCGCACTCGCATTCACGTTTTATCGCAGAGCCCAGGTATACGACCCAGTACGGTCTAGGACAGGCTCGGTCATTCAGAGAACCGGCAGGCAGCATACTAAAGAAAAAGTCATATCCTCAATGGCGAGAGTACGGCCGATGTATCGCCAGAACTGGAAATACTGAAAGAAAGAAGCAAACGAAGAAACGTGGCTACAGGGCAAGCAGTTTTCCGTCCTATCGGAATTGTCCACACCAACGACTCGATAGGACAATTCGTTCTAGTCTACACTCGAATTCGCTAGAGAGCATGACTCCGGTGGCCTTGGTTTTCGTTCCTACTGCACACCTGTACTCGTATTGTTAAGGCTCTCATGCTCTCTCGTGAATTCAAGGCGAGTACAGCGCGAACATAATAAATCTGATTGGGGAATTAAAATATTCTAACAAAACGTTCATTTTTAAAAAATCAGTCAAGATTTTTGACTCATTTAGCCATAACCATTTAATGTCCACTACCTTGACTGCTTCTTATGAAAGGGATAAAACAAATCTACACAGGAAGCGAAATGAACAACGAATTGTCTCATTACGTAGAAAAAGTAAAAGGTGTCTATATACAATACATGTTATTAATTTGGTCTCACATACTTCGAGGAAATATCACACGATTCTTACGATTGTTAATCCATTCCTCGCATGGAACAGAGGTCAGCGGCTACCTCTCCCACCTCAAGAATGTAGAACGTGTAACTTGCTAAGCATTATAACGAGCATAATATATATCTCTCTTTACGTTTAGTTTTTTCTCTATCGGAAACGCATTCCGCTTTTCTCCGTGATCAAGTGCAGAGGTACGCGAAGGCCAATCGTACTGAAAGATTGCGCCCCAGACTTAATCTACTCGTACTCATAAATATCTTACATATGTATGCATATGCGTAGGCTGATCGTGTACAACGACATTAGTCTATAAGGCAACGCGTGTTCTGAGCGATAGTCCAAGACAGATCGGTTATGTGATCCTTCTACGTACGTATGTTTTCCTATAAACCGAATTCACGGCTATCAGTAGCGAACTAAATACTTTATCATTGATCGAATACCAAATGAATGATTGCATTCGTAAAATGTAATCGTTTGACATTCAATCGGCGGATGCGCAGGGTATGTAAGTTTCCTTCCGCAGAAGAGAGTAAGTGTATTAACACTCTGTGTTGCAAAACAACCTGTGACAAAATTAAATGTAAATTGTTTGTCTAGTTACATTACTAAGAAAATGGAGAAATATGTCTTGAGGTGATCAGCATTCGACATCGAGTGAACTGACGACGAAAACGTACTACACTGGTCACGCTTAAATCATACTTTTCAGCCGTGATAAGCATCGAAACGAGCAAACTTAATTCCAACTCGAGTTGAGACAAAATAATCGAGGGTAGCATGAAAAATATTTTTGTTGTGTCGATTTTCTGTCTTTCAACAATAGTTTAATAATATCCGCTAAGGACGGAACAATGTGTGTTATTCTCTTAAGCGTAAGGTTCCTGTGCACTGATCAACGAAAGACAAAAGCAGTTGACATCGTTTCGCACGTATTGTAAATAAAATAAGGAAAGGCTTCAATGAAGCCGACGAGCAGATGCAGAAAATGGAAAGAGCTCGAGAATTTTAGACCCGTTTCGTTCCGCTATTCTTTTCAAGTTCTTCAGGCAAGTCCGGCGCAACGAACGACACGTCACTTTCCGTCGTTGCTCACCTGTGCAGCTGGTCAGACAGCTGCGTGCGCAATGGGATCACATAGCATCGTACGTGTCTGGTAACAGACACATAGTAACGGTGTCTGACACGAAGAAAGCCAGCACGAGGAGAGTGAAAGATGAAGAAACCCAAGAAACGATAGACACGATAATGAAGAGAAAAATAAGAAAGACATCACGGTCAAAGAGGAGAAAAAAGTAATATTCATTACTTATACTTCCCAGGATCCCGAAATACAAATTCTGACGATTCCGAATTAGTCATTTTTTATAGAAGCTAGTACTTGTAAACTTTGTGTTACAAATTATTGATAAGTTATAATTACTCGTCCGAGTCTTAAGTAGATAGTTCCCTAGGACACGGAGATCTTGATAGGTATAAGTATGTACTAAACTCGCCGTTTCCTGTCAGAGCCTATCTCACTTTCCCACCTACGGAAGTAAAGTAGACAGGAAATAAAAGGCACGGGGGTGAGGCTCAGGAGATACAGTTGATACGTGAGAAATCGCGGACTGATTAGATCCTGGGACTACGGCAATATCGTAATTTCAATTGACTTGACGCGCATGAAGGAACTGACGTTCATTATGCCGATTCCGCAGGTTACACGCTACCATTTTCATTTAAGCATTCATTACTGTATCACCTTTATTTTACTTTTTACCTTTGCCCTTATTTCGACTGTACAGCCACGCAGATTTACGCTTACCATTAGACCATTTGTTATGTTCCAAATGCAGCAATGTTTTTAACTTTTATTACCTATCAAAAGGTCCGACGATTAAGCGTCAATGTTCTTATATTATTTTTTATACGCGTTCGTTATTCATTATTATTAAGTTACACGTAGACCATTTGAAATACTTTTGATGAAATCGTCCTGCGAATCTTGTTTTCTCGCTCGACGCACCCTCGACATACCTGCATGCGTAATTGTACTTCACTACTCTTAGTGCGTCAAGAGACTCGACTTGGGAGCGACAGTAAAACGTAAATGCAAGATAAACAGAGAAACAGATATGGAACATAAGTGTAGGGCAGCCAGCGGAAAGACAGCGAACGCTAGAGACAAGGAAAGAGAAGTAGAAAGAAGAAGTTTTTACACAGTACAACACGCAATTCTGTAATTTGTAATCAGGCTACGCGACTCTGACGTATGTACATTCTTTGTATTCCTTCGTGCCATTCCGAATGTCGCCGTTATGCTTCTCGTTTTACTTCTTCCACGATTCTGCACGATTCTCCTACTTTCAAGGGAAATATTTCTCCTTTTCATCCTCCGTGATGTATCATTATTTTTGTTACCTTTCCTTTTTTCCTTTCCCATCGTTTCCTTTTTTCATCGTTCCATCGTTTCCATCGTTGGCCTTTTCCGTCGTCTGTTCCATTTCCGTTTGCCATACAATTTTCTCCTTTCCCATCCTGTTATTTGCTTTTCCATCTTCGTTTTCATCACCTACCGCCCGTTCCGTCTGTGAATCCTCGTTTATACCAACCGCATGTAATTGTTTCTCGTTGTCGATTAAAATGGTGGACATGCACGCACGTATTTCCATCTATGACTTTAAACGCTTACAGTGGAACATATAAAAAGATTTATACAGACACACTGCTGCATACTGGAATAAAGTTTTCCATCAGCGCAAAATCGCTCATTGTGGCGGTTTTCAATCAATGACGTTAATTTTTCGAAGCAAAAGGATTAACGAATCGAAAGAAATCCAGTAACTTTAAGTTTGCGTTATATGATGATCCAGAAGACTAGTAAGGTAATAATTGATGAACTTGGTAGCTGAATGGTTCACGGAATCCGGAAGTTACGGGCGTGGGGAGAGAAGGGAGCATGAATTCTCGTAAATGGAGAATCGAGCAACAGGTGTTTCAGCCTGTTTTGCTAGGCGGGGTGAGTGCAACAAAGGCCCTGTGAAAAGGGGGTAGCTCTCGTAGAGCGCGTGTGAGCGGAAAAGGTCGTGCATCCGGAAAATTAGGGATGGAAATAATTAGTTAGAAGGGAGCACAGATACGCACAGGCAGGAGGGGAATACATAATCATATATTCCCCTCTCATGGTGAACCTGAGATTTGTACATTGCTCCCACGAGCAGCGCGGCTTGTGCTGCCGACATACTCTGCCAGGAAATTAGGTTACTGGTTAAATATCAAGTAGCTAATATTTGCCAAAGCGGACCATTAAGGTGTAGCCTAGAACTCGTAAAACGCCGAGGCTAGATTTCTAAACTGACGGCTCAGGGCTTTCGCTTTATCCCGATTCTTCGGCCTTGAGTGTATTTTTGTCAAGTATGTTGCAACATGGGAATTCGTTTACCATGAGTTAGCGCAAAATTGTCTAATACCGTACACCCGACTTCCACCGAAATCCAGTTGATTGTATTGCGCGTTAAGCGTCTTTCGTGTATGACATTAACATTTAATCCGGCCGCTTCGTTCTCAACGATGCCGGAAACCGACGGTGATGTTCGCCGACAGGTGTTCGCTGAAGTAACAGGCAAAGATGGAATCGGTTGGTTCGCGTACGCCGATGTTTCAATGAAATCCTTCGGGAAGGCTATATTCATCTCTGGAGGAAGGGGGGGGGGAAGACGAGGAAGAAGCTCGTGTCGGACACGTGTTCACGTTGTGACCCGTACGCTCAGGGAAATGACACGCAATACATAACCACGGCGCGCATAAGACATACAGAGACTGCCACACGTAACGGGCATTATGTAAATAGCGCACTTGCAAAACGTTTTAACGCCGACGTGGGTGGATCAAGATCTCCACCGCGATCTCGTATTACCAGATAACACGATACCGGCTACGGTAATTCGAGATTTTTTTTTAGCCCACGCCGGTTTTACTGTGCTCGTAATGCTAGATCTCAGTTGCCGGAAACTCGCTAAAATTCAATGAAACGGAATCTCTGCGGAACCGTTGCACGGGATATCGCGATCCTGCTTTTCAAGCATCAACGGGGAAAATAATTCGTTATTATAAAAAACAAGAATTAAGTGTCTATGTATAGTAAGACATGGATAAAAAAAATCAGCCCTCTGCGGTTGATCCAAATTATTCTTACTCTCTTTCTTTTCAAGAAAATTTTATTAACTTTCAAATAACAGGTGTAAGGGTTTAAAATGCTTTGATAATCCTCACAGATCGATGTGTTCATGGAACATTAGGCGTGTGGTAAGACATTTACGTAAAACATTTACGAGGACGAAACTTTATGAATACACAAATGCGTGAAATTACATATTCTACAAGGTACGGGGAATTAGCTATGAAGAAGTGTGCGTATGGTGCAATTTAATAATTAGAAAAATATTGACTGGACAGAACGAAGGAGTTAGCAGAACGGAAGCTAAAATAGAAGTAGGTTCACGATGTTGAGAGCATACAGCGTCGAGAATAGTGTCGGGAGAAGGAGAAGGAAAGAAAAGAGCAGACTACACATAACGAGGCATGTGCAAAAGCTCGTCCTGCCATAATCGGTGCAAAGGCGAGTTATACGGCCTGGTTGTCTGTATCTGGAGCGGAAGCAGAAGAAAAACGAAACGCAATGCCCGCTGCGTTCGCATAATCCCAGTTGATTGGAGTTCAAAGAGATGGGCTTTTATGTACAACTTCGCATTTTCATTAAACGTCAATGCAGTCACACGTAGGACCCACGCCAAAAAATGACGCACAAGCAGGTTACTATTAGTTTGGATTATAATCAAGTTGATTCATTAATGTGAGACTATCATAAGATACGTCGCGTTAGCCATTAAATACAGCTGAGTTGAAATCTTTTTGAATGAATCCTTGACAAAGAGAAAAGCAAAGATCTCGAGAGAAATTGATGGTGCAACAATGAGGAATCGGGATATATCGTTGAAATGGAGCAGTTGTTCGGTAAATCAATAAAGTCGAAGAAGGGTTTAGTGCATACTGGGGGCAACAAACAACCGACGAGCTAAATTAATGGTATCGCTTGGCCAAGTAATAACATCCCACGAAAGGTTCGAAACTAATTAATGCAGGTACCGTGACGGTGTACAAGAGCGTACCTCGCTGAAATTTCCGACTCCATGCGCGTCGAAAAGCGCGAAAAATCGCCGATCGACCGCCCTAAGTTAACGGTACTCTCTGACGCGAGCATCGAAATATTTCTTTGGGCGTCTTCTCAGAAGAGCTCGTTATCCGTACACATTGCTTTCGCTTCTCGTTCATCCTCAACAAAGGGAGGCACTTTTATCATTTTAAGACCGCTGAACTATTTGACAAAATAGCCAATAGCTTTCTCCGCAAAGTAATTATGTCAAACGATGAATGAGCGATAAGAAATTCAAGTGACAATTGCTTCGCGGTGAAATGACCAACAGCCAATCAGGATTTGATTCACTGACATGACGGTAATGTTGCTTCGATAACAATGTTTTAATTCGAAATAAAGAATACACCTCGTATTGCAGTTGTGTATTTTGGCTTATTAAAGATGAATACTTGACGCTTGATATTGTAAATAGCTGTGACTAGGTAAAGAAACTGACACGTATCAACGTCCCGGTATAGGTCTTTGCAAAGCGAAACTAGTTGTATTTCAACAGAGAAATATCATTCGATGAGTTAGAGAGAGTTTTTCTCAACATCCCATGCGTCTTAATTAAAATACTTTATTGAATATGGCGAAACTACTTTTCTCGGACTTTCGTCCACTACATCAGAGTTAGTCCTATAAAACTTAGGGCAGTTTCTAAACCACTTGTTAAACTTCTTTCTACGTGGTTTCTCGCGTAGAAATCGCTGTTTGACGATCACGTACCTAACCGGAGGATCAAGGTGTGGGACTCTTTTGGAGTTAAGAAACGGCCCGATCGAAATCAGCAAGGGTCTACTCATCGGTTGGAACAATCTTGTAATTTCCTTTTTTACGTTTATTTCTCTTGCTTTAACATCGATAATATCGTGATAAAACGGGGAATGACCAAGGAACGAAACGATCAGATCGATTCTTGAAGGTCGTGTACGCTTGTTTGTCATTTATATGATTACAAATAGATAGATTACAAATAATGTAAATATGTTTGAAAATTGAAAAAAGACGTACAAATAAATCTGACTGTCATGTCATGTCTAACACATTTCACACTAGTAGTTTGACTATTGAAGGGAAACAAAAAAATAACTTCAAACGTGGCTCTGACAAGTAAAATTAAACACAATGAAATTATTCATAATTGTGCTGTCTTTCAGTCTCATTATTAATAAGCTTTCAAATACGTGCCCTTTGCCACAAGTAATAAGCTTCGCTATATTAAATCGATAATGATTACGGTAGAATAACGGTGGTAATTACATTTCGAAAGAATTTCCGCTCGAGCATCGGAAACCACATCGTTTTGCGTTGAAAGTTTCCTATAGCCAGGTTAATTGCTGTTCGCGCATAATGGACTTCTCATGCGTGTCGGGCCGAAGACTATAATACATTGGAAGCGAAAGTTCGGCAGTTTCATCAATTAGAATCTAGTCCTTGTATCTAGAAAACGATCTATTGAGCTCTCTTCCTGAATGAGTTAGCTGCATTTAGGTCCAAGCGGATTTACTATCATAATTCACGTGCGATTAAATCTGTAAAAGTTGTAGCAGGAAACTTTATACTCTGATTACAAGTGATTACGGAGATTGGGCTGCCATTATATTGAGCGGCAGATTTTCCGAAGATACGAAAAACGAATGGAGGGGAAATCCGTGGCTCTTGCGTCGTTCTTTCTATTGGACTAATTAATTAACGTCGGCATCACGAGTAGCTGCTGTTCGCTATCGTACTTTTCGCATCTTTCGGCGCCATGTAACGAATATAATGTCAGAACTAGTCACACTGGCCGCCCCGTTGTTTACTGATAAAACCAGCCGTATGTGCAAGTTTTCCCACAATTCTGGCGTTCAGCAACGTACAATGCCCGAAAGAACGTCCTTGTCTCACAACTTCCCGTGCGATACCTCCTTCCGCTTTGCCGTTTCGTCCTCCTCGTCCCTCCTATTTCACACTTTCCGAATCTCCCTTTCTATCTACCAAGTTTACCACGAGTGCACGTTTTGCGCGAGCAACGATGTAACATCTTCGACCGTTCAGGTCTATGAATTTTCGTGGAAACGCGCCGAATCAGCCAAGAGAAACATGTGACTTAAGAAGAATAAAATTGAACGTCAGGCGTTTCTCAGATAAAAATATCAGTGACTGTGGGTTTATGATTTGAATACGTTGAATCAGTGAGAAAGACCAACCACTTTTCGTCAGGTACAGTTTGGCTTTTGGCATTTGTCTCATTTATATGGTTGAAACGTTTATGGAAATTTGTTTCTGTCGTCGGCTTTTGATGCCAATTTATTTTGAATATATTTGCTTGAGCATCTTAACAGTTTGGGGATAAAAATTCAGCTCACTGAGTACACATTTGCCCGCATGTCCTTGTCCGTCGTAATGCCGAGCAGTTCGGAGCAGGGGTGTTATTGAAGATAATAGTCAGTTTTATAGAACAATGTTTTGTGGAATAGAACAAATTATCGCCCAGGAAAATCAGCATCAACAAAAGTGCAAAACTAACACGCAGAGAAGCGGATATTTTTTGTGTAATCGAATATTAAACTACTCTTCCTGAACAAAAAGGGCTCAGATTACATTCTTCAATAGGAAGGACAAGTCTATCACGATAACAAGTGCGAAACTAATGGGACAAAAAAGATTATTTGACATAAGCCGGAAGCTCTATCCATCCATCATATTCTCATGACTTGACGTTACGGGGCTGACTAGTACTTGTTTCAATCATTACGAAACATTTTGAATCATAAAACATCTTCTTGTTAGGAAGAATTTATGACTAAGATGAGTGAATATTTTCGATCAAAAACGTAAAGTATTATACAATTATGATTAACAGCCTTCCTATGAGATATCATTCATCCGTAATACAAAAATAATTATGTTATAGATTAAACATATTACTTGTTCGCCGTGGAATAACGCAAAGGATCTATGGACAAATTCGCCAGAACTATTCTACAGACTTGAGTTGTAAAATAATATAATAATATGCTGCAATGCGCATAGTACACATAATGTTAATCTATGGTTTAGAAAATAACAATATAAGTATAAAAATTTATTTTACTCTTTACAGATTATGAGGATTTCATGTGGATGGAATGTAGCACGCTATGGTGTGTAAGTGTGAATGTAAAAACTTGAGTTTCAGCCGTCAGATTAATGACGAGTAACGGTCCCGTACGCAAATCAATGTCAAGGTTCACGAGTCACCTCTTGATACGTTTGCCGGATTCAAAAGATAACGTAATCGTGTGTGCCGCAAAGTTCATTTACAATTGTCTGCTCGACTCAAATCCGACGTGCGTATGTGATGCATAGCGGGCTTGGAAGGAAGAATGGCAAAAAAGACAATTACCGTTGTTCCGACGCTGTAGACCTCGGTTTCCAACGCTACGCAGATTTCACCGAGTCGTCTCCGCTTTTGTTCACAGCATGAGCATAAATAAAGAGAAAACAGCAAATCGGGAAAAGAAGGAATAGTCTGTGCGATCGTATTGCATTAAATTTGCCGTTTTTAAGACAATTTTATTTTAAGCGAACCGTAAACACTATTACCATTATAGCTCCGAAAAATCTGTGATAGCTGCACAATACTAGTTATATATTTGGCAAACTGAAAGATAACGAACGAAAATTCACTGCTTTACTGCATACTGTGAATAGTGAGAAATGGACTACTCCGTAAATTCGATTAACTCAATGCATGCGTGACACACGAGTGCGCCACTAGAAAGTTACGTATTTCGACACAACGTTACAGGACAAAGATGATCAGCCTTTCATATACCGTGTGAATGAGTTGTAAGAGTTCATATTTTCACGTTGAGAAATACAACGTGGAGTACGTGGCTGATATATCCGATGGCTTAATGAAAAAGACGAAAGGCCCGTCAACGTCGGTGGCGCTTGTTCTCATTGTCTCGTTTGCTTTTGTTCGTGGTTCAGTGAAAATCGTAGGGTACAGAGGACCCCGTGAAATTGATGCATGGCTGAATCTACGGTGTTACCGGCACAGTGTGTACCCTCCGGCGGGTGACACAATGGACCTACATTTTTTAAAATCTCCTCCAACTGCGCTCGTCACCATACTACACCGGTGCAACAGCTGCGGGCTTTCTAACCCCCCATAGAAATCAGAAAACGTGTGCGCGGCCAATGGGCAATGAAAAGAAGGGCGTTTCGAGAGGAACACACCATAGGGGATTTTCCCTCACATGGGAATCACCGTTACGTCTTATTCGCATTCAGTACGAGAGACTCGGCGAAAAATCGAATGAATTTGAACATACGTGAACAAGAAGAAGTAAACCATGAACGGCGGATTATTTATTTGCCGTCGTAAAGATGCGAGCCAATCAATTGTTTTATTTATTCTACTTGTCATTATGTTTTGCACGACGTGATCTGTTGCAAATTCTTATCGCTTTGTTTTGTCTCGCTCAAGTGGTAAAATATCGTTTGGTGAAGTATATCACCTGTAATGAAAGGCTATATTGCGAGCATTAGGATCGACAAAGGGACTTTTTTGATAGCAACTCGTATTTTGATACACACCAGCAAGATTATTTTGCTTATGGAGAATTGAAATTCTAAACAGAGGAACACCTACATCATTTCTGAATGATCTTATTAACATTTGTAAAGTTTGTGTAGAATGTTGGATTAAAATGACTAAAAAACAATTACTGTTCAAACTCTTGAAGTTTTTCCAGCTGATGTCTTTATACAGTGGACAGTGCGTGCTAAATACAATTTTATCAAATACCTGACAAATTTTTAGGGAACTTGAAAAGTTCCACGAAAAAGAAGCATAGGCATTTTCAACAATGACTTCTCGGAGAAATTCTCTTTTAATATACCGGTCCACCTTTTGGTTCACTCGCGCGAAATGTTGTTGAATGAAATTTGAGAAAAGGTCGAAGGTCGTCCCTGGATCTCCACGAGAGAGGCATAAATCATACCCGGATAAAAAGAACTGCACGAGAGAAAAGAGAATGGCAGAGGACCTCGTAGTGTAGGTGGAATACGATGCGCAGTGTGAACGCCTGTGTCGTCCATAAGATTCATTATAAATTCAAACTGGAGATGAAAGAAATGCATTCAGGAGAAAGCACAATCTTCCCCCGCCCGTTAGCCGCACAAATACCAATATCGAGCATCCCCGATGTGCGTCTTCTTATGATTATGTGTGTAAGTTTATGTTAACGCAAACCCATTTACCACACCTATATACCCAGGCAATGTGTGTATGCAGGACGTGACGAATGTGCATCTTGTACGTAATATGCGCCCTACACTCCCCCCCCCCCTCTCACCGATTTTCGACCGAACTTGATTTCCCATTGTCATGCAAAGTCAAAAATACCCGCAAGATTTCAATAAAGCAGTGCACTCGCTTTTACGAATCATGGGAAGTCATTCGATCGTGATATTGTGTGTTAGTTAATGCAATTTCTTGAGGAATTAATGTGTGCTTTTCTTCAGATTTTTTATCTAGAATTTAACAATACTTGTATAACATTATTTCATGCACTAATTTGATGAGTTTATACAACAAATGTAAAGGTTTACGGTACTGAGGTTCATACTAAACATTTCATTGTTATGTACCTTATGGTAATTGTTACTTCTTTTTAATTTTTACGAATATGTACAACATGCAGTTATTTTTAGACGCTGTACTTCTAGTTACTGTCATAAATGTAACGATTTTTTCCTGTACATTTTGAAGATTAAGAAACAGTAATAATTTCTACGCACATACAACGGCATTCGTCGGTTGTGATAAGGAGTAGAAATCTGAATGATTCGAGAAAGAATTTTCATAGAACAGATTTACACAAGGTATATTTACACATGAATTAAGAGGACGCCGTGTATAATGCGATGTACGCAAGGTTTATCTACACGTGCGCGTTGGCTTTGAGCTTAATATTTGAATAACGTGTGTAGGTTTGACCCGGGTGAATCGACGGTATAACGGCTGGGCCATAATCAGTGACATTGTGAGCAGTAGATTACGGGTTGGAGAAAAACGGAAACAGAAACCAGGTGGGGAAGAGGGGGTCCTTGGAGATTCCCGAGGTTCGCCAACCTGTACGAATGCATAAGTAATGGTCTTATAGTGAGACCAGACCCATGTCCCCTACTCTTCCCGTGAAACCAGAATGTAAGAATGCATTTTATTGGCGAACCTTTCGCAGGCCACAATCGCATCCCCACACACATTCACTAAATCCTTGGAACAAGTGGTAGAGGAATTGAGAGAAATGTTGAAGGCCCGCAGAAAGGTCTAAGATATTGCCTATTTGAAATACATTCACGTAGAAATTTCAGATTAACATAAATCACCGTTTCAGGACATTCATGTCTGCGAAGAATATATTTACAGGAAATTACAATTCACTGTGTCGTTTTCTATTATGTCCTTAATTATCGTAGAGATGTTTATCATAAAACACCATTTACACCAACTGCATGTCCACAATATCATCAGATTTCAACCATTTAGTTAATGACTTTTATTGCCGAATACTTACTAGTTCATTAATCGGCCGTTTCCGTATAAATTATATGTTTCTATAACATTTATAAATTACACCTTAACGTTTAACATTAAATTTATACGTATGGAATGAAAGATAATCGATAGGTTACATATTTTTACACTTCTTCATTCAAGTTTGAAAAACTAAAAATACAACTATGTAATTTGAGGTCTTCCAGTTGATGACAGTCTCTCTTTCAGAAACTGTGATTTGAAGTTTATCTTCAAAATTGAGAATACTGAATATAAAAATCAGTTTAATATATTTACGAGGGTAGCTCAGAATCCGATCGACAGAATAACCACCGTTTGCACGCGAGACATTGGCCCCGTCATTGCGCGATACATTGAAAAGCGGTTTACCCGTTGGTAGATCAAGCGCAATGGAAAATACAAATACCTACACGCGTCGTATACACGAATAACGATCGAGGGAACGTTATAGATAAATCTTGCGGTGATATTCCAGCGACTACCCGCGGTGGATCGTTCGCGCGATCGATGATCCATCGATCGAGACTTCCAACCAATTTGTATTTGTATATAAGCGTGCAGATTGCATGCATGTGTCGTGTGAGTGGAATGGCTTGCACGATACACCTCCTTTCCTCCTTGCATTCTCTTCATGTTTCCGTTTAGCGCCAAAGAATTATTGATACGTAGGAAATAGCGCGTGCCATGTCTTGTAAGAAAAATGATGACGATTGCCAGTTGTCACAGCAGATTGAATCGGGAATAATACATGGCTAAAGTCGTGTATATGTTGTTCCACCTTGTCAAACGAAACTACACGAATATTTTACCACTCGGAAGTGCTGTCATCAACACAGAACTGGTTAACCTTAGCGCTATATACCTCAATCACACAATATAGTAATAACCATTATAAAATGTCATATAAATATAAAATATAATATAAATATAAATAAAATCATATAATATAAAAACCATTATAAAGTATAAAACGTATCGTCAAGAGCGACTGTTGATCCAAATTCCATTGTAACAAACGTCTTTTCTCGCGAGTGCCCTAATGCTCGAACGATTGGCGGAGTTGAAACGATTGCAAGAACGGTAATGGACGTTGTCATCGTGTCGTTGGCTCGTCGCGGTTGAGTAGGAAATGTAAAAAAGCTTATACGGCCGTAGGTGTTTGCAAACAATGGGCAGGAATCATCTTCTCCGATGGTTCCGACATCTTCTGCGGTATGGACAGCCACAGTAATACGACACTCTCGCAGGGTGTGTCTTTCGAATGAGCACGTTTAAGTGTAGGGAGGCAGTCAAGGTTTATCCGGGATTAAAGGGACGATACAAATACAACTCGACGTACACGATCGCATACGGGATATCTTAAATTGACTGCAACGTCGCTTCCGGCCCATTGACATCTTTTTCAGGCGAATTAAATTTGTTTCGACATAAAAGAGAAAAACCTAGGCAGTTACTCAAGAGGTCCCAACGAAATAAGACTCTTAAAGTTCCAACAAACATCAAAATTATTTATTTCTTTTATTATACGTCAGTAAATTGACATTCTACAATAAATGCAAACATTACTGAAATCAGTTTCGTTACTATGCTCTAAACAGTACTACATTGCTACAGAGAAGGAAAGGTAATATTTTCTACCAAGAGGTATAAATGAAGCAAATACGACCCTGACTACAGTACGTGAAAATAATGTTATCAACGATCAGTTTGGCCAGAAGAAAAATCCTGTAGCAGGTAACTCGAAGTGCACAGTTAACAAAATGGCATCAACGTTAAACTTGCGGAATTCTCCAAAGATTGACGGTTCCAGTTGTTCTACGGTGTCTGCAAAACTTTGAATATAACAGTACGCGCAGGTTTAACTATATTTCCTCTGACGTGTCATGTCTGAGGGGCGCACATAAGACGGTACACCGGGCAACTCGCGAGTTTTTGTACGATGCAACGTGTACATCAGCTGGATGACCCGTGTTACGGCGCGTGTACGTCCAAAAGTACACACATCCTGAGCACGATAAGATAATTCAAACGGAGCGCACAGAGCGGCCGTGTAAGGTCGTCGAGAACGGCGAGGAGGACGAAATGAGACGGGGTCGGTCGGAAAAGGACGGCCAAATGGAAATTGCCGGGAGAAAGGAAGACACGTTGCGCCGAGCGAGAGAAAGCTGCGGAATCTGAGCTGCTCGACGGTAAATGAGCATTGCACGCAAGGAGAGAGCCTCTCTCCCGTGTACAACTCCATGCCGAGAGACAAGTAGATGGGAGAAAGAGAGAGTAAAACGGTGCGTGCAGAGGAAACGATAACGTATCGGCCGTAACGCGTTAAATAAAATGGCCCGTTCGCACCGAGTGTTCCGTTCCAGGAAATATGAATGACTTACGAGGATCGTGTTCGTCACTTCTTCCTTCGTGCGTCTGTACCTTCCGTCTTTCTCTCTCGTAATCTCTCAAACCATTACCCGTCCATTATATTCCGCAGTACTTCTCTTTTTCTCATGCCACTGCAATTGAACATTCTTTTCTACAGGAACACGCATATATCGTCCAACAGTCATAACCACTGTTCTAGACAGGCAAGACATCTGTTTCAAGCGAAAGTATCGCGCAATGCCTTCAATCAACCACATTTTTACACGTAATCTCTCGTAATGTTATACCCTGTATTTCGATAGTCAATTTCGTCACATTTATGCGAATTACAATGCTACTGTTCGATGTTTCGTTCCTTTTATTCTTAACATCTCAACATTCCAGCAGAGAGTGTAAGCTACGGTCAGTTTATTCCGAAATAAATTTCCTGCCAAGCTGATTATCGCTTGGATTAATTAAATCGCCATATCCCCCCTCCATTATCTTGCAATCGAATGCTTTTGGTACGCTTGGTCGCATGCCTGTATGCTGAGTATCCGCCCACGCAAACACGAGACGGAGGCACCCGGCGTCTAGGTATACATGACGCGACAATGAATCAGAACCGGAACCATCGGCATTTCCAAGAGCGCAGTACCTGCAGGGCATGGGACCTGTAAATGCCGGTCTGCTGCGGTTATCGACCGGTATGACCATGTGACCAGGATCGGTACGCGCAGACGCAATCGTCTTTACATTTTCGAAACGTTCGACGCTTCATTCCAATTCTCTTTGCTTCATACAGTCGTTGCGCAAACTGTTTATAATAAGAAAATAAGCTTTGTTACTTCTCCATCTCGAAATCAATGATTTTGTATGTTCCTATCGGCTTAACGTCCTAACATGTGAATGCGGAAGTTGAAAGCGATTCTATCGAACTATTAGAAATGGAAATTAATACTAAGATGATTTCAATCCTTTCCTGTCCTATATTCAGCTGGACTTGACATAGTATTTCGTTTCAGCCCGTCCTATATCGAGCCCAGATCTCTCGACAGTTCTTTCATGAATGTTGTACAGGTAAATATATATGTATATAAAATGGGTACACGGTACATGGTGGTGAAAGTAGTTAAATGCATGTAGTCCAGATAGAATGAAACCCCGCTTGAAATTTGGGACACAAAGGGTTAATGTGTCTAGTCTTTCCCGAGACAATGGACATGAACAGTAAAATGAAATGTTAATCCTCGTGAATCCATGTCAACCTTTCCATTACGCGCAAATTCTCCTCGATTCCAGTCTAATGAACTGATTGCAAAGTCCTCGGGTTATATCTAACCGTAAATTTGTTTCACCGTGTTACGCGTAACCAGGAATATACGTATAATTTTTACATGTGGATGCGTAAAGATCCAAAGAAGCACTTAGATGCTTTTTGTAGAAACGTCGTTTTAGCACAGTAGAAAGTGACCTCCGGAACGTGTAGGCATAAAGATAATACCGTGCGTTCCTCGCTGTACGCGCGAGAATCTGCCGAACGATCGTTAACGAATCGCTTGAGAGGTGGTGTAAATCAAACGTTTATTATTATTCGCATGTCCCGGCGGCAGGGGTTTCAATTTTCGCAAAGCGAGCAATAACAGACGCGTTACACTTGTTCACCGAATTCGACAAAATGCGACTGTTTGATTACAGGAAAATTGACATATTATTTGTACATACTGTTTTGATACGTCGCGAGTGCGCAATGTTCCTTTTTTGCAATCGGTCACTTCATTTTTCTTAAAATACACACCGTCAGTTGGCTCTCCATCGTGTTATGATAATTATGCAAATTGTACCATCGACTGCGGAACAACGAAGTAAACCATGAATATCGATGTCAATATGATCAGACGATCAAACCATATAACTGATATCTCGATCGATGTTACTTGAAATAGGTTCTCGATTACCTACCGAGGTGACTACCTGGACTGGTATGACATTGCAGAAACTAATGAAGTTCGATGTGTAACAAAACTAAGTACTAGTCACCCATAAACCATTCATACCGACATTCGACCGCGATGAAAATAATGATTAAATCCTCGTCAAAGCAAACACGTTGAGAAATTATATTACTTTCGAGAATGTAGGCAGGGAATATGAAACGAACGTTAGTTCTGATTAAATCATATTAATGAAATTCAATGAATACAACTTGAACTTTTATGTTGCCTAATACGAACGCGATGTCTATCGAATAATTGCTCAAAATATTATCGATACAAGTTGTTCTCGCTTACATGTTTCGCAATTTTACGCGGTTATTACAATTCTACTGTTATCAATAATTATTTCTCAATCTGATAGGTCTTTTATTGAGACGCATTATCTGTACAAAGTACCATTCGTATCACCAAATGATTAGTGGTTCGCAAGCTTTCTCTCCTTATATATGGTAGATCCTTTAGAAAGACAACTCTGTATGAATAATTTTTCCGCCCGTTAAGAGCTGATTGTAAAGTTATATCGAAAAAAAGGAAGTATTGTAAAAGTTTGAGGTTTTAAAGTTTTTCTAAAGGTTGTTTCAATCCCCTAAAAGGGTACCTCTGCAAAAAATGTTCTTTGCATTCCTCCACATGCTTCCACATATCCATCAACAAGTTTGATTAAAACAAAAATTTGCAAACTGTGAAGTTTCTCTTGTAAATTTGCTGCACTACGAAATAAATAGAAGAAATTTACAGAATTTAATGATAAACCGAGAGGTTGATTCCAGATAGCAATCTAACAAGTCTTGTATTCAGATGTTTGTAAAAAACAGGATATCTTTGATAATCACAGAGAGTCACCGAGTATAACGGTAAGGACAAAGTTTCTCTTGTGTCAGTGGGCCACCTGATTTTCATCCACTTTCCTTGACGGGTTGACGTTAATTCTCCATTTAACCTGAACCCTCTGTCCGGCAAGTCGTAGATCCTCAAGAAGGTCGACTACATTATAGGTAGGCAAAGGAAACTACTACAAAGGGACTAGTTGGTAAGAACTTTACCAGGTATGGCATCGTTAGAGCCTTGTTTTCTCGGCACTGTTCACGACGATCGTCGGGAGAACCTGTACTTCTCGTTTTTCTACCTTTCAACGATCCACGCCACTGACCTATCCTCTACAATCGATCTTGTCATTTAATAAAATCACTCTGTGTAACGAAACTCTCAATACCCTCAAACATTAAGAGTTCCTTTAAACTAACTGAGAAACGTGACGAACAATACATCTGTACCACCCACCCAGTGTTTTACATTTCGATACTAACGAGTTATATGCCGTGAAAATAGTTTATTTCATACGCTGAAGTCTTTTAGTCCTTAAAAATATCGCTAATATAATGTAGCTGTGGCAACACAGTATGGAACATTAGAAAAAAACTCTCATAAGATAATGAATCAGCAAAAGAAGATTAACTTTATCAAATGCCTTGGAAAAATTGATTTAACCTTAACGTTGGTTCCCTGGGTGTTGAGTGGAATTGCTACTAGAGTGTCATTTTTCCCCGTTCATTCCTTTGTAAAGCAAAGCAATGAGACTGCACTCGAGTCATATACCTTTACAAGTTGTTAAAGCACAGTTGTTCTTATAATCAAGAAACAGCAGGAGCGCATTGTTTCCAGCCATAGCTTACGGGCAAGTGCAACCTTGTGCCAGACGCATAGTTTAATCTACCGTCGGACGGCAATAAGAATGCGGTGGCTAGTACACACTGATTTAACCCAGTACTCGCGATTGGTTGACTGCACATATGGCCCGTGCAACATGATCGATCAGCTTATCTTTCCTTCCTGCGCTCTGTCTCTCTCTTCGCATTATTCCGTCTCATTGTGCTTGTGTTCTTACCGATGTTGTACACCGTGCTTATGAAGCGCGTATCGGCAGCAATTATACGCAGTGGATACGCACGAAAGCTATGAGACTGCAAAGAACAGGATTATGAGAGCACGCGGAGAGGAGATTGTATCTTTTTATGTTCGGAAAAGGGAAGAAGAATACTGCATTTCCTAATAGGAGTTCATCGGCCTAGGGCAATAGCTTTGTTCTCCATGCGACCAGCTTTAATATCCTACGTATACCAGGTGTTCAGTTCAAGTCGGACCACCCTCTCGCCAACGATTCTGCCAATCACTATACTGACGATCGTGCAATGAACACAATAAATATATCACGCATTACGATATACATAGATCGATGCTGGTTGCAAATGTGACAGAAAAGATTCGTGTATACATTAATGGCTAGGAGGTCTAAAGGACTAAAGGTCAACTTTTTCATTACTATAACAGCATATCAAAAATGAAAATAGACTATATACCAGAATCTATTTTTACACGGTTTTGAAATTAATTGACCCAAAAAATGAAGCGTCTCTCTTTTTGCACGTGTTATTTACTGTAGGCGATTTGAGAAGCAATATTTTTAAATAAGAATTACAATAATATTAGGATACTCATAAAACATTTTAGCGATTTCTAAACGACTTGTTTCTAAACGGTGAAGGGTTCAGTGTCAAATACCTGGTACGTGAACCAACTATGACCAACTAACCAACTGCCCAAGGAACCTAATTAAGACACGAAAAAAAGAGAAATCGACGGATTAGATTATCTGACGTGCCGTATCCCTGTACAATTAATAAGATTAACATATTTATTTGCCTACGAGGTCAAACATGGATTTACATGTTTGCCTCATTTAAAATTTGTTACATTAAAATGAAAGTAATCGTAGCAATTAATAAAAATATGATTTACAAAGCTTGTAAATTGAATTTTCCACCAGCTTATTGGTGTTTATTTTTATCTAAACGATATGGAAAGGTAAAGTATGCAGGGAATGTTAGTTTTAGTCAAATAAATCTTTAAAAATAATGAATTTATGAATGATCACTGTCGGCTAGAATTTTTATATAACTTCGTGGAATTAATGAACTATTATACTTCCCATAATCACGAAGTATATTTACGTTTATACACACATGTACATCTTTAGTAATTTATTCAGGACGTACTTGCCATACTGGCATTAATGGCGCCCTGAGAAAAAACTAGCGCTGCGATAATTACGATAACAATTAAACTGCGCAAAACTTCCTGTTCACGAGACTTAGCTTGCCTCTGGTTCGTGTCGTTTTCATGCTATCTCATGAGAGATTTAATACGTTTTATCACGCTTTTTAAGGCTCTCCTAAATGTTTGCCACATTACACGGTGACGTTCCAGGTCGTCATTCTTGGAAGAACGAATCCCGAGAGAGAACATTTAAAATAAATAAATGAAAAAAGGAGAAGCAACATCATAACTCTTTGTCAAAGAAAATTTGCCAACGGATGAGGTGTACTTTTGCGTGTGGTCCTAAGTCTAAGGGCGCTAAAGGGAGGTAAAGAAAGGACGACGGCCCTTCTACCAGTCGAGCCTCATAAAAAATAAATCTGATGCACGCGTCCTGCTGCGATTTTCATATTCACACACGACGTCTATTCCCATGAAACGTCCTTTCAGCTTCGGTGAACAATGGACACGAGGTCTGTGGTTACTGATAAAACAAGGTAATTACGACAACATCGGGCCTCAGCGCGACAGGCGCGAAATACGAGAATATAAAAAATATGAATTTATTCACGGTATATCGTGAGACATTTTCTACTCCACAAAAACCAGGGTTCTGGACACAAAAATATCATGTTTAATCTCTCTCTATTTTTCATTAGATAAATATTTGATCAAGTGTTTACGAAGTTTTATTATCCAAAAAATTGAAAGAAAAGTTCATTTCTACATTTGTATGCACTGTAAAATGGCTTATATGATTCTTCCAACTATTTATAATTATAACATCACGTACTCTTATACACCATTATTGATGTGAGAAACGTTTTCAGCCACGAGAGAAGAACGCGTGAGACTTGAATCATCGGTTTGGAATGCTCGTTGGCCCTACGAGCTACCGGGACCCGAGAGAATTCTTTTTAACAGACATGACGATAAGAGAATAATCGATTTAGACTTACAGGACTGTCGAGGACCATGGCCAATGAAAGAAAAAAGATCTTGAAGCCTTGGAAGCCTTGGAACTTTTAATTTGTTGACAGAATCACAGAAGAGTTTAGTATACCGTTTGAATTTCATAGATGAGAAATTTTTATCTACTTGTCATAAATACATTTATAAACATACGTATGTTTACATACGCTGTTTGTATTGAAAGATATAAGGTATAATAGTGATACAACGATAAAGGTGCTTCAGTATCGACAAGATCCCTTCAAATGAAGTACCGAAAGCCTATTGCAATCGAGAAGTCATCCTGCTCGGAAGTTGATCATTCATGAATGCCGCTGCTTGCACCCAATAAGACGGAACAAAATAAGCAATAAGGGACGGCCCATGTTCAAGATTCGGCTACCGTTCTCCATCATCTCAAACGTTGATCTTATCAACTCTAAAAGCGGCAGTCACCGAAAAGATAAATAGAGGCAAAGAGAGAGGGAAGAAGACTCACCAAATGTTACACGCGGTCTTTCGTTCAAAAGATAGAAAGAGTATCATTTAGGCAGAAGAGCTTCGTTCGAATTGCTGATGGCTTTGGCAAGATCGACACATCATGGCTCTCTGCTTCCACTTCGGTTCTTCTTCCTTGTCCCTTTTTACACCCTTCCTTTCACTTTTTTTCCGTCCAACGTAACTTCTTTTCTTGCCTATTTTTTCGTTTTACCGTCCCGCTCGGTCTTTCGTTTCCTTCGCGCGATTGAAAATAATGACTGCCGCGAAAGCTGCTTCGTTTGTGAAAGCAAATGACAAAAACGTTGCACTCGCGAGGATAACAACAGTGTACGTTGTTATAAGCTATACGTAAGACCTGAGACTGACATGATTCTTAAAACTGCTCATTAAGTTTTCCCTGCTAATGTTTGGTGATGATGACTAAAAGAACGGATGGTAAAAATTCGCAAGATAATGAACATAGTGTTTTTGTGGTGAAGCCATATGATGTAGAATTTCGATGCAGAACAATCAAATCTCCGGAAAGCCACGTACGAGAAGAAGCAAGGCATGCAGACACATTGCTGATAAGAATGGGCGAATATATCATTTTTGAACATTCAATGTCTATTTATTCATATTAATCATGACGATAATTTACATATCTAAGACTTATGTCATCACTATCTATGTAAATTCCTTATCTTACAGTCTATAAATTCTCTGTGCGTTTGTTTACATAGCTCCAATAGGTTAAGAAAACAATTAATAACAAGCGCGTTGGCTCGTGAAGGTTTATTTAAGGAAAACCTTTCTGTTTCCCCTCTTGTCCGTTGACACACGAAAAATGTAAAAGACTGTTAAATGCCCTCAATCACAGACAACCTCATTTGCATCCTCAATCGAAATAAAAAGTTAGTATGGTATATTCGTATTGATACAAGAAACATAAACGCTGATAGCAGGCACCGTTTTTTCACGCTATAAGTGATTGAATTGAGCAATGAATGCTATTAGGTAAACCCTCAGAGCGCAATGTGAATTTATCGTAGGCTGAGATAATATCAGTTTGGTTGCACTAGGGCCAATATTTATCAATATTCACTGTAGCCAATGCGTTTAGAATAAAGGGGATATGTTCGGAATTGAAGCACTATGGTAAGTGCAAATTTGTATATTGGGACGCATTTAAAGATTGAAAAATGATGCACTGCGTTAACAGTTAAACGGTAAATGTAATAATGATTTGTGACTACAGGTATCCTCTGTATAACATAGTAGTCCAGTTTCAAAAGAATGCTGCGTTATACGGGAATAAGATTTAACAAAAATAAGGTATTTTACTTTCATAGGTATCAGAAACATGTTTAGTAGTTTCACTAAATATTAACTGCTGCCTTAAATCGTTTTGCTGCTTTGTGCAATATTCAGACAAGTAGAATCACTTTAAAATTCGACCAATTTTACGTTGCCGAACTAACTGGGACTGGCCTTTAGCGAAATAGTTTTACATTTAATTAATGGCTGGAAACATCTTAAAAGTCAAGAACCACGCTCTTTCTTTGAATTCACCATTTTAACCATTTTTAACAGCCTGCAGTATAAACTTTCGGCACACCGTTCTAATACAGCAAACATTTGCTTTAGTAAAAAATATCAATTTATTCAATGATCGCGCTTGCACTTGATAATTTCTATCCCGTGCCGCGTTATTAAGGGGTTTACCAATTCTCTAACCGCGTTAAAACGAAACCGTTCTGTACGAGGTACAATACCTGTGTAAGTATAGTATCGAAGGGTAAGTTTTGGAGCTCACCTCTTTTATGCCGTCTAGTCTGCCGAGGCTCTTGGTGCCTCGAATCGGCGGAAAGGCGACGTCCTGCCATCTTCCACTGTTGTTGCAGATCTGCAGCTGTTGCTCGGCCTGAAGATTTAAGCAGCGCGCTCTGCTCTTGCTCTTACGTTTGTCGAGCAGATGTTTCGCCCGTGACTTCCTAACAGGAGCGACAGCGTCGTCCTCCGGGTCGCTCTGTACTTCCCATCGTGAAGGCGATTTAAAACGACGTCGCGGAGACGTTGGCGAGGTCACCGGCGAGGTTAGCCTTTGAACAAGGGTGCCGAACATAGTCATCATTCCAGGCTTCAATATGACGCGTTAACAGAAACCGGTCCCCGCTATTTACGCATCAGGTTCATCCCATCCATTCTTCCCATTTCTCGTAAATCACGCGCGACATGAATCACTTTGATATTCCTGCATACTTTCCCCGTAGTCGGACGATCGCTTTCTTTATATTAATCTCCTCGACTCGTTAGACATTACGTATGTGTCTTTTATTCGGTCTTAAACCACAGCTTGGCAAACGTGTTTCTATGTTTCTCCACCGCCGCTACTGGAGATTACTGTTTTCCATCGGTTCGGCCAGTTTCGGTTTTCATAAAAGTTATCACTATAACGGCATTAAACCACGCAAGCGTAATGAAATCCTCGTAGCCGTTAGTTGGACGGTGCATTCAGAGCGATGTATGGAATCAAATAACCTTTGTTCGTGCATGACAAAACAAATGGCATTAACTGGCCGGCTCGTTTTGTTTTGCCGATCTCAAATCCACAGGTGCTTGAAAACCGAAACGGTCCACGCGCACGCGCGTCAGCTCCACATTCACAATTATGATTGTGATTATGATTTATTAGAACGCACACCTGTGATTCCTACTTATTTGATCGTCACTTCAATCACGCATGCTACATCAGATCCTTCTGCCTTCACTGTATGTCTCGTTTAAAGGAAAAACCATTGTGACTACCGTGTCGTTATATCCCATATTAGTACTATTAGTTCCCCATGTTTACACACTGGTTTGTTTCAATGAACAAAAAAACAGATACCCGCACATTAAGAGTACTTGATGGAATTTAAAAACCGATTGCACTTGATACGTGGTATCCTTTATCTCTTGTCTTTCTCGAATCTCGAGGAAGGAACGCACAGGATTCACTTAGGACACCGCAGGAAGATACCGTTTCTTGCAGACGGGAGAGGACAGGAACGACTTACTAACAGCAATGTCAGCTACCTTCTCTTTGGAATTGCTTCGAGAGGAGAACCGGGCACAGGTATTTGCCTTCGGGCGTACAGGAGACTAGCGCTTTCGCAAAACGAACGGCGATCGGTCGGACTCTCTGTCGGTTTCGTGCGCGCAAATGCACACGTCAATCGTCTCCCTTTTCTTTCGTGCACATTTCCTACACTTGTCGCACTCTTACAACTTATCGTTCGCCGCGTGCCGGCAACGGGACAAGTTGAAAATTCGACTGGCAGTAAGGCAGCGGCCGAGGAATGTAGCTTTTCTGAGTGACAAGAGCGCACGATGTGTCGTTAATCCTTCGCAAAGATACAGCACACCAACCCGAGCGCGCTCGGAATTGTACTGGTCTCGCGCGGACACCGTATCCGCCAACCGGTTGTCCTCGTACGCACGGAAACAATCGATTCTGCACGGACTAACCCGATTTTGCCCGAAATACGCCGAACATAGCCGAACGCGTACGACCGGCTTCATTGGTTACCATGGCGACTGGGACTTATCCTCCCTTGGCTCTCGTGCAAGAGATGCCGTCCCCACCTTTTACCCGCTTTGTGAGACCCAGGATTTTTACGCAGCATGAACACGTATGGAATACACGGGTGTCGGTAAATGGTTGGAGCGAACAAATATTACCCTCGGCTAAAGTACGTTCAAAATGTCATGTACCCGGGTAAAGAATATTCAACAAAAATGTTGTGCTCTTTGTAGATAAACAATCTTGTTATTTGAATTATTCGCAATGTTACCTCCACTGGTTCATTGTATCCATGTCATTGTTATTAGTCATGTGTATTTGTGTTTAAAATAACTCTTTTAAATGTGACAATTGTCTCAGAATTGTAAGGCTAATGTAACGTCATGGAATTATTTATTAGCATGCTGATAAAGCCACTGAAATTAATGAATCGTTGAAGTCTTGCCAGTTCTTGAAAATACACTTAGTGTAAGTCGTTGAAGGTAGCAAAACGTGGATTATTCTAACGGTGTTGTGTGCGATAAGAGCGGCCGATACTGACAAACCCCGTAATGAATTCCTGTTTCTAGGCGTCAAGGAGTTAATTAATGGCAGGCTGACTGGTCCGTTCAGTTCTCGGTACCACTCTCGGATGCAGAAGATCGTAAAGTATCGGTACATACTATGGAGTGAAAACGTTTTGACCACGAAGATCAAGAATTTAAGAATTTCATTGATATGTATAAAGTTGAAAGAAGTATTGAGTATTATAGGTAACTATCGAAATAAAAGCGAAGAATGGCGTAGATATATATTGGGATTTTTAGGGAAAGCATTCTCTCAATTCCGAAAACTTAATGGTAAGTACTTAACACATAATATCTTAATCTAGTCTAATCTAAACTTAACACATAATATCTGTAATTACGGTTAATCGCTCAGAAATGACGATCGAATCAAAATTTTATTGAGATGACGAAACGCGTGCTATGGTGCGCGTAGCCACGTGTCCTTTTTACTTTATTAATAATAATAATAGCGACAAAACAATACAGTTTTTCTATCCAGCTCGAAAATTAATAGATTAACTATTCAATATGGCATACTTTCTATTATCGAAATACTCTTTTGAATTCGCATTTCCAGGGACCACGCGACATCACTAATGTGATAAATACTAACAACTACGTTTAATGCGAATTAATGTCTCCATGTTTGTGGCGTAATTATTAAGCAGGCGCGTAATTAGTAACACTCAAGTGACGTCCAGGCAATTCTTGCTATTCGAAGTGTACGGACACGATGTGTAAGAGGTGGGTCACACAGAATTGAACAATAATTGAGTTTCGAGTTAAGTAACTTGCCGGCGATTGAAGAAGTGAGCGCCCCAAGCAGTAGGCATAAAACGATTTGTCACTGTTCGTTTCTCTCGTGTGCCTTGTCCTTTCCGCGGCTAATACCTATCCAAATGCGATGCAGATGGTCAGCAACGAAACACACTGCGGTTATCGCCGACCTCCTGACTTATGACACCCCAAATTAAGTAGACACGAAAACAATGCTTAAATAACAGCAATATTGCAGTAGTGCGGTCATTTCGTAGATGACTTATGCAAAACTATAACTCACGTTAGGTCAAGCAATTATTAGCTTGTCAGATCAAATTGCGTGTTCCCGTTGGGTGTTTCTCAGAAGCGTCTAGAAGAAGAAGAAGAAGCAGGAGAAAAATCGAAAACGAATGCACAAAAGATTCTCTCAATCGTGAAGCGTTCTCTTGACATCGCATCCGCTCTACGAAAGCCTCATACACTCGCCGCAGGAGGCTTAAATTTCAAGTCTCAGAGCGAAAAGTGTGATGCCTGAATAAATTTTGCATATTGTAAAATCGCATAATTGCCAGACTAGTCGTTTCTTTCACTTCTTTTTACTGCTGTGTAAGCGAGAACAAACTTTATTCAGCGCGATGATTTCTTACATACATGTATATATTGAATGGTTTATGTCGCATCCCTAAATTCCTGTTTACAAACCACCAAGGCGGTAATTATAACTGACCGGTAATGCGAATTACGACAAGATTTCCATTGCCGAAAAAAACAATGTACAGAAAGAAAACTTACGCTCAGTGTTACCCAATTGTAAAGCCGTGCGAACCCCTCTCAACGAAATATAAATTCCGGTTATCCCTGGCATCGCGACAGCCTTCTCTCGTGGCAATTCTCTCATTCTTTCGGTCAGACACGATTTACACCTGCTCCGAGGTGTACGTTACGTAAAAACGGTGTACACTGTTGCTGTACGCTGACGTACACAACATAAAACATTCCTGTAAGGTAGATTCTTTTTACACATAACAACACGCAATTCGGTATAAATGTAAGCACGGTTAAAAAAAACATTAAGTTGAGACATCTTAAGTGCGGGCCACATATATCTATGGATCTGTAAAAAAAATCGCAGATAGACTTTGATACAAAAATCAGTATTTAAGAACAAGTTTATTAATGAGTTCGTTTGTTTGATACAGAAAATACAGAAAATTACATAATTGCTTAATTTAATGTTGTATTCTTAATTACAAAATTCGAACAAGAATAAAATTTTATTAGACACTTTACATGCACATTCGATTAGGGGCTTAAGGGCCATATACTTAGCAAACTCTAATAAAGGAAACCTAATTAACAAGAGAAACTTCCCAAGTGGCAAATTCTGATTTTAAGCAAACTTGATGAATATGTAGAACGCATTGGCAAGTACGTGGAATATTTTTTTTTGCGAAAAAATGCTTTCGAGGGTGAAACTAGGCCTCAAAGTTTTACAGTCTTACCGGTTTTTTATATTTAACCAGCTGACCATTCGCAATCGAAAAAACTTTCTATTAAAAAACTTTTTAAAAGGGTCATCAACTAAAAAAGGGAAAGTTGAAAAACGTCAACTATTTTCTAACAACGTTAATGTTTTCATTTTTTTCATAGCAAAATATAGGGAGAAATTACAATGTGCCTGGACTATTACGTTTTATCCGTTTCTTGTCATTCATTTTAACTGTCAAACTTGAATCTTTCGACACAGGTTAATAACAGATTATTCACAAAGTTTATCCACAATGTGAAAATTCGATTTGGTTGGCATTTCTGTATACAAACTATGCGTATACACGATGAGTCACGTAATTGAGCCGGTATATCCGGCGTGCCTGGTTCGAGATAGAAAAAAATTATACAAGAGAAAGTTGAATGGTACACGGATCTATCTCCTTACGACTTCACTTTTTTTCTAAGTGCAACGATGCACCTAGTAAGTAAAAATACACTGTTTTTATGGAATTGGATATTTTTATATGTAATTCGAATCTTCGGAAAATTCCGCGTATGAAAGTATTACAGTAAAATATTATAAAAATTATTAGTATTTCGCGAATTTTTGACTTATCATAACGTATTTAGCATCATTAAAACGATAAAAACATATTTCACCGAAAGTCAGATGCGTAGTAATCTGTGTGGTTCTACAGGGTGATGTACGGCGCTGGTTATTTTGATGTGATCTTTTTTCATCGAGAAAAGTAAAAGTACCGTAAGAAACCTTACTTTAGACGCGGTAAAAACGACCAGATAAGGTCGGATGTAAAAATTCGCAAACTGCGCACGGTTCTTCCGTCTTTCCGGATGATACGAACCGGCATATTTAGCAAGATGAGTCGAAATCTGTGGCACACTTGAATCAGAAACCACGTGTAGTCGTAGTTAGCAGAGGGCATACCAATGCATGCAGGTGTAACAGGTGACTCAGTGAAATATTCAATATGTACATACACTCAATCCCGTTTTTCGGGATTCTTGTTTCTTTTCATTTGTATTTGAATTCACGAAAGAACATGACTGTCCTTCGGAACATTTAACGGATTCGGCCATGCTCCGCGGAAGTCATGCTCTCTCGTGAATTCAAGTATATATGGAACGAAAAAAGAATTGTGTAAAATGGGTAGATCAAGAAATTCGGGAACCTAGCATCTCAACGAAGGAGCTGGAAATCAAGTCGAATACTTGCGAGATTCTTACAAGTCGTAAAAAAAAAATTGAAACGAATGATTTCTGCGATCGATAGCAAGAGCAGCGAGTGACTTATTCAGGCAAATTACAAAAATTGTTTAAGGAATTCGTTATGTATCATAAAGTTTGTTCTGTGGTTTGTTGTTTTTTCCTTTATATTTTGTTTGTTCACGTGAAGTAAAGGATTAAAAGAGGGAAGTTTTTCGATGCGAATTTAAGGGACGAATTTCGGTGTTTTTATAAGTGTGAACCATGTTCTTACACGATATTTCTTACTTTCTGAACGAAACTAATCAAACGTAAACAATAGTTACGAACTTTTTACACGACTTCGTTTTACGCGTTCATCACTGGAACTAATCTATCGCGTAAAAAAGGATCGGGTGTACATAGAAGCCTGCGCAGGATGAAAGCGTTGAACACGTGGAGGAAAGCGTTGCTCGTCGATTATACTGTCGGCTAGTGTGAGAAATATTATCTTTTGATCTTTGACGTGCTACGCCGCGGCAGTTTCACTTCGTCAGAGAATTAACGACTATAGGCCCGCCGTTTCAGTACGGTCACTCGCGATTATCCAGCCGTATGAAAGCCCTGCGGAGAAGACGGAAGTATCAAGAGAGGTGGGGAGGAAGTGATCGTCGGCAATGCCGTTTCCGCAACCTATGGCGCGCCGCATTGCGGAACGTTGAAAGGCACCTATCCGTCCGCACACAGGTAAACGTCCCCAATGCCGACGTATTTGACTTTCTGGTAGTCCCAGTGCAGAACACAAGAGAAATCATAAGAATGTCTCTTACGGTTTGCTAGAATCCATGACCTCGCCCAACGTTTCCGCGTTCTCGCACGTCATACACAGGTGTGCTGGAACATGCATATTATGTATGATACGTACAGGGTGCTGAGTTATCTCTGTCTACCTTGAATATCCCCGTTACAGGAATTAATGGAAAGAAATGTTAGTAACAAAAATTGCATCGTTACTTTGGATGAAGAAGATACATGATAGAATGAAACTACTTCTGTTTTAAAATCTTGAGCAGTTTTTCGTGAGTCTTTGCTCTATCTTGCACATTCTTACATGCATATTGCTTCGTCCGTACGAACGAACATATGTTAATCTCGAGTTTCCTTCATTTTCACGCCAGAAAATCATCGGTACACGTATGTATATTCTGTCGGGACAAACGGTGATCACATAATGGTTTCACGGGGCGTGATTTCTTTGCTGTTAAGGTGCGGACTATTAACGGTCTTCGAAGCACGTGTACGTTCTATCAGCCGTTATCCTCGTGCAATTTAAATGCACATTAAAGCGGTTCCCGGCTAATTTAATCCAAGCCGCCGATCGATTTAACTGATTAAATAAATGAATGTCGAATTACTGTGAAAGCGTGCACCGCTAAATGCTCACGGCTCGTCAATTAAGTATGTCCAGTTGCAGAGTAGCTGAATTATCGGCAAAGTGTGATTTCGATACGGTTGTATCTTCCACGAGCTAAATACAGGTAACCCCTGTATAACACGTGATAAGTGATAGGCAGTGATTTTCGAGTGCAAGCGGAATCATTGGATAAATCGATATCGTTCATTCAAACCAGTGAGATTGCTGTATCAAAACGGTTTGAGACAAGTTTCTACCGCAAGATATTAAATTGGTGAATTTGGGGAAAAACTGCTGTTCGCGATTTTTAAGATCTTTGCAAGGTGTTTTGATTTTTATTTCACTTGTGAAATCAGATGACGTTTCCGCATTTGTTGACAGGTCATATTCCTTGAGACCCGCCGACACGGTGGAGTGAGTTGCTTTGGCTGGGGGCCCAACAAAGGGCCCACAGGACGTTTTTTTGCTTCTATCTGCACTCGGTGTCGAGTGTACCTCGACAAGAGTAATAGCTATAGCAACTCTATAAGAGTCTAAGTGTTTTAATAAGAGACGCCTAATAAGAGAATAAGAAGCCTAAGTATTTTTAATCATTCAGTGTTACGTATCAGTCACGAACATACAGTCTTGTTAGTACATAGTTCAAAATTGATCAAAGTTACTTTATTACTTTTCACAATGAATTGAATTGTACAAAAAATCATATAGTATCTCTCCGACTGGGCCGACGAAAATGGACAACTGTGCCGCGTGCACTGTAAGGGCTAAAGGTCGTACAACGTAACGGTTCGGTATTGCATCGACCGTTTGTTCCGATGCATTTGGCTGACGTATGCTGTCCGCAAGCGCGAGATTCAAACGGGCATTAAAGATGGACGAACGGATGGGCAAGCGGACAGAGTATATCGCACCGTCGGCCTTAAGTAGTGTGCGTACGACAATGGTGCATAACGCGGGGATAACGAGCGCGAGTTATGTCCCGTCATAATTTGCAATTTAGATTTCATTATAGCGTCCATAGACGTTGCCGCTCGCCACTGTTACCGTGGGCTGACCGTATGGCTTCTGGTCACGCTGGTTATACACCACGCGCTTCAGCAACCACGAAGGAAGGAGAGAGGAAAAATTGTAGGGAAGCAAGAAGGAGGCACGTTTGTCAGTGCATCCGGAATTACCATGCGGTATCGATAAATTCGCAGTACCGCTGCGTGGAAACGTAAAATTTTCACATTTTTCGATCTTATGCTCCGAGCAGATGCAGACAGTTACGCAGATACAGCAGGTACAGTCTACTAAAGCTGTGATCAAGTAGTCGTACAACAATGTTTTGTTATATAAGAGAAGTTTTTGTTCAATGGGCAATGAAATGCAAGAAATATGGAATTATGTTGTATAAATTATTCTTTAAGTTCGTTTCTAGCCTGATTTTGAGTATGGGCTTTACTTACCACAACACGTAGCATAAAGTATTTTGTTTCAATATATGTGTCTTATATATCATTATTGTTGGAAATTTGTATGAATTCATCGCAATGTTACTAAAAATTCAGATCTGAACAGTGTGATTCCATGTGTGAGCTAATCATAAAATATTAGAAAAGGTGTCACAACTTCCGATTTCGATTTTCGTTCTGTGCGGAGAGTAATTTATTAAGCTGATAACACTTTCCATTGAAATATCAAAATACCTCATTCCAAAATAAATGATTTCGAACGAAACAGTACGTGGATTAATATAAATGGAATCAAATTGGCAACTTTATGTACAGTGGCTCACGAATATATTCGGACGCCATATTTTAGTTGAATAACTTTTTAGGGAATGAATATATCGGGAAACAATTTTTAGTGATATTAGTTTAAACAGTGTGCTTGTTAATGTATTTCAGCGATTTTCGAAATTTTCGAAAGTTACAAAATTACAATGAAATTTGTAAAGTGCACTTTTTTCAAATTTTGTTATAGCCCCTGTCTGTATATCACTTGATACACGACAATAAAATTATCGTTATTAGATATATGAAATTATAATTAGCCAAATTTCGTGACAGTGACTTGATGGCGCGATTACGAATTAGGCTTGATCTTCGGTCGATTTGTTAAAGATTCATATGGCTGGCACTTATCCCTGCACACTTGAGATAGCGACGCAAAGGTGCCGTATAGAAGGGCTCTAACCACATGTAATCCACGTTCCTCCGTACGACGCATTTCCGCATTGCGCGCAGGCCTTTAGAGTGAGAAAAAATGTGGCTCGAAATGCGGTGAGACGGTAAGTCGTACGTAGCTACGTATATCCGCACAGCACCAGCGATGGCTCTTGCGCTACAAGTAATGATCCTTAGACTAACGGTACTGCAAATTGGTGTAGTAAAGGGCCTTGTAAAGTCCTTTATGGGAATACACGTTCCCGATATTGTTAGCATAACTAAGGTAATACCGCGTGAAGCAGACTCGACCGTTTCCTCTTAGTCCGCGAGTTTCATTTCGACGAATTAATAACCGTCATCGAAAGTGCAACTACCTTGTAACCCGAGACACGTTCACGGACACCTGCAAAGAGAGTTTTTAACGATGTACTTGCCGCACGAAAATCGCTGTCCAAGATCATTTCTCTCGCAAATCGTGTAGTTAATTTTTATTGAAAACACAAAACTTCCAACGTATGCAAAGGGATCATCTTTTTAATGACTTCAGTAAATATTTATGAATTAATTTGGTCATACCGATTGGGCTTCTAACATTTAGTCGACAATTTCAACCCATTTTAACAAACGAGCATTCCACAAATGTAATATATCTTCCCTGCAAAATTTATATTTCTCGCGTGTATGAAACGAAATGTCGCTTTTTTCACAAATGTATGTATAATTTGTTAACTACTGTTGTTTTTTATTAATACATCAGTGCATTACAATAATGACGTTTTAAATGCCAAAACGATAATTATGCTGCAGATAAACACGTATATGTTTATTGTTGTATTAGTTTTGACGTCATATATATATTTTTTACACATTTATCGTTATAAATCGTTCTCCAGGTGTCCTAATCAGCTGACATATCATGACATATCAACAATAGCATGATTTTGAAGCAAATTTTCTCCTTTAACAGAAGTAATCCGCTGATGCGACTTATAAATAACGACGAAATATAAATAACTTTCAGACCTACTTTATCAGACGTTATGACACTGGCATATATGTACATGTAAGTACTAGACTCACGTAGAGCCAGCTGAGTGTTCAGTGAAACTTTCGTACGAAGGATAGATAAGCGACCTTACCGAGGTCGCACTGAACAGGTTTCCAATGAGATTTTGCTGCAATGTCGCTGAAAGTTCAAGACATTCAAGATATTTTTAACCGACAGGTTCGCAAATTGAAAAAAAAGAAAAACCTGCAAAAGTGTCAAGATTTTTGTGTCCTGCATATCTATTTTATCCTCTTCGTTCTCGCCGCCTATTTTTGCATCATTCCTACTCTTAAACACCACTCATTTAAATTATTTGAACAGGTTTGGTAACTTTTCCTTCCTCGGTTGTATTTGACTTTTATTCTTTCAGTAAATTTCAGTTTTCTGTTCCCACGACACTTGTTGATTATTGAAGTTTTCCTCCGTTAGTACCTCCCACTTTCCGTATCCTTCAATGTTTCTTTACTTTCTCATTCCGACGACTCGGTGCGTTTTTGCCTCTGTCCCCAAGTAATCGGCCAGCTTGGCCAGCGGCTAGCTTTCCTTCGGTGAAAGCTTGCCTTTGTAAACGAGGGTCACGTGAACGTACACATGCCCGTTTCCGTCCATCCCTTTGCTTCTTCTCAACGCTCTAGATAATTTGTACGGCTCCAGACCGGTTGTGGTGGACCTTCCTTAATACACATGGCACGATCCTATGGATTATCGATCGGGATCAGAAGAATTACCAAGAATTAATGATTGAACATCGCGAAAATTACCTCGGACGTTTTTTGTATCAACGAAAACACGAGTATAGCTACGGCGAAGTTACAATTAATGACCGATACTATGCGCTAAGTGATACTATGTCGATATTCATGAACTCATCTCGTTCGACGTATTAGTTAGATTTTACCATACGTAATAGTTACGTATTCAGTCACGCGATACGAGTTCTTACTACTCATACATAATATATGTACACCACCGACGATTTCATTCAAATTCTCCGTACATAGAATCCGCGAGAAGTGGCTTTAAATACCTCAATGCATTAAAAAAAATGTACAGAAAATTTCGAACAAATTCGTAATTTCATTTAAAACAAATAAAGTGTATTTTTAGTTTGTTTAGCTCTTAAATGTCCTCCATTCGTTTGTTCAGTCCTTTGTAAAGTTCATGATGTGTCCCTACGGCACTTTACGTCGGCGAGGGTGAATTTTTCATTGTTCGGTCATATCCCCCGGCTAATTGAAGTACGTCACTGTCCCGTGGATTCTCGTAGATGGGCGCGTAGCATGTCGAATCCTTGGTCCGTTGGATTTTTTCGATGGTTCCGCACGACATTGCCTCTCAGCCATGGTCCGCATCGTTCCGGAGTTGTAGGATTACGCGGGCTCCGCCATCACCGGCGAATCCTCCCCGCTGGGACATTTCGCGCTGGCGCGCCAACGCGTTATACACTCGCACGCGATCTGCATTGCAAAACGCGATGTCGTATTACGAGCGTGCGCGGTCGGCGAGTATATAGAAGTCGTAAAACACACGAGGTCTCGTTTTACAGCTCTGTCTCGTCCCCGTCGGCTCGTACACTCTCCGTCCGGGGGATAGAGGGACACACGGGCCCGGAGAAAATCTCGTTAAGGGGAATGCCGTGCACGATAACAGCGCTATTAATGGCTCATCGATGATAATTAACGGGTTTACGTTCATCGCCATCACTCTTTCCTTTTTGCCGGTTACCTTGCGTAGACGCATTATGGTTGCTGCGCCAATGACCATCGTCGTTTCGAAAATATTTTGTAAATCGAAGTATAATTCATTATGGACAAGGAATCACCTTTTCGGTCATTCATTTCACCGCGATTGTTCAGCGCGGGTGACCTTGGATGACCTTGTGTCACAGGTCATTGTACTCCTCTCTCGAGGCGATATGGCAATATAGAAAAAAACATGCGGGTCCATTTAAAAAATACAGGACACTTTGGAGTTTTCCAAGTCCACAAAAACATTGTCATTGCCGTTCGATAGCACCGTCCGCACTATGTAGCCCCTGTTACATAAATTTTCTTAAACTCTCACAGTTTCTAAGAAATTTAACATGGCAATAGTGATTAGTCCACCCCGTATATGTACAATATTAATTGCATTTTAAGGGGTATTCAGCTAATATTATTCGATCACACAAGTAACAAGGACAGGAATCATAATGATTACATATTGTATGTATGTTCCCATGATAGATACACCATAACATAATTTTTCGTAAACAAAGATTTCAATTTTTAATATTATCTATTACAAACTATTTTGTTTTATGCTTTGTTAATACTTCAAACAGTACTGCTAGCCTCTAAATCATTACAAATTTTGTATTTGGTTTTGATTATTGCCACTTGCTAAATTGGCACATAAATGTAAAGTAGAGCAACGACTGCGTTATTGATTCCTCTTTTCGCCTTGGTGATCTCCTTTACCTTTGGGCCAGTAACACTGCCCTCAGGACGTGTAGATCAGGGCAAGGAGATCATGATCGACCCTGACATTCAAGCTACCACGAAGAATGCGATCGTGGGGTCCCGCCGGTCGATACTTATCAGGATTGGGTTATCAGGCAACCTAATCTTCTGGTACACCGAATCAACGTGAGATCCTCCACCTACAAGCTTCATCAAAACTTTCACGCGCTGATTGTTGCCAACCGCTTCGTTTAACGTGTCCCAATGATTAATCTTCAATTAGCCAGAATCATTTGATACGATCGACAACATCGAACAATGTTAAAAAATCAGTTTATAAAGACGTACATTCGCCTAATGGTTAATCCTGATTTATCATATATTCATTTATGTGATTTCCTCAGTAAGTAACACGCGGGAAATGTATTACTCTGCCTAAAATAAGCAGATTTTTTAATAGTCTATGTTAGTTTCTATTTCTCATTAAATTTCATTTCAGTACTTTGATACATGTTGATGTTTAACACCCTGCTTATAGGCTACTTCGTAGTTTTGTCGTGTATGACGGCGACAGTATATACAGGCGCAGGTCAGAATACGTATTAAAATAAACGTATGTACGCCGTAATTTGCTATGCAACTCGAGCATGACATACGCAACAATCATTCAACGACAATTATGCCTGTATATGTTTGAAAAAGTAAAAGATTTTTTTTCAGTAAACGATCGAGCGCTGACGATCTTCTAATACCAACGAATATGAAAAATATAAAGACTTGGTTAACTCTGTAAGCTTATTACACACTTTAAAAAATGTATTTCACTAAAAAAAATACTTTTTACACACCCACCACGACCTGCTATAATATTCAGCGGGATTTATTGAAATTTGAATTTCCGCTTCGGGAAATTTCCTCCGTGATCACACGTAGAAATCATATATTTAGTAAGTGCGCATGCTCGTCACGTACATACGTACACTTTCTCGGGAAAAAGTTTTGTCCCCCGACATCACCCTATTTATCCTCATCGTGCTTGACTGGCTGAACAGAGGATCTATGATGTACACACAGCGCGGGATCAGCTTATTATTCGAGGTGGTGGCCTGATGTCGAAGTAATCGCCTGTGCTTCGGGGGCACGCAATGTATGCGTGACATCCGGCCTCTCCCTTCTCGTACGAGTACATCGGAATAATACGAAAACACACGGAACTGTCCCGCAGGAGGAATCTCTGCACCCCAACGAAGGAGCAACAAAATATTATCAGTGAAACAGTTGATTCAATGAAAGAAAGTAGAATAAAGAAACAAACGGTGGGGGTATTATGAGTTGATGCGCTGATCAGACACCGAAATTCCAGCCGCGAAGACGTTGTTCACGTATTTTCGTGGCACATATCGTCGCCCCTATATTTGTATTCAAGCTGAACGTGAAGGAAAGGTGCGCATACTCGCCGCCGCCGTTTTGTCTGTGCATATACGCTTTTACACGTGTTACGTACGACGTGTCACAAGTAACGACGTTATACATGCACGCTTGTGAGTACTAAACCATCAAGGATGCATGCACGTGCTTGACGGTATTGCCGGTGCTTTATGCCGGCCTGGTTAACCAGTTGGACTGGCATTTAATTAGCGGCTGCGCATTACGAACCAGTCCCAGTGAATTTGGTAAATAAAGTAATAGTAAGTACGTTACCCACAATTGCATATTAAATATCAACGACTTCGATGGCTCTTGTGCATTTTTATTCTATCACCGTCATTTTTGCCCTGTTGGCAGAGCGATATGAACATAGATATAAATGGAATCGGAGACCGATGCTTATTGCTTAACGTTATCAGAATTCTTGGATCCATAACATTGTAGAACAATCCTGACGATGCACCTAATTAAACCGGCTAACGATCTCATTTCCTTCGATGTACATTACAATTTTCAATTACACAGTGCTATCTTTGATTGTAATTATATCTACCTGCTGGTGGATGAATTAATGTTAATCATTTAAATGGTTTTGAGAAATAGAATGTTTTTCTATAAATATCCTAGTATAACTGTTCTTAGAAATGCATATTAAATACAATACTCCTTAATGAGGATATTTTAATAATCCTAATAATACACTTGTTAAACAAAATTGCTGAATGGGTTGTTAAGTTGAGCATTGTGAAATGTTCTTCTATCACTTTTTGAAATAAGTGGTAGTAACATTCCTTGCCGTTTAATGTTGATATATACGCACATCCAAAACCAGCTTAATTAATAGTCACAAACAATATTACGCGGATGACATGCGATTTCGTTTACTTTTGCTTCAGTAAATTTGTCCAATGGGACTTTATAAGAGGATTGCAATGTTTACCCAGCGATTAACCCGTGTTAGTTATTTTTTACTGGCAGTTTCGCGCAAACTGTGACTAATAGCTTTCGTTACCTTATTTACACCGAGGCGATTACATTCACTGGCGAATTGTGAACGTGCTATCCAGCGATCTTGGTACCCGATGGATCGTGACGAAATGAAACCTTTCAATAACATCTGCGCCGTGGTTCATCGTCGTTAAACTTAACGAGATTCACGCCGTTTAACAGATCATACGCAAGACGAAATAGAACGATTTTTCAAACTTAACACAGTCGTTCACATGACGTGCCTATGACACCGGCAATCTCAATAAAATTGTGAATAACTTTTTAGCAAGTCGATCAAAAGAAAAACAGCGTGAGTTGGTTTAACAACTCAAATATCGATTGGCTGGTTGTCGTCTGAAATCGAATTCTAAACCAACATTACGAAGAACGTTCTCCAATGGAAATTCTGATGATGGTATTTACTAGAAAGTATGACACATACATGAATGTCTACTCATTTTCTCTACTATGCTTGCTAGTATCTTCGTCTGTGGACTAGAAGTGATAGAGACGTTTTGTATTATCAGTGAACAACGTTTGCCCTATCCTAGTTTTTTACCGAATTAAACTCCCATAGAACTGGATATTTCCATTGCGCGTATAATTTCTGCTGAGTAACACGACTGTTGGTTTAATACGATTATTTTGTAAAGCTTAAATTATCGATGAAACTTTAATGGAAAGTGGATTTTTAAGTTGCTCATATAAGTACGGGCCGCGCATTATAGTGCCAAGTGTTTTACAGCCCCATAAACTAATCCGCAGATGCAATAAGTCTGTAGTACGTTATTTCTGGCAAGGTGCAATTAATTGTCGAGTGATTTAACGACGTCAGTGCACCACGAAAGGATTAAACTCCACGTCCTTACCTCTTCCCCGCTCTTCTTCGTGGAACAGGCAATACTGCCTGAGGATCGCGTGTCATTCTCGTCGTCCACGTTTGCTGCAGATGTAAGACAACGTCTCAGATGAAAATTAGACGTTCCATATTACGTCCTTGCCAGAAAAAATATTCAATGATAATACACGAATACGAGTTTTTTGCAGCGCCAGAACGGCTGCTCTAATTCTTGATTGCTTCTAAAATGCTAGGTAAATCGGTGTAAGGTACGGTGATTATTTTTAAGTGATCAAATTTACAACGATTTGGTATTCCTCTTGGAACTTTGTCATTGTTAACTGACAGCTTTTCTTCTTGTAAGACCATGGGCGCTGTTTATGTAGCTGATAATGAGAACAGATGGATTAATCCACCTAGTGTCTATTACACGTCATCTTCGCTGCATTCATTCATCTACCTACTTTTTCTTTGATTTACATTTTGTGCATCAACTTCTCCAATTTCAAATTTCCTAGAGTTACAACCAGAACATGAGGTAAGATTAAAATTAGATTCCTGACACGATGCTTGGATGGCGACATGGAATAAAAAGAAAATAAAGAAGAACGAAGGGGATTCTTATAAGTATGTGTCAGTCTTCCAGCCCTTTTCGTCTCCTTTCGTTGTTCAACCAATCTCTATCACCGTTAGTTTGCATTAAGTTTATTTGTCAAATCCAAAAATTTCAGTAGTTAAGAATTATATATTTATGAATAAACCCCTTATTTTCCAATGTATATGTATATGTATATGTATATATATGTATATTCAGTTAATTAATGGTTAGTCTTATGGATTTCAAAGATTCTTTCGTTTTTCTCTCATGACTAATGAAATTGTATATTCCGGTGGCCTTGGTGAAGGGGAAGTCGCGTACGTGCTTTGGTATTTTCAGGAAACGTCTTACTGCCTTTGCGTTTTAATCATCTACGCTATCGTACTGTACGTGCATATGCATAAACGTATAACGTACAAAATACTGAAACTAATTTATGTGTGATACACGTTATAAAATACGAAAAGAACAAGTGACAATAGGGGTTTCCAAAGTCAACGTAATACTTATGCAACGAACGAAGCTAAAAAAGCTAAAGCTCATCAATTTGGCTCTCATCTTAAAAATGATTGCAGCCCCGCTTTCCGAGGGATTTTAGTGTGCTGTATTAGAAAATATTAAAAGAAAGTGCCGCTCTTAAAACATTTTCTGGTTATTTAGAATAAATTTAATTTAATCTTATTTTACACCATTTTACACCACCTTAACAAGCAGTGAAAACTATGTGCAAACAGGCTAATTGCAATTCGATGAAATATCGAAAATAGGGAATAGTGCGCGCTTAACATGATAAAAAACTGTAAAAAGCGCGATTAGAATATTTTATAGTGAAGTGGGCGCGCGATTTCTCATTATTAGTGGTTGAAGTCATTATTCAGTATGCAACTGGATTTTGTGTACGATACCCTGATCCGGCCAAATTCGAGGTGCAGATAGCGCCAAAGCGGTAAATCAGCGAGTTATTTTGAGCAACTGCAACATCGGATGAGTATATGATAATAATGGATAAAACCGGCGGAGATTTTTAAAAATGCCTTCGCTATCTCGAAAATGAAATCATGGTTCTTTGAAAAGAAAATCTCATCGCGAAATATCGTCTTTTTATAATATCACCGTGTTGCCAGTTGCGCGAAATAACTCGATTGATCACCGCTTGATCAGCAAAAAGCGCTACTTGCTACACCAAATTTACCGCGCAAGATGTGCGTGTTACACAGTCAATACCCAACTAGTTTTATAGAGATCAATGACGGCACCCTATATTAAATCCAATTTTATATAAATTGGTGGAAAACTATCATCTAGGCTGAAAAAGCCGGAGGAACAGTACAATATTTGTTCCTATATTTTACACGAACATTGCTATAATTTAACTTATGTGGTACAGACGAAAGTCCCTAAAATAGACATTCTGTGTACGAAACATAAGATAGCCTAATTAATAATCCTGAAAAAGGTTATAGTATATCTCGTAAGGTGTACTCTGAGGAGAAATGTTGAAAAATACTTTAATATTACGTACAGTACATAATGTCATTTTTACGACAGGTTAGTTAGTGAGTGTTTCATTCTCTCTCGTTATAAAAGTTATTTCTCATACTACAGGTTTCAGGTTTTACAATAATATGGTATTCAATTGTAGGTACCTCTCAAAAACAAATAAGATTATTGTCATCTGCAGCAGCACCAAAGTGGGATTTGCTAAGTGCAGTTTGTGTAGAACGACATCCAATTATTACACAAAATAAAAATGATTTAGAAACAAAATTTCAACAATTTTTACAAACACTTGAATATGAAAACAGTATGAAAAATGATCACGAACTGCGATTGGAGTTAGAAAAGACTAAAATGGATTTGAACAAAAAAGGTGTACTTGATGTAGATGCAGATGTAATGTCTAATCAAACTGCTCAAGACTTAGAAGATGCATGGCAAGCAGAATATGAAAAATTTGAATTTGCAACAAGAATTACAGGTAATGTGTGTAAAGAATATCTATATCTACAAATTTTTTGCAGATATATCAATAAATATATTTATCCAATTGATAATATATGTCTTCCTTCCTCAATTATAGAATTTGATAAGAAAAATATCACCACAACGATACAAAGAAAACTGGACCAGAGTTTAGTTTTATTAACTGAACAAAAGATTGGTAATACAGCATTTTGGATTCCACCTCAGGGCCTTAGACAAGAAGGAGAAACAATGAGACAAGTATGTAACTTCTTCCCATTTGTTCTGCTTATATTAGTAATTTGTGATATGATTCATGGTTTTACAAAATATGATTAGCATTCTGAAATTGACTTACCAAAAGTTTTGCTGATCATGATAAATGATAGTTGTAAACCTTTCACCATAAGAATATCCATGTAAAAAAAACTTGTATTATAACAGAACACTAGTTATGTGTGTAATGCATATATGTGTGTAATGCAATTGCCATTACGTTGCTAATCTATATTTAATACATCCAATATGTATCTGTCTGATTTTTCCTTTTTTCTTCTCTGAATTCTTCCTTTCCTATCTGTAACCTCTGTATGCTATTTGGTGTATTCTTGACTACTTCCAGCATCATTTTTATATATCTCCTGGTCACATTTTCTATTTGATACCTTTTCATCCAACCCCATAGTTCTACTCTGTACTGTAGAACTGACCTAACTAGTGTATGCAACAGAATACTATATAACTATTGGTGCAAAAATGCTGTATCAAAGAACTGCAGAAAAAATCTGAGAAACAATGGTTACTAATACTCATACAAATTTCTGGGATACTGTTCAATGTTCTTAATTTGCAGAAAACATATCTGTACTAAGCATGTTTTACTACAAAATATATTCGAAATAAATCACCAAGAAATATATAGCAATAGAGATATATCGCAGTGCTAAATGCATATTACAGTGCATGTAACAATATATATGTAATAATTTAAAAAACATATCTGCTATATTTTTTACAGGCTGCTGAAAGAATATTACAAGATAATTGCGGTGGAAACTTGAACGTACGGTTTTACAGTAATGCTCCTGTAGGATTTTACAAATATAAGTATCCAAATACTGCCAGACAAAAAGAAGGACCTGTTGGAGCCAAAATATTTTTCTTCTTAGCAAAATATATGGATGGTTCTATCTCAGACAATACAAAATATCAGTGGCTGGATAGAAAAGAATTAAAAAATATATTACCTAATAATATGTACAAAAGTGTATCACAGTTTTTAATATAAATTTCTAAACACTATAATGACTACATTCTGTGTTATAACGTTTAGTATTCCCAGATTCTACAATCGCGGACTTTCGGAATTGTCTTTAATATCGCAACATAGAAAAACGATAGAAATCGGCAAAATGGCACAGTTTTGATTATGACATGATCACGTACATAATTATTTCTATAAAAAATGTTGTCCTATCTCTTATATTCGCAAATTATGAATGTTTTTAGAAAATAAGGTAAATTTCTCAACATTCCTTTTTTTAATCGATGTTTTAAACGGTTGTTTCACCTCCTAAAAAAAGAATTGTTCTTTATATTCCTCGATGTATTCTTTATATTTATGTATACGCTTATATGCCCAGTAAATATGGTTAATTAAGATTTGTCACTTGGAAAGCGTCGGTTGTTAGTTGTATCAGGTTGTATTAGTTTGTATCAGTTGCATCCTTGATCGCTGTGTAGTTGATGTCGAATTTTTTCTTTTACCGTTCGTGTGCTAAATGATCACGTTTAATAATATCCTTAAGTGTAATGATTTAATAAAATATAATAATAATTAGCGAAATAGTGATTGCCGTTGAATTTGTATTGGCATTCACAGCAGGTACAGGTACAAACACCTGCACTGCATCCCTTGTAAAGCAATAAATGAGCTGAATATTATTATTTTTATACAACATTTGCTCTTTTAAAGAATATGCTGTATGAAATCAGGGATTATATATTGGCTTATTAAAAGACCAAAATTGCCGTTTCCTTGTGGACGGATACTTGAAAAGCACGGAAACCCCTTGAATAACCTCTGAAATAACCTCTATTTGATGTAACGTATAATATATAACTGGCGTAATTATCGTCTTTAGTTAATTTGGGAAACTATAAAATTACTTCAATATGGAAGTGTAAGTAAATCTCTTTTTAATGTTATTGTGGTCATTATCATAAGATAATAATATCGTAGGACATAGAATGCTTTTAAACCGAAACACATTATAAATAGCATTTTCTTCAAACCTGTATATTATAATTGTATATTATAATTGTTCTAACAGTCCTGTAATTATAGCAGTTTTCTGTCTTAAGTGAATATCATCCCTCATTATATTAGATAGTAGTTATGTCATTATACATTAAAACTATGTGCAAGTACAATGGAATTGCTGATTTATGATACTAAAATTAATGGCAATTGCCTTAAACACTTTTAATAAACCATATCAATATAATTGATAAAATTTCAATTTTCAAAAATCGTCATTTCTACAGTATTACATCTACTCTGAGATTTAAAATGGTCAATCTAAATGGAATATCTTGCATAAACATTTATATTTCCTATGAATGCAATATTTTCTGCCTATTTTTATTTGCGATTCACTCACCAACTCAAATTTTATGTTTAGGGTAAAGGATTGCTCTGCTTATTTGAGTAATTATGAAGTTCTGTATATACTGCAAAATATAAAATCGAACAAAAAACACAAAATGACACACAATCAATTGGCAACTATAACATATCAAACAATAAGATATTTAGAGGACACCCCATGCAAAAAACAATCACCAGAGATGATAAAAAGCTTTTTGAAGGAGGTTGAGTCATTCAAATTGACAAAATGTGAAAAGTTGACCCTTATTAACGTATGTCCTAAGACAGCATTAGAGATACAATTGGTAAGTTTTCTACGTTAGGTCATTTTACAAACAGGTCTTCATGGAGAGCTGTAAATAAACATTCTATGAAAAGTAATAACCAATAATAGTTAAGCAATATGCTCCAAAATGAAAAACGGTCGATAATGTTCTTAAAATATTTATACAGTCCGCGAAGATTAACGGAGAATAAAAACGTATGAAATATTCTACTGGAATATAATGCTGAATCGTACAGTATTTAAGATTTTTTTAAATGAACACTCTGTGATAACCGATCAGTAGCATGCCAAAGAATTTTCATTTAATTATTCAGATAATCAATTATATGTTTTGTAATTTTTCCATCCTAGTGATATTTATTTAATGGTTTAATACTACAGATTGTTGAAGATAGTGAAGATCGATTATCCGAGGAGGATGTAGAATCATTGTTACGAATAGTCGCTAGCCATTCAGAAGATAATGAAGGAATGGGGAAAAGTTAGGAAGTGTCCTTTGTTACGCTAGAAATTAATTCGTTAGAAGTTTTGTATTCCATATTTATTTTCTTTACAATAAAGACGAATGGTAACGATATAATGTGAAATAAAATTGTGCGTATGCAATTTCAATTACGGTATTACCTTTTCTGATCACCCAAATCATCTATGGAATCTTCGTCAATCTGAAAATAAAGATTGCTTCAGCATGTTTAACTGCTATACTTTGGCGGTGTTAAAATGCCACAAATTGTGTAGTTGTTCCATACTGGGGCCAACGTAATGTGGCCAGGATACAGGATACATTTGAATATTTATAAATAAGAAATAATGGTTACCTGAGGCCATTTTTCAGGAATTACGTCAAATAAGTCATCTTTCACATCACCCTGTATGACAATCTCGTCATCTCCAGTTACACTAGACCCACATGCAAACTTACTGCCAAAAAACTTGGCAGCCACTTTAAGATCTATGTCTGTAAAAAAAATGGTTAAATTTACAAAGCAGAAGTAAATGTATACTTTGTTTCTAGTGGAAAAATAATTTACCAAATGTGCTAAGACCAGTGACAACTGTGACTGATTTCTTTTTTCCTCTGGGAGCTCTTGATATTGTTACAAGCTTTGGAACATCTTCCTTCTTTTTTGCTTTAAGCATCCCTTTGCCACCACGTTTCTGTCGCTTCTTTTCATCTTCACCACCACCAGCTTCTGTACATCCGTCATCTACTATGTGCATAGAAAAAAATTTATTGGAAGTGAAACATAACAGTGGTGATACTTTCCTTATTTGATATAGAACCTGCTCTAATTTTCCTGTATTACGTGACCAATTACAAAGTACATAGTAGATGGAAAATCTACATATGCAATAGGTGCAATTTTCACACATCAGATTGTCATGAATGTTTCATTATTTCATCACATACATATCACAGAAAGTTTTGGTCTTCTTATTATCATTTTATAGATTATCATTAGTTTGGGGTTATTGATGTCAATTATTCCTTTTTTTGAATACCACAATTTCCTATACATATTATACTTTAATTCAGAAAAAATCTTAATAGTAGATAATAAATGACTTTTCCAGTATACAGGATGTATAATTAGTGGAAGAAATAAGATTTTATAAAATAAAATGTCTTATCTTTATGGATGGCCAGTTCAGGAAATACAACCATGCATTGGAATACAAATTTTATGTTACATAAATCTACGAAACTGGAAGAAAATAGATTATTTCTAGAAATGTTTAAGTTGTTATAAATAAAATATTGAATTTACCTAGTTTAACTTTTTCAAATTCCATTGGCAAATTCCTTTCCAACCATTGTTTGCACTTTTCATATTCTGGGTAGTATTCGCAATACTATAAACAAATTTAATTAATATTAGTTATGTATAAAGAATTATTTTGCTTATTTTTATCCTGCAAAACAAAAAAAATCCTGTTTGTTCTGAATGGTATTGATTTCGATAAAAACCAATTCCTTTTACACCATGATACGTTTACTATGAAAAAAGTTATCTGCTATGATTAACATTACCTCAATAGGAAGAGAACAATTTCCACAGTACTGTACTTGTATGGGATAAGTAACATTTGGATCAGGACCCAGCTGTAAAGCTGGTTTTTCTGCTGACATCTCTGTACACTTAACCTCTACGTATTCAGTGATTAAGAATAAAAAGTAGAAATTATTAAAACTTCAAGGACACCGTCTTCTCTTGATTCTTACGATGCCTTCAAATATTAGATTGTTTCTACTGTAAGTGTATCTAATTGTTCAAAAGACATTTAAATTACACCGCACTCATTGTTAGAATTCACTTCCACAAGGTTAGGAACAGTTAGGAAGAATTTGGAATATTTTTAGTAGTCTAGAAATTTAGTCCTAGTTTGTTGATTTCTCGTGCGAATAAATGATTGCGAGCGAAGCTATTTGTCCAATGAGAAAACTGATATATAAGGCAGAAGTTTGTAACGAATGAACGAACAGAACAGAGGTTGGAGAGAATGTTTTCTGGAGCAAAGTCAACCAATTGGCAGTTGGCTGTACGATAAGGCTCTAGCTGAGAGAACCAATCGTTCTCCCTAGACTTTGTACTCCGTTCGAAATGCACGTGTAGCAAGGAAAAGCGGTTCGGTCTGCTCTGAGTAGTGTGTCGCCCTGTGAAAAAGTTGGACGTACTTGTAGGCCGAATTCGAAAAGGTTAAAGGTGTTGTTCGCGTGTGAGTTTTAAAGATAAAACATACAGAAAATAGTCGATTAAGCGTTACTGTGAGGCATGGCACTAAGCGCTCAAATCGAGACCTCCGGCGAAAATGGGACAGTAAAGATTCCCCTGATCAACGGTAATGAAGATCGAATCACGAGCGGTAAAGTACATTTGCTATCTTCAATATACCGCTCACGTTATATCATCTCGTTTTCCTACTTTGCAACACGATGTCATATTGTAATTACATTGTTTCATTAATTTCTCGCAATGAGTTTCACCACTTAGTTCTAACTCATGTTCTTTACTAAATCGTTTGACGAAAGCCGGGTTGATCCTCCACTGTTATGTAACTCGCGAATTGCGCCAACCTATTGTAGGGTCATGTGAGTACAACTTTCAAGGAGGGTCTCTAGCAGAAGACACCGGTGCATTACAAGCAGACGAATTTTTTACTGCACCTCCTGCAGAGAATCCTCTTCAACATAATCATTCGATACAGCTTATACCAAAGACGAATTATTATCTACTTTTTACTAGTTTTTCTATTCGTGCTAATTCGTTTCAGGCGTGCCTACGAATCAATACACCCCTTGGAAAGTACTCCGTCCTTAAAAATATTCATTTTAAAGGTGTTAAATAATCGATTTTACTATCATAGTCATCCATAACTACACACCGGTGTATTATACGTTGACTATGTAATATGTTGTAAAAATAATACATATCAAATAAATAGTAAACGTTAAATCATTCATTCAAGAACTTTTATAAAGTTATTGTAAATTTCCTCATTACAATCCACGGTATTCAATTTATGCGTTATCAGTTATCTGTAGAGGTTATGGTTAGAACACTATCATCATTTCGTAAACCGTCGACGATCGTACAGTTAGTGGTCTGTTATGATAGGTTAGGAAATATTCAAACAGTAGCTTACTACATATAGAGCGAGTTAGTTAAAAATATACATATTGCATATTGTAGTATATGAAAGGTTTTTTGATTTTTTTAACGAATGAAAGATGATGCTATAAATGCATTGTACTTCTTAGACAATGGTTTGAGTGCATAATGCAAGAATAACTTTTGTCACACTTCTCTACTCTGTACAAGACAGTACAGTTTCATGTTTCCTCCTTATAAATAATTGTTTACTTGGTACAACTATATGCTGCAAATACATGACAATCAGCATAATTAGATTAAATTATCGTTTCCACACGTGTATGCATGATGCGTTTAAACATAATGACGATTAAAGGCATCGCTATATGAACGCCGTTATTTAATCAGTATTATGAAAATCATACGTAATATGAGGCAACAAAATCTAAACCATAGTAACTGTTGATTGCATCTTTGTCTCGTGTCTAAAAGTAAAGATTTCTCTTATTTAAAGAAATAATCTATTAACGAGTGATTTTTATATTTATTTTTGAACATTTCAATACCTACTACCGTATTACGTCAGACTAGGCTATGGGAATCGCTGATAAGTTGGACAAGAGAAAGTTTTGTTTATTAAATTAAAATTAAATTGATATCCTGAAGCTATACTCCCACCACAGCCCACGATGAATTCAAGTTTTGGATTTGTACCGTTTTTTATAATAAAACATGTTTAAATTAAAATATAATTATTAATTTATATTCCATGATCGATGTTTGCCATTTACCGGTAGTGTAATTTTTTGTAATCTTGGAATTTTTTTCATTTATCAAACAAAAAATCCGGCTACAGAGGGTTGATTTAACGCTATCTCTTTTATGAAGTTTGATTTTTATTGTCCAAAGTCTGTATAAAGCGCCGATAATGATTGTACAAGTGGTGAAAATTGCATTCTATATAAAAGAAATAAGTTGAAATAACATAACAAAATTGTTTTGTATGTCGCATCATTTTCGAAAAAACACTTTGGTCATCTATCGGGTATACGTGCACTTGCATACATATGTAGCTCTGACTAGCTTCAATGTACTACGAAACACGATTGTTTACAATTTACCTCGCTGTTGCATAAGACTGATTTTTACCGCTTTGCATTCAATAGGAAATAATAACATAAAATAAAGAAATAAATCAAATCAAAAGATAGACTTTATAAACGTTGTACCCGTTTGTTCAGGTATCAAAAGGAACACGTAGAATTCTTTTTTCCATTATATTTAGTATAAAAAGCGACGATTGTTTATAGCATAACGTAATTGCCCAATGACACCTTCGAAGCTTGAAATTAATTAAATGTACTAGTTGTTCATAGCACCGCCTTTCTTATAATCCAACAAAAATAAATTATAGTAGGTCCGAGTAATAAAGATCATTCTATTGTCACTCATTGTATCTGATCACTCATTGTACACCCTAAGAGTTATTGGAGGAAGAAGGCGGACCCTACAACCCTTACTCTTCGTTTTTGCCAGCTACGGGCCTAAGGGTTATTCAGATCTCTCTCAATGGTTGATATGTTTAACAGTTCTTTCGGAACGAACTTTATGTTGAATAGATTGTGCGTGTGTTTATCAAAAAATGCCCCTTGGAACGCGTGCACGTTATCTTATCCATCTTGCCCCTAAATAAGATCCTACATGAAACGGTCACTGTATCCTGGCCTAGCTATGCACCGGTATTTTGTTTAGTTTGTGTACAACAGAGTATTTATTTTGTATCTAATTTTGATACTGTAGAATAGTTCGTGAACATGACTACACCCCGGGACAATTAACTATATTAACTATATTAACAATTCCTCTGCACCCTTCAGAGGTGGGAGAAGAAGCGATTAAGTTGAACATTTTACGATGCTACTACGGATTTCAATTGACTATCATAATGTTATCATTCATACGATGAGTATGTGAAGAATCATAACAATTACGAAGCAGTCTCGTTGCATACGTCATTAGATATGTCTATCGGGGTCGATGATTTAGCGTTCGTTCTGTACAAATGAGTAAACGTGTGCAATCATACATTGCAATATGTGTGACGATGGAAAAAACCATAAACAAACCCCTGATTTACCTGAAATTAGTCGTATCGTTTGAAAACGTTCTGATATCAGCATCTATCCGTTATGAAACATTTTACACAAAAATGAATCATTCTCATCATCAATTATCAATCTGAGTTTACGTAGTTTCATTAAGAAGGAACTTTCTGCGAGATTCTGTAACTGGAGTATAATCGTATTGCATTGGATTCTTTCAGAAATAAAAAACGACGGTGAAGATACCGGTAGTACGAGCACGGCAGCGGAGAACGTTGTTGAGAAAGGTGAAGTCGAAGCTACGAAAGAAGGAGAGAAAGAAAAAAGCAAGACTAGAAGTAATGATGAAAAAGAAAATGATGGCGAAAAGGATAAAGATGCTACGAATGAACAAGAAGTCGTTTTTATTCAGGACATGGGTTTTACCGTTAAAATCGTCAGCCCAGGAGCTGAGCCTTTCGATATTCAAGTGTCCAGCATGGAATTGGTGCAAGTAAGTGGTAACCATTGATGTATCACTACTTACAGAAACAGATTATTATTATCTTCAAAGTACCTTGCTTGGAAAGGGACAAAAAGATATTTAACGAAAAAATTGGGATCATCGTTTAAGTCGTTGAAAAAGAAGCTCACTGAAATGCGTTATACTACAAAAGATAAAAATAATAATTGTATACATTGTGAATGTTATTACGTTAACTGTGTTTAATTGCCACATATGTATGTGTATACGTAAGAGCAGGATCAAAGGTTATCTGACGAATACAATTCTTATTTCGGTATGATAGTAAGAGAGGACCTGAACCAGTTATTGCTATGACTTGAAATAATATAGGGAAAATTCGTGTTATGGTACGAAGGGGGCCATAACTATCAAATATTTCATTTTCACCTATTTATGTAAGACTGATAAAAAAAGATTAAAGGCCAGTCTCAAATATTTTATTACTTTATTCATTACTAAGGGCATTCCGCAAAAAATCTAAAAAGCATAAAAAAATACATTGGATGAGATAAAAAATTCTATAAATTACCAGAAATAATATTTTATTTTGAGAACTAAAAAACATTGCGGCATTTTCGTAGGTATTAAGAACCACAAAAACTTCTTTTGTTACTTTATGCGATTGAATTCTTCTTTTTTTGTAATAGCACCTTTGATAGACGTATATGATTCCTTTTTGTTTACACAATTCGAGTACAACATTTCTAAGACTCAACAGAACGTCTAGTTACTCATTTTAATTTGAGTATTTCAAGCACGATATTTGTTGTCTTCGTTTTTCTTGGTTTATTATTAGTGCAATTTTAATATATCCTATAATGTAGCTATACGAATAGGCTGTTGTAATTTTTTCATATGATAATTATTTTTCCGATTTAAAGGAAATTCATCAGCTCCTCATGGACCGTGAGGACACGTGCCATCGCACGTGCTTCTCTCTTCAACTCGACGGCAATACTCTGGACAATTTTGCCGAATTGAAAAATATCGAAGGCTTAAAGGAGGGATCTATCATTAAAGTTGTAGAAGAACCTTACACGATGCGTGAGGCTCGTATTCACGTGAGACACGTGCGAGATTTACTCAAGTCCGTAGACCCGGCAGATGCCTACAATGGGGTCGAATGCAGTAGCTTATCATTCCTAAACGTTTTTACTAACGGCGATATACTGGAGAAAAAAAAGTCCAGGGCAGATTCGGTTGACTGCACACCGCCTGAATATATTATGCCTGGATCCAAAGAAAGACCCATGTTACCATTAAATCCGCAAGCAAAAGATCAGAAATGTTCGCCGTGTTTAAAAGTAAGGACTGCCGAACCATTTATTTTTAAAAAATTAGGCTTTTTACAAGTTTTCAATAGCACTACAGGTACAAAAGCAGGCTCAATTGATTTAAAGGATATTCAAAAATCATACGATAAAGAAAAAAACCTCTACGGTATCACAGTGCAATAACGTTTACGATATAAAAGAATTTCTCATATTAGTTTCTCATATTATTAATAGTCGATTATAACGACAAATGTACCAGATTATTTTATTCGTATAATACATTCTTGAAATTTCGTATAACAGACAGTATTGAATGCTAGAATAGTTTTATCCGAATTCTTTTCTACTTGGAATAACGTTTACCTAACATTTGTACCGCAAGATAAAATGATGCTCGTTTTTTCAGGTTTTAACAACTTCTGGCTGGAACCCACCACCCGGCTACAGAAAGCTTCATGGCGATCTCATGTATTTGCACGTGATCACGCTCGAAGACAAGGAGTACTATTTGACCGCTTGTGCCAGAGGTTTCTTCGTCAATCAGTCGTCGAAAGAATCGTTCAATCCGAAACCAGCAACTCCGAGTCATTTGTGTCATAGTTTAATTGAGCTGTTAAATCAATTAAGTCCGGCGTTTAAACGGGGTTTCGCAGCCATGCAGAGAAGAAGAACTCAAAGACATCCTTTTGAAAGAGTTGCAACGCCTTATCAGCTTTACGCCTGGTGCGCACCACAAACCGAGCACACGATTGACGCGATTCGTGCCGAAGATAGTATGCTTCTTTTTCTTTAATTAAGATCTACGTATATGAATCTGATATAATCATATTTGTATATCATTGCTATTTATGATATTTCAAAAACTCTTATGGATATTTTTAGCCTTTTCATCAAAACTGGGCTACGAAGAGCACATTCCGGGTCAAACAAGAGACTGGAACGAGGAATTACAGACTACAAGGGAATTACCGCGTAAAAACTTGCCAGAAAGATTATTACGAGAACGAGCGATTTTTAAGGTACATGTTTCACATTTATTCCTTGAATTGATTTCATCTTACTCACACATTTTGATCTATAGTAATTAATAATAATATTTATGTAGGTTCACAGCGACTTTGTTGCGGCCGCGACTCGTGGAGCGGTAGCTGTAATTGATGGTAATGTTATGGCCATAAATCCAGGTGAAGAGGCAAAGATGCAGATGTTTATTTGGAATAATATCTTCTTCTCGCTTGGATTCGATGTACGGGATCATTATAAGGAACTTGGAGGGGACGCAGCGGCTTTTGTCGCGCCGCGCAACGATTTGCAAGGTGTAAGAGTTTACGCAGCGGTCGATGTACCGGGTCTTTATACCCTTGGCACAGTTGTCATTGATTACAGGTTTGTCTATTATATTATGCGCCTTATTTACCTTCATAGTGGCTCTTCCATATAAAGCGTAAAATTCGGTAACAGTATTTATCTTCTTTGTAAGAGAAGAATGAGTTTACTGGTTTGAATGGAAGAAGGCTTTTTGATTCTACGTGAGTAATTCTGAAAATAGCACGATTTTTTTACAAGCGTTCTATCCCTTCTATTCTACACCTTATTATCTAAAACGATTTTTAAATAAGATAGGTTCGATGTTGGTAATTTTAAAAGAATTTACAAAACAAAACAGATGACTTAGAAGAAATATTTTCGAATTGTAGAGGATATCGAGTTACCGCACAATCTATCATCCCAGGAATCTTAGAACGTGAACAAGAACAATCTGTTGTTTATGGCTCAATCGATTTTGGCAAAACTGTTCTCACACATCCTAAATATTTGGAACTGGTAAGCATTTGATAGTTTGTTAACTATTGGACTTCACTAGCTTAGTTTAGTGTATTGGAAGTATCTTTAAAATGCATTCACAAATAGAATACTTGCTTTTAGTTAAATAAAGCTGGACAGCAACTGAAAATTCTCCCTCACAAAGTGATAAACGAAGCCGGAGAAGAAGTCGAGCTTTGCAGTAGTGTTGAATGTAAAGGTATCATCGGAAATGATTCACGACACTACGTCTTAGATTTGCTGAGAACCTTCCCACCAGATGTCAACTTTTTAAAACGTTAGTACAATATCCTACATATGTAGATTAGTATTTTTATATCGTAAATTATTTGATTAAGATATATGTAATTTATATAATTTAGAGGACGGTATTGAACTGAGCAAAGAAGCTCGTGCACTAGGATTTCCGGTTGAACATAAACACAAACTCGCCTGTCTTCGGCAAGAATTAATAGATACTTTCGTGGAAACCAGGTACGTACGTTTCATCAAACATGCGGCAGTGCATTTACAACAGCTGACATCAGCCAGAATGTCACAGAAGGAGAAAGAAGTTTCTTGCAAGGTAAATGACTTACATTGGCACAAAGAAACGGAAAAAACGGAAAATAAATAATTTACGTATACAGGATTCTAAAAAGGAGGAAACGAGTATAACAGCGGTGGACAGTAATAAGGAAGATTCTGCTCAATCGTTCATTGAGGCTGACGAAGCTAAGAAAATAGTTGAAAGTATCACCGATTCTATCACTGGCGGTGATAAACAGGAATGTACGTAGTCGGAAAGTGATTTTTTTTCATTCATTCATCCTCAGACACATTTACACTGAATGTATTTGTGTTGCAGTGGAGGAAAGCACAAAAGAAATAGTTCGTAGAGCAGCAATGTCGGTAGGCAGTTTACGAGAAGCAGAGTTCGATGTTCGATTTAATCCAGATGTCTATTCACCCGGAGTACGTCATCCAGATCCAGATGGTGCCGCTTTAAAAAAACAGAGGCAACTTGTCAAAGATGCAGCTGACTTTTTATTGACTGTGCGACTTCCAGCTTTCGTAAGTTACACTCAAAATACATTGCAACAACTGTAATATAACAAAAATGTGACAAACGCAATTTGCTAATGCATAACATGTATGCACGTTCAATGTCATTCGATAGAATTTCAAATTCCGTCGCGAATAACGAATATATCACTACGTAAAATTTCTGACTTCAGATTCGAGAATGTTTGGAACACACAGCAGCTGTGATGGATGGAATCACGTTAGTAGAGGCTCTACACGGAAGGGGTATCAATGTTCGATACCTTGGCAAATTGGCAGTAATGTTGGCCGCTGTACCCCAACTGAAGTATTTGAATCGTATCGCTGTCTCTGAACTCATTTTACGCTCTGCAAAACACATTTTTACTTCATACATGCAGGTGTGTGTCTTTTGACATATTTCAATGAACAGCTAAGAAATGTCGAATTTCAGCATATTCCAATTATTTTAACTCTGCAACAAATTGTTTCTTCAGGGTACAGAACTGATGAGCCTGTCAGCAGCTATTAGTCATTTCTTAAACTGTTTCTTATCATCAGCGCAGATCATTCATCCGCAACAAAACTTAGAAGAAGTAAGTGGTTTTGATTTCTTCAAAAAATTAACTGCAGGAGGTAACTTCAGTATCACGTGTCTATCATATAATTACTAAAAAATGTAAAAGGTTACATTAAAGAAATAGTAAATGTCACTGTGGAAATTTTTGGCGAAAGAATGGTAAAAAAGTGCTGTAATTAGCTCGAAGATGTAAGATGAATGTAAGATGAAATAATTCTCTTTTGTTTGCACATTAGCAACACAAATATTCATACATTCTGGAAATACATTCTGTATACACTGGGTGATTTCGTTTATTGGAATAGTGGTATTAATCTGAATTGCCAATAAGATCATTAAATTCACAGTCACTAATCTTCGAATACTGTTGAATAACAGCTCCAAAGCAAAACTGCCAAACGACGTAACAAGAGAAAAGGAAGAAATAATGGGCCACAACAATCGGATGTTGAGTGGGCATCTTTGACTCCCAAGTCACTTTGGCAACAAATTAGAGCTGATCTTAAGGCTTACTATGATTGGGAAACACCATCTTTAGAATCACTGGATGTCACAATTGAGCACTTCAATCTGCAGAAGATTTCCTTACTACGTGGTTTCTGCATGAAAACTGGTATTCAGATACTTCTGCGCGAATACAATTTCGAAAATAAGAATAGAGCGACGTTCTTCGAGGAAGATATATTAAATATTTTCCCAGTCGTCAAACATATCAACCCTAGGGTAAGTAGAAAAGTCCTTTTTGATACTGAGCTGAAATCATTTCAATTTTCAGATAATGAGATTTTAATTAATATAGATAATTAACTTTAATTAACTTAAGTACGACATGAATTCTCTAGTAATTCTGCAAAACCATTTTACACAAAGTATAATGTATCTGTTATCAGTAGTAGAACGTTTATACATTTTTCTATTATCGCGAAAAGAGTAACGCTAGTTACGTAATACTGTAATGAAGGTATGGATAGTATGGAAAATGAATTATAGGAAATTATTTCAAATTTAGCATTTTGAACGAAGTAAATTATGAAATATCTGGTTTCTCCAGAAAACCGATTTTAAATCCTCTGTACGATCATCTTAATATCGGAATTGAAAATAATATTGCAGGCTAGCGATGCGTATAACTTTTATACCACCGGACAAAGTAAGATACAGCAGGGATATTTGAAAGATGGATATGAATTGATCAGCGAAGCTCTTAATCTTCTCAATAACGTCTATGGTGCTATGCATCCTGAAATTGCACAGTGCTTGAGAATGCTTGCAAGATTAAATTACATAATGGGTGATCATGCTGAAGCTCTGGCGACTCAACAAAAAGCTGTATTAATGTCTGAGCGAGTTAATGGAATAGATCACCCATACACCATTACCGAATATGTAAGTACCATTGATCTATGTTCTCTAGGCTCGTTCTGACAGTGCTTATTTTCGATTAACACTATTTTGTTAAAAAATGTGAGTAAATAAGAAATTTATTGTTTTCAGATTCACCTCGCTTTATACTCCTTTGCCAATGGTCAAGTTTCAGTATCCTTAAGATTGTTATATAGAGCTCGTTACTTGGCATTACTGGTGTGCGGTGAGGATCATCCGGAAGTAGCTCTTCTTGACGTAAGCATTCATCCATAGTGTTATATTTTATAACGGTCCTTCAATATACAGTCTTTTTTAATATTTAAAATAGTTTTTTGAAAAAGTTAACAATCGTGGCTTGTTACAATACATCATGTAAACGTGTAGGGCCATTTATTCGGAGACTTATGTATTTTGACTACGTTCTGAAAGGTTTTGGAAAAATGTTTCCCTTTTTATAATCGGATGTCTTAGAAGTATATATATTTGTGGACTATTCAAAGTCGAATTCTTTGAAAGACCTCACTAATAGTACTGTGTTGTACAATTTTCACAATATTTTTATCATTTTGTTTTACTTACAGAGCAACATATCACTGATTTTGCATGCTGTCGGGGAGTATGAATTATCCCTTCGGTTCTTGGAGCACGCGTTAGCTCTGAATCTTCGCTATCACGGAGCCCGGTCCTTAAAAGTTGCAGTTTCTTATCACTTGGTCGCTCGAACACAATCGTGTATGGGAGATTTCCGTGCAGCTTTGAACAATGAAAAGGAAACATATGCTATTTATAAGCAACACTTTGGCGAGGAACACGAGAAAACAAAGGAAAGTAGCGATTGTTTACGACACCTGACTCAGCAAGCGGTGGTCCTGCAGAAAAAGATGAACGAAATTTATACGGGCAAATCCGGTGTAAGCCTGCCACCGATCCAGGTCCAACCACCGAGCATGGGTTCCGTGTTGGATATGCTCAACATGATCAATGGCATTCTTTTCGTGCAGATTAGTCAGCAAGATATAGAAAATTTTAAGGCTGAAATCGAAAAACGGCAGAAAGAACAATCGCCGGATGAAGAAACCAGCAAATCTGCAATAACCGACAGTAAACACGCCGACGGCGGAAGTGAGAAAACGGAGAAAAAGCTTGATACTCAGAAAGTCGAGGTTCTGAAATTGAGTGAGAATAAAAGTACGTTAGAACCGGTAATGGCTGAGAGTTGAGTCGTTTTCATAGGAAATACATGAACTAAAGATTAGTAGTAGGTTTTACTTGAGTTTTTCTTTTTTTTCTAAGTTGCAAGTCCTTTAATGTTTTTTCGGACAGCTTAATGTAGATGCACATACATCATGTTAACGAACGTCAGGTAAATGCGATAGAGTACTTCGTTAAGAATTGATAAACTGTCTTTGTGGCGAGCGTTGGGTGTGCCGCACCCTAAAGTAAATTTCTGATATATTTGTTAATAAGAAGTCGGCCTTACTACACAGACACGCAATGACAGACAATGCTCATTTACGTAAAAGTCTACTACCCATTTTCGATGCCTGACTGCGTACAATTTTTCTCAGCTTTTTATGATAACCAATTGCAAGAAATAATCCGAGATCCAAAAAGGTGTAAATAACAACGATTCAATCTAGTGTCTTTTGTAAAATATACCCTCATACTTGTCCAACAAACATTAAGCAATAGATATTAAACTTGAGTGTACAACTGAAAATTTGGTTAACATCAAATAGATTTTTAAGAAGGCTAACATGATTCATACCTTCGTAAGGAATCAGAACAAATTAATGACTGAAATTGCTTGAATGATAATTGATCAGTATCTTTTTGGTTACTATATTCTTCCAAAGACTGTTGGATGGATGATGTTACTGAAAATATCATTGTTTTAGCGTCGATGTCAAAGGCGCATACAGGCGCGTTATTTTTATGATCAAAATAATAAATTATGCGGCATTTATTGACTTGGAGTACTACTAATGTTGCCTAAACTATTCTTTCTAAATACCTTTTGGAGTATTAAGCTGCATAAAAATGGACTTATGATGAGAGGTTGTGAAGATTAAAATTTTCATCGGACCGACAAATAGACGTTTTCGATGGATGTATATTTATACATACCGTTCGTTCTATTGTTTTACATTATTGTTGCAATACCTGTGTCTGCAAACTTGTCGTTATTCATGGTATTGTATAAGTCTCATAGAATCACCATTATCTCCATACATAATGCACTTTGTAATTATTCACCAACGTATGAAAAATACCGTTGATATTAAACCATCATCAAGTGAACGACGCCTTAAAGAGACATCTGTCATTCTGAATTTTAGTATTACACTAACATCGAAACCTTTCTTGATTTTTTAAAAACGTAGGTAATTCATTGTTAAAAGATTTTTTGTTCTTAGTTGAAGCGAATTCGTTACAGTGGATGAGAGCAATAAAAGCGGCACATTATAAAAATTATGTAAAATATAGCGCCAACTGTGCATGCTTACTAATATTATCATATTTTAGTGTTAGTATAGGAAGAATATGAACTCCATTGTTACCAAGGTGTTGCTGTTACTTTGATTCTCTTTTTTTATTATAAATGTTTCAAGGTTGTAAAGAAGATAGAAAAGATAAACAATTCATGTTTTAATTTAAATACAAACATATATTGGGACATTTTTTGAAAAGTAATGGTAGCGACGTCATTACAATGTTTTTACGATGGGTGAAATAGAGTGATCTCTAACAGTAGTGGAATAAATGAAAGACATAGTGCCATGCCGTTTGTCCGTAATGGGTTTATATATACGTTACACCAATAAATCATGTATCGCACTTGTTAGTAAAGCTATACGACAACATCGTATAAGAAATATGCGTCACAAATAAAGTTAAACACTTCATTTCCAAATGTAGTCTTTTACGTCTAATATATAGTACTTTACAACAAAATTTTCTAATAAATTATTATAATTTAAGAGAAATGTACACTGGGTTCAAAGAAATTTAAATTATGTCATAGTCAAACTTCTAGCTTCTAGGTTCGTTGATTTCGCTGGAAATTTTTATTTTTTTGCGTTTCTTTTTGCTTGTATTACACATATTTCGTTGGACATATTCTCTTATATTTAACATATTTATTAGAGATTGTCTAAGTGCTTCTAGCGAATTTCTACCACCGTATCCTTTTACATAAGACATGTTTATCTTAACAACATTTTTGTCTGGTTTCTCTTCACACCTTACAGTTTCTATGGAAACATTACACACCAAGAGAGGTTCACTTTGATTTGTTTCCTTTGACAGTGCATCATTTACGTTGTGCATTTCTGCCGTTTCACTGTAATTTTTTGGTACGGGGGATGCAGCGGAATCTAACTTCTGAGCATCTTCTTCCACTGAATTACTTTGACGCTGAGCGGAACGACGTTTTCGCCGAGCATGTGTCCATGTATCACTTTTGGCTACTAACTGGCATACCCATTCGACGAGATCATGCTCACCAAAATCCAATTCGGACATGGTCAGCTGTTTAAACAAAAGTCATTAAAACCCCCTAATACGATATTACATATTTCGTGAAACTATTCACAACATTATCTTACGTTTAATTTATTAGCCCATTGTTTAAAACGAAATTCAACTGTTTTAAGAGAAAAAAGCTCCTCATTTGCGGGACACAAGATTTCTACTACCGGATGCCTATGACTTAATTCCTTGGAAACAAAGTCGCTTCCCTTTCGTATTACAGGTGCTTTTGACAAATCCACAATATTTCTTGAGAGGAATGTCCATGCAAGACCCCACCTGTAATTTAAAGATATTATATATCAATAGATTGTTTTAATCATCTCTCACACGAAAAGAAAACATGTGGACAGTAAAATAATTGCGAACCGCGTTGTATGTCCTTGACAAAATTCTGTCCATGTAAAGTTGGGTATATTATTTAGTTGTAAAAACTCTACGAGATGTAGCACGGTTGATTTCTGTCCAATCATTGTTGTGTAAATTTTAATTTTTTCTCTTGTATCCAAACTTTCTTCAATCATTTTCATTATAAATGATCGTTCACCACCCGGTACACTGAGTTCTCCTGCGTTACCAGTAGGTGCATTTCTAGGAGGTAATTCTTTTTCTATTTTTGCCGTGCATTCGTCGTTTTGAAAAAACGGTGGATTACACATCGTAAAGTGATAATGATTTTCGTTTTGGACAATACCTTTTAAAAGGCTTCCATCTTTCACTGTAATTACTATAAAAAAAGTTAGTTTTATTTGCTGCTAACATACTTGCTAATTATTTACTACATCTAATTCAAAAGAATAGGCTGAAGTTTGCAACAGATTAAGTTTCCTTACTTTCTTTATCATTTAGCCACAGACACTGGGCTATATACTGAAATTATCAAACTTTAATGTGATCAAAATAGATGTAGTTTGCTTTCATTCATATTATTCCTTATGTACCAAATTTGACAAAGGTGGTTTAATCGTCTAAATCTATGGATCTTCATGCATTTATTGTACTTTTAAAATTAGAATCTACATAAAAATATTCCAGACATAAATTTTTGAATTTCTTATATTAAACTAAAGCATTCAATGGTATTGGAACCACAAAAACCAGACTGTGGGATGATTGCAAATTATACAAATCCTTTTTTTTTAATTTCTGACGTTTAGATGTACAAGTAACTCAGTTTTCAGATAAAATATGGCTTACAAAAGATAGCGTATTTGATTTAGTTAGGATCCATTGAACAATTTTTCAGTTAAATATTTATCTTCATACCTTCTATAAAATTTTGTAGATTATTCTGTTCTATATTTTTTATAGCAGATTGTACACTAGTTTCATCTAGTTCAGTAGCAATCATATGACAGCCATAAATCTTTGCTAATAACAGGGGATAGACACATACAGCACCAGTACCTGTAAAATATTTTATATCCAATTTATAGATTTCCTGAAGTCCAGAGTTATGACATGCTAATAAATTCTATGCTTGTGATTTAAGAAGATCATACTACTACATTGCACTATTGAAATTGTAATAAAATTAATAATAAGCAAATGTTAGAACTTTTACCAATATCAATGCCTGTAACTAGTCCCATTTCTTCAAAACCGCCATGTTTCATTAAATCTTCAATCCATAAAATATAATTCAAACGTAAGGGCAGAGTGGGTACTAATTTGATTTGCGGTATATTAACATCGAGAAAAAAGTCATGTTTGAAAAGAGTTTTAGTTAAAATGCGCAAAGTTTCCTCTCGTTTGAAATCAATTCGTACTTTCCCAGATAAATCCTGGAACATTATTTTGGTTTGATAAACGTTATAAAATATTCGGTGTCATTTACTATGATAATTGTAACAAGTTTAAAATTTGTAACATACCGTAATAGCAATTTTTCGAAATTCTGGGTAAAGAACTGCTAACTGTTTAAAATTTGGAACTTTCCTATATTTATTTCTTGGGTGCATATATTTTCGTAATGACATTTTAGCTTTGGATGGATAATATTAAATCGATTAATCGATAATAGATGTTTTTCCTTCCTCCAATCGATTATTACTATCGATGTTGAATGCGGTGCTGTGACGCATAATATTCTTCGTCTATTCGTATTCAGTAATCAATTACTTTTATATCTATTCAGATATATAATCAATTCGTTTACCCCGTTACGCTTAAAGAAGGATCAAGCAAGGTGTTCAAGCCATTCAAGTTTTATAGGCCATCAATGAGATTCAGTGTTAAGAATTTGAAGGGTACTTCGTATATATTTATACAGTCCCTTTAAAAATGTAGTATTCTCTCTGTTGCAGTTTTGAAAATAATGTTTGTTTCGGCGGGTTCAGTCAAACGCACGGTGTGAATAGACGGAGCATGTGGCTGTTGGACTGATGGTAGTGAATAAAGGGATTGCAAGATCCGAGAAAGTCTACACGTATCGTCAATCGAATTCTGAAAAACGTTATGTAGAAATGGAAATTTAAACTTTGTACAACTGGTAAACTGTTACAGGACTACCTGAACACTGTTTTTAGTGCAAAACGTAGTCCACATGGTTTTAACCACAGATTACACTAGAGTAGACCTAACATCCAATGCAATTCTTGGGTATATTCTTGGTAGCCATTTGGCTTCCCGGGTCACGCTCTATATTACCAACATAGCTTAAAAATCTATAGCCGCGCCACTACCAGTCAGAATTAAAATGATGATTAGACTGGGTTCGAGTGGGTTAGAGTGAACATTGCTCTGTCAGTGTGCTTTGTTTTTGGGTAGAGAAACTTGGACTGGCAAACATCGCGGGACAGGATTTTGCTATGTTGCTCAGAATGAAATCAAATTTGAATCTTATGAATTGTTTATTTCTCGAACTTTCCTTTCAACATTAAGTTAATTCTTAGACTCGTCACTGCAAACCTAGAAAATGGTAGAATTTTATTATGGAGTGCATATAATTGCGAAGCGCGATACAAATTTATAATTCTGCCCTGTGAAAACAGCGTGAAGACTATAAACACTGATATTAAATTTATCTTTGTATTTTTCAATTTAAGTCTACAATAAATAATCACATTTAGTATTTAAAATTCCTTATAACTTCTTATAGAAGTTACATACAAAGAAATTTAGCAAAATACAATTAAAGAGCAAAATGTTAGGTTTATGTTCGTACTTTAGTTATAAATAGCAACACCATGCTAAACAATTAGTAATCCTTAAAAATGGGTTAAAAAATTGCGTTCAAATCTTATTTTGCTTAAGAATGCTCAAAATTGTTCCTAAAATCGTTTTCCGTCCCAAGAGAATGGCTTTGCCCTTCCAATTTGATCATCTGAAATATGGAAAAAGTTTTAGTGTGAGAATACATGTACATGAAAAGTAAACAGACGCTTTTCCAGCTTGGATGCTCAGGCTAAGGCAGGTAGACGGTCGCTTGGGTGTTGGGTTTGTTGCCAGCGGTCAACCATCCCCAATATCTACGAAGACATGCATTACTACCACGGCAAGATCCAGGCGACCAATCACGAACCGATTTCACCGAGGAAAACCGATTCCACCCCCTTCTGAAGTGTCGAAAAGGCAGCCAACCAGGGCAAAGAATAACATTTTCACGAGCTAGAGCTAGCTTCTGCATAACAGAAGCCATCAGTCTGTCCCTACGATTTGAACTGTCCACACTGATCCTCTGTTTAGGTAGCCTGAAGGAAACACGTTTTCTGATTATTCTTTGAATCGGCTTTGCATCAGTAACTGGTCAGGCAGATAAGTGCCACTCGCGGTACTACGATTTAGATAGATTCATCGCTCCAAAACTGTGGTTTCTAACACTGAAACATTACGCCAAGAATCCAAAGAACCCAGCCTATCAGAAGATAACAAATTCTTACGGAGAAGATCTTGAACCGGTGGCCTGCAATCACGTGCGATCCAAGGCAACCCACAGCTCCGGCAATCGACAGCAGAAGATATTAAAAAGGTAGCCTCAACTTATTCGAATGGATTCATAAAATCCTTTCTGTATCTTAATCTTAAACCAAAATATAGCACTAGCAAATATTTCTTATATTTTCTTATATTTGGTTATTTCAAATATTTGTTACCGCTATAATTTGGTTGTCGGGTGTTGTCGGATATTGTTAATTTATTAAACTCCTCGCAACCAATTCCTGAAGAGCGCTATAAGAATGGCTTACATCGTTGGAAATAAAGTATATCCTAATTAACTTTTGTCGTGAAAATAATTTTCTGTTTCTACTACATTTCATTTATAACTTCAGTATGACGC